>LR994599.1:12206400-13491510 GCA_905187575.2 Celastrina argiolus | reverse complement strand
CAATATACTAAAGCATCATCTTTTCTTGGACTCTTTGAAACTAGTGGGATATGTAAATAACACGACTGGTGAGGGGTCAGGCTTAGGACATACATTTTACACGCCCATCCTACGGAAAATAAGGGGACCAGCCGGCATTATCCTAACCAGACGTGAAAAAACATTTTTCGTGGAACGCTCCAACGCAAGAATCAAACCCACGACATCTGAAATCAAGAGTCAGTAATTGCTTAATAAATTATTCAGAAAGTAAATATTTTCCGTTTTTCATACAACGCCTCCATTATCTAGTGGTTTTGCAAATCTCAATTTAGTAGTTTTGCTGTATATAATACTACAGTACCAGATGGATAGAATAAATGTTTTTCCTGAATTTATTTACGTCTGAAACAAAACTTGTAAAAAGTGTCAAGTCTCGCAACTAAGATCTTTTGCCGTAAAAAGTTATGAGATCCATGTGATGCCAAGTTGGGGTAACAACATCTTATAGTGATCATATCAATATTATTAAAAGTCTTTAATGTTTTAAATAAATAAGTAGATTGACTTGGCAATCGTATGAATATACAATGTACATATTACCTATCTCACAAGTGATACATATTAAATCAGATTGATTAGTGCGATTGCCAAGTCATTCTGTTATTTATTTAAAACAGATAAAGTTGCGTTACAATTATTATTAATATTAATAAGATTGTAATATTGTACAATCGTTTTATTTTATTCCAACTGTACTAAATGCACAGAACTTCGAATTTCCACTTCGTACTTCTGTATTCACGGCTCATATCGCAGCAAATATTACGTGGCATAGTTTATAGCCTGGGGGTCGGGGTTCGAGGTTGGCGGAGGCGCGGAGACACCCTGACAGCAGCTGGGCTCGCGTGATGTTTGCCAATTTATCACTAAACTAATTATACGTAAGCAGTGTGTATCGCAGACGTACGTTATATAACTAACTAACATTTTCTTATGCGATAATAATTTTCCTGCAATCTAAAGCCCACTACAGACGGTCAAACTGCACAGTGCAGTCGTAATAACGGGTGTAAAAGAACAGTCATAGTGTTCTTTGGGATAATATGATTATACTAGTACCCTTTTCTCATTTTAGACATGTATTTCTTTTTAATCTTTTTTTTTGGTTTTTCGTTATTCTTGCTACAAAAAAAAAATGAAGTGGTAAAAAGTAAAAAAATTAAAATTTTTGGTTTTGACAAAAAAAAAACACATTTCAAACATAAGGAAAGGCAGCATAATCGTATCTCAAAGTTATAGTGAATTTTCTTTTTACACCCAGTATTTTTTTAATAATTAAGACCTCATCGTGCACATTTTTTGCTTAAAACTAAATTTATAAAAGGTATTATATCTATTGCACACGACAACTAGGTACTGACAATGTACATAGCATCTACAAGGTGTAAAATAAATGAGTGATAATAACTTAGGGTGTTTATGTGCCTCCTATGTATACTGTGAAAGTATTAGCGCTGAAAGACTTACGTTTGACTTTCAATGAGGAATGCATCAACATCATAATTTGCCCATACAATAAGTATATTTCACGGTAAAATCTATATACGGGACCTATACAGAACCTAAAGTATTATCACTCATTAATATTACTTATAGCATGTATATATTATTATTGTAGATTTGAGGTACTTATACAAACTATTTTCTATTTTAAGTTACAAAGCAGTTTACAAAGCATTAGGCAAATATGAATTACATCTACATACTAGACCGCCTAAATCTCAGAACGAACATATGAGCGTCTTTTACACAGCCGGTGACTTCAAGTTACTATCATATATAGTAAAGAAAATTATGACAGTAATGAAAGAGTGCTGCATTTTGATAGCAGCAGGATGTGAAAGGAGTTTAGTCTGTAGGCTGCTGGGCCACTCCCAGTAGCGTCAGACATAATATCCTGGTAGGACCGGCCCACAAGGAATCCCTGAGGATTCTCCCGCTCTCCCCGACTTCAAGTTACTTGAAGATACATTGGCGGCCGTGTAGTGAACGTGCGCAGATTTGTACAGTATGTTTACCGCGACTAAACTGCGCAGATTTATCGTTTTCGTCTACAGCCAGCATCAGTTTAGTCAATTTATTATATTCTGTAATATCGCCTCCGTGGTCTAGTGGTTCATAGCTTCGCTCTAGACCCGAAGGTCGTGGGTTCAATTCCCGCGTCGTGAGGTTTGGTTAGGACAATGCAGGCAAAAACCTGATTGTCTGACAAGAAAGATGATCCATTCATCGGATGGGCAAGCAAAAAGTCGGTCCTGCGCCTGTTCTCTCGCCAGTCGTGTCAGCTTACCGTCCCACTGGGTTATGAGAGTAAAAGGAAGACAGAGTGTCTTTGTGTACTGCGCACACACTTGGGCACTATAAAATAGCCTTTTCTTGCCTAGTTTCAATGAAATCGGCTACCGACATCAAAATCGGTGAGCGATTATATTCTGTAATTGTACCAGAAAGAACGAGATAACAAAACACGACTTAACTTAGAAAATAACATGAAATTTTACCAAATTGGAGCCCACTCAGCATACGAGAAAGTAGCGAAAATAGTTTGTACCGCTGATTCACAGTGAGCGCCGTATCACTAACAGAATACTAGCACACCTGAAAATAGGGAAATGTCCAGTAAAATACGATAGCTGCATAAGAATAAACATAAACAAAATCCATTTTAAACAAACACGGATTATATCTCAGGTGAACACTTACATGCATAAACATGGAAAACAAATTGCATAAAAGTAAACTAAAGTCGCACGGGGCGCCACAAATTGTGTTTTCAATGCGTCCGCAGCGCAGGTGTGGCCTGAGCGGGGCTAGACCCGAGACGGGCCAAATTCGACTGCGACTTTAATTTAACTTCGCTAAACTGTTGTTCTTAAATTTATAGTTCCAAAAATTATACGTACGTCTAAATTAAAATTTGAATTACTCTTAAGTGTTCTTTGTTTGTTTGTTTAGTCTCGTTTGAGTATTTCGTATCGTCCTTATTCAATTGTTTAATAAAAGTCAGGTTGCGATTAATCTTCTCTTCTTTTTATATAATAAAATTAATTGCTGTTGGTTAGTCTCGTTAAATCTCGAGAATGGCTGAACCGACTCGGCTATTTTTAGGCTTGAATTATTTGTGGAAGTCCAGGGAAGGTTATGGGGATGCTCAACGAAGTGGGCTCGGGTCAGTTAGTTGTTTAATAAAAATGCTGCAAAATTTAATATTGAATACATTTCTTTTTTTAAGTGTATAACTTCTTATGACATGCTAAACCTCCCTTTTTGTTACGTAACGCGTTACAGCGCCAAACTATTATTAATTCTGGTGGGCATTCTGAGAAGCACATTTTTACTATTCACTGTTTCAAATAATGGAAAGGAAAATATATTTGTATTATAATGGAACTTTTCATTTTTCTCTCACACAAAATGTCAACTATAAACTTATACACAATCCACACTAATATTATTATAAAGAGGAAAGATTTGTATTTTTGTATGTAACGACTTAACTCAAAAAGTACTGGACCGATTTAAAAAAAACTTTTTCATTAGAAAGCTACAGTATCACTGAGTAATATAGGCTATATAAAAATCAATTGCTGTTCGTTAGTCTCGCTAAAACTCGAGATCAGCTGAACTGATTCGGCTATTTTTGGTCTTGAAATATTCGTGGAAGTCCCGGGAAGGTTTACACGGTTTCCATGCTCAACGAAGTGGGCACGGGTTAGCTAGTAATTATTAAACTTACATAAAATGTCAATTACAAACTAATAAACAATCATTAATAAACTTATAATATTTAAGTGTACAAAGTCATGGGCAACTAAATCAATTTTGGATTGAACGTTGTGTTTCGCCAATATTTGCTTTAAACAAAAATCACATAACTCCATTGAAATAAAACACCGAGGCGTACAAATTGAATTCGCTTATTGTACGAAGCAAATTGCATTAAAGCGATCACTATAACAGATATTCGGGAACACGGGTGCAGGAGGACATTTGCATAGGTAGGACTTTACTGCGCGGACTGAATAAAACGCGCCCCCAAATATTGCTTCATAAGCGACAAACCATAATGTTTTGAAGTAAATTCAGATTGAATGTTTTTCTTCATCTATAACTAAGCTATGTGCTTTTCAATCACGAAAATCTTTTAATTTTCATGCTTGTAGTATGAAAGATAGGTACACAGGTAATTAAATACGTAATACTGATAATAATTTCGCGAAAAAATACATTTATCGGACGACCTCCGTAGCGGAGCGGTTGAGCGAGTGGTCGCGGGTTCGAATCCCGCCGAGGGAACAATAAGTTTTCAATGTGTATTAAATTTGTGTATAATATAATAAAAATCTTAAATATGTGTATAGTATAAAAGTATTAAATATATTTTCGTTGTCAGGTAACTGTAACACAAGTTCTTCGGATACTTAGCACAGGACCAGATTGACGTGGTGTGAAGCGTCCATAGATATTATTATTATTATTATAATTATTTATGAAAAGTTAGTAGTAGATAATATTATCACCAATCAGAGCTTGATAAGCTAACACAGCAAATCAAATGTGAATATTTAAACATTTCATTAATTATTTCGTTGTTTGTTTTAAACAATATAAATTAATATTCATTGTGGCACGAGACATAAACAATTCCTACCATTAAATGTGAGCCGAAAAAATAATAACAGTACGTTTCCAATTTAACGCCAATTAAACAATACTGTATCTTGAGCGTTACGTTTTCGATACATCCATACTGCGCCGTCAAAAGAACTTAATTAAATTGTGTGTACGGGGAAAACTGAAGCATCTGAAATAATTAACATCCGTGCTTTTGTCGCGCGGGCGGCAGGCAATGCGGCAGGCAGGGCGCCGGCAAAGAACGCTCGATGCACCGTGAAATTGCCTATTTTCCACGTGATTCTATTTATTTATTTCATACATGGATGACACTCGCATCCGCGGTACGGTTCGCCGCATCAGAAAATCGTCGGCCCCACTCCAACTTCTTCCACAAAGGGTATTAATATGCACCTCTACGGTATGCAGCTCAAAACCTAATTGAATCACATTTAATTTCTGAGCATCCGGTGGACTCGCAATGAATTTTAAATGAGAATTAAAAGTTTGATATGACCAGGTGTATTGTGTTCGGTTTGATAATGAACTTTTTTGTTGGGAGCTAGAGTCCGTTTTTGATTGGGTCGGGAATGCGAGATATGTCGTAAGCCGCACTCGATACGGATGCTGATTCATTTTCGATGCATGCTCCGAGTTCTTTGTGGAGTTCGTCGGTTTTAGACTGCTTACGTTTTCAACGTTTAATATCTATATCAATCTTGAAAAATATTGTGGTTTCCCTTCGTCGTATGATATATCGTTTTCTAAATATTTTCTCCCTCGTTTCATCAACTGGTAGCGCATTCTTATATCTTTTTCTTACTTATATATTAAAATTAATTGCTGTTCGTTAGTCTCGCTAAAATTCGAGAATGGCTGAACCGATCGGCTGAAAGAGTATTTTTAGTCTTGAAATATTCGTGGAAGTCCAGGGAAGGTTTAAACGGTTTGTATGCTCAACAAAGTGGGCACAGGTCAGCTAGTAAAAATATAATTATGTCAGCTAGTGTACGGAGCACGAATCTGAAATATTTCACTCGTAACGAGCGTTCTGTAATTTGTACTGTATCATGATCTAGTAATTTTACTCAGCAATTACGTTATATAAGAATGAATACTATCATTAATTGTGTGTAGTGGTTTATAGCTTGACTTGGAGGTTTTGAGTTCAATTTCCGGAACACATTAAAACAACAGAAATGTTGATTACACGTTTGTTAAGAATAATGCAGACTGATTACCTTATTGTCGGATAAAAAAAATATCCATGAGTTGGATGAATATATCAGTATAAAAGTGTGGTCTGCGCAACGACACTATCCATCATCATTGAAACCAGAGATTCCTAAAGTGGATTCCATGAAATGAGGTTCGGGGTCCTGCAAAATTATTATTTACCTTTATTTTACCCTTATATAAATAATCAGAAAGAATCATGTTTGGACTAGAGATGGGGTTCCAAAAAAATGTGAACAGTGAGAGCCTCAAAGAAAGAGTTCAGACCGAGCTAGGTTATATACTCATTCGGGCTGAAGCCGAATATATCAGTTTATATAGCGCCGAAATGTAAAAACATCGATAGAGCGATTTAGGTTAGTGTCGAGTTGGGAACACTAATTGGTCCGCCACAAAATGAAATGAACTTTAGTGTCCCGTTACCATGTAGACAAGCTGATAGTGATTACGTACACGTAACATCAAAACAATATCTCGTGAAGATACAAATATTACAGACAAAGGATAATAACGTTGCGTTCTGTCGTGGAGCATTAGATAAAACGTTCCCAATAGAGGCTCAAGTTTGCTGTCTTACGGAGTCAGTTGAGAGTTAAGACTACAAAATAGACGCTGACTTGCCTCTCCCTGGCGGGCACTTCTCCCCGTCACGTAGCAATCGCGTCTGCAAAATGCAACAATGCATAAGAATTCAATCTTATGTTTGTTTTGTAGCAACACTGGGAAATGTAAAATACAGAATGAACGTCTGAAATCTTTCGCTAAGTGGAGTGAATGGATTCGAGATTTTATTTACTCACCTGTCCGTAGTGAAATTTGGCACGATTTGACCCACTCCCCCCAGTCTGTGATCGGATTAGGGGAAGAGGGTATGTTGAAAAATTTGTATGTTGCGTAACAGTCCAATTGGGTTATTGAATTAATATTAAATTTATTTACTCTTGGACTCATTACGCATTAAATCACAAGCTTATGCAAAATGTTAAATAAGAATTAGGATAAATTTTAAAATATTTGAGTTTTAAGTAATTTAATAAAGTTATCTATGTCTTTCTCGCAAAATTATATTTTGACGCAGATTGGTATAATGTGTAGGGTTAACAATTAACGTCACAATAGGGTGTTCCTTTGTTGTTGTTTCGCCGATGAGGCAATACGCCAGCTGGGTTGTGGTAGTATAGCAGTTCCCATGGCCCCGCCATAAAGCGTGAAGGAGGACATCGGGGGGTTTTAGTAGGTAAACTCAATGCGAATCACTGAGGAGTCCAACATAACCTCGCGACACTGTCCCGGGGTTGCGGGGTATGCGTAACGGATTTTCCCTTTAAAAAAAGTTGTTCCATTCTCGTTCGTATATATTTTAAAAGGTTATCTTCATTATTTTTCATACCACTTAAATAATTTTAGTTTTACATTATAAAAAAAAATCAAAAGACTAATTGAGTTGAAATTTCCCAAGTTGCGTGATAATGCAATGTTATAAATTAAAAATAAAAATAAAATTATCTTTATTGAACATATAAGGGACAAAAACACACAGCCAAGAGAAAAACATTATACAATAAAATAAAATAAAAAAAAATAATAATTAAAAACTAGGTAAAACGGTTGAAATACACAATTAGATTAGGTAATGCTATGCATTGCCCACTCAAATGTTCATATTAAATACGATTGAGCTGATCTGCTGGAGCTTATGCTGGTGCTGGAAGGCGCGAAAAAACGCCGCAATGAAACACATAGTATTCACTATTCAGTGTCTGATGACAAAATTTTTGATGACATTGTTTTAAAATGCTCGCTTATATCGCTAATTCGCGTTTACAACTAGAGCTTCATATCTGCTTCGTATTAGGTCGGCCTCAGGTGGTGTTTTCGTCGGTAAAGTTCCCGTAAGCCGGATCGAGCCGGCCGGTAATACGCTAATTCCGCTTTATGTTAACTCCTCTATTAAGCAAAAATAGCTGCACGCCTCCGAGCTTTATGAAAAAGGCGGTTGGAATGATTCCAATCGAAAAATAACACTCGACACATATTAAATGAAATAAACGCTAACGAATTCCGCGATGCGAAAGTTTGTCGAGTAGCATTAAAAGATTAAAAGTCGACAGTTCGCTCGGGCTGTATCGAATCGAAACTGGAAACGATCTCTGGAGTACTGCGACATATATTTGCGATGCAGGCGGCGCGTCGCGGCGAACTGCGCCTTGCGAATGCAAAAATTTAAATTAAAAGCATAAATCAGGCGTGTATCGAGTAACTTTCGAGATTGGTATACATTTCAACTGCACGCTTGGGATATGTGCCCGCAAGGTATTGATTGTTTTTTAATCAACATCACGCTTAATCGTCGTAATTTTGTATTTTTTTAATTTTGAGTAATCAAGTCAATAACATTATACATAATTTACATTTATGTATGTACATGAAGTAAAATCTTTCGAGATCTACAAGGCGTAAAATAAATGAGTGAACTTTAGGGTGTGTATGTGCCTGCTATGTAGAGTATACTGTGAAAGTACCAACGCTGAAAGACTTACTTTTGACTTTCATGTTTGTATGAGAAACGCCCAATATCATAAAATTTTCGGGACCCATACACTCTACACTCCCTGAAGTATTATCACTCATTAATATTATAGCCCTAAACGTCCAGCACACCTTGCAAAGGCTTTGTTGGACTCAGATAAACTACCAATTATTTCCCGAGAATTAAATTTCGTTGTCGTCTAAGTTAAAGTATTAACGTCCACAGCTGGACGTAAGCCTAGCCTAAGTATTTCATAGTGTGTAGCACGCTTGGCAGGCGGGTTGGCGAGTGTAGTGCTAAAACTAATAAAAATATTCGCGGAAACGCAGCTCTGGAAATATATTCCCTCTGTCCTTTTAATAATAATAATAAACATTTATTTAGCAAAAATTAGACATTACATTACATTGAGTACACACAATAAAACACTTAACAATGAAGAAATAAGAAAAAGTTACATGTAAAACAAGACAGGTTACAGCATGAACAAAATACATGATAAATAAATTATTTTACGACTCCCACTGGAAATATGGAGAGGTGCTGGAGAGGTGCTATTATAATAATAATAATACCTCCCACACCAATTTCGGTGACGGTGGCCGGTTTCATTGAAACCAGGCGTTATTTCATTGTGCAGTGTGCGCAATGGATCATCTTTCTTCAGTGTCAGACAAGCAGGTGATCAGCCTGCATTGAAAACGACATTTTTTGTTTATCAATGCGGGAAACGAACCTAAGACCTCCAAGTCGAGAGCTAGGCTCTCAACCATGGAGGATCAGGTGCTATTACTCTAACCTCACGGATAGGAACTCCACTTGGAGTTCATTAATTACCATATCTCGTAGTAGGTCAAGTGGAGGCGTAAAATTCTAATTACAACGAAAATCATCGTGTAGGAAAACAACTTGCAAATAATGAGGGGCAAGAATTTGAAGGGATTTCGAATAATTGCTCTGCAATATTATGAGTATCATAATCTTATAATCTTAATTAAGAGAACTTCAGGATCTCAAATTAGAAATTTTAATCCCGCGGGATCCTTCTCCCGCGACCGGCCCGAACTCGAAATATTTACTTTTTTCGAGGTGAAATTACTTGTTTTTAAACTTTTCTTCACTAAGCCACAACATTTGCGATTTCGCATGATGTAATTAAGAAAGCGTATTTTAATTTCAAATTTCATTTCTGAACTTGGAGTCGTTGTGTAGTAAAGGTTTCTTAAATTATTGTACGCTACGAGTATTTCAATGGTAATGGTAAATTAAAAACATAACCAAGTCACTGAAGCCGAAACCGGCTAGGTTGATATATGACACTGAATATACAAGGTGTAAAAAGAGCAGTCACATTAACTTTAAGATACGATTATACTACCTTTTCTCGTTTTGGAAATGTATTTTTTTGTCAAAAATTAAAAAACAAATTTTACCCGTTATAAAATGGTGTAAAAAGAGCAGTCACTATAAATTTGGGTTATACTACCTATTCTCATTATAGAAATTATATATTTCTTTTCTTTTTTTTCTACAAAAATAAGAAAAGAAATTAAAAAAATTAAAAAAAAACGTTTTTTTGCTTTATTGTCATTTTTGCGACAAAAAAAAAAAAGAAATGGTGACAAGTAAAAAAATTTTTTTTTGGTTTTTGACAATAAAAACATTACCAAAATGAGGAAAGGTAGTATAATCGTATCTCAATGGTATAGTGACTGCTCTTTTTACACCCCGTATATAATCAACCTAGCCGATTTCGGCTTCAGTGACTTGGTTATGTTTTTAATTTTTATATGATATTATGTTTTGCATTAATATGGTTATACCCAATCTTGGCAGTAAAGATTTGACAGCAAGATTCGCAAGTTAGGGTACCATTGACTTAATTGTAATAAATATTAGAATTTAGAAAGGTTTTTTTCTGAGCTAGAACATGGTAAACAGAAAAGTGGTGGCCAGTTCCTACGATATAAAGACGTTTAGCTCACATTGGCAATAGTGGAAGCGCGTTTTTTCGTGTGTATACTCATTCCTCTTTTCAAATTGTTAATTTGAAATTATGGTTTATATTATATCATGCCGAATATAATAGCGTGAAGAGAAAGACGCGTACATATTTTTGTTTTGGCACCTCATATTAATTACTTACCATAACGCGACAAATCGCAATTAAAGATCTCCATTAAAGTCACAAAACAAATTAGTTTCAACCCTGGTCAGGTGTTAGGTCAACGACCAGTGCGTTCGTGTGTATAGTCTAGGAGCCCGCGAGCCCCAGCATAGAAAGATTCACTCTTCGTGGTCATTATAGACTTTTATTATTTTACCGCGTTATGCTTAAAGTAATTTATATGAGGTGCCAAAACGAAAAATTCTCTACGCGTCCTTCTCTTCACACTCTGTTCGGCTTGATATATGAATCATGAGACACGCTGTATCTTGTCATAAACTTGAATTGATCCTTTTAACCTGAAAATAAACAATATTTAAAGCAAAAACAATACAATAAATATTTAAATTGTATTAATATTAGAGTTATAATACTGTATTGCTTCTTTGTTTTTCAAATGTGCATTTCGTTTGTATTGTACAATTTAATAAAACGGCAACAAAGCTTGGCTGCAGCAAGAGCCCGCAGCTGAATTAAATATTTATTGTAACTGATATTTACTATTTTATCTGTTGATATTTACTGGTACTGAATATAAAAACTGGTAGAGAATAAATTTATTATTAAATGATAAGATAATAATCAAAAGTTTAAATCTAGAACCCAACTATTTAAATTATTATAAGCCCCCACATGTCGGTGGAAGATTATCATTTAAACCCACGGATAATTTTGATACTGCGCAAGTGTGTGCGCAATACACAAATACCCTCTTCGTCTCTTCTTTATAGATTTGTAAAACGGTTATAGGACGAGGCGAGAGAAAAGGCTGAGGAAAGGATCAATTTGTATTGTGACCAAACTTGAAAATTACATTTTGACCTCACCTCCGTGGCGCAGTGGTTGAGCGCGTTGGTGTTCGAGCGAGAGGTCGCGGGTTCGAATCCCGCCGAGGGAACAAAAAGTTTTCAATGTTCCTGGACCATTGATATAAATACTTATATTACACCTTTACACCTGTAATACAAGTACTTCGGATACTTAGCATGGGGACAGATTGACGTGGTGTGAAGCATCCATAGATATTATTATTATATAATAACGTTTGTTCCAGCCGTCAGCAGCGTCAGTTGGGAAGAATGGTGGACCTACGATGGCATTTCAGGTGAGAGCACAAATACTTTATACATTATACACTGTATATTATATACTGCAGGATGTCTTCTGTAGCTAAGTGATGACCGCAAAGGCCTTAATACATAAATTAAACACACAATAAGTTAATAAGTCTAAGGCCCTTCAATGAAATATTTAATTTTATAATGCACCTGACACCATAATTATTTAACTACTTTTTTAAATTTATTAATTAATCAATATTTTCTACTTAACTAGCTGCCCCGGCATACCGCCTTAGTATTAACTAAATGCACTGACAGAAAGCAGCAATCGGGTCCAATTATTACACTAAACATTTCCTCAAGAACCTCTCCATCCATTAGAGAAAACAGCATGGAGATCAGTGCAATAGTCTTTAAGTTTATCGAGACAGATACGGCGGAGAGCTCAAGCCCAAGCAGGAATATTAGAAAGCTCCGTAAAGTAAAGGAATAATAATAATTGAAGACTTGAAGAATGGACGAAATTGATAAGTCGTTTATTACCCAGAAAATTGGGTTTAAAACAAAACATTTTTCGATATGTAGTAACGTATTAAGTACATTGATTAAGACGGATCAATGTACTTAATACGTCAATGACGTATTATAAAATATTTAAGTTTAAAGTAAATTTCCTCGAAATTAGAATTTTGTTACATATCACTTTCTTCCATTCATGTCTTAAATTGTTTAAAAAGCATGTCAGTGCCAATACAATTGACAATCGACTACATTACAGTACTTTCAAATGTTCCTGCTTGAGCTGCTATTCAATAACATGTAAGAATACCAACTTGCTATTGGTAACCAATGGACTTACGAAATATGAACGCAATTCCTGCCCTGTGGCATGCAAGTTATCACCAGTTGAGAGAAATCCGCAAGCATTGACCCGCGATTTCGCAACCATATCAATTTTTCTCCGCCGATAACATTTTGTCATGTTACGTGACGTGAAATTCATACGGGCGATTTGTCGTTCACGTAACGAAATTGTAAGGTGTGTTATCGGCCTTATGAATATTTGATGGTATTACGATTGCATTGTGATATATTTCTGAATTTTAAAATACAACTTTTTTGTAATAAATTGTCACTTCTGTCTTTACTGCAAACTTAAGATATGATCGTATTCCCTCTCAGAGGGCCCACAATTTCGGTGTTCTTTTCTTTGTGGTGATTATTTGTTTCCTCGTTTGCTTATAATATTTTAACCCCCTTGGAATACAGAAGGGTGTTATAAGTTAAGCGTGTGTCAGCTGAATTTTATCTAGTTTTTGTTTATCTGAGAGCTGACGTGATGTAGAGTATCTTAGAAATAAACTAATCTTGCTTGCTGCTTCTAATGACTTAAATCCTTTAATTTTATCTTAATATATATATTTCTTGTGTGCGTGTGTATGTGACTGAACTCCTCCTAAACGACTGGACCATTTTGATGAAATTTTTTGTGTGTGTTCGTGGAGATTCGAGAATGGTTTAGATTTACAATTGGAACCGATAGGTGGCGCTGCAGTCAGTATGTTAAGCAATTAATTAATAAGGCAATACGAAGTTTGCCGGGACAGCTAGTTTATTATATAAAATCGCTTTTCAATAACGTTATTGACGCGTACACCATCGATATGTTTATAATTTTTTTATATCTATACTAATATTATAAAGAGGAAACATTTAATTTTGATTGTTTGTTTGTTTGAATTGAATGGGCACTGAAACCACTGAACAAATATAAAAAAAACTTTCGCCGTTAAAAAGCCATACTATCAGCGCTGAACATAGGCTATATTATATTTTCAAATGAAGTTAGGGTTCGTTACTAAAACCCAAAAAATGTAGCCCAAAGTGTAAAAAAACGACCTTATATCGCGTAGGTTGCGACAACGGCTGGACCGATTTCGGTAAAATTTTTTGGTGTGTTCGTTATTGTCAGGAAGAGGTTCTATAAATTCGCTATGTATGTTGATTTAAATAGAATATTTCAAAATTCATTCGAATAGATACTACTGCACAGCAGTGCTTGAGTAATAACTTTTAATTAATTAATCATTATATAATTCAAATAACATAATAATTATTCCACGTCATGTCTTGCATAATATGAGCCACGTGGAATTATTTGATAGATTGTATGATTATGTCTAATGTAATGATCAGTGTACGACATATTATTGGAGATTAATTGTTATCTATGTCTGGTTGCTACAGAAGATATCAATAGTATGAATTAATAATTGAAACTGATTTATAATTTTAAAAACAATAATTTATTTTACTAACAACTACTTTGAAATTTTTAATTTTTTTCATCCCCCGACTTTGTGGGAAAAAAATTGTCAAGCAGTGCTAATGGATCACGTCAGTTACCTAGAAAAAACTAGAACTAAAATCTAGAATCGGTTCATCCATTTTGCAGCTATATACAGTAACACACAAACAAACA
This sequence comes from Celastrina argiolus, assembly GCA_905187575.2. NCBI lineage: Eukaryota > Metazoa > Arthropoda > Insecta > Lepidoptera > Lycaenidae > Celastrina > Celastrina argiolus. The sequence continues at coordinate 13,477,378 of LR994599.1, read as the reverse complement.
CTTCAAATTCATACCCTCGGTTTTTATCTGGGGTTAAAAAGAAGGGTAATAAATAAATCAAATAAATGACATACGACGTTCACAAAATATTTTCTTAAAAAATTATTCTGAATAAAATGTTTTGATTAGATTTGAACAATGCATATTGTAAGTCCCGTCAAATTAGACATAAAAATAGTGATTAAAGAAATAAAATTCCGATAAAGCCAAATTTTTGTAGAAAAACTAAAGGGACCATTTTATAAAGAATATTAAGACCTACTAACTTTGCTCTGATTTTGTTTTTCTCAAAAACGGTTCAAAATACCTAAAATTTTTACATTTGACCCCGAATAACTTTCTTAGCACACATGGGATCGATAGAAACTTTTTATACTTTATTTTTTATGGTCTCTATAAGGTCTCTCCAAAAATTTAGCTTTACCGGATTTTTTTATTATTTCAATTGTTCAAATTGACCGGACTATGTACAATACACATACACGTACAGCGTAGCGTTTTCGTAGAGGCGTAGCGCCAGTCGTAGACGCGTAGCCGCTCGTAGCATCCTAATTTTAATGTAATTGTAATTATAGAAGATTTTTTTATACAAAATTTATTTCGTGAATTATAGCATTTAACTAATAATACATTTTTATCGAATAATATTTAAAAAAAAATAGGTCAAGAGTATTTTTATTAACAAAATACCCTTGTATCAATATGAAAACTAAAATAAAACCCAGTTTTGCACCAACAGCAATGAAATCAATAATTTAATTTAAAATACGTTGGAAGCGAACAAATCAATTTCAATGCTGTTGCTATAAAAATATTACTCGAATACCTGAGATAAAATGAATGCGCTTCAAGAATGAGGTCACTTATTACAAAATGGGATTTCAAGTACCAGTAAATAATATATACGTACATTTTTCATTTATTTCAATGCATTTCTGTAAATACACGTTACGACATATTTTCTTAGGACACATTAGATTTAAGATAAATTCGCATTTAGGCAAAAGTAGATGCGAACTTGAATCTTTTATTAAATATTTGTGCGAATAACATGGACATCTAACAAAGCTTCATTCACATTTGGCTGTCTTATTTAAAATATTGGGACTACTTTTGCGTAAAATATAATTTTATATAGAAATTCTATTATAAAAAGACTTCAGAAGCTTCAATTCGCATCTGGCCATTTCGTTTCACGTAATCACCACTTTTCCAAAAATATATTTTTTATATAAAAGTGGCTTGTTACTACAACGAATTTCATCGTCACAAATCGTGACAGAAAACAGTGTTAACACGTAGTGGTGCAAGTGAATGCCATTAAAATCTTGTTGCGTGCGCCATCCTTTGTAATATTCAGCCTCGTTAGCAATCACGTTACTGTGCGTCCTTTTACCTTTAACGTAATAATAATAACACACTCATTTTTCATATTAAATAGCCAGCTGGCTAGCCGTAGCCAGCAAGGTTTCATTGATACTTATGAAATTATAAATGAAACCTCTATGGTAGAGCTTTGCTCAGATGCCGTGGGTCAATTCGCATTAGGACATAAAAATGTAATTTTCTAGTCTGGTCACAACAAATCCACAAACCCATGGCCCTATCAACCGATCGTATTTATACGAACAAAATATGGGAATGAACCCTACTGTCACGGTTCTTGCTTATGAACATTATTACCGTTACGCCAGATTTATGCAAACAACAAACATATGTATGTCGCCTGCAAGTGGTTCAGAGCTCTCGACTCTGGAGTGGGTTTGATTCATCATGACGAACAAAAAATGTTATTTTCGAGTCTGTTTGAGGCAATGCTGGGTGATTACTGGTTTATCTTAGATAAAAGATGATCAATGCGTCAGATGAGTATGTGAAATGTCGATCATTCTCCTGAACTTTTTGCATTGTGTCGGTTATCTGTTCCACTGAATTCAGAGTGACGGTTGACTGACGAAAGTAAAGAAAAAAAATACTCTTGCACATTACGTACACACCTTCACTACAATATATATTTAGCAACCATGCATACTCTATATTAGTTGTTAGCATTTATCCTATAATGTGTAATTATACTTTCAATACTTCATACATTCATTCAAATCTTAAGAGCTAGGCTCTTGTCGGTGGAGTAATCGCCATGTTTCTCAGTCCTGTGCTTTACTTTTGACCTCTTGATACGACCAAACGTTTATCTTCTCCTTTATTTGTTCTATATAACTTCTCCAAGGTCTTCCTCTTTCTCTTCTCTCCTCTACATTTTCTTCTATTCTTAAGAAATTCGTTGTGTCGTATCAAGTGCTAAACCATCTTTCCCCCTTTGTTTTTATTACATTATGTCTGTCTTTGAATATTAATGGACAACAAACAGTTGTCTTTAGGCTTTTATTTTTACATACTGCTCTTACTCCTCTTCTTTGAAGATCAATCGTACATTGTATTCTAACTGTAATATCCACTGTTGGGCAGAATCCTCTCCCAAAGTATTTCACGAGGGGTAAAAATGGCCTACATTCGCCACGCTTGACAGGCGGGTTGGCAAACATAGTTTTAAGTATTCATAATGTCCGGGGAAATGCTTCTGCCTATTTCCGGATATATATTTCTACTATCACCTTTCACAACACCCACGGGAAAGATGGTTGATGGCGAGGTGGATTTCTTAATCCGGCGGCCCACGGAAAACTGGTCGCAACTTTTATAAATTTTATTTCTTTCAAACATAACATATATAAATTGAAACTATTTTAGGTAAATTATTATTATCTAAATTATAAACTAAACAAATAATAAAAAAGGCTATATGTAAAAAACTATATCTAAATCGGCGGCCGCTGGTAATGTACCCAAAAGACTGGCAGTATTACCTCGCTGTATCGCTAAACTGATACGTTGGCCGAGGTAAGCGCCAGCCCTTGGGTCATTTGTCTTTTCCGTGAGTCTTTTAGATAGGTCTTTCAAAAGGCGTTTAGCACTGGGACCCCATGGACCCAAAGTCTCGACACCAAAAGGCAGAAAAATGTATCCATCGCCGATGGATTCATATTTCCGCCTTTTGTGGGTCTCGGCGTGTGCCGCCGCCGCCCCCGCCGTCTTTGCAGTGGCCGTCACGTGTGACGCTGCCAGCGTATCCACGCAGGTAGCGTCCCACACCAGCGGCTTCCCGTGGCTCCATGGTACCAAAGACATACCGTCAGGTCTCCTGCCGTCGTCACGCACTATACCGTTCGGCTCGAGAGTGGCCGGTACGTTGACGGTGGCAAGAGCCCTGCGGATTATATCGTTTAATTATGTCTTAACTTAACTTTTATAATAATTTTCCAAGTAAAACCTTTTTCTGGCATTACCATTTTTCGCTGTCCACATCTGTGCCAAAAAGTAACAATAAGGAAGGTTCAGTTAATGTGTGGCATAAAGTAGGCGTGACCACAACCGCGGCGCAGCAATTTTCAAGGTCGTAAATAATAAAAATCTGAACGCGATCCAAACTGTGTGCACTTTCCCGCAATTTTGCCACATATTGAAATACCGGACTTGATTATTCTCGAATCTTCTTTGGTGCGCCAAAATTATGAGGTCTTTATTTTTTCATCCAATATGTTGCCGAGTGACTTTCAACCCATGGTTCTAATTAAATTTTATATCATTGATTGATGTAATTTAGAGACAAGAAAAATATCAATTGAAATACCAGAATTGATTATTCTCGAATCTTCTTTGATGAGCCAAAATTATTAGGTACTTTATTTTTTCATCCAATATGGATGTTGCCCAGTGTCTTTCGACACTTGGTTCAAATTAAATTTTGATATCATTGATTGATGCAATTCAGAGACAAAAAAATATCAATTGAAATACCAGACTTGATTATTTTCGAATCTTCTTTGATGAGCCAAAATTATTAGGTTTTTTATTTTTTCATCTAATATGGATGTTGCCCAGTATCTTTTGACACTTGGTTCAAATTAAATTTTGATATCATTGATTGATGCAATTCAGAGACAAGAAAATATCAATTGAAATACTAGAATTGATTATTCTCGAATCTTCTTTGCGCCAAAATTATGAGGTCTTTATTTTTCATCCAATATGTTGCCCAGTATCTTTCGAAACTTAGTTGAAATTAAATTTTGATATAATTGATGTAATCCAGAGACAAGAACAATATTATTTTGCTGCCACAGGTCGACATACTATCGTTCATTCTTATAATGTGTAATATGCACTGTTTGTGTTTTCGTTATTTTTAAAAACTATGCAAAATGGTTTTAGATTGTATACAAAACATATTTTATTATAATTATTAGACAAAACATAAAGTACAGTACCCTGCCCATTTGTTCATATATATATTTTTATTTATATAAAAATATGAAACTACAAGCTTGCTACAAAAAATACGAGTTACATTTAAATTAAATACCGTCAAAACATTACAATTTCAGCTAAAAACGTTGTTTTATACCTACATCAAGTAAGTTATTATTAGAAATAGTAAAGTAGGTCGTTTGTCGGTGTTTTCATTTTGTTTTTAATTTTTTATTAGAGGTAAAAGTTTGAGTGCCACTCCGTGACTCTGCTTCCATAAATAAAATATTTTCAGTGTACAAATCAAATAAGTACACTGAAATTATAGCTACTTTAAATTTAAGCTATTCCATCGCTTTTATTTACATTTATGTTCATAATTGGCTCTGCTTTCGTTTCAATTAAAAACTTTTAGCCCGAATTGTCTCTAATGAATTGGACGAGTTCATTATGAGGCTGCAAAAATTGCTGGATTTTGTGAATGGTCTGCCCTTGTCATTATTGTGTAACAGTTTTTAATGTATTTTATTTAGTGTAATATAACTTGTATCATATTTGTTTATATAAATAGTTCGGCGAATGTTAATTGTTATGTAAATGTTTATAATTATTATAAATTAAGAAAATAAAAAAAAGTAAATTTAACCTTCTGAAAAGTGGCTCTTAATATGTAGAAATGTGTTTAAGCTTTGCAAAAGTAGATATTTTAAACGCGTATCTTGGAAAGATTTTACAGCAGACACAGTATCTATACTAATATTATAAATCGGAAGAGTTTGTTGTTTGTTTAAACGCGCTAATCTCAGGAACTACTGGTTCGATTTGAAAAAATATTTTTTTGTTGGATAGTCCATCAATAGAGGAAGGCTTTGAGCTATATAACGTTACGCTGCGACTTATAAGAGCGAAGCGACAGTGAGAATGTTACAAAAATTGGGAAATTTATTCACATTTGGGGACTTTAGTTGCATGCGCTACATAAACGGTTTAAGTCACTCAAAAACCACGCGAACAAAGTCGCGGGCACGGATAGTTATAAAATCAGAACCAAAAAAAAATCCAAATTAAACTTAAAAATGTTTTTTTTTCCGAAAAAAAAACGGGAAAACGGCTGTCACCGGCGTAAGAAACACGAACATGACTTTTCTTTCAGTAACTAAAATATATAATCTCTTTATTTATAGCAAAGAAACGATATGAGAATTTCACACGTTTTAATATTTATCTTAAATCTCCAATATTCAATTTGTAAGCTCTCTAATTATGAATAACGGCTTAAAGTAATGCTTAATTAAATAATATCACGTGCTGGCCGTTTGACAGCTCATTATTTTAAAAGCCTCCTGATTACTATCAAGTGTAAAATGTGTACATCCGACAATAATTAAAAAGTATTGTTCCAACGTGGCCGTTAATGAATACTTTTCAAAAGTACTTCGATGCTCAAAGTTTAAATGTAAGTTGTTTAAAATAATTATAATCGGTCGAGATTTATCATTTTTAATTCTCTTACGGCTGAATAATGAGATGGTTGAATTAAGTGGTGCACGAGTCCATATGTTGTCTTTTTCTTTTTGCCAAGGAGTGACAGTGATGGCCTTTGTATACTATAACTATATTATAGACGACTTCTATAGCGTTGCGGCTAGGCGCGTTAGTGCACAAGCTGGAGGTTGCGGGTTCGAATCACACCAAGACAACAAAAATATCGGTTGTCAATTGTTGTTCCTGGGTCATGGATGTATATATATATATATATATATATATATTATAATAAATGTTTTTTTCTAATAAAAAAACAATGTCAAAATCGGACACACACAGAGACACGCCAAACTTATTACGTTCCTCTGTTTTCGTCAGGATTAAAACTGGTACAGTGCATGCTATTTGTACTGCACATATGAAGTCTTGGGTATTACGCTAATTAACGATGCAAAACTAATCAAAAATATCGTAATTAGCACGACAATTCTAAATCACCATCAATCTTCAACGTTCAGTAACATCTTTCAACGCTCACCGTGGTTTGGAAGACAGCCCGATGCGTGTGCAGGGCCCTATAAACATATTTGAACAAATAAAATTATCAAACTGCCATATTATCAAACTGTCAAATTATCAAACTGCCAAATTATCAAACTATCAAATTATCAAACTGACAAATTTATTAATTTCAAATAGCGTGAACTCCAACCAAGTGCAATTGCTTTTGCTTATTTTTCGTGATCGCTCATAAGGTGCCGTTAACACGAGCGGTACCTACTAGTGTAGCGACATGTACTGTCTCACACTTGTTAGGGACAAACCATTAGGAACATTAGACTGAGATCACAGATCAGGGCCCTGATTCAAGATGCCATCGCTATTTATGGCTTATATATAATATATATTATAATGACGAGCGAATTCGTATGTCAAATTCCATACATTTTGTTTTCGAACTTCGTACGCGATGAAAAGTGATGGCATCTTGAATCAGGGCCCATTTTGTACATTTTTTTTTTAACTTTAGCAACTAAGACCGACGGCATAAATTAGCGGGTATACGTTAACTGTAGACACTAATACTACAAAATGATATACGTTTTATCAGTAAGAATGTGGGGTGTCTGGCGGAACTGTGTACCTTTTGTGGGGTCACTTCATAACGTCACAAAATTAAACTTTATGCTCTACAAAAGAAGATATAGTTTTCATTGTAAGAGCGGCGTCGCAATTCGAATACTTACAATGAAACACAACCACAGTATCATTATAAAGAAGAAAGTTAGTGTGTGCGTGCGTTTGTTTCTTCTTTATGCACAAATGACTGGTCCTATTTTAATATAATTTAGTATGCAGGAAGCTGGAAGCCTGCATTACATCAGGGTGATACAGGGGTCTTACTCTCCAAACTGCCGCATACCTACTCCCGAATAAATTGACGTTTGTTTTGATTCTTAGTCAATTGATATGGTCTGGAGTACAAAAAGTTACGATCTAACGATTTTCATTACCCTGGTTAATTTTAAAGTAATCCACGAAATAAAATATTAAAAAACCGTTGAGATCGAATTGATTCTCGATTCTGTCGGACCTGCTGTTTACGCGTGCAGTAGCAGGCAAAAGCTAGTAGAATAGGAAACACTTTATTTTTACATACACTTAACAACACATGCTTGATAGTATATTTTTGTGATAATGATTCAAATACCAAAGTGAAATTAATTATGAATATTGCCGCAAAACTAATCTATAGGTAATATTATCGGATACAATCTAACTTCGGCTAACTTTAATCGTCTGTAACTCGATTAGTGTCTTAAGGTGTTCGCAAAATGTGTTGTTTGACAGCGTCTTGTATGATAGCAAAACGAGTGAAAATTTAAGGATACGAGTACTTTTGTTTTGTTGTTGTTTTCTATAACCATACTTCATATTTATTATTTATGTAAAATTGACGATTTTTTCTTTTAATTTATCTTTCTTCAAATATTTTGCAAACACCAATATAATATGCTACATAATAGCAGAAAAAATATATAGATAATGGAATAAGCGTTACTTTGCGGAAATCCATAGCATACAATTTAAATTTATTATATCTATATATTGCTATATTGCGGGATATTGATAGATATAATAAATTTAAATTGTATAGAAAAAATATACTAAACACGACTTCTTTTTGCTTTTGGACGAGACTTTGGAAAATTGTTTTAGCCATAATAAGAAAAATATATTTTTCTTGCATCGAATTTTTGATAAACGAGCATTTTACACATGCCAATAGATGTCACCTAACAATTCTCACTAATTGGAAATTGAGAATTAAACCGAGTTAACTCCAACATCGAAGAAAACTTCGTAAGACTCAATTTTCTTTGATCGGAAAATCGACTGAACAACAATCGAGCTTAGTTAAAAAAAAATATTCATGTCAAATTTGTCAACGCACAATTATTAAGGTCTGAATAGGTATATATAATTATTTACTCACGCGGCTATTCAGATTTAGGTCTGAATATATATATTCAGACCTAAATCTGAATAGATATATTCAGACCTAAATCTGAATAGCCGCGTTCAATATATTTTGCCAGCCATGCCTGGATTACTGAAAATACCTCATTTACCCAAATTTCAACATTTTTCAGTGGAGTTCCGCACCATGAAAATGGTACTTAAAGCTTTATCTTTAAATTGCATTTTCTCTAAAGTTCTCTATTAATTACCAGTACAGTATTGGTCTTAGTATGACAATGTAATATATTATAACTTTGTCCATAAATGGGCTATTTAACACTGCAAATTTTTTTCTAATCGGACCAGTAGTTCCTGAGATTGGCGCATTCAAGCAAACAAACACTTCAGCTATATAATATTAACTATACATAGGTACTTTAAAACCTTAATATCACAACGAATTTCTAGCCTACAAGCTAACCCGTGCCACTTCGTTGAGCATAGAAACCATTACTAGAGACTAACGAACAGCATTTTTATATATAAAAGAATATATGTTTAATAATGCCTTTACTCTGCAGGCCCGGCCTTCTGGGGCCTGATCAACCCGGAGTGGTCGCTGTGCAACAAGGGCCGGCGCCAGTCGCCCGTCAACCTGGAGCCAGAGAAGCTGCTGTTCGATCCCAACCTACGGTTTCTACACATAGATAAACATAGGGTAAGTTGATACTTAGCAGGAGGAGCATGATTGCTAGCCCAGAAGTTCGCAACCATGGAGGGTAACCTAGGGGACGTTGAAAGATGTTGAAGATAGGGTCAACCAGCGGGGCGTTCCTCATAAGGGAGGGGGGGGTCTTGGAGAGATATGTAAGAGTGGTTCTGGGGCCCGATTACCTGGGAGTGTTTGGCCTCATCCTACGATTTCTACACATAGACAAATATAAGGTAGATATAGTCCAGGAGTTTTCTACCATTAAGATTTCCTTCTCTAAGCGGTGTAAAGAGTTATAAAAGGGGTGTTCTGGGGTCTGATCAACCTAGAGTGGTCTGACCCCAACCTATGGTTTTTACTCATAGATAAATATAGGGTAAGTGGAGTACAGGAGATTCCTACTATTGGGGTGCTCTTCTCTTTGGGTTAGAAATATAATACAAAATCAAATAACATTATACTATAAATATAAGTTATAATATAACGATCGACATAGTTTACATATTAACTAAAGTTTCATAATTAAGAGCCCCAGTATAGAATTTTTTCATAGGTATAAATAGTAGGAGGTAGTTAATTATTTACCAAGTAATTATCTCGATAGATTAACTTACGGCCGAATTTTGGGCTATAGGTTTTTTCTATATTTATTGAGGGACTTATGACGCACAATCGTCGTATCCTAATTGTATACCAGGGCCCTAATTCTCAGGCCTCGAACATAGTTTTTAGTATCGGTCTGTCCCGCTCATGCAAATGAGATTCAGCGCGCGTGCGAGCGGGATATACTAATATTCGAACTTTTTTCCACTGCCCGAGAATCGTGCTCCTGAGCCCCGATTGTTGATACTCGAATTTCGATTCTATCGTCTGTCCCGTTCACACACGCGAAAAATCACGTGCAAGAGTGGAAAAGACTGAGATTTGAGACGTCTTTCTAGGCACGAGAATCGGGGTCCTGATGACAAAAATATATTATACAAAGATACCTATGCTACGAGTAATATACATTTTTTTATTTGGTTATTAAAATAGATTCTCATATGAATAAACATGTTAATGGTGTCTAGTTATATAACGTCTTTAATTCTGTTTTAATCGCTGTTTGTCTTCCAAATAAAATAAAATAAAATATTTGTGCCATGAATTTTGCGCATTTTGGTCATAGGTTGCCAATGTCCTGGCAATTTTATGGTCAGCATGTAACTAACTTGAGCTTTAATTGCATTTAACTGAACATTTAAAAAAAATTGCTTAAATTAACAACGCTACATTCAAAATTTCACTTTATTTACTACCAGCTGACCCGTGCTCACTTCGTTGAGCATGGAAACCGTGTAAGCCTTCCCGGGACTTTCACGAAATCAAGACCAAAAATAGCCGAAACAGTTCAGCTGATCTCCAGTTTTAGCGAGTTTAGACTAACGAACAGCAATTGATTTTTATATAGCCTATGTTACTCAGTGATAATGTAGCTTTCTAATGAAAAAGACTTATTAAAATTGGTCCAGTACTTTTTGAGTTAAGTCGTTAGATACAAAAATACAAATCTTTATTCTTTGTAATATTAGTGTAGACAAAAATATACCCAGTGCAGCTAGAAATACAAAGTATTTAAAATAATGTATATTTTTTGTATTTAGTTTTGTGGTGCATGCTAAAGCATTAGCAATAGTCCAAGGACTTTCGAGATTTAACATAAAGATCAATTTTGAAACACTTTATTAAAATCGCGTTTCTGTATGGGCTGACGCATATGTTCATATTTTAATTATCTGTTTTGAACGTCCATGCTTAAGCTTAAGGCGGAGTTAGTGGCAGTTAAAAAAAAATTACTAGCTCTGAAGACACACAACATACAAGGCATAAAATAAATCAGTTTAAGCACGCCTGCATATAATATGTAAAGTTCATAAAAAGGAACATAGGTACATACAAAGACTGTTAAACATTATACCACTTTTTTTTTTGATAAGATAAGATGTCACAAACTAAATGATCGAAATTCGACATGTAGATAGGTACCAGCAAGTCGTAGGGATTACAAATGTTTCCAGCTACTTTTCTTATAAACCAAACTATGCTATCCAACGCGGCAATGCTGTCAGCTTGCTAGGTACTCTGCCAGAGGGGGACAACCAGGCTTTTTTCTATTTATAGAGTAGGTAGGTCTAGAGGTAGGTTAGGGTAGTTTAGTTAATATCTGTTTATTTTGTTATTAATTGTATATATTATTATTTTAATCCTATTATTAAGTTACCACATAAATGTTTTGTAATTTTGTAACAAATAAACTCTTCACCAAACTCGATATTTACGCCAGCTAACTTTCTGCTACACGTTGTATGTATGAGTATTCTCTATTTCACCTCCTCATGGAATCCCAACATTAATAACCTCCCGTACATAATCCACTCACTGCATTGTATGAATTTTTGAGTGGCCTCGAACAAAGTTATTCAGCCATAATCCTCGCCTCCAGATGTACTAAATGTTGTTTATAAATTAATTTCTACTCGGATTTCATATGAAACAAGAGTGCATTGCTTAAATATAAGTACAGGATACACGTAGAGTATCATTATTTTAATATGTAAAAATACCTCTCACACCGATTTTGGTGAGCGTGGCCGGTTTCATTGAAACCACTGGTCGTTGATCAAAGACCTGGCTAGGATTTAAACTCGTCAGTATTGTGACTTATATGGAGATCTTTAATCATGATTTGTCGCGATATGGTAAGTAATTTATATGAGGTGCAAAAACAAAAAATGCTCTACTCGTCTTTCTTTTCACGCTATATTCGGCTTGATATATGAACCATGAATCAACCTGTATTCACTTTATTTTGTGACAGTAAAAATACATGATTTAAAAATATTTAAATGTAGCTATCACGTTTTTTTGGGATACGTATTCACATCAAAACAGCATAACAAATAGAAGATAATAATCCTAGTGCTGTAGGTTATAGTAAAAGAAGAGGATTCTACTGCTACCGTATTCGTGGAGGAAACGTGGAGAAAGAGACTGGCGCCGCAACGCGTTACGTAACGAATGGACGCTTTCGTACATTAATTTAGTCTCGTACTAAGAACTTGTATGACGAATACTAGACAAATTAAATATAGTTAATAGTACTACACTATACATTTATTTAATACTAGCTGTGCCCGCGACTTCGTACGCGTGGAAAACTGATTTAGGGCAGCAGTAAATACATTTTTAGTTTATGAACACTGTCGTTTGGATATTTAAAATCACTAATTTATAGTAATGCTTCTTTGTACACTGTATTTAGACGTCCACAGGCAAAAGAAGTAGGCCGATGGAGTAATAATAATAGTTTACTGTCAAATAATGGCCGTTTTTGTCATGAATATTTTTTAGGTATTAAATTAAAACTTATTATTTATTAATTACCTACGCTAACAAACATGTAGTCTACTTTGGGACTTGACGGTTAAAGTACTAACTTCCTTTAGACGACAAAATACAAAAGTCCAAAAGAAAGAAATAACCCAAGTCGTACCATAGCTTGAAAACTAATAAATAAAAATATCATGAAAAACATAAATCTTACTTATATTGACATAACTTTTCTAATTTAAATGTACCTATGACATCTCATATCTTGAAAACAAACCATCCTACGCCTATAATTTATTTATCGTATTTGCAAAACCTAAGTATAATAATAATAATAATAACAATAATATAAATTAATTACTTCGCACAAAGTAATACTTATTTTTACTTGGGTCAATAATTTTATTCTATAATTTTCAAGTCGGTGCCAAGTTCAGCGTTCTTTTGTAATTTGTTTTCATTTAATATTAGTTTGTAAGCCAGTACTTTTTGTACATAATATTATAGTATAATAAGTAATAACTTTACTTTGATGGTTAGTTGTTGTACATAGTTTGATATTGTAGTAAGGTTTTTGAAGTAGGTACTTACTTGGCACCGACTTGAAAATGACGAAACGAATAGAATAAATTTATTTACCGAAGTGTAAATAAGTATTACTTTGTGCGAAGTAAATTTAATTGTTCCTTTTAGTTTACCTTTTGAAGTCGTTTTTTTTGTTTAAAATTGTTTATTTTTAAGATTTTTAGTGATGGGTAGACTGAGTAGGGATAATTCTCGAATGATCAGACGACGGTTACTTGAGACGGAAAATGAAAAACAAAAACGATTAGATAACATGAATAGTAGGAAGAAAAAAGTTGATATATATTATATCAAGTAGATTGACTATTAAATGAGATACAAATTTTCATAATATTAAAGTCGGTCCAGCCAAACTCAATATTATGAGTTCTATAATATAGCCTATTTCATCATATTGTAATTGATATCACTATATCTATAGCGATGGAAATATGCTTGCAGTATAAGCGATGTCGAAATTTCCAAACGTTTATCTTCAAAGACTCAAAATGATGTTTTTAGTCGGATATGCTTATGTTACTCGAAACAAATACAAAATTACTATGAGTGTCCCTATAAATTTCAAGGTGTTCCCTCGATTCCTCACGACGCCATCATCAGGTCTCCACTTTGATAACTATGAGACCAAGTTCTACTGTAATTGTAGTGGCATATGCTTGCATTTCTTTAAACAACGCTGAAATCTTCAAACATGTATCTCTAAGGACTCAGAAGTTCTGTTCAGTACTTTTAGATCCAGGATATAGTGCAAAACCTTACTGTTTGGTAACATATGCTTAGACTACTTCACAAAATCAAAATCGATATATTATTCCATATAAATTTTGAGGATTTCCCTCGATTCCTCACGGATCGGTGACAATGGGACCAAATTTAAATTATACCCTACACAACACAAAAAATTAAAATCGTTTCATGAACGATGAAGATATCCGTGAAGAAACATAAAAAAAACATATATTTACCAATTGAGAAACCTCCTCCTTTTTTGGAAGTCGGTTAAAAGTATTATGTTGGTTATTTCATGTTACAATATACCTATTGTGGACTGTATGTATTATGACGACGGACGGTCAGTTATATTAAAACTATAATTTAATCACTGTCTATTACTTTTTAATCACTGTCTTTATAATTACTTGAAAGCGCGTCTGCTTAACAATTACACTTATTCGATACCTATTCGACGCTTGTCAATACTACTGCTAACTGCTTACTACTCTCTATCACTATCTGGTACTTTATTATCACTCCCTTATTATCACTGACCTTATTATCACTGACCTTATTATCACTGACTACAACTGGCCCAAACCGGCCCTTTTATACAGGTCGAAATATACCCCACCTAATGCGCGCGGGCAACGCCAATGTTCCCGCCCATTAGTGCGAGTACCTGCGCGTCCCTATTTCCATCCCTTTTTTACATGTTGCGATGGTACTGTGCAGTGTGTTTACAATATCATGTTAATATAAACAATAGAATAAGTTTCTTCTAACTTTCTAAAACCATTCATTATACATTTCAAGACATTGTTGTTTTAACTAAAATATTACACCCTTATTCTTAATACCATTGTGCATTTTAGGCAACGTATTTAAATGCTAAAACAATGCAAACATTAATTCTATTATTCTTAAAATCCTAACAATAACTACATAACAAACAATTAAGCGTCTTTAACCCAACGGCTCACCAGATGTGGCGGTTTCACTTAAAATTACTATCCTAACATACTCTAAAAATATCTAAATATTTTAAAACGACCATCATCACAATTGTCCACAACATCTCTCCCCCCGGCGCAGCTTGCGTAGCCTATCCTTCCTGCAACACCACCAGCTTGCTGACAGGCCGTCGGAACTTCCCCGTTCGCGTTCGGACGGCTGCTACACGTATTCCTCCATCAGGACCAGCAAAGGTGTCCTCGACGATTCCCATCGGCCAGGTGTTACGTGGAAGCGAGTTGTCGACCACAGCGACAACGTCATCCCGCTGGATTGGTCGCACGTTTTTCCGAGACTCTCCTCGGGGCACCAACGTTGGCAGGTATTCCCGCAGCCAGCGCCGCCAGAAATGATCGGCAAGCGCCTGGCTGGCCTTCCATGTTCGACTATCAGCTTCTGTGCACGGTCCGGTACTAGGCACACCCGTGGAAGAACCCAATAAGAAATGGTTGGGTGTGAGTGCCTCTGGATCATTAAGGTCAACGCTTACATAAGTCAACGGCCGAGAGTTGACAGAATGCTCAGCTTCGGCGAGCAGGGTCGACAAGACCTCCTCTGTGGGTATTCTCTCCTTCAGCGTCGTTCCCAGCGCCACTTTTACAGATCGCATTAGGCGTTCCCATGCACCTCCTTGGTTTGGTGCACCAGGTGGAATGTAGCGCCATTCCATTCTGTACAAGAGCCCCTCATCTCGTAGGGCTGGTTCCCATTCGGCGTAGGCACGGCGGAGTTCTTGGTCAGCCCCTCGGAAGTTTGTTGCGTTGTCGGAGTACATAATTCGGGGCCACCCTCGTCGAGCAGCCATTCTCCTTAACGCCATAATCGCTGAGTCTCGAGACAGTGACTGTACCAACTCGATATGCACTGCACGTGATGTAAGGCACGTGAATAATCCGCTCCATCTTTTCTCTCGCCGTCGTCCTATCTTGACTGTCATTGTTTCCTCTGCTGCCTGTCGAGCTTCTTCCGGATCGTCGAAGCTTACCACAATGTCATCCATATAATGCCCATTGGTAATGACTTCTAGAGCCCTTGGATGGCTCTTGGCATGCAGTTTCACGTTGTGATTACAGACGTAATGCGCCATGAAGTGTGAGGTTGCTGCTCCAAAAATTAATCGTACCATTTTGTACCGTCGTGGTGGGTCGCTTCGGTCGTCGCCTCTCCACAGAAATTGCTGCGCAGGCTGATCTTCTTTCCTGATCCGTATCTGTAGAAACATCTCTTGGATATCTGCCGTGATCGCCACCGCTTTTTCTCTGAAGCGGAATAAGATTCCCGTTAGCGACAGCAACATATCCGGGCCCTCCAGTAATCTGTCATTTAGACAAAGCCCGTTACTTTTTGCCGCTGCGTCGAATACTAGTCGTTGCTTCCCCGGTTTGTTCGGGTTCTGTACAGCGAAGTGAGGTAGGTACCAGCAGACATCGCTGTTGTCTTCCGGTCCTTCACATGGTACTGCGTAACCTTTATCCAGTAAGTTTCTTATTTGCGCAGTGTAAGCCATGGAAAAAGTAGCATCGGCATCCATCTTTTTCTCTATTCCTTTTAGTCGTCGTAGAGCTGCAGCGTAGCTGTTGGGAAGCTTTATGTCGTCTTGGCACCATGGGAGTCCCACTTCGAAACCTCCCTGGACCGGTCTGATTGTTCTTGTGACTGTCTCCAGGGCCCGCTGATCGGCTTCGCTCGCCCGTGGTTTGGCGCTAACGCCTAACGACCCAATCCGGAAATGCCTTTCTACCAGTTCGTGCACCTTTTCATCATCTACGATATGGCAGACTTTTTCATACATGTGCAGCGTTCCATCACCATCGTCCATGATTGTTCGAGGCATCGTTCCGTGCACCACCCAGCCCAGCTGTGTCTGTGAGGCGGCTGGTTCATTTTGTTTACCGACTCGTAGTCTTCGGGAAACGATGCACTCCCAGTGGTCAGTACCCACCAATAAGCCTGGCTTCGTTTTGGCGTAGCATATTTCTTCGGTTGGCAGATCTCGGAGATGTTCATATTCTTTAACCTCCCGAGATATATGTTGCGTGTGTAACTTTAAGTTTTTTATTGTACGTGCCCGCAGCTTAAAAACTTTATTCCGAAATTCCCCTCTTGCACGTACTGCTACTTCCCGGCTGCATGTTTCACTTTGGGACATGTTCGCCCCTTGCAGGTGTAAAGGCTTTAGCGGACCTTCAGCACCTACAGTTACAGCAAGATCTTCATCTATGAGGGTCACGGTTGCACCTTCGTCCAGCAACGCGTATGTCTTCACCTCCCCCCGTGGTCCAGAGATGACTACAGGACACATCTTCAAAAGTACCGCGCGTTGCTTTTGCGGTATTTGTGAAGCTATTGAAAGCACAGCTTCAGCTTCCTGTGGCTTCTGTTCCCGTTTATCTACGTGCAGAGATCTGTGGTGTGGCCGGTTGCAGTTATTTATTCCGCACATTTCTGCATTGCAACTTCTTCGTCGGTGCTTATTATTTATGCATTTGAAGCATCGCTTTTGGTTCTTAACAAAGTCCCACCGCTTTTCTATTGTAAGCGCGTTATAATCCGGGCACTTTGAGAGCTGATGCGATGATCTGCATTTGGGGCAGAGTTCCGCAGCTTCTTCGCTTCTGATGTTGGTCGCGTACACCTTCTTCCTTGACACCGGTATCGTTGCCCGTGTCTCTCTCTTGATCACGGAGACAGTTGGCGATACATACGAATACCGGAGAGCGCGATCTGCTTCTCGCATCAGGAACTTTGACAACACCACTACTTCAGGCTCTGTCCCACCATCTTTCTCACAAGCATAGTCGCACCAGCGCGTTCTTAGGTGCGGGCTTAGCTTCTCCAGGACCTCTCTTGTAAGCAGCGGATTGTGTAGATATCCGCGCCTATCCATGGACTCAAGCACGCAGACGACATTCTGCACTTTAATCGCGAAGGCGTTGAGCTCTGCTGCGGAAGATCCAGGTCTCTGTATCTTCTTTAGATCGTCCAGAGCGCGATCGATAATGACTTCCGGTCTCCCGAAACATTGCTCCAGTGTCTTTATGATCACCTCTGGATCCGTGGCCGTGTGCAATAACGCTGCCACGGTTTCTCGGGCTTCTCCTTTAAGGCAACTTCGTAATCGCTGTATGTTCTCAGCTTTTGACACACTATACATTTTTGTTGTATCAATGTACGAAGCTTTAAAAGGTAGCCATTCAGTTATGGAACCGGTAAACAAGGGTAAGTCACTTTTGTGAATACGAGGGCGAGCCATTCGTCCGAGAACGTCGGCTAACTGCTCGATGTCTGACTTATTTCGAGCAGAGATCGGCTCCGCCATTTGCAGCTGCTGATTATCTTTCGGGTTGACTTCCTCCCCCCGTGAGACGTCTGGATTTGTTCGTAACCACTCGTCAACCCTGGGTCGGTCTTCTCTTGCATCTACGTCGGGAAGGCTGCCATCTTGCTCGTCTTGGATTACCAATATCTCCGTCTCCAAGCGCTGCTCCACCAGGCCCCGTTCAATGGCCAGCTGTTCCTCTTCGACAGACAGCTTATCCTTTTTTATGGCTAACTGTTTTCTCTTGATGGCGGCCATTTCCTCGGCGGCTTTCAGTTTTGCTAGTCGAACTCTTGATCTGTTGCTAGCGATCGAACTGTAAGATGGCACCGACCGAGTTGGTGAACGCAGACGGCGCTCCTCAGGTAATAGAAGCTCCGACCTTTGTTCGTTTTCCGTCCTTCTTACTCTCGCAGGTACTATTCGTTCTTCTAAGGCGGTGCGCGGGCGCTCGTAATCAGTCCTGCTTGCACCCTGTCGCAAGTGCTCATAATCTGACCTGCTCGTTCTTGTTCGTTGAACCTCCTCAATATTCGCCGCGTTTCCCTGGCTGCGTGTGACCACCATCTTGCTACGCGAGTCGATAATCGGTACGCCTTAATCGATGCGATTCTCCGACGCGTTCGTTCTACGCACTCGACGATACGTAGCGCAACAAAGCCGTTCGTTTGTTGTTAAGAATGGCAATCACACACTTCCCGATGCGGATGAATGTTTGCTGAGTCAACACGTTACAGTTGCGTAGACTCGATGACCCCTCGAATAGGTGTTATGTTATAATTTAAACGGAATCTACACGCCAGCGATGCGTGGATTCAACGTTCGTAGAGACTTCTCGACTTTGTTAACTGACACTAGCAAGTTCTTCTTATTCTGGTGATAACTTGCTTTGCTTCCGTTGCACTTGTTCTTCTTAGATCCGGCTCGAAGGACCAGACAATATTGTGGACTGTATGTATTATGACGACGGACGGTCAGTTAAAGTAAAACTATAATTTAATCACTGTCTTTTACTTTTTAATCACTGTCTTTATAATTACTTGAAAGCGCGTCTGCTTAACAATTACACTTATTCGATATCTATTCGACGCTTGTCAATACTACTGCTAACTGCTTACTCCTCTCTATCACTATCTGGTACTTTATCACCACTCCCTTTATTATCACTGACCTTATTATCCCTGACTCCAACTGGCCCAAACCGGCCCTTTTATACAGGTCGAAATATACCCCACCTAATGCGCGCGGGCAACGCCAATGTTCCCGCCCATTAGTGCGAGTACCTGCGCGTCCCTATTTCCATCCCTTTTTTACATGTTGCGATGGTACTGTGCAGTGTGTTTACAATATCATGTTAATATAAACAATAGAATAAGTTTCTTCTAACTTTCTAAAACCATTCATTATACATTTCAAGACATTGTTGTTTTAACTAAAATATTACACCCTTATTCTTAATACCATTGTGCATTTTAGGCAACGTATTTAAATGCTAAAACAATGCAAACATTAATTCTATTATTCTTAAAATCCTAACAATAACTACATAACAAACAATTAAGCGTCTTTAACCCAACGGCTCACCAGATGTGGCGGTTTCACTTAAAATTACTATCCTAACATACTCTAAAAATATCTAAATATTTTAAAACGACCATCATCACAATTGTCCACAACAATACCTTTGTGCCAAGTTTCATTTAAATATGTTGAGTAGTTTGGCTAAAATACCGTCAAACAGGTAGCTACAATTTTTTGAAGATCCCACGGGAACCCTTTCGTTTTTCGGGATAATAATTTCCAATAATGCTCTTGAGATCATAAGCTACCTGCCTGCTAAATTTTATTTAAATACGTTGAGTAGTTTGGCTGAAATACCGTCAAATAAGTAGCTACAATTTTTTGAAGATCCCACGGGAACCCTTTTGTTTTTCAGGATAATAATTTCCAATAATGCTCTTCAGGTCATAAGCTACCTGCCTGCCAAATTTCATTTAAATACGTTGAGTAATTTGGCTAAAATACCGTCAAATAGGCAGCTACCATATTTTGAAGATCCCACGGGAACGCTTTCGTTTTTCGGGATAATAATTTCCAATAATGTTTTTCATGTCATAAGCTACCTGCTTGCCAAATTTCATTTAAATACGTTGAGTAGTTTGGCTGAAATACCGTCAAATAGTTAGCTACAATTTTTAGAAGATCCCACGGGAACCCTTTACTTTTTCGGGATAATAATTTCCTATAATGCTCTTCAGGTCGTCAGCTACCTGCCTGCCAAATTTCATTTCATTCCATACAGTGGTTTTAGCGTGATGCGACGACAAACATTCCCATACGGACAGACAGACAGACAGACAGACAGACAGACAGACAGACAGACAGACAGACAGACAGACAGACAGACAGTTTTTTCAAAAATGTTATTTTTAGGTTCTGTGGCTTTTATAGGCCCCCTTTTTTTAATTTTCACTTAAATATTCTTAATGTACAGACATGTCCCCTCTACAGATTTATTATATGTATAGATATAGATTAATAATCTCTATAGACACTTTACAACACGTCAATACCCGGGACCCGGGGTAAGGCGTCGGTCTCGAATTTTGCGGGCAGCGGGGCGGGAACGGCTGCAGCGCGGGTGCGGTACTCGTTACCCGCTCCCGCGCCGCTGTTTTCGAGAACCTCAGGCTGATTATGTAACTCGCAGCAGCAATTCGACAGGCGTAAATTGTACAATTGTGTACAATATCGTTGTCAAGTGTATACGTTTGATAGCGATATTGTATACAATTGTACAATTTACGCCTGTCGAATTGCTGTCGAGAGATACATAATTAGCCTACCGGTCCATATTTTGACTATACGCAAAAGATCCTGCCGCTCCCGTGCCGCCGCCGCTCCCGCCCCGCTGCCCGCAAAATTCGAGGCCGAGGTTTTAGTGTCCGAAGAATTTGTGTTACGGAATGGAAACGTATACGTATACGTACGACGAGGGTCGTAGGTTCGATTCCCTAGGGCTACCTACTTAGGTAACCCTTGAAATATTCATAAAATATGTTGTTCATCTACTGAATAGAAGCCCATTATGGGACGCTCTTTAAGAATATTCCCTCTTCCAGATAAACGGCGTGATCAGCAACACGGGCCACTCGGTGATCTTCACGGTGGAGAATGAGACGCGGCACCACATCAACATCACCGGCGGCCCGCTGTCCTACAAGTACCAGTTCCACGAGATCCACATCCACTACGGCCTGCATGACCAGTTCGGGTCGGAGCACGCGATCAACGGGTACACTTTCCCCGCTGAGGTGAGCATACTCCTGATTTCAGTGTCGTTAGCCGATTTCATCGAAGCCAAGCCAGCTACGCAGAGGTTTTTTATAGTGCCCGAGTGTGTGCGCAATACACAAAGACACTGTCTATTCCTTTTTCTCTCATAACCCAGTGACGGTGAACCAACACGACTGGCGAGAGAACAGACGCACAACCGACTTTTTACATGCCCATCCGACGCATGGATCATCTTTCTTGTAAGACAATCAGGTGAGCCTTGTCCCACCAAACTTGAAAACAATGTTTTTTGTTGTTCCAACGCGGGAATCGAGCCCACGACCTGTGGGTCGAAAGCTAAGCTCAGAACCACTAGACCACGGAGGTGCTTAAAGGCAAATTAAGTTGAGCATACAAATGTGTGTTTCATCCTTAGTTTTCCTACTTCCATTTGCGGTGAGTAAAAATGCATTACTTACATTAAAAATACACTACTTACATCACAGAGTTAACACATTCATCTCTATTTTCCAATTATTAAGAGGCAACCATTGTTGGTTTCCAAAAAAACTCAGCCGAAATATGACTATATTTTTTTAGATTTTAAATACATTATTACATTTAATAATTAATTTATGAAAAAAAAGAAAATGAAAAATAGGGATGTCCTAATAGTATACTTATATACTCAGGAAAAAAAATGTTACTCTAGTGGCATTATCCAGGTCTGTGAGCTGAACCTACAGTACAAGTAACAAAACAATTAGCATTTATTTATGGAATGTTTTGATAGGCTTTCTTTATTTGTTTAATCTATCTATTATAGTCAACATAAAAAAATATTGTGAACGTTGCCTATAGGTATATTATATAACTACAATTTTAAATATATTCTTCATCGTCAATGGAAAAATTGAAATCCTCTTACAAAGAAAAAATATGAGGCCTTATTTGTGCAGGATTGTAAAATAAAATGGCCTGTTGTGTAATTCGACTCTTTGAAATGAAAATTTAATTAATAAAAATTACAAAAGAACTGGATTTACACATTATTTTAAGAATTTACTATACCTTATTAATATTATATAAACTAGCTGACCCGTGCCCACTTCATTGAGCATAGAAAAAGTGAACCGTTTAAACCTTCCCGAGACTTCCACGAATGTTTCAAGATTTAGCCGAATCGCTTCAGCTGTTCTCGAGTTTTAGTTGGACTAACGAACAGCAGTTCATTTTTATTATATGATGGGTAATGGGGTATGGTAATTGGGTTTAAGGGTTGGTTACTTGAGACACAGTAACCTCCCAGTTCAGGCATCAACCCACCATATCACTCACCCCTCACTTCCTTTTTTTCAATATTACTTTATGCTTTTTTTATTATTATAGTGAGAATATTTTATTTTTATTATTATAGTAAAAAAGAAAAAAAGGAATGACTTAACTTTATTAAATGTAACGTTTTAAATAAAATAAAAACAGTACGTTTACGTCTAACTTACACGCCCATCCGTGCGGGCACACCAGACGTGATGATGAATGATCACATTTGGTGATGAAAGAAATCATCAGGTGTGATGATGACTCATTCGAAACGGTCGTGTATTTTAAACAATAATTAATGTAAAACCAATAATAATAACAAATATAATAGTAGTAGTTTATTTCTACCAAAAATTACAAAAGCAATTTGTGGGAGACATGGAGCCCAAAGTAAGCCAAAGCCTGTTTATTGGCACTCCAGCCCCCCCCCCCCCCCCCTCACAGAATATCAACTTATATAGTATAATAATTAAATATTAAATATAAAATGGAAAAAAGTGCAATTACTTTCTGGGCGGCGATTCTCGCTATTAGAACATTTTCCGCATGACATTTTTTCATGATTTTTTCCATTCTACCGAAACGTTCGAGCGGTTTATAAAACACGTAATGCGCATGGTTCTCAGGCAGTGGAAAAAAGTTCATATTCGAATAAAACATCGAAATTCGGAAATTTTAAGAACGATGAGCACTTGTGTATTCTCAGATCTTCACAGTCGAAGTAAATCGTGTAAAAGTCCCCGATATCCAACGAGTGGTAAGGACCGGTAGATGTCCGCATCCACATGTACAAATAAATAATTTGTCAGTTTATGTATGTAATATGTATGTATGTATGTATGTATGTGTGTATGTATGTATGTATGTATGTATGTATGTATGTATGTATGTATGTATGTATGTATGTATGTATGTATGTATGTATGTGTGTGTGTATGTATGTATGTATGTATGTATGTGTGTGTGTGTGTATGTATGTATGTATGTATGTATGTATGTATGTATGTATGTATGTATGTATGTATGTATGTATGTATGTATGTATGTAATATGTATGTATATATGTAATATGTATGTATGTTTGTATGTATGTATGTATGTATGTATGTATGTATGTATGTATGTATGTATGTATGTATGTATGTATGTGTGTATGTATGTATAATGTACCTATGTATGTATGTATGTAAAATAAAGTTTATTTCAGAGTAGTGTTAGTAGATATGTCTCATATTTTCCGTTTCTATTGCGCGTATCAGTAAAACTTTTTCATCAATACACAGTGATTTTCTTTTACTAGCCACGCTTACCGTTTGAAAGTTTGTGACCAACTAAGAATATGTTAACGTTAGATAATCCATGACTCCTACTTATTAGTAATGGTCAAAAACAGTCAACACGTGCAAGCAATCCCAATTTGTAAACAAAAGAACGAATTTCTTAGAAAGTTCACTATGCATGATGCCGACAGTCAAGTTTATTGCGGGGTATTATCATAAAGCGACAAAAGAATGTACCTACACAGCTGACAGTTTTTACTAATTTTAGCAACTTATTATGTAGTTTTTATTACTCAATTGTTGTCATTATTGAGAGTGGGTGTAATATTTAAAAAACGATTTTAGATTTTCAAAATTAAACTTAAAAAATTATATTCTAAAAATTAAATTAAGATAATGAAATTCATATAGTCTCGGACCTTGCCAAAGATGGCCCCGCGCGAGTTTCTTTATTCTTACGCCGGCGCCGGTTCTTCTCGCCGGCCTAGTTTCCGAACCGGTGGTAGGCATCATGTAGGACAATTCTATATGTGTTATTTATAATAATAATAATATAATATCTATGGACGCTTCACACCACGTCAATCTGGCCCTGTGCTAAGTATCCGAAGAACTTGTGTTACAGGTACCAGACAACGGAAATATATTTAATACTTTTATACTATACACATATTTAAGATTTTTATTATATTATACACAAATTTAATACACATCCATGACCCAGGAACATTGAAAACTTTTTTTTTTTTTTTTTGTTCCCTCGGCGGGATTTGAACCCGCGACCTTTCGTTCGAGCGCCAACACGCTCAACCAACTGCGCTACGGAGGTCGTCATAATCTTTATGGAAATAAAAAGTTTTAAATTTAGATTTTTTTGGATTTTGACCAGTAGTTTAGCTGCTGCGAGGGATGCATACCTACATACATACATAGACTGCCAAAATCATGTACCCTTCCTTTTGACTTCGCCGAAGTCGGGTAAAAATTATTTTAACTATCTATGATTGACGAAATACGTAATTGATACGTTTATAATACCTACATAATATTATACTTACCCATATAAAATATTAATATTTCGGACAATATTTACAAGAAAATCACTTTATGTCTTTGAAGTTTCCCATAGCGTTTTTTTAACGCTAAGTTTTTTTAAAGTTAAGTAAGAAAAGTGCACCACCAATTTGATAACCTACTAGCCGCCATAATAGGTATGTATGAAGTTGTCCGTTCTACTACCGAAAAGTTCGAACGATTCATGAAACACGTATTCTGGGGTACCAATAGAACAATTACCAATCGAACTGTCGAAGTGAAGCTTACATCAAAGAGAATATAATCACTACGTTTCCTTACATCTTCTATAATATAAAAATGGATCGCAAAATATGTTGGTAAGCGCATAACACAAGAACGACTAAACCGATTCGGCGAAACGGTTTGTATGCTCAACGAAGTGGGCACGGGTCAGCTAGTATTTATATAATTTATTAATGTGTATATAATAGTTAATATATTTACGTCTACAATAAAAATAATTAATTATTATTATAATAATCAATAATTATTGACGCTTTAAAAGTCAACGATATTGTACCTAAACGCACCACCAAAACTATTAAAATACGAAACATTTAGTCAAGTAAAATAATAAAAACACGTTACTTCATCGACCTGCAAAACGCAACTAACAAGTTCTAACAAGTACAAAATAAGCCGTTTAAAATATAACTACTTATAAAAGTAATATGCAATTGTAAAGAATTTTTACTCTTATTACCCTCTAACAAGAACGATTTTTCTTAGCAGCGAAATATGCGTAAGCATATTGTACAAAATGAACTCTTATCACTTAAAAATGTATAAAGAATTTTCACACTTATGCCGGCAGCCTAAGAACGAGTATTCTTTGCTCATTCCACACTTATGATTAAATAAGTAATAAACGGATTTTTTTCAGTGTGTTCTGAGAATACACCAAGTGTGCATCGTTCTTAAAATTTCCGAATGTCGACGTTTTATTCGAGTATGAACGTTTTTCCACTGCCGGAGAATCGCCGCCCTGTAATATTACTGGTATTACTTATTACTAAATATAATATATAACCTACAGTACATTTAATATTTAATATACATGCTGTAAAATTAATGAGTTATAATACTTTAGGGAGAGTATGGGTCCCATATATTGATTTTACTGTAAAGTACCAGCGCAGAAACAATTACTTTCTTAAATAATTGTATGGGAAAATTTATGATGTTGAGGCATTTCTCATAGAAAAATGAAAGTAAAAGTCTTACAGTGCTGGTACTTTCACAATAAACTCTATAATATATAGGAGGCACATACACATACACACCCTAAAGTATTATTTACATATAGCATAACGTCGCTTTGCTTTCTGAACCTCGTATCTAAAAAATACAACTTTTCAGTACAGTCAAATTAATTGAAAATTAATAATTTTAGATTTAATTATGACATGGATTTTGGATCTATAATTATTACGTTTTTTGTATCTACTAATAAGTAGTAGTTTTATAGATAATATACGACGATAAGTCAACATTAAAGATAATAGTGTAATATAATATAAATCGTATATTTTATTATATTAAATTATAAAATTAAATCTTGAAATTTTTTCGAGTCACGTTTCGGACAGGGAATCAAATTTGAAGCGAAATAATTTTGAGCAATTATCCTCCTTGTTATCCTCAATAATATTATGTTACGGAAATTGAACATGTTTACTTGATATTTCTTGTAATAAATTATATTTAGATAGCACCTAATAATAAACAAAACGGGAAATTTTAAGTAAACCCCGAATTTCATATTAGCGGGCGAAACTAATGATTATGAACACTTCAGCTTTAAACTAAAACAAGTATCTTAGGGCGAGTTTCACCAAGCAATGTTAAAGTTAATCCTTCGTTAGATATCATATTGTTGTTCCTCTCGTAATTACCATCAATGAATGAGAAGGCATTGGTGAAAATTATGCTCAAAGACTCGGTTTCATACATTGTGAGCCAACCTTATAAAAGCGTGTTAAAAACTAGATCTAATCGGTTCATACGTTTGAGAGTTACAAACACACACATGCCTTCTGTTTTTGTCAAAAAATTGAGTTAAAATACATAAATTTATTCAAACGTATTTTATTTTTAATTATTATACCTAATATGATTATGATAACTATAATAATAATTAGATATTAGTATGTTAAAGAATTATATTTATGTATATTCGTATTTTTTTTACTGATTGTAGTTTTAGGAACGCGCCTAATTTTATTTGTTACTGTTGTAATTTACTACAATTTTCCTTGAAGAAATTTCACTGGAAGAAATTCCAAATTGGTATAAGTGGCACCTTTGTACATAATATATATCTTTTAATTTAAGTTTCTTTTGTCTTTAAACATTATGTGTATATAAATTATTAAATAGATAAATAAAAAATTAAAAAATAAACAACACTTGTCTCTCAGTAGGTAAAGTGTGTCTCCTGTAAAGTGTTAGTTTTTTCTTAAATATTTCTGTACCCAAGTTAACTCAATAGCATAAATAATTGGGTACCGTGCACAATATATAAATTATATTACGTGAATATAGGTTATATAGACAATATTCAATTTTGATATGCGCATCTTTCGCTAATTGTATCAACGATCCAATTTCGATATAATTGGCCCGAATTACGTGTATTATAGATATTAAATGGTAATTAGTATTCGTTAAAGCACACACAGAACTGCAGCGTCTAAGTTCGGCAAACACCGGAGAAGCTCTAATTGATTGCACTAAACTAATACAAATGTTTGTTCGGCATTCATTGCGGCATACACGACAATAGTTTAGCTCAAACTACAGTTCCAAAATATTTAAAACTATAACATATCTACACAAATTATATAGCATATATTACTCTAGTTAATATGACGAATATATTGACACCTTTTTTATTGAAATCAGATCAGTAGTTTGAGTGCTGCGATCGAGCAAAGATACTGGGTAGTGGGTATGTTTCGTTAGTTCTAGTTTAGGCGCTTGTCGCTTCCGTGGTCTAGTGGTTTAGAATCTAGCTCTGTACTTGGAGGTCGTGGGTTCAATTCCCGCGTTGAAACAACAAAAAATGTTGTTATCAAATCTGGTTAGGACAGTGCAGGCTGATCACCTGATTAAATTTCATAAAGTTTGTTTTTTTACAGTCAATTAAGAAAATAAATTACAATTACCAATTACCACCGGCCCCGAAACCGGCCACCGTCACCGAAATCGGTGTGGAAGGCATTATTATTAACGATCACGACGTTTTGTGGGTGCAAAATAGAACATACTGATTTCAATAGTGCACGTGATTTCAATAGTGGACGTGATATCAAAAGTCGGGCAGAATTAATATAGAGGAAAAACCTGGCCGACAATCGGTCCTACAAGAAACAGGCCATGGGGAGCACGCTAATAATAACAGCTGCCCTCACCGATTTCGGTGTCGGGAGCCGATTTCATTGAAACCGGGCTAGTTGCGCAGGAGTTATTTTATAGTGCCCAAGTGTGTGCGCAATACACAATGACACTCATTCTTTCTTTTACTCTCATAACCCATTGGGACGGTAAACCGACACGACTGGCGAGAGAAAAGGCGCAGGACTGACTTTTTACATGCCCATCCGACGCATGGATCATCTTTCTTGTCAGACAATCAGGTGATCAGCCTGCATTGTCCTAACCAAACTTAAAAACAACATTTATTGTTGTTCCAACGCGGGAATCGAACCCATGACCTCCGGGTCGAGTCGAAGCTCTGAACCACTAGACCACAAAGGCTGTGAATATGTTTGATAGCTTTATTGTGAAGCTAAATAATCGTAACAGATGTTTGAGTGAGCGCGCCGCCCCGCCGCGATCTCAAATGTAATCCTGACTCCGGCGCGAAGCGACTCAAGCGTGCCTCCTGTTTATTTATGTGACAAATTCTCACTGAACCACCCCACCCGAAACCGTGCTCGCTCTTGTGATTTTTTCCTACAAATTTCACCCACATTTGGTTATTTCATCGCACAAATGCGTTTAATTTATTAGACGAAGTCGCGCCTTGAATTTGTGTACACTTTTACTTGATTTGGTTTTAATACTTTTAACCTTGCGTCAGTTTTCTTTTCTCATTTTTTAAATAGAGCAGAAATTATTTCTCTATTTATAATTCTACATCAGACCAAATAATAGGAGAAACACATAGTTAAGTTGATCTAAGCTACGTCCTATTTGCAAGGCTATTATGGTGTGTGGTACACGCTGACACTACAACATAAAGTACAACACACAATATAAAGTATCGGCCTCAATTATTATTTGACTACTTTGTCTTCACTTTTTATTTTGTCTTGAATATGTAAAAAGTTTGTTCATACGTTATATTATATTATATGCTACTGTAAAAGTGATACTTCACTTTAAATCCTAAGATTTAATAGTAAGTCTTAGGATTTACCGAATCATGAAAGTTATAAGTAAATCTTTCAGCGCTAGTACTTTCACTGTATACTCTACATAGAAGGCACATACACACCTTAAAGTATTATCACTCATTTATTTTACACCTTGTATAGTTAGTTTACTGTAGGTATTCTGTCTTAAATGATTTAAGTAAAACGTAATCGTATGATTAAATACAAGAAACAAAATAATTCTGTGAAAATGAAAAATATTTGATTTAAATATCGTTAATACGGCATAAAAAACACTACAGTATAAATAAGATTATACTAATAGCAAAGAATTTGGGCATTCCCGTATAAATAGAACCCAATGCTGTTTCAGCACTTTACTGTAACGCCATCAGGGAGATAAAAGGTCAGGGTATTAGCATTAATTTCGGCTTACAAAACAGAACACCCTTTAATGTAGACGATAGCTATCAAGTAATTTGTACACTTATCCCGATAGATGTAAACATGTCAAGAACGAACAACGGTTATGTTATTTAGAATGAAATTAAAGAAAAGATATTATTCCCAGCACTCAAGAAACAACGCTGCGCATTTCTAGATAGCGATCAAATGGATGTTTAGTTACTAAATCAGGTTATCTCGTTAATTTTAATTATGGACATATTATTATGAATAAACATATTTTATTTATAGATTGAGGGATGAACCAGATATAAATAAATGACTTTATTTCATTTGACAACCTCCGTAGCGCAGTGGTTGAGCGCGTTGGTGCTCGAACGAGAGGTCGCGGGTTCGAATCCCGCCGAGGGAACAAAAAGTTTCCAATGTTCCTGGGTCATGTGTATTAAATTTGTTATATTTCCGTTGTCTGGTACCTGTAACACAAGTTCTTTGGATACTTAGCACAGGGCCATATTGACGTGGTGTGAAGCGTCCATGGATATTATTATTATTTTATAGCAGTTATACCCACAAATAAAGCTGGTTATTTCAAAATTAACCCCCGATTCCTGAAAGGCTGATCAAATCGTCGATTAGATAATATAACAAGCTATTCTCCACGCTCATTGGTGAACGTAGCGAGTTAGGGAAGTTGTTGCGAGTGATAAACCAATGAGCGTTCAGAAATCAGAACGGTTTTTTAAAAATACATTTCGACATTCGATTGCAGACTGAGTCGTGAACTTTGATCAATAATACACAGATAACGTGTCTCATACAAAAACAATTCTAAAATCCTATACAGCTGTATGTCTCATGTTTCATATATCAAGCCCAATATAGTGTGAAGATAAGGATATAGAGCTTTTTTTTTTGTTTTGGCACCGCATATAAATTACTTACAAAAAGGTCTAAAACAAGGAGTGAATCTTACTATGCTGGAGCTCGCGGGCTCCTAGTCAGTACCCAGGAACGCACTGATCGTTGACCTAACACCTGACCAGGGTTGAAACTCATCAGTTTTGTGACTTTTATGGAGATCTTTAATCGCGGAGTTGGTAACTAATTTATGTGAGGTGCCAAAACAAAAAATTCTCTACGCGCCCTTCTCTTCACACTATATTCGGCTTGAACCATGAAACGTGTTTCATGGTTCAAGCCGAATATAGTGTGAATGAAAAAACTGAGAAAAGAGTTTTGAAACATTCCAAAGTGATTTGAAATAGCTAATTATGTATCTTAAATTTTTTTTAATCTAAATTTAAACATTCGGTGCATTGTGACACGTGAAGTTGGCAGTGATACAAGCAAACGACATGAAATAACAACTCTTTTCAAGTGAGCTGATATTTGCCGAGAAGGATTCCTTGTCGTGTCACGATATCTAGTGTATATCGAAGCATGACAATTAAGTATCAAACTGTGTAGTCTTATGTCCATCTCGCGGTTTCATTAACATGTTCTGTAGTTAATACCAACTTAATAAGGTACGAAAATGTTTGTAGTAAAAGATTTTTGAATTAACACTAAAGTTAAGGAGTAACCGAAACCTTTTGTTACAGATTCAAATATTTGGCTTCAACTCGCAGCTGTACTCAAACTTCTCGGAGGCCTTACACAAAGCTCAGGGCGTCGTTTCGATTTCTTTACTTTTACAGGTAAGTAATAAAATTACAAATTTATCGAGCAATGTTGAAATTCGAAAGTTTATTGGCCCAAAAATTATAAATTCTATTATGCTCCTTCGATTTCGCGGAAACCAAGCGAGATACGAAGGAGTAATTTTATACTGTCCCAGTGTGTACGCAATACACAAAGACACTTTCTCTTCCCCTAATAATCGAGTAGTACGATTACTCAACACGCCTAGCGAGAACAGGCGCAGGACTGACTTTTTTACGAGCATAAATTCCTATAGAACACCGGCAAGGGATCATTCATAAATTACGTCACACGTTAAGGGGAGATGGTCGGGAAAGAGTTACATTGTATGGGTATGGGAGGGGTGCGATCTTCTTGATGCCATCACATTTAAAAAAATCACCATATGTTTTTAATGGAAATGCACAAATACGAGTATACTTAAGAGGAAACACCACGAATTTTTTTCCATACAAAAATAGGGGTCTAGGGGATTTCTATTTCCTCACTGGATAGTGCTTCAAGAGTAACAATTTTTTTCCTGAATATTTATGGATATTGTTTGTACGTCCCTATTTTTTCCTTTTTTTAATAAATTAATTATTGAAAGAGATATGGACGTTTAAAAACCTAAAAAAATGGCCAGACTCTGCGCTATGTTTAAATATCTAGGAAACAGATTTGACTATAATAAACAACAAAATCAAAAAATAGGAACCTAGCTCAATTCTTTTTTTAGCTAATACAGAAAAAAATATTTAAATCGGTTAAGTTTTGGAGGAGGAAACAGGAATACCCTAAAGGTCGATTTCTGGTAGTTCCTTTAATAGGTAATTTCAGTCCAAGTTGCAATTTCTCTCGCGCTAGTGCTGGCTAGCTATGACACTGCGAGACAGCAATAGATTTTATAAATACCTATTTTGTATTTCTCTCAACCGTAGTGTTTCCTCTTGATTTCTAGATGTGAAATTGAAAAATATGTGACGTGATCTCCTCGTCCTTGCTCCAGCTGATCACTCAAATGTGATCAGCTGGAGCAAGGACGGGAGAGGGGTCAAAAAATCATGAAATTCATGATACTATTATATTATACAGGGTGTAATAAGAGCAGTCACTATAACTTTGAGATACGATTATACTACCTTTCCTCATTTTGGAAATGTATTTTTTTTAATTTTTGTCAAAAAATTTCTTTACTTTTCACCATTTCTTATTTGTTTGTCGCAAAAATAACAATAAAGCAAAATATTTTTTTTTTTTAATTTTTGAAAAAAAAATTTAAAAAAAAAATTCTAGAATGAGAAAAGCTAGTATAATCATATCCCAAAGTTATATCGACTGCTCTTTTTACACCCGTTATACCTAACTTCTAGATTTAAATTGCAAAATATGTGACTTAACTCAAATGTAACCAGCTACGTGGGAGGGGTAAAAACTTGTGACGTAATTTATGGATGGCCCAAGCTTTAAGGTAATGAGAGCTATCGACGAAACGGTATCACCGGAGCCGCACCTATTCATAGCTTTCACCCAAACTGGGGTAGTTAATTAAGGAAATTGGAATTTTCTGTGTGGCATTGGATTAGCCGGCGGAGCTATTAGTCCAAATTAAGAGCTGTCTGTGAACTATGATGTAAGAATAATGTACAGTAATGCGGCCGTTACGTTATTATGTTTGGTTTGGACCCGATTTCACCACCGCTTGTTAGTGTTAACGGCTTGTTAAAATGCCTCGAACGTGTTTCAACTAGCAATGTTAAAGTTAATCCTTAAATAATTAATCGTTAAATATCCTCTTGTTCCTCTCGTGATTTCTATTAATTAATGAGAAGGCATGATATTTTAACAAGCTGTTAACACTAACTAAAAATATGGTACAATACTTTCAATCAAAGAAGTCCAGTGTTACAATTGAACTGTACGTATCGTATTCTATGAGATAACCAAAGAAAAAGATAAAATCTTATATTATTTGCTGCGTTTTTGGTGTGTTTTTTTATTAATTGAGTTTTCTTGTTACGGGTTATTTCTTATAATAGTTATATACTGACCTCTAACATATCTAGAATAATATTTAGTTCCACTAATTGCCATGGGACTCCTTTTGAGGTTAGGACTACGGGCACTTATTCAAGGTACCATCGCTATTATCACTTACGAAGTTCGAAAACAAAATAACCTAATCTTGACCCTTAGTGATACATGAATTCGCTTGTCATTAAGTGTCAAATCACTCAAATTTTATATTTATTTAGCGATGGCATCTTGAATTGCTCAGGAGAGCGACAAAAGGTGTTTGTTAAACAAACATTACAACACTCAGATAATATTGTATAGTATGATTATATAGTATCTTTCCCAATAAGTAAATTTTATACTGCAATAATATTCCCTACGACGTATATTAAAAAAGATCAACATCCTTCTTTACTTTACCTAATTCCTTAGCCTGTTAACAAACGATTAAAGACGAAATTAGTTTGAGTAATTTTATCGATATTTACAAGACATTTTCTTATGGCATAGTAACGAGCCGATCGTTTGCGACCTAATGAAGGCCGGCTTTGCCCCGGGGTGTGTGTACACATATTTTGCTGAGCTTACCCTACCTACCTCAGGACGTGCTAACGTGGACGGTTTCCAATCCGCTCGGGAGATGGCCACCTGTTTAGGATTTGGAAGGCCAAGGTCACATATTGTTGTTTAGATTTCATGAATCTTCTCAAGATATTATATTGGCTCTTAGGATATTTTTTACATGCATTTTTTACTTAAGATAAAAAATCACATTGTAAGGATATTATATTTGAATAATATAAAAATATAGCTGACCCTTGCACACATTGTAGAGTATACAAACCGTTTAAACCTTTCCGGGACTTCCACGAATATTTCAAGACTAAAAATAGCCGAATCGGTTCAGCGGTTCTCGAGTTTTAGCGAGACTAACGAACAGCAATTCAATTTTATAAAAAATACGTAATTTTAATTATTTAGAGAGCTGATGATGAGCTAAGTATACTTATTTTGACTTAGTCACCTCTAAAAAAACTTCATCAAATTCAGTTTAGGAGATACGAAATAGATCGACTCTTCAAACTTCACCCCTCCTCTCACGTCAGGGATTATCTTTATTTCGAACAAATTGGTGTTCATAATAATTGGCCTTAAGTCTTGTGACTTCACAATTTCTACCTCATAAAGGTGTTAAATAAACAAAACATATTTATTCACGTACACATTTGATCATTACATAAGGTAAAATAAAAAAAAATAAAAGAAACACACACATTTAGACATAAGAACATTTGAGAATTAAAAAAAACGAAGAAAACAAATATTCAAAACACACGGTAAAAATATATAATATATTATGTTGTAAATTGCTAAGGGATAATACGTTAAATGTTTCTATCAATACATACTTTATTTATTAATAGAATCAGATGGTCAAGAGATTTACAATAACATAAATAAAAACTAATTAAAATACAACATGAAAAATCGCATAACTATGCTATACAATCCATTGAAAATAATATACAATAGTTATTTTAATAGGCGACCTCCGTAGCGCAGTAGTAGAGCGCGTCCGTGCTCAAGCCGCGGGTTCGAATCCCATCGCAGGAACAAAAAGTTTTCTATGTTCCTAGGTAATGGATAATTAGCACAATTTGTGTATAATATAATAAAAATATTCAAATCAAATCAAATATTTTTATGCAGAATAAATTTTACAAAAAATGTTTTCTGAACGTTGTTTCTATATTATGATGCCTACCACCGCGCCGGTTCGGGAACTAGCCTAGCGAGAAGAACCGGCTAAACCAAGAACAAATTAAATATGTGTATAGTATAATTATAGTATTAAATATATTACCGTTTTCAGTGTACCTGTGACACAAGTTCTTCTGATAGCACGGGCCAGATTGATATAGTGTGAAGCATCCTATATTATATTTATATCTAATTAGATTGAAAACAGAAAATATTATAAAAATGAAGAAAAATGCTTTATCCATAAACATTTGTAAAAATGTGTTGACTTTTTCAGCTCGGAGATTTATCAAATCCGGAGTTAAGAATATTGACGGAGGAGTTGGAAAATATTAAATACGGGGGTAAGGAATTCATAATCGGCTTTTGAATCTTATTTATAGCCGGTTTAAAAAATAAATGGCTTATGAAATTGAGTTTTCTTGTTGGTGTTTTTTAAGTTTGAGTGTTAATGTTATGTTGAGCTGTTTGTGTTTAGATAGATTATCATGTAGCTCACCACTGTTTTGATTTACTGATCTTTCACCATGCTGTTCTTGTCATTCCGCCAAGCAGTGATAGTAACATATGCGAATACTCCTTACTTTAATCTATTCAGTATTCAGCTGTTAGAAATGGTTTGGGGTTTCAAACACAGATTTCAGACACAAACGTTTAATAAGGTAAGTGATACAAATAAGGCCTACCTAATTTCAAACACTCATAATCTGATAAATTATTCTTCGGTTCATAAATTTTTATTATTTAAGAAAACATATTATAATCTTTAATTAAAAATCACTTAAAAAGAGGTATATCTGAACCCTTAGCCTTAGGACTTTTAAAAACATAGTGATTTAACAAGGCCTTTATACTCACATCATATTTTTATTATAGAAATATTGTTATTAGAGTATTAACTACATAAAATATGTATTTCTGAGGCCTTTAACAAGTATTTCCATGAGATCTTTGAGCAACATCCCAAGTTATTTTACTAAATATTTTGCTTGAATTGCAAGTCAGTCTTGAAGTCGCATATCAACAACAAATAAAGAATAATATTAAAAAAAACGTATCCATACAAAAAAAATATAGCAAATTAACATATTTTCCAAAAAAAATGTTAAATATTGAAAATTCAAATATATTTCGATAGGCCTTAATTAAGCAAGGTAACTAAATAAGGCCTTGGAACGTTTTAAGTACCATAATTTGCTTAAGAACATTAATCAGTCTTACTGATAATAAGTACTAGTAGAGGTAATCAATTTCCCTGACAATTAGGAAACACAAATACGTCTACATCACTTTTTGTCAAGCCTTTGGTAACTCGTTGACCTTCATAATTTAAAGCTTTCCTACGTGGACGGTCTTTAACACCACTGTAGTCAGGAGTAAGCATACGTTTTTGGAAATCAGTCTTCTGCAATTTTAGCTAGAGGTTCTTCATCTTCAGTGTCTTCGCCATCAGAATTAGGTTAAGTAACGTTGTTGGGATTTACATTTGCGATGTCACACTCTGTTTCTGAAGAAGAATAAATTCTTAAATGTTTCGGTGGTCATCATTTAAAAATGATTAAGATGATCTCAATCTGTAAACAAACATAATAAAGTTAAAATTGAGTAAATTCCTAATAAGGCCTAGGGTCAGAAATATGGCCTATTAATAAAGTAGGCCTTATTTAGTACATTGCACTTCATAAATATTAGAAGCTGTACTTAATTCGCATATTTTGAAAATTACAATTTGAAGTCATAGTTACCTTTTTGATGAGTTATATTGTAATCCGCATACGTTACTTGAAACAAAACTTTAAAGAATAACGTATTAATATTCGATATAAATAACGACAAATTAATAGCGCGCAATGAAAACACCCGGCCATGCTCGATAGACAATTGGCCTTTGCGTCGTTGTGATCGCGACCGGGCCTTTCGAGGATTTTTTTCAGAATCGTGGAGCTCTTGTTTATGTAAGTGTAAAGTATTTTTGATGTAAATATATTTTAAAAGACTTTTTCCCACTACAGGCCTTATTTGATTACAGGCCTTATTTGTATCACTTACCTTAATTCGAAAATACTATCCAAAAATAAGTGCTTCAATTTCATATAAAATTTAAAAAATAAATGGCTTATGAAATTGAGAAATTCTTGTTTGGTGTTTTTTTAAAGTTTGAGTGTTAATGTTATGTTGAGTTGTTTGTGTTTAGATTTATTATCATCAGAGCTCCACTGTTTCGATTTACCCATCATGTTTTACTTGGCATTCCGCCAAGCAGTGATAGTAACATACGCGAGAATATATCATTATATTATTAATACTTTTACAGCATCTATGACAAACAGCATTTAATTTTGAGACTTTCTGTTTTTTTTGGAATCCTTGCACGGTCTTTGACTGCGTGGTGGTGTTTGCATGAAGCTTTTTATGCGCTCACATATTTGCTTGCATGTTTTGGGTACTTTCGTAGGATATTGTTAATTTATTGCTATAGATTTTCGAAAATATATCTGATTTATAAATATATAAACTAATTAAGCTTTTGATTCTTTCTATGTGCGAACGCATAAGGGCGATTTACATCGAAACGACAGCCACTAAATATTGCTTTTTAGCCACTGCCACTGTATGTACCTACTACCAAATGATATACATTTTATTACTAAGAAAATAAACGTGTCTAGCGAGCCTGGGATCTCGGTCCATAAGTGATATGTATTAATTAAACTATTTCGATTTGAACAAAATATCGTTGATTCTATTAAAAAGCATTCTCCTCGACTTTTTGTAAAAGGATAGATTCACATTAAAATAATAGCTGGTTTTATCAACTTTTAAAATGATAATAGTCAGTATTCAGATAAAGTTTACAATTGTTTGACATTAAAAGTGTTCAACCGACCGCCGCCATTTTGAATCGGCCATGTTTATTTGTGTACAATTAACATATTCCATTGTTTAGGCGCTGAGATGCCCATCAACCGGCTCTCAGTGCGCGGTCTGCTACCGGACACGGACTACTACATGACGTACGACGGCTCCACCACCGCGCCCGCCTGCCACGAGACCGTCACGTGGGTCATCATCAACAAGCCCATCTACATCACCAAACAGCAGGTTTGTATAATGTCACTATAATGTTGAGATATGATTATACTACCTTTCGTCATTTTGGAAATGTATTTGTCAAAAAAAAAGTTTGTCCTTTTTACTAAATATTTCTTATTTTTTTGTCGATAGAATAATGAAAAAGCAACAAAAAATCTAGAATAAGAAGATGTTGTATAATCATATCCCAATGCTGTAGTGACTGTTCTTTTTACACCCGTTTTAACTAAATGTCAAAATTCACAACATATAAAATGTTTTTTTCTCTCACAATTAAAAAAAAATGTAAATGCTGTGTCAGATTTATAACCGTCTACGCGTGTAATGGCTAATAATTATCTTTTAAATAATTAATGTACCTACATAATTTATTAATATTAAATAATAAAACATTATTATTATAAATAATAACTTATATTTATAATAATAATGTTATTATAAATATTATTATTATAAATAATAACTTAATATTATGTTAAAAAGTGCTTGACATCTTCCTCCACACCTACGTTAACCGTGATACGTTACTCAATTGACAGACAAGGATAAAATATAGTATAGCTTATCCAGTGTGTTAATATTTAGATTACTAACGGGGTTAGCATGCTTAATATTCACTTCGTACATATTTCTAAAAATGTATTCAAAGTTTTTGCTTAATTTTTTTAAAGTGTGTCCCACGGTTCATATATTTTTTATGTTTTGGCACCTTATATAAATTACCATAAAGCGATAAAAAAAGGTCTAAAGTGACCACAAGGAGTAAATATGCTGGGGCTCGCGAGCTCCTAGTCGCACGAATGAACTGGTCGCGATTTGTTGTGTTGTAAATAATTTATGTAAGGTGCTAAACAAAAAATGCTCTACGCGTCCTTCTCTTCACACTATATTCGGCTGGATATATGAAGCGTGGGGCACATTGTATAATATGGATAATAATATTAGTATGATGATGATTAATTATTTAATAATACGATTATAAACATTTAATTGCAAACTTATTAATTACCTTTTAAGTACACATAAAACTTCAAGTGGCATAACTCATAAATAAAACTTCATTTGGAATCGAGTGAAATACGCAGCAATAAAAACTGTTTTATGAATTATGAGTTACTTTGAAACGTTATGTTAGTACCAGCACTTGTAAATCAAACTTGAAACATGTTGTGTGTTCATGTTTGCATAAATAATTATAAAAATGTAAGCTTAAAAAAACTGATACAGACACGCTGACAGACATCACACACTCCATATCTATAATTTCCACCTCCTTTTTATGTCAAGAGTCAGTTATAAATGCGAAAGGGAAAATCTCCTAAATAAGCCACACTGAAACTACATGACCCACTTTTGGTGGGTCATGTAGTTTCAGTGTTTCATTTTCATGTAAAAATGTTGCCAAGACGAGTCTACATATTTTACCCTGTGAAAAAGTTATCAGATATCGTATAAAATCAAGCTCTAAAGACTACACGTTCTAAACCTACAAGCTTTACACTACACCTTAATCAAAATCCATCAAAAAATGGTCACATCTCATGTAGAACCAAAATTCTTGAGCTATGCGTAGAGATGGCCGTTTAAACGAAAAGCGTTTAAAAAAGCGCGCTTTTATTAATAAGTTGAAAAGTCACTAATAAACATAAGCGTTACATAACACTTATAAACGTAAGCGTTTAACGCTAAATGCTTTTTGACTATCGTTATCGGCTTTCGTTGACAGAAACTGTTTATAGTCGATAGTCATAAGAATTTTCACTCTTATTGCGTTATAGTAAGAACGATGTTTCTTTGCTCAAGAACGATGTTTGTTTGGTCCACATGAGCAAAGGAACATCGTTCTTACCGTAACGCAATACGAGTGAAAATTGTTTATGTAGCTCATCACTTTTATAAGTGTAATAACTAATAATTAATAAACAGCTTTTGAACTTGCGTGCATGTTAGGTCATGTTTATTTACTTTCTTATTAGTTGTTGTGCAAAAATTCGTATTTTAATCGTAATATTGTTGTTTAAATAATGTATATAATATATGGACGTAATAATAATTACTTTTTTGTAAAGTGTTTTAGTAGGTACCTACCTATAGTTTAACAAAAAATACGACTAGAAATAGGAATATTAATTACCTAATTATTAAAATTATTCAGACAGTCCTAAGCCTGCGAAGTACGAAAGAAAGTTCATAACTATCAGTTTTTAACTATCGAAATGTAACATAAGCGGAAAGTCATAATTCATAAGTGGTAATAAGTAGATAAGCAGATAAGCAGTTAACATAAGTTGCTTTTTGATTATTCAATAACAGATAAGTTAACTTTTCATTTTAAGCCGTTTATCACATCTCTAGGCCTATGAGCCCTTACTTCACCAGGTTTAGCTTCACTTACTCTACATTTCAGCAAATATGATACACCTCTAGAAATTGGTGAAATGCGTTCATAAAATAAATACCACAGGGCCAAACTAAGTAAATTTCTTAGGTGACCAAATGGCAGTTTTTTTGTGTTGAATCTAGCAAATCAGATAATTAACCTCGGGAGTGATCGGTGTGCATACATTAAAAACCGAGTTGAAATCCTCCTCCTTTTTTGGAAGTCGGTTAAAAATAGTTATTCATACTGAGGCTGATTTCATGAAGACTAGATAAGCTATACAGGAGTTATAGTGCCCAAGTATTTTGTTTTTACATGGCCATCCAATATGGATATTTGTTTTCAGATCATAAGGGTTAACTCTAGAAACTACTTTTGCATGCCCTAAGTAGCCTATGTGCAACCTAAAACTAATTTCCATTCCTATCCAAAGGCCGGCCGCATACATACGTTTTCCGTATTAGTTTTCCGAATGCGTAATTTTGAATTGGAATTCCGTGAGACTAGCGCAAACGTTCGTTTTTTTTCATTCGTAACGTATTAACGTCAGTACAATTTATGCGTAACCAATACAGAGAATACGTCAGACGCGCGCGGCGCGGGCGCGAAACCGAATAGAAATTTCCGAACGTGTGCGCCGGCACAAACATAATGTAGGCAAGCGCTGCGTTCCGCATGACGTCATTAGGTTTTTTCGAGTAGGTTTCTCCGGACGCTACGTCTTGCACACGAAACGTACGTGCGGAATTTATTCCGTCCGAAAAAAAGCGAACGTGTGCGTCAGTTAATGTATTTTCTACTAATTCCATGCGTTCAGGTGTCCGAATACGGAAAACTAATACGGAAAACGTTTGTATGTGGCCGGCTTTACGATTCCAATGCTGTCAAGTCATGTGCAGCTCTCGCCGCTCTCGGGAACAATACCGATGACCAATTGGATTGGAATAAAATCAACACTCGATTTCAAATCCAATTAGCTCTAGTGCCGTGAACTGTCAAATTTAAACGCTATTAAAATTTCAATTTTGTTCAAGAGGTGATGAGTCTATGGGAGTATGAGTGGAAGCCCCAAAGGGAGATCTCCGACCGAGCGAGATGGTATGCTCGGTCAGGCCGAGGCCCAAGTACTAGTTTTCAGATGTCGTATATATAGCGCCGGACTAAGAAAACTTCGATAGCGCGATGCAGGATCGTGGAAATGCATGTCGCAAGGGAAATGCTAATGCATGCCCCAGGGTCCCCTGTGTGACTCCCGGCTCGCTACGGCTGGTTTACCCACTAAAACCACTTGCGGATTGCCATCTGCCGTTATGTTAGGTGGAGTGCCCTGGATCTGACAAAACTCAGACCACTCCTC
This sequence comes from Celastrina argiolus, assembly GCA_905187575.2. Classification (NCBI taxonomy): domain Eukaryota; kingdom Metazoa; phylum Arthropoda; class Insecta; order Lepidoptera; family Lycaenidae; genus Celastrina; species Celastrina argiolus. Next base: position 13,435,379 of record LR994599.1, on the reverse strand, counting down.
CCTTGACCAGCCGGTTCACTTCTATAGGGACCGGACTTCCAGAGGTGATCAGTCTAGATATATTATATCTAGACTTGAAAATATTTTTTTAATTTGGAAATAAATTGGACGTGTATTAAACTTGTGTATAATATAATAAAAACCTTAAATATGTGTGTATAATCAAATATATTTCCGTTGTTCAACCTGTAACACAAGCTATTCGGATATATCGGCATATATATCGGCACGGGGCCAGATTGATGTAATATGAAGCGCCCATAGATAGTATAATTGAAGTCATGAATGGAAGAAAGTGTTATGTAGCAAAATTCTGATTTCGAGAAAATTGATTTCAAACTGTGCCTTAAACATTTTAGAGTACGTCGTAAAGTCATAATTTAATATTTCAAGTACATTAATCTAAAGATTCGTCTCTAGAATCAATGTACCTACTTAATACGTTACATCCTAAAATGTTTAAGTGACAGTTTGAAATTTTTCAGGTTTTTTTTTGGAACATATTATCAAATTCGTGTCTTCAATTTGGAGCAAAGGACTTAGTTTCCAGCTCTTAGTAAATAAAAAAAACGTCTTGTCAAAGTATTTTGAAATTCCAACGCGGGAATCCCGCGACCTCCAAGTCGAGACCTCTAACTACTGAACCACGAGGCATACATCTGTCCGTTGTATTTGCATACAGCTGGTGCAACTAAAATAATATTCATATGCAAACCCAACTCTAGCAATTTTGACATAAAGCTTAGTTAAATTTTCATTACCTACACTTTTATTTAACTTCGGTTAAAATGTATTAGAGTCTGTAAAACTAGTTAAAGTTGACACGGTTAATACTCATAGCTGGGTTTAATGTAATAATTATTATGAATATGATTCATCATTGAAACAATACTTTCAAAGCTGTTATTTTTAACCGACTTCCAAAAAACGAGAAGGTTTCTCAATTCGACCGTATATATGTTTTTTCATGTTTGTTCGCGGATAACTTCGTCATATTATATGAACCGATTTTTTTTTTTGTTAGTAAGTAAACTTAGAATTTGAATTATCTGTGGGGTGCCGTAGAAGGAATAGAGGTGCCTCCATATCAACCGTATGTCACGTGGATGTTGTCAAAGGCGACAGAGATATTATATGCGGAAATAGGCAGCTACTATCCGAAAACTGCGCTCGCAAACCGGCCTGGCGTGGCGAGTATAAGCAATTACCCCCATGAACAACTTGACTTGAGGGAGACTTATGTCCTCTAGTGGACGTCATAGCTGAAATGATGATTACTATTTTTATGTAAACACTAGCTGTGCCCGCGACTTCGTACGCGTGGAAAAGTGATTTAGGGCAGTGTTATAATAAATCTGTTTGAAAAATATTTTTAGTTATAAAAACTGTCGTTGAGGTATTTAAAAAACTACTTTATGTTGACAATTCCTACTACCAGCTTGACAAACGACCGTGTACAATTACTATAATGCGAACGGGACTACTTTATAGTACGCTCACATACACAACCAACATCTAGTACTAAGATTTGTATGGATTTTGCGCCGCAGCGACTGCAGACGATGATCGTTTCCACGCCGACTCTGCTGGTGTGGCGACAATGATATTAAGATAGCGCGCCGCAAAATTTTGCGGTCTTTTCGGTGCGTAAGTCCGACTCGCACTTGCCCGGTTTTTTTTATTTATTAATAACCAAACATGTAGGTACTGATTATAAATCACTTCACTGTTAAAGTACTAACTGATTTTATACAGAAAAGTAGTAAATATATAGAAAGTCCCAAAAGAAAGAAAACAAACCTAAGTTGTACCTACCTAATATAAAAACCATTCGGTCCATGATAAAAACTAAGAAATAAAAATATCAAGAAAAATATAAATCTAACTTATATTGACATAACTTTTTTAGTTTAACTGTAAACACAATACTTGTTATATTGATGTTAATCAAAATTCTATATATTATGCAGTTATCGAATACATAATTTGGACAAAGAAAACTATAAAAATGTACAGTAATAGTAGGCTGTAGTATGAATTTTAACGGACGGAATGAGAACTATAATATAGAATGCAAAATAATATTATACATTGCTAATGATGCACGCTGAGTATAACTCTCGGATAACGTATTGTATAAATGTAGGTACCTACTCAACTTTGCAATAATTGTATTAAAAGTTCGGCATTTGGCCTATAGATAGATTTGTATAAGAGAATACTCTATCAATATTATGATATTTGACAAAAAAACCCATAATAATCACACTGTTAACACATATCCAGGGCAGGCCGCAAAAGGCTAGAATTTCAAAAGGTATCTCGATTGGAATCGAGTTGTATCAACAGTTTTCCCCTGTAACACAGTTTAGTAACTATCGAGATGTTTTTAACGTCTATCTTATTAAATAGAAAAAACAAAAAAATTAAGCAATATATTTATGAACTGTTTTTACGATTCCGTACCTCAAAAGGAAAAAACGAAACACATATTATACGATCATTTCCATGTCCGTCTGTCTGTCAAGACCCTTTTACTCAGAAACGCGTGTTGTGATGAAAATTATATAAAATACTCAGGAACAGTGAAAAAATCAGACTTCTTAGCCAATGCAATCAAAAGCAGTCGCATAAGTCGCTAAATTTCGTCATTTTCGACACTCGTAAGGGAATCAAAACCTAAAGGGTACTTCCCGTGAACTCAAAATCATAAAATTTGAAACCAAGCAACGTCTAAAACCATACGTTTTTAGTAACATTATATAGATAGTAAAAAAAAATTGTTTTTTTTAAACTTAGTACCGTTTGTCATGAATGTGTTTAATTGAAACTTATAACAAATACTTAGGTCTCTAATATATTCAAGCTGTAACCAAATCAAAATTCTATGTCAATCAGGTTTGTATGGAACTCTCGGTGTGCAAGTCCAACTCGCACTTGGCCGGTTTTTATTTATTTACTTATTACTAACCTACGCTAACAAATATGTATAATACAGTACCTACTTATCACAAAGGACTGTACAGTAAAAGTACTAACTATTTTTATACAAATAACTTTCGTAATAAACTCAAGAAAAAAAATCTTAGATTGTTCCTACCTAGCAAGCCTAAAACTAACAAATAAAGGTCACCCCCGCGGCCCCGGTGCGTTTGCTGCTAATACAATTTGAAGAGGCGCGCGCGCGCGGCGGCGCACGGCTCCCGGGCCCGGCGCGCGCTTCCTACAAACGTCCAGCAAAAACGACATGATCTTTTAATATTGTCATAACTTTTTTATTTATGAACCGATTTACATAAAACAAACACTAAATGTTAAGTGAAGCTTGCCGCAATATATTAGTGAAAAGTACATCTTAATCGGATAAGCCGTTTCTGAGATTAGCGTGCACAAACCCACAGACAAACAGACAAACAGACAAACAGACAAACAGACAAACAGACAAAAATTTTAAAAATCATAGTTTTGGGTACTATTGCGTAAATAAAGGTATAATATCATATTTTTTTTCAAATATCTTCAATGTACAGACACGACTCCTCTACAGATTTATTATATGTATAGATATCTATACTAATATTATAAAGTTGAAGAGTTTGTTTAAGCGCGAGAATCTTAGGAACTACTGGTCCGAATTCAAAAACTTTTTTTTGTTGTATACTCCATTTATAGAGAAAGGTTTTAGGCTATATAACATTCCGCTGCGACTAATAGGAGCGAAGCGTCAGTGAGAAATGTTGCAGAAACGGGGAAAAATATTCATAATCGGAGACTTTCGCGTGCGCTGCAACGGTTCAGACACTCAAAACCACGTGAACGAAGTCGCGGGCACAGCTAGTAAATTATATTTTTAAAAGAGAAATTTTCCATCTTTTTGGTAGATGGTGGCCCTAGGCGAGTTTCTTACGCTGGTGCTTGTCGCTGGGCTAGTTCCCGAACCGGTTTTTATTAAGGTACAAATGCTCACGAGGCGCGGTCGTGCTGTAGTGACATTTTCATCTCCACACGCTACATCTTGCTATCATTAGCTTTTGTTCCTAGGCTGTAAGTTCGGTACATAGATTACGTAATTGTCAAAATTTTTATTTTAAGAGTTACCAAAGGGTAAAAAACGTATGTACATCCGTCCATCCTGTCACAAGGCCAATTTCTGGAGTTCATGATTACGTGGATAGTCAAATAGCTTAAATTAATACTTAGAGGGCTCCATACGAGGGGTATAGTATCAAAACCCAGTAAAACGTACTTTTCAAAAATATCACAGGACACAAAAAACGTTTAAGCTTGATTTTGATACTGGTATGCACTGAGGGGCTTTTGATTTTGAATCTATTTTTGGTGGGCAGATTTCTGTATGTTTCAGCGGGTTTTAGTACGAAACTAGCCAAGCATCTTATAGCAATTTTTACAAGGTTTCCGAGACGTGCTACTAACTCAAATTTGGTCCAGAAGCATTATAGCAGATTTTGGTTTTATACCAAACTGTATTACAGAAAATGATTTTTTTTGCTCGTTTTTTGTTTGGAACCAAATGCACGGGTGTACAATTGTGTTCAATATCGCTGTCAACGTTTGACAGCGATATTTTAAACAATTGTACAAATCACGCCTGTCGAATTGCTGTTGCTAGATACATAATCAGCCTACAGTTTGTTACATGCCTACATGTAAGTTCAAAAATTGTGTAAATAAGATATTTTAGACATGTCGCAGTCATCTGGTTGAATCTGCTTATTTGATTGAATTACTAGCGCGATGATTTCATGGCGTCAAATAGCTCGTACAGATAGCAATGTGTTGTTGTATTTTTTTATTGATTTACTTTAATGTGCGTTATAATAGTACACATTCGGAAATTTTGAAGTTTAAAAATAAAATATTAAATGGTTGTCCTAGTCGGATTCATTTAATTTGTTGGTAAAAATAGAAATCAATGATCGCGCCAGTCATACAATCAAAAAGCAGATTCAATCAGATAACTGCGACAGACATATTAAGTTTTCATAAAACGATTTCAACTTGCAACCGAAATACGATTTTCACATAACATTTGGTAAACTTGCTACATCGCCCATTGTAATTTGCGCTGGAACGATTTAGGTAAATTGAAATTTCTTCCTTTTATATGTTGTGAGCTATAGTTCGGATTAACGGTTCCCACACACGCGAGCCCTATCTCATACATCGCTGTTAACGCCGTATTAAACGGTTTGATTAGGTGCCCAAAAGCCAGGGGAATCCTAATATAATTGTTTTGTTTATTGACGTATAATTTTTGAACGCTTCCGAGGTTTAGTGGCTTAGAGCTCTCGACTGGGAGGTCGTAAGATCGATTCCCGCGTTGGAACAACAGAAACTGGTGTTTTCGAGTTTGGTTAGGACAATGCACGTGATCACCTGATTGTCTGATAAGAAAGATGATCCATTCGTCGGACTCGGATGGGCATGTAAAAAGTCGGTCCTGTACTTGTTCTCTCGCTAATCGTGTCGGTTTAACGTCCCACTGGTCTACGAGAATGAAGAACGAGAGATAGCTTCTGTGTGCACACGCTTGGGCACTATAAAATAACTCCTGGGTAGCTGGCCTGGTTTCAATGAAACCAGCCACCGTCACCGAAATCGGTGCCGGTTTGCTTAAAGTTGTACACGATTCTAAATTCGCCGAATCACTTTTATTCTAGCTCAAAACAATTTGCAAGTAATATAACTTAGTAAACTACCAAAGTTAGATTTATTTTCGGTGAAATTTTGCTTATCTAAATTCCACAAATAATACCTGCAGATACTAGTTGACTTTTGCATTATTTAGCGTCCTTGATCTCGTAAACTTTTTTTTTCTATTCAATATTTGACAACATGATTGCTTTAATAATCGTGTACACATTTTAGGAAATATTAAAAGTAACTTAAATACAATCAATTTACAAAAATAAATAAAGTAAAAGTGGCTGTGACATCACAGTCTACTACCGCTATTCATTGACGTACCAAGAAGAATAAGTTACGTAGCAGTTAGCAAATACAATGGCAATATTTTATTTTTTAACACATCCAACTCCTTTTCAACAATTAATAAAGTTTGTGATATACACTTGATATCGTGACAGCACAAGAAATCCGTCACGGCGAATATCACCTCACAAAGTGAGCTGTTATTTTATGCAGTTTGCTTGGAACACTGCCAATGTTTCACAACGCTTGTTTAAGTGTCATTATTAGCGATTTCATATCACCAAATCTACTTTGAAATGTTTTAAACATTGGTCTCAGTTCGTTATTAAACAAATGTAGTTCTATTAGCCTAAACTACGTATTTCAGCCTTGTTTTTGTATAGGACTTGTTAGTGTATTGTTGATCGTAGCCTGAACTAATAAAATTTCTTAGAACACAAATCGCGGATACAGAAAAAACAGCAAAAGAGTTCAACTAACACTTGATTCCCCCAACACACGGAACACATAAACAATGATTTATAATAACGGCCATACAGCGGCACTTTCAGTTTACTTTTAACACGTACATAACTCACCGAAGTCTTTGTCTCACGCCGAGGAACGTGACTTGTTTATTGTGGCGTGAATGAAAATGTTATTACAGCACCACCGCGACTCTTGAGTGTCACAGATTTCAACTAGATCTAGGTAACTAAATAATTATAAGTAGATAATATTATAAATAAAGCCGGAAAAATACCCGATCTTATGGGACTTTTACAGGATCAAACTAGACTATGCCCTTTCTCGGGACTCAAAGTATTCTAAGCCAAATGTACATCATGTTACAAGAAGTTATTACAGCACGACCGCAGCTCTTGAGTGTCACAGATTTCAACTAGATCTAGGCATTTTTAACTTAATATTATCTAGGTAGATAATAAAGCCATTCGTAATAATACTAGATCTCAGTACACACAATCGTATGGGCCTTTTTAAGGGTCAAACTATACTATGCCCTTTCTCGGGACTCAAAGTATTCTAAGTCAGATGCCAACATGTTACAAGATGTTATAACAGCACGACCGCGGCTCTTGAGTGTCACAGATTTCAACTAGATCTAGGTATTTGTAACATAATATTATCTAGGTAGACAATATAACCATTCGTAATAATACTAGATCTCAGTACACACAATCGTATGGGCCTTTTTAAGGGTCAAACTATACTATCCCCTTTCTCAGGACTCAAAGTATTTATAAGCTAGGTGATATTAGTGTCACAGATTTCAACTAGATGTTGGCATTCGTAACTAAATATTATATAGGTAGATAGTATTATAAACTAATCCGGAAAATACCCGATTTCAATACACACATAATCCTATGGGACTTTTTCAGGGTCAAACTATACTATGCCCTTTCTCGGGACTCAAAGTATTCTAAGCCAGATGTCATCACATTACAATATATTAATACAGAACAATCGCGGCTTTTGAGTGTCACATATTTCAACTAGATCTAGGCGTTTGTAACTTAATGTTATCAAGGTAGATAACGTAAGAATAATAGATCTCAGTACACACAATCCTATGGGACTATTTCAGGGTCAAACTATACTATGCCCTTTCTCGGGACTCAAAGTATTTCTAATTCAGATGTCATTACAGTACAAGATGTTATTGATACATGAAAATACAGCGCCTATAAAAATCATATTCGATATTTACGAATACGTTGCTGCCAATTGTGAGTGCTACCACTGTTTAAGCTTTTACCTACAACATGTAACAGGCAATACGTTCGAGATTCGCCTGAAGTTTCGTTTGATCGTGTATTAGCTGATAGCAAGGGGCTTTGAAGTCACTTTACAGCTCCGGCGCTCGAGCGCTCTATGAATAATAAACTTATGCTTATAACTCCGAGATAGATAACTTGTCCACTTAATTACGGAGTATTTACATCGTAACTTATGCCAAAATACACGCTACAGAGATAAAACTGAACAGCACACAAAATACATCTTCATAGTTCTACTCAACGTATTTTACAAGTAATGCAACTCCAAGTTATGAATAATATAAAAATTTTTGTCGCCTTCGTGGTCTAGTGGTTCAGAGCTTCGCTCTCGACCCGGAGGTCGTGGGTCCGATTCCCGCGTTGGAACAACAAAAAAATGTTGTTTTCAAGTTTGGTCAGGACAATGCAGACTGATCACCTGATTGTCCGACAAGAAAGATGATCCATGCGTCGGATGGGCATGTAAAAAGTCGGTCCTGCGCCTATTATCTCGCCAGTCGTGTCGGTTTACCGTCCCACTGGGTTATGAGAGTAAAAGGAAGAGAGAGTGCTTCTGTGTATTGCGCACACACTTGGGCACTATAAAATAACTCCTGCGTAGCTGGCCTGGTTTCAATGAAATCGGCTACCGACACCGAAATCGGTGAGGGGAGCTATTATTATTATTAATATAAAAATAAAATGTGCTTAGTATTTACCTCGTAACTTTGTCGAAGTATATGCTCCAGATGTCAAACGCCTAACTTTTTTTTTACTTTACCATTTCTTACTTTAGACCTCGCTGTAATGTATTAATGTCTCCAGCTGCACGGACTCAGGCGGCTGATGCAGGGGGACAACCGTCACCCCAAGGCGCCGCTGGGCAACAACTTCAGGCCCCCGCAGCCGCTGCACCACCGCGCCGTGCGGACTAACATCGACTTCGATCTTAGCAAGGTAATTACGTACCCGAATGCAGCTCCCCGAATTTCCCCCCCCCCCCAATACATAACCCCATAAAAAATAAGGACGGTCATGTATTGGGGGGGGGGGGGGGAGTTCGGGGGTTATGTTTTTTGAGAGTTTGTATAATTATTTGTAACTGTGTCTGAAACGCTTGATGGATTATGCAGGGTATAATTTAGCACATGGGACTGATTTAACGTTAAGGTTTACTACAACATAAGCTGATACAATATGCATAATCAAGATTTTTCTTTATTTACCATGTTAATCTTCATTCGTTATGTGCGATGACTTGCAATCAGCTACGGCGTGGACACTGGTACTGGGATGCTTTGACGCAATTATATTGGATGAAAGATAGACGATCGTCGCCACGCCGCGACCGCTGTAGGCATTCAAGATAACTTTGTATAAAAAATATTACATATATATATATATATATATATAAATGTAATATTTTATCGAGTGTTTACAAGGGAATGTTAGAGTTAATCGTTTGTCTGAATATCATGCCTTCTCTCTCATCAATGCGAAGAACGACAGAGATTTAAATTATTAACTTTTAGAGATGTTGGTGATCATGGCACATTGTTAAAAAAAATGGAATTGAAAAAATTATGATATTTTATGTTCAAAAATCCAGCGAGGCACGTCCGATAAATTAATTTATATTATTTTATATAAATTTGTAAAACGTCGATATTGTATGTAAAAAGTTTATTGCACATTAATGGACATGACTTATTTTTCAGTATCCTGGCAAGACGTGTCCAAGTATGCATCGGGACATGCACTACAAAGGTGAGAATAATTCATAGTTTTGTGACGTCATATTTTTGTATCAGCAGTAACACAACGTAGATAATATAAGCAGTAAGCATTTTTTTATTAGAATATATTTTTTTTCATCTTGCGATTGATGCTATAAGGCATAAGCCAATTCAGATTTACAGAGGTTTTGAAATGATTTCAACAATGATTGAATGATAACATTTTCTAATATCTATACTTCTCTTTGGATGTCTGGGTTAAGGCAGCCTAAATATAAGCGTGTTAATTACTTAACATTTATTTTTGTATACCTAAATGTTTTGCAAATAAAGAACTATTATATTCTAATAACGTGGTTCAGAGCCTAGCTCTCCACTCAGAGGTCGTGGGTTCGATTCCCGCGTTGGTGCAACAAAAATTTTTGTTTTCAAGTTTGGTTAGGACAATACAGGCTGATCACCTGATTGTCTGACAAGAAAGATTATCCATGCGTCGGTTTGGGCATGAAAAAAGTCCGTCCTGTGCCTGATCTCCCGCCTATTGTGTCGGTTATCCATCCCACTGGGCTAAGAGAGTGAAGGAACAGAGAATGATTATGTGTATTGCGCACACACTTGGGATCTATAAAATAACTCCTGCGTGAAATCTATAATTAAATAAAAATTCCAATAAAACCGGCCACCGTCACCGAAAACGATGTGGGAGACATTATTTATTATTATTTATTTATTTATTTATTTATTTATTATTATTATTATATTCTAATTCATAATTTTATTTACAGCAAAAACCTGGACGCAATACTGAAGATGAAAAGTCAACGGTAGGCATTCCTGTATACAGATAGTTTTAGTTAAACTGAAATGTATATATTATTGTCAATCTTGTACAGTCTCAGAATGAACCTTATGCTTCAAAGTGTACTTTTAAGTAGGATTTTGTATAAAAGACACTTACCTTAGGGCTGATGATTCAATTATTATAGTATAATATAGTAATACAGATTTTATAGAAATATTATATTACAATGTGAACTATTGTATAGCGGCCTCATCTAGGATATATATTTTCGGATAGATTGAATATATTACGCGTCTCGCTGTCAATTTAGTATCGAGCTCGATAGAAGCGTTAATATTTGTAAATGTTTTATAACCTTTAATACCTAAGATGTAGCTTATAGGTAACTCGTAAAAATATATTATATTGTTATAAACAGTTACTATGTTTCATATCGAACTACATATCTCGATCAATATGGATCTTGTTTGTCATTGTAAATCCATAATATCATAGAATAAATTGTGTAAAATTAGACACATATTTAATTGTATTTTTAGATCGAAACATACGCTTTTATTGTTTGGGATGTTTTGTGACATAGCTTCCTAGAATGTATTCTCGTCATTGTCAGCTTAAAGTATTAAACGAATTGTAGATAATAAAATATTCCAATAATATTTAGTTTCCATTCGCCCCCGAGATCGCAGTTCGATCGAGAAACTTCCAGAATCCATTACCCGGTTAAAAACATTATGGGTACTTTCGTTTAAAGGTTTTTGCAGTCACAAAGTCGGATATCGCAAATTTAAAAATATACCTCTACGTTTTTTAAGGTAATGTAGCGGAGCGTCTGTTTTAGTGTTTCCTCCGTGCCATGTTTGAATAAAAAGCTCATTTGAATTCTATGAGAATCGAAATTGACTCTCCTTTTTGCTGTACTAACTTAATTTAATCGAGTTCCATCACAACGTCTTTTAGATTAGATAACCCCATGGCACCTTGCCGCTTCAGCTTCCCATAAATTTATTCTTGATTGCTCTCCGGGAAATGTCGAATGAAATACCATTTTACTTTCAAAACTCACCTAGAAAAAGTTTAAAAACTTTATGATGGTAAGTATTTTATTTTATTTAAATAAATGGCTGTAACAAAAAGTCATGGTCGTGTATAATATAATAAAAATCTTAAATATGTTTATAGTACAAAATTATTCAATATATTTTCCGTTGTCTGGTACCTATAACACAAATTCTTCGGATACTTAGCACAGGGCCAGATTAACGTGGTGTGGAGCGTCCATATTATATATATAATTATTATAGATATTATATAATTATTAACTTTTTCATCTCCTATAGTTCAGAAATGCTAAGATATAGTTGAGAGCATATTCATAAATATTAATCTAGACAAACAATATATAGTGCTCTTGAACTTGCCTAATTGTGACTAAAACATAACATAATAAAGACTTAATAAACTATTAATAAATAAATCGCTGGCTGCTCGGATGCGACGGGCCGATATTGGAAAACTTTCCCATCCGGACCTTAATAGGCTAACCCAAATTGACTTCATTAAAAACAATACTATATCTTTCTGATAGATGAACATGACAGGTAAGTATATAGTTATAGATATATATTTCAGTAAGTAAAGGTTTACAGGGTGTAAATGACCAGTAGTCCCGTCAAATTAGCTCAAAAAATAGTGTTTTTTTTACGGGCATTGGCCCACCTCACATTCCCACCACTGCAACTCCTGTGAGCCAGGATCGACAGCGGTAACCAACCACGACAAACCCTTTGATATGATCTCAGGGAGCCCGAGGGACAATCTAAATCTGTCTTGGGACCCACAACGAAATTAATCAGAAAAAAGAAAAAGGAGGACTAGGAAGTATTCCAGTTTCCCTCCCCAAGCAAAGTTGGAGACAGTACGAAATTGTAATGACTCAAAAGGCCAAAAAAATTAAGGGAAAGCACCATAGGGCAGCAAAATAGGGGTAAGGTTACATTAATTCGCACCTCGCTAAAATTGGCGTGAATGTTGGGACCTTATTACACACAATTTGTCAATTATCCACATCAATCCCAGGTGTGGAAAAAATTTTATTCAAGGTCAAATGTTGCGAAAATCGTTCCCAACATTCATGCCAATTTTTAGCTACGTGCGAATTAATGTAACTTTGAATGTCTATTTTGACCGGCCTTCAGAGACCTGATTCACGATGCCATTGCTATTTATCGCTTACGAAGTTCGTAAGCAAGATGTATGGAATTTGACATAAGCTTCGCTAAATGACGAGCAAATTCATATGTCATTTAGCGAAGCTAATGTCAAATACCATACATTATGTTTTCGAACTTCGTAAGCGAAAAATAACGATGGCATCTTGAATCAGGTCCCTGTCATACTAACTTTTCTCACTATAAAAATATCTATATACTCTAGTAATATCAAAGGCAAATTACATTTCTAGAATTAAAAAAGGTGGTATAATCATATCCTGAAGTTATTGTAACTTTTCTTTTTACATCCTATATAATTATATTACGATAATATGGATTTAGTTACATTAACAAATTTTGAATTAGATGCACTGATATCACATGCTGTCCACGTCACAATACTGGCAGAAACATTTTTAAAAGCCGTCACTGTCACTGCAGTTACAGGAAGGCTAAAAAAACTTAAAGTTTCAGTATTAGGTCGAAAGGCCTTAATTTACTACTACGCCTGAGTTTTTATTCAATACTATTACAAACAAGCCTTTCGTGTTAATAATATGAATACAAAAATATCTACTTTAAGGGCTTGTACACAAAACTGCGATGCGACGTCGCATCGCAGAAATAACGTCACACGCCCATACAACACGGGTGACAATTATACGTCATTTCTGCGATGCGGCGTCGCATCGCAGTTTTGTGTACAAGCCCTAACTCCTATCAATTCCTTACATATGCGAATAAAAATTCGATAATGAAAGTAGGTATAAAGAAGGTACATATTTCATTGCAATAGTTCAACAATTTCATGATAAATAATACTATATTTAAACATGTATTTTTAATAAACTTCAATTTTCAATCAACGTCTTAAAACTGCAGCGTCACGAATTCTTCCAAGATTCGCAGGTAAGGATAGTAACTCTTCAATTTATTAAATATATTTAATAAACCATTTTGTCCCTGTATAGAATAGATTAGGTTAATTCTGCCATAATCCCCTTGCAAATTGTCAAGTAATAAATTGTCAAAGTTTCACCACAATCGGAACAACCAGCTTGTCAGGGTAGTAAATACAAATTAACAACTCTTAACTTGAATTTACGATGAGAAGATAGTAAAGCTATAAACAATGCGTCAGTAAATCTAAATATTAAGTGCTAAATTACCCAATAATAAAGTCAAATATTAAGTGCTAAATTACTCAATATAAAGTCAAATATTAAAGAACAAATATTAAGTGCTAAATTACACAATAATAAATTCAAATGTTAAGTGCTAAATTTCCCAATAATAAAGTCAAATATGAAGTGCTAAATTACCCAATAATAGATTCATATATTAAGTGTTAATTTACCCAATTTCCCTTCAGACTTTAAATTTACCAATAATAAAGTCTAAATACCCAAAAAGTGTTTCTGGGGCAATTAATAGGTATATTTTATTATACATGCATATAATATCGAGTTATTTTTAATAAAAAATCGAAATATACGTTTAAATTTTCGCTATATGATTCATTTAGTAGTTATTCGGATACGTATCAAGCTTCCATTTATTGTGGTGAAATCGTCCGTAGTTAATTTCATTATTATCATAACGTTGTTTAGTTAACACCTAGATTGCGTTTGGGGAACTCATCAAATATCCACTCGCCTTCGGATAAGCAAACATTAATATTTGGAATATTAAGCAAAATATCATTTTTGTCAAATCAATCAAAGTATAATAGGGGGATGTTTACAAAGTCTGCTAAACACTTGTCGGGGGCGCGCGCTCGAGGGTGCTTCACTGTGAGTGTAGCTTCACTCCACTCCAAGTCAAGTTTATTTGCTTTATTTTCTACGAATCGTACGGATTTTGCGTTACACACTCAGTTTATAAAGTAGCTTTGCCCCCGGCTACCGAGTAATAAACACTAAACAATAACGGATTGTAAGTGTTATGGACACGACCGTTTATTGTACTTGAATACTGTTCTTAATTACCTATTGAGTAGTGCAATAATTAATGATGGGGTAAAACATAATAATTATGTAGTTATAAAAAAAGTAGTTTAGTGTGAATTACTACTAAACTACTTTTTTTGATTGCGTCCCATTCGGATTAATTTAAATCCGTCGAAACTAACAACGTAAATTATAATATGGCCTATATAGGTATAGGTTATTTGGGTTAAAAAATATTATAGTATTAGCAACATCATTACCCTTACTTTTACCTTCGCTGTAGTCGGGTAAAGGCGGTGTAGCGGTACTACTAGCGCTACATCCTGCATCGCGCTATCGAAGTTTTCTAAGTCCGGCACTATATATACGACGTCTGAAAACTAGTACAGTGGGCTTCGGCCTGACCGAGCATACCATCTCGCTCGGTCGGAGATCTCCCTTTGGGGCTTCCACTTGCACTCCCACAACGGTATACAAATGAATAAACAAACGCACTGCTTTATTTTCTGCGAATCCTCAAGATTTTGCATTTCACGCCTATACACAGTGTGATACACGGTTATAGGTGTGGTGATGTGATAGGTGAATGGTGATATATTCGGTTTAATATAATATGCATACTTAGTTTTATCCAAATTGGTCTAGTGAAATGGCAAAACCAATTTTGTCGACGTAAATAATAATATATGTATTAAACCCCTATTTGCCATTGATTTAGTCGTTCCAGATCATTAGCGTTAAACAAAGTCTTTATTTTAGTAATATGTATTCGTCAAAATTAATTCAGTATCCAATGTCTATAATAAAGTCTAAAGGTGGTATACATTTTGTATACATAGTTTCAAAGAAACCACAAAAAAAAAACCGAATTTTACTGTTAGGAATGTATTTCTGTGAGTTTACGAGAGAATCTCCTCTGGGCGATTTGTAGATTTTATGTGCTCTAAAATTTTATTCAATATTTTAGGGCCCATAACAGATCTACAAAAAATGCGAGTATTTTTTATCCGTGAAAGTGAAAGTAACATTACAAAATTAATGTTAATTGTTTGTATTGAATAGCTTCCTTTACTTTAGTACCTACTAAACCGATTTTTGTAAAGTTTGGCGTAGATAGATTAGACCACGAAAAACTCATAGGCTACTTTTAGCTGCAGGAAAATTAACAGTTCAAGCGTAGCTCAATTGAAGACATGAATAAAAATGTATATGTCGCAGTCATCTGATTGAATCCGCTATTTAATTGAATGACTAGCGCTTTTACTGAATCCTGTTTTTACCAACAAATTTTAGAATTCGAGACTAGGACAGTCATTTAATATTTTAGATTTAAACTTCGAATTTTCCGAATGTGTACTATTATAACGTATATTAAAGTAAATTAATCAAAAAATATATCAACACATTCTTAGCTGTGCAAGCTGTTTGACGCCATTATATAACCGCCTAGTGATTCAATTAAATAACCAGATTCAATAAGATGACTGCGACATATATACTTACTACGCTACACCATTACATTCTAAAATGTTTAAGGTCACTTAATTATGTCGCAAAATTCAGAATATGATGTCAATCATCATTGGAATTTTGCGACGTATGTGGCTGCCGATGTCGCGTAGTATGCCGACACCGACACCGACACCGACACCGACACCGACACCGACACCGACACCGACACCGACACCGACACCGACACCGACACCGACACCGACACCGACAAATAAAACGCAAGTTGTATGTACGCACATATACACTTCTAGAGTCTAGACAATATTAACATATTTTGTGTTTTCAATAAAGAAAATTATTATTCTGAATGAACAACAAACAGTTCTTTGAACCACAAAACCTTATTAACACAACGATAAATTGGTAAAGTTATAATGAGCGTGTTATTAAACTTTTAAAATAAGTAACCCGGTGCAATAATATGGTGCTCTCGTTAAATTTTCATGGCAACGTCGAGGTTGATTTGTCTTTATGCAAATGGTGGGGCTTGTATGGGACCTCGGAGATTGCAAAAAATGGAATAGCATATTCAATATGGTCCGCTGCATGAACTCCCTTTGTTTGTACAATTTATTGCCTACGAGAAAGCAAAGTGTGGTTTACAATACTTTCGGACTTTATTTGCTGTTGAAAGCTAGTGATTTCAGTGAGTTTAAGTTTAAACTAAATAAGGTTTTTTTTTAATGTAATATATTTTGGCACATTTACTTGTGTTGAAGTGTTTATGGAAAAATATACATTCTGAAAAATGAAAAAGAATGTCACTACTAGTAATGAATCGAAACATCGCCATAGCCATTATACATCATGTAAAGTTAATTAATAATAAATCACTTTTATTGAAATTGTTTTGCTTCTTTGTTATTCTTGCAATATTTAGGGCGTGTTTCACCAAGTTAATGCTTCGTTAAATATCATGTTGTTCCTCTCGTAATTCCTATAAAAGAAAGAGAAGGCATGGTATTTTAACAAGCCTTAAAACTAACAAACGTTGGTGAAATCGGAACTGGGCCCTAATTCTCAGTCCTCGAACTTAGTTTTTACTATCGGTCTGTCCCGCTCATGCAAATGAGATTTACCGCGCGTGCGAGCGGGATATACTAATATTCGGAACTAAGTTCGAGGACTGAGAATTAGGGCCCTGGTCTGTTTACACCCCGCATATGTGCGAAATTTCATCAAAGAAAAAAAAAAATCGATCCAGTCTAAAGCAAATCTTCCCTCCTTACAGAAATTTATTAATCAGTATAGATAAAAACACGGTAATTTAATAGAACTAAAAAAACTGGACTCCTCGTCATATTTTGATATACCCAGTATCATTCTTACAGTAACACGAATCTAACTAAACAAGTTAAAATGTATCGAGCCGTTTAGGCTGCAAGCCGTGCCAAACATTAATACATACCTACTCTCGAAGAACATAAAAGGTTATGTTTTTTTATATATTTAAAAATACATACACATACATACCCTCAAAAACATAACCCTCATTCTGGTGCAGTGATATGTCAGCCGACATAATACCTTAAACCAAATTTGAATATAACTTTAAAATATCGCTTATACGAGTTCCAAGTTCCACCTCAGTCCCTCAACTCTTTATTTGTGATTCCCGGGGGAAGTTAAAAACAGCTTTCGCCGGCCGACGTTTGAATAAGTTTTCCGGAAGTTTTATTGAAGTTGTAACATCCGGCCGCGTGATATATGTACCAACACGCTGTACCAACACGTCGGCCCACTTGCACTCGTAAATTATTCAGCCCCTCTATACCTAGTGTCGTTACCAGCTGTTCGATATTTGGGGGTCGTTACATGTAAATTAAAAATGTTTTCGGTATTTGTTTTTTTTTCGCACAATGTTTAATGAAGCAGTACGTTAAACTAGAATAATAAAATAGTAGAAAATTAATTAAAAAGATTATTTTACGTAGGTGACAAAATTATTCAGCCCCTCTATACCTAGTGTCGTTACCAGCTGTTCGATATTTGGAGGTCGTTACATGTAAATTAAAAATGTTTTCGGTATTTGTTTTTTTTTCGCACAATGTTTAATGAAGCAGTATGTTCAACTAGAATAATAAAATAGTAGAAAATTAATTAAAAATATTATATTACGTAGGTGTCTAAATTATTTGGCCCCATAGAGGGCCCACCCTAGTGTCGCACCACACCAGCTGTTCGATATTTGGAGGTCATTAGATATAAATTAAAAATATTTTTGTTAGTTCTATTTTATAATTTTAGTATAATGATACTAAAATTAGGAAATACTAGAAAATGATGTGAAAATTTATTAGTATTATTATTTAAGGTAGATGACTCTAGCACTCGTAAATTATTCGGCCACTCTATTCCTAGTGTGGTTAGCTGTTTGGTGCTTGGGGTTTGGTACAAATAATAAAAAAATATGTTGCTGGAATACATTTGAATAAAATTATGAAATAGTAGATATATTCATCTGATAATATTGAATTAAAACTTATAGCTAAGCAGATTTTAAATAAAAATAGAAAAAAATTATCATCCAAACTATTCTGCGAACATAATAACGCGCAAAATATTATGAACAATGACAATACAGCAACATTCAATAGCTAATAAGTTATGTCAATAGACTTATAAATTGTAATATCATATTATTATAATGTATTAAAAGTCGATTCATCGTAATAATATAATAAGAGATCTACAAAGATGCTACGCCGCTTCTACATACTGCTACGAAGCTCTACGCCACTTTGAATTGCTACATAAGTCTACGAAGCTTCTATAGACCGCTACGAAGCTCTACGCTACTACGAATTGCTACGGTGGTCTACAGAGCTTCTATTGACCAATACGAAGCTCTACGCCGCCACAAACAGCTACGTGTGTCTACGGCACACAACAGTGAGATAATACGATAATTAATATCATTAATTTTGGCAATAAAATTCATCATCCAGAAAAAAGGTTTCATTTCCTTTAATATGAAAATATATAGAAATTCTTTGAGAAATAATGTGCTTTATAACAAGAATATGAACAGTAGATACTACTAATGAAACCTGGCCTTATATCAAAATATATTTATTATATTTTTGAACTCATCACTAAGATATAATACGGAATAAAAATAAGCTGAATGAATGTTCTTAACAGAAAGAATCCCGTATTCTAAAAATAAATTCTTTGCAAAACGCTACCTTCCTTTTGTGTCCGCAAAATAAAATGTTCTAGCACTTGGAGTAGTGTGGAGGGTGAAATTTATTTAGCGCATTATTCTCATTATAATATTAAAAGTACAATTCTGAAAATAAAAACCGTCCAAGCGCGAGACGGACACAGAAAGGGTTCCTTACAAAACGGGCAAAAAGTCACGTTACTTGTATCCCATACATGCTTACTATATAGTGTGTAAAAAGAACAGTCATTTTAACTTTGAGATATGATTATACTACCTTTCCGTTGGAATTATATTTTTTAAATTTTTTTGTCGAGAAATTTTTTTTTTTAATTTTTACAATATTTTTTTGCAAAAATAACGAAAAAGTAAAATTTTTTTTCCTAATTTTTATAAAAAAAAACATTTCTGGAACGAGAAAAGGTGGTATATAATCATATAAAAAAGTTACAGTGACTGTTATTTTTACACCCGTTATTTATCTAATTTTTTTATATTTTTATAGCGGCAAAAAAAATACATCTGTCAAAAATACAACTCCCTGACCATCACGGTTCATGATATACAGCTTGGTGACAGACAGACGTACAGCGGATCCTTAGTAATAGGGTCCCGTTTTTACCATTTTGGGTACCAAACCCTAAAAATGCATGCAAAATAAACACGTGAGTTGCAAAATTCTTTGATTCGCGTATAGATTACCCGTGGGGTGCCGCAGTAAGAATATCACTTCCGGAAATTGGCAGCAGCATCTGTTACTATCTAACTGCGCTCGCCAACCCGCATGCTAAACGTGGCGAGTAAAGGTATAAAATAGTCCAGTAGTAGACGTCATAGCTGAAGGCTGCGTTTCCACTGACGCGGAGTGATGCGGAGAGGAGCTTGTCGGTGCCCAAATTGATCAATCACTATGCTCGTGCTGTGTCCGTGGGATCCACAACATGGTCAGTCCCTATCACGTCTCATCAGTCCCTAGAACACTGATTATGAAAAAACATAAATTTCTCTAAAAATATCATCTACAGTGGCAGACACTTCGAGGTACAGTAGAGGCAAAGTAGAGACTACAGCGTAGAATATAAAACGTAATGATTTTTTACAAAAAACACCGTATTCAAAATTAGGTCAGAAGTTAACCAAATTTTAGAGAACCATCCATATACTAAGCCGAATATAGTGGGTTTTTTGTTTTGACTCCTCATGTAAAATACTTAACATAACGAGACGAATCACGATTAAATATCTCAATAAAAGACACAAAACAGTTGAGTTTCAATCCTGGTCTGGTCTTAGGTCAACGGCCAGTGCGTACGTGTAGACTTGGAGACAGCAAGCCCTAGCATAGTAAAATTCACTATTTGTACTTACTTACATTTTTTTTTAATTTATTATAAATTAAAATAAATAAAGCTCTACGCGTCATTATCTTCACGCTATATTCGGCTTATTCGGCTTGATATATGACCCATGAATCAGCCTGTATAATATATTAGTGTGAATGTAATAAAAAAGTTTGCATACACCTTCACAGTATTTTTTGTAAGACCCTCCCAGTCTGGGCGCCTGCGAGCGTTCCCACGCTCAGACATGCGACGTTTATTAAGCTCTTTCAGTTTTTGTTACCCGCTGAGAGATTTATTACTTTTAATTACATCTCATTGTCCGTACAAGGTATTACAGTTAAATTAGACAAAGCTTTGATACACTACCCGGGATCCTAAGTTATAGTTTCCTGTTCAAAGCGCCACGTATTAAATTTAAGATGGACGGTCTCATAAAAATATTTATGACGTAATTCAAGTTACAGGTGAAATGAATTTCATGAAAATAAGAGTGTGTGTCTTTATATAAATTTTTGTTTATAGTGAACTATTTGAATTCATATTTGTTATAAGAATAGGTAATAATAGCTCCCCACAACGATTTCGGTGTCGGTAGCCGGTTTCATTGAAACCAGGCCAGCTACGCAGGAGTTATTTTATAGTGCCCAAGTGTGTACGCAATACACAAAGACACTCTGTCTCTCTCTTCCTTTTATTCTGATAACCCAGTGGGACGGTAAACCGACACGACTGGCTAGAAAACAGGCGCAGGACCGACTTTTTACCTGACCAAAACTTAAAAACAACATTTTTTGTTGTTCCAACGCAGGAATCGAGCCCACGATCTCCGGGTCGAGAGCAAAGCTCTAAACCACTAGACCGCGGAGATGATAAATATTGAAAGGGTGATAAAACGTATGTGAGACTTTACAAGAAAGTTCATATCGGCTAGGTCTATGAACTTCTATGCCACGTCTCACGGCTCAGACTATTGTTATTTTAAGGTAGCTAATTATTTAATCAAAATTCTTCTTTTAAATAAGGTTTCCACAAATACAGGGTTTAGCAGCGAGTGTAAGAACAATATAATCTATGGATATTTCACACTACGTTAATGTAGCTCCTTATGAAGCATCCGACATTAAGTTGACAGAAATATATTTAATACTTTTATACTATACACATATTATTTACGATTTTTATTATATTATACACAAATTTAATAGATAGTGTACCAGTATGTCGCTACAAGTATAATAGTTTTGTTTAAATTACAATGCTTTCATACCATGTCAATCTGGCCACTGGTTAAATATAGAATTTGAATACTTTTGTACTGTATCACATCTGTGACCTAGCAACACAGAAAACTGTATCATTCCTTCAGTGGGATTAGAACCTTCAAGCTCCGGTTGGAGTGGTGAAATGCTTATTAAAGTTGTAGCACTTCTCTTTTATATTATAATTTGTTTTGATAATCAAATTTATGATATTTAACACAACCATTAACATTTTTTTATGTGATGACCTCTGTAGCGCAGTGGTTGAGCACGTTGATGTTTATTGTCGATGTTTTCAATGTTCTTGGGTCATGGATGTGTACTAAATTTGTGTATATTATAATAAAATTATATTATTCCGTTGTCTGGTACCTATAACACAAGTTCTTCGGATACTTAGCACAGGTTCAGATTGACGTGGTGTGAAGCGTCCATAGATATTTTTTAGCGGCATTTGAACCTCTACCTTGTGCTCTAACTGAGCCGGAGAGGTCGTCAATTTCACAATTCCACGTTCCTGTTTTGCTAACTTAATTCATCGGTATTCATCGCGGTCGAAAGGGTTTATTAAAATTCATCCAACAATAAACGCCGCGGGACTCCCCCGAATGTCCCGGAGGCTAGGGACTCCCCTGAGGTCTATACTCCCCCCGAGGGACGGTGGACAGCCACAATTCAATCTGTAATTCGTTATTTCCCTTATTGTCCAATTCCGGTCCATTATGAGCCCACAGATCTCGCCACGGTGTTTAATCCAGCTAATTCAGTGTTTATATTATTATGAGTATTAAATACTAATTTGATTAATTTACCAATTATAAGTTTACTATTATAAATAAAGTCATTACTTATTTCGTTTTAAGTTATGACAATATTCATAAAGTAAAAAATAAAAAGTAAGACTGACAATATTTGTATAATTTTATTCTGTACGTCGCTTGTACAATATCTGAGGGCACGGTCGTGCCCCGCCAAGACGAGCCAAGCGAAGCGCAAGGGCACTACCTACCTTTTCTCGAAACATTTGGTCGTTTTTTTTTTACTCTCATATCTTTGCTTTGGATAATGATCAGGAATCTTGGTTCTACGTGAGATCTGATAACTTTTTCACATGCTAAGCTATGTAGACTAGTTTTGAGAAAAATTTTACATGAAAATGTTTATGTTGGTAGGTGTTGTTATTTTCATTTTCGATTTTTCTAAGCATTATTTACACTAATTACCTGAAAATGTGCCAAATTTTAGCTCCTTTCGCACACTTTTAAAACCTACCTAAAATGTTTACTTGTGTTATAATTTAATAATAATTTGTATTAATATACTGTCAAGTGATACGTACACCAAATGGCTTCACAGAAGTCTAATTACTGCATCATATCGAGTACAGAATATAATACCCGCCCGTATTGTATACGTCGTGTTTGCCCAGCACTAACTGATCCGGAGGCCTTAGATATGTCCGTCATGTGTCCGATTATCTCAGCCGAAATACAGGTACGGACTACAGCGCCTAATCTTTGAACCGCCTAAATACCTATAGTATAACAGTGGTAACAGATACAAATGATTTGAATTTGAACTATGTATTTATATGTCTGTTACTATCAATGTTGTGTGACATATTTTTTTTAGAATAACAACAGCCATCAATCTTAATCTAATTTTAAGTTATAACTACAACAATGAGTAATGTGAGGCCAATTACAGTTATTCACCTATAGATTCCTATAAAAGTTTTTTATAATAAGTACATATTATACAAGACAAGTGATTACAGGCATGGCGACAGATTGTAAGTAGGTAATAATCATAAAGTACTTTTTATTTGTGCGATGTAAAAATGTAACAGAGAAAATGTCGCCAGCTCTTTAATGTCTCTAACATTGGTTTTAAATCTAATTCACAAGAGTATGGAACAAAAGTGTTTAAAAAGACAAGTCACTTTAAAATACAATTATACCACCTTTTCTCATTTTAGAATATTTTATTTTGTACAAAAAGTAGTTTCAGCTTTGACGTCCACTACTGCACATAAGCTTCACCCACAGTAGCTATTCTCTATATATACTGTATTATCTATGGTAGCTATTTTATAGACGTATTTGTCTATACCCGCCACGCTTTGCATGCGCGTTGGCAAGAGCAGTTTATAGATAATTCTTGTTGGTAGTGAATAAAATATAATTGAAAAAAATTATAAGTTAAAATATCCACGTCTCGACTCGGTATAAAGAGACGTTAATTAATACAATATATATTTTACAACAGCACGCCACAAAGTGTGGGCAAAGTAATATCATTAACATAATAAAAATCTTTTTTCGCGTTACAAAAACGGAGCAAACCTTGAAATTTTTAAATGTAATAATGAATAATACAATAATGGCGGCTTAGAAAAAATGAAATGAAATTTAAAAGTGGGAGCATTTATAATTCTCACGTGCCGCCGCCATACCGTTCCCGATATGTACGAGCCAGCGCCACGCCCAGAATTTACATACGACTTTTGTGAATTCAATGCGGTTCAAAATTATCACAAAAATATATTTTGTGAACAAACTACAACCCAGCTACGTAAATATAGCCTATGTTAGTTATCGCTTTTATTATTTATCTATTGACACCTAATTACATTCGCACCAGGGCCCTGATTTAAGTTCCCATTGCTATTTATCGCTTACGAAGATTGAAAATAAAATGTATGTAGTATCCTCGTTTGAGAAATACTACGGTTTTGGGATTTATGGAAACGCAGTTCACGATTAAATTAGCAATGCGAGTTTATTCTTGTAAAAGTACAAACTAAGACCAGTTGTCACCGTCACTACAACATCAGGACTACGACAAGTTGCCTTCATCAAGGCAATATTAAAACTATGATAAGTTGCCTTCTTCAAGGCAACCCAAGGACTAACTCTACACAAAATCGACACACACTTTATACCCCACTCGCTCATGCATCCGCAACATCGCTTTCTCCAAAATTATACAAACAATGCGTAGTTGAAACAATACAATAATTTATGTCCCATGCTAACGCGCACATGTGGTGTGAAATCAACACAACAGCTATCCTTCTTAGAAATACACAATTAATAGAAACTACGGCTATAAAACAATTTCACTCCAGTCAATATCTTCGGTAATAACTATTGTCTTAAGCCTAACATCTGTTCACAACTTTCTAAATTACAACATTATAAATAACTTAAGAATAGAGCTTCAAATACAAAGCGTGTCTATCGCTGGGTTTTACAACCCTTTACCGACTGTTGAGTTCTACGATCCTACATGTATGCTATGTATGGGTTTGACATAAGCTTCGCTAAATGACGAGCGTATTCGTATGTCATTGATTAACCAATTTACAACCCATATAAACAGGTTGTAAAAATAGCAGGCACTATAACTTTGATATACGATTATACTACTTTTCCTTATTTTGGAAATGTATGTTTTTTTTGTCAAAAACTAAAAAAGGTTTTTTACTTTTCACCATTTCTTATTTTTTTGGTCTCAAAAATAACAATAAAGCAAAAGAAAAAAAATACATTTAATTTTCTAGAATGAGAAAAGGTAGTATAATCATATCCCAAAGTTATAGTGACTGTTCTTTATATACCCGTTATAACCCATCAACGCTGATTGGTGCTTCACCCTATAATCATTTATCTATAAAAATTATATTGGAAATGATTTAAATTGAAGTATGTATGTGTTCAATAAATATATTTTTATTTATTTTTACACAAAAAAATTTTAAGCATCAAAAATTCTCATACATTATACAAAAAATATACCGAGTGTCCAACGCGATTTACCTGGAATAACTCAAGTGTAACATCTCGGGTGTGCAGTTCCCTATAAAAATATATTGAAAATTATTTAAATGTGTTCAATAAATATATTTTTATTTATTTTTACGCAAAACAATTCGAAGCATCAAAAATTCTCATCCATTATACAAAAAATACACCGAGTATCCAACACGATTTACCTGGAATAACTTAAGTGTAACATCCCGGGTGCGACACGTCCCGGCATTGGGCAAGATATTCGCATGAACTCAGCCCATTCAAAAGGCGCTCTAAACGGGGCTATGCGGGGCGGAAAATAGGATTTCACGCTTGCATTGCCCCGTGTGTGCACAAATCTACGACCTTTGATAGAAAAGATCTATCGATCTATTAAGCTGTGTAACATAAAACGTCGCGTAACGATGCATAAACATGTACGCCAATGACATCCCTATTTATATCGATTCTAAAGAACTGCGCGTTCTAGATTAAGTTGTTTTGATCTAGATAATATAACATTCGAAAGTTTTTAAACTATACTAATCCTTTGACCATAGTAGTTTGAATTATCGGAATCTGTACTGTATTAAATAACAATTGTAATTAAAATAACAAAAAACTTGTTAGGCAATTTTGTGAAATACGAGTACAGGATGTAAAGCGAAAAGGTAGCATAATTATATCCTAAAGTTTGTTTTATACAAAAAGAAAACAAATCAAATTACAAAGCGCGTACTAACCGCAGGAGTCAAAGTTTGTAATGAGCACCTGTTTTGTCACTAACGTTTTGCTCAAGCAAGAGGAAGTAACAGCTGCGTATTTGTAACTTATTTAAATTCGTTAATTCGAAAGATAAAATATGTACAAATACGCAGTTGTCAATTGTTTCTTTTTATTCCACTAGGCAAAGACCTAATTTAACGATAGCATGCTTCGATGGCTATGCACTTAGAAAGTGTGCACCTCGCAAAACTTATTTAATCATTGATATCTGACAAAATAAAACGACGACCACCTTAGTGCAGTGGTTAATCGCGTTGGTGCTAGAACGAACGGGTTCGAATCCCGCCGAGGGAACAAAATGTTTTTCAATGTTCTCGGGTCATGGATGTGTATTAAATTTGTGTGTAATATAATAAAATCTTAAATGTGTGTATAGTATAAAAGTATTGAATATATTTCCGTTGTCTGGTACTTGTAACATAAGTTCTTCGGATACTTAGCACGGGGCCAGATTGACGTGGTGTGAAGCGTCCATAGATATGACATTATTATTGTTAATTGGAAATCACAAATATTTCAATCAAATGTAAGTAGCGTAAGAATATTATCTACCTAATAAAATCCCCTTTCATCTCTTGCATTATCATAAATAGAGAATTGTATTTTTGTATCGTACATGCCCGGGTTATTCTCCGAGCAATCACCAGTGTATACGTCTGTTTGTTCGTCCCGGGTGGCACATCCTAGCCGCTCTGAATATTACATTTGCACTCCCATCTCTAACTACACAGTGCACGGGCGTTACTCTGAATTACTTTAATTTTATTCATTTCATTTTTATTGCAAAGTTTTACCAAGATTTCCTAAACATTTTAAAGATATTTTGACGACCTCCATAGTGCAGTGGTTGAGCGCGGTGGTGCTCGAGCGAGAAGTCAAAAAGATCAAAAAGTTTTCTGTCATGGATGTGGTATTAAATTTGTGTATTCATATAATAAAAATCTTAAAGATGTTTATATTATAAAAGTATTAAATATATTTCCGTTGTCTGCAACACAAGTTCTTCGGATACTTATGGAAAATTATAATTTCATTATTATCTTTATAATAATGAAATCCGTCTCTAGAATCAATGTACTTAATACGTTTCTACATAAATGTTGTGACAGTTTAAACTCAATTTTATAGGTCTGTTTTGCGACATAACACCTTCAACCATTCATGTATTCAATTATAATATTAGTATAATATAAAACGACGTAACGTACAGTATTACGAACCGACCCGAAACAGTCTATTTCAATAACTACGCATATACATTAAAGTCTATAAACTTCAGTCAAACAGTTCGAATTACAATATTATGTTATAAAATGAACAGCCCGTATCAGCAAGTCGATAACGCATTCAACAAAAACAACAACGGTTTAAATCGTAATTATGTAATGCAATTTCGAAATCACATTTAACAAATGTCGAAATAATAAATGTGGCAACGTCACGGCTCCGCGCAGACCGGCCACTAGCGACCGCGACACGGCGACCTGTTGCTGCTTCGATATACTCGCCGCACACTTGTACAAATATTACAAAATTTTGCTAGTTAACACTAGTTAAAATTGAAGGACAAAGATCGGATCATTTTGGGCCGCAACTCACAACAAAAATATATTTTTTAATAAATTATGATAGCTCTGTGGATACAAAGTCAAATATAATAATTTTAGACATAAGTATATATGGATGAAGGGGATATGTAGCACAATTCTGATTTCGAGAAAATTGAGTTCAAACTGTCAATTAAACATTTTAGAACGCATCGTAACGAATTAAGTAAATTAATCTTTAGATCAAGATTAATTTACTTAATTCGTTGTAATGTAGTAACGTATTATGTAAATTAAATTCCTAAAATGTTTAAACTCAATTTTCTAGGTTTTTTTTGCTTCATATCACCTTCATCCATTCATGGATCGCTTCCGTGTTCTAGTGGTTCAGAGCGTCGCTCTCGACCCGGAGGTCGTGGGATGTTTCCCGCGTTGAAATACAAAAATGTTGTTTTCAAGTTTGGTTAGGACAATGCAGGCTGATCACCTGATTGTCTGACAAGAAAGAAGATCTATGCGTCGGATGGGCATGTAAAAAGTCGCGTAACGATGCATAAACATGTACGCCAATGACATCCCTATTTATATCGATTCTAAAGAACTGCGCGTTCTAGATTTAGTTGTTTTGATCTAGATAATATAACATTCGAAAGTTTTTAAACTATACTAATCCTTTGACCATAGTTTGAAGTATCGGAATCTGTACTGTATTAAATAACAATTGTAATTATAATGACAAAAAACTTGTTAGGCAATTTTGTCAAAATACGAGTACAGGATGTAAAGCGAAAAGGTAGCATAATTATATCCTAAAGTTTGTTTATACAAAAAGAAAACAAATCAAATTACAAAGCGCGTACTAACCGCAGGAGTCAAAGTTTGTAATGAGCACTAACGTTTTGCTCAAGCAAGAGGAAGTAACAGCTGCGTATTCGTAACTTATTTAAATTCGTTAATTCGAAAGATAAAATATGTACAAATACGCAGTTGTCAATTGTTTCTTTTTATTCCACTAGGCAAAGTCCTAATTTAACGATAGCATGCTTCAATGGCTATGCACTTAGAAAGTGTGCAACTCGCAAAACTTATTTAATCATTGATATCTGACAAAATAAAACGACGACCACCTTAGTGCAGTGGTTGATCGCGTTGGTGCTAGAACGAACGGGTTCGAATCCCGCCGAGGGAACAAAAAGTTTTCAATGTTCTCGGGTCATGGATGTGTATTAAATTTGTGTGTAATATAATAAAATCTTAAATGTGTGTATAGTATAAAAGTATTGAATATATTTCCGTTGTCTGGTACTTGTAACATAAGTTCTTCGGATACTTAGCACGGGGCCAGATTGACGTGGTGTGAAGCGTCCATAGATATTACATTATTATTGTTAATTGGTAATCACAAATATTTCAATCAAATGTAAGTAGCGTAAGAATATTATCTACCTAATAAAATCCCCTTTCATCTCTTGCATTATCATAAATAGAGAATTGTATTTTTGTATCGTACATGCCCGGGTTATTCTCCGAGCAATCACCAGTGTATACGTCTGTTTGTTCGTCCCGGGTGGCACATCCTAGCCGCTCTGAATATTACATTTGCACTCCCATCTCTAACTACACAGTGCACGGGCGTTACTCTGAATTACTTTAATTTTATTCATTTCATTTTTATTGCAAAGTTTTACCAAGATTTCCTAAACATTTTAAAGATATTTTGACGACCTCCATAGTGCAGTGGTTGAGCGCGGTGGTGCTCGAGCGAGAAGTCGCAGGTTCGCTTCCTGCCGAAGGAACAAAAAGTTTTCTGTCATGGATGTGTATTAAATTTGTGTATTCATATAATAAAAATCTTAAAGATGTTTATATTATAAAAGTATTAAATATATTTCCGTTGTCTGCAACACAAGTTCTTCGGATACTTATGGAAAATTATAATTTCATTATTATCTTTATAATAATGAAATCCGTCTCTAGAATCAATGTACTTAATACGTTTCTACATAAATGTTGTGACAGTTTAAACTCAATTTTATAGGTCTGTTTTGCGACATAACACCTTCAACCATTCATGTATTCAATTATAATATTAGTATAATATAAAACGACGTAACGTACAGTATTACGAACCGACCCGAAACAATCTATTTCAATAACTACGCATATACATTAAAGTCTATAAACTTCAGTGAAACAGTTCACATTACAATATTATGTTATAAAATGAACAGCCCGTATCAGCAAGTCGATAACGCATTCAACAAAAACAACAACGGTTTAAATCGTAATTATGTAATGTAATTTCGAAATCACATTTAACGAATGTCGAAATAATAAATGTGGCAACGTCACGGCTTCGCACAGACCGGCCACTAGCGACCGCGACACGGCGACCTGTTGCTGCTTCGATATACTCGCCGCACACTTGTACAAATATTACAAAATTTTGCTAGTTAACACTAGTTAAAATTGAAGGACAAAGATCGGATCATTTTGGGCCACAACTCACAACGTCGAGTAACAACAAAAATATTTTTTTTATAAATAAAATTATGATAGCTCTGTGGATAGAAAGTCAAATAATATTATATTATTATAATAATTGTAGATGAAGGTGATATTATGTAGCAAAATTATGATTTCGAGAAAATTTAATTCAAACTGTCACTTAAACATTTTAGAATGCGTCGTTTCACATTTTTTCACATTTCATAAAATGTTTAAGCAACAATTATCAGGGTAATTTTTTTGCTACATATCACCTTCATCCATTCATGAATCGCCTCCGTGGTCTAGTGGTTCAGAGCGTCGCTCTCGACCAGGAAGTCGTGGGTTTGTTTCCCGCGTTGGAATACAAAAATGTTGTTTTCAAGTTTGGTTAGGACAATGCAGGCTGATCACCTGATTGTCTGACAAGATGATCCATGCGTCGGATGGGCATGTAAAAAGTCGGTCCTGCGTATGTTCTCTCGCCAGTCGTGTCGGTTTTCTGTCCCATAGGGCTATGAGAGTAAAAGGAAGAGAGAGTTTCTTTGTGTATTGCGCACACACTTGGTCACTATAAAATAGCTACTCCATGGCTAGCCTGGTTTCAGTGGAATCGGTTACTGACACTGAAATCGGTGAGGGGAGCTATTATCCATTCATGTCTTCAATTATAATATGGTGTTTTCACTATAGCAATATAATCTGTAAGGCCACTGGTTCTAAAATGTACAGGGCGAAAGTTTTTAAGTCGACAACGTGGACTTGTATAGCAAAGTTTAAAATATAATGATAACAAAAAGTGCTCAAAACAGCCTCAAGATTGATTTTCATAAGAAATAAAACTGTATAACTGTAAACTATTTTGAAATATTATGAGAATCAGACCCCGAGTGTCGAAGAAAACCCTCGTATCTGAATACTTACGATATTTTTACACGTCGTCTGCAGTAATTCTATAAAATATTTTAATTATAATTATTGTTTACAAAGTCAATGCCGACCATTCGTTGCATCACGTCTGCGCCGATCTCAATATCGCCATGTTTGTTTGTGACCAAGTTGTACAACTAAAATGAAGCTACAGGACTAAGTATCCATTTAACTAATGCATTGTCCGACTATTGGTCTTGGCGCTAGCGAGGCACTCAGTTCCGCTGAGTAACGTATTAGCTGCGTGAGACCGTTTTATATTACGCGACACCGATATCCGATAACTGATATAATATGTATATTGTAATAATGCCACACCGATTTCGGTGACGGTGGCCGGTTTCATTGAAACCAGCTACGCCAAAGTTATTTTATAGTGCCCAAGTGTGTGCGCAATACACAGAAGCACTCTCTCTTCCTTCACCCAGTGGGACGAATAACCGACGCGCGGGAGATCAGGCGCAGGACCGACTTTTTACATGCCTATCCGACTCATGGATCATCTTTCTTGTCAGACAATCAGGTGATCAGCCTGCATTGTCCTAACCAAACTTGAAAACGACATTTTTGTTCCAACGCGGGAATTTAAACCACTACCTCCGAGTCTAGTGCTAGGCTCTAAGCTACTAGACCACAGAGCTATTGTATGTAAAAACCGAGACGAGCTCAAGGCGCGACCGCCTGCTGCCATAAATTATAATTATTTAGGAGGGGTGCTGACGTGCACTGAATGTGATCGCAAGTTTAATGCTAAGATCGGATACATCAGTCACTTGAGAGCACACGAACGACGCTCTCATTAGTTGTCGAGTCGCTGTGGCCGAATACGGCCAGGAAAGGATAGATAGATAGTATGTGTATTATACAATTTGTATGACATTTGTATGCGAAATAATGCATCTAGAGGTTAATGGAGTCAGACGTTACTTTGCGGAAATCTATAGCACAAAATTTTAATATATTATATTTACACAGTAATAATACACAAGTTACTTGCACTATTTCCACTTTATCTATGTGACTTATCGGTCCGATATCGTATCGCACATTGGGAATTTCCCCCAACTTGACAACTTTGTGCTAAGTTGATATGAGTTATTAATTCAGACTTCGGAATTATATTTTGTTGAGTTATTTGTTTGTTATAGTTATGGCATATATTTGTGTATACTAGTGGCCAGGTGATGGAAATTTGACCATAATTTAATGAAATTGCTAAGTCTGGGTATACTTTAATAGGGTTCTTATAATATTAGAATCAATCAAAAATAAATCATTTAAGGAATATTTGAGAAATTAATGAATGATTTATGTAATTAAAAATATGTTTGTTTAGCTAAATCCTACTAAATATAAACTTTAACTGTGTCACATTTCATATAACTTTGTTCTCGTCATGTTCGATCCAAAAAATGGGTAAAAAGTTTTTACTTCATGTATTATTATTAATGCTTAATTAAAAGCTAAAATCAGTCAACAATATAAGGTGTAAAATAAACGAATAATAATACTTTAGGGTATGTATGTGCCTCCTTTTTTAGAGTTTACTGTGAAAGTACTCGTACCAGCGCTGAAAGACTTACTTTTCACTTTCATGTTTCTATGAGAAATGCCCAAGATCTTAACGAACATTGTTCGCAGAGTCTACATCCTGAGGATGCTCCGGGGTCAGAGCGAAACGCGCGTCGAGTTTTGCAACCTGCATGGTGGTGGGACTTTGCACGATCGTGTTAACATTATTACTTGTGTGGTGGTGGTGTTTTCACGCATCAAATGCATGCCTCTGCGTACACTCCCTCATCTGCTAGCAGGTTGTGGTTATAATTTTTTCGCAGGATATTGCTAGATATAAAATATTTAAATTTTATACCCAAGATCTTAAATTTACCCATACAATAATTTAAAAACAAAGTAACTGTTTACGCGCGTACCATCACAGTAAACTCTACATTCGGGGCTCATACAAACCCTAAAGTATTTTCACTCATTGATATTACAGCCGGTTTAAATATAGCCGGATAAAAATAGCTCAGCTCTGACGTCATAACCGCGTATTTGGCTCCGTCATAGTTCAATTACCGGCAACCTCAGCCCATCCAATTAAATACAACCTTACATCCATTAGCATCTCGCTGTATGTAAACATGTGTAATGGCCGCCGACCGCGACCTGACTATCGACTAGTGTTACTGAGCAAACCTGTAATAATTGAGTGTAATGTTTTATGGCGAACTAGTTATTGGCCGTTGCTGCGTTCACGTATGTTAATGTACGGGGATATTGTAGTTTTTCGCATTAAAAGTAGTATGAAGGTATGTAGAAAATATTAATACTTTGATGATATGATCACGTACGACAAGAACGTGCGAAAAAGATCGTGGTCAAAGGCCGGTCAGGCTTCACAGACTGTGGCGAAACCCGGGTTAACTCACAACAAGGTGATGCTATGTTTGTGGTGGGATTGGAATGGCATTATTCACTATGAGCTGTTGCCGCCAGGCAGGACCATCGATTCTAAACTGTACTACTAATAACTGATGAGATTAAAGCAAGAAGTTGAAAAATCTCGGCTGGAATTAATCAACAGAAGGGGTGTGGTTTTTACCATGATAACGCTAGACCTCACACATCTTTAGCCACTCAGCAAAAATCACGGGAGTTTGGCTGGGAGGTGTTAATGCATCTGCCGTATGGTCCTGACCTTGCACTTTTGGATTTCCACCTGTTTCGGTCGCTGCAGAATAAGGCAGTATCACGTTGACATCACAAGAGGACTGCCAAAACCACTTGTCGCAGTTTTTTCATCAGAACCCCCAACATTTTTTAGCAATGGGATCATGTTCCTACCAACAAGATGGCAAAAAGTTATCGAACAAAATGGCACCTATATACTTTAGTCAATTGTAAATAAACTTAAAAAAAACCTTTTTAATTTTTATATAAAATGCGAAGAAACTTCTTCCCATCTAATATACTGTGTATCCATTTCATGTCCTAATTGATGCAGAATAATGGGTAAAATGCACCAGTATTTTAAGGAATTTTAACTTGACCACGAGAGTTTCGGTTTCGGTTTCGGCCGAAACTAAAGCCCCGGCCGAACATTCGGTTTCGGTTTCGGTTTCAGTCGGAAAACCAGTTTCGGTCGGACTCTACAAAATATGTACCTTTAATTATTGGGAGAGCGGAGATTTCTGCCACAAGTTTAATACTCATTAGAAATCTCCACCTATTTTGTAAATTTCTAATGTATTACTAAATAAAATATTTTTTATTTATTTATGAAAAGTTGTACCCTGCAGTTTTATTGTTCGTATCAATACAGGCATTGCGACGGTAGTTTAAAGTATAAAAGCGTTTGAAGACAATATTGAAAATTCTCGTACACTTTTATCGTTTCACATGGTGAAGGAAGGCCATTACCGACATAATAACATACGAGTATGAGGCAAAATGAAAACTGTCCGACAAGAATGCCACAGGTTTTACTCCCTCTAATGTTATTTCCTCGTTTATAGCACAATAAAGAAGATACTGCCCACTAAGCGTAATGAAATCCTCTGTTCGATACAATGTGATATCTAATTACAGATGGGTCACATAAAATATATGTTTGATGTTCGTATTTATAACGCCAATGAATCAGTTATTAGTTAACTTCAAATAAAAAAACGGGTCGCATTCCGGGAGTGCCAACATAAGCATGCTAACATTTACGCCGCGCGGCAGAAAGAGAGAAGGATATTACTTCCTCTCCTACACCACGCCGGCATTCTTTCCCCCCTTACAAATTTTGGATCAGGAGCACGATTCTCGGGCAGTGGAAAAAAGCTCGAATATAAGTATATCCCGCTCGCACGCGCGGTAAATCTCATTTGCATGAGCGGGACAGACCGATAGTAAAAACTGAGTTCGAGCCCTGAGAATTAGGGCCCAGGCCCTTAATTTTCATAACTCGAATATCGTTTCTATTGTCACGCTTTCCCGCTCGCGCGCGCATGATTTAATCGATAGACTGTCGTTCAAAACGAAGTTCGTGCAACGAGAATTGAGGCCTAGATTTGAAGCACTGACAACAGCGCCACCTACCGGGTCCAATACATTAAAACCTTCCTCGAGAACCACTCTAGCCATAAGTGAAAACAGCATGACCGGTGCAGGAGTCTTTAAGTTTATCGCTAACAGATGCCGGAATCTGGATAGTATTTAAGATTAATAAACTCAACACCCTGTCTAAGGCCCGTATTAATAAAGAAGTCTCAAACCCAACTTCACTTGAAAACCTATTTGACAGATAAAACAACTTTTTGTTAAATATTTTTTTTTTGTAAAATAACTAAAAAAGTGCAAGTATTTAGTATATAACATGTATTTCCATCGAGAACCTACGGTACATTCAATAACATAAGATAAAACAACGTTTCGTTCACTTTTAAAAGTGAACAACTGAATTAATTGTACTTTATTTATTTTCTTTTTCTACCGTAATATTCATATTATAGATTACTGAAAAACATTAAAATAATAATGTATATTTTTACGTTTTAAAAAAGAAAACAAATAAAGTATGTAACATAAGTAAAGTTCTTCGTTTTTAAAAGTGAAACGAAACGTTTTATTCTGTCTTCTCAAGTGAGGTTGGGTTTGAGGTGTCTTTATTAATACGGGCCTTAGTTTACCCATCAGAAATAACGCAGGATCGTTACCTATGGCAAGCTTTAAGGGAGGCCTATGCTAAAAAGCAAGACAATCTTCATGGAATTGATGTCGATAGCGTTAATTGCACAATATAATAATAATAATATCTATAGACGCTTCACACCAAGTCAATCTGGCCCTGCTAACTATCCGAAGAACTTGTGTTACAGGTACCAGACAACGGAAATATAATATATTTAATACTTTTATACTAACACATATTTAAGATTTTTATTAAATTAATACACTAGCGACCCGCCCCGGCTTCGCACGGGTGCAATGCTGATACTAAATTAAATACACTACAGAAAAATAGGCATGCCTCCCCGCACTGCCCCGTCCGGCCGGTACCGTCCGCCGCAAACGCAAATTTTAAATTTGTAATATCTCCGAAAATATTTGTTTAATTTACATGCTGTAAGGAACCATATTGATCTATATTAATTGCACACTGTATTTAAGGTACTTAATTCGATAAGGATTAATGCCGTATTGCTTAAAATAGCTTCGTAAATAAGCCATTTTTTCACGTAAAAAGTAAACAATGAAAATGGTTAATGTGGGTTATCCCTAAAAGATAAACATATACCATCGCGGACTTTTTTGTAGACCTTTTTATGGTGTACAATACTGTAGTACATTAATTTGATCTAACTCGTAGGGTTTAGGCAGCGTTTTTGCTAAAATAGGTTAATTTACGACATCACGTTAGAAACCTCTAAAATTAGCAATGTTGCCTTAGTATATTATACATGTATTATACATATAAACCTTCCTCTTGAATCACTCTATATCTATTGGAAAAACCGTATCAAAATCCGTTGCGTAGTTTTAAAGATTTAAGCGCACATAGGGATATAGGGACAGAAAAGACGACTTTGTTTTATACTATGTAGT
Organism: Celastrina argiolus; assembly: GCA_905187575.2. Taxonomy (NCBI): domain Eukaryota; kingdom Metazoa; phylum Arthropoda; class Insecta; order Lepidoptera; family Lycaenidae; genus Celastrina; species Celastrina argiolus. The sequence continues at coordinate 13,398,548 of LR994599.1, read as the reverse complement.
GATAGTGATGACATCCATGACCCAGGAACATTGAAAATATTTTGTTCCGTAAAACCCACGACCTCTCGTTCGAGTACTAACGCGCTAAACCACTGCGCTACGGGGGTCGTCAAATGTTAGATTGTTGAATAAAGGCTATTATTATTATAAGTTTACCCATAAGAAAATCGCTCGTTAAACGTATTAAGTTTAATATTGAAAGCGGAGCGAAGTTCGTATTGACAGTTGTAAAATATTTAAACTAGCTGGTGGAACTGTCAAGTGAAGCGTGTAGCGACATTAGAACGTCCCCCCCCCCCCCTTGATCCCCACTAGGACGGAACATTCGAGTTAAAGCTTCCAGGAACTTCTCGACTTCTCGACATGCTCAGTGTTATGTAAAGTAAAATGTACAGCTTTGGCGATGACAAACAAATTTTTTTGTAACACAAATAATCTTTTAACCGACTACGGAAATATACTAGTTATTTTGGCAGTCTAAGTAGTTCATGGTAGTGCCTGCACGCAGTTTGCTACATGACTTAAAATGTAATAAAAAAAAGACGTGTGGCACTCGGGGACTGCCGCGGTAAAGCTATTGCATAGTATTTTTTATTTTATATGGTTCAATAAACTTAACATGTAACTTTTAGTTCACAATGTTAAACCTAGATGGCGTTGTTACTTTTCTGCAGTTTTCTACGTCGCGCTATGGAAAACATTAGTGAAATATATAAGTATTGTGAAGGATGTATATTGTTGTGTGGGACAATGTTCGGAAATATAATTCTTATCAGTAACGAGTTTGAGTTATTATTCGAACATTCGAACCCCACCACCCAAAGGGCCAAGTGAGTGTTGTTTAGGGGGTGTTAGGTTTTTTTCGTTACGGAATTTCTGGATTCGGTCCCCACGCTCAAGGCCCGCGATAGAAGCTATGCAATAGCTTAAAAAATAAAGACTATTTATTATTATTATTACTAATGAAATAATTTTTAATGACATGATAGATTAAAAACACAAATTAGTCAGGTTAGCGGTTAACTATGCGTGATGATCGCCAAAACTTATTAAATACTTTTACATTATATAATATATAATAACTTATTTAATACTTTTACATTATATACATATTTAAGATTTTTATTATAATAATAAACAAATTTAATACAACATATATGAACTAGGAATACAGATAGCTTTTTGTTCCTTCGGCGGGATTCGAACCCGCAACCTCCGGCTTGAGCACCGACGTACTCAACCACTGCGCTACAGAGGTCGTCCAACTATAATCAAATATCTAGACGACCAATAAACCCTCTCTAAACGCAAAAATAATATAGTGACAATAAATAAAACATTTATAAAAACCATAATGAAAATTTACATAAAAGTGACAGTAAAATATTTAACAGTCGTGTATATTCTAACTGCTTAAAACAAAAAAGAATCCGACTGCGCCCCGCCGAATATAAATTTAACTCATCAAGTTTACGAGGCTACTGGAAGTTTAAAATTTAATCCCCGGGACGGGTAAGAGACCAGAAAAGTTAACCGCCCAAAACTTTGCGTAGTATTTCTACCATGTGTTTGAATATATTAAATGTCGCATTAGAAAATTGAGAGGACTGTGGCTGTGTTCGAGTTTTATACATTTTTTATTTGCGACCGTCTAGACCGAGTTGTGCGGTTTGGAATTAATAAGAAATGCTTTATAAGACATCTGCTATTACATTGATTGTTTAAGATTATTCTATACTAATATTATTATAAAGAGGATTTGTATTTTTGTAACTGCTTATTTTGTATTGAAAACGTACAAAATATAGATTAGACCTCGGAAAAGAATAGAGGCTACTTTTTATTCAGGAAAAATCCTGTGCGATCTTCCTACGTGTGCATACAATAAAATGTTATGAATGGTACCTCTATGCTTTATGAATGGTAACTCTTATGCTTTTTAACTCTTGACAAAAACAGAAGTATGTTATAAGTTTGACATGTGTGTGTCTGTGGCTTTGCAGCCCTCAACGGATGGACCGATTTCGATGTAGCTTTTTCTGCTTGAAAATTTTCTTACAACATCGGAAGTTAAATGTTAATTATAAAATAATGAATTGCTGTTCGTTAATCTCGCTAAAACTTGAGAATGGCTGAACTGATTCGGCTATTTTTATTCTTGAAATCTTCTTGGAAGTCCAGGGAAGGTTTAAACAGTTTCTATGCTCAACAAAGTGGGCACGGGTCAGTTAGTCTTATATACAAAAATGAATTACTGTTCGTCAGTCTCGCTAAAACTCGAGAACGGCTGAACCGATTCGGCTAATTTTAATCTTGAAATATTCGGAAGTCCCAAGAAAGTCAACGGTTTGAATGTGCAACGAAGTGGGGTTAGCTAGTTTTTAACCGACTTCCAAAAAAAGGAGGAGGTTCTCAATTCGTCTGTATGTTTTTTTTTTTTTTTTTTTTATGTTTGTTACCTCAGAACTTTCGCCTGGGTGAACCGATTTGGATGATTTTTTTTTTATTTGAAAAGTGGTGCTTCCCGTTTGGTCCCATTGTCACCAAAGTGGTGACCTGATGATGGGATCCGTGAGGAATCGAGGGAACTCCTCAAAATTTATATGGAAACATATATCGCTTTTGATTTTTTCTGAAGTAGCCCAAGCATATGTTACCAAATAGTAAGATTTTGCACCATATCCTGGACCTAAAGTAGTGAACAGAACTTCTGAGTCCTTAGAGATACACGTTTGAAGATTGCAGCGTTGTTTAATGAAATGCAAGCATACGCCACTACGTCAATAACAGTGTTGTACCAGTGTTTACCAAAGTGGTGACCTGATGATGGGATCCGTGAGGAATCGAGGGAACTCCTCAAAATTTATATGGAAACATATATCAATTTTGATTTTTTCTGAAGTAGCCCAAGCATATGTTACCAAATAGTAAGATTTTGCACCATATCTTGGACCTAAAGTAGTGAACAGAACTTCTGAGTCCTTAGAGATACACGTTTGAAGATTGCAGCGTTGTTTAATGAAATGCAAGCATACGCCACTACGTCAATTACAGTGTTGTACCAGTGTTTACCAAAGTGGTGACCTGATGATGGGATCCGTGAGGAATCGAGGGAACTCCTCAAAATTTATATGGAAACATATATCGATTTTGATTTTTTCTGAAGTAGCCCAAGCATATGTTACCAAATAGTAAGATTTTGCACCATATCCTGGACCTAAAGTAGTGAACAGAACTTCTGAGTCCTTAGAGATACACGTTTGAAGATTTCAGCGTTGTTTAAAGAAATGCAAGCATACGCCACTACGTCAATTACAGTCGAACTTGGTCTCATAGTTATCAAAGTGCATGCCTGATGATGGTGTCGTGAGGAATCGAGGGAACTCCTCAAAATTTATATGGAAACATATATCGATTTTGATTTTTTCTGAAGTAGCCCAAGCATATGTTACCAAATAGTAAGATTTTGCACCATATCCTGGACCTAAAGTAGTGAACAGAACTTCTGAGTCCTTAGAGATACACGTTTGAAGATTTCAGCGTTGTTTAAAGAAATGCAAGCATACGCCACTACGTCAATTACAGTCGAACTTGGTCTCATAGTTATCAAAGTGCATGCCTGATGATGGTGTCGTGAGGAATCGAGGGAACTCCTCGAAATTTATAGGAACACTCATAGTAATTTTGTATTTTTTTCGAGTAACATGCTTATGTTACTCGATATGCTAATATCCGTCTAAAAACAAACATAATTTTGAATCAACTATCAAGGTATACCGCATAGATCAGAAACAGGCATACAGGACAACAGAAAGTACTGCAAGCATACTTTAAGCGATGCCACTATATCAATTACAGTACTCAACACCACCTCTGTCTTCACCAGATAGTAGGTATCCATATAGGTATACTATCATAACAATATGACGAAATAGGTTAATAATAAAAAGGGAAAAAATTGTTTTAAGCCAAACAAAGAAATGTAAATCGACTAAAAATAATAAAAGAGTTATATAGAAATCATATTCAGTTTGGCTGGTACCGACTTTGATATTATTAAAATTTGCATATCATTTTATAGTCAATCAACTTGATATATATAATTTTTGCGCTGCTCTGGCGGTACCTTAATATCCCTACTCAGTCTACCCATAACATAAAAATCTTAAAATAAAATAATTTTAAACAAAAAAAAACCGACTTCAAAAGGTAAACTAAAAAGAAAAAAATAAATTTACTTCGCACAAAGTAATACTTATTTTCACTTAAGTAAATAAATTTATTCTAGAACGCTGGACTTGGCACCGACTTCAAAATTATAGAATAAATTTATTTACTTAAGTGAAAATAAGTATTACTTTGTGCGAAGTAAATTTATTTTTTTCTTTTTAGTTTACCTTTTGAAGTCGGTTTTTTTTTTGTTTATTTATAATTATGTTCTAGGCGCCTAGGTGATCCCACCACCAAGTGGTCTGTGCTCGTTTGCCTGATGTGATATAACGTTGTTTATTAAATAAGAGCAAGTTTGTCGTGTCTCTCGCATCATGACCGATAGCTGTTATTGCGTAAGTTCGCGCCCTTATTGATAGAGTTGTGGAACTTGCTCCCATGGACAAATGAAAGCCCGACGTATAATATTAATAAAAGTATTCACAAGTTTTTTCAACACACATTGCGCGGATATCAAATATTATTTTGTTATTGTATAAAGTTTTTTGTTATGTTACGCTTAATCAAAATTTTCTTCGCTCTTGATATTAGTAACATAACTTCAAAGAAATATAGCGTTTAAGTTGGACTGTGTCCAATAAAATTTATCCTGATGAGAATACTAATAACATTTATCTATTCTATCTATATTCTCATGTATAAAAATGAATTGTTGTTCGTTAGTCTCGCTAAAACCGAGAACGCCTGAATCAATTCGGCTATTTTTAGCCTTGAAATATATATAATTTATAGTGTTTTGTATAAATTTTAACCTGTATGAAAACAAGAAGCGATCTCAGCGAGACGAAACTTTTAGTTTCCTTCAAGATTTCGATTCAAATTAATTGTACTTGTGTACTAGTCATTTATTTTTAAATAGCTGTAGGATAATATAGTTTTTTCTAAAATTTTAATATCCCGCAATATCTAGCAATATCCCGTGAAAAGTTCTTTTTTTTTGACGATCCCCGTAGCCACTGCGCTAAGTGGTTAAGAGCGTTTTTGCTCGAGCGGGAGGTCGCAGGTGGTATTCCTGGTTCATAGATGACGTGTATTAATATGATAAAAATTTAAAATATGTGTAGAGTATAAAAGTATTAAATATAATATAGCCGTTTAACTTGTACCACAAGTTCTTCGGATACTTAGCACGGGACTAGATTGACTATGTTTTGATTTTATCTTTGAATGTACACAATTTGTTTTCTGGTTGTTTAAACACAGACGAAAATCTGACTATATTTTTTAGGTTTTTAAACGTCCATATTTCATTTGATAATTCATTTATGAAAAAAAGGAAAAAATAGGGATTTACTAATAATATAGGTATTTAATTTTCCAGGGAGGAAACATGGCTTTTATGTAACCTATTAATTATTTAACTATCTTTATTTATATCAATTTGGTAAACTAAATGTCCAACTTCCGCAACAACCTTTCACGAACAAAGCGTAGACAATACCGTTGGAAAATCGCTACCAATTTTAATCGTCTCGAAGAAATGGCGATGCATATCTTAGGTCTAAAGAATTTTCTCTTTTTTAATATGAGCATCGATTCCAATTACAAAAGATCAAAGAATCGCCGCGCGGCCCACTTCGTCTTTGTTCAAACGAAAGATGAATTATTCAGAGAGCTGGAAACGTTTCAATTGGCCAGCTATAAAAAAACGAAAACGGTTCGTTGCTTTTTCCACTAAATTAAAATTTTTCTTTATTTTCTATCGCGAAACATTCCTCTGTCCTTTATAATTGCCCGATGTATAGGAATAAAGAGATATTTTCATCAATGTAAAATAATCCTATTTGAATGTTTTATTGCAAAAATGAAAAATACTTTGTGAATTTTCTGGTAATTTATTTTAAATTTTTAAAAGCTTTACTTTTTTAATGGAAAAATATATAGAATAAAAATTTTACAAATACTACCCGAATACGTAAACTGTAATCCCCAAAATGTGAAATGAGAGCTAAGTTAAAAGACAAAAAAAGTGAAATGTAAATTGGTACCAAGTCCTAATATTTGTATAAAGGAACATCAAATATTTTATAACTTAAACTGCAATGCAAATTAGAAAAATACGTCCGACAGTTCAGTTTTATTTGAACTTGGCTGGGCACAATGCCTTGTACCTAGATGACTAAGATTATTATTACGAATCTATTGCGTACACCTGTTTCATTAAAATCACATCAGTTATTTGGACACTACAATATAATAAACTGAGTACTGAGTAAAAATTTGGTACCAAATAATTGATTATGGCCCGTATAAATAAAACAATCTCAAGCCCAACCTCACCTGAGAACCTATAAGACAGATAAAACAACGTTACGTTTCACTTTTAAAAGTGAACAACTTTATTAATGTTACATTGTAGTTTAATTTCATTTCTTTTTATACCGTAATATTCATATTATATTTTATAATCTTTATTTTTACGTTTTAAAAAAGAAAAAAATGATAGTTTGTAACACAAGTAAAGTTCTTCGTTTTTAAAATTGAAACGAAACTTTTTTTTTCAAATAGGTTCTCAAGTGAGGTTGGGTTTGAGATTGTTTTATTTATACGGGCTTAAGTGTACTGTTACATAAAATTCATGTCACTTTCATTGCACCATGCTTTTTAATTATTTTGATCTCATACTGTATGTCATTTTCCCTTCCTTTTGCCATCATTATATGGATAGTAAGCACCCTAAATCAACAGTATCGAGTATTAATTCCAAAGTACAATTACGTCTCCGCCAAGCCAAATAAAATTAATGTAAAAACTTACCTGCACCATGTTTTTAAATTATTTTGAATCTACATATTATTGTATGTCATTTTCCCTTCCTTTTGCTATCACTGTAGTCGGATAGAAAGTACCCTAAATTAACAGTATCGAGTATTAATTCCAAAGTACAATTACGTCTCCGCCAAGCCAAATAAAATTAACGTAAAAACTTACCTGCACCATGTTTTTCAATTATTTTGAATCTACATATTGTATGCCATTTTTCATTCCTTTTGCCATCACTATAGTCGGATAGAAAGCAACCTAAATCAACAGTATCGAGTATTAATTCTAAAGTACACTTACGTCTCCGCCAAGCCAAATAAAATTCATGTAAAAACTTACCTGCACCATGTTTTTAAATTATTTTGAATCTACATATTGATTGCCATTTTCCATTCCTTTTGCCATCACTATAGTCGGATAAAAAGCACCTTAAATCAACGGTATCAAGTATTAATTCCATAGTACTATTACGTCTCCGCCAAGCCAAATAAAATTGATGTAAAAACATACATGCACCATGTTTTTAATCATTTTGAATCTGCATATTGTATGTCATTTTCCCTTCCTTATGCTATCACTGTAGTCGGATAGAAAGCACCCTAAATCAACAGTATCAAGTATTATTTCCATAGTACAATTACGTCTCCGCCAAGCTAAATAAAATTAATGTAAAAACTTACCTGCACCATGTTTTTAAATTATTTTGAATCTACATATTGTATCTCATTTTCCCTTCCTTTTGCCATCATTATATGGATAGTAAGCACCCTAAATCAACAGTATTGAGTATTAATTCCAAAGTACACTCCGCCAAGCCAAATAAAATTAATGTAAAAACTTACCTATACCATGTTTTTAAATTATTTTGAATCTACATATTGTATGCCATTTTCCATTCCTTTTGCCATCACTATAGTCAGATAAAAAGCACCCTAAATCAACAGTATCAAGTATTAATTCCATAGTACAATTACGTCTCCACCAAGCCAAATAAAATTGATGTAAAAACTTACCTGCACCATGTTTTTAATCATTTTGAACCTACATATTGTATGTCATTTTCCCTTCCTTTTGCCATCACTATATGGATAGTAAGCTCCCTAAATCAACAGTTTTGAGTATTAATTCCAAAGTACACTTACGTCTCCGCCAAGCCAAATAAAATCGATCTAAAAACTTACCATGTTTTTAAATTATTTTGAATGTACATATTATTGTATGTCATTTTCCCTTCCTTTTGCTATCACTGTAGTCGGATAGAAAGCACCCTAAATCAACAGTATCGAGTATTAATTCCAAAGTACAATTACGTCTCCGCCAAGCCAAATAAAATTAATGTAAAAACTTGCCTGCACCATGTTTTTCAATTATTTTGAATCTATATATTGTATGTAATTTTCCATTCCTTTTGCCATCACTATAAGGATAGTAAGCACCCTAAATCAACAGTATCGAATATTAATTCCAAAGTACAATTACTTCCTCGCCAAGCCAAATTACAAAGTCGTCGTTCTAAAAAGGTGTTAAGGGGCTGTAATTTTTGAAGTCTGGATTTATAGAGGCGACACCTGGCGGCCTCGCTTGATTGAGAGAGCAGGCCGTACGCGAAATTATTAAAGCATAATTTATGTTCGCAATTTGTTCGTTACTTGAATTCGTTCCTTGCATCATTCATCACACCAGGAACGAGGCGATTAATTTCGACAATCGTCAGTAAAAAGCGTTGAGCCGAGCGGTTGAACGCGCTTATTATTTTTAAGGGGTTACGACTTACGAGTATGGATCGCAAACAAATTCGCTATTTGAACGAAATTCAAATCGTTGTTCTTTGGACGAAATGAAGACAAACTTTGGCAGGCAAAAGATGTTTGTGTGCGTGTGCGGATTTGGTCGATCTACAGATAGCACTATACAAGGTGTAATGAGTGATAATACTTTGAGTGTGTATGAGCCTTCTATGTAGAGTTTACTGTGAAAGTACCAGCGCTGAAATACTTACATTACAAATTTGACTCTTATGTTTGTATGAGAAATGCCCCAACATCATAAATTTTCCCAAACAATAATTAAAATACATTTCTCGAATGATAATTGGTACAATAATCATATCCTAACGTTATAGTTACTGTTCTTTTACACCCTTTATAATGTTCTGTTCTTGTCTGGCATGTGACTTTACTACCGTATCAGACAAAGACAAAAAGTGTTATAGTTGCAGACTTTAGCGACCAAAATACATTATTTTTTATAATCTTAAAAAAAATGTTACAATAAAGCAGACGACAGTATTTATCCCTATTAAGGTTTATCTGTATAGTGTAGACGTTCTAATGCATAATTTAGTTAGAATTTTGATAATTTCGTTAGTACATAATATTAAAATATTTATTTCATTCTGGTCCGGTCTGGTGGAGGGTGTCCAGAACGAATCATTTAGGAGTTGTATTTCTAATAAATCAATGTGTAAAAACGTGGGAGGCTGTAACATTGCGTTGTCAGTGCCTACGTCTAGTGTTGCTATAATTTTGTATAAATTATTTAAAACTGGTCTAGATGTAAGACATTAATTCGTTTATTAGTATGTGATTTTGTATTCATATGAGGATGACATGGCCGCTTCTCTTTGTGAACCAAGTCCTAAATAAAGATTTAAAAAAAAAATGTTTATTTATACACGGTTGTCAGTGATCACTCCAGATTGGACTGGTTAACTAGAATATTTTAAATTTAGTTTTATCATTAATTAATCGAGAAATAGACATCGCACTAACTTTTAATGAACTTAATTAATAATATTATTTTAGTCTCGAAGTTTTCAAATACACATTAGCGGTGAGTTTGCTGGAGTTTATTAAGATTCGGGAGATGTAGATAGCGCCGCCCGCTTCCGCCGCCGCGACAGACCCAGTCGTTAATTTTATTTATGCGACAACCCCTAATTCGATATTGATTTTAGATTTTTGCTAAACACTGTCTAATATTTTGTATCGAAGTTTTTTATGTAAGGGTCAATTCACATTTACCACAACCACACCACAACGACACCACGTGGTCGGGCGTATATTTTGTATTGAAAATGAATATTACAATTTACATGTACCACATTTTGCCGTTGTTATGGACCACCTGTGTAATACGACCTGAGGGCTCAAACACATAAACACGGTACGACGTCGCGTCGTACAACGATGCGGCGTCGTTTCATGATACGACGTCGCGTCGTGGAAATCTACGATGAGCATCGTAAAAAACACGACATCGTAACGTAATTTGCCACGTACGATACACGGCACGATGCCGTCGATACAGTGGTGCGGTTAGTGTTGAAAAATGGACCCCTCTAGACGCATTCTGCTTCTGCTGAATAATAAGAAGACGAAAAAAGAAGAGACAGATACTCAGAAGATATTGGATCCCCCCATTTCTTTCAAACATTAATAACGGGTAGTCACTTTTTAAATAAGTACAATGTCCTTAAAATTGTTTTTTTATTTGTATTACTATATTATATTTGTAATACCATCCGTCATCTTTGAATTTGGAATAAAAACTGCGCAGCATTGCACAGTTTCTAACGTTTCGACGTCGTATCGTGCATCGATACGTTAGGACGTCGTGTCGTGACTCGTGAGTCGTGACGCGTCGTAAAAATTTACCACGACGCGACGTCGACGCCGCATCGTTAATGTGTGTTAGTGAAATTGGCACTTTGTGTTCTAGGATGTCAGATTCGTGCATACCAAACTTTCCAAATTTCACACACACTCACTCTCTCTGTGACTTTCGCCTGTTTTATATTAGTGTGAAAACATTATGAGATATTAATTACATTTGACGAAAAATTTGAAAAATTTATGTAAAATTCCAAGAATTAGGGACAAAGTAGAAAAGAAAGGTACATTACAAACGAAAGTAGATTGGTTTTTACTTTTTAATATACGAATGAGGAAACGTTATCTCGATACGCATTAAAACAATTTCATCCCGTCTTTGGTCTTACACGGAAATATAATTGGGGAATTAATGTAAAAAAAAACCGGCTAAGTGCGAGTCGGACTCGCAAAAAGGACTCCGTACAAAACAGCAGAAACTACGTTTGTTGTATGTGTGTTTTTGTACTGTGACTTTTATGAAGCGTACGACTGCATCACTACTAAAACGCGTTAGTCGCGTTTGCAACGCGATACAGTGATGCTAACGCGCTACTGCATCGCGACTGCATCCATGCAAACGCGCGACCGTGTCGGACGACATCAGGGAGAAATAATAATAATAGCTCCCCTCACCGATGTCGGTGTCGGTAGCCGATTTTTATAGTGCCCAAGTGTGTGCGCAATACACAGAAGCACTCTCTCTTCCTTTTACTCTCATAACCCAGTGGGACGGTAAACCGACACGACTAGCGAGAGATCAGGCGCAGGACCGACTTTTTACATGCCCATCCGACGCATGGATCATCTTTCTTGTCAGACAATTAGGTGATCAGCCTGATTTGTCCTAACCAAACTTGAAAACAACATTTTTTGTTGCTACAACGCGGGAATCGAACCCACGACCTCCGGGTGTAGAGCGAAGCTCTGAACCACTAGACCACGGATTATTAATTATCAGTGAGAAAGTGGAGAGAGGGAAGCGTTTTTATTTTTATGCCGTTAGTAAATCGCGATAGATGTGCGACAGTATTGCGACTGCATCGTGTTCAGGTGGGCGACGGCAAACAGCTAACGACTGCATCGAGACTGCATCGCTACAAATAGTCGCTATGGGCACGCGGCCTAAATATAGATTTTTTGCATCTGTTTGTATACTGGCAACAGAAATATATAATTTGCGAAAATTTCAATTCTCTATCTATCGCTTCCACTGTTTCAATTATCTATCTATTGCGGTTCTTGAGTAATATTCCGGTGATAGACGAACACACAGGCATAGTAATAGCGTCCTGTTTTATTTATTGTCACGGAACCCTAAAGATCGATAAGGATAACGCAAAAGCGTCCTTGATTATCAAATTAAAGGATACCGAGTAAAATGTATTCTTTTCGGTAACACCTAATTCGTTTGAAAAGTCCGGGCCGAGTCAAGGTTCGATTAACACCCAAACTGCCGAAAATTTTCCAATCAGACCTTCTAAATTGGAAAACTTTTATATGCGATCAAACGTCCAGGTACCTATTTCTATCGTCGGTTACGAACTTTTTATTCGGGTTTCCCTCCGGAAAAATTAAATTAGAGACGAATGGAATTAAAACTGCAAACGAGCGTTGGTATTTTTTTTAACATATTTTATAACTATTACATAAATGGTCGAACTGGACAGGAATTTGGCGGTTAGTTTGTAAATAACTAAATATATCCAAGATTCTATTTTTTTATATATATGACTAGCTGACCCGTGCCAACTTCTTTGAACATACAAACCGTTTAAGCCTTCCCGGGGCTTCTATGAATATTTCAAGACTAAAAAAAACCGAATCGGTTCGGCCGTTCTCGAGTTTTAGCGAGACTAACGAATAGCAATATTCATTTATATATATAGAATATAGATACAACTATGTTCCATATAATATATATCTTTCCATAGGATTCCTACTAGTATTTTCTGAGAAGCAACTTTTAAGTCGTTACCCCAAAGTTAACAAGTTAAATTTTATTTTTGGCCTTTCCGTTGCCACGAGTGACTTACCGTAGTTTTTCCGCTGTTTCGCGATGCGGTTTGTACAAAATATTCCCAATTGAACACAATTAATAACGTAATAAAGTAGCAAATTGAATTTTGCACCTTAAAAATTAAATTAGCGACGAATGGGTACAAACTGAAAGCGAGCGTTGGTCTTTTCGATGGCACGAGTGTCATACCGTTGTTTTTGTTATAGTTTCAGGATTACATAATATTCTCAATTAGATAAAATAACCGAATAATAGTTATAATAGTTAGTACATAGCAAGTTGAATCATGCACCTTAAAAATTCAATAAGAGACTAATGGATACAAACTGAAAACAAGCGTTGGTCTCTTCGTTGCCACAAGTGACATACCGTGGATTTTGTCAATGTTTCGGGATAGTTTAATATTCCCAATTAAATATTTCTGTGTGGCAAGTTGAATTTTGCACCTTAAAATTAAATTTGAGACGAATGGATACTAACTGAAAACGAGCGTTCCTCTTTTTGTTGACACGAGTGACATACCGTTATTTCAGATTACATAATATTCCCAGTTTAAACACAATAACCGAATAATATTTTGATAATACGTAGCAAGTTGAATTTTGCACCTTAAAATTAAATTTGAGACGAATGGATACTAACTGAAAACGAGCGTTCCTCTTTTTGTTGACACGAGTGACATACCGTTATTTCAGATTACATAATATTCCCAGTTTAAACACAATAACCGAATAATATTTTGATAATACGTAGCAAGTTGAATTTTGCACCTTAAAAATTAAATTAGAGAGGAATGGATACAAACTGAAAACGAGCGTTCATCTTTTCGTTGGCACGAGTGACATACCGTTGTTTTTGTCGTTGTTTCGGATGCGGTTATGACATAATATTCCCAATTAAACACAATAACCGAATAATATTGTGTTAGTACGTAGCAAATTGGTTTTTGGCCCGATACCGTGCGCGACCGCACCGTTTTCGCGGTCATTAGCAATTTTGGCAAAGCTTCATCAGCGCTCCTAACTTATGACTTTATGAGATTTCGGGCGAAATTGCTGTACAAGACCTCGATAAAAATAATTAATATTATAATTATGTTCCCATGTTATTATGAATTAAAAAGCGATTAAAGTAAACGCATTAATTTATGTACATATCTAAGTATATATCTAAGTAGACAGCCTAGACTTTAAAGGTTTTAAACATAGGTAGTGCTGTTTTTAACTTTTAACCAACTTTGGTAAAGCCAAAAGGAAGGGTAATGATTTTGGCAGTCTATGTATGTATGTATTTTCCCTCGCAGTAGCTAAACTACTGATAACAATATAATAATTATTAAATATTTGATGTGGAAACTGAAAAATAATAAATAAAAATTGAATTGTTTTCTTCTTTATGCCCTTTTAGACCCAAAAAGTCTTAAACCAGAAAATAGTTCAATTTGAAATCCAGAAAAATGCATAGACACAAAAATGGTCAAGGTCAAGCCGTGGCCGCACCCGCTAGGTGTAGTGTAAGTAATTAGTAAGTTCACAGTTAAGACAGAATAACGTCTGTGGTGTACAGCTAGTATTCATATACAATGACACCTAATGAAGTCTTTTGATACACCTCGATGGCTGGTGAAGATTTTTAACTACTTATTAGTATTCTAGCCGCACTCAGGCTCTCATTAGTACACCTTTGTCTTACGCTTAGCGTTGAATAAATGTATCTGAGCATAATTAATAATTATGATACATAATTAGGGATATTGTCAAGAAATAATTAAATTTTTAAGATTCCGTAGCTCAAAAGGAAAGCCACTTTGTTTTCCTTCTGTCGAGACCGTTTGTCTGAAAAACTGGTGAAGGTATCAAGCTGAAAACGTGAACCGGTTTTTTTATTACAACCGTTTGAGGAATACCGGATTAAGTTTCTATAGGAAATACTTTCACTCGCCCTATTTTAGGGTTCCGTGCTATACAAGGTACCATTTCAGTTTCACTCTATCCTAAATAGTAAATTTCATATCTATCCATCCGTCAATCTCGGACGGGAGGGTGAAGGGATTTCTAACTTCAGTCAATATATAACGGGTGTAAAAAGAGATTTGAATTATATTTTTTTCTGAATTTTTTTTATAAAAATTGTTAGGTTAATATTTTAACATGTAACTGTTTTTCGTTCTAAATAAAAAAAAACCCTTAGATATGTCCTAACATGCTCTAACTTAGGTTAACAAATTGTGCAGAAGCAAAATCTCAGCTTATTTAAAGTAACTCGATATTTATAATAAAAATAATTACACATTATAAATGTGTTAAAATCTTGTAATTCGTATTAGCATGAAATAGTTTATGATTATGTAATTTGTATTTTAGGTTATATAAATAATAATTAAAAATAAATTTATTAATAATAATAATTATAATTATCTTACACGTGATCCTAAGTTCTTCGTGATAACCGCTAAGCAGCGTCTAGATAAAAACAAGTATATAAATCGTCGAATCTATACGAATCACAAACATAATTAACAAATATAATCAAATTATTACATTAACAATTTAAGAGAACCTTTTTAGAATGTTTCCAAAAGATTTTCGAATAACTAACTCGCGCGGAATTAATAATCGAGGCCTCATTTTTGTTGGATTTTCCTAAGTATCATAGAGATTACAATTTACGTCCGAGCCTTCGGAAACGTTAGGGTGAATAAGGCCACCTTCCCGTAATTCCGTCGAGTACCTCCTACAATGAACAAGAGCACTCATATTCTGAATTTATAATATTACAGCTCTAAATCACCTCGTCTCCCCTGTAGCAGTTAAAATAAATTATATAGCGAGAGATGTAATTGACAAAATGAATATGACTGTGGCTCAGTGTTAGAGCGTATCGGCGGATGAAGTTGCGGGTTTGAATCCCGTCATATCAATAAAAGTCTGGTATACTTGTAATCTAAATTACGTAAATTTAATCAACTGTATAAAGGTTTGGCAGTTTTTAACCGACTTCCAAAAAAGGACGAGGTTTCTCAATTCGACCGTATATATGTTTTGTACATTCTAAATTTGTTTCGTATAAATTCGTATAATACTGCAGGGTGTAAAAAGTACAACTTCGGGATATGATTTAACCTACCCTACTCATTCTGATAATGTATTTTTTTGTCATAAACTATTATTACTTTATACCATTTATTTTTTTGGCGCAAGAATAACAGAAAAAAAATTAAATGTTAATTAAAAATACATTTCTAGATTTATAAAAGTATAATCGTATCCCAAAGTTATAGAGACTCTACTTTTTACATCCTGTAAAACCATTTATTTTCAATTCGTCTGGTTGTCAAAATTTCTGCAATAAATTAAGATAAAAGACTTTGTAATTATCGCTACGCCTTAGTGTTCTTATTAGAAAACTGCACATTGGCGGTGACGTCATTTGCGGTTTGAATGAATGATGAAAAGGTAACTGTGAAGTTAGCACATTAACAAGAACAACGTATAAAGCCTTACAGTACTAATTACGAGTTTTATCCAATTCACACTGTGGAATTATTTTTATTTATAATTAGCGAGTTTTTACTTAAAATAAGTTGAGATTTAGCTACTGCGCATTTAAATAACGCCAGGACTGGTGCCATCGCTATTATCACTTGCGAAGTTCGAAAACAAAATGCATGTGATTTGTCATGTGTTAAGCTTCACTAAGTGACATACAAATTCACTTGTCATTTAGCGAATCTTATGTCAAATCTCATACGTCTTTGTTTATTTAAGAATTATAATAAGTGACTAGCTGACCCATGCCCATTTCGTTGAGCATTCAAACAGTTTATACCTTCCCGGGACATCCCAAATATTTCAAGACTTAAAATAGCCGAATCGGTTCAGACGTTCTCGAGTTTTAGCGAGACTAACGCACAGCAATTTATTATTATATATAATATATTGACTTAACTTCCGATGCTGTAAGAAAATTTTCAAGCAGAAAAAACTACTTACATCAAAATCGGTCTATCCGTTTGAGGGCTGCGATGCCACAGACACACAAACAGAGACACGTATTACTTATGGCATCCGCCTGTTTTTATCGAGAGTTAAAATGCATAAGAAAATAATATCGATGACATCTTAACATTTCATATTTAATACGAATTCATTCAAACTAAATATAAAAGCAACTAAAATAAATGTCTTCTAGAACAAACGATATTATATCTGCGGGGGAAATTCGTAAATAATTCATGAAGCGAATTTGAACTGCGACATTATATTAGTTTTAAAACGACACTTGTTCGTACTGAACTTTGTTGGATTAAAATTGTATTTTCTCTATTGTCGAATGAACTTTTTACGGCGAAGCCTATGTATGTATATTTGTTATACCCTAGGTTATATATAGGTTGTATATTCCGTGGGGTGTCGCGAAAAGAAAAACCTCCCCATCAACCATCTTAACAAAGGGAATATTATAGTGTGTAAAAAGAGCAGTCACTATAACTTTGAGATACGATTATAGTACCTTTCCCCATTTTGGAAATGTATTTTTTTAAGTAAGTATATTTTTTGTCAAAAACTAAAAAAACAATTTAAATTACAAATTACGAAGTCCTTGCGACACGATATCCGTTCTTTTAATACCCAGCGTATTAAAGAGACAATAGAGCGGAACCAAGGCTCCAAAGTGTTTGCAAGAGACGTATCTATTGGGGAAAGCCAGTTGACAAAGCTGAAGACCGAAGATGGACGCGTAACGTCAAATAAGTCCGAGGTACTACGGGAGATAGAAAGGTTCTATGGACAGCTGTATACCTCGGTCTCAGCTAAACCTGCTAGTTTAGCTGCAGACCCAAGAGCCAGGCTAACACGACACTATACCGAAGACATCCCGGACATCAGCCTGTACGAGATTAGGGTAGCTCTCAAACAGCTTAAGAACCACAAGGCTCCGGGCGAGGATGGAATCACTACAGAGCTTCTGAAAGCGGGCGGCACGCCGGTACTAAAAGTCCTTCAGAAACTCTTCAATTCCTCCTTACTCGATGGGAAAACGCCAGAGGCATGGAACAGGGGTGTTGTGGTCCTGTTCTTCAAAAAAGGCGACAAAACCTTACTGAAGAACTATAGGCCCATAACACTGCTGAGCCATGTCTACAAGCTGTTTTCGAGAGTTATTACGATGCGTCTCGAACGCAAGCTGGATGACTTTCAGCCTACCGAACAAGCCGGTTTCCGAAAAGGCTATAGTACCATAGACCACATACATACGCTGCGGCAGATTATACAGAAGACCGAAGAGTATAATCGGCCATTATGCTTGGCGTTTGTGGACTATGAGAAAGCTTTTGATTCCGTCGAAATATGGGCGGTCCTTAGATCTCTCCAGCGTTGCCGTATTGACTTTCGGTATATCGAAGTGTTGAAGTGTTTGTATAATAACGCCACCATGTCAGTCCGAGTACAGGAGCACTGCACGAAGGATATCCCTTTAAAGAGAGGAGTAAGACAGGGGGATATCATATCCCCGAAACTGTTTACCGCTGCTCTGGAGGACTCCTTCAAGCTCTTGGAATGGCAAGGACTTGGCATCAACATCAATGGCGAATACATCACTCACCTTCGATTTGCCGACGACATAGTAGTCATGGCAGAATCGCTGGAAGATTTGGGGCGCATGCTCGGTGGCCTCAATAGAGTTTCTCAACCAGTGGGTCTTAAAATGAACATGGACAAAACAAAGATCATGCACAATGTCCATGTTGCACCCACCGCACTAACTGTTGGGAGCTCTACTCTTGAAGTTGTTGACGAATATATATACCTAGGGCAGGCTGTCCTATTAGGTAGGTCCAACTTTAAGAGAGAGGTCAGTAGATGGATCCAGCTCGGCTGGGCAGTGTTCGGTAAATTACGCAACGTCTCAGCGCCTTAAGACAAAGGTATACAACTAATGTGTGTTACCAGTGATGACTTACGGTTCTGAGACGTGGTGCTTCACGAAGGATCTTTTCAAAAGGCTCAATGTCGCTCAGCGTGCTATGGAGAGGGCAATGCTTGGTATTTCTCTACGTGATCGAATCAGAAATGAGGAGATCCGTAGAAGAACTAAGGTTGCTGACATTGCCCGTAGGATCAGTCAGCTAAAGTGGCAATGGGCCGGCCACATAGCACGAAGATTGGACGGTCGATGGGGCAAAAAGATCCTAGAGTGGAGGCCACGTACTGGCAAGCGCAGTGTGGGACGGCCACCTACCAGATGGACCGACGACCTGGTGAAAACTACCGGGTCACGTTGGATGCAGGTGGCAATGGACCGGTCGCACTGGAAATGTATTGGAGAGGCCTGTCCAGCAGTGGACAGTAAAAGGCTGAAACGACGAAAAAAAAAATTTTTTACTTGTCACCATTTCTTATTTTTTTGTCGCAAAAATAACAATAAGTAAAGCAAAAAAAAAATTTTTTTTTTAATTACAAAAAAACACATTTCTAGGATGAGAAAAGGTAGTATAATCATATCCCAAAGTTATAGTGACTGCTTTTTTTACATCCTGTATAACCGGAAATAGGCAGCAGCATTTTCGCAAACATTCATAGCTGAAATGATGATTGTGGTTATACCAATCATGTAATACAACTATAGTACGTCCGAGATAAATTTAATTTTATTTCACAACAGTTTTCTAAAATTGTATAAGTTGTGTTTTAAAAAATCACAACAGTTTTCAAATTTTAAATAATTTAAATCATTAAAATTGTTATGATACAAAAAAACACAATCGATTAATTATTTGACGGCTTCTGCAGCGTAGTGGTAATACTGTTATACTTTTTTAGGACCGATGAAGGCAGTTTTTTCTCAATATCTTTCTGACCGTATTTTATAAGACTTGTGCGTTGCACTATTGCAACCAGTATGTTCTATTTTTCACCGACACAAAGTCCGTCACCGATTATCGATCGCGGGCAGCCTCATTAAAATCACACCCTCTAAATTCTACGCAGGTATGTTCGCTTAGAAGCCCAAGTATGTGCATAATACAAGGTGAAGAAAAATGTGAAAACTGCCTTCGTAATAGGAAATGCTAAGTAAAACATACCGGCTACAACGAACAAAATTAAGTTTTTTAATTATTTAAATAAATTTAAGTCTATTCGGTTCGTTTAATTATTATCTCGGCAGCCAACGCTCTTTACAAAAAGCAAGAAGGTAGTTTCGAGATGTTTTCAACTTAATACAGTTTACGCTATGAGATGCTCAACTTAATTCATGTTGTACATTTTAATTGTGTTATTATTTCCAGAACTAGAAGAATTGTTGCATAGCTCTAGTTTCTTGTTACCTTAGAACATTTTACGTGGGTACTGAACAGTTAAATTACCTTGTGAGTTCTTTGATGATTATGTAAGTTTAAGAAAAGCATCTTCCCATGAACCATCTTTACCGTGTAGACCATAATATCTTAAAGATATTTCTTTTAATATTTTTTTTTAAAACGGGATGTATAGAAAAAGTTTCACTAGTGACATTATTCAGGGATGATTAAACTGGGTTACCTACTAGGCTACCTACCGGCGGAAGAGTTTGTTTGTTTAAACGCGCTAAACTCAGGAACTACTGGTCCGATTTGAAAAATTATTTTTTGTTGGATACTACATTTATAGATGAAGGCTTTAGGCTATAAAACATTATACTGTGACCAATAGGAGCAAAGCGTCAGTGAGAAACGTTGCAAAAACGGGGAAAATTATTCACATTTGGGGACTTTCGTTGCGTGTGTTAGCTATATAAAAATATAGCTAACATAGGATGAGGAGATATATAAATATAATTCAAAGCCAAGTTAAAATGTATCTAAAGTTTATTGCAACGGTTTACTTTCCACAATGTATATTCGAATGTTAAGATACTTACAAGATTATCAACCAGTTGCTACTATTAAATATTATTATACAGAATACTATTACATTTTATTTAATAACTAATAATAATTTATTACCAGGAGTTTATTCAATTGATATTTCGACTTAAATAGTTTACCATTACAGAAATTCAATTATATTCAAGTACCTACCCTAAGCAATTCAAATGTAAGGGAACTTAGGTATTATAACAGTAAATTATTAAAGAACCTTAACTGAACATAAGAATTATAATATCTTTTAATACTTTTAAAAGGTAATACCAAGAGATTACTTAAATACCGATTATTAATTGGACTTAACATAAGGCAATATGTGGGTAGATATAAAATTTAATAGGTGACCTAATTTCTATTTATAGAACATATCTGATCGAATAACAATATAAACTATCGATATTATATACTTCTATAATTTCTACACTTACATAATACGGAATAATGATCCAAATTAATATGAAATAACTTTATAGCTATAAATACACTTTAACTACGAAAGATATCAAAACTAACTGTATTATAAACTTTACAACATTACAGACATATTAAATCATCAAGGGAAATAACCAGTATATACACCAAGGAATATTAAATTACAGAAATAAGAATTATATTACAAAAACAAGTACATCACCTGACTGTATCAGCTGTCAGATCCAACAAGACTTTTGAAGGAGTGGCAGCCCTTTTTATAACATACCAGGGTTGCCACAAATGTTGGGCATAGATTATAAATACAAAATGTACTTAAATACATTTAGTATTCACAATTACAATTATTTAAAAATATAAATTTAAGTAATCACGAAACATTTAAATACATTAGCGACTTATAGACAATTATATAGTTATTATCAATAATATTATAATATCTTAGTTTATAACGGAAGTCTTAATAATATTTACATCAATTGTTATTATAGATACCACATTAAACATAAGTCTATATTTTTATAGTATAGACTGTTAGTATTTTACATTATACTTAAAATCATAATATCACATTAACATAGATTTCATTTATTTTAAACTATACAGCATTAATATTGGTGTTGGCATGACTCATGTGTTTTCGTACCTTATCATTAACAAAATATAATTATATCTTACTCGGGAACCGGAAATGACAACAGTCAAGTTTAATCTTAAACCGTCTAATTATATTTTAACTTTATTCATAATATTATATATACCTATACGTATATAATCCTACCTATAACGTGCGCTGCATAAACGGTTTAAGTCACTCAAAGACCACGCGAACGAAGTCACAGGCACATCTCGACGGTCCCTACATATATAAAGTCAAGTCCAAAATCGCAATTTTTTTTTATTGAACCATATAAATCCATTTATTGAGACGCATATTTCTACATAATTATTTTTTTTCTATCACAAGTAGTTTAATGGATAAAAAAGATGTAAATGAAGACAAGTTGAGAATTTTATAGATTTTACTGTAGTAGATGCGGACATGTATGACTTACCGTCTTGTACCGAGTTTGAAATTGCGCACCATTTCGCGCAAACACAGACATGTCTCATACCTGTTGTTATTTACTTATAATATTTCCTTAAAAGAGAGTTAATTTTTTTTGCAGATTAACCAGACGTGCAATTTAAATACGATTTATTTAAAGAAAATTATCGTAAACTAAATTGTATCTAACTTTAATAAAAAGATACGTATATTCATTAACGTACTCCACTGATGTGTCATTTGCTATATGCCATAATAGGTATTTTGTCTTCATTTGTCATTAATTTGGTTTTTTAGGTATTCATAGACAGGCCAACCTTCCCACTCTCGTATACTAATGCCAATTACTAACTCCCAAAAGTTTTATTAATTATCTAAATATTAAACCCTAGTTAAACGTATGTGTGTGATTTGCGATGATAATTAATTATTATAAGAGTTCAGACTGAAAACTTTAGTAGTGTTACTTTATTTTTTATATTTAGAAGTATTTGTATATTTTTTTCCTTTAGTGAAAATAGAATTATTACTGTTATTATATTACTAATATTTACTATATAAACATAAACCTACAAATAAAAGTGATTCTGTTTAAATTTACAATCTTAATTAAAAAAAATATACAAAAATGTGCAGACATTTTACGATTAAACAGTTTAATATAGCTAATAATCAAGTTTTATTAGTATTTTACATTATGGACCTATAGTTATTAATAACATATCCTTTTATTCGTTGCATTATAACATACAAAAAACGACTTATATTAACAGCGTATAAAAATTAAAAATATATGTCCATGTTTTTTCGTTTTTTTGATGGAGAGTCAGAATTTCTATTAATTATATTTTATAAATTTATAAATTATGACAATACTAATCGTTTTTAAAGAATGAATTTAGGGCTTAATATAATGTTTTTATTGTTTCAAAGTAAAAACGGACATGTATTACTAAAACGTTAAGGGCAGCCTTAAATAGTCAGCGTAAAAACGGTCATCTTGCAATTTTGACGAAAATATTGTAAATATTTCAAATTGTGTTACATATTTAAAAACAGCCTACATTAAGCTTTACAGATCAACAAAAAATATTGTGTTTATGTTTTATGATAATTCTACAGAAGAGTTTGAATCTTTAAAACGCTCTCCTGAAAACCACTACTTTTGACATGTCGCTTTATACGTAGGGACCGTCGATCTAGTAATAAATATAGGAATAGACGTCAAAAATCCTAGCTCTATAAAACGTGGACAGAATGACGTGTAAAAGCTAGCCGGGGACGTGTCAGGCCAGTTAATTGGGGTGAGTGGATCGTCAATAGGAGCAAATTGTGCAAAGCAATCAAATTTCAATTAATTAACACCGCATTGTCATTACTCGCGGCTTACAGGTGATGTGGAATAGACACGCGTTTTATATACGCAAATTAACTTTGTTCATTAATTTTCAATTGTATTTATTTCAATAATGTGCTGTCAATGTCAAAATCGTTGGTAACCTCGGTAGCGCAGTGGTTGAGCGCGTTGGTGCTAGAGCGAGAGGAGGTTCGAATCCCATCGAGGGAACAAAAAGTTTTCAATGTTCCTGGGTCATGGATGTGTATTGTGTATTAAATTTGTGTATAATATAATAAAAATCTTAAATATGTGTATAGTATAAAAGTATTAAACATATTTCTGTTGTCTGGGACCTGTAACACAAGTTATTCGTATACTTAGCATAGGGTAGATTATCGTGGTGTAAAGCGTCCATAGATATTATTATGTATTATATTATTCGTCGGGCGTCGGCGTCGCGGCGTCTGGCGTCGTGGCATCGGGCGTCGGCGTCGTGGCGTCTGGCGTCGCGACGTCGGGCGTCGGTGTCGCGATGTCTGGCGTCGCGGCGTCGCGGCGTCTGGCGTCACGGCGACGGGCGTCACGGTGACGGGCGTCGGCGTCGGCGTCGCGGTGTCGAGCGCCGCGGCGTCGGCGTCACGGCGTCTGGCGTCGGCGTCGCGGCGTTAGACGTCGGCGTCGCAACGTTAGGCGTCGGCGTCGCGACGTCGCCGTCGGCGTCGCGATGTCTGGCGTCGCGGCGACAGGCGTCGGCGTCGCGGCGTCGGGCGTCGGCGTCTGGCGTCGTGGCATTGGCGTCGGCGTCGCGGCGTCGGGCACCGTGGCGTCGGCGTCACGGCGTCTGGCGTCGGCGTCGGGCGTCGGCGTCACGGCGTCAGGCGACGCGTCGGCGTCGCGACGTCGGGAATCGGCATCGCGGCGTCGGGCGTCGCGGCGTCGGCGTCGCGGAGTCTGGCGTTGGCGTCGGCGTCGCGTCGTCGGGCGTCGGCAATTCACATATGGGGACTTTCGTTGCATGCGCTGCATAAACGGTTTAAGTCAATCAAACACCACGCGAACGAATTCGCATGCACAGCTAGTCCTTCATAAGGAGCCTCAAAATAATTTTTATACGGGACCTGGTAATGCGCGCTACGCTACTGAAGCGGTCTAAAATGCTCCAGCATCTAATCTTTGTGAGCGATAAATAAAAACAATTCCTTGATATCACTTCTGATGTGGTAAGTACCGTCGGCGCCAGATCCGGGCCACATTTAGATCTTATTACCGTGGGTATAGGGCTCAAAAGTGAGTGAGTCAGTCAACCACCGGGTTTGTGGTTGACTGTACATCGTGCACGTCAGACTTGTGGTCACCCACAGCAGTCACCTGCAGAGCTCTTCTCAAGACATGGCGTACGGGGTTTAGTTAATTATAATACATAATGCATTTGCCATAATTACAATGCATATCCACAATATTATTATTGTTTTATAACCCTCGACGCAAAAACGACGGGGTGTTCTAAGTTTCACGTGTCTGGGAAAATGTGTGTGTATGTGGCATCACTCCAAAACGGCCGATCCGATTTTAATTAGAAAGTTACAAGATTATTTAAGCTATTGCATAGCTTCTATCGCGGGCCTTGAGCGTCGGGACCGAATCCAGAAATTCCGTAACGAAAAATCCTAATACCCCTAAACAACACTCACTTGTCCCTTTGGATAGTGGGGTTCGAATCTTCGAATAATGACTCAAACTCGTTACTAATAAGAATTATATTTCCGAACATAATCCCAAACAACAATAAAAATCCTTCACATTACTTATATATTTCACTAATGATTTCGATAGCGCGATGTAGAAAACTACAGAAAAGTAACAACGCCATCTAGGTTTAACATTGTGAACTAAAAGTTACGTATTAAGTTTATTAAACCATACAAAATAAAAAATACTATGCAATAGCTTCAATTATATGTATATCAGTTTTAGAATTGTTTCAAAGGTATATCAGTCGAGAGTGTTCTCAGCTATGTTTGTGGAAATCGGTTCTGGTCTTCAAGGTCATCAGGTCGTTTGATAGGTGGGATAGGAAATTTTATTTTAGTTTAACGTTGGCCGCTCACGTCGTACTTTTTGTAAGCCCTTTTTTCCACCATAAGAATATGACCGATATTATACTATTATACTTTTTGTCGGACCGATAATCGGACAGATTTTTCCTCCGTATCTTTTTGACCGACTATTGTAAGACTTGTGCGTTGCACTATTGCAACCAGCATGTTTTATTTTTCGCCGGCAAAAATCTGTTACCGATTATCCTGGGTACACCTTGTAAGTACTCTTTTTCGCGATTAAAGTAGCCTGTGTAAATTGAGAGTCCAAACTACAAAACATATAAGAGTTCATCACAATCGGTTTAGTAATTTTCGCGTGAAAGAGTCACAAACATACATCTTGTCTCACAAACTTCCACATAATTAATTATAATAGAAGAACTTTACGTGTTGTTGTTGTTTGTGCATAACACTGGAATTATTAATATGATAGACAAACTATTGTATGTCTATAACACTGGATTTATTGGCACGTTTTACTACTTGTTCTAGACAAACAATAGTTTTTCTATGACAAACAATAAATTGTCTATAGCACGTAGTCCGGTTATAGACAAACTACTGTTGTCTATAACTGAACTTTTGATACGTTGTATTATATCTCATCAAATTGTACGGATAAAATTATGTGAAAGCTTGTGAGAATCAGCGGATACATATTTGCGACTCTTTCCCAACTCTACTAAAATACACGAACTTTATAAATATAAAACTGCTGACCTGTGCCCACTTCGTTGAGCATAAAAAAACCGTTTAAACATTCCCTGGACTTCCACGAATATTTCAAGACCAAAAATAGCGAAATCGGTTCAGCGGTTCTCGAGTTTTAGCGAGACTAACGAACAGCGATTCATTTTTTATACTCAAATAAGATGTGTATGATTTTATTATAGAAGATATCGTACACGAATATCAATAATATCATACGTACACCTATAATCTTTACACGGGTAATTTGTTACTTTATCCTCTGATTGTGTTGTTGTAAGTATTTGATTTCGTAATCTCTAAAGTAAAGCTGTATCGGGCTATTGGGTTCGGAACAAAGCTAACGAACCGTCGACTCATGTAAACAGGCCAAGACGGCCGTCTTGTTTACCTAAAGAGCCTTTGCTTCATTAGGATCCAATTTACTGACAACAAATTAATCCCTTTGCTTATATTGTTTCAAGTCTGCGAATCGCATGATACGTTTACCTGCTCCGGAATAATTAAATTCGCGCTTTGATTTTATTTGATCACTGTGTCCTCTAAACTATTTAGTTTCAAATTATATTTTTCATGTGCGATTTGAGGTTATTTTATCTACAAGGATCATTATTTCAACAATTTAAAAATTCCACGGTTAACAAACCATCTTATGAGAATTACATTGTATTATGTATTATAATTTATAACATTTATAACTTATATAATACCTACACAGTTCCGTTTCAATGTGATTTTTATGGAAATAAATAAATAAAATTCGACCAAAAAAAAATCACTCTCGATGTACTTATTTTTAAGTTATTGTTGAAAGTTGAGACTAATGTCGTTGGCTATACAAAATTGTAATAATTTATCAAAGTTTGCATGTAAAAAAAATTACGTAATTAGCTGTTTATTGGTCCTTAAGTAAATAAAAAAAAAAGAAAAAAAAAACACATTTTAACCGAAATCCATAAAAAGGTTCTTTATTCGACCGATTTTTTATGTATGTACACCGATTACGCTGAAACTAAACGATTTGCGTGATTATTTTTTATTCGACGCAAAATTGCTTCCTTTTGGTCTCATAAAAATTTTACGTAGTTTGGTCCTGTAGTTTTTAATTTATGAAAGTTTTTGTTTTAGTTATAAACAATTTCGTTTTATGATGTAGTTGCGTTGAAGTTAAATTATATATTTTGTATGGGGTTAGGAGTAAAAATAATTAACAGGTACATAACGTTATCGAAAAAGTTCGAAGATTGTGTTAACAAAGCTATAGAATTATATTTATGATTTGGCTCACGGGCTAGGTACCTATTATAGATATTTTTACAATCGTAGTTCTACAATATACAATTTTTTTACAAAATTAAACGGGAGATAATTGTACTGTTATTTTTCAACATATTTTTATAACTTTTTATTTCAAAATATTTTTATATTTAGAATAAAAAAAAATAGAATTGAAATCGTAGGTTTAAGTTTATTACTTCTAAAGTACTAGTGGAATACTTCATTTAAATTCGTTCAATTCCCGGCATGAACGGCACAATGAACAGGCTTTCTCTAGTTTTCAATGCGGGGCTAATAAAGAAAATCATTGAACCAACAAGCTCAATAAACAAACTAATCGGAACACAATGCATCGCTTCGAGAAACTTCTCCATTGTATACTTAAATTAATTGCTTCTAATAATATAATGCGAGCTGTTCCAATTAAGATTTTCTTTTATATTAAAAACTAGCGTTTGCCCACAACCACTATCCCATAGTTGTTGTGGGCAAACTATCTATACTAATATTATAAAGCGGAATAGTTCGTTTGTTTGTTTGTTTAAACGCGCTAAACTTAGGAATTACTGGTCCAATTTGAAAAATTATTTTTTTGGTTGATAGTCCCTTTATAGAGGAAGGCTTTAGATTATATAACATTACGCTAACATTACGCTGTGAGCAATAGGAGCCAAGCGTCAGTGAGAAATGTTGCAAAAACGGGGAGACTTTCGTTGCGTGCGCTGCATAAATGGTTTAAGTGGCTCAAGATCCACGCGAACGAAGTCGCGGGAACAGCTAGTATAATATAATAGTAAAACTTACCTATATATTCTAGGCTGTGATATTAATGAGTGATAATGCTTTAGGATGTGTATGGGTCCTGTGAGAGTTTACTGTGAAAGTACTAGCGCTGAAACAATGACTACATAGCGCAATATAAATATATTCGGCTTGATATATGAACCATGAGACAACCAGTATAGTCAAAACATTTACACTTGCATCTAATTGCTCATCCAAATTTGTACATTAATTTAAAATACGTGCGCCGCCGCCGGGACGGTGGGACGGTGGGACGGCGGGACGGTGGGACGGGCTTGTCGAGTGCACCTGCAATAAATTGCAATTAGGACGGCTGCGTCTTGTTATCGAGTTAGCTTGGGCCTCTCTACAACACTTCAATATAACGGATCGACAAATTAATACAATGTTATCTACATTTTAATGCTGTGATCACTTTTAGTTATTGTTTTGGTTATTGCTAACTGTATTTGAAGATGTTTCCATTTTAATTATCTCTACCTGTAGTGTGACGGTGAAAAATAGCTCCTTCCCAACTTTCTAGTCGTAAAAGGTGACAGAAGGAATATCTGGAAGTGGGCAGCAGACTTTAAGCTGTATTCTTCTTCTTATATATAAAAATGAATTGCTGTTCGTTAGTCTCGCTAACACTGGAGAATGGCTGAACCGATTCGGCTATTTTTCGTCTTCAAATATTCGTGGAAGTCCCGGGAAGGTTTAATTTTTAATGAAAGAAAATGCCAGTCCGCCATTGTACATTGTGCATAAAGTGTGAAAATCAATAAATAATATTATTTTGTTAAAAAATATACCGTACAAAGTTTAGTTAATCTTTGCGCCGTATTTATACTTAGAAAAATAAATGCCAAATTTCCGTCGTAAATCTGTCAGCGGAACAATTCGTACCCTTTCACGAGCAATAAAATGCTACCAAGAACAGAGGCAGCGAAAAAAGTATCATAAATATAAGATTCATTTATATTCTTTAGGCGGCGACCCTCGAGGCCGCACCGCCTTTTCAATAGACAATGCAGTCTTCCGCTGAATAAATGGCTTAAAAATTATACTTCAAATTAAAACCTCAACCCTTCTGGTCGCATATTTCCGTCGTATAGATTTTAGACCACTTTGATCTCTGTCGATTGCTTTGCTGTCGCTGGATCCGTGGACGGTTTTAATTTATACTTAAAGAGATTCTTCAATGAAAAAGCTTAATTACAAAGTAAAATTGCTCACCTGAAATAACACAGAGCGGGCGGCGACTGATCGGAAAAATTGGATAGACTTTTGATCGTTTTTATTCAAGCTAATTTTCGAAAATGTTTAAGTAACTAGCTTTTGCCCGAGGCTGGCTACATACGCTTAAAATAGTATCCCAGGGGAATACTGTCATTATGTCCAGCTGATCAGCTTCCTGCACACCATATTTTATCTAAATTAGTTCAGCCGTTTGTGCGTAAAGAGTAAAAAATATAGTACACACACGCGCACTCACGAACTTTTATAATAATACTAGCTGACCCGTGCCCACTTCGTTGAGGTTAAAAAAAACCGTTTAAACATTCCCTGGACTTGCACGAATATTTAAAGACTAAAAATAGCCGAATCGGTTCATCCGCTCTCGAGTTTTAGCGAGACTAACGAATAGCAATTCATTTTTATATACAAGAAGACTAACTGACCCGTTCCCACTTTGTTGAGCATACAAATAGTATTTTCACACCGTTTAAACCTTCCCTGGACTTCCACGAATATTTCAAGTCTAAAAATAGCCGAATCGGTACAGCCATTTTTGAGTTTTAGCGAGACTAACGAACAGCAATTAATTTTTATATAAAAGAGAAGAAGAAGATAAGATTAAGTGTGAAAATGATATTGTATCTAAGTTTAAAATTTACAACACCACCTTTCAAAAGATTTTCTATCTATTAGTATTCACCGGCCAGACGGCTGAGTTATGTTTCATAACTTAAGTTATGTTTCAAAGATGAAACTTAATTATTAAAGTTATAGACTAGAACAATATTATTTTAATTACTTGATTATTCTAGTCAAGTCTAGAGTCTTCCACTCTCTAAGTAACTCCCACTGATGTTTGCGACGCCTAAGTTATACTCGATTCGATTCCATGTGATAGAATTGTGCCGACCGACTCTTTCGTAGTACATTGTATTTATTATATATTATTATAGTAGGGTTGTATTATTGTCCTAGTAACTAATAGAACAGTAAGTCAGAAAAGTTAGTTTCGAGAAAATGGCGCTTAATGCTTTATCTTTATGTGACATTTTCGCGGTTTATTACCAGGGTTAATTACGACAAAAAGTCGATCATCAGTCACCCAAAAAACAAATACATCGGTTACGTATTTTTTTCATTGTCTATATCTGTAGTTATTTACTTATCCATCGTCAAGGTAACTACATTCCCTGTTAAATTATAACATATCCATAACCAAAACTCCTTCTACTATGCAAAAAATCACAAAATGGAAGCGTAATTTGTGTACGTTGTCAACAGAGTATATCCTGGCTGGAGTAAACAAAATATTAGAGAACATATTTTAAGCACGCACGTAATAAAATCCGCTCGCTCCACGGGATTCCCGGCGTGGATACGGGATTTCCCGGTAACAGATGAAGGAACAAATCCGCTGTTAATTACCCATTCGTGTGTAATCTTTTAATTAACTGAATGTAAACTTATTAGCGATGCTGACAGTCTCCTTCACGCGTGAGCTTTGAGTGCGACTTATGTTTACGCATAAATATTAATTACGTGTTTTATACTATGCAAGTACGTGTAATATCATGAAATTATTAAATATGCTTGTATATTTCACATTATAAGTGTTATAAAGTTAAGAGAAATAAAGTTAATACATTTTTTTTTCTATCAGAAAAAGTGTACTTAGATTTTTATTATTATTGGCTACGTTCTAATGGTTCCTTACTCCTTTGCCTACATTATAAAAACAAGTATAACTTTTTATAATTTTAACCGAAACGCCCGTAATTGGAAAGTTTTCAGCTCTAGCTACAGTAGTGCTTTATTAAATTAGATTTTTAATTACATTAATAATGCAGAAATCTATTTTAACATACTAACATTTAAACAGCATTACTATCGTTCTACAAATCCTACCAATAACACAAATGAACGTACACGAAACGTAATATTGAATTCATACAGTGCCAGTTAATCTCAGCTGTTATCGCAATTACACGTCCGCGTCACGGAGGTACTTATAGTTCCGCAAGCTGACATAATGCAGCGGTAGACAGTTGGACACATAAAGAGAATGCCCGTGTCACGGCCAGCAGGTGCGCTTAACAGATTTGTGCGATATTCTGCACTGCGCCCTGAGCATTGTGAGCGCCGTGTAAATGCATAATTGACATGAGCACAGACCGCAGGATAGTGATCCGAACTAGATACGGGAATCGCGCGGTTTGAAGCAGTTATTACAGATACGTATCTAGATGAATTGATATGCTCACGTCTTAGTTAGATGATAAATAAATATAAGTAATTCCATCAAAACCATAACTTGCAAAAATTGCAATTTTTTACTTTGTTCGTTTGCGGTAAAAGCTGTGAAATTCATGTGATGCCAAGCCAGGGTAAGTCGGGCTGCCTAACAACATCTTATTAGTGATCATATCAATGTTATTATAAATCTTCCATGTTTTAAATAAATAAGTAGATTGACTTAGCAATCGCATGAAAACATAATGTACATAATATTATCTATCTCACAAGTGACACATATTAAATCATATTGCTTAGTGCGATTGCCAAGTCAATGTACTTATTTATTTAAAACATAACAGATTGTTAATACACACACATCAGTTGTTATATAATATTAATATTATTAGCCTAAGCTGTCCCTCTGTTGGGCAAAGGTCTCAGTTTAGGCTAATAATAATAATATTCTATGACAATAGATGTGATTTTTGCCAATATATACCTACGGAACCCATTATGCGCGAGTCCGACGGGCACTTGGCCGAGATTTTACCAATGACTTTGATAATGTATTCTATATTTATAGTACTACATGATTTTTAACGTTGGGCTTCATACTTATGTTTCACCTACTTATGTAGTTCAAAGAAATCGTTTCTAAATGTTAAATACTCGACGTTTCAAGCATACAGCTTATTTGTCAGGTTGTCAAAGTAAATCGCCGTGAAGCTGTCTTGGCGCGGAATGAAGACAATAATCTCGGGAGTGACACCCACCTGTCATCTGACAGGGGCGAACGGCCCGGGAGTCCCGGGACCGGTGTAATGCCGACACTTCGTTTGATAATGTTTTTGTTATATTATTATGTACCAATTTCGCCTGATAGTGTTCGTTGTTTTCAAACAAATTGTTTATAATATTCATATTTTTTCAATTGAAAAATAGTAAGAAGTAAAAAGTTTTAATTAAGCCGGTCTAATGAACTTATTAATAGTGAAAAGAATGTATGGTAATTTGTTAAAGTTCAGCACAATTTATGTAAACGAAACTAAAAGGATGCACTTAACTTCGCAGTAAGGTGTTAGAAGCTGCTTTAAACTTACAACCCTTAAGCGCTTTCTTGAGTCGGAGCAAAAAAGCTTCGGACTTTTAAAAACAGGAAGCCAACTGTTCAGAAGAGTTAAGTGGGAAGTTAACAGGCTAAGTTTTATTTTATTTATGAACAGTTTGGCGGCTACCGATGTAAGAAACACACTTTAACACTCTCGTGCAGAAAATTAAATAACCACAATTTTAAACGACTTCGAAATAGGTTTCTCCATTCAACCTATGTTCGTAGACAAATTGGACATTTATAAACTGATTTTGATAATTCTTTCTTTGTTCGAAAGAAGATATTATTAGCTCAAGGTGATAATAAAACTAGGATCTGAAAATGAATATGAAAAATCTTTTACTTCCAAATCGGTTAGTTACTAACACTTTCAGAATTGTACTACATGATGACCTACCACCGGTTCGTGGCCACCTTTTAGCAATACAATTTACAAAAGTTGATTTCTCAATCGTCAGAAAACGTCTATTTCAGAAATAAATTTTAACAGATTTCGTATGAATCTCATTAGATTGACATTTCATAGCCACATGTTTATTCGACAGATAAAAGTAATCTGACGATTGACAAAACAGCAATTAGTATTTCAAGGCTACTTAATGACGTTCGTGTTCTGGCGATGGAGTTAAAGGAACAGTCTAGAAGTTTAGATCTCCAGTATGGGTACTCAACTCAACGACTTATAACAATTGCTTGGTGTTCGGGCTTGATTAATTTGTATTGATGACAACTTTATATCTTGATGGGTGAATAGGTTGTGACAGCCATATTAATTTTCTTGAATGATTTTTATTAAAAAATCTTCATTTTTATATATAAAAATGAATCGCTGTTCGTTAGTCTCGCTATAATCCGAGAACGGCTGAACCAATTCGGCTATTTTTAGTCTTGAAATATTCATGGAAGTCCCGGGAAGGTTTAAACGGTTCATCACAAACTTGTTTCTATGCTCAACGAAGTGGGCACGGGTGCTGACCCGTTTTTTTTAAATTTTTTTTGTATTATTATAAAACCTTATTTCAGCTACGTAAATTATACTTACCCGGGCGATTATAAACACCGCTTTCACTAAAATTGGAAGAAGCGTACATACATATGTAAAAAATCATTACCCTTCCTTTTAGCTTCGCCGTAGACGGGTAAGCTTACGAATATTTTTATAAACGTTGTATAAACATAAAAAAAATTGATGTTCACGAATTTAAAAATTATATTACTCGGTCGGGCCTTATCGGATAAAATATTAGAATAATCAAACAAATCGTGACATTATGGCGGGGAATAATTTGGCTTGGCGTATTCTGGAGCTGTCTCCATTTTATCTCCAAAATTCGTGTAACTTTTTCTTGAAACGGCAAATAGCTTACCACACTTCTACAACTCCTGAATACCAGGATCGAGAGGAGTAAACAATCATAAAAACCTTTTTGCCGACGATCATGCTAGAACTGTCTTGGGAGCCCCAACGAAATTAATCAGAAGAATTGAGAACGAAAGGAGTGTAAAGTTATGTTGTTTTTATTACTTAATATTATTTGCCATCCACATACTTTTTATCCATAAAATATATTATGTGTTTAATATTTTACTATTTATGCCTTTAAAAATATATTATATCAGTTTCATCACTGTTAAATAACTAAAAAACTATATACTATATAATATACAGTGTGAAACAAATGCCAAAAAACAGCCCTTTATTACAGCTGTAAGCTACATCGTTAGGACAATGAACTACCTACTGTTAAATATGTAAAAAGAACAGTCACTATAACTTTGAGATTATACTACCTCTTCTCATTCTGGATAAATGTATTTTTTTTATTTAAAAAAAACTTTTTTTTACCTTTTTGTCGCGAGAATAACGAAAAAGCTAAATTTTTATTTTTTATGTCTGTAAAAATAAATATATTTCTATAATGTGTAAAGGCCTATAATCATATTCCAAAGTTAAAGTGGCTGTTCTTTTTACACCCGTTATAAATGACCATCAGTGGAACGCAAAATTTTTGCGTTCCACTTTCGATCAAGTTCCAAATTTATGCAAACTACAATCAATTTTCGCATAATAAGGGCGGGGGGAGAAATTGAAAACGGAACAAATTTTATCGGTTCTTTAAACTTTCCTAAACGACTATTAGGAGTATGGCGAGCACGTTTTATCGGAAACGCAAAAGCGATGATAATGGTCGCACATAAAGTACGGGGCGTTTGGGCGCCGCGCCGCGTCGGGTCCGGGGTATAGATT
The DNA here is from genome assembly GCA_905187575.2 of Celastrina argiolus. Taxonomy (NCBI): domain Eukaryota; kingdom Metazoa; phylum Arthropoda; class Insecta; order Lepidoptera; family Lycaenidae; genus Celastrina; species Celastrina argiolus. The sequence continues at coordinate 13,363,456 of LR994599.1, read as the reverse complement.
CCGCAACTTACCAACTTTCCGCCATTACCGCGCCGCGAAATGCCTGCGAATTGTCAATTACGTGTCCGCTAATGTTGAGAACTTGGTTTATTTACTTTTGTTTATTTTGGCGATTTGCGTGGCGGTTAAACGTGCGTTAATTTGCAGTAGATGACTTATTTTATCTTCCAGAAAAGTAGGCTTAAGTAGGTTATATTCATTTTGGCGGTGGTTCCATCAGTCCTGACGAAAAACTTGATAAGATTAAGATTTTGGACAAAATTAATAAATACTTTTGTATATAAAATAAAATAAAATATTACAGAAATTCAAGACATTAATTTAAAATTAGACAGTATTGTTAATTAATGTGTATTATATTATTTCATTAAAATATATTATAATATATATTTTATTATTATTCTCTATTATGGTACCTACATTAAATTATTGTTATTAACTATTAGTGTTTTTACATTACATTATGATTACTTATTTATTTATAAAGTATATAAAACACAGATTGTGTTTTGTTTGTACAATATTCAAAAGTGATATTAAAGTAGAATACGACCTAGTGGTCGTGTATTGGAACTCCCTGGTAAGTATAAAATTATACTGACAATAAATTTAAAATACTAGATCAAAATCGATTCATCCATTTGCCGATGCCACACAGAAACGTCAAAATCTACGCTTTTATGGTTTTCGTCCAGGGTGAAAAGCAGCGCATCCAAAACAGCGGAACCCAAGCAGCGCATCCAAAAAGCGGAACCAAAACACGATAACTCGATGTAGTATAGTTGTGCCTTACATTTTCCGTTTTCAGCGATGCAAAGAACAATCCGTCCGCTTTGAATCTGTGAACGTATTAGCATTGAATTTGAATAGAACAAACAAAGGGATTCGAGACAGTGTGCTTTCGTAGGCGATTGTAAATATACTATCGTAAACCTCTTTAGACTTTCTTTTATTTATACGACATTTGTGTTTTATCAATTTTCTTTCTTTCATTTTTTTTATTAAGTTCTTCATCTGAACACTTTATCAGATAATATAACGTATAGATATAAGCATCCCCCAAAGTATTCTATTTCTCACGCTTGGTAGAAGAAGGTTTGGCAGTGTTTAATGGGTAAAAATCTCCACATACCCCTAGCTCTTGTACCTATGAGAGCTTCAACAATGGAAAAGAACAATACAGGCTGATCACCTGATTGTCGGACAAGAAAGATGATCCACGCGTCGGATGGGCTTGTAAAAAGTCGGTCCTCCGCCTGTTCTCTGGCTAGTCGTGTCGGGTCTACCGTCTCACTGGGTTATGAGAGTAAAAGGAAGAGAGAGTGTCTTTGTTTATTGCGCACACACTTGGCCACTATAAAATAACTCCTGCGTAGCTGGCCTGGTTTCAATTAAATCTACGGTTACCGTCACCGAAATCGGTTTGGGGTGCTATTATATTATTATTATTATAAGAAAGCTTAGGATGATCTTATGAAGATTTCCCCCTCGAAAAAAGGAGGTTTGGCGAGCACTTTTCAGATCCCGCTGAAACCCTGCTGCCAACTTCCGGATAGCTACCAGCGCAATCTATATTTGGAACTGTGATACATCTAAACACACATTGATCAACACATTTAACAGTCGGTAACGTTATAATGATAACAATAAACGAAAATATTACACGATCAATGTATAAATAATTTTAGTGTTTAATCTTATGACTATTAACATAATAATAATATGATTTTAAACACGTCACGTGATAACGTTTAAAGATGGCCATAATCAAAAGAAAACCTTAAAGCTATTTTTCAAAAATAAAAATAAATACATTTTTTTCCCTTCAAAAATGCTAACTTGCACTTAAGTGTATGCACTTAGCATTAGTTTATAAGAGCCGTACAAGAATTAGTACCTCTAGTGACCAACAGATGGCGGTGACCATCGTCTACATACGATATTATTATAGACTTACCGTATTATTTTAATAAGTATCAACATGCTTTATTAAAGGCAATCTCCCTCGTATGTATAAGTAATTCTCAAATTCTCGAATTATTAGTGTTGAATTTATACTAGTGGCATCCTAGAATATCCAAATAAGAAGTTTCACTCCAGCAATAAAATAATGTATATTTTATAATTTATAATAAAAATATATAATATAATTAAAATATAATAATATAACAAATAAAGAATTAATATGGATGAAACATTTATTTGAAAATCCGTCTTTACCTCTTAAAAATTGCGGTGAAAATTTATACACGGTATAATATTGACGGTGACATCAGTCGACGTCTCTAGGCGTCACTAGGCTAAGGCGCTGACTGTTCTATTTTCCGTAAGTAAAGGCCCGGGGTCAAAATAGGTTATCTTTAAATTAAAAAAAGGCCTATTAACCAGCTTACAAAAATAAATGAAATCCCACCAAAAACATTTTCATGTAAAAATGTTGTCAAGACGAGCCTACACAGCTTACCCTGTGAAAAAGTTATCAGATATCGTATAAGTTCTACACTACACCTTAATCAAAATCTATCAAAAAGTGGTTAGATCTCATGTAGAACCAAAATTCTTGATCTATGCGCCCTTACTTCACCAGGCTTAACTTCACTTACGCTATATTGCAGTTAAAACGTGATACTTGACCGTTTTGCTACCGTTACGAACATTTCATACGAATTCATTAATCGTGTGCTAAATAAAACGGCCAAGCATCACGTTTTAACTGTAATGTAGCGTAAGTGAAGTTAAGCCTGGTGAAGTAAGGGCGCATAGATCAAGAATTTTGGTTCTACATGAGATCTAACCACTTTTTGATAGATTTTGATTAAAGTGTAGTGTAGAACTTGGCTTTATACGATATCTGATAACTTTTTCACAGGGTAAGCTGTGTAGGCTCGTCTTGACAACATTTTTACATCAAAAAGTTTTTGGTGGGATTAAGAGGATTTACATATTATAACATCTATAATATATAAAAGGCAAAAGTGAATGACGCTAGAAATTTGAAACTGAATTTCAAGTAATAAAAATATTATAATAATAATAATGCCTCCCCCATCGATTTCGGCAACGGTGACCGTTTTCATTGAAACCTAGCCTAGCCAGCTACGCAGGAGTTATTTTATAGTGCCCAAGTGTGTGCGCAATACACATATCTTTCGTATCTTTCGAATCTTTCGTAAGAGTCATGTCGTAATAAACACACACACGCACACACACACGCACACACATACACACACACATACACACACACACACACACATTCAAACACACACACACACACACATATCATAATATTTAGTGGAGTGTGGTAGAGTGATAAATTTTTATTGATTTATAGTTGTTGTAATATTTATTTCATTTATCTTATTGTAATTATAGTACTTAAGCATTATTTTATGAAAAATATTTTAAGTTTTAAATTGAATGTGTAATTTTGTTAACTAAGCGTATATTAGTAATTAAGGACACTCATGGACTCCACGAGACAGGCCCGACCTAGTGTGGAGTCCCCTAGTAATAATTTAACACTGCTGTAATTAATTTTATGAAATAAACAATTATTATTAATTATTATATACACACTCCCTTCCTTCACCCTCGTAGCCCAGTGGGACGGATAACCTACACGACTGGCGAGAGAACAGACGCAGGATCGACTTATGCCCATCCGACGCATGGATCATCTTTCTTGTCAGACAATCAGGTGATCAGCCTGCATTGTAATAAACAAACTTAAACATCTGTTGTTCCAACGCGGGAACCCACGACCTCCGGGTCGAGAACGAAGCTCTGAATTCAAGGTCAATAGACCACGGAGGCGTAATTTCACGTATTTCTCATATGACAGAAAAATCATCATATGACAGAAAAATCCGCTACGGATTTTTTTTTTCGAAATTATACCTCCAATTGGGTGAAATTTATTTCACACGGGCGATATTGCGGGCGAAAACAAGACGAGTAGTAAAATAAAATAAAAGATTAAAAAAACTATAACCCGACTTCGCAAAAAGGGGCTCTAATAAGCCTGAAACAAGAAAATAATTCAATTTGAAATCCAGATATGCATAGGTACAGATATGGTCAAAGTAGAGCCGTGGTCGCACCCGCTATTGGCATCGAGCCTTAAATTTTTTTTCTACCGTATTTCGGTGTGAACTAATGCTTAGATTTTATTAGCAGGTAAGACAGCTACGAATCGATAACCGCTACGAGGGAACATACATACATACATACATACATACATACATACATACATTTTTTACCCTTCCTTTTGGCTTCGCCGAGGTCGGGTAATGATGATATTATGTCACAACGTCTTACGTTTATTTTTTAAGAAAAGTATATAGCCCCAATGTGGTGTTTCGAAAAAAGCCTTCGCAGGAGACACACCTTCTAAAGGTTCCGCGATGCACTTATCTTATCTTATTTTATCTTTAATTACTGGTGTCACGAAACTGACGTCATCGTCGCCAATATTGACGGATCGTCTGAAGGTGTTAAGGCTAGGAATAACCGCTACTAGCGCCACTTCTTTTAAAATATATTTTACAATGACACAAAGATCTTATTTAAAAAAAAAGATTAAAAAACTACATTTATAGAAAGTATCAACTCCTAGATACTACTTGTACGACCGCATTTTAAACCTTTATTTTGAATTTATTAATAAAATATGATAATAAATAAAAAATATAAATACATATTCGTAACGTGCTTGCCAAGACCTATCTTTTAATACCAAACACGAGACAAATATCTTAATTTAATTTTTTTGAGATAGTTTTTGAGGTATAATTTAAAGTCCAAAATTTTTGAAAAAATTATATAGCCTATGTTACTCCCGGCGTTAATACGAATCGATTGGCACCTCATTCATTACAATCGGACCAGTAGTTTAGCCGCTACGAGGGAACATACATACATACATAAACTGCCAAAATTATTACCCTTCCTTTTGGCTTCACCGAAGTCGGGTAAAAAGTAATCGGTTAAAACTCTAAGTAAATAGTTAGAGTTTCCATTCGGGGCTAGTAGCGGTTATTCCTCGCCTTAAAAGATCTGGGGGCTCACTCCCGACACAATCGAGAACCGAATCCGTTCGATATCAGTGGTTTTTCGTACTTTATTTGGTGAATTACTTTGAAACTAATCAGGATAAAGAAAATTGTTAGATCGCAACTTTTTGTACTCCCGACCATATTAATCGACTGAAAATCAAAATAAACAAATGTCAATTTATTAGGAAGTACGCGGCATGATCGTATCTGAATCAAAATCAAATCAGTTTGGAGAGTAAGGCCCCTGAGCCCTGATTCCAGATACCATCGCTATTATCAATAACGAAGGTAAAAAATAAAAATGTATGCGATTTGATATAAGCTTCGCTAAGTGACACGGGAATTCGTATGTCACTTATTTAATATGGGATTTGACATCTAATACAGTTTGCTTCAAACTTCGTAAGTGATATCAATGAAAGCATCTTGAATAAGGTCTTGGGGCCCCGATTCCCGTATCTTCAACTTCGCTTCGATTGTAATTCTGTCCCACTCGCACACGCCAATTAATGGGTGCACAAACAGGACAGACTGATATTCGAAACTAAGTTCAGAGTAATCAGGGCCCAGGGCCCTTATTCAAGATGCTATCGCTTTCATAACAATTTATTTTCGAAAACAAAATGTGACATACGAATTCGCTTGTTACTAGCGAATCTTATGTCAAATCCCATACATTTTTGTTTTCGAACTTCGTAAGTAATAAAAATAAAAAATATATATTTATGTATAATGTATTTATGTATGTATATCATGTTTAAAATTTTGCACGCCCTATCTGCTAATTTTAATCCCATATCTCTCCGTAGGGCTGCTGGAAGAAATTTCTTTTTAGAAATAAGCAGTACCTTTGTGTCGTCTTTCTTTGTAAATTGTTCTATTGTAATCTTGTGTGCAATAAATTGTTAAATAAAAAGAAGTAATAATCTATGGCATCTTGAATAAAAGCCCAGATCATATAACTAATACCTCATATCAATATTTTCATTTTACTCTTTTCAATATTCCTTGCAATTTGAAATAACACAATGTCACATACGCTTTCACCTGGAAAATAATGGAACAAATAAAAATTAAATATTACCTATGATTAGAAAAAATTCTAAATTTTAGCATAATTTAATGATAATGTTTTAATCATAAACATATTTTTTTATGGAGTATCAAATGAAAATCATAACGAAAGTTAACCTCTCGAAAATCTAACCTAACCTAACCTAACCTAACGACAAAAACAAAAATACAAGGACCAAAAATTTAACAAAAATAGAGTGACGTCAAAAATTACGCAGTTTAAATCCTGGTTAACACACCGTTTAATCAAAATTAAAAAAACAGATTAATGACGCTGTTTGCTGGTACTATTAGATTAAAGTCGTATAAAAATGATAAAACACTGTTGAAAAATTAAAATTTATCTTTTGTTAGGTAAATATGTTTAGGAATTATCATATTGTGTAACACCGATAAGAAATGAAGAGATTATAGACGGTTTTATTTCAGACATTATTTCATCTTATATTGAAGGTATAGTATAAATAAGGACCCAAACACACATGACCGCTTTTGGTTAAAATATTAGTATTAAAGTTTGAATTACACTATAAATGTATCATATGTTATAGAATTTCTACACCAAAACATAAAAGGACACATTTTACTCATTTATTTTTAAAGTAGGTATAAGTATACAAGATGTAAAATAAATGAGTGATAATACCCGTGCCTACTATGTAGAGTTGGTTGTGAAAGTACCAGCGATAACAGACTTACTTTTGACGTTCCTGTATCTATGAGAAATGCCTCAACATCGTAAATTTGCCCATACAATAATGAAAAAAAAGAAACTGTTTCAGCGCTGGTACTTTCACAGTAAACTCTATATACGGGACCCATATACACCCTAAAGTATTATCACTCGTTTATATTACTGCCTGTATAAAGCCAACTATTGAAAAGTATTTTTGTAGTAAAAATCTCTAAATTAAAATCCTAACTAAGTATATATTATGTATATATTGCATTTAATATTACAATATTACATTTTAAAGAAATATCCTGAAGATACAATTGTCATAATATTAACGTAAAAACATTACCCTTTTTGACAGTCGTTAAAGATTCGTGGCATTTAGCCTGTAGTTGGTTTTTATAGTAATAAATAAATATATTACTGTACTTACTTACTTCTCTAAGGCTTGGCCCACGACGCAATCGACAATACTAGGTGAGCATCATCTTTTCTAACAAGAAAGATGATTCATGCATCGGATGGGCTTGTAAAAAGTCAGGAAGGAAGGAAATGTTTTTCGCAAACCAGCCACTAACATCAAAATCGAAACTTATTTAATTTTTGCGCTATCAGACTAGGTCTTTACCTAAACAAGAACAATTTAGAAAGAGGATTTCCTAAATGTACCAAAAAAGAAAAAAAATACAACACTAATATGAAACCGCTCTATGTGTTAATCGCCTACATACATAAATATTTACTCATACTATCGTTATAAGCACCGATTCATCCATTTTGCGAAGTAGACTTCGTAACAGGCCGGCAAGAGTCTTCAGCAGGCCGGCTTCTTGATCAAGAGTTGCCAGTATCATAATCATCAATAATAATTATAAGAAACTTTCAAAATGTGCAATGAAGTGCAAAAAGATATAAGTGCTGAGAATAATATAGATTTGGCAGGCGTTTTAGAAATATTCGGCCGATATCAAATATGGCAGTATTTCTTAATATGCTTACCAACAATTTTCATCGCCATGTCAAATGTTAATTACGTATTTGTTGCAGGAGAAGTTAATCACAGGTTAGTTTTAAATATTTAAGTGAGACACGATAAAAATATTTATTATGATAATACAAACAAATTCTAAGATTCCTAAATAGTAAACGTATACAATATTATATTGATAAAACAGGACGAACCAGGTGATAATAAGTTTATAATTGACTAGCTGACCCGCGCTCACTTCGTTGAGCGTAAAAAAATATTTGAAAAACCGTTTAAACATTCCCTGGACTTCCATGAATATTTCAAGACCAAAAATAGCCAAATCGGTTCAGCAGTTCTGGAGTTTTAGCGAGACTAACGAACAGCGATTCATTTTTATAAGTATTTATTAAAGTATATAAGTATTAAAGTACATACAAAAGTGTATGTAAAATACTTATTTATATAAAATTGAAACTATAAATAATGATTGTGACGGTTGGACGTGTCTCATTTCTCTACAGTTACATAAAATATATAAAGATTTTACAACTTTGAAATACTTAAAACTAACACAAATTATTTGCGTCTTCCATTTCTCATACAGCACATGCCTGATTTTCTCTAAAGTGAATAAAAATCAACCAGTATAAAAAACTAACTTACCAAGCTAATAATGTGATATTTTTTAAATCTAGATGTCGTGTTCCTGAATGCGAGGCACCGATACCAGAGTTTAATCCAAGCTGGTGGCCCGACTCTACAATAGACAGTTGCTATAGACCAATCCTGAACATCACCAAGTTTGAACTTGACTCCGTTTGTACCCACACCAGCTTCACAACCAGCGTGGAGAAGTGTACAGACTTAGTGTATGAAAATAATGACACTATTGTAGCTGAGGTAGTATATTTTTATTTTATAACTTAGGCTCGTTAGACAAGCGATGGAGCATTAGAACCAGTGCCTCGAGAATTTATAGATAACATGCCTATTTTTAAATCACCGAAGATGAAGTAAGCTGTATTATGGAGTTACATTAATGGGATCACAGGTAATATTCGTAAAGATTGTAAGACTTACTCAATGCATAGCTAGGTAGAGTAAAATGAGGTGTTTTTTTAAAAGTAATTATATAATTAAATCCTTTGTATTTTTTAAATATAGCTTGGCCACTGGTACCGTATGGTATAAAACCATTCCAGTCGGTAAAATTAATTGTTACTCTTTAAGAATTATATGATTATCATAATTATATCTTCTTTGTGATATTTAATTATATTATTTATGATAAAAATATATCTGTTTTATAGTTTAATCTTGGGTGTGAGCCATTCAAAGTGAGCTTTGTAGGAACTCTTCGTGGTATTGGATCTATAATAGCAGTTGTTGTAGCTGGTTGGACTAGTGACAGGTAACTAAGATTAATAACATATGTATTGCAGTTTAGATTAGCAAGTTTCTTTCTTTGTAAACTATGAAGTATTTTAAATTTGATTTAATTTTTATTGAGCCTTAAAATGATGTCTTAATTTAATTATATTTCAGGTTCGGACGCAAACCTACCATAATTATAGGTGCTGTTGCATGTGTCATAGGAAATTTTAAAGTATTCACAAGCTACAACGTATATTTGTTTATTGAGTTCCTAGAAGGAGCCATAACGTTAGCTGTATACACAGCAGGTCCAGTCTTAAGTATGTTTAAAATTATTATTATATTCTAATATCTAAGCAAACTCAATTTACTGTAAAATATTTTGTATCAAGATTAATTATTTCTATTTTCAGTGTCAGAAAATAGTAATTCGAGGACAAGGACTTTGGCAGGAGTATTATTCGCATACTCTGTTTATATGGGGGAAGTACTTCTAGCTTGTTTCGCTATGGGGGTACCTTACTGGAAACATTTACTACTTCTTATATGTAGCCCACCTTTAATTTTCATTTCATATATACTCATAATGGATGAAAGTTTACGATGGCTAATTATATCAGGTAGATTAGATAAAGCGAGGGTCTTATTTAAAAAAATGGTAAAATGTAATAAAATACCAATTGAAAATGCTAAAATGGAAAATATAAGTGATGACGAATTAAGAAAAATACTGAACGTAAATGAAGAAGAAAAGAAAGAAGGAACGAATGAAATATTTAAATCCAAACTTATAGTAATAAGACTCATAGCAGGCACGGTATGGCGGTTAACAGTGAGTTTTATTTACTACACTCTTGTAGTAAACTCTGTGTATTTGCCGGGTAATAAATATACAAACTTTCTGCTGTCAGCTTTAACTTCTTTTCCTGGTGAATTAATTTCAATGTACTTGATGAATAAGTTTGGTAGAAGGAAACCATTAATGGGCGGATTTTTGGCATGTGGAGTAGCATGTATTGCCAGTTCCTACGTGCCCAATGGTGAGTGATCCTGATGTTACTAATAGAATCAAAAATCTAATAATTTCCATTTAGAAACATACACTTTTAGAATTGTCCTACGTTATGACCTATTACCGGTTTGGGAACTAACATTGCTTCTTCTGTACTTCACTCGTTTTCTTCTTTATAAAATGTATTTAATTACTTTTCAGATTTAACGTGGTTGAAAATTCTTTTATTTTTAATCGGGAAGCTCTTAGCATCATCAAGTTTCACTGCTTCAGTAGTGTACACGTTGGAACTGTTTCCTACAAGTGTACGAGGTTTCTGCAGTGGAATATGTACACTCGCAGCTTGTGTAGGGACGATGCTGGCACCGCTTACTCCCGCAATGGTAATATCAATATTTTTTTCTCTTTCTCTAATCTAATTTTGATCTATAGAAATATTATGATCGGCAAGAGTGCCTACTGTGAGGGTCTTGTGAATCTTTACAAAATATCTTAGAAGCGTAAAACATTTTTATATTACTTGTAGGAGCCAATTATTATCTAAATGCTTACATGATGTAGAATAAAAAAATAGCTGTTATTATTATTGTATTGTTTAGCATTATTTTTGTATTTCAGACTGCAGTTTCTCCGATTCTGACTTCATTTTGCATCGGGTTGGTTTCGGTTGTTTCTTTCGCCTTTATATTTACAACTCCTGAGACACACGGTAAGCCTTTAACAAATACCATAGAAGAGATAACAGCAGAACACCGTAAAGAAGCAAATTCTACGTGACAAGAATTCTTTCAGTACAATGGCTAGAAGTAATAAACGAACTGATAGTACTTGTAAGAATTCGATAGTAATAAAGAAATCAAGCTTTTATCATATAAATTGTAATAAGGTTATAAGTTAATAGTTTAATTTGATTTTTTTATAGAGCATTCAAATAAAAGCTTTTAAAAACATATATTTTTTTGTTTTAATTTTTAAGCTATTGTATACTCGTAGCTTCTATCGCGGGCCTTGAGCGTGGAGACCGAATCCAGAAATTCCGTAACAAACATAACCTAACACCCCCTACTCCGACGGGAACATCGGTAATAGTGTTTATTGCCATCTATCGATGAATAGCAGAACTTTAAGTGGTTTTTTTTTTAAATATCGAGGTTGTCTCTTTAGCAACTCGCCTCGAGATGGCATTGGTTGTATCGGATAAGATGATAAAAAATTATATGCAATAGCTTTACCGCGGCAGTCCCCGAGTGCCACACATCTTTTTTTTACCTAATGTTTTTTTAGCTTCAAAAATAGGGGTAAGGTTACATTAATTCACACCTTGCTAAAACTTGCGCTAAGGCATGAATGTTGAAAACCCTATTACACACAATTTGTCAATTATCCACATTAATCCCAAGTGTGGAAAAAAAGTTATTCATGGTCAAATGTTGCAAAAATCGGTTTTTGGAGTTTTCCAACTAAACGGTAAGTTTTATCATAAAATTGGTGAGACAAAAATATTCATCATGCAATTATCTATAAATAACAATTTTTCATATTTTTTTTTCCTAAGATATCGATGCAAAATGTTGAAAAAGTTGTGTTACTCATAATATGCACACGTTTCCGCGCCACCCGTTGATAGGTAGAGTACACTGTACATGGCGCGTTTTTTTTACGTGGTTTCCCCGGTAGACTTTTAGCGAGGTGCGAAGTAATGTAACCTTGAATGTCTATTTTGACCGGACTATTTTGTGATACAGCAAATTTAAAATGATAAAGTACTATGTCGAACATACAGAATTACAAAGGCATAATAAAAGCGAGCCTGGGCCACTAAATCCTCTAGAGCCACGTAAAGAATACGAGGCGACCGACGACCGGAGCCCGCAGGCAAATCTCCCAACGTATATTGATAAATCCTCACGATCGCTTCGGCTTTGCGAATTGCGTTTTCCATTGCAAGTTGTGCCTTGTATTACACTCCCTTTCACGAGATTACGATATTGAAACGCGTTGTTAAGTCTGGAAAGAATGGGCGTTGAAGGGTTTTTTTAGTATTATGCAAGTATATCTCGGTGTAGCGGCACTAGGTAGAGATTCAGCCATGATTATTTAATATTAGAATAACCACGAACAGAGTAACATAAAAATTTTATTGATAGGGATACAGAGATGGTAACTCTTTGACGACAAGCAACAAAATGTTCCAGTAATGCAATCTTTTTTATACTGAATCTTACAATTCATCAAAAATGATCTAATTTTACAATTCAAATATTGGTTTATACTGTAAATATTTAGATTATTGATTTGGGACTATAGGAGTTGTAAAACAAAAGAATGATAATATTTTAGGATGTGTATGTGTCTCCTACGTAGAGTTTACTGTGAAATTACCAGTGCTGAAAGACTTACTTTTGATTTTCATGTTTCTATGAGAAATGCCCCAACATCAAGTTTGCCCATACAATAACATAACTAACACTCACAGCGCATCTTAAAGAATTATCACACATTAATATTACAGCCTGTATTTAAATAATATAAAATATACTATAAAATAAACTAAATCAAAAAAATTGCCGTCGTGAGACTCCAGATATGTGTACGCACGCACACCACGGAATCGATAGCATCGTACACAAAAGTGTCATGCCGTTTTTCGTCACGGCATTCGAGTCATTTTTACTGCGACGGGGCCAATAAATGTTTCACATTAAAAAAATATTTACTCAATGGATCGTAAAAGTGCAATCGTAGAACTCGCGCAGGATTCATTTCCTTAGTCTTTAAAACTGCAATTACCGTTATAAAGTACTTAATTGAGATATTGAAGTCACGTACTCCATTTGGCGAAGACATAAAGCTTCCTAATGTCCGGAGAACTGTCCAACTCGGCCGCACACTACGCCCCCACGGCTCCCGCTTAAACGGCGTGGAAATTCTTTCGGAAGATATACGGGGTACCTTAAGGAACATTTTCGTTTATACGTTTGTTTACACCTTTGTAACGCAGCAGTCGACGCGCGTATGTCGGTTTGCTTCACTCAATTCATGAGGTACCTACCTTTCAAGCTTTTTCACCTTCCCAATTTGCTTCAAGTGGATTAAAACGGTTTTGTCACTAACACCGCAGCCTGTAGCTAAGTCTGATGTGGTTTGCGATCTGCTGCCACAATAGCCTTCAAGTCATCATTATCGACCTTGGTCTCCGGCCGTCCACGGGGCTTGTTCTGCAGGTCGAAATTTCGAGAACGAAAGCGTTGAAACCAAAAACGCACCGTGTTTTCTTTTGCGACACCACCCCCATACACATCATTAATCCTTCGAGCCGTTTCTGCAGCACTGGTGCCACGGTGGAACTCGTACTCGTAAATAATGCGATATTTTAAGTTTTCCATTTTGTGAAATGAGTGACGCAGAAAAAAAGCAAAAGAGAAAAAAACAAATGAATTATGGTTTTCTAAACACAAATGCATGAGTAAATAGCTGTTTAAATTTGAATTTGGAATTCCTAACCAAAGAGGATATATTTAAGATCAAAGTGGCAAGTACGACACAACGCCAATTTCATATTACGTAAGGACCTAATAAAATAAAAAACAAAACTTGCTTTTACTAATGGGTTAAGTGAAACCGGTATTTAGCTGCAGACACCTCAATTATTACGAGGGCATTAGATACATATTTGATCAATAATGGAGCCATGTTCGCGTGTTGTGAAGGATTCGTAGAATATTCATAGCATTGCTGAGATTCGGCGTCTCGCTTCAGGTACCCGGTTCGCGTGGCCAGCGTGCTTGCGGTTCTTTGAAGAGGCAACCTCCGACCGTAGACAATAATGGCTTCCAAACTATTCAATACATTTGTGCTACAGATATAATAGAGCCTTGTTTATTACTTGATAAGATACAATTACAATAAAATAGAATTTGTTATGTTTTACAGATATATGTAGGTTTATGCGACTATTAATAATAATAAATAGGTATTTTACTTGAATGTGAAATTAAATTTAACAAACCTCTTAAAATTTAAACTTATTTAATACAGTTTCAAATAAGAACACAATGAAAAGAAATTGATTTTCGAAATTTTATATTATTTTAAAATATTAACTAAATAAATTACTTTGTTAATTAATAAAGTAATTTATTTAATATATTATATAGTATAATTAACGGTAAATTAATACACAATATTATTTCCTATTTATCTCTTTCAATCTTCATATTCTTAACTAAAGCTTTGAGTACCGTTTTAAGAAAGAGTATGAAAAATGGCACTTATTAACTGAAATAAAGTTAAAACAAAAATTTTGTATGGATATATGAGAATTTAAAACACAGGGCCACCCTTAGTTAAAATAATATGTTATTTCTAAAATAAAGCGTATTCGCTGTGACATATTTTTTATTTACTTCTACTCAGGTGAGTTTTATGAATATTTTGTGAACTTTCCGTGCAAAGATATTACTTACGGTTCATCCCTCGGTGGTTGTTTATGAACCTTATCAATAATGATAAAATTAATCGCCGTAAATGAATGATATTTGTTTATATAATAATAATTGAAGAAAAGGTAGAAGGTAGAAGAAAACGTGGAAGGCCGAGAAGAACTTTTATGGACCAGGTGAAGGAGAAAGTGATGGTCGTGTCGTATCAGGTAGTCAGGGGAAGTTCGGAGTGCAGAGAGGAATGGAGAAAACTCCACCGACAAGAGTGAAGTTAGGATAAGACGAAGAAACCTACAAGAAAATAACCGTATTATAAAATATCTTATAAAATAAAAAACGTTTTATTTTCAAATTAAACTTAACAAGCTATTTTCGGAAAGTCAACAAGAAAAACAAGCTACTATCTCTTCAATATAACGGGTGTAAAAAGGGCAGTCACTATAACTTTTTGATATGACTACCTTTTGTCATTCTAGAAAGGTTTTTTTTTTAATTTTTTTTTTTACAAAAAAAAATATTTTTTTGCTTTATTGCTATTTTTGCGACCAAAAAATAAGAAATGGTGAAAAGTAAAAAAAAAATTTTTTTAGTTTTTGACAAAATTTAAAAAAAAAAATACATTTCCCGGGGAAAGGTAGTATAATATCTCAAAGTTATAGTGACTGCTCTTTTTACACCCGGTATATATATCTCTGAAGCTGTAGTACAAAATATGGTTTCAGACAGAACGTGAGCTTATTTCTAAATAAATACAATGTTCATGCTGGAATACTATTTTTATTCTACATTAGCATAATTTAACAGATTTGTATGACAAAACAGTACAGATGTAGTATAATGAGCGCAGACAGAGGCAGTGCTAATATGATTACGAATTTACATAAGCACATTTGCACTGATTCTGACACCCGCGTTATAATATTAACTCTTGCTTTTTATCTTCCAAATATTCATTTTAGAACAGTGTATAAAGCGATAATATTAAAGAACTAAGTAAAACATTTCAAAAAAACCCGACTTAGCGTGTAACACAGATATGACGACCTCCGTAGCGCAGTGGTTGAGCGAGTTGGTGCTCGAACAAGAGGTCGCGGGTTCGAATCCCGCCCAAAAAGTTTTCAATGTTCCTGAGTCATGGATGTGTATTAAATTTGTGTATAATATAATAAAAATCTTAAATATGTGTATAGTATAAAAGTATTAAATGTATTTCCTGTACCTGTAACACAGTTCTTCGGATACTTTTTTTTTTCTCCCATTTTTTGGCCTGCACGGTTTGTGCGTCAGCCATGTAAAAAGGTTAGGAAGTGTGATAATGATACTTAGCACGTGCCCAGATTGACGTGGTGTGAAACGTCCATAGATATTATATTATTAACATTCCTATCACATCTAGCAAACGACCTGATGACCTTACTAAACCGATTTCCACCAAACATAGCTAAGAACACTCTTGACTGATATACTTTTCCAACAAAAAAAACCGCATTAAAAGCGGATCATTTGTTAGGGACCTACGATGCCACAGACAGATACACATTTACACAGATACGTCAAACTTATAACACCCCGTCGTTTTTGCATCGGGGGTTAAAAATTATAATTCATTTTAGTTGAAACTGTTTTAACCCCCGACGAAAACAAAGGGGTGTTGTGTTTGACTCTGTTTGTCTGTGAAATTATAGATTTCAAATAAATAAACCGATTTTGATCTAGTTCTGTTGTAACAGCTCGGGGGGCTGATTCAAGATGCGATCGCTAATTATCGCTTACAAAGTTCGATAACAAAATGTATGGGATTTGACATAAGCTACGCTAAATGATCGCGATTTGGATGTCATTTAGCGTACCTTATGTCAGCCATCTAGTAACATCTAAGGCTATGTATATGTCGCAGTCATCTAATTGAAATCGCTATTTCATTAAGTGACTAGCGTTTTTATCGAATGACGACATTAAATTGAAAGACTAGGCCGAACATTGATTGAACAATCGTCAGTCAACCTCCAATTAGTTAGCGGATTAAAATCAGTCAGGTTATTGAAACTTTTTCTCACTGCGGCGCTAGTAGTCACCAAAACAAATATGGCGTCAAACAGCTCGCACTGATAGCACTGTTGATATTTTTTCATTAAATCTACATTAAAGTGCGATACTCGTTATAAAATAGTGTGACAGCATGGATTTATCTATTATTACGTCGCCGCCGGCTACTCTTAAAGAAAAATTTGAGGTGTAACGGACTGAGTACAAACGACATAATGAAGGTAAGTTTTAAACATTCTGTACGTCGTCGTTTTAATTTAGCTGTTAAAACATACAAAACTACACTAAATGGATGTATTTATGTTATATTATTTATATTAGAATTTGCAAAGTTACATTTATCGATAAAATATCGGTAGTATGAGCGCAAATTAGAAAAAAATGTCACGTCATTACCATATGTAGGTAATTCAACGACTACGCTAAATGACTAAATGACGTTCAGTCAAGACAATAAACAACTTGACGAGTTGTCCTTTAGTATTTAAATTTAATGTTGTCATTCGATATAAACACTAGTCACTCAATGGAATGGCGATTTCAATTAGATGACTGCGACATATATATAATTTCTCATGCTGGCAATAATTTTTCATGCTGGTTGTTATTTCTAAATAATAATTTTAAAAAATTGTTTTTTTTTGTCAATTATAAATGCGAAAGTGAAAAACTCCTTAATCAGCCATACTGAAACTACATATTAAACCGAAATCATTGATAAAAAAAAATATATCGTCAAATATGTATCAACTCTGGAAATCAGTGAAATATGTTCATAAAATAAAAAGTACATAGCTAAAGTAATTTTTCTATGGGATCAAATAGCAGCTATTCTGCGTATATTCTGCGGTATACTCGTAAACCTATAACCTATATATACCTATAACATATAACCTATAACCTCCTTGGAAATCGGTTTAAAATAGTATTATACGTTAAATTAAGGCCGTGTTTCACTAAGCAATGTTAAAGTTAGTGCCATGTTAAAATACCATGCTATCACATTCATTGACAGGAAATACGAGAGAGATAACATGATATTTAACATTGCTTGGTAAAACGTTAACGCCAGTCTATTGAAATAAACGATAATATTTATTAGCTGCCAGATATAAAAACAATGGCCTCGTTGGAAGCTATGATAATATAATCTAAAACAATCCAGAAGGTAATAGACAACGGCAATAAACGGCTTAATTGGATTTCATCGAAATTTAATCATAATTTAATATACTTCGAATTCATACTTCGTTGAAACACTTTAAAAGTACTCTATATTTATTCTGCGAAGCGACTTCATTAGAAAAGTTTGTTTCTCTCAAAGCCTAAGCTCGTAATAATAAAGTTTTGTTAGGGAGCGGCGAAAGAAACGTGTTAATTACTTTACCCCGGACATCTATCACGGCTGTGGCGGCCCTGCATTGTAATTAAAAATGCTACGTCTCATCTCATTGTTCTCATATTTCAGGAGCGAACTCGTTTCAGCTGTAATGTCCACTGCTGGGCGTGAGCCTCCTTTTTTTTTCTCGAGGGGAAATGCGTTGCCCATACCCCGCAACCCCTGGGGAGGGCTGCGAGGTTATGTTGGACTGACCAGTGCTTCACACTGAGTTTACCTACTAAAACCCCCCGATGTCCTTATTCACGCTTTTTGGCGGGGCCATGGGAACTGCTATACTACCACAACCCCGCTGGCGTCTTGCCTCATCGGGCATCATCTTATTATAGATGACGGCGATGCTGCCATCTTTCTTCGCCAAGAGTTCCTCGGACATTAAGGAGCTCTAGCTCTCTGGATCCTTCGGCAGACGGAAGCCCCCGTGGTACAATCTACGGAAGGGCGTGAACGTCCCCAAAGTATTTCATGGGAATATTTGCTTATACTCGCCACGCTTGGCAGGCGGGTTGGCGAGCTCATTATCCGACTTCCAAAAAAAGGAGGAGGTTGTCAATTCTGCCGGTTTTTTATGTATGTACACCGATTATCACTCTGAGGTTAATGATCCGATTTTCGTATTTTTTTTTATTCCACGCAGAATAGCTGGCATTTTTTTTATTCCATGCAGAAATATGGGGTATTTTCACTCCCGTGAGAAGATCCTAGGTCCTTATTCAAGATGGATATTATCACATTTACTAAGGCCCGTATAAATAAAACAATTTTAAACCCAACCTCACTTGAGAACCTATCTGACAGATAAAACAACGTTTCGTTTCACTTTTAAAAGTGAACAACTTTATTAATGTTACATAGTACTTTAATTTATTTTCTTTTTGTACCGTTATATTCGTTTTATAGATTACAGGAAACAATAAAATAAGTATATTTATTTTTACCTTTTAAGAAAGAAAAAAATTAAAGTATATGTATAACATCAGCAACATTCTTAATTTTTAAAAGTGAAACGAAACGTTTTTTTATCTGTCAAATAGGTTCTCAAGGTGAGGTTGGGTTTGAGATTGTTTTATTTATACGGGCCTAAGTTCCAAAACAAAAATGTATGACATTTGACATATTGAGGTTCGCTAAATGACACACAACTCCGTAAGCCACTTAGCGAAGCTTATGTCAAATGCCATACGTTTTGTTTTCGAACTTCGTAATTGATAATAGCGATGGCATTTAGAATGAAGGACGTAATCTAAATTCCTACATATCATACAGGCTAGAGCTCCCTTCCTTACGAGGATCAGCAGGCTTACTCCCGACACAATCGAGAATCAGTTTGATCTCAACGGCTTTTGATGTTCTATTTGGCGGATTACTTTGAAACTAATTAAGATAAACAAATTCGTTAGATCGTAACTTTTTGCACTCCCGACCATATCAATCGACTGAAAATCATAATAAACAAACGTCAATCTATTCGGTAGTATGCGGCACGATCGAATCTGAATCAAAATCTTGTTGTTGACGACGTCCTTAGCGCAGTGGTTGAGCGCGTTGATGCTGAGATATTGCATCTCGCTCGGGTTCGAATCCCGCTCAGGGAACAAAACGTTTTCAATGATCCTGGGTCATAGATCTGTATTAAATTTGTGTATTATATAATAAAAATCTTAAATATGTGTATAGTATAAAACTAATAAATATAGTTGTCTGATACCTATAACACAAGTTCTTCGGATACTCAGCACGGGGCTAGATTGATGTGGTGTGAAGCATCCTTAAAAAATCTAATCACTTGGAAAGTTAGGCCCCAGTTCTCGCTACCGCTACCTAGAGTAAACATGAAGAGCCAAATATACTAAGCTCGTTTTAATTTACAGTGAATATGACAACACGACCGCATCACTCTCATTTGAGTTTCAAAGGGCGAGCGGTGGAGACATCAAAAATGTTGTCATGCGTCACGCACACACAGGGGAGCCATTTCATTGTTGATATGACGGAGGCAAAGGTCCGGGCACAAAGTTGACTCTACATCACGTTTTAAACATTTATAGTCGTTGATTTTGGTGGTGGCGTAAGAAAGAAAAAAATAAAAGAAAGAAAAGAAAATTTACGCTTTATGGTACCTACATGTAATACAAAGGGAAATTCTAAGTCTGAAAGATATAAAAAAAAACTGGTCAAGTGAGTTCCGTACAAATTTGTTTGCTTTTTGTTACAGCTTAAGGCGAGGAATAACCGCAACTAGCGCTCCTCTTTTTAAAATAAATTTTACAATGACACAAAGATCTTATTAAAAAAGAAATCGGTTCAAACTTTAAGTAACTAAATAGTTAAACTAATTTATGTTGTTGTTGTTGTTGTTTGTGTTTTTTTTTCTAATTTATTTGTTGTGTTTTTTTTTTGTTAACTAAAACGGCCGTTTTAGTTATTACTTACGAGACTAAATACAGTATAGGATTTAGAGCTGTAATTAAATGCCAATAAATTAGTTTAACTATTTACTTAAAGTTTGAACCGATTACTTTTTTAATAAGATATGTGTGTCGTTGTAAAATTTATTTTAAAAAGAGTGGCGCTAGTTGCGGTTATTCCTCGCCTAAAGTCCCGTTTTCACCGACGCTTGTCAGTGATAACAGCTTGTTATGCATGCCTTCTCATTAATTGACAAGAAATACGAGAGGGATAACATGATATTTAATTAAATTGGCACTAAAGGTATTAGCTATAGCCCTGGGTATTTGATGTGAATTTAATTCTTTTTCATTCACGGGTAAAATGGTGGTAGGCTTAAAAAATATTATAATAAAGGTAAAATTGACGGTTTTCGTAATTTTTCCCTTATTTAATAATAATAATAACGCATGCCTTCCAAAGGTTCGGGATTTAATTGCCCGTGAGCAAGGATGGAAGGAGCATGAAATACACGAACATAATAATAATAATAATAATTTGTGCTATAACTTCGTACAAAATTTCAAGATTTCGAGTTTATAGGAACTAGGTACCGTTTTGGTTTTGATTCCCTTGCTATTGTCGAAAATTACGAAAATTAGCGGCTTATACGGCTGTATCTTTTGATTGCGTTGGCTGAAAAGTCAGTTTTTTTCACAGCTCCAAGGGTCATTTTTATTAGTTATTTTACTTTTTATTTGTTAGAATACACGACCGAATTTAAGTAAGTCATCAAAAAAAGTAGTTTTAGAAACTTTTAGTACGACTTCAACAACTAAAATTGTCGTTGGTGTCAGCTAAAGAACAACATTCTAAAATGGTTGAGCTATAAGTAAGGTTGTACAAACTCACCTTTGCTGATATATAATCTGAGCTAATAAATAAATAAAAAGTTCTATCTCGTATTTTAATTCAACTAGTATTCTTTAATTAACACCAACAAAACAAATACTTAAAAAACAAATAGTCGTATTGCATGAAAAGCAAAAGATCTCTAATATCTCAACACAGCCGTGAATAAAACAGACTATAAATTAAATTGTTAATGCCCTCGCGACAAAAGTGGAGTAATTTGTTTTGTCGTCGAGAGGAGATGAAAAACATTATTTAGCAAAGGTTTATTACAAAGGAAGAAACCTCCCGATAATACCAATACATATTTCACTTATTAAATCCCGCTGAGCTTCATAATGGAACAATGAAAACTCTTCCTAGTGTATTCATCTCGAAGAATGAAAGAAAAAAAGTTTATTTTTAATTCACACAAATACACAAAATAAATAACCTAGAACGCAGTGTAAGGTTTGTTTTGTTTTTTTCAAAATTCTTTATTGGTATACCACTCGATGAATTATGCAATTGGCTAAACACATTCATATAGAAAAACAAACAATAAAGTACTTTAACGGCTAAGGCCGTGTTTCACCAAGCAATGTTTAAGTTAACGCCATGTTAAAATACCATGACATCTCATTCATTGACAGGTAATACGAGAGGGATAACATGATATTTAACATGGCGTTAACTTTAACATTGCTTGGTGTAACACGCCCTAAGAGCACCTCTTAAAGTTGTTTACATGTTATATATTATGATACTCGTATGATTTTTAAGAATGAATAAACTTGGTTACATTCGGTAGGTATACTTGTAAATGTAGTTTTGCAGTTTACTTTTAACATATAATTTTAGACTTAATTTCATAGTTAATACTAAATTAATGTCAAGGATAAACCAGAGTAAAATAATTATTCTACGTATATAATATAAGTTGTTGTTGTTGTTTGATATATATGATACAAACAATAAATAATTTTATCTGAAGAATGCCGAAGTAAGAATAGCATTTCCCATCAACGATCTTTCCCGTGGGTGTCGCAGAAGGCGGATATATAAGTACAAGATGTAAAATAAATGAGTGATAATACTTTAGGGTGTTTATGTGCCTCCTATGTAGAGTACACTGTGGAAGTACCAGCGCTGAAAGACTTACTTTTGACTTTCATGTTTGTGATGCTCCAATATCATACATTTTTCCATGCATTCAAAAATTTTTTCAGCGCTGGTACTTTCACAGTAAACTCTATAAGCCGGACCCATACACACCCTAAAGTATTATCACTTATTATTATTATAGCTTGTATATCCGGGAAGGCGTAACGTGTTTCTGATATTTAGGCCGTGTTTCACCAAGCAATGTGAAAGTTAACGCCATGTTAGAATACCATGCCATCTCATTCATTGACCGGAAATACGAGAGGGATAAATGATATTTAACATGGCGTTAACTTTAACATTGCTTGGTGAAACACGCCCTTAATGAATTATTTTAACACTGCGCTCATCAACCTACTTGCCAAACGTGGCGAGTATACCCTCCATTAAATAACTACTTTGGACGAGGTTTATGCCTAGGAATGTATCACAGCTGTAAAGATGTAACAATTTCAAGCCGTGTAAAATCGGAAAAAAAACATTATTCTGTGTAAAAAGGAACACGAATGAAAATTTTAAAACGCGAAAGATCCGCCGTGACTCTGCAAACAAATTAAAATTAGCAAAGAATTTTAAGACATAAAAGTGTTCTCGGTTTTATTACTTTAATACTTCCTTTAAGAAAAACACGGGCTAATTTAGTTGTGCGAGTCACCTGAACTGGCAGTACCGTTCGCAGCACCCGGTGCGTTGATTACAGTAATCAAAGAAAACACGGTTATTTTAACGGAGCGATTCTCATAATATATTACCGAGGACCGTCAGCCGACCTTAGGGGCAACATGACGGACTGGCCGCGATTTGGGTTCCAAATATAGAAATGTCACTGATTGGCTGCTGTTCGCATTTCTCTGTACTGTAATAAATAACTAAGGCCCGTATAAATAAAACAATCTCAAACCCAACCTCAGCTTGACCTGAGACCTTGACAACCTATTTGACAGATAAAACAACGTTTCGTTTGCAAAATGCTGATTTCGAGAAAATAGTGTTCAAACTTGCAGTTTAAACATTTTAGAATACGTCATGAAGTATTAAGTACATTAATCTAAAGATCCGTCTCTAGAATAAATGTACTTAACACGTTACTAGATACCCTAAAATGTTTAAGTGACAGTTTAAACTAAAATTTCTGGGTTATTTTTTTTTTTTTGCAACAGATCACCTTCATCCCTACCCAAAACAGCCTTTGTTCGCTGCCTCGCGAGCACTAAAAATGACATACGGAAAAATATCCAAGATATAAATAGAAGGTGGAGTCTCGCAGTCTCCTGTTTCGAGATGCGGGCCTCCGCCCAGACTACGTTAGGTGTTTGCTCTCAAATCAGTCGTTTAAATAAAACAGTGTTTCTTTTTTTTCCTGTCTGCGAAAATCCAATTCTCGCTTCTGGAAATACGTTTAGTGACGTGTACTTTACTTATTGTGTCGCTTGTTTTGCCGAGCACAATAATCCGTATAGTTATTGTAGCTTTTTTAATTAGTTTTGTCGCTTCAGTTATTTCTATATATTACAAAACGGTTGGACAATTTACAGTTGCAATATTATAATCCTTGTATATTATAAAAGTTATTTCGTTAAACAAACAACAATGAAATAAAATAATATAAAACATTTTAGCTTTAATATAGTCTAGGCTTTAACATACTTTACAGTGTGTTTAAAAAATAGTTCTTATAACTTTGGGATTTTGTCCTTGGCCTTTTGTCATTATAGAACTGTTCTTTTTTTTAAAAAAAGTTCTTACTTTTAACAAGTTTAGTCGAAAGAATAACAAAAAAGGAAATTTATTTTTATTTTTAAACACAATTCTTGAATGAGAAAAGGAACTATAATTACATAATATTTATGTCAAAGATATTATGTAGTATAAGCTTACTACAAAATTATTAATTGTTTATGTAGGAATCAGATTCAAAGGCAGTTAAAGTGAACTCACAATTTGTGCACCCTGATATAATTATATCACCACGATATCACAATACGAACAGGTGAATTTGTTTCAGGGAATCCACATTGTCAACCTAATACATATCCATTTCAATACAAGCATATTTCCAACAATCCCGAATGTGCAGTGCATACGATTTCGTGACACCAAAGAGACCGATATCAAAGGAATGCAACGAACCTTTTTTTAAATATACTGCCTTTCACATGTCCACGGCCAAAGCCTTTCTAACTTCGGCATACCGAGAGGTAGCTTTGTAAAACAGAATCGCAGCAGGCAGCGGAGTGCTACTTTACTTTTAATGAGCTAGTTTTTATTTGGTATGTTAATTCGGTGCACTCACAAGAGGTGGGAATGGTGGGATTAACAAAATATCCCGAGGAATATATATATATTTGTTAACATAGCGGCAACAGACATAATTATTTTAAAAAAAATTGCAATTATCTAGCTATCGCAGTTCTTGGGATAGAAAGATACTGTTTGATGATAGACGTAATATTATAGCAATTTCTTAGAAATAGGGCCCGATATTACTCTTTTGCTACTAAACCCAAAAACAGGTGTATTCAAACCAATATAGCCACTGACACTTTGTCTGTCTGTCTGTCTATCATCAACCTGTAGATATCTCATTAACTACAAAGGTTAATGTGGTTAATGAGATATCTACAGGTGATACGCCTCCGTGGTCCAGTAGTTCAGAGCTTTGGTCTCGACGCGGAGGTCGAGTACTTCGCCGAGGAACTCCGCGAGTACTTCGCCGAGTAACTCCGCGAGTACTTCGCCGAGTAACTCCGCGAGTACTTCGCCGAGTAACTCCGCGAGTACTTCACCGAGGAACTCCGCGAGTACTTCGCCGAGGAACTCCGCGAGTACTTCGCCGAGAACTCCGCGAGTACTTCGCTGAGGAACTCCGCGAGTACTTCGCCGAGGAACTCCGCGAGTACTTCACCGAGGAACTCCGCGAGTAGTGTAGTGTCTCCGTGGTCCAGTAGTTCAGAGCTTTGCTCTCGACGCGGAGGTCGAGTACTTCGCCGAGGAACTCCGCGAGTACTTCGCCGAGGAACTCCGCGAGTACTTCGCCGAGGAACTCCGCGAGTACTTCGCCGAGGAACTCCGCGAGTACGTCGCCGAGGAACTCCGCGAGAACTTCGCCGAGAAACTTTCCACATGTTTTTCAAACTTTAGGCCTTCGTCCATGAGTACTCCTAAGTTACGCGCTTCCGAAACTCGCTCGATTACTCGATCTTTGATACGGACAATGGGCTGATCGGCTGTAATTTTTTGTACCTGATGCTTAGTACCCAATATCATGAACTTGGTTTTGGTTGGATTAAGAACTAGAGCATTGTTGTCAGACCACTCACATATCCGCGCCAGGTCATCATTCAGCTTGCTTACAGCCTCTATGACATTACACGGCTTGAATGTGATGTAAAGCTGGATGTCATCTGCATAAACATGAAATTTACAATACCGTATGCAATGAATGATGTCCGCGCAGTATACCGAGTACAGCTCCGGACCGATCACTGTACCCTGAGGCACGCCTCTGACTACGCTGCTAGGATCTGAACGCAATGTATTTCCGTTATTATGCTTTACTTCGACTATTTGAGTTCGGTTATTAAGATATTCAGAGAACCAAGCTATGACTCCTTCCTCGAAACCATAATATTTTAACTTCGCTAACAACAAACGTATATTTATTGTCTCGAATGCGCGTGAAAAGTCTAGCAGCACCAAGATAGTGGCCTCACCAGCATCCTGTGCCGCGAGTATATTATCCACGACGTCAATCAATGCAGTAGTTGTACTATGCCGCCTACGAAAGCCTGATTGTGCCGTGGGCAACACGTAGTTCTCTTCAATGTACGCACTCATTTGGACACATATAACTTTTTCAATCACTTTAGAGATACAAGGCAGTATGCTGATAGGTCTTAGATCTTTTAGTTCTGTCACATTTTCTTTTTTCGGTAATGGTTTTACCATCGATATACGCCACAACTTAGGAAAGGTATGAGTTGTGAGAGACAAGTTAATTACTTGAGTGATGACACTTAGACAATGGGGAAGACGACTAGCCATCAGCAACATATCTAAATTTATGTGATCTGTACCCATCGCGTTGGATTTAAGCATCTTAAGATGTTTTAGAACATCATTATTATTAATAGTAGTAAACCTAAACTTAGAAGAGCTAAACGTGTGGGTATCAAAAAATGCAAGCGTCGACTTCGGTATTATGTTGGAACCCGGAACATCCAAGAAGTGGCGATTAATGACGTTAGGATCAAGAAGATTGTCTGGAAGTATTACATCCGAATTGGATTTATGCGCATTAATGTTGTTCTTAATGTGTTTCCACATAACTTGTGGGGACTCAATGTAAGCATTTATGTAAGTATTGAAGTATGCTACCTTTTCTCTAGTAAGCGCGTTCGAAACTTCGCGTTTAAGGTCCTTATAATAGCAGATGTGTGCCTCAATCTTTGTGCTACGTGCACGTCTCTGTGCATCATCACGGCGTTTCATCAACTGTCTAATATTATAAGTTATCCATGGGTATTGGTGATCCTTAACGTAAATTGTTCTAACAGGGGATAATAAATCAAATGCCCACAGAACACTCTCATTAAACAAACGAACCATGTCATCAACATTAGACTGCTGCTTAATATATTGCCAATCTACCAAGTTCATAACATATTCAAAATCGTGAGGTTCTATATCTTTTGTAGATCGATATGTTATTTTCTTAGCTAACGTCTTAACTTTAGGTACGTCTATTTCGAAAGTCAAGAAAGCATGGCTACTAAGGTCAGGTATGTGGTCAACCCAGACGCGACCAAGATTAGCATCAGTACACACCAAGTCAAGAAGGGTTTCTGTGTCAGTGGTAAAGTGTGTGGCCTCATTCGTGAATTGACGCATTCGATGTATTGTCAGAAATTCGTCTAACAATTTGTAATTTGTTGTATTAGTATTTAGGTAATTGATATTAAAATCGCCAATGAGATACAAAAAGTCATGACCTGGTAAGGTACTAATTGTATCAGTTAGAGTATCTGTAAAAAGTTTGGCCGAAAGCCAGGGAGGTCGATACGCTGTACCTATGAGAGTCACCTTACCGTTGGTTTTTAAGGAGAGCCACATCTGCTCAACGTTAGGTGTTGTAGAAACGTGTTTAATTGTACTAACGCTTAAACCTGTTTTTAAATAAAAACCCACCCCACCGCCGCGGGAGCGCACGTGCTCAGGTCTAGGTATATGCACGAGGCGATAACCAGGAGCTCTAAATGTGCACCCTTCCCTGTCTGGGCGAATCCACGTTTCGTTAACTGCTATTAGGTCACAGTTGTGTCTGCAGATAGCCACCAATAGCTCATCGTGCTTAGTACCTAGGGAACCTGGGTTTATAAAACCAATTTTTAATTTTTTAATGTTATACATTTTTACATAAGATATACATAGATTTAAGTAGAACATAATTTATACTGGAAAAATACGTAAATAATAATAATAATATAATATCATAATATTTTATAATATCATTGAATACACGCATAATAAGAAAAAAATATATAAAGTGTAGCAATACGATTAGGTTGATTGTATAATATAATATATTATAGGTGTGTAAGATTGCTTTAAGTGTTAAGTCTGCGCAGCCGCACCTTATGAAAATAATGTCTTGACGAAAATCATAATAATTATAATACTTCTGACTGTTGCCAAAGTATCTCGAGTACTTCGCCGAGCAACTCCGCGAGTACTTCGCCGAGGAACTCTGCGAGTACTTCACCGAGGAATTCCACGAGTACTTCGCCGAGGAACTCCACGAGTACTTCGCCGAAGAACTCCGCGAGTACTTCGCCGAAGAACTCCGCGAGTACTTCGCCGAAGAACTCCGCGAGTACTTCGCCGAGGAACTCCGCGAGTACTGTAGTGTCGCACTTCGTACTGTTGCCAAAGTATCTCGAGTACTTCGCCGAGAGTCTCCGCGAGTACTTCGCCGAGGAACTCCGCGAGTACTTCGCCAAGGAACTCCGCGAGTACTTCGCCGAGGAACTCCGCGAGTACTTCGCCGAGGAACTCCGCGAGTAGTGTAGTGTCGCACTTCGTACTGTTGCCAAAGTATCTCGAGTACTTCGTCGAGGAACTCCGCGGGTAGTGTAGTGTCGCACTTCTGACTGTTGCCAAAGTATCTCGAGTACTTCGCCGAGCAACTCCGCGAGTACTTCGCCGAGGAACTCTGCGAGTACTTCACCGAGGAATTCCACGAGTACTTCGCCGAGGAACTCCACGAGTACTTCGCCGAAGAACTCCGCGAGTACTTCGCCGAAGAACTCCGCGAGTACTTCGCCGAAGAACTCCGCGAGTACTTCGCCGAGGAACTCCGCGAGTACTGTAGTGTCGCACTTCGTACTGTTGCCAAAGTATCTCAAGTACTTCGTCGAGGAACTCCGCGAGTACTTCGCCGAGGAACTCCGCGAGTACTTCGCCGAGAACTCCGCGAGTACTTCGCTGAGGAACTCCGCGAGTACTTCGCCGAGGAACTCCGCGAGTACTTCACCGAGGAACTCCGCGAGTAGTGTAGTGTCTCCGTGGTCCAGTAGTTCAGAGCTTTGCTCTCGACGCGGAGGTCGAGTACTTCGCCGAGGAACTCCGCGAGTACTTCGCCGAGGAACTCCGCGAGTACTTCGCCGAGGAACTCCGCGAGTACTTCGCCGAGGAACTCCGCGAGTACGTCGCCGAGGAACTCCGCGAGAACTTCGCCGAGAAACTCCGCGAGTACTTCGCCGAGGAACTCCGCGAGTAGTGTAGTGTCGCACTTCGTACTGTTGCCAAAGTATCTCAAGTACTTCGTCGAGGAACTCCGCGAGTACTTCACCGAGGAACTCCGCGAGTAGTGTAGTGTCGCACTTCGTACTGTTGCCAAAGTATCTCGAGTACTTCGTCGAGGAACTCCGCGGGTAGTGTAGTGTCGCACTTCTGACTGTTGCCAAAGTATCTCGAGTACTTCGCCGAGCAACTCCGCGAGTACTTCGCCGAGGAACTCTGCGAGTACTTCACCGAGGAATTCCACGAGTACTTCGCCGAGGAACTCCACGAGTACTTCGCCGAAGAACTCCGCGAGTACTTCGCCGAAGAACTCCGCGAGTACTTCGCCGAAGAACTCCGCGAGTACTTCGCCGAGGAACTCCGCGAGTACTGTAGTGTCGCACTTCGTACTGTTGCCAAAGTATCTCGAGTACTTCGCCGAGAGTCTCCGCGAGTACTTCGCCGAGGAACTCCGCGAGTACTTCGCCAAGGAACTCCGCGAGTACTTCGCCGAGGAACTCCGCGAGTACTTCGCCGAGGAACTCCGCGAGTAGTGTAGTGTCGCACTTCGTACTGTTGCCAAAGTATCTCGAGTACTTCGTCGAGGAACTCCGCGGGTAGTGTAGTGTCGCACTTCTGACTGTTGCCAAAGTATCTCGAGTACTCGCCGAGCAACTCCGCGAGTACTTCGCCGAGGAACTCTGCGAGTACTTCACCGAGGAATTCCGCGAGTACTTCGCCGAGGAACTCCACGAGTACTTCGCCGAAGAACTCCGCGAGTACTTCGCCGAAGAACTCCGCGAGTACTTCGCCGAAGAACTCCGCGAGTACTTCGCCGAGGAACTCCGCGGGTAGTGTAGTGTCTCCGTGGTCCAGTAGTTCAGAGCTTTGCTCTCGACGCGGAGGTCGAGTACTTCGCCGAGGAACTCCGCGAGTACTTCGCCGAGGAACTCCGCGAGAACTTCGCCGAGGAACTCCGCGAGAACTTCGCCGAGGAACTCCGCGAGAACTTCGCCGAGGAACTCCGCGAGAACTTCGCCGAGGAACTCCGCGAGTACTTCGCCGAGGAGCTCCGCGAGTACTTCGCCGAGGAACTCCGCGAGTACTTCGCCGAGGAACTCCGCGAGTACTTCGCCGAGGAACTCCGCGAGTACTTCTCCGAGGAACTCCGCGAGTACTTTGCCGAAGAACTCCGCGAGTACTTCGCCGGGGAACTCAACGATTACTTCGCCGAGGAACTCCACAAGTACTTCGCCGAGGAACTCCGCGAGAACTTCGCCGAGGAGCTCCGCGAGTACTTCGCCGAGGAACACCGCGAGTACTTCGCCGAGGAACTCCGCGAGTAGTGTAGTATCGCACTTCGTACTGTTGCCAAAGTATCTCGAGGACTTCGTCGAGGAACTCCGCGGGTAGTGTAGTGTCGCACTTCTGACTGTTGCCAAAGTATCTCGAGTACTTCACCGAGGAACTCCGCGAGTACTTCGCCGAGGAACTCTGCGAGTACTTCACCGAGGAACTCCGCGAGTACTTCGCCGAGGAACTCCGCTAGTAGTGTAGAGGAGTCTGTACAATGACAGGATAGCAAACTCTACATAATATGTATAAGACACAAAAAAACAATAGTAATAAACTAAACTTAAAATAACTTTACAGTACACTAACTTCGTAGTCGTATCGTGTCGTCGCAATAATTCTATACTTATTTTGTTCGAATTATTTGTTACTTTAGTGGTCCACATTATTTCAAGTAATTCTATTTTCTATTTTCCGAAAGTAAAGGGGTCAAAAAAGGTTATTTTAAATTAAAAAAAGTCCATTAACCAGCTTACAAAAACAAATGAAATCCTACCAAAAACATTTTCATGTAAAAATGTTGCCAAGACGAGCCTACATAGCTTACCCTGTTAAAAAGTTATCAGATATCGTATAAAGCCAAGCTCTACACTACACCTATAATGAAAATCTATCAAAAAGTGGGGATTATTATTATCTCATTAACGGTAACAGCTAGACAGTTGAAATATTCGAAGATGATGTATTTCAGTTGCCGCTATAACAACTACATACAAAATACTTGATTTTTCCAATCTCACGGAACCCTTCCCGACTCGCACTTGGCCGGTTTTATAATAAACTTTCATCGTAATATATGTGAGCGGGTGACAAACCAAAAATAAACTCACTCACTCACTCACGCTACCCACAAACTCCGAACGGAATTGAATAAAATCGTATATTAAATGAATTTATAAAGTACACAGCAAAATGAGCAAACCGCAGGCGAAAATTTCGTCAGACAACGTTAAACGTCTTCCATCTTAGCTGTAAGTCAATTTGTTTGATAAACTTCGTTTGGGTGCAGAATGTGTTACGGTGTTTTGTCAAGAAATACCTCTACAAGAACTTAATCAAATACCTCTCAGCTGAGACGTCCACAACTTTACACAAGTCGTTTTCTGAACCCTTCGTCATCGTTCACCAATTCACCACACTGATAACTTTTTCATACATTATGAATCAGGATACTTGGCACACGCCCGTACCTCATGATCCACATTTAACCGGCATAATGCCGAGACTTCTATTTAAATATAATAATAACAAGTCCACTAGCACCTCACTCTATAGCCCAGAATCTTTTCCTATTACCATTCCTTGCAATAGTCCTACACTAACCGCTGGGTCTCCGTGGGCGCACTCCCATGGTGCGTACAGGGAGAGTCGCCGGCTAGTGTCACATTTCATTTAAATTATGTAACTTATAAAATCTTTAAATTTGTGTATATTCATCAAATTTAAGATTTTTATTATATTATACACAAATTTAATACACATCCATGGCCCAGGAACATTGAAAACTTTTTTTTGTTCCCTCAGCGGGATTCAAACCCGCGACCTCTCGTTCGAGCAACAACGCGCTCAACCACTGCACTACGGAGGTCGTCAATAGGACATAAAGCCCTCCTAAAATATTTCTTAGGGAGGTAGTTGCCTATACTCACCACTTGTACTTTTATCATATTTTAGGCCCGTATAAATAAAACAATCTCAAACCCAACCTCACTTGAGAACCTATTTGACAGATAAAAAAAGTTTCGTTTCACTTTTAAAAGTGAACAACTTTATTAATGTCACATAGTACTTTAATTTATTTTCTTTTTATACCGTAACATGCATATTATAGATTACAGAAAAACATTAAAATAAGTATAATCTATATTTTTATAATCTTTATTTTTATTTAAAAAAAAAGATAAAAATTAAAGTAGTAGCATAAATAAAGTTCTTCGTTTTTAAAAGTGAAACAGATTTTTTTTTTAATCTGTCAAATAGGTTCTCAAGTGAGCTTGGGTTTGAGATTGTTTTATTTATACGAGCCCTAAAGTCGGCAACGGTGATTCGCCAACACAATGATATAGGCCCCTTAAAGTGGTCGCACGCACGGTTCACCAATGCGGCAACATTTACAGAGCGGCTTGAGGCAGGAGAGGTGTCGCTGGACTTTATACGCCGATCATTTGCACCCTCAGATGGTGCCATCCCGATGCCCTCTCGCCACTTACGCATCACATCTTCCCTCCGAGCACGAAGCTGATCACTCTAGCCGGCCAGTGAAGGTAAGCCGGAGATGATGAACAGCCCTCCCCTTGGAGCAATCAGGTACGTGTGGTCCCTACTCCTCCAACAGCTCACCACAAGATGCCCTGCGGGCTATTGATAGTATTATTATTATAATTTTGGTTGAATTTGACTTTTTATTTATAACGGCTGTACTTAATAAAAAAGAAACTACGTAAAAAAAATATTTTCTTGCGACAACAAAAAATAATCCTTAATGGTGAAAAGATAAAAATATTTTTTATTAGTTTTTGTCAAAAAAAAAACTTTCCAAAATGAGGAAAGATAATCATAACTCAAAATTATAGTGCCTGTTCTTTTTACAACCAGTATTTAAAACGGATCGGATCACAGTATACCGTATCAATTCCGTCGCGAGTGAAAATAGTATTAATAAACTGCAAAAGTCCAACAGTTCCTTGATTGAAAATTGCCTAATTAAACGCAATGTGTTGCCAATTAAATGAAACATTGCAATATTAATACTGTTTGTATATTGAATTTGTTCATTATTAATTAAACTTTCTAATTGCAGCAATTAAGCAAACAATTATCGAAATCATTAAAGCTATTTTTATATATCCGTAAGTGCCGAATATTATTATTAAGCGTTTTAATTTCTGGATGACTTCCCTTATTTCTTTATTTGTTTGTAAGTAAATTACATGATATCTAAATTAATTTTATGGAAAAAAAATGTGTGTACTGTACAAGCTAGTTCCCGAACGGTAGGCATCATATAGAAACGACGTTCAGAAAACATTTTTGTAAAATTTATTCTGAATAAAATTTTTTGACTTTGACTTTGACTTTATGTGCAACGTCACTACTGAGATTTAGAAAAAAAAGCACGTAACAGATAACGTGACTCTCGTGTCGATAGAAGAGATTCCCTTAAAAGTGTAAAATATGGATCCAAAAGAAAAATTAAACATACTTTCAACCGCGAATAATACATACATTATATTATATCACTAGCTGTGCCCGCGACTTCATTCGCGTGGTTTTTGAGTGACTTAAACCGTTTATGCAGCGCACGCAACTAAAGTCCCCAAATGTGAATAATTTTCCCCGTTTTTACAACATTTCTCACTGACGCTTCGCTCCTATTGGTCGTAGCGCAATATTATATAGCCTAAAGCATTTCTCTATAAATGGACTATCAAAAAAAAAAAAAATTTAATTCGAACTCGTAGTTTCTGAGATTAGCGCGTCTAAACAAACAAACTCTTCCGCTTTATAATATTAGTATAGTTATATGATAACAAAAAAAATGCTAAGAAAGTACAATAAATAGGTGTGCTAAATGACTAAATAATCCATAAAAAAGCATCCCAAATTAGCCGAATGAAACACTATCAATCGTGAAAGTAATTCTGTGTATAATCGTGATGGAGCAACAAAATAGCAATTTGCTCGACCATAAAAATAATTGAGTTCAAACTGCGCTCCGGAAATAAAAACCGTGAAGGAAGGCCCTATAACCGGAGGGAGACGTGGGAACTACCAGCTGTTAACTAGCGAGCATAGAGCCCTTACCGAACATAGAACATAAGCCCTACGTAATCTAAACCACACTGAAGCCGCGCGTGGATTAGTTTTAACTATCGCAATGTGTGCAAAGTACGAGCATAAATCATAAACGTTTAAATGTATGTATTATGTAAGATAAATAATATAAGTATTTTATACGGAATCTGAAAGAAAAAAAAACGTGTGGCACTCGGGGACTGCCGCGGCAAAATTGCATAGAATTTTTTCTCAACTTATCCGATACAACCAATCAGGGATTAATATGAAATTTCGGATTCGGATACGGATATGAAATTATTTTTATTATCCATTAGTTTCGGATAATTTCGGTTATTTAATTTTGGTTAGGTACCTGTGACAGTAGAAAAACTTTTATGTTGGATTCGGTTACGGTTACGGATAATTTTTATCATCGGATATCCGATAGTTTCGGTTACGGTTACAGAGCTTCCTAACATCCCTGCAACCAATGCTACCTAGAGGCGAGTTGCTGAACTAAAGAGACAAGCCTGATATTTCAAAAAAGTCATTAAAAGTTCTGCAATTCATCGATAGATGGCAATGAAAAGTATCACCGCTATGCCGGTCAGAGTGGGGGAGGTTTAGATTATTATTTTCGTTACGGAATTTCTGGAGTCGTTCTCCACGCTCAAGGCCCGCGATAGAAGCTATGCAACAGCTTAAAAAAAAGAAGAAAATTAGAATAAAAAAAATCTTTATTTATATTTTTTTATTCGGAAAACAAAACATAATATATATACAATAAATATCTGCTTATCAAGAACTGGAA
The DNA here is from genome assembly GCA_905187575.2 of Celastrina argiolus. NCBI lineage: Eukaryota > Metazoa > Arthropoda > Insecta > Lepidoptera > Lycaenidae > Celastrina > Celastrina argiolus. The sequence continues at coordinate 13,328,245 of LR994599.1, read as the reverse complement.
CTCATAATCTGACCGTTGGAATACCAGCTCCTAGAAAGAGTATTTCTAAAAATATTCGGTGATGAGGCAAAAAAAAACAGCATATTATACAGAAAGTACAACAATCATAAAGTTATAATATAAGAGGAACTGTACAAAAAGCGATATTACTGCTTACAACAGTCTCTTTCAGACAAACTAATAAGTATTTAAAATAATTGTAGATTGTCAAAAATGTGTTAAGCCTACTGCTATTTTGTAACAAGTGAGTAAGCAAGTGTGTTTTTTAATTTGATCTAAACATTATTTACCTAAATAAATACATAATCATGCACTTCCTCTTTACAAAAACTTTAAATATGCCAATAATTATGCACATATATTCGCAGAGTTCTTTTCAAATTGTACCTGAAGATTTGCCTCACGATAATATCGATAATAATCACATTTTTATTTAAAAAAACTTAGACTTTATTTCCATAGCTGTAGCGCCAAAACTATTGCTCCGATTTCAATGAAAAATGTGTCGATATTTTCGCCTGTTTATATTTAATTTTCGTAGTCGGGCGAAAAATAATGTGGATATTACTAATCAATAAAAACTGAATTGCCATTCAACGGATTGTAGTGTTAGAAATCATTGGCAATTACAGTTTACTGCAAATAAACACAAGCATCTTTACAACACGCTGGGGATCGGAGTTGCTGAATTATGACAGCTCTTTCCCTTATGAGGAAATACGGCAGTTACGGTGGGAATAGAGATTACAAAAGATGTTTAGGTACCTGGGAATACTGGTAAAACAACTTTATTGCGAGTCAATGCAATCTAAATAAAAACAAAGCTCAAAATTATAACTTAAAATCAACAGAAAAGATTTCTTATTTGTACATAATATTATTCTACAAAAGGTGCGTTCCAGTTGCATCGAAATTGATAATATTATTAACAAAAATTTCAATCACATTCCTGTTTATTTCGACCTAAGTTCATGCATAAAAACATAAATAATTATGATTGAATATTTCGTTAATAAGGTTATTTTCTTTGTATCTAGAACGTGGTTATAGTTTGCAATAGTTTGTTTGTTTTTTTTTTTAATTTGTATTCTAAAATATAAAAATAAGTAAAAAGTTTAAATTTTGATATTTAATAGTCATTATCCCACTATAGATACGAAGCAATAATTTCGATGTAAGACACAAAAAGTTTTCATAATTTTACCTTTGGCGCCCTAAACTAATTACGAGTAATACACACTACATATTTTTCTACGTCCTAAACAAGCGCATACTTTCATTGTACTGTAACACTACAAAACATTTAAAAATAAATAAAAATATTATAATGGGTGTAAAAAGTACAGTCAGTTTGGGATATGATTATTGATATACCTATATATACCTTTTCTCATTCTAGAAATTTTTTTTATTTAATATAATATTTTTTAATTCTTGCGACAAAAAAATAAGAAATGTGCCCATTTCGTAGTGTTACGTAAAAGACAAAAAAAAATTAAAAAAAAATCAAAAACTTTGTGATATGATTATTGATTATACTACTTTTTCTCATTCTAGAAATTATTTTTATTTAATATAATATTTTTAATTCTTGCGACAAAAAAATAAGAAATGTGCCCATTTCGTAGTGTTACGTAAAAGACAAAAAAAAAATAAAAAAAAAACCAAAATGAAGAAAGGTAGTATAATCGTATCTCAAAGTGACTTCTGTTTACACACTGTATTTCCAATTGAAATAAAACATGTTTTTTTCGGAAACTCAACAAAAAGGCTACGACCAGTTCAACCGGGATACATGGTTAGTCCGGCCCTGGGCTCCTAGCCTTTATCGCCTAAAGGACTGCCCGCATCCTAAGCCAGTCGAACAAAGCAATTACCGGTAGATCGGAGCAATATCGAGACGCATTGTCGGGCCACGATCTAATATTCATCACTAGACGTGCCTGTCTACATGGCAAAGCATAATACGTAATTAGATACGGCAAATGTTCCCCGCGCCTGCATGCATTATGCACGAGTCCAAATTGAATGTGCAGTTAGTTGCGTGGATTACATGACAACGTGACGCTCCGTTTGTGATACAGTGATATAGCTGTCATACATCTTTACTTATGAGGAAACATAACAACCGTTTATTTATACAAATTATATATTTTTTATACAAAAAGAGGAGTCTTTCAGGTCAGTCAGGACCATTGTTTTCTGCCTGGATAGTGACACTAGAATAACATTTTTTTTATTCTGAGTATCTATGTATATTATTAGTACATCCCTATTTTTTGCTTTTTGTCATAAAATATTAATAAAAAAAAGTAAGAACTTACGTTTTCTTGCGACATTTTTTTTTATTTTTGATAAAAAAAAATACATTTCCAAAATGAGGAAATGTGAATAGTATAATCGTATCTCAAAATTATAGTGACTCTTCTTTTTACTCCATGTATAACGCACACTATATTTTGTATGTTTAGAAAAGGGTATCGCGCCGACGGGAGAGTATTAAAATTGTATAAAAAAGTAAAATTTACAAAAACTGAAACGACTGGGTTGGTTTTAACAAGTCATTCTTATAGTGCCCTAGGGTGTGCGCAATATTTAAACACTCTCTCTCTTACTTTTCACCCGTTCAACACGTCAAAAAATCTAAAATAGAGTCACGAATTATACTTGGAGAAAACACATAAGATTTCTATCACACCTCGTACAAACAAATTATTTTTATTTAGTTTACAAGATATTCAACTTTAAAATCTTAGTTTTGTATGCCTTCTCAATAATCTGAAAAAAAAGTAGTAGTTATAAACTTTATGAAAACTAAAACGAATTAGGTAACTTTATTTATTTAATGAGGCATTTATGGACCAAGTAACTCAATTAAATGCGTGGTCATACCTATGGTCCGTTTCGATCAACAATAATTATCATAAAATAATATATTATTAGTACCATACCATAAAATAGTATAAAAGGCGATGCCCCGTATCCGAAGTATAAAATAACAATTTACTTTCAGGATAAAAAAGTTTTCGATGCAAAATTTAAACAAAATTAAGTTGCCGACTTTGAAAATAAAGGCCACATATTGATAGATTAGGGGACAGTATAAAAATTCAATAATATGTAAATGACTCCTACTGGTGTCTAAGCGAGTTTTTAAAGGAAGTCCTTTGTGGGGCAAATTGAGTACTTAAGGCGGTGTACCGGGCAAAATCCGTCGATGCTTTGCTAGATTATTTGTTTACCATAAGGGGATCCCTTTAAATATAGTCCCTAACCTAACGATATTGTCTAGAAAACTTTTTTCGCGATTAATTATTTTTCAGAAAACACCCCTGAATAAAAGCTGTAATCGAATAACTTTATAGGAACATTTTAATCGTTAAATTTAAATAAATTTTACATTATCATTTTTATTTTAATGTAGGTACTTAATATTATATTAATAACAGCCACGTCATAACTGAACTATATTTTGTTCTATTTATTATACATTGAGAAAATCAATTTGCTGCTATTTTATCCAACAGTTAACCGTGAAAAGCCACTTCTTGTAAATTTAAGCCATTTTTTTATTTTTAAATTTCCTTTAGGAGCGACGCAGATACATTTCATCATTATAAAATATATATTTTCAAATGAAACTTAAGAAGCTTTTTTTGGAAAATCTACAAAAACCTACCTACTGCACCGGTTCAATCCTAACCCGCCAAGAAGAACAGGCGTGAAAAAGATCATTTACTACATATTTCACAATTTAGAGAGTTGGTCTTACGCATTAAAATATTTGTTTTATTGTCCAAGTCTAATGTATAATGTAAGTCAGTATAATGTGTAATGTAAGTATAATGTGTAAATCAAAATATTATGTTTCCAAAATATTGTCAAATGTCCAGCGTATAAAGACTTGATTTGCCCTTACCGGCTTGTTTGCCTGCTTTTTCGAAACACCTCGCCTTAAGGAAAGTTCTTTGCAGGGCAATTGACTGGAGATCTTAAACGATGTAATGTTGTCGTAGCGTTTGACTTTCTTCCCAAGTCCTTTCAGCCGTGAACTCGCAGGAAACAGTTTTAAACTAACTTAGATAGGATAAATTAACATGTTTGCTTCCTTATAAAAGAAAACATATTTTTTTATTGGTTTCTTGATTGTTTTATTGGTTGATTTATCAATCATAGTCATGTAATCCTATACATTTATATAGAGTTAGAAATTTCAAAATCTTGATACACTTAACATTTCCCTTAATACACTTAACATTAACACTACTTGTATTTTAAATTTAAAGCTTCTACGTCTGCTAAAAGTGCCTTATACTTTCGATGATCGGTCAGTGAGTGAGTGAGTGAGAAAGTGAGAAACTTTGTCAAGTTTTAATTCTAGAATTACTGAATCAAATTAAACGAAATTAGAAATACGAGTATACTATGCTTATACAATTCCTGCTTAATAAGTGAAATACAGGCTTCTAGTTTTATCCACTTTTCACATTTAAGTTAGAGGAGGTTTGAAATGTCCTGAAATGAAAATGGTGTACAACTTGGAGGGGCGCTGCCGTGCCCTCAGATAACATTTTTTTACACAATTTATTTAAATGTTAATGCAATTAATATTTCATGCAGTTTGTGCAAGCAAGGGCACATTTTGCCCTTGCTTGCCCACCGACCGCGGAATAAAACGATCACTTCGCAAAAAGCTTTTCAGTGCGACGTTTTAAAATAACAAGGTTATAAGCCATCAGTGTATTTACGCAGTTATTTTAACTTTACCAATGGGTACGGTAAAGTTAAAAAAAACTGCGCCATAGTATATTTGTTAATCAGGTTACTTCAATTAATGTTTAAATTGTCACTAAGTATTTCAATAGTCTAGTGCAAAATGCTGATTTATACCTCCTTATATTTTTAGGGTATCTTTTTACGCACGGCATACTTTTTTTAGGATAATCGGACAGAATTTTCCTTAATATTTTTTCTGGCCGACATTTTATATGCACAGGTGTGCACTGTTGCAATTAGTGCGTTCTATTTTTCACCTGCAAAAAGTCGGCCGAATTAAGAAAACCGATTATTAGTGGATTGGCACTATTAAATGCAAGCTTCAGGCCGTATAACTAAAGTTGTAGAATTTTTAACATATAATAGGAATCCAATAAATCTTAATATCGAATTAAATAATAAACATATTGACGTTGTAGAAAACAGTGTATTTTTAGGCCTCCATATAGACAAATATCTCAATTGGAAAATCCATGTAGAAAAAATCTGCGTAAAAATTGATCGTTTTGTTTTCGTCCTTAACCGGCTAAGAAGCATAAGTGGTAAAGAATCAGCTCTTTTAGCTTATCATGGCTACGTTGCCTCAGTTCTAAGATACGGACTTATTCTTTGGGGCAATTCAACGCAATGCGAAAGGGTGTTTATTGCACAGAAAAAATGCATACGAGCGATATGTGGTGCAAAGTTTAATGAAAGTTGCAAACCACTCTTTAAATATAACAATATCTTACCTTTGCCTAGTACATTTATGAAATGACAACTTTTGTTAAAAACAATATTTCCCTATTTGAAAAAAAAGTAAATAATACAAACAGGTCATTAAGATATAAAAATAATTTATGTATACCGCTACAAAAATTAGATGTATTCAAAACAAATGCTTACTGTATGGGAATAAAGTTATACAATCATCTACCAGACGAGATAAAAAAAACTAATTTGAGAATATTCAAAAAATATATATTTAATTTACTTCTAGACAAATGTTATTACTCTGTAGATGATTATTTAAAAGATGACCTTAAAATCTAATTAAATTAAGATAGTGAAAAAATACATATTTCCTAAATTTTTAATGTGTGTATTTAGTGTGACTTGTTTATGAAAATAAATTTATGTAACTGTAGACATATTGTGTAAAATATTGTTTGTTTTTAATAATATTATAATGACATAAAAAATATTAAATTAAACAAAAAAAATAATACTTACATTACATATACCTAGATGGTTAAGATAAAATGTGAAAACAAAAATATATATTTCAAATTGTTTAAGTAAAAATAGGTGACAAAAGTGAAAATTGTGAATTGTATATTAGCTAAGTACCTTTTAAATATGTAACAAACTACAAAATTTGAATATTTGCACGCCCTAATTGGGCAAAATAAGTTAGAACAGAATTTAAGTACATTGTAACATCTTAATTATTGTACCTTATTTTAAGCAAATAAAATATTATCTATCTATCTATAAATAAAACAATCTCAAACCCAACCTCACCTGAGAACCTATTTGACAAATTAAAAAAAATGTATTGTTTCACTTTTAAAAATGAAGAACTTATGTTTACATACTTTAATTTTTTCTTTTCCAAAACGTAAAATTAAAGATTATAAAAATATAGATTATACTTATTTCAATGTTTTTCTGTAATCTACAATAAGAATATCACGCAATAAAAAGATAGAAATTAAATGAACATTATTAAAGTTGTTCTCTTTTAAAAGTGGAACGAAACGTTGTTTCATCTGTCAAATAGGTTCTCAAGCGAGGTTGGGTGTGAGTTTGTTTTATTTATACGGGCCTAAAGATTGTATTTAATAGTGCCTACAAACACAACCGGTTTTCTTAATTCGGTCGCCTCTTTGTAGCTGTAAAATAGTAGTAATTGCAATAGCGCAATGCTTACGTTATACATTAAATTCTGACCGATTATTATCGTTCCTAAAAATATAAGGAGGTATAAATCAGAATTATGCACTATACTATGAAAGTACTTTGTGACCATTCGAGGCAAAAATCACTATACTAGTATAAAACGTGAAATGTGTCACTTACGACCTAACAGGGCGTGGTTAATATTTTTTCATTATACTGGGAGAACGTACAATAGTGGGCTTAACCGGTATGTATGAGTGGGATTATTGTCACCGTCCCAGATTACGCGGGTAATGTGAGTTACGGCGCCTTACTCCGGTTCAATCTACGTGGCGTCTACGTGGCGTCTATGAGGAAATACTGGCGCGATGCAGCGCGGGTACTAAGGAGGGTATTTACTGACCGTTAGGATCAACTCACATTGACGCATCGTCGCAGCGTATACAAGGTGTTAAATAAATGAGTGAACACTTTAGGGTGTATATATGTGCCTCTTATGTGGACTATACTGTGAAAGTACTATAATCACTGAATGACATATGTACATGTAGAGTGTGAAAGTACCATTGCCGAAAGACTTACTTTTGACTTTCATGTTTGTATGCAAAATGCCCAAACATCATAAATGTTCCAATACAATGATTTCAAAAATAGTACCTCTTTCAGCGCTGGTACTTTCACAATAAACTCTACAGGGTCTGTCGTAAATAATGGATAATCCGTAAACTGGAGTTGGTCTAGATGTGAAACTGTAAGAAAATCGTATTTTCTTGCCAGGGTTTCTAACCATATGAAAATGGCGTAGCATTTTATACTTTTTTATAAATTTCTCTACTTTTTTCGTTCATTCCATTGCCATTTCATCAAATTTAGGTATTTCTTTGTGTTTTTTTTAGTTTTATACTCCTGAAGACGTGTTTTATTTAATTTTCTATTAATCTTCAGTGTTTTTAACGTGAACAATTTTCAAAATCATCTTTTTATGTTTATTTTTCAACAATTTTTTTCTTACTGTCAACTTTGATCGTTTACTGTGAAAAAAAAAGTATGGCGCTATAGCTACCCATTATCTTACTAAATTGTCTAGTATGTGTAGTTTCTAAAAAGGTATTACAATTTGTACTTTACTAACAATATTAAGTTACAGGAGCGAGATTAATATGAAGATCAGAATTCAAAGTTTTTAAGTATTTTTTATTTTTATTTATTTAACCATTTATTGCACACAAGAAATACATTTACAATAGAACGATTTACAAAGAAAGACGACACAAAGGTACTGCTTATTTCTTAAAAGAAATTTCTTCCAGCAGCCCTGCGGAGAGATATGGGATAAAAGTTAGCAGATAGGGCGTGCACAATTAAAAACATGATATATATACATACTTAAATACATACATAATATATATACTACATATATATATATATATATATATATATATATATATATATATAATATAATAATAATAATAGTATGCATAATATTGTATAATATAATAATTCTACTTATATGGATTGAGATTCGAAGTAATGCTCTTTCAGGCGTCTTTTGAATACAGCAATAGTGGGACTGTCACGAACGGTGGGAGGAAGCGAATTCCACAGTCTGACTGCATGAACGGTAAAGGAGTAGGAGTAGAAATTGGTGCGATGCGATGGAATGGAAAGAGTCGTTCTAACTTTAGACCTACACGGGGTATCAAAGGATCGAGAAAAATTAAATCTTTCGAGAAGATATGAAGGAGATAGGGGATTATACAGGATATTATAAAGTAAACAGAGGATATGGGAGTTGCGACGAAGGCGAATAGGGAGCCACCTGAGTTTCAATCGAAAGGCAGATACATGGTCGAACTTTCTAAGTCCAAACACGAACCTTATGCAGAGATTCTGCAACCGTTCAAGTTTTGTTAGCAGCTCTTCGGTGATATCCAGGTAGCAGGAGTTAGCATAGTCAAGGATAGGGAAAATGAGTGTCTGGATAAGGAAAATTTTGGTATTTACGGGCAAAAAGTTTTGGAGGCTCCTTAAGGTGTGCATCGAGTAATAAACTTTTCTGCTTACTTCACTGACTTGTGAATTCCAAGAAAGATTGCTGTCTAAGATTAAACCTAGGTTTTTGGCAGTGTTGGTATAGGCGATGACAGTGCCATTATACATGACCCTAGGCACATTATGTAACCGCTGAGTCATGTATTTACTGCCTATGATCATGGCCTGTGATTTATTCGGATTGACCAGCAGACCAAAAGAGTTAGCCCAGTTTGATATGCGCTGGAGATCAGCGTTAATTTCGGTAACTGCGGAATCAATATCATCTATAGCTGAATGACGATATATTTGCAAGTCGTCTGCGTAGAGATGGAAATTAGATTCAATTATTTGTAGTATTGTTATAAAAGGTTATAAAACTTCGTCATAATGATCTTATTCTACGAAAATTCTTTACACAAACATTATTGGGCCACTAATAAGGATTTTTAAAATAAAAATAGGTTGTTTTTTAGTTAAAAAATATTTAATTTACCAACAACTTAAACTAAATGCTCGAAATGCCCTCCACCTGCGGCAATACTTGCTCTACATCGCCTAATAAAAGATCTCTTAATACGACGCGCATAGCCGGCGATTTTACTTGCTGCTACTTGAATGCGCGTACGCAACTCTTCCACAGAATTTATTGGTTCCTTGTACACTATTTCCTTAATGCAGCCCCAGTAAAAAAAGTCCAGCGGGTTAAGGTCTGGCGAACGTGGAGGCCATAAAATAGGACCCAACCGCCCTATGCATCTTTCTGGATATGAATTATTTAAATGGTCCTTTACACGAACAGCGTAATGTGCTGGACATTCATCATTTTGCAGCCACATCTCGTTTCTAATCTCCTGTGGAACGTCTTGCAGTAATCCAGGTAAAGTATTTATAAGGAAATCCAAATACATTTCAGCATTTAATAGTGCCGGCAAATCAAATGGTCCATTTGATTTGCCAGATTGTGTATATAACACACCCATACATACCCTAAATTATTTCAAACCGGTGGTAACTGGTGATTGTAATTTATTATCACGACCTACAAAAAACAAACTTTATGTTTAAATTTTGAATAAAAACTTTTTTGTTTTTTACCTATTATAATATATTTCGTAACAGCCGTCTTTACTATGGATGTCGTAAAAGGGACAGAGGTAATATTATAATATATACGTAAAAAGGCAGCAGCGTTTCCACGGGTATAATTAATATATATAACGAAAAAAATACCTAATTCGGTTTTGGAGGAGGAAACAGTCGAGTCTCCTAATAGTCGATTTCTCGTACTTTTAATAGGTAATTTCAGTTCAAGCTGCAGCTGTCTATATCGGTTTGATCGAGCATTTGGGGTAACAGCAATAGACTTTTCAAATACCTATTTTGCATTTCTCTTACCCGTGGTGTTAATAATGTAAAACAGTCCGTGGAAACTGGACAAAATTAGTATTATCTGTAATATCTACGCGCGTGACAAACGAAAACGCGACTCGCTTCTACTTTTAAAATTCAAATGAGTACCTTAAAATAGTAATGTAACAACTATAGGTAAAATATTTGACGCTGCGTCTCTGCGTCAATGTGAGTTGAGGCTTACTGCCGGGCCGTGAGTATTATGTACGGCGCCCCCGAGATCGTGAAGTATTTATTTCACTAACTCACGACTTTAGTTTTTACCATAGGAGGAAAACAAACCGCTCGCTGACTGTTTGTCCGTATGCATCTAATAAACTCAATTAAACTTTGATACTTAATAGTAAAACCGTCCAATAGATCTAAAACCCACTGTATAATTTACTGTAGAATATGAAATGCAAAATGAAATGAAAAAGTAGTTATTCAGAAACTAAAACAATTTTTACATAACGGACCGTTCTTCATACTATACCTACCTTTGAAGGTAGGTTATACCTACCTTATATATATACCTACCTTTGAAGGTAGGTATATAATAGTATGAAGCCCGCAGCCGTCAATTTGACGGCACTAGAAATTCAATCAGAATACTCCTGAAATTTACAATTATGATTTATTTGACATTGCCGCCGCTTGTTGTTTGTAGTGAATCGTTCGCTTGTTTCAGAATTACTTTCTTGTCTTTGGGCCGCAGCTGAAGTAGATTTTTTTTACATACTCAGCACGTAGATCGCTGACTAATTGAAGGATAAAATATGCCGAGATATATCTATCCCTGTTACTTTTTGGTATATAATCCACGAGTTTATAGCTGCTAAATCAAGTATATTGTAAAAAATATGAATGGACCATCTTTGACTTCCAGCTCTTACGGTGTACTTCCGTGCCATTTGATCGACGATTTCCACACCAAATTTTGTTTAATTATTAAACAGAACTGTTTCAGGCAGCTTTTTTTATCAATACTTATGCTCACAGAACAATAATACTTAATAGCATCGCTTAAAAGTACAAATACAATAAAAAGTAGATAATAAATCGCATAGACAAATGACACTAGTCACATCCATCCTTACAAACATTTAGATTTGCTCTAGACATTTTACATTGAATTTTATAACACGAAACTACACGTTTCTAAATTCAATTAAAATGTATAGAAAACATTAACAGAAGTTTATAAATTAAAATGTAATTGAAGTAACGCAACGCTGGGAAATTATTTTCCAATTCAAAGTTCGTTCTGAATTAAGTTCCGTGCAATATAGAGCCGCCCCGAAGCCAAATGGAATTGCGAACTCTTTCACCTCGCTAAGTTCTTATCGTAGTTATCCGATTACTTCATTAGATTGTCCCAGTTTTTTGCCGTGTGAAGTGATCCCGATTATTGTATTTCAATCTCTTTCGGGGATTTCAATCAGGGAACGTTTACGGATTAAACGTGCGAACTTATGTTTATTGTTTGATATGATTAGAAAACCTTCAAGATGCATATTACTTTTGTTTTTAATGACTGCACCATACTATGTATCTATACTAATACTCGTATTATAAAGCGTTAGAGTTTGTTTGTTTGTTTAAACGCGCCAATCTCAGGAACTACTTGTCCAATTTGAAAAATTCTTTTTTTATTGTATAGTCCATTTATAGAGGAAGGATTTAGGCTAAATAACATAACGCAGCGACCAATAGGAGCCAAGCGTCAGTGAGAAATGTTACAAAAACGGGACTTTCGGTGCGCTGCATAAATGGTATATGTCGCTCAAGAACCACGCGAACGAAGTCGCGGGAACAGATAGTTATTAATATATATATTGTATGTTAGTATTTAAGGTATTTATAATATGGGCCAGAGTATCCTGAAATAAATGACGGACATACAAACCAAACTAAGAACCTTCTTTATGTCGATTAAATTATCTTAACCTGACGGACTTCTTACTAACAAAAAAATTATAAATAATTGAACGAAATACTGTTTTGTACATAGTCAGATAAACTTAACAACATACAAATTGTAGGTAACAACTTAGGTTGGATGTCTACGAGTATAAGCTTCCAGCTTATAACTGTACTTTATACAATACCTTACTCGGGACGGGAAATAACAGGACCTAATAGAATTCACGGAACAGTTAAGTGCTTAATCGAAACACTAACTTGTTACTAAAACAATCCCACCGAGTACCCGTAAACTGTATCGACCGAGGAACAATATTACAAACAGATAATTAGAAATTATTTCAATTAGGAAGTGATATTGGGCGCTGCAGGTTGGTATAATGTTATGATGCGTTTTGGCGTAGTCAAGTGTAAATTATGTCAGGTATTTTATACGCTTTGGCATAGTTATGGGGCATTTGACGTCAAGCGGGCCAGAAAAATAAAGTCAGATCTTGGATATTGTTCATAATTGGATCAATTGCACTTCCATAGGACCTGAATTAATGTACGTCCTTATTTTTCTTATTTTTTGGCTAGTTACGAATTTATGCGCCCTCAAATAATCATTAAAATTTGAAAAGCTGATTTTTCGAAAGCTGTTAATGAAGATTATCGGATGGAATAAAGAACAAGTAAATAGTGTTTGTTTGAGTATTTTAATTGATTTTCTAGAAAATAAATTGTAATTAGCAAAAAATATTTTTCTAGTTCAGTAAACCGGAAGTTAATATTAAACTTAATTTTTGTTTTCAATTGGGCGAATTTAATGTTAAGTGTTTTATACGCTTTGGCATAGTTAAAGTTAAAATATGTTATATCTTATGTATTGGTGCACCAACTTCGTAATGTGTATCAATCGAGGAACAATATTACAAACAGATAATCAGAAATCATTTCCATTAGGAAATTAATATACTGGGAGTTTTAGGTTGTTATGACGCTTTTTACACACTTTGGCGTAAGGTTATTTGTTAGCAATTTCGTAAACTGTATCGACCGAGGATCCATAATGCAAACAGATAATAATTAGAATTTATTTCTATTAGGAATCATAATAAATATTACGTCAAACAAACATTTTTTCAAATTAATTTTTCTGAATTTGAAAACTTTAAACTACCTGCAGTAAAATTTAACAGTAATTTTGCAGGTTGTCATCAACCTGCAACTTTTAGTATCACTTACTAATTAAAATAAAATCTAATTATTATCTGTTTGTATCCTCGGTCGATACAGTGTTTAAATCAGAGCAGGATACTCCTCTGAATAAAAAAACAGTATATTGTGTTAGTTTATAATATTATTATAATAAAAAAAATGTAATACCAAAAATAGGAACGTAACTGATGCAAATAGATTATTCATGAAAGTTTCACGAGGCTTTGTGAATTTCACCAAAGTTCACGTGGCGTTGTCAAAGTGATATTTTTAGGTTGTTTAGTGTTGAAAATATGGCATAATGAGTGTGACATTTGATTTCCCGGCACACCTCGTTAGTGCAATTTAATGCGCCGCCTGTAGCGATGCTCGTTTTATTATGCTAACGGGCGAACGTTGTAATATTTCGAGTACGTCAGCGGCGGTGACATGTTGCATATTTAAACAAAGGCGTTGCGCCGTGAGATTCGCGGGAAATCGTTGCACCATTAAGTCCCGTCGCTCCGCATAAAAGTGCTCAGCCGTATCAAGGAATATGTCTTTATTTTAGCCCGTTTTAACGCTGCTTAAGCAAGGTTAATTCCTTTTATGACATTATTTCTAATACAGAGTGATTCATGGTGCATATATTAAACCGAATAAAACTAAAAAAAAATTCAAAGTTCTAAAATGACCACAACGGTCTGAAGTGAATCTTACTATGCCGGGGCTCCCGGGCTCCTAGTCTGTACACACAAACACACTGCTCGTTGACCTGACCAGGATTGAAACTCATCTGTTTTGTGACTTCTATGGAGATCTTTAATCGTGATTTGTCTCGTTATGGTAAGTAATTTATATGAGATGTCAAAACAAAAAATGCTCTACGCGAGCAAGTGAATCTCTTCACAATATATTCGGCTTAATATATGCACCATGAATCATCCTGTATATCTATGGACGCTTCACGTGCTAAGTATACGAAGAACTTATGTTACAGATATTATGAGAAATATATTTTGTTACTTTTATACTATACGCACAACAAAATTTTTAAACACACATATTATTTGACATAGGAGCGTCGAGGTTTTTTTTCCTTTGGCGGGATTTGAATCCGGGATCTTCGGCTTGAGCATCGATGAGCTTAAAACCATTGTCCATTTTTATCACTAGCCTTTAACTACTGGAGGTGTATTATTGAAATTATTCTAATCAGGAGTTTTACAATTATGTATAAATCCAATTGTATCTTAAAAAGTTGACCTTCGCAAACGCGAACATATTGACAAAGTTACAAAACTTCGTCCCAAATCATAACAATAAACCGAACTAGAATTCAATCAACTCGGAAGGAACATATCGAATATTTTACGGTCCAAATAAAAGTGACCATAAAAATCTGTTTGCGAGAAAACTTTAACCCCTAAGGGTGTATGAAGTGAAGTCATCATTGAGAGAGATCGGCAGGCGTATTACGTGTGTATCTTGCAAAAGCAAAGCAATAGCAACAATTTCCGAATTTTTGCTCTTGCACGGTTAAAAGGCGCATAAGCGCCAAACACAAAATTAAGTAGGAGAGCAGTTAAAAAGTTTTCAAATTCAGAAAAAAATGTTTTGCAAGTAACTTTTTGAGCTGTTATTTGAATATTGGAGAGACAATATGAGTTGGAAAACATATTGAGCAGTTATTTAATTTAAGGACGGTTGATTAATTATTGCGACAGTAAAACACAGACAGTAATAAAAAATCAATCGGTTATTTTATCATAAAGTGTAAATTCTAAAAATAACTGAGCAGTTCAATAAGTGAATGAGCGGGGAAAAAGTTATAGAATTAGCGGTTCGATAAATAGTTCGGCAGATCACAGCAACCGGTGACACCCAAAATATTCTAACGTCAAATTATTTTTTTGTAGGGTTTGGTTTATAACCAAACCCTACAAAAAAATAATTTGACGTCAATGTTTGTTTGACGTAATATTTATTAAATAGTTCCTATGATTGCCACCAAATTGTTTTTGGCGCTAGTGTCGTAACAAAAATTAATCAAATGTGCATTTAGACATATCGTCGAGCGATCAGCAGCAGTATTTTTGACGTTCAGCAATCGATTGCGAGTCTATTGCTAATCGCTGTTTACGTAATCGGCCGGCCGGGGGCGGGTGGGCTTGACAGTCGGGACACATCGCGATCTCAACGATTTACATATTACGTGACATTTTTGCAAAGACCCCATTGACTCCACTTCGATTGACTGAGACATTGGGGCTGATATTGTTTTCAAACGTTACCGTTTTGGGACTTTTGTGGATTATTTTTACAAACGCTTCTCTTGTTCGAATATTAAGCACTTTTCACGTGAATTGGTTCTTCTTTCGGATATATACAGGCCCAGGTTATAAAGTCATCCTCAACGACCTGTAACATTTTGTATTGTTGTATAATTTGATTACATAACAAAAGTTATACTTAGACACTGATGAACTAGCAAATCTGGAGGCTGAAAGCCCTATGTACGGCCCAGAACCAGTCTGTGGAATACCTCCCAGCACTACCAAACGAGAGCTTAAGGAATGGAGCCGCAGGCTAAGCATAGAGCAGTGGGATGGATAATACTTTAGGGTGTGTATGGGTCCCGTATACACACCCTAAAGTATTATCCTGTCCCGATTCATTGTTCATATATTAAGCCGAATATAGTGTGAAGAGAATGACGCGTAGAGCATTTTTTTTGTTTTGGCACCTTACATAAATTACTTACCATAACGCGACAAATTATTAAAAATATCCATAAAAATCTGTATAAAGTTTACTATAAAAGTATCAGCGCTGAAAGATTTACTTTTTTTAAATTATTGTATGGAAAAATTTATGATTTTGGGACATTTCTCATAGAAATCTTGTATAATTAACGTTGTCGATTTTTTTATACATAGTTAAATCACATAAACACGTTCGTAATAAGTTGTGCCTACGGATTCACTTGTATTTATTTAATTATTGACTCACCAACAGAACAACTTTTAGTAGGTACATTAATAAAATATAAAACATAAAGGGCTTATAGATAAAATGAGTCCTAATGATTAAGTACAACATGCGTTTGCGACAATGAATATGAAATATGGGATATGTGATAACATGGATATGTATTAAACATTTTGAAGCTTTGAATATTAAGATGATACATATTTATCAAAAAATCGACTACGTATTTTTATACAAGGTGTAAAAAATGTGATAATACTTTAGCGTGTCTACGTACATTTTAATATTCACAGCTTTAAATTGTTTAATACAAGTGAATCCGCGGGCACAACTTGTTACGAACGTGTTTATGTGGAGTTCGCAGAACCGCGAGTATGTGTGAGTGGAGGCCAACAGGTCAGGCCAGATAACTCGCAGTATCTCGCCCCGAGTTAGTCTTGACGTGTCTTCGAGTAGCAACGTGAATTAATAATTACTTTTCGCACACAGTCCAGTAAAATGAAGGCTTGTATAGTTCTCTGCGCTTTCATTGTCTGTTTCACACAAACTAATGCGGGGCTTATACCGGACAACGTACTGCATGGCCTTCTGAGCGCACCAACCCAGCTGAACAATGCTGTGCACGGTGCAGTCAACGACGCCATAACCTTCATGGAACCTGAGGAAGAGGAAAGACCTTCATACCTGAGTCCACCTCAAGTGTCCACTACCCTTGCACCCGTGACGAAGCCCCAAGTGACAACGGCAGTACCAGTATCACCACCTACCACCGTGGCTCCCACCAACGAAACGACCACCAAAAAGGATGGAAGGGAAAACTTCGCCGGTGGATGTTCTACAGGGTTCAAACGCACCGCCGACGGTAGATGTATGCCCACTATTTAAGTCTATGTGAAACAACAATAAATTGTAATGAAAAAGTTATGTGTATTCTTCTTTGTGTATACAGTGTGTATAAAGAGCAGTCACTATAACTTTGAGATACGATTAAACTACCTTCCCCCATTTTGGAAAATTTTTTTTTGTCAAAAACGAAAACATATTTTTTTTTACTTTTCACCATTTCTTATTTTTTGGTCGCAAAAATAACAATAATGCGAAAAAATTTTTTTTTTTTAATTTTTGTAAAAAAAATTTAAAACTAATACATTTCTAGAATGAGAAAAGGTAGTATAATCATATCCCAAAGTTATAGTGACTGCTCTTTTTACACCAGTTATAGAGCTAGTATGTGTATATTAGAGCTAGTATGTAAAGATAAATATCTCTACTAATAATAATATTGTTATGTGTCAAAAACCGATCAAGCGCCTATTTTCATTTCTAGCAAAGATCGTTCATATTAATTCAAATCCTCAAATTAATAAATGTAATATTATTGAGTGATAATACTTTATGTTGTATAGGTACACACGTAGGTCTCTCCTGTATATAGAGCTTACTGAGAGAGTACCAGCGCTAAAAGACTTACTTTTGATTATCATGTTTGTATGAGAAATGCTCCAACATCATGAATTTTCCCATACAATAATTTAAAAAAGTATCTTTTTCAGCGCCGGTACTTTCTCAGTAAACTCTATATACGGGACCTAAAAACATCCTAAACCACACTCGTTAATATTATAGCCTGTATAATTCTTGATAGTATGACGAAGGCGTATGATGCCGTAAACATTTTTTTTTAATTCCACCCCCAAGGGTTTGAAATATCACATGCTCAAAGCAGCGGTCAAAGCTTGTTTCTCATATTATTAATAATAATAATAATATAATTTATTTCTTAATATCACATCCATATTATGTTAGTAAACACACACTTTAAAACTTAAAACCTATGTAGTATATTCAAATATAAATTAAAATTATTAAGGTCTAGTTAGGCACCGAACTGAAACTCATATTGATTTAATATTATGCACTCCAATCCAATGCCTCACCAGGCCATCAGGAGTGTCTGTCACTGCCCTTAGAGCATTCTAAGCTGTTAGTGCTACTTCGGACACGCTGCATTAACAACGCTACTCTTTTTCTTATTATGGACTTAAAGCCGTACACTACAGTACCTTGGTAGTCCTAAGAGCATTCTAAATATGTTGTTATTTATTTATTTATGTATTTATTTTGTTTGCCAACAGCTTATTAGTAACACAGTGACAGTACAGTATAGATAGGATGAAAGCCAGTAACAGGTTCCCACTAATATATATGAAATTTTATCGCAATAATAATAATAAGTTACTTGTACTAACCTAATACATCAGTCATTAGCCTCAAAAAATTTCTTATTATATTCATGTCTTGTTATATTAAGATCATAAATAAACTAGTACTATACCCATTGTCTAAGATCAATACACCCAGAAATGTTTTGTGCAAAATGCAAATCCAATTAAATTCCGAAGAAAACCTACCTACACTTAAACTAGCGTATAACTTCAGTCTCGAATGCATTTCAACTGCATTTGCTTAAAACTTGTAAATATTAAGCGAAAACTCTAGCCAATTAAGCAGGCTGTACTGCCTCGCTGGAAGTTTCTCGGGAGTTCTGCCTGCGCTTGTTCGCGAAAAGGAGAGCTTATTGCCTTTTGATTATAACTAAAGCTACTTACTAAAAATAACTCATCGTAGTTTGGAATTTTAGTAATTCGCCAATTTCAATTGCCACTTAAAATTTATAACAAAACTTTTATTTGATTCAGGAAATGTATATGTTTCTGTATGTTTCACATTGAAATTGGATCTGTCCAAGCAGCAATATTGATAGCTACGTGAAGTAAAGTTATCGAATGACTTGTATGAAAAGCATGACAGCGCCAATACAATTGATAAATAATAATCGATTTTACTTTAAGAAACAAATTTTCCTGCTCCGGCAACAGGAACATATTTTGAAAGTTCCGTATAATAAAGTAATCGATTGTCGCTATAATCGATTGTATTGGTGCTACCTTTTCATACAATTAATATTCGTTTACGATACTTTACGAAGTTTTCAAATGCATCTGATTGGCCTCAAGCAAATTTTGCTCTCCGATGAAACAAAATACATAGTAGACTCCCAAAATAATTACCCCTCATTTAGCTACCGTGTAGTCGGGTAATAATAATTAATATGCTTAGAAAATTATATTAATTATTATTTTTTTATAAGAAAAGTATTAATTTTATTAAAATTAATTCGAGGAATTTGGAAAAACAACAGAAGTTTTCCTCGAATTAATGTTGAATGGCCAATTCACACTCAGTTCATAGAAAATGAAAATAGAAGTACTAAATAATAAATTTTGCCTCAATTATAAGTACATTTTATTCTTACCTATATGAGGCACAAATTTTACCAACAACGGTACTTTTAGTACTTTTAAAGTCTATTCAATGCAGACCAACAAATATTTTCTCGTTTTATTTATTTTTATTTTAGTACAAAAGTTTATATTAATTTTTATGTATAGTTTAGTGTGAGTGTTACGTAGATAGGTGTATAACATAATATTAATGAAAATATTACGAAAAAAAAACAAGTTATACAGTTACCATCCAATTTAATATTCAAGTTTTTTATTTTTAAAGTCGTTTATCTATTTAAAAGTTAAACTATTAAGAGGAAAAAAAACTCCCTTTTCTCATACAGAAAAAGTCTACGTCTATGCTCCTGTTTCCTCCCTGGATAATTGAAAAAAGCCCCTAGAGTATTTTTTTACTGAGTTTCTATTTATATTATTAATGTAATTATTAAAAGGTCCTTTTTTTCTTAAATTAATAATTATTAAAAGAGATAAATGAAACTTCAAAACCCGAAAATAAATGGTCAGATTTTTGGCTGTGTTTAATAATAATAATAATAATAGCTCCCCTCACCGATTTCGGTGTCGGTAGCCGATTTCATTGAAACCAGGCCAGCTACGCAGGAGTTATTTTATAGTGCCCAAGTGTGTGCGCAATACACAGAAGCACTCTCTCTTCCTTTTACTCTCATAACCCAGTGGGACGGTAAACCTGGACGGACACGACTGGCGAGAGAACAGGCGCAGGACCGACTTTTTACATGCCCATCCGACGCATGGATCATCTTTCTTGTCAGACAATCAGGTGATCACCCTGCATTGTCCTAACCAAACCTGAAAACAACATTTTTTCTTGTTCCAACGCGGGAATCGAACCCACGACCTCCGGGTAGAGAGCGAAGCTCTGAACCACTAGACCACGGAGGCGTTTAAACATCCAGGAAACAAATTGGAGTACATTTTATGATAAAATCAAAATATAGTCACCTAGTTCAAGCCGTTTTTAATTTAAAATGAAAAAGGTACCTAAATCGGTTTAGTTTTTGAGGAGGAAACAGAGGTCTCCTTAATAGCTAATTTCATTTTAAGCTGCACATATCTCTATTGGTTTGATACGATGGCGGAATAGCAATAGACTTTACAAATACATACTTTGCATCTCTCTAGCCTGTTGTGTTTCCTCTTAATAACAGGACAATCCGAATAAACATTTATGCGTAATCCATGTTTGTGCAAGTAAAACGAGAAGCAATTTACTTTGACAACATTTTAATGAAAAGTGTCCATAAATAACAGGGTATCGCTTAGGTGTAACAATGTCCATATTTTATTCGCCGAACAAAAAACCTGATCGATTGCATTGGTTAATTCGAAACTTACAAAAAAGCACGCAACCAATTTAGAACGCGACACGTTGGACAGATGACTTGTCCGTGTGTAGAGGCAGCTCAGTAATTGAGCCATTTGTGTTACTCCCGCCGCAGAACAGTGGCCAAACCGTTACCATTGATACGTTTGTATTAGAGCTCAGAGATTGTATTTGAATATTGTTATGCTAGTTTAAAAGAATGTAATGTTAACGTCAGCTTGACATAAATGACAGTGCTGCTTAACATATTATATATTAGTCGGTCAAGAGAGTATGTAAGAGTAGAACCTATGTACCTAGTTATGAGTTATTGAGCCATTTGTGTCACTCCCGCCGCAGAACAGTGGCCAAACCGTTACCATTGATACGTTTGTATTAGAGCTCAGAGATTGTATTTGAATATTGTTATGCTAGTTTAAAAGAATGTAATGTTAACGTCAGCTTGACATAAATGACAGTGCTGCTTAACATATTATATATTAGTCGGTCAAGAGAGTATGTAAGAGTAGAACCTATGTACCTAGTTATGAGTTATTGAGACACGTTGGACAGATGACTTGTCCGTGTGTAGAGGCAGCTCAGTAATTGAGCCATTTGTGTTACTCCCGCCGCAGAACAGTGGCCAAACCGTTACCATTGATACGTTTGTATTAGAGCTCAGAGATTGTATTTGAATATTGTTATGCTAGTTTAAAAGAATGTAATGTTAACGTCAGCTTGACATAAATGACAGTGCTGCTTAACATATTATATATTAGTCGGTCAAGAGAGTATGTAAGAGTAGAACCTATGTACCTAGTTATGAGTTATTGAGCCATTTGTGTCACTCCCGCCGCAGAACAGTGGCCAAACCGTTACCATTGATACGTTTGTATTAGAGCTCAGAGATTGTATTTGAATATTGTTATGCTAGTTTAAAAGAATGTAATGTCAACGTCAGCTTGACATAAATGACAGTGCTGCTTAACATATATTAGTCGGCCAAGAGAGTATGTAAGAGTAGAACCTTACCTAGCTATGTTATGCTAGTTATAAGGAATGTAATGTTAACGTCAGCTTGACATAAATTACAGTGATGCTTAACATCTATACCTATATTAGTCGGCCAAGAGAGTATGTAAAAATAGGGCATCTGTAGGAACATAGGTATTTATAAGAACATATGGTCCTTGTTATAAGTAACTGAGCCATTTGTGTTACTATCGCAGAACGGTGGCCAAATCGTTAACATTGATGCTTTTGTACTATAATTCAGAGATTGTATTGAGGTACAGTTTAATGGCCACAACCACGTCGAATGCGACTTCTCATCATTGTTAAACTTCGTGGTCTAGTAGTTTAGAGCCTAGCTCTCGACTGAGATCGTAGACTCGATTCCCGCGTTGGAACAACAAAAAAATTTGCTTTTAAGATTGGTTAGTACAAAAATTATATAATCCGACTACGTAATTAATGTAGCCTATGTTACCTTAACTAGGTAAAATTACAAATCCACCTAATTCATTGAATTGATTTCTGCTCAGCGTTTTAGGCGCTACAATCCCAATACGGTTGAAAAAGCATACATAGACTACCAAAACAATTGCCGTTTCGCCATAGTCATAAAAATATGTCCACAGCAATCATCAATCAATTTGAAGGTTCATGTTCGGTCAATACTCAATTTGTACCGACGTACGCTACACCTACCTGTGTAGGTGTAGGTGTAGGTGTATGGGCACGCGATGATTTTCTCCGGGCCGCGTTACGCCGGCCGTTTGTTAAGCCCTCGAATTATGTGGCGCCCGAGGGAGCACGGGAAGCTACACAAAACAAATTTTACTTTTTTGCTTAGAAATTTACTCTCCGCCTGCTCGGGTAGGGTAAATAATAGTCTCCCTTGCAAACAATTCGGCTGTATTGTTTTAGTTTTTCGTATTTATGAACACCGTTAGCATTTTTTGTGTATATTGGACTGTTTTTGAATAGCAAAACTTAATACTTGTACATATAATTTAAAATTAAATACTCCAGCACCATTGCTGGTTATAACTACTTTAACTTTTAATTTAGGGCAAATTTAAGAAACTTATTTATATAAACAGTAAGTAGGTAAAACAATTTGCTACAGATGATGTCTTTACTATTTTTTGTTAGATGCATTGTTTCCGAAATATCGTGATTTTTTTTCGAAAATGGTGGCTGAGGTACAAGGGTGGCGACCTCACAAACTTGAGGTTAAGCTTCTAACGACCCCCATGTCCCAAAAATATAATTGCGTCCTCTAAAAACGTCATGTAACATTTTATTGAACTAAGGGCAAACATCGGAGGAGCTAAATAATAATGCCCATATAGCATTAATGTCAGATGATGAATCATAGATGACGACCTCCGCACCGCAGTGGTTAAGCGCTTTGGTGCTCGAGCGAGAGGTCGCGGGTTCGAATCCCGCCGAGGGGACAAAAAGTTTTCAATGTTCCCGGGTCATGGATGTGTATTAAATTTGTTTATAATATAATAAAAATCTAAAATATGTGTATAGTATAAAAGTATTAAATATATTTTCGTTGTCTGGTACCTGTAACACAAGTTCTTCGGATACTTAGCACAGGGCAAGATTGACGTGGTGTGAAGCCAAGTGGTGTGTGTCAGTATATATTATTATTATTATGTTTTTATATTGTTTGTTTTCTCGGCTTTTTTCGCCGGCAAACTGCTATGTACTGGCCAAAGCCAAGTACATACCAGGTAAGCAATTATAATTTATGTATTAGTGTGTGGTAGATGAGTTAGGGGTAGATTGATTTAATGTATGTTCAGATTGTGCGGTTGAATGTGAACTTAAATGTGTTTGTGACACCTTAAAAGTAGATGGTTTTATTATTATTATATAGATGTTCAATATTTCATCATCTGCGCAAGCGCAATAAATTGCGAATTGACCCTGTAGAAATAACCTACTTAGGATAAATCTACTGGTAAGCTTATTAAGTAAGACAGCGACAGAAGTTTATATAAGCTATCCGACACACGAAGCGTGGCGACGCTTAATTTTTGTATGTATTTAATAGGAAAAAGTACTATATGCATAATCATAAATAATAGGAAAAAAGAGATGATTATGGTATGAAAAACACAAAAAAATTAATTGATTAGATCTATTTTTATTTGAATTGATACTAAAAATAATAAAAGTATCTAAACTAAAAATAATAAAATAATAAAAGTATTAATATACAAGTTTCTGTAACGTAATATTTATTTAATATATTATTAGAAAATTAAAAAATAAAAGTCTAATCTTTATTTTTACGTTTCAAAAAGAAGAAAATAGTATGTAACATAATGTAAAGTTATTTTATTGGTCAAATAGGTTCTCAAGTAGGTAGCGAACCTTGAGAAGGAGTTTGAGTTTTTTATTAATATGGGCCCTAGACTGACTTAATTACAGACATTGTGTTTATATTATAGTGACTTCACGTAGCTAAAGTTCATTTATATTCTTAGGCCCGTATTAATAAAGAAATCTCAACCCAACCTCACTTGAGAATCTATTTGACAAATAAAACAACGTTTCGTTTTTCTTTTAAAAGTGACAACTTTATTAATTTTACATTGTTCTTTAATTTCTTTTCTTTTTATACCGTAATAGCTGTGCCCGCGTCTGCGTTTTTGAGTGACTTAAACCGTTTATGCAGCGCACTCAACGAAAGTCCCCAAATGTGAATAATTTTCCCCGTTTTTGCAACATTTCTCACTGACGCAGCGTAATGTTATGTAGCCTTAAGCCTTCCTCGATAAATGGACTATCCAACAAAAAAAATATGTTTGAAATCGGACCAGTAGCTCCTGATATTAGCGCGATTAAACAAACAAACTCTTCCGCTTAATAATATTAGTATAGGCGTATAGATATTCATATTGTAGATTACAGAAAATTTATTAAAATAAGAATAATCTATATTTTAGAATCTTTATTTTTACCTTTTTAAAAAGAAAAAAATAATATGTAACATAAGTAAAGTTCGTCATTTTTAAAAGTGAAACGAAACGTTTTTTTATCTGTCAATTAGGTTCTCAAATGAGGTTGGGTTTGAGACTCCTTTATGAATACGGGCCTTAGGCATCTCGACCGCATTGAGCCAAGTTATGCGGTTAACTCTAGTCGGCAAATGAAGACCGATGAGAAGACAAACAGACAAACTCCAGAGGCTTCGGACAATAGTTACTGTGACTTCGTTGAAGATAATACTGACCTACTAAGGCATATTCTGCCGTCCTTAGCATAAACATCGCACTTGCTTGGAGGTTACTTTCGAGTAAATCGCCATCAAAGTTTTTCCTATATTTTGTTGTCTCTATGAAACTAATGGGAATATTCAAATATTTTTTGTTTTGTTTAGTGTCTTTCAATGTGGACATTGCATGTGCGATATTATATGTACATATTTAGTTAATTTATGATATATTTACGACGATTATTAGTTTGAAATGGATCCACATTTCTTGTATATGATTAACAAAATAACGAAAAGTATAACAGCTTTTAAAAATGTTGTGATTGGTCCTGGTTGATCTCGTTGCGGTGATTCCTAATATGCTATTAACTCATTTTCGCCAAAAATGTCGATTGCGTTGTTTATGATAATTGTTCACACACGTTTTTTCACCGTCAAATCTAAGGTGAAAATTTGCCGCCGTATTTTTGTTAACAAGACCCCATAGTATTATTACAACAATGACAACCATTCCTACATAAGGTGAATTATCACGACGAAAAAACTGTTTTTCATGGCACTGATTATATTTGGTCTTACTGGAACGCATTAATTGTTTCTTAAATTCTAGGAACCGTTTGGGTATCACGGCACAAGGTCGAGGAGTCGCGACGCGCCATTTTTAACACGATTTCATTAGGTCGAAACGTAACTAGTTAGTTATGTATTAATACATAGTTATGTAATAGAATCTAAGGTCACTAATTATAACCTTCCAAAGATCGTGGCGTAATTAAAATTGGCAGCTGCATGTAGTTCTAATGACAATACAATAATTTAGTACTCTCGAACTGATCTAATGATGGAGCCTGAAGAAATCGACTGGAACTTCATGATGGAACATCGTAGCATAGCTGTTTATGGACTTTACCCACTGTGTTTTTCTAGTGTTTTTAAACTGTACATTTTTCTATACATTTATTAGGGAAAATCATATCGGGCATCGCCGCGCCGTGACGCTCCATACTATATATGCATAATCATAACTTGTAACTTAATTGTTAGAAAATAGAGATGCATATCCCATGAAGAAAAACACGAAAATACGGGACACTTATTTAAACACGGGATGTGAGTTAAGCGTAAAGTATTAAATACTCAATAACAATCATCTAAAGGAACAGTAACAGTAACAGACTGTTTTTGTTACTGATAAATATGCCATGAAGGACGGGACGCTTCTCTCTGTGCCAATGTGAGTTTAGCGTAAAAGTATTAAATGCTCAATTAATGTCATCTAAAGAAACTCAGTATCCTGGGAAAACTAAGCATTGACAAATTGGAGCAACGGAGGAAAACAATTTAGATCCTCCTTGGAGCACTGTCAGGAACTTGGCGTTCATTCAGTCCAAACTTCGATAGTTTCCCGCCTGATTTGAGATTGTTGCAAATTTAACGCGAAAGTGCTCGGGAAAGGTTGCTAAGCAACACACGAAAACTGATACATCCTGAAGTTTCAAATGAACTTCTAAGAAAATATTATTTAAAAATATTGTACTGTTGTCACTTTAAAAAATAACAATCAATATTAATCAGACTGGAATGTTACGTTCGTCGTTTTGGGCGTGTTTCACTAAGCAATGTTAAAGTTCATCCTTCGTTAAATATCATGCTATTCCTCTCGTAATTCCTATCAATGAATGAGAAGGCATGTTATTTTAATACGCCGGACTTAGTCCCGATTTCACCAACGCATGTTAGTGTTAACGGCGTGTTAAAATAACATGCCTTCACATTAATTAATAGGAATTACAAGAGGTATGAATGGAGAGAGCATTTAATAAAATGAAAGTTGCAAACCACTCTTAAAAATACGCGGCACGATCGAATCTGAATCAAAATCAAATCAGTTTGGAGAGTAAGGATCCTGGTTCCGGTTAATATGCAGACTCACTTAATCGTATGGGCGTCGTCAGGTTGTTCTAACGAGGTGTGAATTAAGCGATTGTTTAATTAATTGTTACCTAAAATGTCTTAAGAAATTTTGTGTGTTAACGATAACCGCGTACGTAATATTACGTAGTTACGTAGACGACCCCTTCGCGACAGGTTCAAATAAAACCCGGGATAAATTTTAGAGTAACCAACTATAAAATTAATAAGAGTTGAATCTAAGGGTTATAGAAAATAATAGATTAGAAACCTAAGGTTAAACACTAACCTAGTGTAGCGCAAGTGTGCTTAAGTGTAGACTGCGAATCGTGTCTGTAAAGCCTTTTTGAATTATAATATGAAAAGCTGCACTGTCTCTGCTTTATGATAGTAGACATTAGAGCAGTACAAGCTGCTAGCACTAGACAGTACAAGCTGGGCTTCCGAAGGTGTTTTCAATTCGCTGGCGACGGGATAAAGTTGTCACCGCTTGCTCCGAGGAAATGGCTGCCAGGGTTCAGGATACTAAGCTTTTTCAGCCCTTGTTTCCTCCTTGGTAGCGCTAGAGTAACAAAATTTTTTTTAGGAGTATGTAATGCCACAGTAAAGTACCTTATATACTTTACTTACTTATTTAGTAAAATTTTTAAAGGATTTTTTTAGGAAATATTACGAATATGTAATGCCACACTAAAGTATCTTACATACTTTACTTACTTATTTAGTAAAGTTTTTGAAGGTTCTATTTTTTAGGAAATATTACGAGTATGTAATGCCACAGTAAAGTATCTTACATACTTTACTTACTTATTTAGTAAAGTTTTTAAAGGTTATATTTTTTAGGAAATATTACGAGTATGTAATGCCACAGTAAAGTATCTTATATACTTTACTTACTTATTTAGTAAAATTTTTAAAGGATTTTTTTAGGAAATATTACGAATATGTAATGCCACACTAAAGTATCTTACATACTTTACTTACTTATTTAGTAAAGTTTTTGAAGGTTCTATTTTTTAGGAAATATTACGAGTATGTAATGCCACAGTAAAGTATCTTACATACTTTACTTACTTATTTAGTAAAGTTTATACAGGTTATATTTTTTAGGAAATATTACGAGTATGTAATGCCACAGTAAAGTATCTTATATACTTTACTTACTTATTTAGTAAAATTTTTAAAGGATTTTTTTAGGAAATATTACGAATATGTAATGCCACACTAAAGTATCTTACATACTTTACTTACTTATTTAGTAAAGTTTTTGAAGGTTCTATTTTTTAGGAAATATTACGAGTATGTAATGCCACAGTAAAGTATCTTATATACTTTACTTACTTATTTAGTAAAATTTTTAAAGGATTTTTTTAGGAAATATTACGAATATGTAATGCCACACTAAAGTATCTTACATACTTTACTTACTTATTTAGTAAAGTTTTTGAAGGTTCTATTTTTTAGGAAATATTACGAGTATGTAATGCCACAGTAAAGTATCTTATATACTTTACTTACTTATTTAGTAAAATTTTTAAAGGATTTTTTTAGGAAATATTACGAATATGTAATGCCACACTAAAGTATCTTACATACTTTACTTACTTATTTAGTAAAGTTTTTGAAGGTTCTATTTTTTAGGAAATATTACGAGTATGTAATGCCACAGTAAAGTATCTTACATACTTTACTTACTTATTTAGTAAAGTTTTTAAAGGATTTTTTTTAGGAAATATTACGAATATGTAATGCCACTGTTAGATACTTTACAGTGGCATAACATATAAAATAATATTTCCTAAAAAAATAGAACCTTTAAAAACTTTACTAAATGTTTATTACTCTAGCGCTACCAGGGAGGAAACAGGGTTCCCGTAGACCTTATTTCTCTATGAAAAAACGGCCTTTGTGTTTCCTATTATTTATATTATTTATATTAGATATAAATTTAAATATAAATATTATTTTTCTCTTTTTTCTTTTTCTCTTAAAGTATGTCGTTATTATTATATCTAGTTGTTTCACTTTGTTTTTAAATTTTAAAGAAATACAGTTTTGTTCTAAGCCGCCACTTATAAATATGTACTCTTTTGAGTCCCCCATAGGACAGGCGTCGCCTTATTTGGGGGAATGTTACTGTAACATTTGGCTAATGTATGTTCTTGGAAATTAATGATTTGTATTGTATTGTATGTTTCCTAAGTTACCTTTAACTGGCAGGTTTGTAAACAAGTCACATGGAGATCCAGCACAAACGTCAGATATTAATTAGAAGTTGCTCCATACTAATTAATACTAGGTCCTATTTTTTCATCGTTTTCTCTCATCACCATGGCAATTGACTACGCTTGAGCGCAGAACACAGACGTTAGCAAACTACCACAAGTACTCTTAGTTAAGCAATACAAATCTACCTTTACGTTGTATTGTTTAACCCCTTTTCGAGTGATAGAGTGTAAAATGAACAGTCGCTAAAACTTTGGCGTATGACTATATCTTTTCTCATTCAAGTAATCTATTTTTAATTTGTTTTAACAAACAGTATTGGGAAACTTTTTTTACTTTTTTGTTGTTCTTGCAACCAAAAAGTCATAAATTGTAAAAGACTACAAAAAAAGTTAGACTTCATTTTTTTAGTTTTTGACAAAAAAATTCAATATGTCTAGAATGAGAAAAGGTGTATAGTCATAATATCCCATATTAACACATAAGGTTGTAGTGAATGTTCTTTTTAAATCCTTTATATTATGTAAACATAGCTTAGTATAAACAGGCTAGGCTATAATGCTTCCAATTTAAATAGTTTAAAACAAAAGCACCCAATTTAGTCTATATTATTTAATACTTTACTCATATTTATTATATTATACACAAATTTATTACAAATACCACAAAGTTGATAATAAACATATTACGTACTCAAGGAAGGCAGAGAAGTTGTTTGTTTCTTAAGCGAGATTCGAACCCGCAACCTCTGGCTTGAGATGCACTCAACCACTGCGCAACAGAAGTCGATAAGCCAAGTTAGAAGTAGGTAGATTATAAAAAAAGGATTTGAATTCTCACTTTTTTATTTTCTTTCTTAAAGCTTTTTATAAAATAACAGCGATAATAATCTGTCTTAAGCTAGGCAAAGCAATTATGAATTTAATTCTTGCTACGATAAATACTTTGTAAAATATTGTTATTTTTAAATACAATACAAACAGTAAATATTTGATTATAAACAATAGTTATAGTCAAATTGACAAAATACTAGTGTACTCTACCTACAAATGTAAAATTAAGTGTATAATACGGTAAATATTAGGTATTATGCAAAACAACATAACATATTAACACACACATCAGTTTTTATCATTGGATACTTATCACAATATAAGCTACATTACAAAAAAATGGCCGTCGCAGGACGCCCGATAGATGTGAAACATATATATTAATATTATATAATATGTAAATACGCACACAAAAAAAGTCGGTAGCGGTGGAGTAGTGGGGGCTTCGCGCCATGACAGTGTCATGCCGTTTTCCGTCACGGCATTCGAGTAAATTCTACTGCCAAGCTGCGCCAATAGATGATTCACATTAAAATATTATTTTTACTTCAGCATCTTCAGAAATACAAAGCAAATTACTGTAACAGTGCATTTTGTAATTCTACAGACAGTTGTCATAAATAATCAAGAGGTAGGTAATTCTTCTGTTGGGTAGCCGGTAGATCTGGTATGACTTAAATTCAGTTTCTTCTTATTTCTCTTCTCTCCTGAAATCGAAATAAGAGAAAAAATTAGTATGTCGTGAAATAATCTATACTTTAATATTATAAAGCGGAAAAGTTTGTTTGTTTGTTTGTTTAAATGCGCTAATCTCAGGAACTACTGGTCCGATTAGAAAAAAATCTTTTTTTGTTAGGTAGTCCATTTATAGAGGCTTTAGGCTACATAACATTACGCTGCGACCTATAGGAGCGAAGCGTCAGTGAGAAATGTTGCAAAAACGGGGAAAATTATTCACGTTTGGGAATTTTCGTTGCGTGCGCTGCATAAGCGGCTTAAGTTACTCAAAAACCACGCGAACGAAGTCGCAGGGCACAGCTAGTAATATTATAAATCGGAAGAGTTTGTTTGTTTAAACGCGCTAATCTCAAGAACTACTGTTCCGATTTGAAAAAATCATTTTTTGTTGGATAGTCCATTTATAGAGGAAGGCTAGGTCATATAACATTACGCTGCGACCAATAGGAGCAAAGCGTCAGTGATAAATGTTACAAAAACGGGGAAAATTATTCACATTTAGGGACTTTCGTTGCGTGCGCTGCAAAAACGGTTTAAGTCACTCAAAAAACCACGCGAACGAAATCGCGGGCACAGCTAGTTACTATAAAAGAGTACCTATTATAAGTTCTTAAATTATAACAGTGAAGTAGTATTTGTGTTATAGACCAGGTGATTAATGTGGGGAATATGAATAATATCTATCTCTATTAAGTTAATTTTAAGTTCTTCTCGTTTTCTCTTACCAATACGTATGAATCAGAGTTATTCCGCGAACCAAAAGGTAGGGCAACCCAAAATTGTGTGGCTTACAAAATGTTGGCTATTATATCTTTTCGGATAATACATAACTCAATTTTGCCACAATTTTTATCGCTATAAACGTTTTAAACGCGTGAATCATCATTTAATTCTGTAATGTATCGAAATTTATGATTTTCACGTTGCACATAAAATAAAGCAAAACCAAAGAGGTTAGATAAGGGTGCCTAGCCACGAGAGAATCGGTGACCAACTATTTGTAGATAAAAAATAGATCCCATCAAAAACAAAACTTATAAAAAGTGCCAAGTCTCACAACTAAGATCTTTTGCCGTAAAAAGTTATGAGATCCATGTGATGCCAAGCTGGGGTAAGTCGGTTGGTCTAACAACATCTTATAGTGATCTCATAAATATTATTAATGTTTTAAATAAATAAATAGATTGACTTGGCAACCGCATGAATAAACAATGTATATATTATTATCTATCTCACAAGTGATATTAAATCAGATTGCTTAGTGCGCTTGCCAAGTTATACGACTATTTTTTTAAAACATAAAAAAAAAATTATATGATCACTTTATGATGTTGTTAGACCAAGACTTATTTGAAGATTGTATGTCTGCTAGAAGTCTATCACTTTTGATGATAGGAGTTAGTGAGTGAGTGACAAAATAAAGAAACTTTGAGAAGTTATAATTCTTAAACTACTGGTTCAAATTGAATTAAATTTGGAATATAACGTGTTTATATAATGCCTACTTAGTAATTAAAATGCAGGCTTCTAGTTTCATGCACAACGAAGTTATAAGGGGTCGAAAATGGCCTGAAGTGAAGAAAAGATGTTACGGCCGTGCTCAACTTGGCGGGGGCACTGCCATGTCCCCAGATATCGATAAGTATAACTCATATCGAAAGTCGGTCAGAAATAATACGGTTAAAAAGTCTGCCTGATTATAGGTTTTACAAAAAGTAGCCCATGTGTGGGCCCCCTTACTCCTATATTGCTGGAGGTGGGGTATTCTGCGATAATTCGAATCATTTCCACGAATATTCGAATACAAAACATAATGATTAATAATTTATTGATTAGATAACATTTATACATATATATTTACCTATATATTTAAATAATTAGGTTATTGAATGAATAATGTTTTATTTACTTTTGAATTTATTACGCAAAAAAGCATGTAAATAAAATTATTTATCTCTTTCGCGCTAAATGATATTTTGTCACAATCGGTTGTTCCCTTCTCGTTCGCACATTATATTTAATACTTTAATATCTTTATTATTTTTTAATTTAATTACTTAAAAATAGTTAAGCATTATTTGTTTACCAGGGGGCATAATAACATCAACAAAATCATTTAAATTACTAATTACGGAAAAATTAATTCGAATAAAGATTATTCAATGCTAGATGTTATTTTTTACGCGCAGTTTGAAATGCGGGAATAAATTGCATCAAAATCCGTTCAGTTGTTTTTGTGTAAGAGTAACAAACGTAAACACACACAAACTGTCACCTTTACAATATTCGTGTGATAATACGTACATAACTTTATAACTTTGTCCTCAGGATTTATAGTAGAAGCGGTAAAAAACTTGTTTTTTAAATTGTTTATTTAATCAGGCCAAAGGGCACTACAAATAAATAACATACCTTATTACTACATTCTTCTTCGACAGATTCCCTTATTGTCCCTCCTCTGCCCGTCGGCGCACTGGATCTCCCGCATCTGTATTATCTTGCTCGTCTGCACCTTCTCCGTGGTGGCGTTCCGGATCTTCTCGTGGAAGTTAAACACCACCCCCGCGTCGCACACCACTCCGCTCATCACTAGCATCACCAGTAGCACGATCTTTACGTACATCTCGGCTGCGTCGTGGAACGTCACTAGAAGGGGTGTCGACACACACCGTTTCTGTCCTTCACGGCCCCTCGTTCGCAGATAACGGGCGCCTGGTTCGGTGGAACCTCGATCATGGCCGTGTCATCTTTGGGTCCATCGTCTTTCGTTTTCGTTTCCTGGACGTGCACTCTCTCGTACGTGAACAACTCCACGAAATCGTTTACCGGGTTCGCGAATAGACTGGCAACG
The DNA here is from genome assembly GCA_905187575.2 of Celastrina argiolus. Lineage (NCBI taxonomy): Eukaryota > Metazoa > Arthropoda > Insecta > Lepidoptera > Lycaenidae > Celastrina > Celastrina argiolus. The sequence goes on along the minus strand of LR994599.1, from coordinate 13,294,638 downwards.
TCTCTGCTCGTGAACGGGGCCGATTCTGTTATTAGCAATTGGACAATAATACTGAGCACAACTATTTGAGCTAACGGACGCGTCATATTATGTGAATAGACTCCGGCGGACGCTCGACGCTCTTATCAACACAACACGCGTTATCACGCCGACGAGTGATGTTACAATTTTACGAAAGATTGTGGATACAAAAAATAATATGTTTTGTGCAAAACACGATGTCTTTTTATATAAAATTCTTCTGTGCTAAACTCTTCCTAAACCGATTTCTTCGGAATTCTTTTTTTATTCCCAATTGGACCAGGTAGGTGACGCTGCTTCTCAACTTAATTCTGCGGCACTACGAAGTAGCTAGTATATAACGAAAAAATAAATTCATAACTCATAACGAATACTATGTGTAATTCTGGTGATATATTATGTAAGGTGTTATCGTTATCGGAGACTATCTATACGACGTGTTGTTAACTAATAGTTTGAGGAATCCTCATGATACACTCTTTCTAATATAGCAGTTACAATTGACATGATGATAAGCAGGAAAATTATTCAACTTCCTTGTAATCTTACGTAATAGTCACGATAAAATCGAATAACGGTGATACAATCAAATCTGTTAGTATTTCATGGAGAGTCATAGTTTATTATTTACTTTGTAGTCATAGTGAACAATATTTTTAAATATGCCGTATAAGTAAAACAATCTCAATCGTAACCTCTACTTGAGAACCTATTTGACAAATAAAACGACGTTTCGTTTCACATTTAACAGTGAACAACTTTATTAATGTTACATAAAATTTATTTATAGTTATAGTTATATGGATTTCCACAATAATAGATTAAAGGAAAATATATATAATATATAATAATTATAACCTTTATTTTTAAGCTTAAAAATAAATAATGTAACATATTGTTTTAACTAAAGTTCTTTATTTTTAAAAGTGAATCCAAACGTTTTTTCGTCTGTCAAAAATGGTTCTCAAGTAGAGGTTTTGATTGAGATTGTTTTATTTGTTCGGGTGTAAGGACTTATCTCATTTTGGTATAGAGTCAAATCGTTGCATTTATTCTCGTAGCATATTATTCATCTCAATATTCCATTTATTGAGGTATAAATTATAATTGAATAATCATAATTTATGATACACTAGCTGTGCCCTCGACTTCGTTCGCGTGGTTGTCAGAAACACTATCACGATTATCTTTTGATTGGTCACGTTGATTTTTGTTATTATGATTATTAAAAAGGAATAATTATCTTCTACATATTTTTTGAGTAACTTAAACCGTTTATGCAGCGCACGCAACGAAAGTCCTCAAATGTAAAATAATTTTCCCCGTTTTTGCAACATTTCTCACTGACGTTTCGCTTCTATTGGTCGCAGAGTAATGTTATATAGCCTAAAGACTTCCTCTATAAATGGACTATCCAACAAAATTTTTTCCAATCGGACCAGTAGTACCTGAGATTAGCGCGTTTAAACAAACAAACAAACTCTTCCGCTTTATAATATTAGTAATAGATGTTACTGCATCGTATTTGGTAGACACCATAGTCCTATCGTAGTCCTCGCCCCTATAGCCTAGTATCATTTCTATAAACCATTCCCTGTAATAGTCCTACACTAATCGTTGGTTCTCCAAGCGCGCACTCCCATGGTGCAGAGAGAGTCGCCGGCTGGTGTCACATTACATTTAAAGTAAATTGTGTACGGGGCCTCTTCGAGTGGGCTTCGGCCCCACATGCCTTCCAAAGATTGCACGTGAACAAGGAATTCTGTACATAGACATAATAATAATAATAATTTAATATTATTTATTTTCTTTTATATGGTATAACATATTATTATATGGCCGGTTTTTTTTGTCGCAAAAATAAAAATAAATCAAAAAAAAAAATATTTTTTATTTTTGTATAAAAATGAAAATAAAAATACATTTCAAGAATGAGAAAAGGTAGTATAATCATATTCTAAAGTTATAGTGACTGTTCTATTTACACCCGTTATAATATCTGTCCCTCCCTTACTCTATGATAAATGAAAAATAATTAAATAGTAGTTACGAGTAGCGACTCGTGAGGACTTTCTTTACATGTTATTAACTGTACATTGAATCCAGGCTATAACAAAATAAAATCAGCCCCCAAAACAAAAAAAACGCATGATTCTAACGATACTTTGTATTATTTGGTCTATTCAATCAATGGTTGTTAAATTATTGTATTACTAGCTGTGCCCGCGACTTCGTACGCGTGGAAAAGTGATTTAGGATACTTTAGTATTTTTAAATATATTTTTAGTTTATTGGCGCAACCGCTGACAACTTTCGCCAATAGGTACTTTCCAGTGTATCCCAGTGTTGATCCCGATCCAGCAAGTCACGTACCCGGCAAGCCTTTTGGTATGCAGGGTATAATAATAATATTATTATAGTACTATCCTTTCGGAGCTCGGCAAAAGAAGTAGACCTTCGAACAATATGTAGAAGTCAGCAAAGGTATTCGAAGTTAGGATAATATTATTCGAATGCACCGTATAGCCCCAGCCAATTTTTCACGTTAATTTAGTAAAGTATTTAACTTCGATGTCCGTCTGTCTGTCTGTCTGGTTGTCAAAACTTTAACACGTGTAGGTATCAAGCTAACAATCCTATTAAATACTCAGGATCTTCTGTCCCTTCTGGCTTTGAAAAAAACAGACTCCTTAGCCACATCTACCCAAAGATTCAGCCGTTTATCTCTCTAATTTTCGACACTCCAAAGGGAACCAAAACCTAAATTTGATATGAAGCAACTTAATAGTGCCGACATAGGATAAATTGCGAAACCATAAAATTATTTTCAATTTTTTTGAACTTACTACCGTTTTTGTCATTAATGTTTTGAGATATTAAATTGAAACATATATTTCAATTATTAAGGTATTTAAAACGAAACTCTCGGTTAGACATGGGCGCAGCGGCACGCCCCGTCGAGGATCCAGCAGGCTTACTCTCAACACAACCGAGAATCGAATCAGTTCGATCTCAACGGATTTGGTGTTTTATTTGGTAGATTACTTTGGAACTAATTAGGATAAAGAAAACCTTTGGAACGTAACTTTTTCTACACCCGACGATATCAATCGACATAAAACAAAAATAAACAAACGTCAATTTATTCGGGAGTATGTGGCACGATCGAATCTGAATCAAAATCGAATCAGTTTGGGGAGTTAGGCCCCAGCTCGGCGCGCCGATCGGTTTTAGTAGCGTTTTTTTATTAACCTACCCTAAGTATAACAATAATATAAATAAATTAAATTTAGTTTTAAAGAAAATATAAAATAAAAAATATTAAATTTGAATGTTTGCAGCGCGGTTCCTGCCGCGCTTCATACAAACGTCCAGCATTTTTTTTAAATTGTCATAAGTTTTTTATTTATGAACCGATTGAGATGAAATAAATGTTAAGTCAAGATTACTAAAAATATGATTGAACCACATCTAAATCGAATAAGCCGTTTCTGACATTAGCGTGCACAAATGCACAAACAGACAAAAATAAAAAATTAAATTGTTTTGGGTAAGTACTATTGAATAAATAAAAGTCTCCTATAATAACACAGGCACAGTTAGCACATTTTAATAGTATTTTTTACCCAGCAGTGGGGTGGATTTCCTTTGGTTGACCTTCGCCAAAATTCCTACCTACCAGCATCTGGGGGCCTACTCAAGATGTCATCGCTAATTGTCGCTTACAAAGTTCGATAACAAAATGTATGGGATTTGACATAAGCTACGCTAAATGATCGCGATTTGGTTTGTCATTTAGCGTACCTTATGTCACATCCGTGATGGTATAAATAGCTTTCCAAAAACCGCTTAATTGCCCGTTTTTTAGTTTATCGCGAAGGGCTTTCTTTTAATTATACAGTTAATTAAGTTGATTTTATACAATAAATGATAATTTATTTCAATTTGTGAAGCAAGTTCAAAAATACAATTTTTATATTATTATGACACTGTGAAAACACTGTCTTCACAGAAAAAAAATCTTGATAGTTAGGTACTTATTTGATGTTCTAATCTACTTTAGTGCCACGTTCTATTGCTTCGCGTTACTGTGTAAGCGATCCCCCCGCGCCCCCCGCACGAACCGTTCGTCCGCAGGCCGCGCGCGCGAACTTCATCCGACTTGCTTCAAATTTATCGTCACTGCTCGGCTCCTATGTATCGTAGCGTTATGTTATATAGCCTATAACCTGCCCAGGAATATGGGCTACAATCGTACCAAGTTTGGTTAAAATCCCTTCAGTAGTTTTTGTTCCAATCGTGCACATACAGACAGACAGACAGACAGACAGACAGACAAAAATTTTACTAATTGCATTTTTGGCATCAGTATCGATCGCCAATCATCCTCCAATATGTATTTTGAAAAAATATTCAATGTACAGAATTGACCTCTCTACAGTTTTATTATAAGTATATATAGCCTATAACCTGCCCAGGAATATGGGCTACAATCGTACCAAGTTTGGTTAAAATCCCTTCAGTAGTTTTTGTTCCAATCGTGCACATACAGACAGACAGACAGACAGACAGACAGACAAAAATTTTACTAATTGCATTTTTGGCATCAGTATCGATCGCCAATCATCCTCCAATATGTATTTTGAAAAAATATTCAATGTACAGAATTGACCTCTCTACAGTTTTATTATAAGTATAGATTGTCACACAGATTTTTTTGTTTAACGCCAATCACCTTGGACGAATATTTATTATTTGTATGGCGAGAAAGGGGTCCCAAAGTCTTGTCCCACTATTAATACTCACGTCACTATATATTGTATATAATATATAAACGGGGTTTAAAAAGAGCAGTCACTATAACTTTGAGATACGATTATACTACCTTTCCTCATTTTGGAAATGTATTTTTTTTCGTCGCAAAAATAACAATACCTATAAATCATTTTAGAAATGCATTTCTTATTCTTGATCATACTACCTTTTCTCATGAAAAGGTAGTATAATCATATCCCAAAGTTAAAGTGACTGCTCTTTTTACACCCGTTATATGTCTATAATATTAATGAGTGATAATACTTTATGGTGTGTATGAGTCCCGTATATAGAGTTTACTGTGAAAGTACCAGCACTGAAAGACGTATTTTTTTTTAATATTGTCCATACAATGCCCATGCAAATTTATGATGTTGGGGCATTTCTCATACAAACATGAAAGTCAAAAGTAAGTCTTACAGCGCTACTAGTACCTATTTGCACAGTATGTAAACTCATAGAGGGCACATACACACCCTAAAGTATTATCACCTCCAGGTATAACGAGAAAAAGTTAAAAAAAGTTTAGTTACCTACAAATGATAACCGCTGCAATATTATAGCGAAACATACTTTTTCATAACGGGGGTTATATTTTTGTTGTGAATAAAGAGTGCTCACAGTTCATCATTGTAAATGCTCGTTAGCCCCGCGTTTGCCCGCAATACAGGCTCGCTCCGCTGCACTTATTCGGTCGGGACGAAGACGGTTCATTTTCTACAAATAACTGACCAATTTGTTTTTATTAGGGCATAAAATATGCTTCTAAAAACGTACTTGTGTCTGAGTTTGATAGTACTAGTCTGGGTTTTTGTTAATAATAATATAAAGCAGAATAATTATAACCTGATTTAGCTTATAATTATTCTGCTTTATATTATTATAAGATTGCACTAGCCTTGCTAGAGTTGTTATAAAACCCCAAGTTAGTTTATAAAGCTCTTATATATACTTATATATTAATGCCTCCATGCACTAAACTTAGCTTTAATAAGACCAACTGTTGCTTATAATTATTGTAGACATGAATCGATGAATGTGATATGTATCAAAATTATGATTTTAAGAAATTTGAGTTCAAACTGTCACTTAAACATTTTAAAATACGTCGTAACGTATTAAGTACATTAACAACATTCGTTAAATATCATGTTATCCCTCTCGTATTTCCTGTCAATGAATGAGAAGGCATGGTATTTTAACATGGCGTTAACTTTAACATTGCTTGGTGAAACACGCCCTAACTCTGGGTTAAGTATTTAACCCAGACGTGCGGCAATGTATTAGTGTAGGACACTAATATGGAACATCAATGCTTTGCGGCTTGTTTTTACTTCGACCACTAACATCAGCTGTTTAAGTAGACATTTCCATGGGGTGGTCTTTCCCGTGGGTATCGTAAGAGGCGACAAAGGGAATATACAAGGTGTAAAATAAATTAGTGATAATACTTTAGGGTTTGTAATGTGTACATGCCTCCTATGTAGAGTATACTATGAAAGTACCAGCGCTGAAAGACTTACTTTTGACTTTCATGTTTGTATGAGAACTTCCCGAACATCATAAATTTTCCCATGAAATAATTTAGAAAAAGTACCTCTTTCAGCGCTGGTATTTTCTGTATCTATATACTGGACCCATACACCTGCATGGTGGTGTGGGGCGTTGCACGATCGTGTTAACATTAGTGCTTGTGTGGTGGTGGTGTTTTCCCGTTTTTGCTTGCAAATGTACGTATAAGCGGGAAGGAGGGAGGTGCATCAAACGCATGCCTGTGCGTACACTCACTCATCTACTAGCAGGTTGTGGTTATAATTTTTTCGTAGGATATTGTTAGATATAATATATTTAAATTTTATGATTCAGCAAAGTAACTCCTCATTTTTTGCCATTTGCCATACATTTCGAACTTCGTAAGCGATGAATAGCGATGCCATCTTGAATCAGGGGGCAGATATTTTAAGATGGAAATAGATTAATGTAATATTTAAAATGTGAATAAATGTGTTCACAATCAGAAAAAATACTTAAAATGACTTTACTAAACCTCGCTAAGGATTCAGAACTATGTATAAAATCCCTTCACGTGTATGTACATACCGCGGCCCTTATTATTGTTGTTATTGTTATAGAATGTGTGGCATGCGGTTAATAAATATCGTTGGTGATGTGCCGAAAGTATTTGAAGCGCGATATAAAGCCGTCAGGCATTTCGTAATTAAAATACGTCCTGCCCTCGCCTACGTCACCATCAGAATCAATATATATATATTGATTCTGATGCTTGCTTGCTTACATACTTCGATTCAAAATTCAAGATATTTTTTTATTTCCAAATAAAACTTAACAAGCTTTTTTCGGAAAGTCAACAAAAAAGCTACCACCGGTTCAACCCAAGCCCGCCGAGAAGAACCGGCGTAAGAAACTCAGACGGGGCCATCTTTTAGCAAAGAGATGGAAAATTGTTATTTTTAAAAAGTGTATACATAATATTATGTTTACAATGTAAAAACTTAATCTATATATTATAACAAAAGTACATAAACACACATAAAGTACATTGAGGTAGCCTTGCATGTGGCCATCTTATTCCCAAGGTGTGCAATCGTAAATAAAATCATTGACCTTATAATATGCTTTAGCACCTGTGTGCTACGTTCTTTAACTACATTTTTAAATTTATTGATAGGGAGGCTCTGAACGTTATTTGGGATTATATTGTAAAAGCGTATACTTTGACCTTTGACCTTTAAATGATTTACTAACTTTACTCAGTCTGATCACCGGTATATCTAGCTTGTGCTTATTTCTAGTGTTCCTACTGTGATTGTCGCTTTTCATTTGAAAATTACTTAAATTATTTTTAACGTACAACACATTGTCTAAAATGTATTGAGAAGCAACGGTAAGAATACCAATTTGTTTAAACTTTTCTCTCATAGGTTCAAAAGAGGACATTTTGTAAATTGAACGTATTTCCCGCTTCTGCAGCACAAATATTGTGTTAATGTCGGCGGAATTTCCCCATAAGAGGATGCCGTATGACATCGCACTATGAAAATAAATCGATCAACAATACACTAGATATTATTGTGTCAGCACAAGAGTCTTGGCGAATATCAGCTCACTTGAAAGGTGAGTAGTGTGTTGCGTGAAAGTAATTTCATTCAATTGCTTGGAACACAGGCAATGTAGCGTTTTTTGTTATTAAATATTATATATTACTAGCTGTGCTCGCGACTTCGTTCGCGTGATTTTTGTTTGTGCAGCGCACGCAACGAAAGTTGCAACCATTTTTGCAACATTTCTCACTGACGCTTCGCATATATTCTAAAGCCTTTATCTATATATGCACTATCCAACAAAATAACATTTTTTCAAATCGGACCAGTAGTTCCTGAGATTAGTGCATTTAAACTAACAAAAAAACTCTTCCGCTTTATAACATTAGTATACTTAGATAGCGTTAATATTAGGTTAAGCTTTCGTCTCAACTCCGACATATTTAATACTTTTTATTATATAGTGTGCGTGTGCCCAAATTTTGCTAGCAATAGATATGATATTGAACAGAATTTGGGCATCGCAATGACGGGTGAGATCTGCCAAGCATGCTGGGGGACAAAAAGAGAAAGGAGTTTTTTTTAATACTGCACAAAAATCGTGCAGATAGTCACAAACAGGCATAAGTGATGGTGTGTGATTAGGGGAAGCCTATGTTCAGCAGTGGACGTCTTTAGGCTGATGATGATGATGATGGTGTGTAGCGAATCAACTACGATATTAGAGTGTAGAATATAAATGGTATAATTATGAAATTTTGAATGTTATTGTAATTTTAATTTATTTTATTGAATTATGTTGAACGAATTGTTTAAAAACTTTTATGATAAATGAAAATTGTTTTGGATATTTTCGATTGCATTTTAATTTTAATCGTAATTTGCCTTATTTTATTAATATACTAATGATATTGTAAGTATAGAAACAAATTGTGTAATGTTAGTATGTAAAATTATATAATAAAAAGGAAAAAGACAAATGATAATTGAATATAATGAACCCTGTTCATGATAGGGGAACTAAAAAAAAAGGATTAAAACGATGTAGTAATTTTAAAGTAATTTATTGTTTAAAGCATTGGATTTCCAAGCGCTCATCTTCACAGCAATTTCATAACTTTCTTAGTTCGTGAGTCAGTCGCTGGATATATGTCTTCCTTTTTTTTGCTGAAAACAAACAAAATGTTGTAATGCCACAAATAAAACCTGAATTACACCTGACTGTAATTTATGCAAAACCTTTACAAAGACATTAACTTAAGTCTCAACTTAAATTTTAATTAATAAAACATAGTGGTAATAACGCTGGTCCTTATTCAAGATGCCGTTATTATCACTTACGAAGTTCGATAACAAAAAATTATGGGACTTGACTTAAGCTTCGCTAAGTGACACACGTATTCGTATGTCACTTAGCGAAGCACTATCATAAGTGCCCCCAGTTCATTTAAAAGACATCAGCTGTCAACTTAAATTAGCACAGACTACATAAAAAAATTAAAATGTCACCTTTAATAGATAATGCAATAAAGTCAAAAACCCAGAGCTAAGATTATGAAAGTATAAATTAAAACTAAGGAGATAGGCTACATTGTACATTTACGAGTACAACATAAAAATAGATCGGCAAATCGGTAAATACTAAATATTATACATAATACTTGTTTACGCTTTAAGGAATTCTTGGATTAAATATGTTTTGGGTTACTTTATCAAGCCCGAGAGCATAAGTATTGCGTTGTACTAACCTTAGATAAGTATTCCTTGACATGAAAACTTTATCGATTATACTGGTGTTATATTTGGGATCCGGTAAAAAGACATACGCCACCTGGTGGCAAACATTTGAACTTAGACAAATCTGTACACTGTACAGTGTAGGACTGTGTGCTATATTAATAAACAAAATTAAAGTTTTTAATAAACTCCTGACTCTGAGTAAACTTTAAAAGTAAATTTGAAATTTCAATCAAATTGAAAAAACCCACTCACGCAAGCACGCACACACACAACAGACTCATAACACGCCCCCTGTAAAAACAGGGTTAAAAAAGTTGACTGTGAATACAAAAAAAAAAGTTTTGAGTGAGATCACTGAGTTTTAAGAAATTAAATTCTATAGTATTTTAATGACAATTTTAGTTTTACTCATTTAAATACGTTTCCTTAAAGATTTGTCAGAAAAATTGTGATGCTAGAAATATTTCTTTTAATCAATTATTTCAGTATATTTACACAACCTCAAAGTTTTGGAACGTGTAACAGAAATAAAAGATGAAGAAACTGGCTCTATACTCAAGTTATGTTTTATACGAAAAATCGTTGAAAACATAAAAAAAATATTGGATTTCGGAGAAAACCGAATTTTAAATTACAAAACAACACTTTTCTGTTACGTGGAAGAGATCGGAGATTTCCACTTTTGGGTATACAGTTTTCGACATTTTCCACTTGAGTAGCATAAAACATCTTCAGCGAAACCTTTGACACGAGAAAATATGTATCCGCTCAATCTTGTGTATAATATTATACAAGGTGTGAAATAAATAAGTGATAATACTTTAGGGTGTGTATGTGCCTGCTATATGTAGAGTTTACTTTGAAAGTACCAGCGCTGAAAGACTAACTTTTGATTTTCATATTTCTATGACAAATTTTCCCAACAAGACATCACTTAAGAAATTTTCATTAAAAATCCTTTATATTTTTTCTGTGGTGATGATAAAAAAATGCTAAATCTAGGCAGCAGTCAACTGGATATGCATAGGGAAGCCAAAATTCAAAATATTCACACGCACTAGATTCATATTCATTTCGTGCATTCAAAACGAGATCCCATTGGGGTGCCAACCCTCGGCCTACTTTTTGTAAACCCACAGCCTACTTTTTGTAAACCCACGGCCTACTTTATGTAAACCCACGGGCTACTTGTAGTCCGATTTTTCCACCGATTCTGCTGCAGATTGATCCACCTTACAAATATGATCGGTTGTATGACCTACTTTTGTGGGACGTGAGCGTTGTACTCTCGAAATAAATATTTATTATATATATTTTCCTTCAAAAAGGCGGTCACTAAAAGTATGGCGTAGGTGGGCACCCTTAGCAAGAGTTCTGCCTTCGGTCGCGAAAATCCCTTTAAATATTCATGTGAAGTTGTAAATATGCAGAACCTAAACAGAAAAAATCTATAAATGTTATCTACAACGTGTAACAGATATTCTTCTCTTAAACAGTGTGTAAATAGAACAACCACTAACTAAGTATGTTCAAGTTTAAGATATGATTATACAACTTCTCCTCATTTTGAAATTATTTTTTTTTGTCAAAAACTAAAAACATTTTTGCTACTTTTTCATTTCTTATTTTTTGGCGCAAGGATAACGAAAGAATATTATTTTTAGTTTTTTATTTTTTACTTAAAAAATATACCTAATAGGTACATTTCTAGAATGAGAAAGGTAGTATAATCATATCCCAAAGTTATAGTCACTGTTCTTTATAACGGGTGTATTATATAGAAATAGTCTCGCTAAAACTCGAGAACGGCTGAACCGATTCGACTATTTTTATTCTTGATATATTCGTGGAAGTCCCGGGAAGGTTTAGAAGGTTCATCACAAACTGTTTCAATGCTCAAAGTCACAGTATAAGTGGTAACAGGTTAGCTAGTTAGTGATAAAAATTTACTAGCGATGTTTTAGCTATGTTTCACACTAAATTCTATAGAGATATACTTCGAAAACTAGCTAACTGAGACCTTGGACTACTAGCTGTCATCATGCAGTTATTATGTGATCGTAATACGAAAATTCCAGGCAGCCATGTTGTATGGCGTAAACTGGCTGGAATTAGAGCTTGTAATAGGCCCCCAGGACTTGTTAGTGATCCTTTGTTCTTCATCAAGTCATCCTTGTTCGACAGTCTTTAATTTTGGCTCATTTCACATTTATGTTTTTGTTGGGATAATACTGTACGGCCTTCTTTTTTATAATTTAATGAAATAATTGTAATGAAAAATATTATCGCTGAGATCATTGACTTGGCTATTCAAAACAATGAGGTCAACGACCTCCATTCCTTTTCAATGTGTTAAAATTTTTTTAATGATTTATATAATATTAATAATTTCACAGTGTATTGACGAAGTCTCTGACTTATTAGTAGGTTTTGTAGAATAGCTTCTGGAGTAGAAAGGTTCTAGAGTGGAGATCGCGGACGTAACGAAGCGTTGGACGATCTCCCAGGTGGACAGACTACCTGATGAAGGTCACAGTCAGTGGTGGATGCAGGCCACAAGCGACCAGTCTCGGAGAACCTTAAGTCCAGCACTGTCCTAGTTAAAACAACGAGTACTTTATATGTTTATTTGAACTTACATTGTATTGTATCTTGACGTCGACTGTCCCACACGCGTTCTTACCGCCGTGTTCCTCGGATGAGGACGAAGACGAAGAGGACGACGATGACGATGATGATGATGATGATTTATCCTAAAACAGTTCAAAAATAAATAAATAAAAATAATAAAAAGCCTTTATCCCTTTCAATGTAACATTATGTAACTTAACTTAAAAATATTATGCTTGGGGCATGTTTCACCAAGCAATGTTAAAATTAATCCTTCGTTAAATATCATGTTGTTCCTCTCGTAATTCCTATCAATGAATGAGAAGGCATCGCACTTTAACAAGCCGTTAACGTGCAAAAAGTTAAGTTGAACTTTTAACTGCTCCTTAACCAAAATTATAAATTAATTATTTTAAATCAATATTATGTAAAAATTTATACCTGCATCTACTAGTGTCACAATCTCCTATAATTGCAATAATAAGATACAGTATATAAACACTGTTTTCTTAAACAAATTATATCACTTGCACTTTTGTCAAAATTTGCTGTTATTTTTCTCTTCCACTTGTTTACAATGGAGTCCTTGCAAGAATCAATAACACAAATGAATAAGATGTTTAACTCGAAGATGATGGAGTTCCAGCAGGAGTTGTGTGCGGTCCAGACTACAAACACCTCTACAACACTGGCATCTGATTTTTGTGAGTTCAAAAATTTTATATTGAATGCACTTAAGATGATGCAGGCTCAGTTGGAAATATTGATGGATGCCTATGATCAAACTGAGATGAGGCACAGAAGAAAGATTTTGCTTGTGCATGGAGTTCCCGAAGCCAAAAAGGATGCACAAGAAGCTATTGCATCTTTGTTGTCTTCCCAGTTAAAAGTCCAAGACATAAACATTTCTTCAGTAAAATATTGTCACCGCTTGGGACGCTTAAAGGAATCAAAACCCAGACCGATCTTGGTTAAGTTTCAGAATTTTACTGATCGGAATGAGGTTTGGAGGGCTAAGACCAGCCTGAAAAATTCCGGCATCACTCTATCAGAGTTTTTAATTAAAAAGAGACATGAAGTGTTCCTGGCGGCCAGGCAGCGTTTCGGTGTTACAAAGTGTTGGACATATAATGGCTCTATTTTCGTTGCTAGATCTGATGGCTCCAAAAGCCGTGTTTGTAGCATAGCGGAGTTGGATGCCATTTCTGATCTCTGTGGTGATATGGCAGAAGTCACATCTCAAGTTCCGGCATCCAAAACCAAAAATGAAACTGGAACAAGACCAAGGCGAACCAAAAAGTAAATAGTCTAAGGGTAACATACTTTAAATAATAGCATGGTAACTTTCTCAATCTTCACATATATACATATAAATCTATAATTCTGCTTTGCCAATATTCGCTTCTCATTAATCATTCACTTATAATTTTATTGTCCATACTCATCATCATCACTAATTTCTTTTGTCACAAATTGTCGGTATTTCGAAAATGAAACATATTTAATTTTGTAATCTGTACTTTTTGAAAATGTTTAAACAAACAAATGTTTAAATAAACACGAAGCTTTTGACAGATGTGTTTCGGTGACGTCTGACAGGAGTGAGTGATAGTTATTCTTCTTCGTCTTCTTAATGTCACTTTATTTATAATTTTTTTTTTTTTTTTTGTTTTTTGTGTGTGGACATGAAATTTAGCATGAGCCATTATGTACTTAACTGATTTCTCTTAATCTAGTATTATGTATATAAATTGTATCTTTGTTATACAATTTTTGTAACTAATAAGCTGTGCTTGTACTTAGAACTTTATCATTATATCTCAGTATAACTCCATTAAAATTTTAATTGCCAATTTGTGTTGGGCTAGCATCTCATCTTAAATCTAATTATATTTTGTTAGAATAACTGCTCATATTTAGCTAGGTGCTTAAAAAATAATAGGCATGTTTGGATTCTTTCCATTTATTTACCTACTCTTTTTCTATTTATTTACTAATTCTAAGCAAATTTAGTTATATACTTATGTTTTTTTTTTTTTATGACACAGTGGGCTGCAGGCCAATTATATTTCAATTGTTGTAGGATAATATATTTATAGTGTTTTATATATTTTATTTATATTTAGTTTGTGTTATTATCATGAATGTAAGTGTTGACTCATTTGCTTCAGATGATTTTTTATCCATTTCTTCTAACAACAGCGATGATAGTTTTCAAAGTGCCACATTTATGTCTCTTAGGGATACCATAACTTCAAATTTTAACACAGTTAACAAATGTTTTAAGGCCGTTCATATTAATGCACAGAGCATTCCGGCTCATTACCCCGACTTGCTTGCGTCTTTTGATCGGACTAATGTTGATGCTGTCTTTATATCGGAAACGTGGCTTAAGCCTTGCTTACCATCAACATGCTACAGTTTACCCGGTTTTAAGTTAATTCGCAACGACCGCATTGGGAGGGGTGGAGGTGGCGTTGCGATTTATCTACGTTCAGACTTGTCCTACACTATTATTAGCTCGTCAGCGCAACCCCCTCCATCTGATGCTCTCGAGTTTTTGCTGGTAGAAGTCCAGGTATCGCACTATAATAAATTATTACTCGGGGTCTACTATTGCCCATCAATGCACAATGATTACTTCTCATCCTTTGAAAATACGCTTGATGCTTTTACACCGTACTACGATCATTGTGTTATAATGGGCGATTTCAATACTTGTCTACTTAAGGGTGATAGTCGATCGACTAAACTTAGTTCAATTTTAGATTCATATAATATGAAATTACTACCTCTGAATCCTACCCACTGCTTTCCAGGTTCCCGTCCTTCCCTGCTCGACCTAATCATAGTCTCCTCTCCTAATCGTGTTACTACGCATGGACAAGTCTCAGCTGATATGTTTTCATACCATGATCTTATCTATGTCGCCTATAATGTTCGCCCTCCCAAAGCTAAGGTAAAAACTCTTCTTCAAAGAAATTTCTCTTCGATGAATATTGAAAGCCTAGAGGAGGACGCACATAACATAGACTGGTCAAACTTACTCTCAGCTGATTCCATTAATGACAAAATTGATATATTTAACGCTAAACTTAAATCTCTTTATGATATTCATGCACCTGTTAGGCCCGTTAAAATCAAACATCTTCCCGCTCCCTGGTTATCAGACGAAATCAAATCTTTGATAAATGCTAAGCATGCAGCCAAAGCCAAATTTAAAATAAAAAAGACAGAAGAATATCGTAACAAATATATTAAAATCCGGAACCGCTGTAATATGATGTGTCGTGACGCACAAAGACGTCATATTCACGCCTCCGTTGAGAACGGGGATCCGGCTAAAACATGGAAATTTCTCAAATCCCTCGGCGTGGGCAAATGCTCTGAACCGCAAGACTCTCATAATATAGATATAGATTCACTTAATAACCATTTTACTTCCTCTTTTAATCTCGACCCCAAAATTAAATCACAAACGTTAAATTATATTTCTTCGCTACCTATATTGAATTCTGATCCGTTCCTTACTGTTCCAGTTTCCGAGTGTGAGATTAAAAAGCACATCCTTTCCATATCGTCAAACGCAGTAGGAGATGACGGTATCAGTCGTAGAATGATCACACCAATATTAGATATAATTGTTCCTGTTCTTGCACACATTTTTAATTCATGTTTAGAGTCTTGTACCTTTCCTGATGCCTGGAAGGCAGCTTACATAATTCCTTTACCTAAATCCTCCTGTCCTAAGACTGTGTCTGACTTCCGTCCTATTTCCATCCTACCCTTTTTATCAAAAGTTTTAGAGCGAATCATTCATCACCAGCTTACGAAATTTGTTACCCACAACAGCTTACTCAGTCCGTTCCAGTCCGGTTTTCGCACTGGTCACAGTACGACTACCGCATTGGTAAAGGTAGCTGATGATATACGGTCAGGTATGGATGATAAAATGCTTACTATACTCACACTTCTGGATTTTAGTAATGCCTTCAATTCCATAGACCACGATATTCTGCTAGCCCGGCTTGCATCTTTAAATCTTTCACCATCAATAATTAATTTAATTCGTAGCTACCTTGTAGGACGACGGCAGAGAGTTAAATCATCTGATTATTTCTCCGATTGGAGTTATATCTATGCCGGCGTGCCTCAGGGTGGTGTGCTATCTCCTCTTCTGTTTGCAATTTTTATAAACCCTATAACAATATCGATTTCATCATCCTACCACTTGTATGCGGACGATCTTCAAATATACACACAGTCTCCTTTGGACAATCTGAATTCCGCTTTTGATCTAGTGAATCACGATTTGTCGAATATTTGTGAATGGAGCAAGAATCATGGACTTCTTATTAATCCTATTAAAACTCAATTAATTGTAATTGGTAGCCCCGGGCTAATTTCTAGAGTTGACCATGATTCTTTACCTCCTGTCCTTATAAATGGTGTAACAATACCTTTCAGTAAAGTGGTTAAAAACTTGGGAGTGTACTTTGATGAACATTTATCGTGGACGCATCAATTGCAAGAGATTAGTAGAAAGGTTTTTTCTACCTGGCGTTCCCTAAAACGTCTACGATATGTTCTTCCGATACCCACTAAGGTAGATTTGGCTGAATCCCTACTCCTTTCCCATTTAGATTATGCGGACGCTTCTTTCACTAACTTGACGGAGGAACAACTGAACAAATTGGAGCGCCTTCAAAACCTGGCTTTGAGGTTTGTTTTCGGTTTACGTAAATTTGACCATATCTCCGAGTATCGCCTCAAGTTAAAGTGGTTGCCAATCCGCTACCGCCGTGACTCTCGTGTTCTCTCCTTCCTTTATAACATCCTATTTGACTCCCATTGTCCCACTTATTTAAAAAGTTATTTTAACTTCCGTACCTCTGACAGACTGGAACTACGATCTATAACTAATCTTCTTCTTGACATTCCTATCCACCGCACTAAATACTTTAATTGCTCTTTCATTGTAAAATCCATTTCCCTTTGGAATTCTTTACCTATCCATATAAGGCAGGCTGAAACTATACATCGCTTTAAAACTCTTATAAAAAATCATTATCTGGAATCATATTGTGTCAACCCTTAACTTATGTAACTAACACTTATTATTATAAATTAAAATATCATGTAGGTTTATCTATTGTATATATATATATATATATAGATATATATATATATAGATATATATATTATATTATATTGTATACATATATTATATATTTATTGTGTTTATGTATTCTTTTATTTTATTTACTTTTATTTTATTAAATATACTTTTGCGCAACTCCCATTCTCTAGCATTGTTTTCTCTAACACCATAAGGTTGTCTGGAAGAAATTGCTATCTAGTAATAAGGCCGCCTTTGTGTGCATGTCTGATTTTTGTAATGTATATTTTTTTTGTTTTTTTTGTAACTTGTTGTGTGCACAATAAAGTATATTTGTATATTTGTATTTGTTAACACTAACATGCGCAGAACGCAGGAACAACATAATATTCAACGAAGGATTATCTTTAACATTGCTTGGTGAAACACGCCATTAGTATTTTTATTACTTTATAATGTTTAAAAGAGCCTGTAGATCAAGCAGGAACTTTTGAAAGCTCCGTAAAAGTAACGTTATCGAATGTTAATAATTATATTGGCGCTGTCATTCTTTTGATACAATGTAAAATATTTTTTTAAATTAAAAAAAAAATAATGCTCTGTAAAAGTAAGCGTTACTTTTTACTTTTAGGGAGCATTTTTTTTTACTTGGCCTTCCAGGACACATCGTTTTTTAATCGCGGCCTCTGTGCTTTTTAAAATGGCTGCGTGCTTACTTAAGTGTGTGTTTCCTTACTAGCATTCGCTACTGCAACTATGATAGCAGTGGCGATTGCCAGAGAGCTTTCTTAATTTGATGGAAGTCCGGTCACTATAGAGGTGAACCGGTCGGGGGAGAAGTGGCCTGTGCTTAGACAGATCCAAGGCACTCCTCCCATCTCAACGGCTGATGGCAATCCGCAAGTGGTTTTAGTGGGTAAACCGGCCGTAGCAAGCCGGGTCTCTCACATACCCATAGGGGACCCTCCCTGGGACATGCGTAATGCGACATCAAAAGAAAAGGTAGCAGTAGCAAAGGCTGGTCCTGCTTCAGAGGAAATCCTAGTCAGTATAATAAGTTCCTACTTCCTACCTACTAGTATACCGACTAATCTACCCCAAGAGTTAATTTAATAATAATAGTTCACCTTACCGATTTCGGTGTCGGTAGCCGATTTCATTGAAACCAGGCCAGCTACGTAGAAGTTATTTTATAGTGCCCAAGTGTATGTGCAATACCCAAAGTCACTCTCTCTTCCTTTTACTCTCATAACCCAGTGGGACGGTAAACCGACACGACTGGCGAGAGAACAGGCGCTGACTGACTTTTTACATGCCCATCTGACGCATGGATCATCTTTCTTGTCAGACAATCAGGTGATCAGCCTGCATTGTCCTAACCAAACTTGAAAACAACATTTTTGTTGTTCCAACGCGGGAATCGAACCCACGACCTCCGGGTCGAGAGCGAAGCTCAGAATCACTAGACCACGGAGGCGATAGGAAAGGAACTATACCCCACACCAATATTCTGTTTTTAGTTTATGATTACTTACTCCACATCCCCTGGACTTCTTCCCGTGGTCTTCTTCAGATGATGACGATGACGATGAAGAGGAAGACGATGAACTATCCTTCTTGTGATGTCTGCTCTTCTGTAAATCACATAAATTATATAAAACATGGTTAATATTTCAGATTTTATTTTATTTTATTGATAGCTTCTATAGCTTTATCTGCAATATCTTTTGTTTTACACTTCTATGTTTTTTTTTTGCGTATCTAAGAAACAGCAGAATCTAAAAAAATATTTTTTATATGATTTAGGGACATATTACGACCTCCAGGCTGACCTCTAGTAAAGAATAAAGAATACAGAATGTAAAAAGAATAGTCACAAAAACTTTGGGATCATATGATTATACTACATTTGGTCATTCTGAAAATGTATTTTTAAATTATTATTGGTTTTTTGTGGCATGAATAACAAAAAACTAATAAAAAAATAGCAAAATCCTGTATAGATTATTTCTACAAATTTACAACGACATTATAATTTTACACCAAAAAAATTACATAATCTTACTTCGCATTTGCTGTCACAACGGCCGTGTTCCTCAGATGATGAATCCTGTAGAAATAAATAAAATATTCTATTTCCAAATTAAAAAAATAGGTATTCCATTTCCAAATTAAACTTAACGAGCGTTTTCAGGATAGTTACTAAAAACGATATCACGGGCTTAACTCTAGCCCGCCGAAAAGTATGTAGGTACCAGCGTAAGAATCTCACACGGGGCCATATTTTAGCAAAATACGATTTTTTTATGTTTTAATTTAATTAATTTGAAAATATTATGATTTTTTTTATATTGTTTTACAATGTAACTAATTAATCTGTGTTATAAAAGTCATGATACATATTATACGTATATAGCTTTTAAAGTTGGCCATCTTATTGTAGAATATTTATAATAATAATTATTAAGACCCTATAACATGTATTAAAATACTTTAAACTTCACTCACGTGTTTTTCACGACTATGGTGCCTTCTGAAATGAACAAAACTTTTTTTATTAATAACTTCCGGTTTAAAACCTACTAGTGACGTGTAAAAATAAATAGCACTATTTTTAAATGATTATATTATGCATTTTTATAGAGGGAATATAAACTCCCTGCCCGGAATAAGGAGTAAAAGAGAAGGGAACAACCGATTGACGTCTTAATGTTAAACGTCTAAACAGCCTGCATACAAATAACGTTTCGCGGGAAAGAGATAGATCATTAGTTTTGAATGCTTAAAAAATCAATGTTTTAAAGTTGATTATAATCGATTAAATCTTGTTCTTTTTTATAATAATGAGTTCAAAAGAAACTTAATATTCATTAAACAACCCAATTCCGTCACTTAAATATTTTACAGGAAGACATTTCACAGAATATAAAAGAATAGTTAGATAGAGGACACCGAGCATGTGAGTGAAACCACAAAATATAGGATCGAAAGCAACTATCTCACAATGAAAAACGACGATTCCTCTTTACTCTTTTCTATTATTTTATGTAAACATCATGCACATTTTATAGGCGGACTTAATACTATTATGCATGTTTTTATCGCTTTTGATTTTAAAATATACCTGGAATGATAAGGCTTAGCTTCGGCAACAAGTACTACAGCCAAGACCACAACCACCAATATAAGTAACTTCATCTTGCCACTGACTGTACCGTCTTGCGCGATAACTTTATTTGTACTAATGCTATAACATAATAATCTAACCAGATCGATGTGAGGGGTCAGCCAAAACAAACTCAATTGGGAACAAGTTGATTTGTTATGTAATTGATAATAATAATGACAAGATGGCGCCTTTCACTTAGCTTAATTTAGAATTATAATTAATTTAACTTATCGCATCAAAAACATAACTTGGTAAAAATAAGTTAAAAATAACTATAACCCGACTTCGCAAAAAAGGGGTCTAAAAAGGCTGAAACAAGAAAATAATTCAATTTGAAATCCTAATATGCATAGGTACAGAAATGGTCAAGGTAGAGCCTATATTTCAACTGCAGACGAATATTATAGATTTGTTTAGCGGGTACGACCACGGCTCTACCTTGACCATTTCTGTACCTATGCATATCTGGATTTCAAATTGAATTATTTTCTTGTTTCAGCCTTTTTAGACACCTTTTTTGTGAACTCGGGTTAAAGTTTTTTTTTAACTTTTATTTTATTTTACATTTTTCTGTTTCCACATAAACTATAACATTATATTTTCACTAAACTAACATTAAATTAACACATAGAAACTCTAACTCCTTGATACTATTTGTACGACCGCATTTTAAACGTTTATTTTGAATTTAACAATAAAATGTAATATTATTCTTATTCTTATTCTTACATACATACATACATACATACAAACATACATACAAACATACATACATACATAGACTGCCAAAATCATTACCCTTCCTTTTGGCTTCGAAGTCGGGTAAAAAACGCCAAGTCTCGCTACTTAGTTATTTTGCCGACGGGCTTATCACGGCTTGGCATTACATGGATCTCACATGACTTCATACACTAAACACTACTTGTATTCCAAATTTGAAGCTTATATGTCTGCTAGAAGTGCATAATTCTTATTGATGATGATCGGTCAGTGAGTGAGAGTCCCAACATTGTCAAACAGTCAGCAAACTGATAATAGTGAATTATAGCTAAAACATCCGCTATTATATCAGCTTTCAAACAAAAAAAACTACAGTACTACTAGGCTGATATAGCCTGTAGGTTACAAGCCTCTATAAAATAAATAAATTAAAAAACTACATCAAAATCGGCTCATTCAATTACAATATTTACAACAGAAAACAACAAAAATAATGTTACCGAGTAAGCGTTACATGAACCAAAAACCTATTTGAGATAATTCGATAAATACCACTGGTTAGGAGGAAAACAACCCTTATGAGATAGAAGGGATTTTAATATCCTTAAGTAGTGATGATACCGGGTTTCTCTCCTATAAAAGACTTGCAAAGTAATCCACTGAAGGCGCAGATATCTCCAAATCTGCTTCAGTCATCGCATCTCTCTCAAATAAATAGGGTTCGAGAGTAAAGCTAAATTGCAGACAAAAATTTGCTTTCGTGAATTGATTGTAAATAATTGCATTGATAGATAGGTAGTTTTTTTTAAATAAAAGTATTGATAGTTCGTTATGTTTTCAACATAAATGCATTGATAGGTCCACATGTTTATAAAAATAAATGTATCAATAGGTCGTTATGTTTTTCAAAATAAATCTATCGATAAGTCGACTCCTTTAAACTCCTTTTTTTTTCAAGTCCACTTTATTTGATATTTTACATTAATAATAATTACTTAAAATACACGACCGGTTTCGACATAGTCATCATCAGGTATGTCGAAACCGGTCGTGTATTTTAAGTAATAATTAATGTAAAATATCAAATAAAGTGGAAAAAAGTGCAAATAGTTTGTGTTTTACTATATATAACATGAATTTCCGCCAAGAACCAACAGTACATTCAATAACATGTGTCAAACCATTAACTGTTAAGTAAACCTTATTACCCAGTTGTTATAATATTTATACCACATAAATAACAATTATGTAGTTTAATCTGTTATTTGTTATAAAATTATCGTACTTTGTACATAAAAATAACATACGAGTAGTATACTAAAAGGCATCTACAATGACGACCTCTGTAGCGCAGTGGTTGTGTGTATTGGTTCAAGCGACGGTCACGGGTTTTAATTCCGCCGAAGGAACAAAAAGTTTTCTTAGTTCCTGGATCATGGATGTGTATTAATTTGTGTATTAATATATAAAAAAATCTTAAGTATATTTCCGTTGTCTGTAACCCACAACACATGTTATTCGGATATTTAGCACGGGACCAGACTAACGTGGTGTAAAGCGTCCATAGATATTATTATTATACTAGCTGTTCCCGTGACTTCGTTCGCGTGGGTCTTGAGCGACTTAAACCATTTATGCAGCGCACGCAATGAAAGTCTCCCCGTTTTTGCAACATTTCTCACTGACGCTTTGCTCCTATTAGTCAGAGCGTAATGTTATATAGCCTTAAGCCTTCCTTTATAAATGGACTATCCAACAAAAAAATATTTTTTCAAATTGGACCAGTAGTTCCTGAGATTAGCGCGTTTAAACAAAAAAACTCTTCCGCTTTATAATATTAGTATACTTTTTATTAACGACTAGCTTTTGCCCGCTCCATTCGTGTAAATACGGGTCCCACGGAAACTGTGCACTTTTTTGGAATACAAATCGTCCTTTCACGGGGCTCAATGTGCCAAATTTAATTTAAATCGGTTAAAGCGTAAAGAAGTAACACACATACAGACATTTTGCATTGATAGTATAATTAGTATAGAAGTGGAGATTTATTATGAGTGAAATATGTTTGATATTAGTGTAAGCGCACCGTAAGTAAAAAACTTTAAACTTAATTCTGAAAAATACCTTCGTGTATAAAAAATATTAATGCACCGTGGGAGTTACATTTAAAGATTTCCCGAAGTTGCTGTGTTACCAAATTACTAATTTACCCCTAAATTTAGGGTGGTGGAATCGTGGACTAGGGCACTAGGGGTAGAGGTTAATTTCAGGGGTTATTTTGTAGTTTTCTGTTTAAATTTATCATTGAACCGCTCTAATCAATATCGACAAGTACTAAATAAGGTTTTAAAAATGGCAGAATAATAATATAATATATTGGCAGACGGTAATTTGTTTATTAATTATTACATGCTATTATATTTCTACAATAAAATGAAAACTAATATTAATTATTTATAACTTTTTTTTGCTTATTATTTTCTTGACGCACTGACGAATTATTACACTAAAACCTTCCCCAAAAACCACTCTATCCATCGGTGAAAACAGAATGAAGATCGGAGCAGTACTTTTTGAGTTTATTGCGAACATACAGACAGACGCAGCGGTAGACTTTTATAATATGATGTAAGGATTTTAAAAAACTAGCGAACCCGCGCCCACCTCGTTGTGCATACAAACAGTATTTTCTCAACATGGACTTCCACGAACATTTCCAGACTAAAAATAGTCGAATCGGTTAAGCCGTTCTCGAGTTTTAGCGAGACTAACGAACATTCATTTGTTACGGGTGTAAAAGGAGCAGTCACTATAACTTTGGGATATAATTAAACTACCTTTCCTCGTTTTGGAAATGTATATTTTTTGTCAAAAACTAAAAAAATATATTATCATTTCTTATTTTTTGTCGCAAGAAAACGAAAATGTTTACTTTAATAAAAAAATATACATTTCTAGAATGTCAAAAGGTACTATAATCATATACAAAAGTTATAGCGACTGTTCTTTTTCCACCCGTTATATAGAGTAGAGGGATTTTTATAATACAAATGTTTTCTATTTTGGGGTGTTTGAAGTTTCCGAGTTGGCAACACTGGCGAGCTCGCGGCGATTCTTAGCTTTTTTAAATAAACGACGATGAATGCTGAATGTATTACTTGCAAGTTAAATTACGAGCCAGTTTAAAACTCCCGGATGGAGTGGAGTTCGAAAATGCTATTATAAATTCAGCAGTTTACAATCACAGCCCTACTTGGCGATGGAAAAAACCTTCGCGGCAAACTCGTTCTAACTTTTCCTATTTTTCTGCGTTAATTTCACCTGAACCCATTACAGTTTGCAACAATTCTTAGTGCGAACGGCTCCATTAGGACGTTCGACTTACATTTAACCCACTTACTAATAAAAAAAGGGGTGAAGGAATGACTTTACAAATTCTTTGATTAGTTAGCCATCAAGTTTTGTAAGGTGTTATTGAAAGGTTACGGATGATATAACGGGTGTAAAAAGAGCAGTCACTTTAACCTTGGGATATGATAATACTACCTTTTCTCAATCTGGAAAGGAAATTGTTTTCATTTATATTAAAAAAAGTAAAAAAAATAAAAATTTATTGGTATTTGTATAAAAAAATTAGAAATGGTGAAAAGTAAAATTTTTTCTTTTTTATCATTTGAAAAAAAAAAATATAAATAATACATTTCCAAAATAAGGAAAGGTCGTATATACGTATCTTAAAGTTATAGAGACGGCTCTTTTTACACCCCGTATACAGGATGATTCATGGTTCACATAACAAGCCGAATATAGTGTGAAGAGAGGAAGGATTTTTGTTTTGACACCTCATATAAATTACTTACCATAACGCGACAAATCACGATTAAAGATCTCCATAAAAGTCATAAAACAGATTAGTTGCAATCCTGGTCAGGTCTTAGGTCAACGACCAGTGCGTTCGTGTGTAGATTAGGAGCCAGCGACCACCAGGATAGTAATATTTACTTATTATGGTAATTTTAGACCTCTGAATTAATTTTTGAGTTAAGTATAGTACGTCCGAGATAAATTTAACCTAAACGTAAACAAACCCGTCTATAACACAACCAAAGACTGGTCAGTGATGCCAATTGGCCAATATTAACACAATGATTTTTGTTTGCTATGAATCCATAGACTATAGGGTTATATTCTACAATCGGCAGTATCAAAATGATGTATTTTTTCTGTGAAAGATCTTCATTTGATGTATAAAGATATTAATTATTGTTTAATTGTTATAAAATGTATTGAATAATGAAGTGTAATCCTTTAACATATCTGTGAAAGTATTTTTTTTTATTTAACCTTACCTTTAACATATAAGTGTGCACAATAAGTGAATCAGGGAAAATTTCGATGTTTTCGGTTTGTTTACCTTTAGATTAAATTTAGTAAGGACGAACTATAATTTATATGAGGCGGCAAAATAAAAAAATGTTCTACGCGTCATTCTCTTCACACAATATTCGACTTAACATATTAACCATGAATCAACCTGTATAGTGGCTGACTTTCCCGGCACGAGAAAATATTTACATACTATGGATAAGCTATGCATTTTTTTTCCTTGTCTATCAAGTGACATTTCTTACAATAGGTAATGAGAAAACATTCTAATGGCCTAAGCAGTATGTAAATAGACACATACATACAACCCAAGTTTATGCAAGGTTTAAAATAAATGAGTGATAATACTTTAGGGTGTGTATGTTCCTCCTATATGGTATTTTTGACTTTCATGTGTGTACATAGATAATACAATATAATAATAATAAATATTATATAAATACTTACTTTAGATTACCTGTAATCGACGACTAACATTTAGCAGTGTGCGGAAAAACCAGTAATGGTTTATGTTACACTGTGTAGATTAAGTTTTTTTTTTATGTAATTCTTTTATTGATTCAATAAAAAAAATGAGAAATGCCCCAACATGATAAATTTTTCCATACAATAATTTAAAAAAAAAAGTACCTGTTCAGTCTAGTCAGCGCTGGTTTTTTCACAGTAAACTCTACATACCGAACCCATACACACCCTAAAGTATTATCACTCATTAATATTATAGCCCATATAAGCGTGTTACTAAGACACGAATCTCTATTCAGCAATATTAATATGCAATATACCTATAGGGCCTTACAGTTTTTGTAATCAGACGTAATTATTCATTTCCATTCCGGACTACCAACTCCTACTGAAGATCCTTACCACAAAGAGTTTATGAGAATGCCGGTTGATCACTTGACTTAAATCAGCCAAGTTTAACATTGAGGGCTTTATACGTTTACGTAAACTTTGAGATCGACTCTAACAAGGCTGGAGGAGGCGGAGTGCTCCGGTGATTTCTACTCTTAAAATCCAATTTAAATGCATTCCTCTGTGCCACAGGAGGCTCCCTCCCTCCCGATACCTCCCGGGGGGCCAATTAACTTATTCGTCCTTAACATTTCATTGCTCGGCTCCACTACTTATTTCTTGCTCCTTTTATCATTTGTATATAATGAAGTGTTTCTGTGCAGGTGTGTTGGGAATGCATTTGATGCGGAGATGCAAATGAAACTTAGTATGTATTTTGATCTTCCCATCATCATACTGTCCACTAATATTATAAATACTAAAGTTTGTAAGTATGGATGATTGTTACTCTTTTACGCGGAAACTATTGAACGGATTTGGATAAATCATCTTTCTTGTCAGACAATAAGTGATCAGCAAGCATTATTCTAACCAAACTTGAAAACAAAATTTTTTTTGTTCCAACGCGGGTATCGAACACACGACCACCGGGTCGACCACGAAACCACTAGATCACGGAGGCGTTAGGTGTAACAATAAAATTAACGAATAGTTAGCGTCATATTGATTTTAATATATGTATTAGTAGGCTTTTGCATCAGATGCATTAGATAACTTATACAGTATTCTTCGAGCGAAGTAACTAATACCTACTCTTTAAATACTGCAGAAGTGATCTGCAATAAACAATTTACATAATCTTATTTGGGCTAAGAATAATTATAATATAATTATTTAATGAAATAATCTACCTTAAATTATGATAATAATGTTGCGACATATTCCTAGAATGCTGAATGTAAGGCGACGTGGTGTCGGACCACGGCTCGCCAGTTGCGTAGTGACAGGGCAGTAGGGAACATGTATTAGGATAAGTTCAGTGAATATAGACAGAGTTTCGGAATTACATATTTTATTATATCAAGTAATTTCCAGTTTATATTATTATTATTATTCCATATTAATTGTATACTATTATATAACTTATTCCATATTATTGTTGAAAGTGAAAGTGGTCCTTATTAAGAAATTTTGTAAGTTAAAAGTTCATATCAATGTATACAATAACACTTGAAACAAAATGGCCGGCTCGGCAACTTTCGTACCTCACTTGAGTTTTCTTTGCAAATTAAGAGCCAAGTCTTACTTAAAATACCGATTGATTTCTCACTAAGATATTTAAAGGATTTTCCTTGTTAGGACTGAGAAGTGCTGATTTTGAGATTTAATAAATTTGCTTGTTATTGGTAATCAGAAGATAGAGATTTTTATAATTTTACTTACCTACAAGTGAACTGATTATAAAAGTCTACATTTACGTTAGGATTTTTTTTTACCCAAATGCAACCCAAATGTAAAAATATTTAATATTATATTATTATAAAGGACTACAAGAACAGAATCGCTTGTGATACTACTCTTAATACTCGTACCATACGATTGTAATGCCAAATATATAGGCTATAATATTAGTAAGTGATAATACTATAGGGTGAGTATGGGTCCCGTATATTGAGTTTACTGTAAAAGTACCAGCGCTGAAATAGGTACCTTTTTTAAATTATTGTATGGGAAAATTTATGATGTTGGGGCATTTATCATACAAACATGAAAGTCAGAAGAAAAGTAAGTCTTTCAGCGCTGGTACTTTCACAGTATACTCTACATAGAAGGCACATACACATTACACACCCTAAAATAAATAATAAAACAAAAACTATTTATTTCAGACAAATACAGTCCATATAATGTGTTAGTAATATTATATTTATGACTAAATATATATGTTAGTAATTCTATACATAAGGTTCTCAGTTAATTCAACATCTCACAATATGTAGATCAATGAAGCTACTCAGAACCAGGGACCGATTAATCCGCTATACGGCTGTAGCGGTATCAACACAAACCGTTTTATTTTAAATATCCATATTAAGGGTTTTTAACTATGCTCTTGTCTTAAGCGGTATTAAACCGTTTAACACAGCTGCGCCAATAACCGAAAGAGACAAAAAATTTGTGGTACACGCCGTGGCTGGGATCAAATCTATGAAAAGCGGTTTTTTTCATCAGTGACTTGAGGTTTCAATAGCCTTGCTGTGCATTGTACAACATTGATTTATACTAATGTTTAAAGTGACCAAATCACTTATATTTTATACTAATATTATACTTATATTTTAACATACTTATATTTTATACTAATTTGAATTACCTTAATTACAATTCCGTATAATTAGAAAAAAAATAAGGTGGGAATTAACTTTTCGCTCTTTACCAAATCAATATCAAGGAAAGACTAAGAATGGAAAAAAAACAATAATAAACAAAAATGGACGAGAACTTGCATTAAATAACATCATCTTATAACTTATGTCATACGCAATTATGATCATTTTTGGTATGCATCACGATTGCTCCGTCACGGTAGAAATATGATGAAAATGTTCGCCCAATATTTAGGCGAAATTTGACAAAATCGATGGGTCTAAACCAAAAATTTGTCGAAGTAGAAACAAAGAAGTTATAAGGATTTTAAGTTGGCCGCGCCAACGTAACGTCCACGATGGCGCGGCCATGGAAATCTCAGGAACTACGTGGGTAAGAGATCTAATTCTTTTTCTATGAAGATTGAATTTGGCGAAAATTATCGAAAAAGAAATTATAAACTAGAAATCGATATTTTAAGAGATATTTACCTCAGAAGCCGTGGTGGCGCAGACGTGCACTTCGTGTTTCTTTAATGTTGATTATTTCTTTATATCATAATACTTAGTACAAAAATCTGATACAGGAAGTAAGGGTTTAATTTGTCGAAACTAATGAAAGCAATAAATACAACGAAATGTTATTTAAACAGACAAATCGGACCGAAACATAAAATAGCATGGCCGCGCTGATATCTCATTATCTGTAATTGCTAGGATTTCGGTTTTCATATCCATTTATTCGACACATTAACCTGATTACCAAAATGAGCAAAAAAAGATTTTTATTATTATTTTTTTATTATTAGAATGGCATATCGTTTTACCCTCAGAATGGTTTTCAACGCGTGTAATCTCCAAAAATGTGCTCTCTCGTACAATGTTTGAGTAGGGTAACCATAATTTCGATTTTATTTGAGAATACCTTTTACTCTACTAGACGAAAATGTATCTATTTCCTTAATAATGCCAACAAACGGAACAATTATTATTAATCATTATTTCACACTTAAACGTAAGTATGTAGTACCTATGCCCGTAAGCGATCAGTTGTAGATAGGATAATAATATTATGTTAGGTAAGTATACTGTACCTAGACAGGTTACTTAATATTATGCATTTCTTGCCCTTGATCCGTTTTTGCGAAGACGGGTTATAATTCTTATATACACTCATCTATATTTTTTGTCTCTATATCTGTCTGTATGTGCAACATCAAAAACCACGGAAGGGATTTTAACCAAACTTATTACGATTGTAGACCATATTCCTAGGCAGGCTATAGGATATATAACATAACGCTACGATACATAGGAGCCGAGCAGTGACGATAACTTTGAAGCAAGTCGATGAATTTCGCGCGCGACTGCGGACGAACGGTTCGGGTGGGGCGCGCGGGGGGATCGCTTACACAGTGACGCGAACGTGACGCTTACACAGAACGTGGCACTAAAGTAGATTAGAACATTAAATAAGTAACTAACATGATTTTATTAAAAAGACAAGTGGTTCCACAGTGTCAATAATATAAAAACTGTATTTTTGAACTTGCTTCACAAACTGAAATTAATTATCATTTATTGTATAAAATCAACTTTTGGTATTATTAAAAGAAAGCCTTTCGGGATAAACATAAAGAAACGGACAATTTAGCAGTTTTGAGAAGTTATAACGGGTGTAAAAAGAGCAGTCACTTTAACTTTGGGATATGATTATACTATCTTTTCTCTTTTTTTTTTTAACAATTTACTGTACACAAGAAACACTTAACAATAGTACAAATTACAGAGAAAGACGACAAAAAGGTACTGCTTATTTCTGAAAGAAATTTCTTCCAGCAGCCCTACGGAAGAGATATGGGATACAAGATATCAAATAGAGCGTGCACAATAACATACAAATACATTATATCTAAATTATATTAAAATCAGAATAGATACATGTACAAAAATAAATACAATAATTAATATAAATTATAATACATATATAACTAATACAATAAAATAAATAAATATATAAATAACTACTAAATACATAAATAAATACGTATAAAATAAAAATACAAATATATATAATACCGTTTAGTTATGATATGGATTGGGATTCAAAATAGTACTTCTTCAAACGTCTTTAAAATATGGCAATGGTGAGACTATCACGGACGGTGTGAGGAAGCGAGTTCCACAATCTGACCGCATGAACGGTGAAGGAGTAGGAGTAGAAATTAGAGCGATGTGATGGGAGGGAAAGGTTTGTTCTGAATTTGGACCTACAAGGGATATCAATGGGCCGGGAAAAGTTAAATCGATCACGAAGATAGGAAGGAGAGAGAGGGTTATACAGGATATTGTAAAGTAAACAGAGGATATGGGAGTTGCGACGGAGACGGATAGGAAGCCACTTGAGTTTTATCCGAAAGGCTGATATGTGATCAAACTTTTTTAGACCAAAAATGAAACGGATACAGAGATTCTGCAAGCGTTCCAGTTTAGTTAGCAGCTCTTCGGTAATGTCTAAGTAGCAGGAGTCGGCATAGTCGAGGATAGGAAAAATGAGAGTTTTGACGAGGAAAATTTTGGTTTACAAAGGCAAAAAGTTTTGAAGGCGCCTCAGCATGTGCAACGAGTGGTGTACCTTTCTGCTGACTTCACTAACCTGCGGATTCCAGCAGAGATTGCTGTCCAAAGTTAACCCTAAATTCTTAGCTGTGTCTCTGAATTCGATAATAGTACCATCATATTTGACCACAGGCACATTGTGTAAACGTTGCGATTTGGGATTTACCAACAGACCAAAAGATTTAGCCCAATTTGATATGCTCTCCAGATCATAGTTAATACCAGCAACTGTAGAATCAATATCATCAATATTAGAATGACGATAGAGTTGCAGGTCGTCTGCGTAAAGATATTTGAGTTGATTAATGAGGAAATAATATTAATAAATATAGAAAACAGGAGGGGAGAGAGTACGCCACCCTGGGGAACACCCGCTCATTCTAGAAATGTATTTTTTTTTCCATATTTTTTTTACAAATTTTAAAAAATATTTTTTTTGGCTTTATTATTATTTTTTTTATTATTACAAAAAAATAATAAATGGTAAAAAGAAAAAAAAACATTTTTTTTTAGTTTCTGACAAAAAGAAATACATTTCCGAAATGAGGAAAGGTAGTATAATCGTATCTCAAAGTTATAATGACTGCTCATTTTACACACTATATATATAAATATGTCATTCGATAAAAACGATAGTCACTCAATGAAATGGCGATTTGAATTAGATGAATGCCATCTACCATCACGGTATTAATCCTTATCATTTAAAATACGTTATTCTGCTTAAGCATTTCTGAAGACTACATATTTTGCCCTTTAGACCATGCAAATATAATGAATACTTTAGGATATAGCAAAATTAAAATCGTTTCTCCGTGATTCGACCGGGCGCCGCGTGATGCTGGCTGCTGCGTGACGTGTCTTACGTCCGAGCCGGGCTGGAGTACTGTTACGTCTATTGGGGTTAATATGGCATATCTGAGCCATTATTTGAAACTATTATTATTACTTCATCGGCCTCCGTGTGACCATGTATAAAGAAGCATAATACCCAAACGACAGTGTTCATAAACTAAAAATATATTTAAAAATACTAAAGTGCCCTAAATCACTTTTACACGCGTACGAAGTCGCGGTCACAGCTAGTACTTTTATAAACATCATGGATACAGAAATAAATGAAATAAAATCTAGGTCTAACAAGGCTCAAACAAGAAAGTTAATATTAGGCAGATGACTAAAAATGCATAAGTACAAGGTCGGACTCGCTAGTAAAATCTAAGCGTCACTTCATACCGAAATACGGTAAAAAAGTGCCTTCTTGAAAAAGCATATTATTCGTCTGCCGTTGGAATAATATTAATTCCAATAGCGAGTCTTAACCACGGCCATGGGTCTCTATGAAAACCGGCGTTACGGCGGCTTGCTTTGCTGCAGGGAATGAGGATACTTGTCGTAGATAAGTATGTACTTAATTTCAAGGGCAAGAAACCCATAATATTAAGTAGCGTGCCTAGGTACAGTATACTTACCTAACATAATATTATTATCATATCTACAACTGACCGCTTACGGGCATAGGTACTAACTACATACTTACGTTTATGTGTGAAATATTTAATAGTAATAATTCCATTTGTTGGCATTATATAAGAAATAGACACATTTTCGTCTAGTAGAGTAAAAAGTATTCTCAAATAAAATCGAAATTATGGTTACCCTATTCAAACATTGTACGAGAGAGCACATTTTTGGAGATTACACGCGTTAAAAACTATTCTGAGGGTAAAACGATATGCCATTCTAATCAGGTTAGTGTGCCGAATAAATGGATATAAAAACTGAAATCCTAGCAATTACAGATAATGAGAAATCAGCGTACAAAGAAGCGTTACGTCGGCGCGGCCATGTTATTTTTTGTTTCGGTCCGATTTGTCTGTTTAAATAACATTTCGTTGTATTTATTGCTTTCATTAGTTTCGACAAATTAAGCCCTTACTTCCTGTATCAGTTTTTTGTACTAAGTCTTATGATATAAAGAAATAATCAACATTAAAGAAACACAAAGTGCACGTCTGCGCCACCACGGCTTCTGAGGTAAATATCTCTTAAAATATCGATTTCAACTTTATAATTTCTTTTTCGTCAATTTTCGCCAAATTCAATCTTCATACTAGAAAAAGAATTAGATCTCTAACCCACGTAGTTCCTGAGAATTCCATGGCCGCGCCATCGTGGACGTTACGTTGGCGCGGCCAACTTAAAACCCTTATAACTTCTTTGTTTCTACTTCGACAAATTTTTGGTACCCATCGATTTTGTCAAATTTCGCCTAAATTTTGGGCGAACATTTTCATCATATTTCTACCGTGGCGGAGCAGTTGTAACGCACACTCATTTTTGCGTAAAATGGTGCGCCAGTCTATATAGTTGTGACATGATGGAACAAATTTAGCCAATAGCGTTCCGCGGCACTTACTTATCACGCATCCTTTTTTAACACAGAAAAACGAACGAAAATGAACCTTATTCATAAACGGTTTATTTATACCGTTGATTCAGCCGTATA
This sequence comes from Celastrina argiolus, assembly GCA_905187575.2. Lineage (NCBI taxonomy): Eukaryota > Metazoa > Arthropoda > Insecta > Lepidoptera > Lycaenidae > Celastrina > Celastrina argiolus. The sequence goes on along the minus strand of LR994599.1, from coordinate 13,260,707 downwards.
TACGGCTGAAGCGCATGTTAGGGTTTTTCAGAGAATCGTATAAATTAAACAGTTTAAAACACCAAAATGGGTAACCTTTTCGGTCCCTGCTCAGAACTGCAGAGTCTAACCTATCTGCTATAATTTCCAGAATGCTGTTGCGGCTTGCCCTTTTAAGCTAGTAATATCACTAATTTATTTTACACACTGTTTTACAGTTTGGATCCTGAATTACTACGGGTAATACATTTGTCCGTTTTTTTTTTCAAGATTTTAATGTGTTTTCGACGTGTTTGAACTTGGGATATTCCTGTTCTCATTCTATCCGTTATGAGACGGATAGTAATACACTAATACGTCTACGCTACACACAGAATGTAACACCTAAATAAGTTCAAAAACCGAATCAGAAAAATGATTATGAACGGAGGATGTTTGTTATGAAATAGTGGTGAGGTTGCGTAACCCGTGAAAGGAAACGGTGTTCTTTACGAGCTATTCCGCGGAACCAATATTTCTCCGCGACAGAACGCGCCGCTATAAAATAAAACGAAAAATTCCGCCCCAGACGCCATGAAAATCATAAGAGAGGTTTTATGAGTATCGCCCGTATATCGCCCGAGGGTTAATTATTAAATTCATTTGGTGAGTGTCAGGTTGAGCTTTAGTGCGTGATGTTGTTAACCCCCGACAAAAACAGGGTATTATAAGTTTTACGTGTATGTGTGTGTGTGTGTGAATAAAACAAAAATTCCGTCCCAGACGCCATGAAAATCATAAGAGAGGTTATATTATGAGTATTATATCATAAGAGAGGTTATATTTAAATAATTTGGTCAGTGTCAGGTTGAGCTTTAGTATGTGATGTTTAGTGGGTTATATCACTTTCAATATTTTTGTAAAAAAGGACAAAATCTGTCCAAAGGACAAATACTCCATATAAAACTCAGCACTCCACTTTAAAGCGACAAAAATAAAGGATAAATGTGTAAACGTATGAATGTATTGAGAGTGGTACAGTATCCTCAAACCGGGAGCTGAACGACAAATGTTTGACAAAATGCTCTGCCAATTGCGCGGCTCCGCCCACGATTGTTGCAGATGAGGAATGGCCGCGGATTGTTCGAGAACAAACGTAGGACCATTACGCTTTGTTTTTATGAAGTACAAACAAAAAATCATATTACGATTCCAGAATTTTCTTTGTAAGCATTTTCTCTTTTGGACCTAATTAAGTGATTATGAATAATCTATTTACTGCAATAATGTAGTATTACAAAGATCTTTCATCATTATTATGTATGTGTTTGTCCTGTTTTTTTAGTATTAATTAGTTACCATAGTTTGGCACTAGGGGCGCTGTTCCGATACCATGCAAATTCTAGTTAACTTCCTAACCATGAGCAGTGACAAAAACTTGCACTAGGCTCACTGATAAACGTTTTTCACTATTGAGCACCTATAGTAGGTATACAACGTAAAAAGAAGTGAGAAATAACAATTACTGGTATAATTCTTGAGTTATATTTTTACGATAGTGTTTGCAAAGTTTTTTTTTTATATATTGCGAGAAATATTGGAAACAGTCATATGTATGGTGATACATATGACTGTTTCCAATATTTCTCGCAATATATAAAAAAAAACTAATGAGTGATGAGTGATGAGTGATAAGTGAGTGAGTAAAAAATTAATGAGTGATAATATTAAAAATGCCACGTGTAGGATCACCATTCTACACGTGGCATTTTTAATATTATCACTCATTAATTTTACTTGTTATACATAGCCTATTTAGTTGCTATAATAAAAAAACAGTGGGTGAAAAACCAATCAAATTCTCGCTTTATAATGTAAGGAAGCGACACTCTAATTCACAAACATAATGAGCATTGTAATATTTTAATTACATCCAAAAAATGTTCAGGATTTTTTCATTACATTATTCAATATGTCCAACAAATGTAAATTATAGTCTGAACATCAAAGCGAATTCATCGGAATTCGAACTCAATAAAAGACTGTTCCGATCGCGATTCCAACTTTGACGAGATAATAACGGTGTCAGAACTCACAGGGAACTTGCCGTCATACCGTGTTGTCGTTCATTTTTAGCTGGTGCGACTTTCCTCGAATTTCGACTGCCGCCCTGCACACAGTTCGGAAAGCGTTCCGAACCGTGATCTGTACGGTTTGAACTATCCACAGTTTGTCACATAGAAGTATTAGGTATATTCATAGAAGGCATGCTACAATCAAAACCATATGCTATCTTTCTTACAGAATATCAAAGGCCAAAAACCGTAAGGGTAAAAACCATGTCCTTGCGCTATTTTCTAAGGCTGTCCCGATTTAACTGAAGTTCAACTTTACTACTTATCTATCCATCTATCTTACAAATATTAAAGGCGAAAAACTGAAAAAGTGAAAGATAAAGCCGTGTCTATATTTTTAACCGACTTCCAAAAAAGGAGGAGGTAATAATTCGACCGTATAAATTTTTATGGATGTGTCCCAACTTGTATTTTACAACTTCCAATTCTAAGGCCTAGAAATAATGACTTAATGGCGCCATAAATGAATATTTTTTCTATGTGACACATATTTGACACAAAAAAGCAGGCCTTTGCATACGCAATTGGATTTAGATACTATTCTCCGAGTGAAGTAACCACTCTATAAATACTGTAGTGCCTGGAACAGGCGGTTTTAAATGACGTACGGTTGCCCAGCACATACGGCATTCTCATAACACTGGCTTACTTCAGAGAAATGACTAGTCTAGTGGAGCCTACCATTTGCAAGTTTCCTTACTATGTTTTCCTTCAACGTTAGAGCGTCCGTGCATGCCAAAACCGAATAGAATCTACATCCTATCCAGTGCTAATAAGCGGTCTACCCAATAGGCCACGGACATTCTTATTGAGACAATGAAGCCAACATAAGCCCAATATATGCTTCAGATTAAATCTGAGGTTAAAAAAGTCATCGATATACCAGACCAGATCGTAGGTCGCGTTGGAACGGCGCGTGCTATTTCACGCGGTTCGATCTGCACGTGTACAGGGCGCTCTTGTCTTTGTCTCAACTTTTGCTCATTTTCACAAACCAAATGTGTATTTAAATCTACTTCCGCGATTCTGCTATCAAAGACGACATTTTTACCAAAATTGATGTGGTCTATTATGATGATATAATTGAAGACATGAATAGATGAAGGTGATACGTAGCAAAATTCTGATTTTGAGAAAATTGATTTCAAACTGTCACTTAAACATTTTAGAATACGTCGTAACGTATTAAGTTCATTCATCAAAAGATCTTTCTGGAATCAATGTATGTACTTAATACGTTACTACAGATCCTAAAATGTTTAAGTGACAGTTTTAACTCAATTTTCTGGATAATTTTTTTTAACAACATATCACCTTCATGTATTCATGTCTTTATTTATAATAATAACATAACTAAACTTTTTTTGTTCCAAAACATAATTAACATTAGTATTTTGCATGCAATTTTTAATAGACAATATTATGATTTATTACAATAATTTATGTAAGATTTTTATATAAATTATATAATTAAGTAGAGTATAGAATAATAAGATACTTATTTCTATGCCACCCGAAGTACCGAAAAGAAATTACAATAATTTTATAGGAATAAGAATAAAATATAGATTAATTACGTATATCCGTAACAAAAGGTGGTTAGAATAAAACAAGCAATACAAGGTTCGGAGAAGGACAGTAATTAATAACGTGTGTATCGTAGGGAGTTTGTAATCTGATAAGTTATCAGGTAATCGGAGGCGAGATGAATGGCTATTAATTAATTAGGAATCCCTCCGCGATCACACCCGGGCGACCCATTTGTTAATTAACATAACTCATTTGGATAAACTTTTCAATTAACGCACGTATCGCCGTCAGTTGTATCACCTGCGCCGCAAGATATTGAAATAAAAACTTCTTTAGCGGTGTTGTCCGCTTTTTGGGATGAGTAAAAAGGTTCTAACATTTTTACTCAGGCAGTCTACTGCCTGGGCCCTGAGGGCCTATTACAAGCTCTTAATTCCAGCCAGTTTACGCCATACAACATGGCTGCCTGGAATTTTCGTATTACGATCACAGAATAACTGCACGATGACAGCTAGTTAGCGGACACGTGACACTTGACTTGCTTCCGAATGTCACTTTCAGACCAAACTAGGGTGGATCCATTCAGTATAACATGTCGCTGTAATATGAAAAAGAACAAGGCAGTTTAAGACCGTATTATTGAATCGCCTGGAACCAGGCTGGTATAATAAAAGATCATAATATGGCCCCTGATTTAAAATACCACGGAACGGAACTAAATCGGTTTAAATGCCATTAGTAAGTATCCTTCCGAAAAAAGAAAATTAAAACATACGAATACGCTAGTCTCTTAGCAAACCTTATGTCAAACCCCTTCTTCTTAAATCTTGACCCAGGACCCAGAGCCCTGATTCAAGATGCCATCCCTGTTTATGCTTACGAAGTTCGAAAACAAATCTCTTTTTACTATATAACAAGCTTAATCATAATAAAAATAATTTCCTCGAACCCGGGACTTACGGTTCAGCTAACCGCTAACGACTGAGCCAAAGAGGTGGTCAAATATTATTAATAATATTATTTAAACAGTAATACCTACTTAACAATTTAAGAACAGTTCCAAAACAAGTTCTAAGATATCTTATCTTATATTATTATGAGGTTACATTCGGAAACAAAGAGTCAGTCACAAAAACACTAAATATAATTAGGTAAACAAAGATAGTGAAAATACGAGTGTGATTTATTAATCACACTCGTATTTTCACTATCTTTGTTTCTGACCACACGACTGTATAACACGAAACTTAACTCTTTCTCTTTCTATCTTGACTAAGTTATACCTACATCTCTACTTCCGTTCGCCAGCCCTATCACACTTTTCGTCACACTTTTGTCACGCATTCACCCGCTACTCTTGCATCATACGCTCGTGAAGAAGTTTTTAACCGACTTCGAAAAAAGGTGTAGGTTCTCAATTTGTCGGAATATTTTTTATGTATGTTCACCGATTACGCAAAGACGCCTAGAGAGATTTGATTTTTTTTTGTTTAATAGGGTATATTTCCCCATTGGTCACAAAGTCATTTCTTCATGGGACCACCCATAGTGATTTCTCAAGGTTAACTCAAAGATGCTTGGACTGATTTGCAAAATTATATTTATTGTTTGGAAAGGTATACTTCCCAGTTGGTCCCATAGTGATTTCTCAAGGATAACTCAGACGCTTGGACCCATTTACAAAATTTATTTTTATTGTTTGATCAGGTATACTTCCCAGTTGTTCCCATTGTCATTTCTCAAGGATAACTCAAAGACGCTTGGACCGATTTGCAAAATTTTTATTGTTTGATAGGTTTTATAGGTTGCCTGTAAGAAATTGCTTTAAAGTAATAATGCTGCCTTTGTGTGCATGTCTGATTAAGTCCCGATTTCACCAACGCATGTTAATGTTAACGGCTTGTTAAAACACCATGCCATCTCGTTCATTTATAGGAGTTACGAGAGGAACAGATATTTAACGAAGGATTAAATTGAACATTGCTTGGTGAAACACGCCCTTAATGTAAGTGTTGTCTGTATGTTTTTATAATTATTTGTGCACAATAAAGTATATTTGATTCGATTTGTTTACCAGATGGTACTATAGTCATTTTGATGATTGTATCCTTGAGAAATTTCCACTTTTTAGTTGTAGAACTTTTATTTAACGTAGTTTTACTATCCTTGAAAATATTTAAGCGTTTAAACGCTACGCTAATTAAAAGTTAAAGTAATACGACGTTTTTGTTTTATAATTGCCAGTTATCTGTCTTTTGACACCGCCGGCTAAAAGAGCTATTCAGTAATCCGTGTATTAAGAATTATGCGTGGCGAGGGATTTGTAACGCGTTTTCCTCTAGTCCGGGAGCCCGTCCCGCCTCCTCCGGGGATTCCATTCCGAAAAACCTCCATAAATATGTCTTACAGTATTTGTATCTTCCTCGGAGGATCGTTAGCACTGTTTTTCTTTTTTATCGCAGCCAGTATACATCTGCTCCGGGCGAGGCAGATTAAGAATCCGCAATATATTATATGGCCGGCGGATTGTTTAAAAAGAAATGTTTCGGCCAATTATGATTATCCTTCTTAAATCCCATTTGCGCTCAATGACTCTGGGTTTGAGTGCTAAATATTTCAAGAATAGGAGCTAACTCTTCTTTATTAAACCAGACTAGCGCAATTATGGGCTTAAGGCCATGTTTCACCAAGCAATGTTAAAGTTAATGCTATGTTAAAATACCATGTCATCTCATTCATTTACAGGAAATATGAGAGGGATAACATGATATTTAACATGGCGTTAACTTAAACATTGCTTGGTGAAACACGGCCTAAGTCTCAAAACACATTGACAAACAGTAGAAGCGTCGCGTAGTATCATTATCATACGTATTCACTAAAAAAACATAACGTGCGTATTTTTTTTTTCGAAAGGACCTGTGCTATTAACTAAAAGGCCGTTTAGCTCCATCGGTATATGTGTCGCAGTCATCTGATTGAGTCCACTATTTAATTTAATGACTAGCGCTTTCATTGAATCCTGTTTTTACCAACAAATTTTAGATTCCGAGACTAGGACAGCCACTTAATATTTTAGTATTAAACTTCGAAATTTCCGAATGAGTACTAATAAACCGAACATTAAAGTAAATAAATCAAAAAATATGTTAACACATTGCTATCTGTACGAGCTGTTTGACGCCATTATATAACCGCCTAGTGATTCAATTTAATAACCAGATTCAATAAGATGACTGCGACATATGCATAACGCGCGTCGACGCTCGCTCCATATTTTATGCATAATCATAATTTATACCTTAAAAATTGGAAAATATAGATGAATATGCAATGATATATGAATACGAAAAACTGTGATGCTATGAATATGTGCAGATGTGAATTCTACCTACATAGATCAACTGTCTAGTAAACAAAAGATATTAAATGGTTAGTAAATTAGAACATAATGTACAATACTTCAAACGTAAACAGAGTAAAATTATCTGCAAGCAAAAAATAGATATCTATAATACCATAATGTACCAAAACTTAATTAAAGCCTCAATTCTTAACAAAGTATAAACTGCAAGTAGGTGGCTATAGTCGAATATAATAATAATACTGCTTGTGTAATATGTGCCGAAGAGGTGTTGAAGCCTAAAACTTAAACAAAGTACAAACTGCAATTAGTTACATTTAGTCGACTATAATAATATAATTATTGTGCCTTGTAACACTTTGATGTACCAGACTCTACTATTTAGTATGTCAAGGTATTAACACAAGTAAAGTTATGCTTTACTTACCTACGCTGCCCTTTGAAGCCTGAAACTTAGACAAAGTATAATCATCTGCAAGTTGTGTTAATTATAGGATTCAATAGAAGTAATATCAAAGCGTAAGACAGGGATCTGTTAAAAGCAAAATCGTGTAAAATGGTCGGGGGTTTTATACAGACAACCGCATTGAAGGTCCGAATCGAATTGACCGAAATCACTCAATATACTTACATTCGAAGTGTCTACTTAGTTTTACTAAAGGTCACTGTGTAATTATATAATATGTTAGCGCATCTATGGTGAAAATAGAAAACTCCTAAAGTAGGTACAATTATATTATTTAAGAGAGCAATTATTGTACATAATCATTCCTAATTTATTTCTTTAGTATATCCAAAATCCTTATCGAGACTACATTGGTTTAACAACAGGTTCCTTACTCTCCAAACTGATTCGATTTTGATTCAGATTCGATCGTGCCGCGTACTCCCGAATAAATGACGTTTGTTTATTTTGATTTTCAGTCGATTGTTTTGATCTTTTTTTTACCATTTGTTGGAACTTTTTGTACTGCCGACCAAATGTCAATCTAACGATCGAACGATCCGGGGGCACGGTCGTGCCCCGTCAAGACGAGCCAAGCGAAGCACAAGGGCACTACCTACTTTTCTCGAAAGGTTTCGTCGTTTTTTTGAACTCTCATAACTTTGCTTTGGATGATACCAATTTTCTTTATCCTAATTAGTTTCAAAGTGATCCACCGTATAAAATAACAAGCCGTTGAGCTCGAACTGATTCGATTCTCGATTGTGTCTGGAGTAAGCCTGCAGGATTGTCTAAACAGCATGTCAGGTACTCATAGTTTGTATCTGCCGTTCAAATGCCCGATAGTTATTCCGCGCGCGACCCGGGTGGCGGGCGCGGAGGAGGCAGCGGTGGCGGGCGCGGGGGAGGGAGCGGGGGCGTATAAATCAAACTCGCCACTCGCCATCGCTTATGCATTATACAATTTTATTTGTGCGAGTCCGTTGAATAGGTAATAACTGTAGCAGGTGAAACGGCCCGAATGCGTATGGAATTTGAATTGCACGCAAATATGCGGAGGCTCGCCGACTGCACTACATCAGTGCGTAATTGAATATGCATTTTATCACTAACTACCCATTATCTAGTTCTGTTTGTGCCGAATTTAAACGTTATCACTACGAGCTGAAAGCTTTGCGAACTTGTTCAGGCTTCTGTTTCTGGAAAGCTTTATACACGATTAATTTTGTAAGTATGCATGGTAATAATCCTATAAGGAACAAATCCTTACAGCCTACTGTCTCAACAACCGATGGTTATAGGGTGTGTGCGCAATACACAAGAACACTCTCTTTATCTCGTAAACAAGTGGGACGGATCGGTAAAAAAGTGTCGGTAGCCGATTTCATTGAAACCAGGCCAGCTACACAGGAGTCATTTTATAGCCCAAGTGTGTGCGCAATAGACAAGGACACACTCTCTTCCTTTTACTCTCATAACCCAGTGGGACGATTAACCGACACGACTGGCGGGAAATCAAGCGCAAGACCGCCTTTTTACATTTACATGCCTATCCGACGCATGGATCATCTTTCTTGTCAGACAATCAGGGGATCAGCAAAATCAACAAGACTTGAAAATGTTTTTGTTCCAACGACAATTGAACGATCTCCGGATTCAATAGCCAAGCTCCAACCATTGAGTCGTCAATATAGCAGTTTCAAGCCGTTTTAAATCGCAATCAGTACAAAAAAATCACTACAGACAACCTCGTAGAACAATCTGGAATGAACAAATTATTCGGACTTACTACAACGCTAGTTGTAGGTATAGATTGTTAATTCTGGGTCTACACTATCGCGATAACGCGAAGATTTGCGTTGTCGTGACACATCTGGCCAAAGAAGTCTCCCAATTGTCATCATCATCATCGTGAATACGGTAATTCGTGTACGCGTCACGATAAAAGTTTGTGTTGTGTGACAAGTGCTTGGCTACATTTAAAAGTTTGTGTTGTGTGACAAGTGCTTGGCTACATTTAAAAAACTTGTCGCGATAATTTAGAACGTCGCGTGTACCCAAGTGAACGAACTTTGTCACGATAATCACTTCGATGTGCGGCAATTTACTGACATCGGCGGGAAGGCCATTATTGGTTGAATTCGCGAAGATTATAATTTGACGTGTCGTGACATCGAAAATCACCGCATTATTGCGATAGTGTAAAACAAATCCTCCAGCATTAGTGCCGATGTCGGTAAATTGCCACACATCAAGACTTTTGTTATTGAATGTACTGTAGGTTCTTGATGGAAAAATATGTTACACAGTAATAGGTATACACCTGATGATTACTTAGGCGAAACCGGTCAATAAATATAATGTTTAATTTATACTAATCTATACTAATATTATAAGGCGGAAGAGTTTGTTTGTTTGAACGCGCTAATCTCAGGAACTACTAGTCTATCATAAAAAAAATATTTTTTGTTGAACAGTCCATTTACAGAGGAAGACTTTAGGCTATATAACATTACGCTGCGCCCAATAGGAGCGAAGTGTCAGTTAGAAATGTTGCAAATACGGGGTAAATTATTCACATTTGGGGCTTTCGTTGCGTGCGCTGCATAAACGGTTCACTTAAAAACCACGCGAACGAATTCGCGGGCACAGCTAGTAACTAATTAAGTGAAAAAAGGGCTAGCAATTAGCGTATTATTACTGCTTTTGTCGCGACAATGTTAGTTGTTGGCTACACTACGCGCACTTGGTAGCCGCACCGTTCTAGATTATCATTAGTAGTTTTTTTTATGTGACCAAGCCCATCGTCACAGATCGAACGCTAACTTGTATCGTAACACGAACCTCGCCTTACGGGCGTGTTTTACCAAGCAATGTTAAAGTTAACGTCATGTTAAATATCATGTTATCCCTCTCGTATTTCCTGTTAATGAATGAGATGGCACAGTATTTTAACATGGCGTTAACTTCAACATTGCTTGGTGAAACACGGCCTAAGTCTGGCCGTAGCGTATAGGAGCGCGACAGAGCGGAAAATTCACTTCAACCCTCGCTTCGCCCAAACGTCGCGTGTGTGCTTCAGACGTTTTGTTTTAATTATTACCCTACCTACGTTTCCTTTTGTAATAAAACACAGTACAAGTATAGTTATGTAGGTTTAAAAATTTTTTATGCTTAAACCTACATAACTATACTTGTCGAGTTGAAATATTATTTTGGTGTCCAGCGGTACAGATTGTGAAATTGAGTAACAACTGATCTAGTGATCTGAATGAAAACAGAAACAATTTGCGTTTTCGTAGTCTCATGGATTCAATAACCGATTTATCTTTTATCTTCTCTTAATTATAAAAATGAATTGCTGTTCGATAGTCTCGCTAAAACTCGAGAACGGCTGAACCGATTTGGCTATTTTTGGTCTTGAAATATTCCTGGAAGTCCGGGGAAGGTGAAACGGTTTGTATGCTCAACGAAGTGGGCAAAGGTCAGCTAGTCATAGATAGATTATAAAACGAATTACGTCAAATACCATCATTATGTCACTGCTGGACAAGCCTCTCCCAAAGTATTTCATTGGGGGTAATTACTCGCCCCACGCTTAGCAGGTGGATTAGCGAGTGCAGATTTCAGATGTGGGATCGCTGCTGCTCATTTCCTGTTAATCCATCTGTCGCTGTTTACGGCACCCACGGGAAAGATGGTTGATAGAGAGGTAGGTACTATTCTTTCTGGGTACATAATATACAGCTGTAGGTATGTAAAGCTATGACAGCCACCTTTGTTGCGCCTCCGTGGTCTAGTGGTTTAGAGCTTCGCTCTAGACCCGGAGGTTGTGGGTTCGATTCCCGCGTTGGAACAACAAAAAATGTTATTTTCAAGTTTGTTTAGGACAATAAGGCTGATCACCCGATTGTCTGACAAGAAAGATGATCCATCCGTCGGATGGGTATATAAAAAGTCGGTCCTGCGCCTGTTCTCTCGCCAGTCGTGTCAGTTTACCGTCCCACTGGGTTATGAGAGTAAAAGGAAGAGAGAGTGTATTTGTGTATTGCGCACACACTTGGGCATTATAAAATAACTCCTGCGTAGCTGGCCTGGTTTCAATGAAATCGGCTACCGTCACCGAAATCGGTGAGGGGAGCTATGTATTATTATTATGACAGCCACTATCATACTTTTTAATTTAGTTTTAGTTCTTAAGAATGGGAGTATTTTTGGTGTAATCTAAATTTGTCAATTTTTAAAAGTTATATGAAATGTAGTTTTGTTTGTCATATCTAAGGTTCTCTAATAGAGATTAGGATCGCAATTCTCGAGACCGAGTTTGAGACTTATAGATAGGCAAATCAGACTCTTTTTGTCAGGTTTTACTTTAATTATTTACATATTTTACACATAAATAAAATGACATGCTTAAATGAAATTAAAATGTCTTACATTTGGGAAGCGACCGGCGAATCAAGCAATTTGTGTAAAGAGTGCAATAACTATTTGTATAACAAATGAGCTATTTGTTTAATTAAACACAAACGCCCCCCGTTAACTGTTAATGTTAATAAAATGGAAAACGAAATGATCATAATTACGTCGAATGTTTTTACAGCATTGTACCCCTCGAAATCACCTGGCATTACCGGCAACCAAACGATACCATTCAGTTATATCTGGTACAATAACTTCTGTAATTACGATAACCCCCAATTCGTTAAATAGCTCATTACGACAATCGCTGTCGCTAAATCGTGGAATTGTAGCGTTGGCTAACCAAAGACAAAAGAGATATGTTTTTGTCGTTTCAGCTATGCCACTGAACATAAGCTGCCCCAAAGTATTTACCCCGGAGTTGCCTAAACTCGCCACGCTTAACAGGCGGGTTGGCAAGCTAAGGGCGTGTTTTACCAAACAATGTTAAAGTTAATCCTTCGTTAAATATCATGTTATCCCTGTCGTAATTCCTATCAATGAATGAGTAGGCATGGCATTAACAAGCCGTTATCACTAACATGCGTTGGTGAAATAGGGACTAAGAATTAAGATTTAATTGACATTCGATTACTTCATTTTACGGAGCTTGCAGTATTCCAGCTTTAACTACAGGGCATTTAAGAGTACACGTTAGCTACAATCTTCTTATATTCTCTCTTATATGTATATAAATGAATTGCTGTTTGTTAATCTCGCTAAAACTCCAGAACGGCTAAACCGATTCGGCTATTTTTAGTCTTGAATTATTCGTGGAAGTCCCGGGAAGGTTTAAACGGTTTCTATGCTCAACGAAGTGGGCACGGGTCAGCTAGTTATTTTATATAAAACATTTTTACATCTGCGAAGTCCATCACGGTTTGGTTAATGAAATCAAGGTCCTTTGCCCTTTTCTTGCATCTGTTATAAAATAATGTTATAATGTACGTTTATATTTCCGAGACAAACAGAATACTTTGCTTCTTGCGAGCACGTCACAATGGAATAAAATAACTATTCAAACGTTGCATCCGACATAAGCTAGTATCCAATAAAGCTATCCGGAATGAAATAACATTTGCGAGGGCACCATCTGGCCAGCAGCTCAAAATACAGTCAAAACGTGATCTATGTAGTGTGTTGTTACGTCACAGCGGTACGATTCTATAAATTAAACCGGACAATACTATTTAATTGTAAGGAATGTCTTTATCCACGTATGAGAGTTGTCACGTTCTTTGTTACGCGCCATTTTTTTCTAACGCTCAGTAGTGGCAATTACTACTATTTAGTGGAAAACTGTTACTGGCTTCAACTTATCTATACTCTCAGTTTGTTGACTGTTAATTGTAAGCTGGTGTTTTTCTAAATAAAAAAATAAATAACACACATATAAAAAATATTTAATAACTCTAAATGAACATTTATATAAGCTGTGTATGTCCCCGGTTAACCTTGACGGTTCAGTAGTAAGCTGCGCTCCAGTCCGGGTTCGAATCCCGTCGTGTGAGTGGAAGTCTTTTCGTAGGTCTTAAATATATTATGGCCTTTCTGTATAGACTATAAAAATGGGCTCGGTTCCCACTATGTCGGACCGGTAGACCAACAGGTCCGGTAAAACTGCCGGAAAGCCTAATGTTTGTAAAATTAGTAAATATACTGTATTTTTGCTGAGTCCGGTATTTTTGCCGAGACCGATATTTTTGCCGAGTCCAGTATTTTTGCCAAGACCGGGATTTTCACCGAGTCCAGGATTTTCGCCGAATCCGGTATTTTTGCCGAATCCGGTATTTTCGCCGAATCCGGTATTTTCGCATAATCCGGTATTTTTGCCGAGTCCGGGATTTTCGCCGAATCTGGTATTTTTGCCAAGTCCGGGATTTTCGCCGAATCCGGTATTTTCGCCGAATCCGGTATTTTTGCCAAGTCCGGGACTTTCGCCGAATCCGGTATTTTTGCCGAGTCCGGGATTTTCGCCGAATCCGGTATTTTTGCCGAGTCCGGGATTTTCAGACTTAGCACCGGTGTAAAAAGTGTCCATAGACATTAATAATTATAATATTGCATTATTAACATTTAAATGTAACTAATTAGCGGGCGCACCCGGGAGAATTGGCAGAAGAAAATCGAGTAATATTTTTTTCTGTATTCAAAGGATCTTAAAAAAGTTTTTCGTGTAATGGAGATCGTGCCCTGTGGCCCCTAGGGCACCGGATTCCCCGCACAAAGGACCGAACAAAAAGGTCCGTCACATGAACTTGCCCCCCTCATGTGTCAAGTGACAAACGATTTCCAACTCTGCCCCGAAAACTTAAGCTCTATTTTTCTCCTCGCGCACTTTTTTGCTACATTTTTTGAATCCGATAATACGACCTTAGTGTCGGGATCATGGTTTACTACAAATTGTATTAGAGTAGTAGATTTAAGTATTTATGTGCCGACTCGAACTCGACCGAAACCTTTCGAATAGGGGTGCGTTCCGATAGCTCGACACATTTTAATTTTGCAACTACTTGTAGGTACCTATCTGAATAGTTTGTTCAAACTGTGTGTCAGCAGGAACGATTGACAAGTACGATATCTGGGAGCACAATACGACATCGCTCGGTCTAACAACATCTTATAGTTATCATATCAATATTATACTATTTATTAACATAAATCTTTTATGTTAATAAATAGTAGATTGGCTTGGCAATCGCACTAAACAATCTGATTAATATGTATAACTTGTGCGATAGATAATTTAATAAATACATTATGTATTCGTAAAAGATTTTTAATGATTAAATGATATAATGATTTAATGATATGATGTTGTTAGACTTACTCCGGCTTGGCATCACTTGGATTTCAACAACTTTTTACGGCAAAAGAACAAAGTAGCGAGACTTGGCACTCTAGAAGTTATATTTGATGGGATCGTAAGGTTGTCGAAAACGAAGTGGTGGTTACTAGTAGTTACTGCTGCGCGGGCGCTCGTCTTACGCGTGCTCCCCGTGCAGATTCGTTCCAGTCACTGAAGCTGAGAATTGAGTAGTTGTGTGCGGGCGGCGCGCGGTGCGATAGCCCCGTTGTCTTCAGCATTATGTGTGCATACCTATTCATTTAAGTAAAATCATATAGTGCCTATTTGTGTATACATCATACTATTTTTATAATATTTATTTTATCACTGTTTTATATATATTTATATTACTTGTGTGGTTGCTTCCTTGCTGAGTCTGTCGTACGTCCTACGTTTTGGGGCCACGGACCAGGTACCGCGGCGCTGCGCCGTGGTGATACACACCTGAGTGGTCGCCATTTCGGATTCTAGTTTTTAGACATTACACTGTCAACTGACCTTAGCTTTGTTTATTTTTTATCAGTGTGTTTTTTTCATTTATTCGTGTTTTTTCATTCTAATGTGTTTATATTTACTGTCCTGTAATGTCTAAAATGTTGTCCGAATAAAGATTTTATTTATTTATTTTATTTTAAGTGTACTTAATATGACGTGTTAAATCCTTTTTTAGTCATTTACTATATATTTTTTTATTTACAATGAAAATCATGGCATCATTTACACAATTAATATTAATATTCGTAATGTTATTAATTAGTAGCTGGAAGTTCATGCTGAGGCTACTACTCTAACTTAGAAAAAAAAATACGCAACCTATGATTTTTTTTGTTTTTCAAAAAACGTACTCCTGCTTTTCCTTCTCACAAACTTTAACACAAATATTTCATGTATGTGTGTAATATTTTATTGTACCATGAAGTATTTTCTACCCCATTATTTTCCAGTGAAATGAATGAAACACTTGACTTCTCAATCACATGGCTGTAGACAGAAGGCAGTTACGTCTGTCAGAGCATCCTCGTGATGGAGCGGAGTATTCCACCTTCGATGTAGACTATCCGGAGGCGGGCGACGGATGCAGTCAGATGTCATTCCTGATCCGTGTTCTGCGGAATGTAGTTAAGTAAACGGTTTCTAAATTATGTTTTTGAAGTGATCAATTTTGTGAGGGCAAAACAATTCGTCACGAAATGCGTTGAAGCTATTTAGCTTTAGGCTAATCATTGTTTTAAATGGTAAATAAATATAAAAAAAACTTTTGTCTATTAGACATACAGTATTTTAAGTTTCAAGCTAGTATTTTAGTTGAGTAGAGAGTAATTCAGTGGCTAAATGTGTCGCACAAAAAACTTTGTCGAGTGGTTAGTAAATAGTTTAATCGCCCAGTTGTTGGCCCTCTTCATCTATCAAGTCCCGATTTCACCAACGCATGCTGGTGTTAACGGCCTGTTAAAATAGCATGCCTTCTCATTCATTGATACGAATCACGAGAGGAACAACATGATAATTTATAACAAAGTATTAACTATAACATTGCTTGGTGAAACACGCCTTAAGTCCCGACGTCACCAACGCTTTTTAGTATTAGCGGCTTGATAAAATACCACGCCTTCTCATTCATTGACAGGAAATACGAGAGGGATAACATGACATTTAATGAAGGATTAACTTTAACATGTGTTGTTGAAATTGGCACTTACCCTAAAAGGCTAGTATTGTATTACTTCTGTCGGACATTGCGGAAACTTAAATTATTGTTGTGTTGTAAGTGTAATAACAATGTAGTTTACACAAAAGTTTTGATATTGTTATTCTCTTGGAAAAGCGGTTTTCATCGCCTATACCTCCCCGATAGTATACAGGGGCCTGACTCTCCAAACTAATTCGATTTTGATTCAGATACGTACGTGCCGCGTACTCACGAATAAATTGACGTTTGTTTATTTTGATTCTCAGTCGATTGATATGGTCGGGAGTACAAAAACTAACCATCTTACCATTTTCTTCATCCTGGTTAATTTCAAAGTAATCCACCAAATAAAACACCAAAAGCCGTTGAGATCGAACTGATTCGCTTTTCGATTGTGTCGGGAGTAAGCCTGCTGGTCGGAACACTCGGTAATTTTCCGAAGGCTGTACCAAATCTTAAAATCGCTCCGTATTGTTGTCTTTTGTGTTCCGCTCGCATTCGTTTCCCATCGCACACCATTATTCACATTAAGTGGACAGATCTCGGGTCAGATCCAGGCACAAGAAAAGCACAAAAAGTGCCCGCTTTATCCGAGCATGATAAATCTACTTCAAATCCGAGAATGGCGTCTTTTATGAAGGAAATTGAAATAAACCGACCGTGCGGATAACGGCTAAGTAAGATCGGGATCCCTTAAGAATATATTGGAGAATTTTCATTCATCATACCATCACCCGAAAATATCTGCAACCATTGTAGTGCGAGGGTCTTTCATTACTATTGTGTCTTCCAAAGTTTGTTTTTCCTGACTATTATTCCTTACTGGGATTTAGAAGAATTCTATAAACGTGTTATATTTGGCGATTGGTATAGACTTCGTGCAGCGATCCAGTAGTATAATGTCGCGATGCGGTCACTGACTGTGCCCCCGTTGCGCCTTGCCGCGTAACCATGATTCAGTCGCGATATCCTCGAGCTTGTCTGTCGCGATGCATAGGCAATTCAGTACCCCCTCCCTCCATTATTTTCCCGCAGTCATCCGAAACGGTCGCGCGTTTTTTTTTTAAGACGAAGGCTGGCCTTGTCAGGCCCTGACGTCACTGCGGATTTTTGGATCTATTGTGACTCCTTCACTTTATAGTACCGTCCCCAGTCCTATGTTACTCATGAAACGAGGCCCTGACGTCACTGCAGACCTTTTGGATGTGGATGATTTTGGATGTTACTCATAAAACGAACGATATGGTGGGGGTCTGCGGTGCGAGTTTCCTCTGCTGTAGAGTATTCGTGCTGCCCGAGGTACTTGCTCCTGCTCAGATGGAGAGCTGGACAATCAAGAAGGTGAAGGGTTGTCTTGTCTTTCTCCTTGCAGAATCTGCAAGTCATTACATCACCTATACCCAATCTATGAAGGTGTTTGTTAAGCTTGCGGTTAGGGTTCTGGTGAGGACGGTCGCGAGTTTGCATCGATGCTGTAGCGGGTTAGTAGCGCGTTGACATTCAAATCAAATCAAATATTCTTTATTGTGTACAAAATCTTTACAGAGTAACATATAAATATACAACAATACATAAAATCAGACATGCACACATTGGTTCTGTAGAGTTGCAAATGCTACTAACGCGACGTTTACTACGCGCGTCTACATCCCTTAAACTGTCTTCTCAGACAAGAAACCTAAGGGTATTATTGATCATTTCTTGATATTCTCAGAATACAAACTTGTACCAGCTTCCAGCCTCAAGGCAAGTTGGTAGTGTCGCAAGATGCTGTTTAGCCATATATTATGCATTCAACTTCAGTGGGACGTGATTTGAGGCAACAAACACGGATTACGGATGTGAAACATAATATTGTAAGGTTGGTAAAATCAATTAGGAATGTTTTGGGCAATTAAATAATTAATGTCGTGTAGGCAGAAAAAATATTTGAAAAATACATATTATTATAATAATAATTTATAAACACACTAATACTATCATAATTGGTAAAATATATTAGATTGCGAGTGTTACACACAAAAAAACTTTAGTATTTCTTCACGAGAAATCAGCTGAACTATTTTTCATAAAATTTGATCTAAAAAAGTACCTACAGTGTCACCGTGGGTACTGAGTACCTGTATTTACGCGAAGCAACTGACATAGTAATATCCTACTAATACTATAAAACGTAAAATTAATACTAGCTGACCCGTGCCCACTCCGTTTTAGCATGGAAACCGTGTAAACCTTCCCGGGACTTCCACGAATATTTCAAGACCAAAAATAGCCGAATCAGTTCAGCTGATCTCGAGTTTTAGCGATACTAACGAACAGTAATTGATTTTATATATCCTATGTTACTCAGTGATAATGTAGCTTTCTAATGAAAAAATAATTATTAAATAAATAAATAAATAAAATAAAAAACGTTTTATTTCCAAATGAAACTTACAAAGTTATTTTCGGAAAGTCAACAAGAAAAACAAGCTACCACCGGTTCAACCCTAACCCGCCGAGAAGAACCGGCGTAAGAAACTCGGACGGGGCCAACTTTTAGCAAAAAGATGGAAAATTGATCTTTTTTAACAGTATATATTTTTTACAATGTAACTTAATCTATAGCCTACACATATTAATAATATTATAAAAGTTAGAGTACATATAGTAAATAAATATAAGCAGCCATCATGGTTGGCCACCTTATTCCCAGGGTGTGCAATCATTAACAAAATCAATTATCTTATAATAAGCTTTAGCACACAAACGTTCTTTGACTACTTTTTTAAATTTATTAATAGAAAAATTTTGAACGTTTTCTGGGATTTTATTGTATAGGCGTATACATTGCCCTTTAAAAGATTTACTTACTTTGCTAAGCCTGATCATAGGTATATCGAGCTTGTGCTTATTTCTAGTGTTCCTACAATGATTGTCACTTTTTGTTTTAAAATTATTTACATTTTTCCTTACATATAATAAATTGTCCAAAATGTATTGAGATGCAACGGTTAGTATTCCTATTTCTTTAAACTTATCTCTCAGAGATTCAAATGAGGACATCTTGTAAATGGAACGTATTGCTCGCTTCTGCAGCACAAATATTGTGTTAACGTCGGCTGCATTTCCCCATAAAAGGATGCCGTAAGACATTCTACTGTGAAAATAACTGAAATAGACTAGTCGCGCTGTATCTTCGTCAGAAATTTCTCTAATTTTTCTGACTGCATATGCTGCAGAACTGAGCTTATCTGCCAGGTTGGCAATATGAGGACCCCACTGTAATTTACTGTCTAGCGTTATACCTAGAAACACAGTGGTGTCGACTAAGTTCATTTTCTCATCATTTAATAGTATATTGGTTTGTACTTGCCTTACATTGGGCAAACTAAACTTTAAACATTTTCTTTTATTAGAATTTAAGAGTAAGTTATTAACATTAAACCAATGTACTATTTTTGAGAGAGCACAATTTACCTCGTCGTAATTTGACTGTTGTCGCTTCACATTAAAAATTAGTGAAGTATCATCAGCAAAAAGTACTATCTCATGTTTATCCTTAACTAAATAAGGTAAGTCATTTATGTAGATGAGAAAAAGAAATGGGCTTAATATGGATCCCTGTGGGACACCTAATTCTATGTTGGTCCCATTGGACCTTTTACTATTTACCTCCACCCTTTGAGTCCTATTTTTAAGGTAAGAACTCAAAAGGTCGAGTGACGATTCTCTTATGCCATAGTGGTGCAATTTTCTGACCAATGTAGCATGCTCAACACAATCAAAGGCCTTGGAAAGGTCACAAAACACACCTAGCGCATCCTGCGACCTCTCCCAAGCTTCAAAAATATTACGAAGAAGACCTATACCAGCGTCCGTTGTGGATCGACCCTTAGTAAAACCATATTGACTATTATGTAAAAGATTGTTTATATTAAAATGTACTAATAACTGGTTTAAAATTAATTTTTCAAATATTTTACTAAAAGTCGGCAGAATCGATATAGGTCTGTAATTTGTCGGATCAGATTTATTTCCAGCTTTAAATAAGGGTATAACCTTGCTATGCTTCATCAGGTCAGGAAAAACACCACTCTTTATACAGTCATTGAAAATCATGGCTAGATAAGGAGCTACGATGTCAATTATTGATTTAATAACTTTCGTGGACATGCCCCAGAGATCGGCAGTATTTTTAATATTCAGCAACTTAAACGAGTTAATAATATCTCTGTAATCAATTTCTTTAAATTTCACATTGACATCACATTCCTGTACATTGTCTCTGAGTAATTTTACAGCAGCTGCAGGTGAGGAATTTAAATTTTTTGTTGTTGAGACCGGAATGTCAGCAAAAAATTTTTCAAAGACCGTCGCAACTTCTAGTTCTTTAGTAATCTTTTTATCTTCAAAGGAGAGTT
Source organism: Celastrina argiolus (assembly GCA_905187575.2). Taxonomy (NCBI): domain Eukaryota; kingdom Metazoa; phylum Arthropoda; class Insecta; order Lepidoptera; family Lycaenidae; genus Celastrina; species Celastrina argiolus. Next base: position 13,239,873 of record LR994599.1, on the reverse strand, counting down.
CAAAATTCGAGGTACGACAGGTGACGTTTCCAGTCTCACCAGCAATTACCTTCCATGTTGTTTTAAATTTATTTTTAGAATTTTTAATTTTATTCTTTATATGAATAGCCTTAGCAGCTTTACATACTTTTTTGAAGGTTTTTGAATAATTTTTAACATAAGTTTTAAATGTTTCACTATTATTAATACACTTTTCGTTATATAAATCATACAATTTTTGCCTACTAATTTTAATTCCTGCAGTTGCCCATTCAACAAATTTACTTTTTTTATTATTAATTCTAACCGTTTTAGGAGTAAATACTGAATTAAATTGGGTTCTTACAATTTTGAATAATTTATTAAAAGCTTCATCTGAGCTGTTTGACCCATCCAATAATTGAATATTTGAAATTAAATTACTCCTAAATTTCTCAATACGTTTTGTATTCACAGGAACAAACACAAGATTTTCCTTTAAGTTAGTATCGCAGTTGATACTAAAAGAAGCTAACTGCCCATGGTGATCAGAGCTGAGCTTATTAATTATTTCTTTTTTGCATGGTGTAAGATTGGTGAATATATTATCTATACAAGTAGCAGTTGTGTTGCATACTCGTGTAGGTTCATGAAATAAATTAAAAAGATTATACGATCTAAACAATGATGAGAATCTAACAGTGGTGGAGGAGTTTAAATCTAATAAGTTAATGTTAAAGTCACCACATATAATTAACTTTTTGTTAGATGCACATATCTTTGACAATAATTGTTCCATTATTTGTTCAAAGGTTTCGTATAACCCTGAAGGAGGTCTGTATACGCTTACAATAATAAGTTGACTCAACTCTGCAGGCTACTTCAATTATTCGTTCAGTTGAGAGACTCACAATATCCTTACGTTCCTTAAATCTCAAGTTTTTCTTAATTAATATTAAAGAGCCGCCTCTAATGGCATTTTCTCTACTGAACGAACTTGCTACCTGGTGATCATTGAAGTTGAAAATGAGTTCATGTTTTTTGAACCAATGTTCAGATATACAAATAATATCAACGTTAGATTCCTTTAGGAATAACTCAATTTCAAGTTATTTACCTATATATATTAAAATCGGTTCAGTACTTTTTGAGTTAAGTCGTTACATACAAAAATACAAATCTTTCCTATTTATAATATTAGTGTAGATTATATTATACTGAAGCGGATGTATATATTAGGTTCTTACTCTTTCACACAAAAACAACTGAACGGATTTTGATAAAATTTAGTATCGTAGTAATTTACATGCTGGATAAAAACATAAGCTTCTTTTTAGCCCAGCAAAAGGTAAGTAAATTCCTACGGGGCGTCATTTTGCGCGTACAAAGTAGCATGAAGCATCTAGTACTTAATAAGATTACAATGCTCACGTATGACCTCATCATGAACATCACAGAAAAAGCTGATTTAGTTTCTGTTCCATTTTGACCTAGCTATGTTGGTAGTAGGCTGTAGAGCCTTCTACCTACATAGCCAGGAGTGCCGATAAGCTCATGTTTTCTTATCGCCGTAATAAGGCCAAGCGGTACACCGGCTAGTCGGCGCCCGTACATATTAAAATAAACGACAATTTTTCTGTTTTATTTATTTCACCGTGTCATTACATCTTGCACTTCATAATTAACACTGTGTGACTATGCAATATTACGATGACATGGAGCTGATCTGATGCTGGAGAGAAGAGAGAAGTTGGCTATCATCGAGTCATATTTCTATTGACAAGTTGCTTTTAATGTATGTACACCGATTAAGCTAAGATATTTTTTATAATGTAGTACAATTAGTGTTCTTTTTGGAGTCGATGTCAGCTAAAGACGTTGCTGACCCATAAAATAAAAGGTTGTTCCAACCACCTTTGCTAACACCGACTTCAAAAAGAACATTAATTATTGTAACTGCATTATAAAAAAATATTTAATACTTTTTAGTTGTTGAGTTTCTTTAAACGTGTTTTTTTCTATAGATAAATTTTCAGGGTCTGATAACAAACCTTGTTTTAAAAAAGCATGTTATTTTAAGTACCTACTTATTTTAAATACAATCTATAAAATAATATCTATGGACGCTTCACACCACGTCAATCTGGCCCTGTGCTAAGTATCCGAAGAACTTGTGTTACAGGTACCTACCAGACAACGGAAATATATTTAATACTTTTATACTATACACATATTTAAGATTTTTATTATATTATACACAAATTTAATACACATCCATGACCCAGGAACATTGAAAACTTTTTGTTCCCTCGGCGGGATTCGAACCCGCGACCTTTCGTTCGAGCGCCAACGCGCTCAACCAACTGCGCTACGGAGGTCGTCAAACAATATTATAGTTGTTTACATAATATTACTGAATAACCACTTATATTGCAATAGCTGCGCCCGCGACTTCGTTCGCGTGGTTTTTGAGTGACCTAAACCGTTTATGCAGCGCACGAAACGAAAGTCCCCCAAATGTGAATAATTTTCCCCGTTTTTGCAACATTTCTCACTGACGCTTCGCTCCTATTGGTCGCAGCATAATGATAAATAGCGTAAAGCCTTCCTCTATAAATGAACTATCCAACAAAAAAATTTTTCAAATTGGACCAGTAGTTCCTGAGATTAGCGCGTTTATAAAACAAACAAACTCTTCCGCTTTATAATATTAGTATAGATGCTTGTCTAGGTACATTGCTGCAAAAATAGCCCCAAGACACACGTCACACCACGAAACGAAAATTGGAAAATTCCCTCACAGAATATACGGGTTAGGATATCCAAAGCCGTTTTAGTGGTAGAGACGAAATCGAGCGTGAAATAGTTACCACACGAAACGGTTGTCTCGCGAACAAACGAAATAGCATATTACTCGCTGGTGTTTGGCGGAAAATTGGCTACTACAGCTGGATTGTATTTATACGTTTACACAATTGCAACGTCCATTATGTTCTTCGGTGCGATACGATTGTTTGTATCTGCAATAGATTGTTTTATCATCAACGACAGCTAACATAATTCGATGGCTCCTACGTAATATAGTATCGTATGTCCAAAGCGCTTGTTTTGGACATAGTTATATATTACGTAGGACCCATCGAATTTTGGCTAAGTCTCTCCACAGTTTGGGGAGAATTGCTGCAGTGGTCCAGGGTCGTGGATCTAGATCAAGAAAGATCTTTCGATTTTTTTTATATTTAAAATTTTGTAATACCAAAAAAATATTATTATTATAATATCTATACTAATATTATAAAGAGGTAACGTTTGATTGTTTGTTTGTTTGAATGGAATAGGCTCTGAAACCACTGAACCAATATGAAAAATTCTTTCACCGTTGGAAAGCTACATTCCTAGCGCTGAACATAGGCTATATTATATGTTTAAAAAAAGTAGAGTTCCTTACTAAAACCCCAAAAATGTAGCCCAAAGTGTAAAAAAACGACCTCCAAAATTTCTTACATCGTGTGCGCTTCGACAACGGCTTGACCAATTTCGCAAATTTTTTTTACGGTATGTTCGTTATTATCACGAAAAGGTTATTATGAAAGAAAATGTTGAAAAAAATAAGCAGAAAATTAGAAAAAAGAAGAAAATACGTGATGGTCACGCGGGGTTTGAACCTGGGCTCGATCGATTCACGTCGTTGCCAGTTTATATCAAATCAATCAAAATCAAATCAAAAATTTATTTATTTTCTCTCAATCACAATCTTAGGTAAATAAATTAAATACAGTTTTCTGTGATGTGACAACATGTGATGAGAGACTGGTGTCTGTGCTAGGATAGAACCTGTGTTACAGATCACCAGGCTCTCGTCCTCCCGGACTCAAAAATTTTATTCTAAAAAAAGTAAGAAAAAAAAAAACAAAACAAATCATAGCAGATGACATAGAGAGAGAATCTAAATTTAAATTAGGTACATAGATTATAATTTGAGTTATTAATTCTAACATGAATGTTTTTGAGCGTATGTGTATGTGTGTGTGTGTGCATGAACGACCCTAGCCCTACGACCAAAGTCTTGGGATCAGTAAAATTTGCACTACTAGGGTGTCTGTGTGTGTGTGTGTGTGTGTGTGTGAGCACTAACGACCCTAGCCCTACGATCAAAGTCTTGGGATCAGTTGAATTAACACTACTAGGGTGTCTGTGTATGTATGTGAGGTTTGTGTGTGTGTGTGTGTATGTATGTGTGTATGTCTGTGTGCGTGTGTGTGTGTGTTGTAAATATGTCTATATGAGCGCGTATGTATGAGTGGTAAAGATGGTAAAGATGATGGCACCCTAGCCCTACGACCAAAGTAGTCTTGGGTTCAGTAAAGTTTAGTACTGCTAGGTTGTCAACGTGAAAGGCGTGTTTATATAGTAAGGACATTAAAAAAAAAAATAGTAATTCTATCTCGGTTTATTTAGGAGTTGTTCAGTGTTGGCGTAATCAAGTGTCTTAAGCCAAATTTCAATTTTGCGTTTGCACTGTTTTTTATTCAGATTGTAGAAAGATAGAATTTTATTGACCTTATTATATAGGAATCCACCCATAAAGCAGAAAAATTTTTGGGCGAAACTAGTGTTGTAGTGAATAATAGCACATATTTTATGCCTTCTTCTGTGGAAATCCGAGTGATTAATATTATAGGTACAAAACCGATGTTTTAGTAGGATGGTATGTAAAATGTAAAGCTGACGTACAGTCAGCACACGGCAATCCTTATAAAGCTCGGTTGTTGGATACAGAGAGGGTAATTTCCATCCAATTTTTAGTATGCTTCTCTGGGCTATTTCTAGATATATTAGTTTTGTTCTTGGACAGCCTCCCCAAACAGTAATACAATATGTTATAATAGATTGCGCCAGTGCAAAATACACAGTCCGAATGAGACTGTCGTCAGCTACATTTCTTAACCGGCTGAATAAAAATATTAGTTTACGTAGTCTTTTAGCCAGCGAATCGAGATGGCAATCAAATGAGAACCTAGTGTCGATGAAGACCCCAAGGTATTTTATACATTCCGTACTAGTAAGGAGCTGACAGCTGCATTTTGTAGTGTTTGGGTGTGGGCAGATGTGTGCTGTCAGGGTGTTAGAGCCAAACTGAGATGGCGTCGGTTTAGTAATATAGAATGGGAGATATTTGGTTTTATCGACATTAATTGTTAATTGGTTATTGTTCAGCCATTGCAATACACGATTTAAGCCTGTCTGGGCTGCATCAAATGTGCCTTCCCATGTGTTGGTGCAAAAGATCAGAGCAGTATCATCGGCATAAGTGAATATTTTACCACATGGCAGCATCATGTTACATAAATCGTTTAGGTATACCAAAAACAGAGTAGGACCTAAAATGCTACCCTGCGGGACACCATATTCAATATGGAGTTCATCGCTAGCAGTTTCACCTATCTTAACAAATTGCCTTCTATTTGCCAAGTAGCTTGCAAAAATGTCCAGTTGTAACCCTCTGATGCCAACAGATTCGAGTCTACCAAGAAGTATGGGTATAGAGACCGTGTCGAAAGCTTTTGCTAAATCAAGGAAAATACCAAGGACTTTAAGCTTTTTGTCTAAACCTTTAACAATAAAGTCTGTTAAATCTTGAACCGCGTCTATTGTAGATATGCCAGCTCTAAAGCCATATTGGGAATTAGAAAATATGTTATATTTGTTTAAATAATTGGTGAGCCTATTGTTTAATATTATATTAGTATTTGTCCGGGTTCCGCGTTGCGGGTTCCGGGTTTCCGCGTTGCGGGTTCCGGGTTCCCGCGTTGCGGGTTCCGGGTTCCCGCGTTACGGGTTCCGGGTTCCCGCGTTGCGGGTTCCGGGTTCCGCGTTGCGGGTTCCGGGTTTCCGCGTTGCGGGTTTCGCGTTGCGGGTTTCGGGTTCCCACGTTGCTGGTTCAGGGTTCCCGCGTTGCGGGTTCCGGGTTCCCGCGTTGCGGGTTCCGGGTTCTCGCGTTGCGGGTTCCGGGTTCCCGCGTTGCGGGTTTCGCGTTGCGGGTTTCGGGTTCCCACGTTGCGGGTTCCGGGTTCCCGCGTTGCGGGTTCAGGGTTCCCGCGTTGCGGGTTCCGGGTTCCCGCGTTGCGGGTCCGGGTTCCCGCGTTGCGGGTTTCGGGTTCCGACGTTGCGGGTTCCGGGTTCCCTCGTTGCGGGTTCAGGGTTTCCGCGTTGCGGGTTCCTGGTTCCCGCGTTGCGGGTCCGGGTTCCCGCGTTGCGGGTTTCGCGTTGCGGGTTTCGGGTTCCGACGTTGCGGGTTCCGGGTTCCCTCGTTGCGGGTTCAGGGTTCCCGCGTTGCGGGTTCCGGGTTCCCGCGTTGCGGGTCCGGGTTCCCGCGTTGCGGGTTTCGCGTTGCGGGTTCCGGGTTCCCACGTTGCGGGTTCCGGGTTCCCGCGTTGCGGGTTCAGGGTTCCCGCGTTGCGGGTTCCGGGTTCCCGCGTTGCGGGTCCGGGTTCCCGCGTTGCGGGTTTCGGGTTCCGACGTTGCGGGTTCCGGGTTCCCTCGTTGCGGGTTCAGGGTTTCCGCGTTGCGGGTTCCTGGTTCCCGCGTTGCGGGTCCGGGTTCCCGCGTTGCGGGTTTCGCGTTGCGGGTTTCGGGTTCCGACGTTGCGGGTTCCGGGTTCCCTCGTTGCGGGTTCAGGGTTCCCGCGTTGCGGGTTCCGGGTCCCCGCGTTGCGGGTCCGGGTTCCCGCGTTGCGGGTTTCGCGTTGCGGGTTCCGGGTTCCCTCGTTGCGGGTTCAGGGTTTCCGCGTTGCGGGTTCCTGGTTCCCTCGTTGCGGGTCCGGGTTCCCGCGTTGCGGGTTTCGCGTTGCGGGTTTCGGGTTCCCACGTTGCGGGTTCCGGGTTCCCGCGTTGCGGGTTCAGGGTTCCTGCGTTGCGGGTTCCGGGTTCCCGCGTTGCGGGTCCGGGTTCCCGCGTTGCGGGTTCCCACGTTGCGGGTTCCGGGTTCCCGCGTTGCGGGTTCAGGGTTCCCGCGTTGCGGGTTCCGGGTTCCCGCGTTGTGGGTCCGGGTTCCCGCGTTGCGGGTTTCGCGTTGCGGGTTCCGGGTTCCCGCGTTTCGGGTTCCCGCGTTGCGGGTTCCCGCGTTTCGGGTTTCGGGTTCCCGCGTTGCTGGTTCCGGGTTCCCGCGTTGCGGGTTCCGGGTTCTCGCGTTGCGGGTTCAGGGTTCCCGCGTTGCGGGTTCCGGGTTCCCGCGTTGCGGATCCGGGTTCCCGCGTTTCGGGTTTCGGGTTCCCGCGTTGCGGGTTCCGGGTTCTCGCGTTGCGGGTTCAGGGTTCCCGCGTTGCGGGTTCCGGGTTCCCGCGTTGCGGGTCCGGGTTCCCGCGTTTCGGGTTTCGGGTTCCCGCGTTGCGGGTTCCACGTTGTTTTTTTTTAGTTGAATTTCATCATAAACTCTTTTTATGCTCAACGAAGTGGGCAAGGGTCAGCTAGTATCTAATATAGGGTCACAAGTCACAACTCCACAAATTCAGTTTCTCGTCGATCAATATTATAGGAAGTATCTCTATTAAAGGTCTACTACGTAGTAGATGTAATAAACACCAATAATTATTATTAGTGTATTATAATTACCTACTTAAATATTAGTTTCTACCTACAGTAATATGATAGTGGCACAACTGCAAAATGCGTGATACTATTTTGTGTTACCTCCAAAATTTTCTAGGAACTAGAAAGTTTTAAGTAAAGCATCTACCACTTTACTGAATCTACTGCGTTGACTCCAAAGCAGAGACTACAGACACGCTATAGGTTGACTCATATTGTTGACTGTTTCAAAGTGAATGTAGAATTTCCGTGAAAGACGTGCCCTAGACGGGACGCTGTGATCGCGCGACGGAATGTTAAATAAGCCTCTCCTGTAAGATTCCCAAAGAAAAAGGGTAAAAGTTAGTATTATCTACCGTTTGTTGCCCGTGGTCCTACTGCGTAGTTCTACTGGTAGAACCACGGGCAACTGTTTCCAACGTTTTATTGCCCGTGGTCCTATCAGTAGAACCACGGGCAATGAAAGTGCAATTTTTATTGCCCGTGGTTCTACTGAGTGAAAGAGTAACGATTCTCTTTATATGTAAACTCCGTACATAAAATTGGTTGTCAATAAAAAAATGTATTGATATTTCCCCATTTCTTTTATTTTATCAAAATTTAAAATATATGTATTGTACATTCAATCATAGAAATAAGATAATTTGAAGTTAAACATCTTATAGTGCTATAAGCAAGAGATGGTACGACCGTGCTCAACTTAGGGGGAAGGGCACTACCGTGCCTCCAGATTTAAATTACCGTTAATGTTTTAAGTTTTTTTATTACTTGTAGGTACATTTAAAATGTTTATACTTTATATCAAATAAAAATTTGCCATTTTGTCTAAATACCTAGGTATGTGTAGTTGAAAGTTATTAATATAAGTATTTAAATAATTACAAGTAGGTAAAACATTATTTGGTTTTTACATTTTTAATCTTTTTTTTTTAATTAAAAAAGAAAGGACTTTATCGATTGACGATAATGTCGACCTAGTTAATTTACAAATTTCAACAATCAGTATTCAATTAACCTAATGTTAAAGTTAAGGTGCCCTCAAACATCGGATAGGCATCCGACGGATGTACTTTGAGGGACACCTCCACAATTTTGTACAATATTTTTGCTCCCAGATTGATCAGCCAAAATGGTGATACCGTTACCTACATTTAAGTTTCTAAGACAACTGAGGCGTAACCTCAAGTTGGCGCCCGGTCACACTCCGCCAGTATATGGACAATATCTTCCTCGACATTGCAAATTTCGCACAACGAAGAAGGTGCCTTTCCCATAAGAAAAGCACACGTCTTTGCCGGAATATGCCCGGAGCAAAGATATACAATCCAAATAGCGGGTACGACCTCGGCTCTACCTTGACCGTTTTTGTACCTATGCATTTCTGGATTTCAAATTGATTTATTTTCTTGTTTCAGCCTTTTTAGACCTCTTTTTTGCGAAGTCGGGTTATAGTTTTTTAAACTTTTATTTTATTTTATATTTTTCTGTTTCCACATCAAATATAACATTATATTTTCATTCAATTAACGTTAAATTAACCCATAGAAAGTAACTAAACAACTCCTAGATATTACTTGTACGTCCGAATTTTAAACGTTTATTTTGAATTTAACGATAAAATATAATAATTAATAAAATATTTATATACATATTCGTTATGTGCTTGCCAAGACCTATCTTTTGATATGTGAGATGAAACACGAGACAATTATCATAATTTAATTTTTTTTGAGATAGTTTTTGAGGTTTACCCAAATTTTTTTGAAAATTTATATAGCCTATGTTACTCGCGGTATCATTACCAATCGATTGATACCTCATTTATTAAAATCGGACCAGTAGTTTAGCCGCTACGAGGGAACATACATACATACATAAAAACATACATACATACATAGACTGCCAAAATCATTACCCTTTCTTTTGGCTTCGCCGAAGTCGGGTAAAAAAAATCATTACTACGAAATACTAGTCCACGCAGGCGAAGCCGCGGGCAAAAGCCAGTTTGACATATTACTGACGTAATCGAACCACGGGTAAAATGTTGCCCGTGGTCCTACTCAATCAGTCGAACCACGGGCAATAAAACGTTGGAAACAGTTGCCCGTGGTTCTACCAGTAGAACTACGCAGTAGGACCACGGGCAACAAACGTTATCTACTACATATTTTACTGAGATCCTTTTTTACTTATTATTCCTACAAAATATAGTTAAAAAGACTGAACTCTTATATTATATTAACTACAATAGATCTACTAGCTGCCTAGGACTTCTTTCATAGAAAGGACTCTAATAATCACAGAACAGATAAAGAGGTTAGAATGGAAATAGTTTCAAATTTGTATCAGAACGCGTGTCGCCGCTCTTAATTCCACTACATGAAAGTAACCCAATACGTACGAGCGTTACGCACACAAATAAACCTCACGCACTTAGATCGCTAATTTGTAATTGGTTGTCACACTAACGTAAACAATGCATTAGATGTACACTTACACACGCGCACTTTTCTCATACACGCTAGGGCGACCGAAGGTCGATAATTGATATCGATAAAATAATTGTCACATTTTTTGCAATAGTTCGGTTCAATTTTTGAGGGGTGACAGGGTACCGTACGACTAATGTATTGTTCTTAGGGCCGATTTTTCAATACTCAGATAAATCGTCAAATAGTAGCCTGACAAATAAAATTATTTGCCTAGTTGTCAAGCCAATAAATATTTTCGATTTTTCAATCGTCTTATAGCTACAAAATAGCTATTAGTGGTATTTAACCAGACAACTTCACACTATTTGTGTGCACGTGGATGCACAGTTATTGCATTCAATATGTTAAAAAAGAACAGCAACATGTTCGGTAGGTATAACTTTTTCAGTTGTCACTTGTCAGTTGTCAATATTGTCTTTCGAAAATTCAAGCTTACAAATAATTATTATGTATTTTTGTTGTGTAACATAGATGTAAATAATAAGGGTTTTATAATTTTATAAAACCATGTTCCATTTGGAACAAAAAAGGATGCGAGGACGTTCTGCAACTTTACCAACTCCGAACTTGTTAGTTGTAATAGAACTCGTGACAAAATATCAAACTACAAAATAGTAATTTTCTTGTATTTTTTACTTAATTTTATTGCCAAAGGTATTTATTATTTTATTATCTAACATATTGCTAATCAAAACCGCTTACTTTTCAAAGGAGAAAAAGAAAATTGAACCGAAACTAGCCCTGTGTTCCAGGAGCTGATAGTAAACGAAAATAACGTTTTTTTTCGTTCAGATTCGCGTTTCTTTAGCACTTTAAAGAATCATTAGGATCGTTTTGAACTGTTCTTACTCGTGTTCCACAAGCAGGTGTCAGCTGTCAAAAACTGTTCAAAACGCTCAGAATGATCCCATCTTGTTTTTGACGTTTACTTAGATATCACTGATCTCGATGTTATTTTTAAGTTAATCCATAACAATACATAACATTTATACTAAACCCCGTGTTCCAGATGCAGCTGTCAGCTGTCAAAAACTGTTCAAAACGCTCAGAATGATCACGTCATTTTGCATATTTTTACCCATCTTGTTTTTGACGTTTGCTTAGATTTCACAGATTTCACTGATCTCGATGTTATTTTTAAAATATGGATCGAGCAAATTTATTATAGATTCTTTTATAATGTAGTTATTATTGTTAATTTAAAATATAAATAGAATTTATGAGATAAAAAGGAAATGTTAAATTTTGACATCTGTCAGTCGTTCCACTAGCAGTAAAGTTTGTTGAAACGTTCAGATCGAAAATTTCAATATTGTGCTAAAGAAACGACTGTGTGCGTTATGAATGATCTGAACGTTCAGTGTAAAAAGAGCGCTTAAAGGAACACGCCCTAATAAATAGGTTTCTTCGTTGCAAACAAAATATAGGTATATGCAAAAATAAATTCATGTATTAATGCATGAATTAGGTTGGAACATTGCTTGAAATTTAAAGATTAATATCTTTTTGGTTTGCCATTTTATACCGGAAATTACTGATACATCTAATCATAATTTTTTTGCAGATTCAGAGTTGATGGACAGCTGATAAAACTACAATAGCAAAGATGGCATTATTTTCTAGAAAAGGAGCATAAAAGATGTTATGTCTTGAGAATTATGATATGAGGAAAGAACAAAATATATATAAATAGAGCAAAATGCAGCAAACAATTACTGTGTTACTGACAATATCATCTTATTTGTAATAAAAATGTGAAACTTTATAATATTATGTTTTTTGTTTCTCCTTAATGTTTAAAGAGTAACATTTCAATAGTTTAGCGCACATAGTTTATGGCTGTGATTTCTTTATTCAAAAACTAGCTGTGCCCGCGACTTCGTACGCGTGGAAAAGTGATTTAGTGCAGCAGTTCAAATACATTTTTAGTTTATGAACACTGTCGTTTGGATATTTAAAATCACTAATTTATAGTAATGCTTCTTTATTTATTTTTAATAATAATAGTTTACTGTCAAATAATGGCCGTTTTTGTCGTGAATGTTTTGAGGTATTTTTTCTATGAAAATGCTAAAAATTCCTACTACCAGCTCAAAAAATGACCGTGTATTATAAGCCGACTTCAAAAAAAGGAGGAGGTTCTCAATTCGTCTGTATGTATAATATTTTTTTTTCTTTTATGCGAACGGGACTACTTGATAGTACGCTCATATACGCGACGAAGATCTCTGTACTGAGATTTATATGGACTTTACACACACAGATAGACAGACAGACAGACATTTTTTTCAAAAATGTTATTTTTAGGTTCTGTGGGTTTTATAGACCTCCTTTTTTTAATTTTCACTTAAATATTCTTAATGTACAGACATGACCCCTCTACAGATTTATTATATGTTTAGATAATCAATTCTATAAATAAGAAATCCTATTAATTAAATATTAAAGAGTTACATTATATGTTGTTTTATTTTTGTTACTTGTTAGTAATAGCTTATTCAATGTCAATACTTGAGCACCAATGCACTCAACCACTACGCTGCCTCCATAGTACAATAGTCGACTGCATTGTTGTTGGTGCTCAACCGAGAGGTTGCACATTCAAATCCCACCGAGAGAAAAAAAAATTCCAATGTTCCTGGGTCATTGATGTGTATTAAATGTGTGTATAATCTAATAAAAATAATTTGTGTATCGTATAAAAAGTATTAAATATATTTCCGTTATCGTTCGTAAAGTTCTTTGTATGCTTAGCACAGGGCCAGATTGAAGTGGTGTTCACAACGTCCATAGATATTATTAGTATAATGTGATTTGTAAGAAACTAGCTTGTCAGTGACTCAAAATATTCCTTGTGCTAGTTACAATCATCACTACTACTATTAGGCATAAGGTACTGTTGAAAATACAAGCTGGTCGGGGTTTTCTACCAGACAGATGTAAATAATTGAGGAATTCAGGTACCTCCTCGATTGCTAAGTCGTCCATTGCTTCAAAAACATCAATTTTATTAGATTCTGATACCCAAAGAAATTGACGAAACTGTTAAATATAAATGCAGACACGAACTTATCGGGGAAATAAAGCCTTATCAGGCTCTTCAAGCAGCAGATAATTTTATTCCTTTAATAGGTGTCTTATTAGACAGTTAACAACTATCTGAGTATTGAAAAACTCAAAATATTGCTATTCGTCGAATAAACGCTATCTGGTTGTTTATCTGAGGATGGAAAAATCGGTCCTTAATAATCTATTTATTTATTTACTAGGCAAAAAAAAAACATACATTAATCACAGATATAACAATATAATTATAATAATGTCCGTATGAAATTATCTTTTATTTCTTAATAGAAAGCTAAATTAAATAAACAATAATATGACGGTAATTATCAATAAAGAGAGTTGCTTAAAATATAATATCATTTTCTTAGATCGACATTGTTTACATCTTGGTACAACACTATCGATACGCACGAAGTACCTAGAATTGAAGCTGTCATTCCGCGAGCGAACAATCGCTGCGAATGCAATACATTGCTGACTCGCAAAGACATTACACAAAATGGTACCCACGTATTGCAGCAATGAATAATTTTGCGCCTAAATACGAATGTATCGTTTTCGATCACGAACTACATAATGCTATGGAAATAATTACTAATATCACATAAAATTTAAAGTTTTTGGACTTACCGGTGGAAAGAAATTCCTTCTCGGGCTACACTACACACTTGGCTTCTTTTCCGACACGTTAAAACAGCGCAACACGGCATTTTTAACGATTTTTTATGGAGCTCCGTACGCTGTCACAGTAAGATTGTGACTGTTGACCGATAAAACGTGTTTCGGCTGACATATGATCATTTGATCATATGTACGGCGCGTCTGCCCCGCCTACAATGCCATTCTAATCTCTTTTACTCTTCTGTGCTAATAATAGACTACTATGACGATTTACTAAACTTCTGACTTAACTATTTATCAAAACAGTTTCTAAAAAGAAAATGTACAATAATTTATATTTTCCCGCCTTTCTAACTTGACACTTGTAAGGGGTTATGTTGTTATAAAAAAAATTGTGTCACGTCACTTGTAGTTTTGACATTTGACAGTTGACACCTATCAACAATAGAAGAAGAACTATACACTGAGTAACGTGCGGCGATTACAAATAAAATCGTACGAGACGAATTGAAATGTGCAGTTGAAGTTTGTATTTGAATTTAAACGTGTGCCCTACATGTGTCAGGTTATTTAAAGTGCAATAACCCATACGAGAGACATTAAACGTTGTGACATAATATTCCTATAAATAAAGTTTCTTATGCGCTTCTTATCTTCTATAAATTTATTTACAAGGGCGCTAATTGAGAGTAGCACTATCTGTAGGGCCAATCGTGCGTGTAAAGTCCACAAAAATTTCAATATGTCCTTGGAGCAAGCTAAACAAGTAGCTGCATACCGGGCTGTCGATGAGTTTGTCACTAACAATTGTGTTTTTGGAGTAGGCAGTGGGTCTACCGTCGTTTACGCGGTGCAACGTTTAGCGGAGCGAGTAGAAACAGAGAACTTGAAGGTGATTTGCATTCCTACCTCATTTCAAGCAAAACAATTAATCACAAAACATAAATTAAATCTGGGTGAGCTCGAGACCAATCCAGTAATAGATGTTACTATAGACGGTGCCGATGAAGTCGACGCAAATATGACCCTGATCAAGGGTGGCGGTGGATGTTTGTTACAAGAAAAAATTGTAGCCTCATGTTCCAAGAAACTTATCATCATAGCTGACTACACAAAAGACTCTGCTAAGTTGGGTGATAGATACAAAAAAGGAATACCAATAGAGGTAGTGCCCCTAGCGTATGTGCCTTTAAAAAATAAAATTATCTCAATGTTTGGTGGTGAAATCAAACTGAGGAACGCTATTGCCAAGGCTGGGCCGGTTGTCACCGATAATGGTAATTTCATCCTCGACTGGATGTTCGCTAATCAAGATCTGGACTGGGAGACTGTAAATAATGAATTAAAACTCTTGCCTGGGGTTGTAGAAGTAGGGTTATTTGTCAAAATGTGTCATAAAGCTTACTTTGGACAAGCAGAAGGAAATGTTGTTGAAAGATCATCTTAAATGCAAATATGATATTGTACCAAAATAAGTTTCCATGACCCTAATATTGTGCAATCCTTATCAGTGTTGTTTGAATCTCAACTAAACTATAAGTTTAGCTTTCATGTTACAACCCAATGTTAACTAGAACAGTAAAAATAAATTACTTGATTGATTAACGATGTACTGTTCACAGTTACAATAATAGTTCACTTAATTATAGTCCGGTGATATAATTACAGATGTAAGTCATCAACAAAGGCCAAATGAGTCTAAGCACAAATTAAACATGTTTTTATACTTTTATAATCTTTATACACAGAATATAGTGGCAGTTTACAATCATGCTTCTATTAATCATAAAACCTTAAAATAAAATTAAATCTTCCAAAAATGTTGCCTATATTTAAAAATCAGATCTTTAATACATATAGTTACAAAATATTCTATTTTTAAAATATCTGTTGTATGTTTAAAGTTGTTCTTACAGATTTTTCCTGTAATAAATGTTACTTTTGACATGTTTATTTCTTTTATTCCTGGAATGTTAATTTTATAAAATACACACTTTTCATCGTATTGAATAATACTAGTCATTGTAGCTAATTAAATTGAAAAATCATGAAATATTCATATGACTAGACTCAATGATGATTGATTAGTAATATACATTATACATATATTATATTATGTTTATTCAATTTTCAAATGTATATCACAATTTACTGTGGCAAAACACTTGGTTATTGAAAAATAAATTCAATTCCTTTAATGAAACTTAACAGACAATGCTTATTCAATTTTGTGCTCATTCTAAACAACACTTTTCCATCCACTACTTTGGACTGAGGCCACAATACTTCATATTTTAGAGATAAACTTTCCTAACAATATGGCCATCAAAAAATTTAACATTATAAGTAATCAAGTTTTGGCTTTTAAAGTTTTATGGGTAATACTCTTAGTTTTATGTAAAATAAATCAACATACTGATACATACAATTATTAGGATCATACCCTTTTGTGACCATATTGTTATTTCAAAAACATTGCATGTGACAAATACTAACAAACACTTGTGCATTCCTCATTGTAATTATCAATCTTAATATAAGCTGGTTTTCTTCATAATACGTAGGAACTCTTCTTGGTTTATTTCACCGTCTCCATCTCTATCAGCTTCATCAATCATTTCGTGAAGTTCTTCATCTGTTAAGGTCTCGCCGAGCTCACGAGCAACCCTTTTGAGGTTCTTGAAAGATATTTTACCTGTAACGTAAAGAGGAACTTGTAGTTATTAGATTGCAATAAACAAACTACTAATAGTAAATTAATTTGCAAGCTGCAATTTTCAAAATATATCCATACAAAACAGGTATGCCCTAACTGATCTAGTAAGGATAATAATAAGAAAAAATCCTTATATATAATTTACAAACACATTACCAAACTTTTAAACAAAATATTGTTATAGTAGCTTATGGATTTTATTACTTTTATTGTATGAATTGTGCATAGATTATTTACATATTTAAATATCCTTGACCAAGGAACAAGACCAGTAATTAACTTCTAGAATTACAATAATTATATTGTATTTTTTTCTCTGTTGTACTCACCAGTTTCATCATGATCAAACAATTTGAATGCTTTCATGATTTCTTCTTTGGTATCCTTTTCTGCCATTTTCACCGTCATTAAATCCAGGAAGTCCTCAAATGTCACTTTGCCGTCCCCTTTATCTATTTCAGCTATCATTCTTTTTATTTCCTCCTTTTTGGGCTCAAACCCAAGAGCTCGTATTGCTACTTTTAACTCCTTGGTATCGATTTTTCCTGAGTTTTCAGTATCAAACAAGTCGAACGCTTCCTTGATATCTATTTTTTGTTCATCTGATAATTCAAACTTGGGACCAGACTTCTTTCGTACTCCGGTTGTGGGACCATTGTTAGTTGTAACAGCCTTTTTCTGTTGATTACTTACAGCTGTAGCCTGAAAGCTTAGTAAATTAGTATCCTAGATACGTACGGCACACATTGCACGAATCAATCGATTTCCTAATACGAACCATACTGCTATTCTGATACTTCTATAATAGCAAGATTTTCTATTCGTTTAATTAACAAAAGTAATAATTAAAATATAAGTGAATATTTAGAGTGTAAAATGACCCTCTTAATTGTTTATTTAAATATTATGTTCCATAGAAACAACAATAATTCGAAACTCGCGGATATGTCAAAACTGTGACAGTAACTGTCAAGTGTTTTTTTTTTCTATAGATTCTTTTGGGTTAAAGGTTAGGCAACAAAGCCTATCACTTTATACACACGTCGGTATGAGACGCACTTTTGTATTTTTACATATCGCGCTAAATTATGATAGGCATACAAATTATATATTGATTTTAGTATCCTATGATGTTATTACAAAGTCTCATACATCACAAATTAATAGTATACCGAAATTTTAACTAGGCAGAGTATTAGTATCACATCTATTTTCATCCATTCCGTCCGTTTATATATAAAATGATTCTAGATATTGATCTTACCAAAACGTAAAAAGACAGGGCTGTACACAAAAAATATTCAGAAGCTATTGTAGTGCTTTTGTTAATATATCTACTTTGTGGTACTACGAAGATTACTTGAATAAATCACATTATAGCGTTCGGTTAAATTATATATTTTACAAAAAAAGAAACAGTGAGTACTACAACAAAAATAGAATATAAAACATGAAATGTTTTAAATAAATAAATTTTAAAATAACATTCAGAGCTTCTAAAGATATTCTATTAATCTCCTACAAAATTTATAACGTCGCGGAAAATAAATGAATAAAGTATTATATCCTTCTCCCTCTTTTATACGACAGCGAAGTATTTATATTTTAGCATTAAGGCATTTCGCCGTAGCCTCGTTACTGTCTTATTATTATTGGCGACAAAGCATAATCATTACCTACATATAAAACTATTTAGACTAAAGTGCAAACGGTGTGACCTGTAAATTATTATCTCTTATAGATAAGACAATCGTGCTATTTTCGTAGTTCATTCAATGTAAACATTTTATTCAAGTGACGAAAAATAAACGTAATACAAATACAATTTTACATACTTATTATATAATCTGCTTCCCTGCTCAGATAAGCAAGCTCAAGTCCGGCGCGAACACTCTTCGTCAGAGACAAAATCGTATTACTGTCGTTTAAAACAAAACTCTTGAAATAAATACGCAAATCTCATGTCTCATTCACTGAATGTATTAAATATCAAACAGGTTTACATTAACATTTACAATAATATTAACAAAAAGAAGGTATTATATTGATATAATGATGATAATGTATTATTTTCTCCATAAAATGTTAGAAATTAATAATTATCATTTTATTGCTCCCATTCAATTTAGAAACCATAATTGCCGACAACGAAGTTATATTATGTCGTTATAGTATATCGGAATCTGCTACCACATATGTCCTTATTGTATCACGTCAATCTTATAATTCTTTTACATTCTTAATCGACAATTTTACAATTTAATATTATGTTACTTGAGAACCTATTTGACAGATAAAATAATGTTTCATTTCACTTAAAAGTGAACAACTTTATCAATGTTACATAGTACTTTAATTTCTTTTCTTAGGGAGGCCATTTTGAAAAAGAAGAAGAAGAATTTCTTTTCTTTTTATACCGTAACATTTATATTATACCCCGTGTTCCAGATGCAGCTGTTAGCTGTCAAAAACTGTTCAAAACGCTCAGAATGATCACGTCATTTTGCATATTTTTACCCATCTTGTTTTTGACGTTTACTTAGATTTCACAGATTTCACTGATCTCGATGTTATTTTTAAATTATGGATCAAGCAAATTTATTCTAGATTATTTTTTAATGTAGTTATTATTGTTAATTTAAAATATTAATAGAATTTATGGGCTTTATATGAAATGTTAAATTTTGACATCTGTCAGTCGTTCCACTAGCATTAAGAATGATCTGAGCGTTCAGAGTAAAAAGAGCGCCTAAAGGAACACGCCCATAGATTACAGAAAAACATTCAATAATAAAATCTATATTTTACTGTGGGAATACGAGTGGAGGCCCGAAAGGGAGATCTCCGACCGAGCGAGCTGGTATGCTCGGTCAGGCCGAAGCTCACTGTACTGACTGATATCGTATATCTATATATACGACGTCTGAAAACTAGTACAGTACGCGATGCAGGATTGTGGCGCTGGTAGATAGTACCGCCACATTACGTTTTAAAAAAGAAAAAAATAAATAAAGTATGTAACATTAGTAAAGTTCTTCATTTTTAAAGTGAACCGAAACGTTTTTTTATCTGTCAAATAGGTTCTCAAATTAAGTTGGATTTGAGACTTCTTTATTAATACGGGCCTAAGTGTCGTTAGCAAACTAGGACGCAGTGGGCAAGGATCCAAACGACTTCATGAGATGGTAGCAGTGCGGCAGTCGGCTCCTGTGGCCGATTTTCTGTAGTGTGGCCGCCGCTTGTGCGAGCATGCCCGCCCGCTCGCCGGGCGCCGCCAACACGGCAGTGGGGAGATGTTTGCACGCCATGTACAGCGCGACCGCACGCTCACCCTCGCCGCCGCCGTTCTCTAACGCTCGTTCTGTAGAAAAAAATGTTAAATGGACTTCATTCGTACATTAAAAAATACCGTTCCAGCTTTGACGTCCACTGCTGAACATAAGCCTGGCCAAAATATATCGTGAGGTAGTTGTCTATACTCGCCGCTCGCTTGGCAGGCGGGTTGACGAGCACAATTTTAGGATTCCTTTGTGACATTTACGGAAAAGATGGTTAAAAGTGGGGGACTATTCTTACTAAGGTACCCCAAGGACAAATTAATAATTTTCTTTTTTGACTCTCGTCAGGACAACAATGTTCGCGGAAAATCCCGACACACCCTAAAATAAGACCCCCTCTCAATCGCCCCCTCACCTTTCCCGCATATGAGGGAGGAGCGATGCGGGCGCGCGCGCACGCTGCCGTCGAGCAGCTGCTGCGTGCGGCGCGGCGCCGCGCCCGCCATCATGCGGCACACCGCCGCGTGCAGGAACACGCGCCCCGACACCCACTGAAACACAATCATTGTCTTAGGCATATATAAAACAATCTCAAACCAAACCTCACTTGAGAACCTATTTGACAGATAAAACAACGTTTCGTTTCACTTTTAAAAATGAAGTATTTTACTTATGTTACAAACTTTAATTTTTTTCTTTCTTAAAATGTAAAAATAAAGATTATAAAAATATACGTTACACTTATTTTATTGTCTACACCAAATAAATGTCTAAGACTACTTCGGAGGTCTCATAAATAAAATCAGTTTAATAACACTAACACCGATTCGTTAATAATTATTGTAATATTGATAACACAAGTGTTTATAGCTATTATGCAACATTCCAAGACAAAATGGCGGTGCTTATTGTATAACAAGATGGCGGACTGACAGGTAGCATATGCTCTAGGCGGTGCAGCGAGTGCAACTGCTCGGGCCACGCCTCACACGCCCAAACAAAATAGCGTAGGATATTGTACAACAAAAT
This sequence comes from Celastrina argiolus, assembly GCA_905187575.2. NCBI lineage: Eukaryota > Metazoa > Arthropoda > Insecta > Lepidoptera > Lycaenidae > Celastrina > Celastrina argiolus. The sequence goes on along the minus strand of LR994599.1, from coordinate 13,219,127 downwards.
GGCGGTTCGTGTTCCATAACAAGATGGCGGACTAACAGGTAGCGTCTGCTCCAGGCGACGCAGCGAGTGCAGGTCGCGGGAAAACGCGTCTAGCTGCTCGGGCCGCGCTCCCCGCGCCTCCCACACGCCAGATCGCACCTCCAGCACCCAGTCGCAGCAGAGCACCTGCAGGAGCTGGAATGTAGGATACAAATAATTATTTTATAACCTGACCATGAATAAGAAAACCCGCCATATTGCGAAAAGTTTACGAAACTGAGTTTAATTGAATTGTCATTAATATAGCTTAATCGAGATTTGACCCAGCGTTTCCTAGTATTTCTATCATAAAAAAAATTAAGTATAAGTGTTCCGACACTAAAAAACATAAATTATATTTTTTATATTTCGGGGATGCCTGTATTTTTTGAGATCGTATAGGGTATAGCGAGTAGATAGCTGGTGTTTTATATTATTACGGTAGCACATAATATTACTATTTACATTGGGAACAGACTCCCAAAGAATTGGTTAATCTAATATATTATTTTTAACAAACATGGAAATCCTTAGATTTAGTCATGCACACAGTTCAACTATTATACACATACAATTTCTTTATAACAGATCATACTACAAACTTACCATTCCAAGTTGAAATAAAATGCAACATGCGGCGAAACAAACTGGCGCAAAAGTTGCTTTGTAGTGATATTGCACATACAGTCACAAGTGCAATGCAACTACAATGCACTCTTGAACCAGTCACATCTTCTTTTCACACCTACAACTAACTTTGCAAGCGACAAACTAACATTCACAAATAGAGTATAATTCAAATACATTTTATACTCTGTACAGAACCAATTGAAGACATGAATGGATGAAAGTGCTAAGTCGCAAAAAATTTACCCAGAAAATTAAGTTTAAACTGTCACTAAATATTTTAGGATATGTAGTAACGTATTAAGTACATTGATTCTAGAGACAGATCTTTAGATTAATGTATTTAATACGTTACGACGGATTCTAAAATGTTTAAATGACATTCTGAGCTCAATTTTCTCGAAATCAGAATTTTGCTACGTATCCACCTTCATCCATTCAAGTCTTCAATTATTTTTTAAGAAGTACAATTGCACATTAATTGGTTAAAATCTGATATTTCTGTTTCTGAAGAGATTACGTTGGAACAAGATGCTTAGTGCGAGTTTTTGTCATGAGTTCGCATCATAATACAGGTATCGAATAGTTGCCAATGATTGCCACCATGACACTTTTAGGATGCCCATACAAATCATAGTTAACTTCTACACGACGAGAAGTAACTGAAACTCGCACTGAACCTGCAGAGACATAACATCTACAATGTAAATACTTCGCCATGCACAGAAGCAAATATTTGAAAGAAATAATAATATACACATATTTTTAGTATTAAAAAAATGTTGCTAAATATGGCATATGAATTTATAATAATATTATAAGGGATGCAAAAATTGTGAGACAACTTACCAGCATCAACTGCGTGGGTTTTCGGCAACAATAATACGCCAGGGAGTCCTCTAACCGGGCTCCAGCAATATCACAAACCTGTAAGAACGATCCCATCAAAACATAACTATTGAATAATAGTTTAAAAAAACACGCTTTATATAAAATTCAACTAAAAAAATACAAAATAAAATTTAATTAATTTTAATTGAAAACAGTAAAAAAAAAGTATATTTTATTGTAAAAAAAATTGTCCAGGTGTCTTCTGAGTAATCGGTGAACATACAAAAAAAAATATTCCGACGAATTGAGAACCTCCTCACTCAGGTACGTGGGGTCGCTACTCCCCAAAAACTCGCCACAAGCTGCCCTCCGGCTTATTATTTTTTATTTTTATTTTATTTTATTTTATTTTATTTCGGAAAACAAACAGTATACAGTGGCTAATATAAATAACTAAGAACGTAACAGAACATTTACATGTTTTCGCATATAAGACACTTAATATTAAAACAAAACCTACTTATTAATTATGTGATAATGGTACAACAATAACTGAAGTTAAATCAAGAGAACCAAATGAAAACAGAAAAATAGAACATTTACAATATTTAGTGCTTTTTTCATATTATTATGATTATAATTTTACCTTGAGTATAGTGTCGGCGGTCCTCTCGAGGGAGTCTTCATTGCAGTGTGCGAGACTCAGTAGCCCGCGTCTGCTTTTGTACGCCATGTGCAGCGCGCTGTGTTTACAATACGAACAATACTATTATTATATTAGATACAGGAGCGTGTTTAATAAACATTGTGAGGCAAGCTAGTTGCTTGTTATTGTATAGACATGGTTCAGTGACTAAACCACTCTTTGCGGACGTAGTGGGTTCGATTTAAGCGTTGACACGAGAAGTCCTTTTTACCCGACTTCGGCGAAGAGAAAAGGAAGGATAATGATTTTAGCAGTCTCGTAGCGGCTACAGTACTAGTACGATTTTAATAAACGAGGTGTCAATCGATTAGTGATAGTCCCGAGCGTAGTAAATGTGTTTTTTTTAATTTTGGAATTTAAAAATGAAACATACAATTTTATTTAACTTTCACTATCTACTCTGCTCACGATTGTTCGTGTTCGCAGTACCAATTGGCACTGAGAGCACGAACAATCGAACAGATATTAGCACTAACAGGCGATGGTATAAGTAAGACATACCCTGGTAAAGGATCCTCGCAGTTGGCCAGCTCGTCGGGCAGGATGTTAAGTCGGTCCCCGATTTCCGCGGCCTTAGCCGTGTCGGCGAGCAACCAAGCCGCGGCCAGTCCCACTATGTTGGCCCACCACTCTAACACTGGGTCCCAGCAACCTGTAATCAATAAATTATATATTTTTTTGACGCTTCACACCAGGGATGAAATGGATATGACATTTCGGATACGGATATGGATATTAAACTATTTCGCATTATCCGTTTGATTCGAATAATTACGGTTACGGATATTAAATTTTGGTTTAATTTTCACAGTAACAAAATTTTTTGTACAGGTTATCCTATAGTTTCGGTTACGGTTACGGAGCTCCCTGACAACCCTGCTTCACACCACGTCAATCTGTACCCGTGCTAAGTATCCGAAGAACTTGTGTTACAGGTACCAAAAAAATGGAAATATATTTTATACTAAAAGTATATATATATGTTACGGTAAGAGTGAATAATTGAAGATTATTAATAATTATGTATCATTATATACACATATTTAAGTTTTTTATAATATTATACACAAAATTAATACACATCCATAGCCCAGAAACATCGCAAAACTTTTTGTTCCCTTGGCGGGATTCGAACCCGCGACCGAGCACCAACGCGCACAATAAGCATGTCAGGCATATCCTAGGCTTCCGTAGCACAATAGGTTACCGCGATTCAAAAATAGCACGACATCTATAGAGTGTCTTGTAAACTTTTAAACCTTCATTTTATGAAATATATTTAGACAATTCTAATAAAATTTTACTTTCATATTCATTTACATGTATACCTATTATTTCGTTATTATTAAACGTAAAATTTTCAAAGTAAGCGCACTTTCAACAAGCCTCTATTGCTTCTAAACTAACAAAGTAGACAAAGTGATGTAGTGATTGAAGGAATCAATCATTTAATCGTTAGGGCCGATTTTTTTTCAATCGTCAGATAACTTTTATCTAAGGAATAAATATGTGACTTTGGCGGATTTTTTATGAAACAAATGTCAAAGTCACATGTTTATTCAACAAATAAAAGTTATCTGACGATTGAAAAATCGGCCCTTAGTCTAGTATACAGTATAATATTACTAATCTCACTCTTCGATAGATCGGCACGTCCAATAATTCGGCACCCTCGCTCCTACATGTTAATTTAATCTCAAGAAGATTTAATTCATTACATATGAATTTTCACTATAATCTAGTATTCCAAACATTTCAATAATCTGGCACCCTCTAGTTTTTAATATTGCCGGATTAATGAGATTACTCTGTAAAGTTGTTTTTAGTTTTTGGAGGCAGTCGTCTTTACCAGGGATGTTAGGGAGCTCCGTAACCGTAGCCGAAGCTATCGGATATCTCATATATTATATAAATAAGAGCACTGCACGAAGGATATCCCTTTAAAGAGAGGAGTAAGACAGGGGGATATCATATCCCCGAAAATGTTTACCGCTGCTCTGGAGGATTCCTTCAAGCTCCTGGAATGGCAAGGACTTGGCATCAACATTAATGGCGAATACATCACTCACCTTCGATTTGCCGACGACATAGTAGTCATGGCAGAATCGCTGGAAGATTTGGGGCGCATGCTCGGTGGCCTCAATAGAGTTTCTCAAAGAGTGGGTCTTGAAATGAACATGGACAAAACAAAGATCATGCACAATGTCCATGTTGCACCCACCGCACTAACTGTTGGGAGCTCTACTCTTGAAGTTGTTGACGAATATATATACCTAGGGCAGGCTGTCCGATTAGGTAGGTCCAACTTTAAGAGAGAGGTCAGTAGACGGATCCAGCTCGGCTGGGCAGCGTTCGGTAAATTACGCAACGTCTTCTCGTCCAAAATACCTCAGTGCCTTAAGACAAAGTTATACAACCAATGTGTGTTACCAGTGATGCCTTACGGTTCTGAGACGTGGTGCTTCACGAAGGATCTTTTCAAAAGGCTCAATGTCGCTCAGCGTGCTATGGAGAGGGCAATGCTCGGTATTTCTCTAGGTGATCGAATCAGAAATGAGGAGATCCGTAGAATAACTAAGGTTGCTGACATTTCCCGTAGGATCAGTCAGCTGAAGTGGCAATGGGCCGGCCACATAGCACGAAGATTGGACGGTCGATGGGGCAAAAAGATCCTAGAGTGGAGGCCACGTACTGGCAAGCGCAGTGTGGGACGGCCACCTACCAGATGGACCGACGACCTGGTGAAAACTGCCGGGTCACGTTGGATGCAGGTGGCAATAGACCGGCCGCACTGGAAATGTATTGGAGAGGCCTATGTCCAGCAGTGGACAGTAAAAGGCTGAAACGACGACGAACGACGAGTAATATACAGGTGTAGCATATTATACCAGACCTGTATGATGTGGAGCGTCTGTGGACACGTCGTCAGTGATCAGCTCGACCAGCTCCAGCACGTGCCGGGTGTTGTTCCTCTCGTCCGGACAGAGCAGCATGTGGAGACTCTTCTGCAGCAGCTCCAGGTGGTAAGCCTGGAATATGAAAATAGAGTCATTATGAGTTTGTGGGAATAGTGGAGTCAGTAACTTAGTAACTTTTTATTTCTCATTATGATTTACTACTAAACAACACTCACTTGGCCCTTTGGGTCCCACACAAATACTTCTTTTTTTCGGAAGGATACTTACTAATGGCGTTTAAGTATATTTAGTTGCGCCACAAACATCCTTTACTTATACTACTTTTCTTTATTGTTTTCAGGGATGAAATGGATATGAAATTTCGGATACGGTTACGGTTACGGATATTAAATTATTTCGGATTATCAATTTGTGTCGGATAATATCGATTACGGATATTACATTTTGGTTTCCTTTTTACAATAACAAAACTTTCGTTTCGATTACGGTTACAGATAATATTTTATTTGGATATTCGATTGTTTCGGTTACGGTAACGGATATTAAATTATTTCGGATTATCCATTTGTGTCGGTTAATATCGATTACAGATATTACATTTTGGTTTCCTTTTTACAATAACAAAACTTTCATTTCGGTTTCGATTACGGTTACTGATAATATTTTATTTGGATATTCGATTGTTTCGGTTACGGTAACGGATATTAAATTATTTCGGATTATCCATTTGTGTCGGTTAATATCGATTACGGATATTACATTTTGGTTTCCTTTTTACAATAACAAAACTTTCATTTCGGTTTCGATTACGGTTACTGATAATATTTTATTTGGATATTAAATTATTTCGGATTATCCATTTGTGTCGGTTAATATCGATTACGGATATTACATTTTGGTTTCCTTTTTACAATAACAAAACTTTCATTTCGGTTTCGATTACGGTTACTGATAATATTTTATTTGGATATTCGATTGTTTCGGTTACGGTAACGGGGCTCCCTAACATCCCTGATTGTTTTAGATAGAGCGATCCAGAAAGGTAAAAGCGCCATCTAGTTTTAATGTTGATAACTAAACTTACATATATTAATTGAAATTACACAACTATCAAATCAAATTGGACAACTACCCCAAGCAGAAAAATAGATAAGAGACCGTTTGGTTTGTGGCATGACTTAGACTCATACACATTGGTCCGACGACATGCATTAACAGAAGTGTTTAATATATTCCTTTTATAGAGTTTACTGTTTGGTTATTAAATGCGTCTTCTAATCGTCTGGCGAACAGAGACGCCACGCGCTCGTACGTTCAGCGGCGCAAGCGCACTAACCACCCGGCGCGGGCATACGCACGATACGACGGCACGGAGGAAGCACATGTACGCATGTAGTACATATATCATAGAGACAACAGTGGACGTCACTAACCCGCATTGCGTACGCGAGCGGGTCGGGGCGGCGCGGCTCGCTGGCAAAAAGCGACGCCGCGCGCTCGTACGTCCAGCGGCGCGCGCGCACGAACCGCCCGCCGCGCGCGCTCGCCACCCAGCGCACGCGCACGCTCGCACGACGACACGACGGCACGGAGTACGCGCATGTACGCAGGTAATATCTGAAAATATAAAATTAATATCTGAAAGTAGTATACGCTATTTTGACACTGCCGACTGTAAAATATAGTCTATAGTCGATGGATTCATGCAGCCAACAATACTAATTGCGTTAATATTGGCCAATTGGCATCACTGACTAATCTATGGTCGTGTCATAGACAGCTTTGTTTATGTTTAGGTTAAATGTATCTCGGACGTACTATAGAAATACCTACCCACACAACCAATTGCCAAACTTCGGCATATAGTCCTTGAAAACGACAGCGGCGGTCGCGTAAGTGTCTGCCAGGAGTTGCTTATCATCTGCCACTTCGGCGAAGTTGATCGCTTGGAGCGCCAGCAGTACTTTCTCGCTGCGACCCACGGAGCTCGACAGCACCTCGAGTTGGGCCAACTGATGCGACACGTTTGCCACTTCGGCTGCCCACTGTTTGGTCGCTTTTCTTGTTGCACTAAAATAAAATAAAATATTTTTATTTTTGATTTTTTATATTTACATTTTTTATATTTAATTTTTTTAATACGCAATGACTTTGTGTTTTGTTATATAAGTATAACTAGCTGACCCGTGCCCACTTCGTTGAGCATACAAACCGTTTAAACCTTCCCGGCACTTCCTCGAATAATTCAAGACTAAAAATAGCCGAATCGGTTCAGCCGTTCTCGAGTTTTATGGAGACTAACGAACAGCAATTAATTTTTATATATAAGATAGAATAAGATAGATAGATTCATGACCCCGGAACATTGAAAACTTCTTCCATACGCTGGATTAGAACCCGCGACCTCCCCCAAGCACCAACTAACTGCTCTACATAGTTCGTAAAAATAATGAACCATAAAACCTAACCTATTATTCCATAAATCTCCAGCACGCCGCGCCAGGAAACCTCCAAAGGGCATCCGCTGCAGGAACTGTCTCAGCACAGCAGACATAAGGGCCGAGTAGTTGGCCCGGCCCTGCCCGCCCTGCACGCTCTTGCCGCAGACCGTGAGAGAGCTGTGCAACTCCGTGCGAGCGTTCGTTAAGTCGCCCTGAAAGATATTAAATTTATTTATTAACATAAGATTTCAATATAGATATTATATCTAGCAATTTCGTTAAGTGACTTAACAAACATTGTTCGCAGAGTCTACATCCTGAGGATGCACCGGCGTCGGAGCGAAACGCGCGTTCGAGTTTTGCAACCTGCATGTTATAATTTAAAGATTCGTGTCTAGAATCAATATACTTAATACGTTACTACATATCCTAAAATGTTTAAGTGACAGTTTAAACTCAATTCTCTGGGTATTTTTGAACTTAATTTTCTCGAAATAAAAATTTTGCTACATATTAGATATATTATAGTTGAAGACATGAATGGATGAAGCTTGTATTATTCAACTTACAATTTAATGTTGTTTTCTTAAAAACTTACTTTTTTAAGATACTGTTCAGCGTTTAGTTTGTGTTCCTTAAATTGTTTTGCCTCCTTGGAATCAAATTTGGGAACCGAATCACCATACACTAACAGTTTCACCAAACAGCCGCCCAGTATGAGAGAGTTTATAAAGTATATTATAAAAGTGTTGAACATCCATGTTCCCCATGTTAGCTCTGGATCTGAAATTAAATATATGAAAGAAATATCAATATGATGTCACTATTAACTTTATTTAACGTAACTGGCTGTCCTGGCCTGGGTTTCTTACTGCCTTATATTCAAGTTTCTTAATCCACCTACTGGGACAAATTAACAAAACCATCCTCGAGAACCACTCTATCCATTGGTGAAAACAGCGTGAAGTTCAGTGCAGAAGTATTTAAGATTTTTTCGAGCAGATAGGCGTTTTATGATATATAAGGAATTAATGTAAGATCATTTGCAACATTTAAAAAATGTTAGCTCTACGACAGGATTTAAACCCGTAACCTCCTGCTTGAGCACCCGACACGCTTACCATTGAGCGACAGCATCCTAATTTCCACTTACTTTGATCATCTTCAGATAATATTCTTCTTTGGTCCAATCTTGTTGAATAGTCTGTGGTTGTTGACTCTGACATAAAACTGCCAAAGAATGCACTGAAGGGATTGAACGCTAGAAGACCAACCATGAACGCACAGAGAGCCAGTCGTGAGTGATCACCCATTCCCATCACAATCTTTGTAAACTTATCATCAGACTGAAAGAGATAAAATAATAAACATTTCACTACAAATTATAGTTTTCCAATTATTTACATATATTGCCTGTATACAGATAATACATAAATTGCAATTACTTAACCAGTAAACTATTGCTTAAAAATTGATTTTAAATTAACATTATACAGATATTACAGAAAAACTATTTTACACAGAGAAATAAAAATGGGTTTTATTTGGAACTTACTTTACTGTATTCCGGAGAAGAGGGCGAGTCACTTTCATGGCTAAGAGCCCCAAGTGGCGAGTGATATGGTGACATAATATCACTGTGTGGCGGTGTGTACGGGCCATCAAATGTAATGTCTTTAACTCCTGATTTCTGGCATACCAGTTTCAGTTTCATATTCTCTTGTTTTAATCTGGCATTTTGATTTCTCAAATATTTCAAGTAGTCTATCGTTTTTTTCAATATTGCAGATTTATTTAACTGAAATCAAGATAAAATAAAATTAAAAAAAATAAAAACTTTACTTTTTTGGGATAAATAATTGTCTATGTTTGTTTCGAGCATAACAAATTTTGTCAAAATTAGTCTAGCTATTTGTACAAACATACATACTAGCTAACTAACACTTTAAAAATGTATTTCTTACCTTAGCCTCTTCACCAACTAACATATTCTTAAGTTCTATAATTTTGTCATTAATACTAGTTCTATATCTTCTTTCGATTGCATTGTGTGCACTTCTTTTCACTTCCTTCACTTTAGGCTGTCCGTTAGGATGATGCGTGAACGCTATTTTGTCTCCATCGAGGACTACAGGTACTGTTGTGAGCAATGTTGGTGTTGCATTACTTGTGAAAAATGTGGGTATTGTGTTTTCATTTGAATTTTCATGTGTTATGATTGGTTGTTGCGCTAGATTGAAAAGTATAAAAAATATTAGTATTATATCTATAAACTTTAATATTTTCTTTAGTGTCTTTGGTCATGTGAAGATGATGCAATAATACTTAACTTAAATACCTTATTTATTTTCAATGAATTATTTTTCTGTTTTAACATAATATTATATCAAGACAGACTCAAACTGTTTTCATTGTAAGAGTAAATTAGAATCCTCCTTTTTGGATAACAATTTTAATTAATTTTCAAATATTTAAACTTAAAACTCACCCTGTAAAGGTGCAGTAGTGTACATAAGGGTTTGTGTTACAGGGTTGATAATATTTGACTGTAATATCACAGGGGAGAAGTTTGAGTCCGGAGTTTTTATAATCACCCTTTTGCCACTATTTGGAAGGAGCAGCGGTTGGGTTTTAGTTTGTGGTTTTATAGGCCGGTTTACTTTCGGTTTCTGTGTGTTCTCCAACTGTACAACTCCTCTACCATCTCTGACTTTTTGCAACTGCGCTAAATTCACAAACAATGAATTTGGTACTTGCTGAACTTGTTGGACTATCATGGGTGTGGGCATTGGTTGTGTTGGGGGTTTTTCAGGTAGAACTTCCTCCTTTGGCGGCAAGTTTTGTGCCTCAATTCTTCTGTAGGCCCCCAAATCGGGTATCGTATTTGAGTGATCTTGGATCTGAGCATTTCTATTGGTAGGCTGTTGTGACATTAACGGATTAGATGTACTGTAATAAGGCGAAGCTTGTGGAGACGGTACGATGGTGTTGTACTTGGTGTCCACACTCATAAGATCAGATTCTCCATCAACTGTTGATAGCTCCACTTCTAATTTTTTCATGAAATCTCCATCGCATCCGGATAGAAAATCTTAAAAGACATGCAATTAATGTAAAAGGGTACTTTTATAACTACGCATATTCCATAAAAATAATAAACACTAAACTGCACTTTACTTACCTTCTATTTCTGCTATATCATTAACGTTAAAAACGTCATTGTTTAAAAAACTCTGGTCGTAATCCATATTGGTGTAACAATTATTTATCAAACCGTCAAAAAATTAATAACATCATATTTAATTTAATAATTCCAATTTTATAACAATATTTCACAATGCATGGGCTTGTTTACGTTTTCACAATTACTCATTTGACAGATCGTAGACGATTTGAGTAGCCAATGAGCGTTCTCGAAACGGTGGTGCGATATGACGTCATAATAATTGTATTTTTTTTAATTGGCAGTTTTTGACCAAGGCATATTATCTTCATTGATCAAAAAAATATTTTTATTATGTTGGTATGGGTTAGGTTTATTATTGTGTAATGTTATTTGGTTTCACCTTTAGATTATAGTTTCTCCCTATAATTTTGTGGGTGGTTCTATAGGTGGACGATAGGTGGCGCTTTCACATTAGATTTGACAAAAACCACAAAAAGTAACTCGTCAATAAAATTACTAATACAGTCTCTTCTTTGTTAGTCGATAAAAGAAATTAAACTAAATTAGTGCCGAAATTTTGAAGTTCTAAAAGTTTTGTGGTGACGTACCTATTACCTATCTAAACTATGATAAATATAATAAAATACTAAAAAATTTTTTAAATTGACAATAGATGTCACTAGTAAGAGCTATAACGTAAAATATTTGCTTCTAAATGCGTTTTGCGTTTACAAGAAGTTCTGCAAAATCGTCAAATTTTGCACTTAACTAATATTTTAAGAGCCGCCGTAATAAACTGATAGTATCGTAGATAGTAAAATATAATAATATATTAAATACATAGAGAGCTTGAGAGCTATAACTCAAGCAGTTTAGTTTCGTAACGGGCGTTACTTACTTGAACTATGCTTGAACGAAATTGTTTCAATGTTTTATAAACATAATAGGTAGTTATAGATTAATAGTTCAGTAAGCATTGTGTTCATAGTCCGGGCTTAATTTTTGCTCACTACCTACTGCTTACTTACTTTTATATGTAGAAGTGAGTAATAAGTTATTCTTGTTTTCTTATCTCCTCAATAATATTTGTGTTACTATTTAACAGAAAGCGTCGGAACTTTTACAAAACGTCGTGATAAAACCAACATCAAATAAAGAAACTTACATTTTTGATTAAGTACCTAACTACTAATTAATCCGTAAAATTGTGTAGTTAGAATTCCTAAACATATTGACCGCAAATATATTATTACGTTTTGGCTTCTAAAACTAGCCTAACCAACTATTATTATGATTGCTTAAGCTATTTTGTAGGTAGGTAAGTTTCAAATTTCTCGGAAATCGCTCCGTATATGTAGGTAGGTCCTACGGACTCCTACCTACCTAACTCAGCTCAGCTCAGCAGTTTTATAATTTTAGTAAAGGCACAGAAAAAAGGGTAAAAGTAATAGATACAAAAAAAAGAGGTAATATTGATAGTAAACGTTTAATTTATATTTATAACATTATATTATCTGTAAATATAGAATTCTTACTATAATATGCATTACGAGATAAACAAACTTTGTTCTAACTCAACTTAGTATAACTATATTATTACATTTACGAATACCAAATGTATTTTTGCATCCACAAAAATGAACTCTAGTGCATAACATACATAATTATAGGCACAAATGTAAAATATCTAACCACGAAACGAAGTTAGTCTAACAAACGATGAGGTATTAGTTTAAGACCTCGTGTACCCGACACATATATACATAACTAAACAGAATCCCTACTGGAATGTCCAAAACATCTTTTCAATCATCAAGGCACAAAATATTCCACTTCAAACCATTCAACCGATCGACCAAACTTACCTAAATACACCCAATGCAAAGTATTCTTAAGTTAGCATTAACTATCTATGGCATTCTCAAACTAGACTAAAGTAACAAATCAGTCTTGTGATGAATTAAGGAATAATTATAGTACAATTAACTGAAAAGTATAATAAGATTTAACATAATTTATACTAAAAGTATACCAACGGTCGTTACTGACAATATTTTAATACAATTAAATAGATTTTTATCTGATTTGTACGAGATAACTCTATGATAGAGAACCAAAATATAACATATTTAGTCCCACAGTTCGCTTATCATTCTCCTTACATTAAGGGACTAACTATGAGCATCAAACAAAGTTTAACCAACAAAGTAATATACAATACGTATTGCAGTTGTGTAAGTCTAGAATAACCACGTTTAGGTAAGTTGTACACACTAAAGCTATAACCAAACGCTTAAAACAGGTACCTAATACCTACTCTTACACATGAATTACTTAGACAATAACATTACGTGTAGAAAGACGTGATATTCTACATTGAGCATTTATACACTATTTAACCATTGAAAGTACACCAGTGCTCGTGCAAACCGATACACAAAACGTTAAAAATCAACAATGAACAATTATGGCAATCACAAATATAGTTAATTCAAACCCGTAGTTTATAGGAAACAATCGTACACTATAGGAGCACCGGGACCGATCCTACGTATAGGAGAACGGACCCAGGCATAGGAAACAGCTTGGTAGAGTGTTATGAGATGTCGCTGTGGTGCGGCGGACTAGAGACTTGTTGTGAGGTAATGGCGGCATATCAGTCTATGAACATCACAGTCACTAAGAACAATCTATACATAACTAGACTAGGCGGAGCCTCTGCCGACGAGCGTGGCCGGCACTCCCTAGACATGGCCGTACACCGCTCCGTGCGAGATAACATTAAACTTTAAAGCTAACTTAAATACTATAATCTAATGAACACATGTTAAAACGAGGATAATTTGCAAAGAAAAATAAACAAACATTAAAATGTCTATACCAAGTAACGGAAATTTGATTTCGTATATGGTTCTATAGAGTAAGAAATAAATAGATAAGAACTACAGAGGTAGAACGAAGGCGGCCACGGGGCCCATTGCAACCACCCGGCCGGAGCGCCCGGTCAGCGTGCGCAGGCGCGTCCTAGCAGAAGATGCCTTACATACTAGTTTTGTACGTCTAAGTCAGTCTTTTCAAGATCATTTTGTCGCGTGCGGCGTTTAGTCCCGTTCGCTTCCACAGTCCAGGGCGAAGTTGCGCGGGGGGACGATGACCCCGGACGGGGGGTCGGGGTCACGGCGACGCGACACCGAGAGGTCCTCCACGTGGTCGTCGTCGGTGTGCATCGAGCGTGGGGACTGCGGCGCCGACCGGGGCGGGGTGCGCGGGGCCAGCGCGGCGTGAGCTGCGGCGGCCAAGGCCATGGCGTGCAACGCTTCCCTGCCTCCGTCCCTCGTGGCGCCCTCCAGCGCTTGTTGAAGGAAAGAAGGATCGATGAGTGGGGTGGTCGCGGAGGTGTCGTCGTTGCCGCCCGTGCCGCTTAAGCCGTAAGGAAAAGCTGCGCCGTTGGATTCTCGCTTGATCCCCCGACTCATCGGACGACTCGTCGTGATGCCGAGCTTCTTGACTTTATCGTACAGGGTGCGCGACGGAACGCCGTATTTGCGGGACGCTTGCAGCGCGCTCATTCCGTTTCTCACACACTCGATCGCCGACATGATGTCCGACCTGGTGTACTGCTTGTAACGCTTCCATTCTGGCTTCTGCTGGGGAGGCACATAAGGTGCCAGGCCGGCCCTCACGTCCTGTTGAAAGTTTGTCGGCGGCGACGACGGCTGGAACGTGCGCTGGTTGTCTTCCTCGAACGATCGCTCTGTGTAGGGGGAATGTGCGTCTTCTGAACGATCGGAGCGGTTGTAGTGCGGCGACGAGGGCCTGGAGGACAATCGTCGGGGCCTGTAGTCGAACGGCCTTTGGGGGCTCAAAGGTCTGTCGGCCTCGTGCGCCGATCCGTTCGACTGTAATCTGGACTCGTGGGCGTTCACTGGATGGCATACGAGGGACATGGGTTGAGAGGAGTCCACGGGGGTGGCCTGCGCTAGGACGTTTCTTAGGATCGGAGTGTCGCGAGTCGCCAACATGCTGGATAGCTTTTTACGTTTCAACGGATTCATGTCGACAGAATCGTAGGCCGCTGACAGGACGGGGGCGACGGGCGGTGTGTGCCAGCGATTGGAAATAGCCGGTGGAGATATGCTCGAGGGTGCAGCGGGAACTATCATCGGAGGGGAGGTGGCGGTGTTCCTCTCGTTGGTCGAACCTCGCCGGAGTTCGGTCATGTCGAACAGACCTTTGACCTCCAGTTGCTCGGCGACTCTCATGATGCGGGGTATCTGAGCCTGGGTGACGTTGACTTCGCCGGTGTACATGTACTCAAGGAGTGCCCGCATCTCAAAGTCCTTGACTCCAGGGAATATGATGCTGCAGTGGTCCATGGGGACGTCGGCCAGGATGGACTGGAAGTAGGGAGAGTTGGCTGCGAGCACGACTCTATGCGCCTTGAACGTGACGTGGTCATCCACGACCAGCGTACAGTCGACGTAGGTTTCAACTTTGATCAAGGCGTCTAGTATTTCTACCAAGTTCGTCTTGTGATGGTTCCATTTCAGGCAGAAGGTCTGCTGGCCTTCGGTGCTCCCCATCTTTTGGAATTGTGATTCTGGAAGAAAACGAAACATGATTTAGTAAAATTAATGCGTTTTTACCGTTTCGCTGACGATTATTGTTGACGCATTCGACATGTCTAATAAGAATACAGGAGATAAGTAAATAAATTTTCTTGGATTTTTTATCTAATTCGATATTGGACACTGAACTGGGTATCGCGTATACACCACGGCTCCACTGCATAAACAAAATATAAGTAGCATTGGCATAATTTTAAAACATTCCTAAATATTTTGGTAGAGCAAATTTATTAATTACTATTTGAGCCCTTATCTATTTCACAATGAAAATTAGTTACTTATAATCCCTTAACGTAAAATATGTCATTAGTTAATGTAACTTAATCGCGATAACGCTTAATTTAATAGACGAATTGGATATTGAACATTTCTTCTAATAACGCTACAATTTTTAAGCAAACCTAATATAAATTCCTGTCAAAATCTTAAAATGTATGCACAATATTATAATGAATATGCCAAATTAATAATATTTGATTTTGGTATGATTAAAAAAAATATATATATTTAATAAAAAAAAATGATTGGTAAAAAAATGTAGAGCTAATAATATGCACTTTGCAATAATTAAAAATGAACGGCAATTTTGTCTTAATCACCTTAACCTCAATAAGTTGCACTAATTAAGTTAATTATAATGTATAAAGTAACTATAGTAAACGTTTAATTATTAAAAAATATCTAAAACAAAACTAAGCGTAGCGCAATAATTTACAAATAATATTCAATAAAATAATTCAAATGCAATGTTTCAAGTCTTAAAGTGTCCTAAAAAATAATAATAAATAGCACAATAAAAGTAAAATAATCTCAACTAATACCTGGCAAAAATCCCTCAAAAGTAGAGCCCGGATACATGATAGAGTCATGTGATACACTAGGTATTCAAGAACACTCGGTACACTATTGCAGGCCGATGCACTACGCTCGACCGCTCGGTGCGTTGTGCGAACCATCAAGCAACTCGAGCCCAACTCACCGCCCTTCCCCATTTACATATTACGTCGCTCGTAGCCCTTCCTCTCTGCCAAATTGACTTTTACCTTTTATTCGACAGGTAAATCGAACAGGGGGACCGATGAAAGCCGCTAAACTATCCCTCGGAACTTGTTAAAATCGCCAAACACCGGAATTGTCAACCTTATAGCGCCACGAACCTGTTTTCGTAGTGGCTCTACAATCTACATCCCGAATTTACTGAACGAAATAATTAAAAAAAAAGCAAAAAAAAATATAATACTCACTTTTCGGTAATTCCTTAAAAAATCACTTCAATAAATGTCCTTGATAAATTTTACAACGATCGCGATAAAACACTGCACGAAGTTCGTAGGGTTGTTCGCATAGACTGGAATACGCCCTGTGGGGGCGGTGTGCTCTTCCGAGCGTCTATCGAGGACTGTTTGTTGCAGGCGCGCGCTCGCGGTCCTCTCCGCCCCCCCGCTGCCCCCGCGCCGCCCGCGTGCGCTTTTTACGCACGCACAGCGGCGGAGTGCAGTGCAATTGCGTGCGGGCGAGCGCGGGGCGCGGCGCCGACGAATTGCAGCGAGGGCCGCGCGCTGTGTGCGTGAGTGCGTGAGTGCGCACCCGCATACGACGCGCGTGTGCGTGAGGCGTTCGAGTTGAATTCGGTTCATATAAATTGCCCAGCCCTGGCCCTTTGTGACATCGCGGCGTGATCAGAACTGACTTGTCTTCAGTGCGCCACGACGATTAACATAAAAAATCGATTTGTATACAGTCCACATATACAATAAACGGAAAGCTCGAACATACCTAAAGTTTTAAATAATAGACAAATCGTTTCATTGATTTACAATATTTCAATATTATACATTTTTATACACTTACACATAAAACATAGCATTTTGCCAACCAATGTGCCTAATTACTTAGATCTTACATCAAAGTATTAAACCTACTCAAATACTTACTTTTCCAAAATATTATCTCAAGTAAAGGATCAAACTCGCCTACAATGTATAGTATGAGGTATATTACAATAAACATATACTACAATAAACATTGAACAACTACGATTTGAAAATTCTGAATAAAGCCAAGTTACTTCCTCGCGCATTACGTGGCAACGCAAATAGCACCGAAAAGTTACAAAAATGAAGTCAACAACAGACGCAGTCGGCAGGGTCATTGACATATTGGTGCGTAGGGAACGCCAAAATAGCGCGAAATGCACACAAAAATAGAACAAGCTGTGTGCAATATTTTTTGTGGTTTCCATGGCATCCGTTGTACTATTTAGAATTTAGGGAGGAACAGAACGTATTGAAACCAACGGTGACAGATACTAGGTAATGCCTGTCCTACGCGAACATATTATTCAGACACATACATAAATAAATACAGAACAATATTAACAATAAATAATAATGTAATACATATTACATCAGTCTAATCCCTGTGTGTGTATGGGTCCCGTATATAGAGTTTACTGAGAGAGTACTTACTAGCGCTGAAAGAGGTACTTTTTTATTATTGTAGGTATGGGACAATTTATGATATTGGGGCATTTCGTTGTTGTTACTAATTAAATTGCTAACACTTATGGATCTTATCTGAAATAAATGATTATTATTATTATTATTCATACAAACATGAAAGTCAAAAGTAAGTCTTTCAGCGCTGATACCTACTTTCACAGTATACTCTACATAGAGGGCACATATACACACCTTAAGGTATTATCATTCATTGTACACCTTGTACAGGTATACACCTATGTACATTCTTATACGCACAGTTTTATAATAATATAAGATACAATGTAAATGACAGGACAACTTAGTAAAACTGAAATAATTTCGATTTTATACATAAAAGTTATAATAGTAAGTTGAAAACGCATTCAGGTTACAACAAATACTGTCATATTATCTAACTAAAAGGGTAGTAGGGGCATTAAGAATTTAATTTACAAAAATAAATAAAAACAGCGTACGAGTACTTAATTACGCACGTAAGAAATTATACTTCTTTCTATAAAAAGTGGTCTAGCTAACTTCATGGTGTCGGTTTTTCGTGTCAGTGTGCGTTTTCTTTCATAATTATTGTTTATAATGCGCCAAAAGAAGTATATTATAAGTACAAATACGCATTACATCAAAATAATAAGAGGCGTTGATAATTTACGCGAGTGTCGTAATAGAAAAGATAAAAAAAATTGTGTATCGCAGTTATGCAATTTTCTAATTGAAATGACTTCTAGGAACTGTGTTATTGCTAACGTAATCGCATATTTTAGTAGGCACATATTATAATAGATATTGTAATATATTAGCTAATTTCGATATAATGAGTATTTGTGACCAAACAGTCGTTATCTAGTTGAACAAAAAAAAATGTAAAATGAAGGCGAAAAGTGAACGAAAAACTTAAACTGGCGAAATAAGATAACTTTTCAATTGACGTGTACGCATTTTTTATTTTTTCAATGAGTATTCGAGATAAGTGCTCGAATTACTTACAAAGCATTGTAAAAATATGTCCAGATATCTCGTTTTGCCGCGAAAGTATACCTAAGCACTCAACGCGCTTAGCATACGCGTGGTCGAAGTTTTTTTTTTTTGTAACAGAAGGCTGATCTCACCAGGCCCAGACGTCACTGCGACTTTTCTGGATCTACTGTAACTCCTTCGCTTTAGAGTACCGTCCCCAGTCCTATGTTAGTATGTTACTCATGAAACGAACGATATGGAGTGGGTCTGCGGTGCGAATTTGTGCTGTAGAGTATTCGTGATGCCCGAGGTACTTGTTCCTGCTCAGACGGAGAGCTGGACAATCAAGAAGAAGGTGGAGGGGTGTCTCGTCTTTCTCCTTGCAGAATCTGCAAGATATTAGATCACCTATACCTATCCTGCGAAGGTGTTTGTTTAGCTTGCAGTGCCCGGCTAGGGTTCTGGTGAGGAGTCCAGAAGCTAGTAACTTTTTTAATAACGCGTATTTTTTCAAACGCGCTTATCTACTAGTGTGACTCACAAGCGTCCAGCTACGCGCGTTACTTTACTAAACCGCGTTTCGTGTACATACATAGCATATGAGCTATACGGACGAAACTTTATGCATATAATCACATATAATTCGCTTTTGAACAAGTTCTCTACTATAAAGGTCGATGAAGCAATATTTCGATACGATACGTCAATCTTCGTCTATTAATGAAGATACGGGACACGCGGACTCTATTGAACGAGAGTAAATATAGGAATGCATTTACGTCCATTAAATTGATGTTAGATTTACAATAGAGTATTTGAAATATGAAAAGTGTGTTTAGATTTTTTATTATAAGTAAAACTCATGATTTCTATCTAAAATACAAACGAGGAAATACTACATAGAGATGTACATTAAAGTTTGAAGGCTTAAATAAGTAGAGTTCCTACTCATTAACCTCTTTTATAAGAACAAAATTCTTAAAGAATTCCAACAATTATTATATCGGTAAATAACTTTAAAAAAACAATTAGAAAACAACAAAAAGCAAACTATAAAGTATCAGATTATTACAGGACAATTGCTTTGAATATAAACCTGCTTTAACCCCTTATAATAGATACAAATAGTATTTTGCATTTTAATAATGTAATCATTATGAAGATAATATTGTACAATATTAACTTGTATGAAAACATTTGACACGTTTCTGGAATGTGCAAATTACGGAAACTTGACTTTGAGATTTAAAAGTTCGACACGAATATTTAATTATTAAAATAATTTATTGCAAAGCAGATGTCGTTATTCGAAAATTTTCAAATTTCGAACGCAATAATAGGTACTCTAATCAATAATGTAGAGACATGTGAAAAATATTCAATGAATTTCGCTCGCTCGATTTGGCTTTTGGTTTTTGTATGTCAATCGTGAGATTTCTCACGAACTCAAACTCAAGTGTTACTCACAATGGCAGTAAATGTCAGCATAATCATCTCAATGGGCGAAGTAAGTGCACGCTCGTTTGCATATCGCTGTCGATGCCAGTTAACTCTTTATTGAAAACAATTGAATTTCAATTATTGTATTCAGTGTTTTGTTTTAAACCTTGACTTTCGAACTATTTGTGAGATTATGTAAATTATCTATTTACAACCAATTGATAAAATATGTTTGCGTAAATATAGATTCCGTTAATGTGATCGTTAATCTGATACTAAAATTAGTAATCTTTAATGATTTCACATTGCACTCATTGTTGAATAGGAAAAAAACACTTTTATTTCTCACAGTAAGTATCATATAATTTCATTGTATTATGATAATAATTTTGACTTTGTGCGGCAAATGTTCATTTTCAATTATTGACTCCATAAAGCCAGAACATTTGACTTGGTCCACCGATTTTGAATTTTTTAGTAATTTAGAAGCGGGTGCTTCTTATGAGCAAAAAGTAAAAATATAATTACATATTATAGGTAGGTACTTTAAAATAATTGCAAACGACACACAACAATTTGTCAGCACTTTGGTAGGCATAGTTGGAATTAATTTGGTTGCTGCCCCGGAAACACACATGCAGAAATGCTAATGGGCCTTTGTTAGTGACCTTTGTCTCTAGTGTAATTAGTTTTGAAATTTGCAGAGTGCAATAAACCCACGGCAATGTTACAATCATGAAACAACAACTAAAGAAGGAGCTGTTATGGTGAAAAGTTGCTGAAGATTAAGCACTATCAATACTGTTCTAAGTAATTTATAGATAGTACAGTATTGACTGCAAGCCAGTTAAAACGACCAGGATGCAAATAATAGCCAATAGTCATTAAAACTGATATTAAAATTGGAATTGATTGTATTGTTTACATTTCGTTGTAATGCCTTCTATATTATAAAGGGTTTTGACAGTAGACCTAACCTAACCTAACTTCAGCGTAAGTACTTTGGATTACGCCACAATTATCAGCTTAGTTGCCGACTTGGCGTTAATTTATATTATTTGTAAACTGAACTCGTCACAGTGGGGTCCCATGATTATGGTAATACCAGCATAAACATCCGCGACCTATCCCACGGCGCACGCGCATAAAACTGCAAGCGGGGTTACAAAAAACCAATAAAAAAGCAATATGATCCCGCATGCTGGCTCGTTGAAATTGACGGGACTGATCAACCGAGAATAAGGGATCAAGTGTGCTCTGTGAAGGGTAGGTCATTGCAAATCGATGTAATCAGCACTGTTTAAATAATAAAAAAGAGGACCACTTAAGACTTAAAGTATAATAATAAATAAATATATTATAAAATTATAATAATCTAAAAGAATAATAATTAATATATATTATACATATACATTATTATATAGGACGATACCTTGTATTACCCAAGTACCTATAGTACTTAAAGATATTTTTGAGGACTTATCGTGATATTTTGCATATGTATGCAAAATATCACGAAATGTTTTCAGGGATGCAAATTTGGTTTACAGAAATTGCGTTAGAATGTTTAAAAATTTAGAAACCATTGCTGGATAATTATTATTTAGGATTGTATCAATACTTGTTATATTTATGAATATAGGTAGGTACTCGTTCGTTCCACATAATTTGCGATATCAAATGAGATATAGCTCATTTTATATTCATTATAAAGTTCAAACAATAGAAATTAGGTCTTTGTACTCGAGTCTCGGACATTTGCGCAATTATTTTATTATTCACATCAAATCTAATGAATGCAAACTAATAAATAGTTTTGACTTCATAAACTGTGTTATTTACAACACAGTTTAGCGTGTCCCGATTGCTTGTATTATCTATCGATTTGTATTAATTATTCATAAAGTCAAAACATTGCTTAGTTTTTTTTCAGCCTGTTTTATACAGCAGTTCGAAATTAGCCCATTTTTTTTAAGAGTTATTTTCGGATTTTTAATTACCCAAATAAACTTAAACAGTGCCAATTTTTGTTAATAATTGAAGCCAACAGCTTCAGTTATTAACATAGTCACTTTACGTATTATTAAGTATTTCTTATACAACTCGATCGATGAATTAGTAATAAGGTACGAAGATGTAAGAAATTTTCCTATTTACTTATTATTACCTCGAGACCATTGCGATTATAATATAACATAGGTTGTTATAACATGTCCTTATTTTAAAATATAAACAAAATATCTTTCAAAGAGCCATAATAATTAGAATAAATTCAATTAAACGTACAACCATATCAGACTTCTTGGTTTTCGCCCCGTATTTATTATGATTTTAATTTTATTCATTAATATACTGTTAATGAAGTTCGCATAAAGGGTTGGGACAGCGAAGGGCCGCTAATCGTAATTTCACGCGGGTACTCATTTGTCACCAGCATCCGCCACGCGACAATTTATATTATCTGGGGTGACCTACCCTCTCTTTGGGACAATTAAATACTCTTATCTCGTTTGTGTAAAAAATAATGTTATCTTCTTTGTTACGTTTTGGTGTCGTTTTAATAAGGATTGTTTTACTGGCAATAGAGAATAAGCGTGCTTGTGTTGGCTTTTCGAGAAGCTGTGATGTGTGTGAATCGTCTTTGCGGATCAAATGTTGACGAAATATTGTAATCACAAAAGTGAGATCGTTGGAAGACGTCAATGGTCATTGGTCACAAACGGAAAATGTATGATAATTATAGAAAATAAAGAACGGGGAATACACCCCGTAACCGATATAATATAATGGAAGAAAACTAGCTGAACCGTGCCCACATCGTCGAGCATACAAACCGTATAAACCTTCTATCCCCTGGACTTCCCCGAATATTTCAAGACTAAAATAGCCGAATCGGTTCAGCCGTTCTCGAGTATTAGCGAGACTAACGAACAGCAATAATTTTTTATATAATAATATAAGATATACACAAACAACATGAACAAGAATTTTTGATTTTTAATTACGACAAGAAAGCGACTTTTTAGTCCTGTAACTTTTAACTACAGATTGCTCCCACTTTATCCGGATTATTTACTTCATATAATATAGAATTTAGTCTACTATAATACGATTTTTTACAAAATCTAGAAGCCATCATAAATATTTTATCGACTTCATAGTTTATTATATTTTGTAAGTATTTTATTTGTCTGTTCAGCAGGCTTACACACCCGACACAATAGAGAATCAGTTCAATCTCAACGGCTTTTTGTATTTTATTTGGTGGATTGCTTTGAAACTAACCAGGATAGAGAAAATCGTTAGATCGTAACTTTATGTATCCCGACCATATCAATCGACTGAGAATCAAAATAAACAAACGTCAGTTTATTCGGAAGTACAAGGTACGATCGAATCTGAATCAAAATCGAATCAGTTTGGAGAGTAAGGCCCCTGTATAAGAGATGGCGCCTACATCATGATGTGCCACGTCACGTAACATCTACCTATAATATTACAAAGCCGAAAGGTTTGTTTGTTTAAACGCGCTAATCTCAGAAACTACTGGTCCGATTTGAAAAAATATATTTTGTTGGATAGTCCATTTATATAGGAAGGCTTTAGGCTATATAACATTACGCTGCAACCAATAGGAGCGAAGCGTCAGTGAGAAATGTTGCAAAAACGGGGAGACTTTCGTTGCATGCGCTGCATAAACGGTTTAAGTCGCTCAAAAACCACGCGAACGAAGTCGCGGGCACAGCTAGTTTATACATATACAGCACAAAATCTTGTACATACCTGTTACTAGTTGATACATACATGTTGTAGGCATCAAGTCTTATCTAATCTAGTGCCACTTAAACCACACATAATATTCGTAATTACGTGAATATATTCAAACGATGCGATTGGGGCCATTAAAGTATTGCCAAGGGTCCGAAGGGCGAAGGGCGAGTCCGGATGCGGTTCATTGTAGCGAAACTCCCTGAGACCGAGGTGAAACAATGCATTTCTTCCTGTTATTGTCTATGACTCTATGTTTATGGGTACTCTACTCTATGTTCCCGTATGTATGTTTATGTCGTTTTCCAGTTAAATGTTCTATGTTTATTACACTAGCCCAAATATAAAATGCAGTGTTGCCAGAACGTACCCAAGAGTTTGGTTTTCCGTACTTTTTGTCATACAACCGCACCGTGTGGACAGTACCTTTTTCGTACCTATAAATGATAATTCATGTTTTAATACAATAAAAGGTTACTATGGGTAGACTACAGCATTTTAATGTTTTGGGAAAACCGTACTTTTGAGGTTAAATCCGTACCTTTTCAGATGGCCTGTAGTTATTTTTCAGGAAATCACACTGGCAACACTGGCTAAATGAATTGAAAAAATCTGATTAGCTAAGATATTATTATGAAGACATTGAATGGCACATCGGTTGTGTTAATATAATAATAATAAAATATTCGCCATCTTGTCCGGTTTAGTAATAATTGGTAGTTTTAAAGTAATTGGAATGAAATTTAAAAGTGTAGGTTGCTAGTTTCTTTGTAGGCCAGTGTACTTACGTAATAGTTTAATTTTTGTGCCTGCCAACTGTGTCTATGAAATCCTTGTGTGTATCGATTTTTTTGTATTTTTATCTTTTTTTTAATTATTCATCACCCTTACCCTATTAGTCGCAAATATAACGGTTTTCGACAGTTAACAATATTGATAATCAGTAAGTTTATCATCATCCATTCATCAGCCAAGAGATAGTATCGCCGACACGAGATGGGTCAAAAAAGTTGCCTTTAATAAAGGCGGTTTTGCTAAATACCTTGTCAAAATATCAACAACACCTGCCAAACTTCACAAGGATAGTTTCTAACTGTTTTTATGCATAATTCGATCATAGATAACCATTAATTTTATTATTTAACACGCAAGTGTGATGAATGACTGCTAAATTAGACTAACAAATTATAATATACAGTGTAACTTTGAAATTAAATGTTTTTAACACAATTTTTTAATTCTCTTTTCTTGGTATGAAAACTTTAATTTACTTATTTAACTGCTTATATCAACACGCAGACATTAACTATGTTTGCTAAAGACCTACATAGTGTTATTAAAAAATATATATTACCTATACAGATACAGTGTGAAACCTCGAAGTACACAGAAGGTAAGTATATTTCATTATTCATTATTTTTATTATTAAATAATTATTTATATTAACACGCAAAAATGAACTGCAAAATTATTTTATTACAATAATAAATTTAAGCAGTGTGAAACTTTCAAATGAAAAGCCTTGATGTACAGATTATTTTTGAAAATATTCGCTCCCACTCGCTGCCATGTTGGCGTAGCCATGGCTCGACAAAACAACCAAAAGCACTTTTCGTTTTTTACGTTTTTTATACAGGATCATTTTTCTTTCTGGTTGGGCGAGCGGATTATATCGGGTCGGTCGATCGAAGTTCAACTCTATGTGTGTAGAAATAGAGTTGGTGTTTTGTTGTTCGATCGTGTCAAAGTGGACGTCCTTGGACGGACTCGATCTGCTAGCCTAGAGATCGTCCCATCAGTGCACTGTGGTCGTTGCACTGCAGTGATGCATTTTAAATGCATTCGAAAGTTGAAATCTTAACACGGATACATTCCTAAAATGTATTTATTCCGAACATTTTGTCGATAATATTATAATAATGCATTCCGTATGCGATTTTGATGAGTACAGGATATCTAAAAAGGTAGCTTTCAGAAATTCGTCTTATGAATCGTTTATTTATTGTATCCTATTAAAATTATGAATTGGCGATCAAGCGGCCGTTTTTTCGACCTCGATTGATTGACAAGACATAAGTAATTATACTGTGATTCAATTCAAAAGGGGCAATTCATAACAAGAATTGCAGAAAGCGGTTTTTAAGCCTGCCACAACTAGACGTGTAAAACTCATTATGGCGCATAGTTAATGAGAAAGAACGTAAACGGTCCCAAATTTACGATCAGTGTCGCCAAATGTTTTAGAACTCACTTTCGTAATAAATGCCGCACAAACAGACTTACCTCGTAAACAGAGTGACTGACCTGAATACCTATATAGAATACTTCGTACAATCATTACATTGATATTTTCCACTTGCGATAAATAACTCGGGTTAGGAGATATTTAAATTTAAGTTAACTTCAGATAGGCTCTATTTTAACCTGGACTGGCGCAAGTGGTCTTGGTGTGCCCTACACACATTTCTAATTATGTAACAAGTTGTTTTCTTTCATGTAAAAATAATGTATAATTTTTACAAGGTTTAACTAATTTTATGCAAGAAAGTGTACGTTAACAATTTTATTCGCCTTATATTTATACATTTTCTTTATTACATCACTTTATGTAGTCACTTAAAACTCGGATGTAAAATGCGAAAAATGAATAATTATTATTACAATTAATAATTAATTAATCGTCGACAATTTTAAATTATTGTATGGGAAAATTTATGATGTTGGGGGATTTCGCATAACAAAACGGTCAAAAGTATAAGTCTTTCAGCGCTGGTACTTTCACAGTAAACTCTACATAGTAGGCACATACACACCCTACAGTGTATCACACATCTATATTACACCTTGTATAGTATAAGTTTGGTAAGCCTCGTTTAATATTTTATTGTATTTAATATAACATTGTAAGCATGAAGGCCAGTGCGCATTACGAAAAAATCAATATGGCGGTTTCCGTGGTGCATCGTGCGAATACACCCCGATACTGTAATTACAGGTATCGCCGCGACACGACAAACTCGTTGCTATTTAAACTACGGTCATAACTACCGCCAATTACGAAATATGGGGCTAGACAAGTCACAGCTGGTCAAAGAAGTGTTGAACACTAATTCGAATACGGTTATTGGATGTTCGAAACTGATTTCACATTTCTTTTCTTCAATCGCCAGGTAAACCCTGGCGATTTCTTTTTATTCATCATATTCTGTATTTAAATTTTAAAACCGATTGTAGTGCAAGATTTATAAGTTACTACCTGTTCCCGCGACTCCGTTCGCGTAGTTTTTGAGTAACTTAAACCGTTTATGCAGCGCACGCAACAAAAGTCCTCAAATGTTAATAATTTTCCCCGTTTTTGCAAAAATTCTTTTTTTGTTGGATAGTCCATTTATAGAGGAAGGCTTTAGACTATAAAACATTATGCTGCGAGCAATAGAACCGAAGCGCCTTCGGTTCTATAAATGGACTATCCAACAAAAAAAGAATTTTTCAAATAGGACCAGTAGTTCCTGAGATTAGCGCATTTTAACAAACAAACAAACTCTTCCGCTTTATAATATTAGTATAGACTAGCTGTTCCCGCGACTCCGTTCGCGTGGTTTTTGAGTGACTTAAGCCGATTATGCAGCGCACGCAATGAAAGTCTCCAAATGTAATCCATTTTACCCGTTTTTGCAACATTTCTCACTAACGCTTCGCTCCTATTGTTCGCAGCGTAATGTTATATAGCCTAAACCCTTCCTCTATAAATGGACTATCCAACAAAAAAATATTTTTTCAAATCGAACCAGTAGTTCCTGAGATTAGCACGTTTAAACAAATAAACAAACAAACAAACAAACTCTTCCGCTTTATAATATTAGTATGGATATAGATATTATGTAATTCACTCTTTGCACTTAGGGACCTAGACCTAGAAAATTAATGTTAACTCCAAAGTTAGGATGCCTTAGGGCGTGTTTTACCAATCCAGGACACTCCTCCCATTTAACGGCTGATGGCAATCCGCAAGTGGTTTTAGTGGGTAAACCGGCCGTAACGAGCCGGGAGTCCCACATACCCCTAGGGGACCCTCCCTGGGGGATGCGTAATGCATTACCCTTGCGAAATCAAAAAAAAAAAAAAAAAAAGGGCGTGTTTTACCAAGCAATGTGAAAGTTAATCCTTCGTTAAACATCATGTTGTTCCTCTCGTAATTCCTATCAATGAATGAGAAGGCATGGAATTATAACAAGCCGTTAACACTAACATGTGAAATGACACGTAACAAACACACAATGACAATGTTTACCTTTATTTTTTAACGTTTAAGTAATTAGTAACCAACGATTATTTAATAAAAATATATTTCAATCAAACACTCGAAAACCTCTTAAATCAGAATTAACGATTTAATTTCAGTAATAATACCCATTTAGGCTGTACTTAAATGCCGTAACCGTAAAAAATACGAAATAGTACTTTAGTGAGGTTTACGTATTAAAAGTACGAAATAGTTTGTAGGTACTACTCTGTACTTTAATGAGGCAACCGAATAGAAAAGTACAAAACAGTCGAAGCGATTGTCATGCACCGTATGCTATCACAATAACCTGTATTTGCAAACACCCCATGTTGACATGGGGTTGCGGCCAAAATTGTATTTTTATTATAACCGCTCCATTTCATAAACACCATATCCGCTGGGGTAAATATTATGGGGTTCGGAGCGATTGTATCTCATAATTACTCATAGTCATTTTTAATATTCACAAATTGGAGTATTAAATATCGATGAAGTAGCTCGCAAAATTTGCGCGTACACCCATATTTTAGACTAGCTCTGCCCGCGATTTCGTTCGCGTGGTTTTTAAGTGATTTAAACCGTTTATGCAGCGCACGCAACAAAAGTCCCCAAATGTGAATAATCTTCCCCGTTTTTGCAACATTTCTCACTGACGCTTCGCTCCTATTAGTCGCAGCGTAATGTTATATAGCCTAAAGCCTTCCTCTTTAAATGGACTATTTAACAAAAATAGATTTTTTCAAATCGGACTAGTAGTTTCTGAGATTAGCGCGTTTAAGCAAACAAACAAATCTTCCATTTTATAATATTCCATTTTACATTTTATAAGATTGTTTGATTTGATGTTGCTAATTTAATAAATAATTAGAATGGCGGTACTACTAACGCCACAATCCTGCATCGCGCTATCGAAGTTTTCGACATCTGAAAACTAGTACAGTAGGCGCCTGTAAACGCCTGACCGAGCATACCATCTCGCTAGTCGGAGATCTCCATTTGGGGCTTCCACTTGTACTCCCACAAAAAGTAGAAAGAAAACTACACGACAATACGGCTTAAGTAGAGGAACTTAAAGGGCAGTCTTACTGCTACATCAGTTTCTTCCAGACTTTATGAAGTTATTTTATCATCGCAAAATTTACGCAGCGTAGACTTTGTTTAAGTTTTAATTTAAAAGCCACCAAAACCTAAGACACCAAATCTCTTCCTTCGTTATTGTGTTCACTGTTCAGACTTTGCCTTATCTTCTACCCTTAAACTTAGAACTTAACAGTAATTATGCATGAAGAAAACATTGATTATTATTAACTTTCAAATGTTACTTAAATATAAAAAAAATGTATCTCAATAAAATTCTACAAAGAATAAAACCTTTTTGCAGTTCCAAATATTTTGAATTCCGAATATGTCGGGAGATAACCATAGCAATTTCATGGCTATCGGTTCCCAGGCGTAACATACACATAATAAAAACTTGGAGTATATTTACATTAAGCGTAAAATGTCTGACAGTTTTACTGTCGAATGATATTGGGCAAAACCGAGCGAATCTAAGTGTCTATACCCAATTCGACCCGCTTCAAAGGGCTTATCCTAAACCCTTTTCCCGTTTTTGTATCGAAAAAAGATTGTCCTGTCTATAACGTTGTTTGAAAATATTGTTTGAGCCTGTTCGCCAATAAAAGGCTTTGTGAGGGGTGACATACACTTGTAGGACTTGCATATTAATGGATTCCATTTATTTCAACGCGATTCTTAGGTTTGATATACATAAATAAATTAAACTACATAGGCGCAGTAGGTTCTCACTCTTTCTGTCAAAAGCATTAGGTAGGCCCGTAGTATTTATTCCCATATATTAAAAAAACTCGAAAATCTTGAGTTGTGCCCCTATAGTAGGAATGGTGCGATATGTATCTGAATATGGCAGCAGTGCTTCCGCGAAGGTTGTTATTATTTTAACACTGCGTTCACCCACCTGCCAAGCGTTTTTTTTATGTCGCAATGGAAATGCGTTACGCATCCCCTAGGGAGTCTCCCCGAGGGGTATGTGGACTCTCGGCCTCCTAACCAAACATGAAAACACCATTTTTTGTAGTTCCAACTTACGAATCGAACCCATGACTTCCGGGTCGAGAGCGAAGCTCTGAATAGACCACGGAGGCGTTAATGCGACTATAACATATACACAGCTTCTGGAATTTTCGGCAAAACTAACTTTTCTCAGTAAAGTTGTAAACTGCAAATTAATATGCAAACTGCACGTAATGGATTCAATATTGTACTGAATACATAATATTCGTCGACTTCCACAGTCGTTATGAATACCTTAAAGACCTATTAACTTCTTATCAACTCTCTAAAATTTTAAATTTACAATCCTAATGAAAAGTCGCCATATTTTCTTTTTAGTGGGTTATAATAAAAAATACGACCGATCACACCTAACAAACGACCTGATGCCCTTGAAACCTGAACCTGCCACCAAACACAGCTAAGAACACTCTTGACTAATATACCTTTAAAACTGCATTTATATCGGATCATCCGTTTGGGAGCTACGATGCCACAGACAGACAATTACACAGCCACGTCTAACATATAACACCTCGTCGATTTTGCGTCGGGGGTTAGCAACTGCGCCAATCCAAGCGTGGCGAGTATAGGCAACTACCCCCCCTGAAATACTTTGGGGAAGGCTTCCAGCAGTGGAAGTCACAGCTGAAATGACAAAAGGTGTTATAATATATCGCATTACTTAATTAACTGAAGCAAACACTTATTTCGTAACTCAAAATCCGTGGCCAGTGATGTAAACTATCTATTTTCATAATTTCATACATGCGTAACGCACTATTCGTTTCCCAACGAACATCACGTAGAACGTATTCTAGACCTGTGTAATTCGTTTGCGAAAGTTCGTGTGCAACCGAACGTGCGCGGTGCGGGCGGACGGAGTGCGTATCGTGCGAAATGCGACGCACGCACGGTGCGTACGCGCAGATAGCGTGCGTTCGCCTGATAAGCGTGATAGGCGATAACGAAGTCCGCTCTCCGACAACTCCGATATTCGTTTGCAATGCATTCGTCTGGCAGCCTTTTAGTTTACAATTTATTTACTTCAGGCTCCCGACACAATCGAGAATCGAATCAGTTCGATCTCAACGGCTTTTGGTTGATTACTTTGAATGTTACCCAGATAAAGAAAATCGTTAGATCATAACTATTTGTACTCCCGACCATATTATATCAAGAATCAAAATAAACAAACGTCAATTTATTCATGATTATTGATGATTATGAAAATCGAATCAGTTTAAGAGTAATGTCCAGAATATAGTAAACCATCATGTTAAACATTTATTTATGTTATAAATACATCGCGAACTATTCCTACCAAATTAGTATAAATATGAGTCATCTATACTATTACAGTATAAATGCAAAAGCATGTCTGTCTGTTACTTCTTTACAGCTCAACCGTTGAATTTTGATGAAATACAGCAAAGATACTTGATTCTTTAAGTATATTTGCTGTATTTTATCGAGCCCCAGTAAGGGACAATTATAATAGTATAGTTTCTATCCCGAGAAAGTAAAGTGTTCAATGGGTTTTGTATTCACGCAAGCAAAGCCGCGCACAAAAGGCAACTAACATACTTGTTACAAATTCATACAGTGCGTATATAAAAACTCGTCTACGAATTCGCATGGTCCAATTCATGAGGGTATCCCCGGTACAAAAAATGCACCGTTCGTTAATAGCACGCCGCCATTGTTGTGCGCTTAGTGTACATGACAATGAAATCGTTTTGCAAGTGTAGCACGTGCCGCGGCAAAAAACTTGGCAATGAGGCTACCTCGATTTCGCACAAATGTACCAGGACACCAGACGCGACGGAGCGGTGTTTGTGTTTTGATATTCGCGAATTTTGGCGAGTTTGTTGAACCTCGTATTTGCTAAATTGTCTATGTCATATCACATTCTATTTTCAAATAAAACTAAATTAGAGTGTGCTCTAATTTAGTTTTATTTGAAAAGAGAATCTATTTAAGCCACATGTTTTTTTTTTTTATAAAAGAGAATGTGATATGACCTAAACAATTTAGCAAACCAATATTATAAAATATTATACAATATTAAAATGTTAATAGTTGTATTATTTTCGTATTATTATGTGATAAACGAAGAAATTACACATCTAGTTGACTGTTCTCTACCGGCAGCTGTATGTGTAGAGATGGATAAAGTAATTGATAAAAAATAAAAAATACAAGGACTTCATGAACGTTCCGGCTTACTCGGCTTTATGTACGTATGAAATATATATGTACACAGAATCTGAATATTTCATTGGTCCATTACAAATAATAGCTTTACATAGAGGTGTCTCGGTTGATGTAAGCTTTAACTTTTATATAGAACACCCACACAAACAAGTATATAAATAATCTCGTTAGTATATAATAAAACCTTGAGATAAATACCTACCGTTGTCTCGGCGACCAATATTTTGGCAGAGTTTGCGAGGGGCGTATTTTGCGATAGCGAATTACGAACATACAGATATACTATGTTCGTATTTACTTCCTGGTAGCCACTATCTTATGTCGTATCTATGTTCGCCTGGTACTTGTTGTATTGTAAACTATATGTCATTTTACGATTATCTGAGTTGCGTATACAACTGTACAGTTGTACAGTTGGGTAGGTGTTTAAGAGTAAATTTACAACATAATAATGGTATGATTGGCAAAAAAAAGTTATGAGATTTATTCAAACTCAATATCACAAACGAAATAATCAATATTAGTCATTTATTAATATTTATTCACTTTATATAAATAAGTGTAATATAGTGAACTATTGTACTGCTGTTACGACAGCAATATACAATGCTTTACCAGTATCGTATTGAATTTCATACAAAAATATTTTAAATTTCTCACAAACCGATCTTGGCCATGAAAATTGAAAATTGTACAGCGGATTATCGCAATGACGTCATTATACATTATACAGACTATATACCGCTCTCTTTTGTATTGCAGTTCTAATCGTTTGTATATTTGTTATGTTTTAGAATTTTAAGTCCCGATTTCACCAACGCATGTTAGTGTTAAAATACCATGCTTTCTCGTTCTTTGATAGGAATTACGAAAGGAACAACATGTTATTTAACGAACAATTAACTTTAACATTGCTTGGTGAAAAACGCCCTAAATTTATCTATAAATAATATTTATAGATTATTATCTAGTCCGATTTAATTGAAATTCAGCATGCAAATATACGATACTTGAAAGATTATTACGATGACATGAAGCTGATGCTGGGCTGGAAGGTCTCATTTCCATCGTGTTTGGGCTTGTTTGACTTATATTGAGTAGTACAGTTTTTTCTCTATAATATAGTCTGAAAGTAAACAATAATAAGCATGCTTTTGACTGCACCTGGAGGGTTATGTGTGAAAGTATTTTTTAAAGAATTATCGCAAAATTTTTAATCGAGAAAATTGAGTTTAAACTGCCACTTAAACAGTTTAGGATGGGTCGTAATGTAATTATTAACATTGATTCTAAAGACAGTTCTTCAGATTAATGTAAGTAATACATTACGACACATTCTTAATTCTAAAATGTTTAAGTGACAGTTTAAACCCAATTTTTTCGAAATCGAAATTTCGCGACATATCGCCTACGTCCATTTATGTCTTGAATTAATACATTAAGTATAGGAAGGCAGTAATGGATGACGTAGGCAAATATTTATCTAAACAGTTGCGATATTTGGTGACCAATAGATTGTTGAGGCGAGTTACGGCGAGGTTACGTTTTGAGGCCAAGGTGTCGCCGCTAATATGTAGATATTTTATGTGGAATACATAGATAACTCTAGTTTTGATTATGCTAAAACAAGTTTCCAGTTTACATATTCAAACGCATTTGCAAGATAGAAATTTGATCTGAATTTGGAACGCATTCGTTACTAGGTAGTAGGTATTAATTTATATATGTAAATAATAAAGAAGAAAAAGCGATCTAAAAGACAACGTGATTACAATATTATTTCAAAGATCGTGCGTGGTCGATTGTACCGTACCTACTAATATTTTTTTTCAATAAAAAAATAAACTAAGTACTAATTAGTTATTATCTTACGATCCTTTGGAATGTTTTAAATTTCAGAAGCAATGAGTAATGCTTCATTACAAATTGAAGCAAAACCTTTGTAAAGATAGTACAGTGTCACGAGAATCGTAACTGCGGGCTTACTCCCGACACAATCGAGAACCGAATCCGTTCGATATCAGTGGTTTTTCGTACTTTATTTGGTGAATTACTTTGAAACTAATCAGGATAAAGAAAATTGTTAGATCGTAACTTTTTGTACTTCTGACCATATCAATCGATTGAGAATCAAAATAAACAATTAATTTTATTTAATTAATTATTTTTTTCAATCACCCAAGATGCAAAAAACCTTTTATAAATTGAAATAGTCCATATTCGATGACCTCCGTAGCGCAGTGGTGCTCGAGCGAGAAGTCGCGGGTTCCAAACCCGCCGAGGGAACAAAAAGTTTTCAAAGTTCCTGGGTCATGGATGTGTATTAAATTTGTCTATAATATTAAATATGTGTATAGTGTAAAAGTATTAAATATATTTCCGTTGTCAGGTACCTGTAACACAAGTTCTTCGGATACTTAGCACGTGGCCAGATTGACGTGGTGTGAAGCGTCCATAGATATTATATTATAAGGACGAATTTCGACCAAAGGGCGACCTAAATTCAAAATAGCGCTAAAAGATACAAATTCAAAATAGCGCTAAAAGATACAAATTCAAAATAGCGCTAAAAGATACATCAAAAATATGAATTTTGACCGTATGCTTCCCAAAGTCCATCCCCCATACCATAGTCGTCCTCGTGACCAAAATACGTGGTCTGAATAATTGAAGTAGCCTCGAAACCTCCCCCACCCACTCATTTTTATCGGGTTTTGCTCAAAATAATCACCAGCACAGTGTATCGATTGATAATGGAGTTTAAAATTGCTCTACAATTTTAGTTTTGTGCGTGATACATTTTTACACGACTGCGCCAGAAGGAGGGTTATGTTTTTCAAGATGTGTATGTACAATTCTTTGACATGATCTGCAGCCTGGGGCCGTATTATGATATTTTACAATACCAGCCTCCATCCAGGCAATTCAATAATACGGTCTTAAACTGCCTTGTTCTTTTTCATATTACAACGATATGTTATTCTGAATGGATCCACCCTAGTTTAGTTGTCTGAAAATGACATTCTTAAGCAAGTCGAGTGTCACGTGTCCGCTGACTAGCTGTCATCATGCAGTTATTATGTGACCGTCATACGAAAATTCCAGGCAGCCATGTTGTATGGCGTAAACTGGCTGGAATTAAGAGCTTGTAATAGTCCTCCTGAACGTCTTTATGGATTTGTGAGAGGTGTGTTTACTGAGATATATCCAATGTAGAAAAATTTTGCGTATTTCCAAAGAAAAAACATGGTTTAAAATGATAAAGAATTCCCTAACATTATACCTGACGTACATATTGCTATAAAAGCATCCTATTTTCTTCCCCATGATTTAAGCTATTACTATGCCAAATTTCATCAAAATCTATACACAAGTTCGAAGACTATTTAGTATTTAATACTTAAAACAAATTTTTCGTCTTTATAATTATTTAGTTTATATAGAGTTTAGTTTCTGGTACGAAAACGAATAGACACAATCACCTGTAGAATAGACCATAGAGCATAAAGATAAACTCTATTACTCATATCAATTGTCCAAGACACATATACGTAAATTTTTTAAATGTGGAACTTCCTGGCCTTACTGCCTTATAAGTGCAATATGTTAGTAATCACGACGTAGAGTTCTTTTAATAGAACATAGAGTTAATACAAGGTGTAAAATAAACGAGTAATAATACCTTAGGGAGTGTATGTGACTCCTATGTAGAGTATACTGTGAAAGTACCAGCGCTGAAAGACTTACTTTTCACTTTCATGTTTCTATAACAAACACCCCAACATCACAAATTTGCCCATGCAATAATTAAAAATAATAACTGTTTCAGCGCTGGTACTTTCACAGTAAACTATTATCACCCATTAATAGCCAGTATAGGCTAAGGCTTTCCTCTGAAGGATAAAGCCTTAGCCTGATAAGATGTCAAAATAAAAAATCCATATTTCCTTTAAGCCCCGTAATTTCGATCGTACATTATAAACACGCGGTGCGTTAAAGGGTCTATTTGTCTTCTACACGCAAATGCGGGGAAATTTGTCTGAATAATTGATAGGCACATGTCATTTGGCAACCCACACCCCACCCCAACCCCCACGGGCTACCAAACCAAACATTTTCTAATGTCCGGAGGCAAAAATTTGGGTCGATATCCCCAATGTCATATCGTAATGATAAGAAATTATAGTTTTTCGTCATAATTATCGAAATTTATTTGCAAGGCAGTTACAGAATATCTATACCAATATTATAAAGCGGAAGAGTTTGTTTGTTTGTTATAACACGCTAATTGCAGGAACTACTGGTCCGATTTGAGAAAATCTCTTTTTGCTGGATAGTCCATTTATAGACGAAGGCTTTAGGCTATATAACATTACGCTGCGACCAATAGGAGCGAAGCGTCAGTGAGAAAGGTTGCACAAACGGGGACAATTATTCATATTCGAGGACTTTCGTTGCGTGCTCTGCATAAATTTTTAAATTACTTTAAACTTAGTTTAAGTTAACGTTAAAGTTTAAGTTACTCAAAAAATATGTATGAAAAAAAATATTCCTTTTTAATAATCATAACAACAAAAACCAACGTGAGCAATCAAAAGATAGTCGCGATAATGCCTCCGACAACCACACTAACGAAGTCGCGGGCACAGCTAGTTTAAAATATAAATAGAAACCTCAAGTCTTTCGGAAATCGCTTTAGTTTATAATCGGAGGAATTAATTATATTCTAAAATTATTGCACTAATTAGGGTTTTCATTACTATTCTGATTAAAATTTGTGTATTATGAAAATCTTAAGTCCTACATAACCTACATTAAATAAAAAAGTATTAAGTTTATTACTATGGTCCCTGTAACACAAGTTATTGGGATACTTGTGACAGATCGACGTGGATCGATCGAGATAAAGTAAATCAGACAAGATGTTTTTCTCTTGTTGCAACGCTGTAAACAATGTAAGTGTGTACCAGAAAGGTACATAAACTATTAAAAAAGTTGAAGATTAAGAACTTACAAAAAACAGGCCGAATTGAGAACCTCCTCTTTTTTGGAAGTCGGTTAAAACAGCGTATCTATCTAGAAATGGCAAATATAACGAGGCAGGTGATGGCCCATATCCGTCTGTTTTATCATAGAAAGTTGACGAAACCAGATGACATTGATAAAATGAGATGCAAAAGCGACCGCCATCATCAGATTATATTGTATCGCGCATACAATCTGAGAGAGAAACTCGCAACTGTTTGAACTAAATGGCCAGCATAAACTCCAACATTTTGGTGGACTTAAGGCTGCTCACGCGTGATAACCTGAAGTACTTAGGAGTACTTTAAAACCATTTTTCCCAATATAGGTACTATAATACCAACTTGGAGTACTTTGAAACCATTTTTCGCAATATATATTACACTAACTTGAAGTATTTTGAAACCTTTTTTTCTCAATATTGAAAAATCCCAAAAAATAAGCATTCATCTTCATTATATTTACCAGATGATTATCGTTTTATAAATTGATATTTTTGTTTTAATACAACAATATATATATTATACTCTTTACATATTAGCGACGCGAGTAAGAAAATCGTTAGACCGTACTCTTAGTCAGTAACTTTTTGTAGTCCTGACCATATCAATCGACTGAGAATCAAAATAAACAAACGTCAAATTATTTAGAAGTACGCGGCACGATCGAATCTGTATCAATATCGAATTAGTTTGGAGAGTAAGGCCCTAGTATGAATGTTTTGAAAATCAAGCTTGTCGTTCGCAAACTCGAATCGCACGGTTCTAATGGTGTATGACCTAAAAGTAAGTCATTAGTTTTCCGGTTTAAAACAACATGCGGACCGCGGCCACGCACGGGGAGGCGGGCTGGCGGGCTGGCGGCCCACATCGATATTCGTACATTATTGAGTGGTCGCGTGATGCCCGCTGCCCAAATTTCCAATGTTTGGCGATTGATGTGTAGATTGACTTTTGTCATTTGCCTGCCACGGTGAACAGTAAAATGTTTTTCCCGTAATGCCTCCTCAATTTGGGCGACCGAGTAATGGACTAAATGTACCTTTTTATTTGTATCTGATTGGTCGGGTGATGGATGAAAGTGTTTCTTGGGGTGGCTCATCAATCGATATCATTAAAGGAACTTCGGCTGATTACTGACGGCTGGCCTTGTTTGTATGTACCGTTGGTAAAGTTTGTGGTCATTTAAAAAGTGATTTGGGTAATCGGCTAAGCTCTTAAGCACCGTTGCTCGCACAATGCGAAAAATATTTTCGCAAAGATAAGCGAGCAGGTAAAAAATGTCGGACCTGCAAATCGTGTCGGTGAAAGAATTTAAAAAACGTAAACCATTATGGAATTGGGATTCCATTAGCGGTGTTATTGTGTTGGCGCCATCAAGGGGTAAAGAAAGTTTTATATTGTTAAACCGTTACGCAATTCTTTGTTTTAGTTTTTTAAGATGCAAAAAACGCATAATGGCAAAACTCTTTGAGTAACACTTTACCGATTCGTTTGAGGATCGACGCTTAACTGTTTATCTGCTCGCCAACAATAGTAAACCTTACGGATTACGAACAATGCATATTTAAAAAACGCAAAGAAAATACCGCACGTATGCGGTAGGTAAGTATTAAAGTATAAACTTAAGTGCTAAAATACATCAAAATGAAAAACTAAAAAGTTTAAAGACGCAAAATACAGAAATCGAATATAGTCGCTTTAACTCCTATCAAACCTATCTATAAAACTACAACTTTTCGATAGAGTCAAAAACTTAATCACTTTAAATTTTAATATGACATAATATAATATCTATGGACGCTTCACACCACGTCAATCTGGTCCTGTGCTAAGTATCCGAAGAACTTGTGTTAAAGGTACCAGACAACGGAAATATTACTATACACATATTTAAGATTTTTATTATATTATACACAAATTTAATACACATCCATGACCGAGGAACATTGAAAACTTTTTGTTCCCTCGGCGGGATTCGAACCCGCAACCTCTCGTTCGAGTAACAACGCGCTCAACCACTGCGCTACGAAGGTCGTCGAACATGCATTTTGTTTTAAATGAGGTTCAGTTATGTACATTATACATACAAAATCCATATCAAAATAAAATCTCAAATTATTAAAATTTTTTAACTGTACTGAAAAATTTACATATATAGCTCTATCTCTAAATATCTAGCAATATCTACTGAAAAGTTGCAGTTTTTAACCGACTTCCAAAAAAAGGAGGAGGTTCTCAATTCGTCTGTATGTTTTTTTTTTTTTTTAGATACGAGGTTGAGAATGCGACGGACGCTAATGTGGTCACTGGTCAGTAGGGGAGTATCTAGAAGGCCCAATGACTTTACCCGCTGGATCAGTATCACTCTTCTCTTCTCTTTAGTCTTTGAGCCCGAGCCGGCTTTGGGGCCTCGAGTAGATTCAACGAGTCTTTGGCAAATTCTTCAAGACTTCAAGACTTTGGGTGAAACCGGTCTCATCATGGTTTCAACCCCCAACGATTTAAAAGCTATTTGCGTTTGAGGTTATTTGCCTGGATTGCGGCCGTCTGAAATACTTGAGGTATCCTGGACATGAAATTCAAGTTGAATCGACACAAATGGTATCCCATACAAGAGCCAAATGCTTCATCCAAAAAAAACATTACTGTAACTTAAAGACAACAAATCTTGCAAAAGCAAATTAATCGCAAAAATTACGCAATTTTGAACTTTATCGACGGTTAAAACTTATTAAAAGGTAATATAATAAGCGCCATTAACCAAATTAAACAGGAGAACAGTTTTAAAATTCAGAAAAATGATTGTGGCGTCAATGTTTTTAGACGTAACATTCGTACAGTTCCTATGATTGTCATTAAATTGTTTTAAGACAACAGCGAGCGATTCGCACAATTTTTTGACGGTCAGGGGCCTTACTATCCAAACTGATTCGATTTTGATTCAGATTGGATCGTGCCGGGTACTCCCGAATAAATTGACGTTTGTTTATTTTGATTCACAGTCCATTGATACGGTTGGAAGTACAAAAAGTTACGATTTAAATATTTTCTTTATCCTGGTTAGTTTCAAAGCAATCCACCAAATAAAACACCAAAAGCCGTTGATATCGAACTGATTTGATTCTCGATTGTGTCGGGAGTAAGCCTGCATCAATCAATCACACGATTTTTGCTAATCGCCATTTTTACGTATCAGCCGGATGGTTAAGTTGTGACGGTGTTACAAAATGTATTCTTAATTCCTTATATTAGTTTTTCTATATAACGTGGATTAGATTCGAAAATTTTCGAGAAATAGTGCGTTAGCATAGCGCATTCCGACACGATTATTAAAAAGGTACACGCCTGTGTTATCGATTAACACGAATTCGCACGTTACGAAAAGTACGCACAACACGTATCATCCTAACTGAGATTGCAACACGCCTATAATTAATTGCATATTCAAGCATTTATGTTATTTGCAAAATAGCTTTAAAATCACACACATCAGTTTTCACTAATTAAACTTCACATCACATCACACTTAATATTATTATATTTATAAACAGGCTATAATATTAATGAGTGATAAATTTAGGTGTATACCTATATGGACCCTGTACCTACATATTATTATAGTTGAATGTACCAGCGCTGAAAGAGGTATTTTTTTAAATTATTGTATAGGAAAATTAATATTGGGGCATTTCTTATACACACATAAAAGTCAAAAGTAAGTATTTCAGCGCTGGTACTTTAACAGTATACTCTACATAGGAGGCACATACACAAGTATTATCACTCATATATTTTACACCTTGTATAAAGGCGAAAGTTTATGAGTAAGTGTGTATGTTTGTTACTTCACGCGAAACCTACAGAACGGATTTTGATGAAATTTGGTATGGCAGTAGTTTACATGCTGGATTAACACATAGGTTACTTTTTGCCGCAGAAAAATGTGCTGTTCGGGATTCCCTTTGTGCGTACGATGTAGCGAGAAACATCTAGTTATGTGAAAAATTTGCAATTTTTTAAGATTATCGGTGTTTTTTTAAAGTATAGGTTATACAATTTCCATTAATAATTCACTTCCCGTAATTATTTTAATTGAGATCAATGGTTAAGTGCAGATAATCAATATTGTTAAAGTTTTTATATTTGAATATTCGCTAAAATCTATACTAATATAGGGTAAGTTCGCCTGTTCGCGTCCATCGCCCTATTCGCGTCCATTTTGCGGAGCGCCCTATAAAAATCCTCTAAAATAAGTCAACTAACACACTTATCAAACGAAAAGTCATTACCGATTATACCTAAGTGTATAAGTGACACGCACGCATATACAAAAGTTCTGTGCGTCAAACCAATCAATTTAAAAAAATATGTCAATCTCGGACGTTCAATTAGGAAGCGCATATGCGCGGATTTTTAGATAAAAAATAGTGTGCAGAGGCGCGTTTGATAGTAAGTTT
Organism: Celastrina argiolus; assembly: GCA_905187575.2. NCBI lineage: Eukaryota > Metazoa > Arthropoda > Insecta > Lepidoptera > Lycaenidae > Celastrina > Celastrina argiolus. The sequence goes on along the minus strand of LR994599.1, from coordinate 13,177,069 downwards.
TTTAATGTTTTATGTGAATTTTTGGATACATAACAGTTTCTACACGTTTATAGTTAAACAAGTAATAATATTACTTATGAATTTGCTTATGTTTTTTATATTTAACTAATAAAATAAGGTGGACGCGAATTACTACATCGAATTTTACAAAACTTCCACTTTGCGTCCGCATTGGACGCAAACTATACCGATATTGGATATAAATAAACCATATTGCGTCCACTATTATTTAAACAATTGCTTGTAAAAATAATTAGAAAATAAATAATATGTTTATTATAATACCTAATTATACATTTTTTTTACTAAGACGACGGGTTTTTAATTCTATGACGAGTAAAATGTTCTGATAAATGTGACGACATATTAAATTCAGATGTAGAAGACGATGATGAGAAAACATAGGCTCTGACCTATTAGATAGTGTCAACTAAAATGCTCGCAATTTGTTTTGGCCAAAGACAGTCATTTGAATGTGACCAGTGTTATTAATTGAAATTCTATTTTATCGATCAATTGATAAATTCTGAAAGGCTGATCAACAGCCTTTCAGAAACCGGGTGTAAGGCTATAATATATATATTATAAACATATATGCTTAATACTTGCTATGTTTATAATATGATATATTATAAACATAACTATATCGTATTACTATAAACATAGCAAGGTATCAGATACCTTGCTATGTTTATAATATGATAATTTATGTATTCAATAATTCTTTAAGTTATATAATTAGACAAATATTTTGCAATAATTATAATCATTACCTTGTAATTTTAGTGTAAAGTTTGTATACAGAACTGATTACTGTTCATCTTTAAAGTTTCAATCAATACCTACTTGCCTATAATTACTTAATTTTAAAGCTAAACCAATATTAAGAAGAATTATTTTTTTATAGTAAGTAATAATAAATTACTTACTTATAATAATTTTGATTTTTGAATATTAAAATATTCTTATATATAGAAATTGTTAAAATACAATCGTTCTTTACAAATTCTTAAATATATCATCCTGTTTTAAAAATTAAAGGGGTGATATCCTTTTTTAAGCTGCTGGACGCAAACTGGTCCACGGGTGGACGCAAATTGGATTTTGTGGACGCAAACTGGGTAAAACGCCTAATTCCGAAATTTATCTATTTTAAAAGAAAACACAAGATGTTTCGAACAAAATTGAAAGTTTATCTTAAAATAGGCTATTTATCGAATACATTACACTAATTTTTCATAGAAATTAGTGCTGGAGCTTTTTTGTAATCGCCGTCAAACCTGCCAACTGCACTAAATGGACGCGAACTGGCGAAACAACCCCATAAAGCGGAAGAGTTTGTTTGTTTTGAACGCGCTAATCTCAGGAACTACTGGTCCGATTTGAAACTCACTCACCACGCCAACGAAGTCGCGGGCACAGCTAGTTAATAAAATTTACAATATTTACACCAAATTTGCAATTAGGCGACAATACTCCATGTTTATGTCTAACCGAATTTAATCACTTTATAATATTTAGTCCTGCATGGCTGATTATTCTATACTCCATAGTAAAATGCCCCATGTGTATCGTGATTCTTTAAATTTTCAAAATATTTAATTATTTATGTATATAATTATCCAAAATATTTATAGCGCAGAAGTGCGCCTGGACGATAAGTAAGAAAAAAAACCATGTATACGGTCGAATTGAGAAACCTCCTTTTTTGGAAGTCGGTTAAAAATATAAAGCGGGCGTTTCAAAGGCACGTCAAAGCAGCCGCAATAGTAAATGTTTTTTAAAAATCGCAAAGAAAGCGTTTTGTCTTTAAAAAAAGTGTTAAATAATAACTTTAATGAATGTTTTTTAGCAAAGAATGAGTTTTTTAAAGTACAAAAGCGGTTACTTCTTTTGTGTAAAAAATTGCATAATGGCAACCCTTTTTGGCTCAGAGGTAAAGACTAAAGAGGAATATAATGGCGAAGTGTACATAGAAAAGGGCAATATTTTATTTTAACTTTTAATGTCTTTATTACGTATTTTATACATATATGAATTATATCTTCATTTAATATACATAATATATTGACTAGTTTGTAGTCTAAGGGTGTGTTTCACTAAGCAATATTAAAGTTAATCCTTCGTTATAATATATCATGTTATCCCTCTCGTAATTCCTATCAATGAATGATAAGGCATGGTATTTTGACAAGCCGTTAGCACTGACATGCGTTGGTGAAATCGGGACTTAATAACACAGGAATTAGGTACGAGAGGAACGATATGATATTTAACGAAGGATCAACATTAACATTGGTAAAACAAGCCTTTAGACTATTAAGTAGTGAATCTGTGAAAAATACCAAAAACTATCGCCTTATCTAATAAACGCTTAAATATGGCAATAGTCAATACTATATTTTTTTAATCACAATAATTATAAAAACTGTAGTTGATAGTTTATGCTAATTAGTAAATAATAACTCTTATGATAGTGATTAATATTTAACTACACTATCAAAAGATTATTGTTGAAAGTAAAAAAATAATAATTAATGAATTTTGTTTCTTTAAGATACCTACCACTGCACCGGTTCGGGAACTAGCCCAGCGAGAAGAACTACCGTAAGAAACTCGCATGTTGCATTTCATATTAGCGTTTTCTATAGGAAATATCGCTCTATAGGAAAGTTAATCAGCTATGCCTGTTGAAATTGTTTTATAACGTTTAATTATTATCGCTTACTTTCTACCAGGAAGAGCAAAAGTACCGTTAACTAAAAATTGCCACAAGCAAATAAAAGAGAAATCCCAGAATGTAAAATTAACCCTTTCCGACGCCCATTCGCAGTGAATAGCATTTACAGCCTCTAATATTGCAGATCTCCGCAAAGACACCGACTGTGGGTAAAAAAGCAACGCAATAAAACGAAACGGGAAGGGTTAATGGATACAATGCAGGCGAAATTGCGCAACGGGCACTTTATGTCCCATCATAAAACTATAAACTGCCAGGTACAGGAGGGAAGATACTCTACATATTGGAGTTGCAATTATTCTGCATGTTTTGGCGAGTCATTATTTTAGCACAATAGTTCGGTAGCATTGTCTGCTACTGTTCTCAATTGGAGCATACTGGCTTTACGATTCCAAGTCAAAATTCCAGGAAGCGATCTATTTCAGTGTATTGTTTTGTAAGATTATGTTCTTAATTTGGTCGCGTGCTGTACTTTAGGGTATGCCTAACATTTGTATTCCAAGAATTACATTACAATAGGTAATCTATGTCATTTTGTGTTAAATTATCCTACTTTTTATTAATATTATACATATTATTTATTGAAGGGGTTTCGCACCACTACGGGATAATAGGGCTATTATAAATACTATAATATTACAGCTGTAGTATAGGTAGAGTTATTTGGTAAAAAAAAAAGTGATACAAAGTACGAACAGGCATGTGAAGTCGCGGACAAAAGTTAATAATCCAGTACGACAGAATTTGGACGTAATATTGTATCTGAAAAACATTTATCTCTAACAGACTAAATTACAAACTCGTTAAGTTTGTCAAAGTCTTATTTATAACTTATACTTGATTAGAATGAAAACTTGCGGTTCAAAGTCTACGCATTCTTTCCTTTGTGATAGCGTTATAACTTATAATCTACGCACAGAAATGTGTCAAAGCTTCGCGAGGGAGCGAGCGCGGGCGCACTCACACACACATATACCCACGAATATTGCTTGCTATGCTAATGCAGCGGAGATTGGGCAGGTCGATGGCCGCTCCCGGACGCTTAAAGTCATTCGGCAGAACAGTCCACCCTCACATATCCTTGTACCATTATCATTGTTCGCTCTCGTGAACTTGTTCCAGACATTGTCAGGCCCTTGCACGTATTTTCCAAGACATGATCACTTTAGGGTTATATTCAATGCCACATTCATGCAATTATAATAAGTTGTTGTCATCAAACTTGTACAAATGATAATGATGATGCCTACTCTATTTCGAATCAAAGCGATTTTGATATAAAAATAAAATGTAATTTCGATCTAATTGATGTGTCATTGTTTTTCATTAAAATAAAAGAGAGACATTTAAATAGGAAACATTATAGATTTGCAATGTTTATATTTATTTTCGGTACGTTACAAAATTTCGGAACAAAAGATTCCAACGTCTGCCACGTAGAAGAAAAGCGATTAATTAAATAGCCCAAGGATATACAAATAAATCAGATTCGCTATACAACTCAACACAAAATTAGCATTAAAAGTGCCATAATACAAAACCGTGGAACGACGTAGAGGAATTTAGGTCAGAAGAATACGCTTTCATGTTGTAACAATTTAACTACTCGTATGTCCCCTTATAAGATACAGTAGAAATTTTAATTTTGGTCGGTGGGCTTCGTCACTGGGCAGTGACCTTGAGCGCTGCGCCCGCGCAGTGGATTGTACGCACACATACGCAGGCTACGCACACATGCACGCTAGACTTATGCGTGTGATAGCTACACACACATATGCATGTGCTCATGCGTGCGGCGTGTGGCGGCGTGCCCTAGACAAACGCGTGTGTGCGATAAAGAGCTGATCGCAGCGCACACATTCTGTTTGTATTTTAGTTATCTTAATGAGGATCCGTGTCTTTCTTGAATATTATCAAAGTAGACTCGTAAATACAACGATATGAACTGCAAATTAAAGTCTAAAGAAAGTTTATTATGACTAGCGATTTTGGAGAAAATAATTATTAAGTAGTTCTAATTTAGCAACAATATCAAAAAACAACATCTTTAATCCCAACATGAAGAGTTTATAAGACCGTTCCTTATATTACGAGTATGTAATACATAGCATATCTTCATAAAAAAAAAATTCGTCTCGCCGAATACCTCATACAACTTAATGGGACATAAAATGATAAAATGTATCTTAAAATGGAGAAAATGGAGTACAACGGTATAGTACAAAGACAGTATCCTAATTCAAGCTTTTTTAATAAACGCTTTTAAGATACGTGTAAAATTAACATTGATATAGCCATCTTAAACACTTAACCAGAGCCCAATTTAACCAAAGCCTGTTAAGGTTAATCGCTTGTCCAAATATCATCCTTCTCATTAATTAATACGAAGACCGAGTGAGAGAATGCTTTAATCAATGATCAGCTGTAGGGGATTGTTGTAGGGCGGTTTTTCCACCGATTTCGCGTCAGATTGTTCCACCATATTGTTTCATTACATTTATTTGATTGTATAATTACATCTTATTGTAAATATATTATAAAAAAAGAATAATTTTGGCTACCCTTTTTGTTAAAAGGTGGCACTCGTGCGAGTTTCTTACGCCGGTTCTTCTCGCCGGGTTAGGCAGACAATATTCTTAGATCCGGCTCGAAGGACCAGATTATTTTTAAAATTGACCTTCAGAAACAAACTTTATGTTTTAATTTTGAATAAAAACTTTTTATACAAATGTGACCTATTTTTTATAGAACGTGTGCTATTAGAATCAGTATCTTTTTTTTGTACCTAGTCATAAAAAGTATTCCATGGGCAATGGGCACCCTCAAGAGACATTGGTTTGTCCCAGCTGTAAATATGTACGTTAATGGCCTAAAGGTCTCCATCCGACGTGAAAGTGCGACTGTAGCCTTGAGACCCTTTCCCTTCTGTGGGCGGCCATTTTCCTAGTTATATTTTGAAAACAACCGGACATTTATCGGGACACTCAGTTTTAAATTGTCTGTACTAATGGACGTGTTATTTGTATCTGTCGAGGGTTATGACAGGGGGTTATTTATTTTATTTATTTATTTATACATCATGCACATTTTGTGTATAGGCGGACTTAATGCCTCGATGCATTTTCTACTAGTCAACCTTTAGGTGATTTAGAGATAAAAGTAAAGTAGATGCATTCCAAACGAGATATCGGACATAGGAATAATAAGGCTAATATAAAAAAATAAGGTACTCCTCTGACTCATTTAATGTGATCTAAGTGTAAGCCGAAAATTGGAATTCGATCTATGTATCTCATCATCAGCCTTTCGCCGAACACTGCTGAACGTGCCTCAGCAGTGGTCACAAATGAGCGCCAATCATCCAGCATTCTCAATCCTCATCTATCCGTTGAAGGCCACATTTTTCAAATCGTCGTATCGCATCGCCAGTGAATAAGTGATATTTAAATTGGTAGCATTATACATACATAATTAAGCTACTTAATTTAAACACTGCACATTTAAAGAAGGTAGAGTTTATATCTTCCTTAGGTATAACCTATTATGATCTATAAAACTACAACTTTTCAGTAGATTCAATAACCATTAATAATTTTAGATTTTATTATGACATAGGTTTTGTTTAAAGGTTCAGTTATGTCCAGTATACATCCAAAATCCATGTCATAATAAAATCTAAAATTATTAAGGTTTTTACTCTACAGAAAAGTTGCAGTTTTATAGATACGAGGTTGAGGTGGTAAAGCGGCGATTATTCAACAATGGTTATATACCGACGTTTCTGCCGACCGTACTTTGTATGTACAAGGCGTGCCGGGTCCTGGCGAGCGGAGGCGGCGCGGCGCGGCGTGGGCGCGGGGCGGCGAGCGGTTATTTCGGTATGCACATTGCATGCAGCGCTGCACTTGCCACTCGAAATAGTCAGGTCAAGGACCGCGTGTATCGCCTCGATCCTCGCCCAAGGTCAAGACTCTATCCCCCCCGCCCCCCTCCGCGACACCCACCACGCTCACAAGTCGGTTAATAGGCCTTGTAAAAAATGGTCACTTTTAACTTTAATATGAGGAGTAACTAATAACTATATTTTGTCTTGCAACACTACGAATATCCAGATATTCGTAGTGTTGCAAGACAAAATATAAAAGGCCCTGATTTAAGATGCCATCGCTATTTATCGCTTACGAAGTTCGAAAACAAAATGTATGGAATTTGACGTAGGGTTCGCTAAATGACAAGTGAATTCGTGTGTCACTTAGCGAAGCTTTCGTCAAATCCCATATATTTTGTTTTCGTAAGCGTCTCGAATCAGGGCCCTGGAGTGCGATAATTGCTGATGATCTCATTGTTTTGATAATTTTTCTCAATAGGGAATCTTGTCATGGATTTATAGGATTTAGAAAGTCTACAGGTTACACACAGTCATGTAACCAATATGGACGCAAGTATTCGCCTGCGTTATCGGAAATTTTGCTGGCGAACTAGCTGCCTATTATTTAATTGATTCTTAATTGCAAATATACATTAGTCACGAGATAACGACGGTCGTTAACGCAACGATTTTGCTATTGTCAATATTATTGACATCCTGGTCATCGCTAAATGACGCGAGTATTGCACAACCTAATAATTTAAGAAACAAGTCACTGTTGTGTTCGTCATTCACATAAAACCTTGAAAATCGTATAAACGGTTGGGTTTTACATATAGTACATACATACACATATTTGAAGACGAATGGATGAAGGTGAAATGTCGCAAAAAAATTACCGAGAAATTGAGTTTAAACTGTCACCGAAACATTTTAGGGTATGTTTGATTCGAGAGACGGATCTTTAGATTAATGTCCTTAATACGTTACGACGTATTCTAAAATGTTTAAGTGACAGTTTGAACTCATTTTTTTCGAAATCAGAATTTTGCTAATCCCCTTCATCTATCTTTATTTGTAAAAACAAATATTAATGTTTCTCTCTTTCTCATAACCATAGACAACTCCAATCTGATCTAATTATTAAACTCACATTTAGTCCTTAAAGTAAAGAAGAATAAGTAGCTAATTCTAGGTTTACTTAACAGCCTATGTTTTACGTTAGCTCCATATAGGAGAATTACAAGGTAACTCTAGATTTTGCATATATATAAAAATGAATTGATGTTCGTTAGTCTCACTAAAACTCGAAAACGGCTGAACAGATTGACTATTTTCAGTCTTGAAATATTCGTGGAAGGTTTGAACGGTGACAAAATATTCCGCGGGTTGAGTTGATGTGATTGAATTTCATCACAAACTGTTTGTATGCTCAACGAAATAAGCGTGGGTTACCTAGTTAAAAAATAATTCCTTAGAAGGCAAAAGTTTTACCATAATGAAGCCTACACTTTGCAAGCTAGAGAGTATTGGGTTGCAGCATGGCGGCTGGTACACGAGTACGTTACAACAGGTTCCACCCTCACCGCCAGTTTTACGGCTTCAGCTTCCCTTAAACATTGGTCAACGACTCCTGTGGCGGGCATATACAGTTACAACAGGGCCTTATAGTTATTTACATAATATTTAATGATAAGAAAATCATTATTATACTTTCTGGCCAGTGAATATTAGCGCTTTAAAATCCTTTTTTTCGGAAATTAAAAGTACACAGTAAGGCGTAAAAATTGTCATATCATTAATTATCGGTCTAAAAAGGTACAGGTTATACCTGTAGTGTGTGATTAAATAAAAAAAAACTATTCATAAAAAATACGTTAATTGCAGACCCACATAATATTAGTAGATATTGTGTTAGTAAGCATTTATTGTTGGCATAGTTAGTAAATTGCATTAATTTTATTTTATTGAATCACACCATGTTAGTCAAATAGTCTAGTTTGCAGGCCATAAAAAAAAGAAAAAAAAGGGAACTTATAAAATATAAGTCTGCTCTACATTTTCCAGAATGTTCTGCTAACAAAACTTCGACGAAAGCAATAGCTCCGTAAGTCGTAACCTAGTTTTGTAAGCCGTACGAAAACGAGACACAAAATGTAGAGTTCTGAATATTGTTATTAATACTAAAAAGACAAATTAACCAAAGTTCGTATAAAATATATTAACAAACTAATTGTTGCTGCAGAGATGAAAATAAAAAGAGAACATAATATTACGTTTCACAAAGGTCTTATGTAACATCAAAACCAGGATAAAATACAATCGCTAATACATCGACCTTCGTATTTCAATGTAAATAACAAAATATTCCAACAAGTCACGTACACAAAAAACCCTTGAATGTTTCCTTATAAATTTGGACGTTTAGATAAGCGTCGAGGCATCTCTGGCGATGTTGGCGAGGACATTGCACTTTCCCCTCCCCGCACCCCGGGAGTCCTTCCCCTCCAAGACCCGCCGAAATATGGCCGACGCGTCATTGAATAGTCATAGTTTGAGACTATTTTATTCTCAGTTTTACACCTGTTTTTCTCGTTGTTCCTTTGATATTTAGTCAATTATCTGTATAGGATATTAATAGAGTTCATATTAGGAAAACGTAAAGTTATTTAATTAATTAGAATATAGGGCGTATGAAGCCAAGTAAATACGCGGAAGACATAAAACCTGCTACCCCCATTACCTGTGATCACACACCGTAAAACAACATGGCGATTTATAAAGTCATTTTAATGTCATACCGAAATGTTTAAAAATATATTCTTATCAGTGTACTAAATAATGCAAGCGCTTGCGCACAGACACTGCTATCGTCATTGTAGATTTTTTTATACTTTTCGTTTATTTTTTTATTGGGTAACGTCAACACAAAAGTTGGCCAACTTAAAAATGTCGGCAAAACATGGTTGCATATATAAATGAAAAAAAATTGCTGCATATACGAATAAACATATTGTCAAGTTAAAAAATATTCATGAATTACGGAAATTAGGGAGATGACACAGATTTTACACGAGACGAGATCTGCGTTTTGTAGGTCAAATGATCAAGAATCAAAATGTCATAACATCAACAACAATAAATATTATGTTTAATTGCATAAATATATTTTTACACATAATATAACTAAATTTAAATGACGAACGATTCTCAGTTCAGATAACATTGTGTTGAAGTTGTAACGAGATTGGAAACGGTGCCGCGACACGTTTCATTATGCAAAACTGTCTGTGCTGGATATTTTACTAATTAATTATACAAGTCAGCTTTTATAATTAATTTATTGAAATATTCATTACAAAAATAGATAATTAGTAGGAGATTTAGGTGGCTGATGGTGCCCTACCAGATTGTACCAAGCATCCAAATCTATAGATTCTCCTGAAACCATTGCTTTTAAACTTCTTTTCAATTGTTGTTATAACGTAACGCTTCTATTTGATGTGGCCTAATAAACTTGCATTTAAATTAGGATCAGATGCAATGTAAACGTAAACAAATGTTAAAATACGGAAAAAAATACATTTATATTTTACTGTACAGTGAATATTATCAATTATGTAACACTTAAATTGATTTTTGTAGGAATGTATTATACTCATTGTTCACGATTCACATTATTTCTAATTTGTCACTGCTGCTATTTAGGCTGTAATATTAATGAGTGATAATACTTTATGGTGTGTATGGGTCCCGTATATAGAGTTTTGTTAGGTTACTTTTTTTTATTATTTTATGGGCAAATGTATAATTTTGGGGCATTTCTCATAGTAACACGACAGTCAAAGGTAAGTCTTTTAACGCTGGTATTTCACAGTAAACTCTACATAGGGGGCACATACACATACAAAGTATTATCATTAATTTATTTTACAATTATTGTATTTGTATATTTTTTTATGTTCCGGCTTCCACGGTACTGTAGCGCATCGGGTGTGTTTGCTGATGCCAGCGTGGATGACTTTTACGCAGTAATGCGAAAAAAGGTTGCCTCGCTGGTGTATAGGGTAAGACAGAGCTCGAACGGAGTCCTGAGGATGGTGGGTGACCGATTAGATTCAGCCCTGGTGGGCAGGTTCATCGAGCTACATGTGATGAAGGTACGGTGAACCTGTCTACTAGAGCTAATAATCTTTTAATTTAACCAAAATAATCTTTAAGTAAATAATTGTTACTAACACTATGGATCTATGGTCTGCAAATAAATGTTTTTTTTTAATTTTTATATTAGCGATCTGTTGTTATGCCGTTGCTACACCATACCCTGCCTCAACACGCGGCGCGTTCACCGCAGCGGCCGTTTCCGGGCGCCGCCGGATCCGAAATAATATACAAACTATTTACATAGTCACTGTAGACACTAGACAAGTAGACACGCGTTAGTCATTCATAACTATGGTGCGTTCCAGTTGCAAGAAAATAATGTTAAGAGGAAACACCACGGTTTAGAGAAATGCAAAATAGGTTACTTTTATTTGCACACAACTGTAGTTTTAACTGAAATTACCTATTTAATGCACGAAAAATCAACGATAAGGAGACCCCCGTTTGCTGGAGGAAACCGGATTTAGGTACTTTTTCATAATAAACCAAAACAAGGCTAGAGCTATGTTCATGTTTCGATTTTATCACAAATTATACTGAATACCAATAATATATTTTTTAATTATTAGAGTAAGGGCCGATTTTTCAATCGTCACATAACATTTATCTAAGGAATAAATATGTGACTTTGACAGATTTTGAATGGAACAAATGTCAAAGTCACATATTTATTCAACTAATAAAAGTTATCTTTCGATTGAAAAATCGGCCCTTAATCAAATAATTAAAAAAAATATTAGTGGTATTCAATATAATTTGTGATAAAAAGTAAAATATAAAATAAGTAATTAGTTGCTAGTCCAGTCCAGAAACCCCTCGGTTTCTCAAAGGAAAATCAACTAATCTGTGTTCCTCTTGTCAGTTGTCAAATTCAGTTATAAATTTAAACTTAACGAGAGATTTGAACACTTAGGTGATTTAAGTCTGATTTCTTACAAAAACTAAGTTACGTTCCAGACACAAGAAAATGCTCACATTTCCAAATAGCTGTTTGTGCGTGCAATTAGTGAAAATGCGGCTATTGCCATAAACACAGTATTGCTAAACTTCCGATTCTTGGAAACTAGATGTCGTATAGATTAAGTAAACATGGCCGATAACGGTGAGCCAGTAATAAATTACTGGAAAAAACTTTGCAATTTCAACGCACGCGCACCAATGTCACGCACTTGTAGATAACGTTAGAAATGTCAAAAAGTTATAGTGAAACTGCCCACTAGCGTCTAGCACTGTATGTGGCAAACACAGATAAGTATTGGCTTGCACGTGATTATACGGTTGTGGTAATAGAAATATTATTATAATAATCTAAGTAAAGCAAATGAAATAGCTAGCTGTATCCATTCACTTTACATATAATAATAATAATATATGTAAAGCGAATGGATACAGCTATCATTATATATAAATATCAGCTAGCTGTATCCATTCGCTTTACTTATAATATTATTATTTATAAGTAAAGCGAATGGATACAGCTAGCATTAGTTGTAAATATTAGCTAGATGTATCCAAGCGAATAGATACAGCTAGCATTACATGTAAATATTAGCTAGCTGTATCCATTTGCTTTGCTTATAACGCTGCCATCGTGAAAATTCACGACTTTGAATCATTCTCTATTGGTCCTCCGCTCCTATTATACAGCATCCTATTATACATATTATTTTTTACTGTTTAGTTTCTTTAAGTCAAAGTAAAAGATAAATCTGTTTAGTAGCTACGATGCTACAGACAGACTGACAGACACCATATTCATAATTTCCACATCCTTTTTGTGTCGAGAGTCAATTATAAAATAAAACTCCTAAATTAGCTAAACTCCTAAAAAAATGTATCACCTCTGGAAATTGGTCGAATATGTTTATAAAATAAAAAGTATGTAAACTTTTTATGAGAGCAAATGGCAGCAATTCTGCGTCGAAAAAAAATTTTACGCAAATCGGATCATTAACCTCAGATTAATCGGTGTAGGTACACACATAACAAAATATATTTTAAAAACCGACCTTCTCCTTTTTTAAAAAAGGTAAATTGGTTACTAACAGCAGTTTTATTAGTTACTAGCTGTGCCCGCGACTTCGTACGCGTGGAAAAGTGATTTGGGGCAGTGTTATAATAAATCTGTTTTAAATATATTTTTTTGGTTATAAAAACTGTCGTTTAGGTATTTAAAAATCTATTTTATAGTATGCTGACAATTCCTACTACCAGCTTGACAAATGACCGTGTATAATTACTATATTGCGAACGGGACTACTTAATAGTACGCTCACATACACGACGAACATCTCTGTACTAACTACTAAGATTTGTATGGATTTTGCGCCGCAGCGACTGCAGACGATGATCGATTCCACGCCGACGCTGCGCTGGTGTGGAGACAATGGTATTAAGTCTGCTCGCCGCAAAATACTGCAGTCTTCTCAGTGCGCAAGTCCGACTCGCACTTGCCCGGTTTTTTTATTTATTAATAACCTACGCAAACAAACATGTATGTAATGATTACAAATCACATGACTGTTTTTATACAGACAAACTGATTTTATACAGAAAAGTAGACAAATATAGAAAGTCCAAAAGAAAGAAAACAAATCTAAGTTGTACCTAACATAAAAACTAAGAAATATAAATATCGATAAAACATAAATCTAACTTATAGGTATTGACATAACTTTTTTAGTTTAACTGTAAACACAATATGTTAATCAAAATTCTATATATTATAGTTATAGAATACATAATTTGGACAAAGAAGACTATAAAAATGTAAAGTAGTAGTAGGCTGTATGAATTTGAACGGACGGAATAAGAACTATAATATTATAGAATGCAACATATTATACATCTATATCTATACTTATAATAAAACTCTAGAGAGGTCAATTCTGTACATTGAATATTTTTTCAAAATTCTTATTGGAGGGTGATTGGAGATCGACACTGATACCAAAAATGCAATCAATAAATTTTTTGTCTGTCTGTATGTGCACGCATGGAACAAAAACTACTGAAGGGATTTTAACCAAACTTAGTACGATTGTAGTCCATACTGCTGAGCAGGTTATAGGCTATAAAACATAACGCTGAGACACATAGGAGCCGAGTAGTGACGATAAATTTGAAGTTAGTCGAACGAATTTCGACGCGTGTAGACTGCGGGGTGTGCGGGACGCGCGGGGCGATCGCTTATCTACTTACACAGTACACAGCGACGCGATGCAATAGAAACAGTATTTTAACCGACTTTCAAAAAAGGAGGAGGTTTCTCAATTCAACAGTATATAAATTATGTTTGTTCGCGGATATCGGGCGTCGGGCGTCGGGCGTCGGGCGTCGGCGTCGCGGCGTCGGCATCGCGTCGCAGCGTCGGCATCGCGTCGCGGCGTCGGGCGACGACGACGCCCGACTGGTATTGGTCGCAGCGTAATGTTATATTATAGCCTAAAGCCTTCCTCTATAAATGGACTATCCAACAAAAATATTTTTTCAAATCGGACCAATAGTTCCTGAGATTAGCGCGTTTAAACAAACAAACAATTCACATTTCGGGTTTTTGGTTAAGTCAATCAAACACCACGCGAACGAAGTCGCGGGCACAGCTAGTTGCTAATAACACGCTGAGGACCGAATTTCGATTTTCTTAATTAATAATACGAAAATCGATTCTCGGATAACGTATTTTATAAATGTAGGTACTCAACTTTGTTATAATTGCAGTTGGCGTATAGATGTCGATATTATGGTTCTGCATCTCGCTATCTCTTGTAAGATAGATTTTTATAAGAGAATATTTTATCATTATTATAATATTTGGCAAAAAACCTATAATAATCACACTGTTAACACATATCCAGTAGGGTTCAGAACCGGGAAATCCCGGTACCGAAAATCCCGGGATTTCCCGGTTCTTCGACTACTGTTATAGAACCGGTTCTCAACGCAAAAGAACCGGGATTTTCGGGATTTTCGGGATTTTTTTTTACCTTAACAAAAAATAAACGCAACGGGCTTAGAAAAGTACTATTGTATTTAAATTACACATTGTGGCATGTAAAGTTAAAGGATAATATATTTATTGCTATACAATGATTAAAATATCGTTCACTTCCATTAAAGTTTTACATAGATATAAACAATTTTTATAAACGTGAGTAATATTATATTACTAGCTTTGGCCCGCGGCTTCAGGCGTGTGGAATTATTGTATTCGTAGCAAAAAGTTCGTTACCAAATAACACTACAGCTGCAATGTGGTTTAGATAATGTTATAGTAATAAACATAATATTATGAGTATCATTATATTTTAACCAATGCATGTAAAAACCTAATAAATTGTATACTTTTTACACCTTGGGTTACATTATTGGAGTTTTAGTAAGGATCCCTTTTTTTTTAAATATAATATACCTAGCCTGTGTTCACCGTTGATGGTGTAACTTTCCGACGGCGAAAAACGCTTTCAAATTTTAACTTAAGTTACGATGTTATTCAAAATATTCTTAACTGATTTTACTATCTCAACATATTAAAATAAATCTTGGGGAAATGTCTGCTCATTAAATGTATATTTAAGTCAAAATCAAGATTTGGGGTCTATAAAGGCCATAGAACCTAAAAATAATAATTATGAAAAAAAGTACTGTCTGTCTGTTGGTCCGTATGAGTCCGTACTGAATGGAATAAAATGAAATTTAGCAGGCCAATAGCTTCGAACCTAAAGGGTAATGTAGGATATTATTATCCCAAAAACGAAAGGGTGCCCGTTGGATTTTCAAAAAACAGTAGGTACTTATTTGATGGTATTTCGGTGAAACTACTCGATGTATTTAAATGAAACTCGGCACAAAGGTAGATTGGACCATGAAATTAATAACAGGATTTTTTTTTTGTTGGGAAACAAAAGGGTCCCAAGGGATCATAATTATAAAAGCTGTAAGCTTGCTTATAAAACAAAAATAAATTATGATTTTTTGTATCATCGTATTTATCTGTATTCTGGTTTCTTTTAAAATATAACAATTAAAATAAATAATATAATCTTTTTGCTACTGCTTATAAATAAAAATAGCAATACCAATTTTATAAGATATCTTTAAACTATGATTTTTTGTTGAATCAATTTATCTGTTGGATAAAGTTGTTAACATTTTAGGAAGATCCATCTTTTTAGCCAGTAAAACTCACTTCGATATTACATTCAAAGGGTAAAAACTTCCTTTCACAATATCTGCTTTTAAAATTTTTATTTCTGTCCAAACATAATACCGCATTTCGTGCGATTGGCTGAGCAGAAAAATAATTTTAAAATCCATACTTAATATTATTTCAAACGTGAAACTAACTATGTCAGTTACTTTAAGACTCATGAACCGTTTTACCGATTTGATATTATAATAAATAGGACTTATCAACGCCGATGCAAAACTACCGAGCAAAGTAGGATTCAACGTCACGTATATAACGTGACGTTGATTCCTACTGACTAAACATAATTACTTATACTTAAACCTATAAAACTCCTCAGTTTTGGTTGGGTTTTTTGTACTACACAGTATTTTACAATATTATAATTTTTAATAGATTTACACCGGTAAAATAATTTTTTGGCTCATGATAGATCGTAGATATAATATGCAATGTTTTATTTACCTATTCAAAAGTAATAACTTTGCAAGAGCGGGAGGGAATCTGCTAAGTGTGCCTTATAGGCTGGCAAAAAAAATATTGTAGTGAGTATGATCTGGCCAGAAACTGGATAGTGGATAGTCATATGATTATTGGTATAACATTATCTTAATTATACTGTAGCCCTATAGCTACTGTAGTCCCGCGGCTTCGGGCGCGTAGAATAGTATTCGTAACAAAAAGTTCTATATAGATAAAGAACTTTTTGTTACGAATTTATAACGATATTTTAATCATTGTATAGCAAATTAATGTATCTTACTTTAACTTGACATGCCAAAATATGTGATTTATTTATAAAAAGTAGTTTTCGGAGCTATTCTATTTGTTTTTAGTCAAGTAAGAATAAAATCACGAAAATACCGAAAATCCCGGGAAATCCCGGGAATTCCCGGTTCTGACTAGTGCCGGTACCGAAAATCCCGGTTCCTAAAAATATACCGGTTCTCGATACCCTAATATCCAGGGCAGGCCGTAAATGGTTAGAATTTAACAAAAGGTAGAAAACAGTTTTCCCCTGTAACACAGTTTAGTAACTATCAAGATGTTTTAACGTCTAACTTATTAAATAGAAAAAACAAAGAAAAAGAGCAATATATTTAAAAAAAATCTTAGAACTGTTTTTAAGGTTCCGTACCTACCTCAAAAGGAAAAAACGAAATACATAATATCCACACACATATTACACACTTCCATGTCCGTCTGTCTGTCAAGGCCCTTTTACTCAGAAACGCGTAAAGGTATAATTAAGATGAAAATTATATAAAATACTCAGGATCTACTGTTCCTTGAAGTAGTGAAAAAATCAGACTTTTTAGCCAATGCAATCAAAAGCTACAGTCGCTTATGTCGCTAAATTTCGTCATTTTAGACACTCGCAAGGGAATCAAAACCTAAAGGGTACTTCCCGTGAACTTAAAATCATAAAATTTGAAACCAGGCAACGTCTAAAACCATACGTTTTTAGTTACATTATATAGATAATAAAAATATTTAGATTTTTTAAAACTTAGTACCGTTTTGTCATGAATGTATTTAATTGAAACTTATATCAAATACTCAGGTCTCAATATGTCAATCAGGTTTGTATGGAACTCTCGGTGCGCAAGGCCAACTCGCACTTGGCCGGTTTTTATTTATTTATTTATATTACATTTCTAACTAATAAATATGTACATACAGTACCTACTTGTCACAGAGGACTTTACAGTAAAAGTACTAACTGATTTTATACAAATAACTTACGTAATAAAGAAACTCAAAAAAAAAAACTTAGATTGTCCCTAGCAATAACAACTAACAAATATAAAGTCACCCCCGCCGGCCCCCGCAGCCGCGGTGCGTTTTCTGCGAATAAAATTTGAAGCGGCGCGTGGCTCCCGGGCCCGGCGCGATTCCTACAAACGTCCAGCAAGTACGACATGATCTTTTTAAATTGTCATAACTTTTTTATTTATCAACCGATTTACATAAAACAAACACTAAATGTTAAATGAAACTTGCCGCAATATATTACTCAAAAGTACATCTTAATTGGATAAGCCGTTTCTGAGATTAGCGTGCACAAACCCACAGACAAACAGACAAACAGACAAACAGACAAACAGACAAACAGACAAAAATTTCAAAAATCATAGTTTTGGGTACTATTGCGTAAATAAAGGTCCCCTATATTATTTTTTCTCAAATATCTTCAATGTACAGACACGACTCCTCTACAGATTTATTATATGTATAGATTTGAACCCCACTATTGACAGCCATTATTCACAAAATTAAAATATAGTACTTTCGATATAAATTTAACCTAAACGTAAACAAAGCCGTCTATATGACACAACCATAGATTAGTCAGTGATGCCAATTAGCCAATATTGCAATGATTATTGTTGGCTACATGAATCCATAGACTAAAGACTATATTCTACAGTCGGCAGTGTCAAAATAGCGTAATTTTACTGTAAAGGTTTTTCATTTGATGTTTAAACATGTTAATTATTGTTTATTTGTTATAAAACGTATTGGATAACGAAGTATGATCCTATAATATCCCTTTGAAAGTGTTGATAAGTGTGTACAATAAGTGAATAAGTGAAAATTTCGATGTTCTCGGTTTGTTTACCTTTAGGTTAAATTATCTATTGTTTGTGCTAAGCCCCAGTTGCCAAGTTAATATTGTCAATCAACATGCACATTGATATGTAATTAGGACACGTGAATTATTAACTAAATTGTGGTAGGTTACAGTCATTTGGTTAAGCAGTTTTGAACCTTATTGCCACGTGATAAGGTTCAGAAATCAAATCTGACAGTGACCAAAAACAAGATTACTTGTTATGACAGAAGAAATGAACATTATCTGTGTACATTTAGCGCTAATTAATTATTATCTATTGTTGGAGCTTAATGCAGAATTGTGCCTATACATGTATAAAATAAATGAGTGATAATACTTTAGGGTGTGTATGTGCGTGTATGTCCTATGAAGAGTATACTGTGAAAGTACCAGCGCTGAAAGACTTACTTTTGACTTTCATGTTTGTGTGAGAAATGCTCCATAGGTATATAATAATTTTTCCTATACAATAATTAAAAAAAGTATCTCTTTCAGCGCTGGTACTTTCTCAGTAAATTCTATATACGGGACTCATCAATATTATAGCCTGTATAGGTTTTTCTCAAATCTACATAAGTATCAAAACACTATCTATGCGTTGTCAAGAAAAAAACGGCAGGCTGATTATGTATGTCGCAACAGCAATTCGACAGGCGTGAATTGTACAATTGTGTACAATATCGCTGTCAAGTGTATATATATATATATTGTACACAATTGTACAATTCACGCCTGTCGAATTGCTGTAGCAAGATACATAATCAGCCTACCGGTCTAGTGTGACGTTTTACCGCCCACTATCCTAGAGTACATTCTGTAAAAAAGTCCCGCGATTAGTGAAACAAAATCTTAACTAAACATATTCAAGATCAAATTATCTATAAACATTTTATAGGTACAACTCGTAAATAAAATTACCCGATGTGAGTAAAATAGGTTGATCCCGTCTCCGCCCTGTGTTCGGCGGGCTGATTATGTATCTTGCAACAGCAATGCGACAGGCGTAAATTGTACAATTGTTTACAATATCGCTCTCAAGTGTATACGTTTGACAGCGATATTGTAAACAATTGTACAATTTACGCCTGTCGAATTGCTGTTGCGAGATACATAATCAGCCTACGGGACTTCTTTTACGGAATAGACTATAGTACAACTAATGATACGACCTCCGTAGCGCAGTGGTGCAGCGCGTTGGTGCTCGACCGAGAGCTTGTGCTGGGTTCAAATCCCGCCGAAGGAACAAAAAGTTTTCAATGTTCCTGGGTCATGAATGTGTATTAAATTTGTGTATTCCCATTGTCTGGTACCTGTAATATAAGTAATTCTTCGGATACTTAGCACAGGGCCACATTGACGTGGTGTGAAGCGTCTATAGACATTATTATTATTGATATACGTATCTAGGCACAAAAACAGAAAATTACATATTTTGTTGTATAGGACCCTCTAGTCAGGGTTCCCCCATATATGGTTTTCACTTGATAAGTAGGTATCAAGCAATTTTTCGTGAGTACCTTCATTTTGATAAGTCGCCCAAGAATTTCTTGGACGGAACTCTTGTTTGTGGTAGCTAACAAAGTTAGCAAGGATAAAAAAAATTTCAATCTTTCGAGCGTAGGACCGGGATAACGTACCTACCTGTTTGTAATCCTTTTTGTAATTTTCCATTATAGCGGCAACGAAGCTACATTATCTTTGAAAATGGCAAAAGTTTTACCATCACGGTTGCTCATCTGGTGACGGACAGACGAACAGTAGAGTCATAGTGATAGAATTCCGTTTCGAATACGGAATCCTAAAAATACGGAAGTCCGAATACTATAATTAAAAGTTGCTAAAGCCACAGAGTAAACATAACAAAATTATCACACAGTCTAACCATGGTCTAACCTAGAGTTTTTTTTTAATAAGGAATACTAGATTGAATAATGAGCTCAGACAGACAGGTCTTTCCTAAAAGTTATGAGTTTTTAGCTCTACTATAGAAAATTACGTCCAATAATTTGAGGATCGGTAATTATTTATTTAACATACAATAAATTAGGTTGGTTTATTTTTTAAATATAGAAAGTCATAACTTTTGCGAAAGAGCTATTGTCTTTTAGTTAATAAAAACACCTCAATCTTGTATTCCATTTTTAAAATTAATCCAACCTACTTTATTCTTAAAAAAATAATTACCCATCCTCCGACTAAACACCCAAATTATTGAACAATTAACTGTAATGTGGAAAGCGTAATTTTTCCAAGTGAATTATTCAAGTCACCATTACAGTCCCCTCGGATTTTAGAGAAATAAAAGAGTTTAATTATATTTAGCGATCACCCCTGTGATTACTGGCTCCGTAATTACAGTGCCCAATAAAAAGACGGAGACTTCCTATGGGAAGGTGGTGTAGGTGCACGACACATGTGATGCGGCTTATTATAATTACTCGCCGGTAAATATTATCAAAATACCCATTACCCACAGAGTAATGGCGTCCTCTTTCTTGATGGCATCTAGAATTATTAGGGCCCAGAGACTCCCGACACAATCGAGAATCGAATCAATTCGATCTCCACGACTTTTTTTTTTGGTGGATTACTTTCAAATAGACCAGGATAAAGAAAATCGTTAGATCGCACTTCCGACTATGTCAATCGACTTAGAATCAAAATAAACAAACGTTAGTTTATTGGCAATTGCGCAGCACGATTGTGTCTGAATCAAAATCGAATTTAGAGAGTAAGGCCCTAAGACCCTAATAATTCTATATGCCATCGTTATTTATCGCTTACGAATTTAGAAAACAAAATGTATGGAATTTGACATAAGCTTCGCTAAAGGACGAGTGAATTCGAATGTCATTTAGCGAAGCTTGTGTCAAATCCCATACATTTTGTTTTCGAACTTCGCAAGCGATAAATAGCAATGGCATCTTCAATCAAGGCCCAGTTGCTAGGAAATAACGTTGTGTAAATAAATAATAATAATGTACTATAAATTAGAAATCGAAGACCCCTATTAAACTGTACAAGTTTAAAGGAACATTTAAAGGCTCCATAAAGGAACGTTAACGAACAACAATAATTGTATGAAAAGCATTACAGCGCCAATACAATTAACAATCGATTACTTTACGGAACTTTCAAATGTTGCTTCTTGGACTATAGAAAAACAGTTCCTTTAATTATTATTAATAAAAAAGTCGTAGAAATATTCATTATTATTATTATTCTGAGGTCACTAAATCTGCGTCAGGATTTCTCAGTAACCTAAATGCAACAATTAACATTTCCGTCTCAAGATATTCTCGAGAGCTCTATGGCGCATCTACTCTACATCACATCTAGGGTTGCCGATGGATTAAACACAATAAAAAGATATTCGGTTCCGGTGGGAGAGACCTGTGTCGTTATTTCAGGCGACGCCCGCGCACCTCCGACTTTAATTGATATCGGGTCGGATTACAGGAACATTACAGGAACGGATTATATTTAAACACTTTCTTTTTAGGTATGGAAACTAACGGGTCGCGGCCTATTTTTTTAGGTACGATAATCGGGCCGATTTTTCTACAAATCTGACTGACTTTGCCATCCGTATTTTCTATTTTTCACCTACAAAAAGTCGGTCTCCGATCATCGCTAGTAACCTTCTTCAGTTTTATTTGTAAGCTGCGCCCGCGACTTCGTTCGCGTGGTTTTTTTAGTGACTTAAACCGTTTATGCAGCGCACGCAACGAAAGTCCCCAAATGTGAATAATTTCCCCCGTTTTTGCAACATTTCACAATGACGCTTCGCTCCTATTGGTTGCAGCGTAATGTTATATAGCCTAAAGCCTTCCTCTATAAATGGACTATCCAACAAAAAAAGATTTTTTCAAATCGGACCAGTAGTTCCTGAGATAAGCGCGTTTAAACAAGCAAACAACTCAAACTCTTCCGCTTATACTCCGTTCCGTTTCAATGCGATCTTAAAGCAAATAAAAATGATAGTCGATCAAATTAATGAGGTGTTCTTTTTTTGCCGATGAATCTTACCGAAGCACACATACTCACGCGTATAATATAGGTACGGCCTAAAATTCTGCCGACGATGCGGTCATTTTGATATTCTAAAAGGTTTTATTCCAATTCTACTGAACGAGCCATGTAAGATCATTGAACTACATTGCTTTGTGTTGCAAAACAGCCGGCGGCGTTTAAACACTGATTTGCATTGTCATGTACCTACTTCCTTCCACAGTACAGGACGGTGCAGACTGCAATCCACATTTAAATACAATAACTTATACATTTTCAAGCAATTTGTAACAATTACACAAAATAAATTATTAAAATATTTTATAAAACTTTTACACCTGAATTACAAATTTGCACTTTCGAGGAAATTTGTCGGAAAGGAGAAAGCCCATTTCAGGCCCAGAGCGGACAGCCGTCTTAAGAAGACTTAATTTCTCCAGAAATGTACCATAAAGAGACATGATTTTTGATAACATTCAAATAACCGCCACTATAATCAGTAATGTTCCAATAAAAAAAGGAATTTTATTGGATTATTTGGAACCTAAGTAGAACGTTGAGGTGAAATGTTACCCGATGATAAAACTCTAATCATTCAATCCGAATATCGATTTATAAACAAATAAAATAAACTCATGTAAAATACAAATAACGGGTCACTGTTGGTAATTCGGTAAAGAATTAATCAAAACAAAACATTTATCTTAAAACCAATGTTTACGTTTGTTACTATAAACGATAAATATTAATAAAAAGTCATATTATATCGATTATTTTTTACGTAATCGATTTATCGATTTCTATTTTTTTGCGACAAGCGGCAACACTGATGACTGAAATGTCATTTTTCAAACGAATGATCTCGACCGTTCGCTTGTTGCTCAAAGATGCGTTTTGTTTTGTTTTCGATTTTTTTCACCGCAATGTGGCTTTTTCGCCTGTACTTGTTTCGGCTTTTCACGTACGACTTTGGCATTGTTTTACTAGTTTTGTTCTCTCCTTCTACGATTACTTAGCCCTGGATTAAAGAATTACGCTATTTGATTGTGCATACCAAAATGTCTGAAGAACATTGTATATGTTGTGGTAATAATGTTACCGAGAACCGTATTTTAGAGCCCAAAGAATTAAGCGTCATACAGCAGTGGGTTGCACGGCAGCAGGTACCTAATCATAATATTATAATAAAATGTTTCTATTATTTCTTTCATTATGGTTTTATCGTTAAATCTTTTACGGTTGAAAATATTTATCATTAATGTTAATATGTTTTAGGTGTCAGGCGATAATCTTGTTTGCCACAATTGCTGGGTAGCAATAACTGAAAGTCTTGCACTACAACAAGGGCTATCTTATTATATCTTACTATTATAAATTATTGAAAAGTCGGAAAAGGCCTTGAAAATAAAATAGACAAAAAGTAAAAAAAAATTATTTCTACAATAATGGCGGCATTTTAAGTTTTTTTCTCAGATATCTAATACTATTAACATTTTAGAACACTCATTTTTAATGCGATTTTTTGATGTCCACATTGGGCCTGAGACACTATGGAGAGTGGGCTTTCTCCTTTACATTGTTGACATGTGAAAGAAATGAGCTAAAGAAACCTTAATGCGGTGTTTACAAAATGTTATTAGATTATGGCCTGATTTTGCAATCGTCAGATAACTTTTATCTAAGAAATAAATATGTGACTTTGGCAGATTTTGTATGGAACAAATGTCAAAGTCACATGTTTATTCAACAGATAAAAGTTATCTAACGATTGAAAAATCGGCCCTAAGAAATCAAAAGATTAGGTAGTTTTATCGAGTTTATAATTTAAAATGTCTAATTTGTATAGTAATGAAAACAAATTCTGTAAAAAAAATTGCAGACCATATTTACTATGATAACTTTTTATGATTACTAGAGGCCGCCCTAGGGGCGAAATTTGACAATAATTACAACTATTATACAGAATTAATCTTGTAAAAGGGCATGATAGGCGATTTACGAAACAATAGGAGATAGCAAAAATGCTGAAACGAGTTGTAAGCTTCATTTCGATAAAAACTAAAACTGCATCATCTGATTTTTAGTAATTCAATTGTCCTAGCCGGGAATCAAACCGCTTGATTTTGATTTACATCATTCGATAGTGTTGCTGATAAAGACGAAATTATAGAAAGCCGCAATTTATTAAACATCGAA
This sequence comes from Celastrina argiolus, assembly GCA_905187575.2. NCBI lineage: Eukaryota > Metazoa > Arthropoda > Insecta > Lepidoptera > Lycaenidae > Celastrina > Celastrina argiolus. The sequence continues at coordinate 13,152,285 of LR994599.1, read as the reverse complement.
TGATTTAGCTTTACTTATTATCGAAATGAAACTCGCAAATCGCAACTCATTTTAGCATTTTTCGCTGTCTCCTTTAGTTTGGGATATCCTTCCATGCCTTTCAAGATTCACTTGTTAGCAAAAAACACGCGTTAAATACAAAGATTAGAAAAAACTATTCAGGGTTCATACTTCACATTTAAGATGCCATCGCAATTATCACTTTCAAAGTTGGAAAACAAATGTATGGGATATAACAAAAGGTTCGCTAAATGACAAGCGAATTCATCTGTCACTTAGCGAAGAGTATGTCAAGTCCCATACATTTTGTTTTCCAACTTCGAAAGTGATAACAGCAATGGCATCTTGAATTAGGGCCCAGGGGCCTTACTCTCCAAACTGATTCGATTTAGATTCAGATTCGAGCGTGCCACGTACTCCCGAATAAATTGACGTTTGTTTATTTTAATTTTGTCGATTGATACATGGTAATGAGTACAAAAACTTACGATCTAACAATTTTCTGTATCCTGGATAGTTTCAAAGCAATCCACCAAATAAAATACCAAAAGCCGTTGACATCGAACTGATTCCATTCTCGATTGTGTCGGGAGTAAGCCTGCTGTACTCGGTACTGCCATTCAACAATATCGAACAGCTTCTGTTATGCTAATGTTTGGTCAGATATGGCCAGGGTCACAGGTGAGTCTGTGAGGTTATCAACGGATACACAATCCGTTACTATTGATATACGAGGGGAAGATGAGAGCTTCTATTGCATTTATCTATAGTCTATACTAATATTATAAAGCGGAAGAGTTGGTTTGCTTAAACGCGCTAATCTCGAGACCTACTGGTCCGATTAAATTTTTTTTGTTGGATAGTCCATTTATAGAGGAAGGCTTTAGGCTATATATTATTACGCTGCGACCAATAGGAGCGAAGCGTCAGTGAGAAATGTTGCAAAAACGGGTAAAATTATTCACATTTGGGGACTTTCGTTGCATGCGCTGCAAAAACGGTTTAAGTCACTCAAAAACCACGCGAACGAAGTCGCGGGCACTGCTAGTATAATAATATTTTTTATTATAATAACATCATCTCACTTACACTAATGCGTTTGTCTTCTAACAGTGTGTCGACACATGTGTGTTTAAAATATGTGTGTTTATCTTACATATAATTTATTTATGTAACGTAGTGTAACGAATAAATGTATCTTATTTATTTGTCAATATTTCTTTCTGATTTGATAGACAAAACATTTACTTACACATTTTTTACCTCTATCAATAAAAAATATGTGAAAATCCCATAAAGTTCAATGTCAGTAAAGTTGGCACAGAACCCGTTGTCGGTCCCATGAGGTCAGCGGTCAGCGGTCAGAGGTGGTCAACGACGCAGGGGTTGCGAATCACTCCCTGCAACCTGGTCCCTTGTCCCTTGTCCTTAGTCCCTTGACCATGAGTGATCGTTATTCAAATTTTTTGATAAAGCCATTATTTTCGTGACGAATCTTTATCTCGTAGACTGGAAAATGTTTGGAAGTTTGTAAGAAATGATTTGCAAATAGAATTAGAATTGCAAAGGAATCATCGTCAAGATTTATATCGAAAAAAAGTTTTAAATAATGAATATTTTAAATGGGTATTTTCATTATATTAGTAGTTAAAAAGTGCGTTCTTGTTTTAAGGCGGGGAATAACCGCAACTAGCGCCACTTTTTTAAAATAAATTTTACAACGACACAAAGATCTTATTAAAAAAAGTAGTGGCCGTTTTAGTTATTACTTAGGAGAGTAAATAGAGTATAGTATTTAGAGCTGTAATTAAATTCCAATAAATTAGTTTAACTATTTACTTAAAGTTTGAACCGATTACTTTTTTTAAATAAGATCTTTGTGTCATTGTAAAATTTATTTTAAAAAGAGTGGCGCTAGTTGCGGTTATTCCTCGCCTTAAGCCCGATTTGCTTTATTCGCTACATCTTAGTTTGGATCATGATGCTAAACGGTTTTCAAGATTTATTGGCATTGAAATTTTAACCGATTACGGGGCAAAATGCACCATTGATGCGATTTGAATAAATGAGGCGTCAAAACGAAAGCTGAAAATCATTTTGAAACTTCTGCAGTTTTGTAGAATACTTGCTACTTATTTATATTATTATTTAATAATAACTAGAGGTCACTTTGTGGTCAAGGTTTGTCGTTAAAATTTTTTACTTTATTCGGGTTCTTTTCGAATCTAAAAAATATTAATATTTGCCTTAAACCTTCTGTACTACTGTAATGTAACTATACTACACACTATTGATGATAGTGTGCATGCCTTAATGTGCGTTATTGGTTTTTTCTACTTAACTATAAGTGTACCAAATGCCATCGTCAGTTCGCTCAAAAATGCACTAAAAGGTTCTTACTATAAAATACCTATAAAGGGGACATCTGTCTGTCTCTCTTTTACGCTAAAACTACTGAATCGATTTAAATGAAATTTGGTACACAGATAGCCTAGAGCCTAAAAAGGAAATAGGCTAGTTGTAATTGCAAAAAAGGGGCTGTAAGGGGTAATGTTCGCTTGTTTGTAACATTTTCATTTCAAAACTACTTAACCGATCATTATGAAACTTTGCACCAGGGATGTTATGGAACTCCGTAACCGTAACCGATATCAAAAATTATCCGTAACCGCAACCGAATCCGAAATAAAAGTCTTTTCTACTGTCAAAGGTAACCAAAATGTAATACCCGTAACCGAAATTATCCGAAACAAATGGATAATCCGAAATAATTTCATATCCGTTTCATCCCTGCTTTGTACACTTTCTAAGCGAATCCGCGAGCAAAAGCTAGTAGATAATAGAAATGGCCAAGTGCAATGTCACGACAGTTCAAGTTCTCAGTCCCATGAGGTCATGTCAGCGGTCAGAGGTGGCCAACGGATCGCGAATAATCCTTCCACTGACCAGCGACCGTGGCCACTGGTCGCCGCACCCCGCACCCCACACCTGACTAGACAACCCTTTGTTGCCAAATGCGATTTGTCACGGGGCGAAAAAGATTGAGCTTCCTAGTTTGTAATATGATTATGAGCTTTGTACGTGTAGCATCTTGAAATAATAAAAAATAGTAAGTACGTAGGTTTAAGTATAGACAAGTATAGATGGATTTTTATAATTGTTTTTTTAGAAGGAAAATTTTATTGAAGTGTTTTTATTAAGTACATAAATAAATGCTCTAAACATAAGAAAACTACGAATATAGTATACTAAAAATACTCAAACAAATAAACTTAATATAGTTTTATGCACTTTTGCATCGACTTGCCAAAACACCCCATACTATAGTACACATAAAATTAAAAACTGGACGCTCACTTAAAAATTACCATTGATAATTTCAAGTTAATGTAGAGAATCAATAATATTATTTGATATTTTTTAAATAGGTATATTATTATTATTTTTTTAATGTTATGTACTTTTTATGCCAGTGGTCAGTGCGCAGTGGCCATCTTGGATAGAACCGGGCTGCCTGTCCGTTTGTCACCTCTGACCCGTGTCCAGCAAGTGTGAGACGGCCGGGACGGGGTCCGTACCGTGTTTGACCTTCGTCTAAAAAAATTAAGCCAATTTCAATTTGCTTAAATTTTTCACGGAAACCGGTCGTGTATTTTAAATAATAAGTAATGTAAAATAACAAATAAAGTGTAAAAAAGGCCAAGTTTTTTTAACTATATAACATGAATTTCCACCAAGAACCTATAAACTGAACTAAACTACAAACTAAAATACAGTACATTCAATAACATATTAAATTTATCGTATTACAATGTTAGTTCTACGCAAACGAATTATAATACATAATTTGATTTGAATATTCTATATTAAAAAAAAATACAAAACAGAGGAACCAAAAAATAAAAAAACTAATCTATAGATTTATAAAACAACGTAAATAAGCTACAATTAAATAGTGTTTCAAATGTCAAATAGAAATGATATTAAAATTAAATTTAATTGTTATTTTCTCATACTGCATACAAACCACACTAGAGTTATTCTAGTGATATACCAATATTTTCATCATTTTAAAAATGGCTCCTTAGTCATACTATAGTATTTTTGCATATGCATAATATGTTTTAAAAGATATAATTATAATTTATAAATGGGCATATTAATATGTATATCTTTATTTTTTTAACCGACTTTAAAAAAGGAGGACGTTCTCAATTCTGTTTTTTTTTTAAATTACTCAACTGTAAGAATCGTTTGTTTGTATAGATAATAAACGTCATATCGAATTTGCTCAGACTGGACAGCGGTCAGTTCCCTATTTACTGCAAGCTTATTAAACCCTTTGGCTCTTGAGAAGGGTAATTAATATGGTTTGTATTGTGTCCCGGTATTGTTTGTTTTGTTTGAGTTCGGGTCGGCCTTTGTTCGGCGCACTGTGGCGATCATTAGTATGGCGAACTGACCACTTTCTCGTGAGAAGCCGTTATTGCAATTTTTTATGTTCATCGTCGTCGGATTTTAATAAACTTGGACATTAAAAACATTACGGATCCACGTCAAAAATGTAGTTTTGTAAAAAAATAAATTTCATTTAATGCACTGATTTTTCAATAGACGGGTGTCGTTATTAAAATTGTATTCGCTTTGGATATTGTATTTGCATTAACGGCAGTTTACGGTGCGCTTTATCTGCCTACTGTTTAATGATTTGAGTATTAAACGATATAAGTATAATTGAATACATTAATGGATGAAGGTGATAAGTAGCAAAACTCTGATTTCGAGAAAATTTAGTTCAAACTGTCACTTAAACATTTTAGAATACGTCGTAAGTTGTAACGTATTAAGTAAATTAATCTAAAGATCCGTCTCTGGAATCAATGTACCTACTTAATACGTTACTAGTCATATCCACAAATGCTTAAATCAGGGATGAAATTTCGGATACGGATATAAATATGAAATTATTTCGGAGTATCCGTTTGTTTCGGATAATTTCGGTTACGAATATTTCATTTTGGTTACCTTTCACAGTAACAAAACTTTTATTTCGGATTCGGTTACGGTTACGGATAGTTTTTAATATCGGATATCCGTTAGTTTCGGTTACGGTTACGGAACTCCCTATGATCCCTGGTTTAAATGACAGTTTTAACTCAATTTTGTAGGTAAAAATTTTTGCGACATAATCCATTCATGTCTTCAATTGTAAAGAATATTGAATTCGAACAAAATATTGTAGTTATATTGAACTTCTTCATTGCGCGGTTAATAAGACATATGAAATTAGTAGTATTGTAGCAAATTAGCCACAAATCCGCTTTGTTTGTTTATTAGTACGAAATATAGTAACGCCGTGGTCTCAGCTAGTTACTATAGGAAACAATACACTGGACATTTGAATAGCCGAACGAACGAGTGAACGAATGAATGAATGCATCAGATGACCTTTGATCTGCGATGCGTTTCTGAAGGTGGCCGTTACGCGATTGTAAAAAGACTGGTTCTATTATTTGATCGGATACATTGTTTAGAATTTAGGTATAGTTAAATAATTTTTAATGGATAAAAAACGATCGAATTTAACTATGGACGGATTGTATTCAGAATCTACGAATGTTATGAAATAATCTATGAGGGAAACAAAATAACGATAACGGTTGCTATTTATTATAGCAGCGTTTTCTTTAATCGACTTAAATTGAAAAGTAAAAGATCTATGTGATATTAAATTGTCAGCTAGCAACGAAATACCTAAAGTTCTTTGTATTAATTATGTAATTAATAACCCCTATTAAAACTGTACTGCTAACGTTTTTGTACTCTGACGTTGGCAACTTCTATTGAGGGAGGGACAACATGACAAAAGAAGAAGAAGAAAAAATACCTAAACAGCATCTGTATATAACATTTCAATACATAACGCTATGTATGTACAGCCTGGTATGTACAGCCGCGAACCGGTTAGTGTAGGCGGCACGCAGGACTTGATTCGCTATAGTCGAGTACATAGCGGTTCGCGAATCATCCGAGAGGACGGAGGATCGCCCTCCCGCCGCCAGCCAATCGCGGCCTCGCTCGCGCGTGACGTCAGCGCGCGAATATATTAGCACACCCGCTCTTATCTCGTCGAGGAAACGTTTTTATATCTCTATATTTACATAGCCGTATGTTTTTATTGGCCGTTGTGTACCTACCGATGTCGTGTGTGACTAATATCGCGAATTCGCTCCTCGAGTTCATGCGATCCTGGTAGCTTCATGCAAATTTAAAGTTCTTTGCGCCGCTTTACTTTTTAATTGTTTAGCATCGCAACGAGCTTGTCAAAAGGTCGTGGACCTTTCGTGCCGGAAATATAAAAACAAAAACGTTTGAAGTCGCGCCGGCTTCGTGAGGGATTATTGACAATGAGTTTGTGAGGAGGGCCGGCCCTGCGAAGTGCGGGAGCAACCCTTCCTTGTAAAACGTCTTAATTAAAGGGTTTCGAACACATGTTTGTTTAAAAGTGATCCCCAAAGACGTGTGGAATAACAGATCGCTTGGTTTTGCACTAAATCATTTGTAAATGGCCCGTATATCTATCGATAGTGACTGTTGGAATTCGCGGTATGAGGCGATAGACAATAGTTATGATTATTACTGGTTCTAAAATATAAACCTAAGGTATAACAGCTGTTTACAGTTTTTTTCATAAAAACCGAATCTGATTTTAACCGTAGGTCTAGTATATGATAGTTTTACTGTGGTACTAGTAGGTATCTAGTTGAAGTAAAATCTTGTGTTACATAATGATCACATAATATTGTATGCATTGTGATTTATGCCGGTTATAATAATATAATCTGAACAATTTACACGTTTTCTGAGTGGAATTTGTAGAATATTTTATTTTTATTTAGTTAAGGTACAAACTAAGTTTTACATAAGGTTTACACATATTTTTCAAAACTTATTAAATTATATACATTACTTATCAAAACATACATTTTAAATTCATTAATCTAATATTGAACACAGCATTCTTAGTAGTAGTATAAACTATACAAAATAAATATACCATTCATCGTCTCCACAAAGAAAATGCATAAATATGTAAAATGTCTCTATTTAAAACATACAACAAGGTTTCATATAATGTGGTAATTTTTCATGGAAGATATCGATTTCTGCATTACTGTTCAAACTTATTGTGGCGTTATAAAATTGGCACAAAGATATAAATAATGTCATTGAGTGCAGAATGTACCTAAAATTTATATATTTTTTTAATAACTTTTTTAATTGCCTATCTAAGTGGCAGAAGAACACTATAGAATGTGAAAATTACAGTTAAATTTTTTATAATGGTTCAGTTTTGACCACACTGCGACTTCAGTTTAATTAATGAAGTCACCTCGTTATTATTGTTACCAGTTTGCCATGCCCACAAAATACTCTTTGCATTAAATACTTTTTGTGAGTGTAAAAGTCAACCCTTCAAGTGTGCGAGGGGGTGTGATTAGCCCTCCTGTGTCGCAATGAGCAAAAACACCGCACATGGGCGTTCTACAATTAGCTGTCGCATTTACAGCCGTACTGCTACTTAACTGACAACTGCTGACTCTAAATCAACCCTATTTTTATAAATTAACTGCTTACTCCCAGCATTAAATTAAAATTTCAACTTTTACTGTGATAGGAAGAATGCAATCGTAAAATAACGCGGTTAAAGTTTTTTATTTGTCATGAGTTAGAAAACGTTCTGTTTACAAAGTTCAGTAAAGTACAGAATTATGTTTATTATTTATTTACCTAACTTAATAACACTTACTTGTTATGTTAGGTAAATTAATAATAATAATATAATACTATATTATTATTATTAATTTACCTCCGTAGCGCAGTGGTTCCACGCGTTGGTGCTTGACCGAGAGGTTGCGGATTTGAATCCCGCCGAGGGAACAAAAAGTTTTCAAAGTTCCTGGGTCATGGATGTGTATTAAATTTGTGCATTAATATAATAAAAATCTTAAATATGTGTATAGTATAAAAGTATTAAATATATATTTCCGTTGTCTGTAACATCTGTAACACAAGTTCTTCGGATACTTAGCACAGGGCCAGATTGACGTGGTGTGAAGCGTCTATAGATATTACATAGCTATATATGGAGTGATGTCTTTCTCGTGGGTGTTGTTAAAGTCAGAGGCTATTGCCTCGATCGATATTATTTTATCCGGAAATTAGAAGCAGGGTTTCCGCGGATCTTAAAACTGCGCTCGCCAACTTGTCTGCGAAGCGTATCGAGTAGGGAATGCAATCCCGATCCCGCGGGATCCCGATCTCGCAAGATCTCGTGTAATTTTTCGGGATCAATCCCGACACCTCATATGACGAGATCCCGTTCGAGATTGACGGGATTGGGCGGCAGTGGTCAGCGACGCTACACACGTCCTAATTCCCTTAAAATGATTATTGTTTTGATTACCTAATTTACCTATGTTAATTTCAACTTCTTAGGTTAAAATGTTTGGCAAGTATAGAATTGGAATAAGGTTTAGGAGGTGGTACTGGCAAATTACTTTTCCTATACTTAATTGTTTGCATTAAACTTTATCAACTTTCACCAGCTTCAAGAGAAACTAAAGGTGCCTTTTTATCTTTTACAAGATACTTGTAAAATTGCGAGGGATTGACATTTCTAATCCCGCGGGATCTCGAATTTGCAATCTCGAGTCGGGATTGCATTCCCTAGTGTCGAGTGTAGGTAAATGCTAATTTACTTATTTATTTAAAACATGCAATATTTTTAGTAATATTGATATTATGATCACTAGATGTTGTTAGACCGACCTAAACTACATGCGAGATTTGGAATTTTTTACAAGTTTTGTTCTTGCTAGAATTTATTTTTCTGATAGCTTTAAATTCCGATGTCTAAAAAATGCCTTATTCTTAAAAAATATTAGTGAAGTGTAAATTAATATTGCCATAATCTTACTTATTCTCAACTGGCGTTCACATCCCGTCTCGGTACTAACGCTTCCTACAGCAATTTCCTTTTGCTCAAAAGGTGATACTGGAAGCGCAATAGAAATCAATGCGAGTATAAACAAAAAAATGTGATATGCAATATCGGGTATATCGGGCCTTGTTAACCCTTTAATGTAAAGGAAGTATAACTGGGTCAGACAGTACATTGCACATGCTGTGAAAGCGACGCAAAAAATAACCCTCTCGATCGCTTTGTTTTCGTACCACAAAAAATTTGATTACTGCCTGGCAATTTGTACCCCTAGCACATCGGGTGATGCTGTATTGAATTGGTCGTTGGATTTTATATAAAATTAATATTTAAAAAAAAGTTTAAATCTATAGGGTGTAATAATAATGAGTGATAATACTTTAGAGTATGTATGGGTTCCGAATGTAGAGTTTACTGTGAAAGTACCAGGTACTTATTTTTACTTATTGTATGGGCATTGGGGCATTTCTCATAGAAACATAAAAGTCAAAAAGTAAGTCTTTCAGCGCTGGTACTTTCACAGTGTACTACTTACATAGGAGGCACATACAGACCCTAAAGTATTATAAGTTTTAACTTTTAATCAACTATCTTGTATCTAGTCTAAATTATAATTAAGTTACTAAGCTACTTCCTAATTAGTTCCGATTGGAATCAAAATATGTACGGAATTCATTTCGTGGAAATTATGCGTGCATAATAATTATGTGGATGTGCATCGTAAATTATTACATTCCGGCAGTTTTATAGGCTTTCTGATAGCGACGTTACAATAAAGTATTTTTTTAGCTTAAAATAAAAAGATAAGGTGTAATTAGTGCAACGAATACTGTTAATGACTCAAAATCTTTGTAAAGGGCACACTTTTAAGCAACCAATATATTATTTACTATTGAAAACAAAGAAATAAGTTGATTAATGTTAAGCTGCATTAACATTTTTAGTAATGACTAGCTGAACCGTGCCCACTTCGTTGAGCTCACAAACCATTTAAACCTTCCCTGGACTTCTACGAAAATTTCAAGAATAAAAATAGCAGAATCGGTTCAGCCGTTCTCGTGTTTTAGCCAGACTAACGAACAGCAATTCATTTTTATATATAAGACTAGCTCACCCGTGTCCACTTTTTTGAGCATGCAAACCATTTAAACGTTCCCTGGACTTCCACGAATATTTCAAGACCAAAATTAGCCGAATCGCAACAATTCATTTTTATGTATCAGATAAATATTTTTAATGTACCTATAAACATTAAAAAAATACCGCTCTAAATAAATGATATCCTCCCTAGATTGTAATAACAACAACCAATACAGTATAGTGGCTTTTTATTCAGCGTTTTCTAGTTTTTGTTCATTCGCGTTCGTCTTGCAACCCTTCCCGCGCTTCGCCCACCAAACTTTTTATCGGCCCTTTTCAAATGGCACATGCAGAGAGCGCGTTTTTTGAGTCAATCCATTCTTTAAAACGCAATATCATCACCCTACCTGAATATCTTTTCCTCATTTTAATAGATCGTCCCTAATCAATTTACGAAATGAAACTTACGAGCTTCGACTATACAAAATCCGAGGAATTTTATAAAAACTAAAATATCAACTTATAGGTTGTTAATGCGAAAATAAGTTAAAGAAAAATAATTAGAATCAAATAATCGTACTATAACTAAAGAAAGTTTCTTATAAGAAAATTACCAGGTCAGTAATGACGCATTTACTAAACTAGAAATTAGAATAGACTTTGGGCCTTTATGGTAATAGGAAAGAAAAAAAAACTTAGATGATTTTTAAACGTCTTTAAGGCGAGGAATAACAGCAACTAGCGCCACTATTTTTAAAATAAATTTTACAATAACACAAAGATCTTATGGCCGTTATAGTTATTACTTACGAGAGTAAATACAGGATTTAGAGCTGTAATTAAATGCCAATAAATTAGTTTAACTATTTACATAAAGTTTGAACCGATTACCTTTTTTAATAAGATCTTTGTGTCATTGTAAAATTAATTTTAAAAAGAGTGGCACTAGTTGCGGTTATTCCTTAAGAATGCAATTTTCTAAACTGCATTTACTTAAATACAATTCTATAAGTTGCTAAGCTTATTTCATGTTGGTATTTTGAAAAGTAACCATCGCTAAGCGATACTTTTTAGCAGGTCTATGTAACACGACGCCGTTCAAGATTTTGCTTTTTCCGTTTTTTATCTTTTAAGCTAACAGTAAACCGAAATCCGAAGGAATCCTCAAAACAAACGTGCAAAATGTCGAATCGGAGAACAAAAAATCCAGGTAAAAAGTCATATACCGATATAATTGTCACAAATTAAAGCAAAAAACCGCTCACAAAGGATATCAAATCTGCAAGCCACACGAGCAGGTAGAAAAATCCTATAAAATCGAGTTTTTTTTGTTATAAAATTGTGCAAAACCGTGGGAGTAGTGAAATAACGGGACCCAAAAGGCTACAGGTCAACTCAGACCCGCGATTTGTATAAAAAATTCTTAATTTAAAAAGGTTTTGTTTTTGTAATTTATCGTGTTAGGCTCAGGCTGTTAATTAAGGAACTTCTTATAGGGAGGTTTTGTTTTAGATTCCCAGGCAAAGAGATAAAATACCTAATAGTACGTATAAAAAATATATATATACCTATTACTTATATCTAGCAATATTCCGCGAAAAATGATAACCACAACCTGCAAGCAAATGAGTGAGTGTACTTATGTATCGCCTGATTCCATTAACTAGTACGTTTTAACGTAATAAGAAGTAGAGACTCCAAAAAAAGTAGTGAATATTCAAGTCTATAACGATTTTTTTTAATTATTGGACCTAGAACCTTACAGCCCGGTGAGTGTTTGAATTTAGAACGTTAATATTTGCAAACGTCAAATGCGCTACCGGGCCACAGAGTATTGAATATAAAGTACCATAATGCTCTTAAAACTTATCTACAAAAATCTTATAAGATTAAAAACTGACAATAGTATTGCATTTTAACTTACTGCTATTAAACTTAGAAACTAATTAAAATCGAATTAGTGTGAAAAATACATGTATGTACCTACATTTGGCAAAGTGCAAAGAAAATAAGATATTATTGTATAAAATATGTATGTTATATGCCAAATCTCAATATATACATAACATTAATTTGTATAAGTTTGCTTTGTCACTAAGCAAACATTTTCACGTCACGAATTTCGGTTTTTGTGCAACGATCCCGCGCAAAAACTTGGACAAAAACACGAACCGCGCTCGTACTGAATGCAACATGATAAGTAAGTTTATTTTAAAATGGATACGACAGATTATAGATTAAATGAAAATAAATTGTTGATTTCCAAAAATTTATTCGCTTTTGATATCCAAAACTTGATTCCCATGATTCAATAATTATGTTGGAGATCGCTTTTGCAGATATGTTGTAAGATGTTAATTGTACATTAAGTAGGTTTTCAATTCAAATGCCGTTTACGTAACTTTACTATTTTTTTAACACAAAAATAGTCAATCTAATCCTTTTCTAAGTTAATTTTGTATTACAGGTACCCTATTAGAGAAAGTATATACAAACTAACAAATCCTACTAATATTATAAAGGATGTTTGTTACACAGAAACTACTGAACGGATTTTGCTGAAATTTAGTAGGGTAGTAGATTAAATGCTGGATTAACACATAGGCTATTTTTTACCGCAGCAAAATTTATAGTTTCTGCTGGATTTCATTTGCGAACTAAGTAGCGGGAATCATCTCGCTTCGTAACCCTAAAAAGCGAACTATGCATCAAAACCGACATGCGGTAACGATAAAGTCACAAAAACAACGCAAATACAACACAACAGGCGCGTTTGCGTACATTGAACCTCTGAAAAAACTCCCCTGTACGTTTCAGTAACGTGCCTACGTTCTCACGCCCGCCGCCCGCCATTTTGAACCCTGACATCGGCAAAAACAGACACGAGATAAACTATTTCACAATGTAATTATGCGCTAAATACACACGTTTCTTATGTTTTTGGATAATTTAATACATTAATTAATTTGGAGAATGGGACATTTATTCAGAAAACTTTTGTGCACTACGCAACTACTCTACATTAAAATAATAGTAAGAAAAATAAAGGAAACAACAAGGGAAAAACATTAAACATACATACATATTATACTCATAAACAGTTGCAAAGATATAGTTATAAGTTAGGTTTATAAAAATATTGTGTGTCTTTTAGAAATTCTAAATAAATCTAGTTAAATTCATCTGAACGTTACGTTATTAAATCTCGTTCGCTTTTGTTAAAAATCAGTGTATGTAACAAAATTTAATCTAGTACATAAATAAAGAGATCTGTCACTCTAATATATTATATGGCGAAAGTTTGTGAGAGTCTTTGTATGTTTTTTTACTTCTTTTCGCACAAACCAATTCTAGTTATAATAGCTTAGGAAAAAGCAAGTACAACCATTTAATTTACGGTTCTATAAATAGATAATAATGTCATATTAAATGGGCCGAATTTTATATTTAAGATTAGCTAACGTTTCAAAAATAAAATAAAATATATTATGTACCTATCTTTCTTCACATCCAATTAATAAATTTAAAGCTACAATATATCTGTACAAAGAGTACAGATATATCGTAGCGTTAAAAAAAAAGTTTTTTAAGATTATAAAAAAAACAAAATGGCCGCGTCTTGCATTAAAATCTTTTGTCTCGTACATCAGACCAGTTAAAGGCTTAATGTTATTTTAATAGTTAATACGGCAGTTTTTAGGATAATCATATTATTAACACATGACGTAGGATGTGGACCGTCATCCGGTTCCCGTCGAGACTCATCATTACTCTTTCGGCAAATACATTTTGACTGTGCTTCAGCTACTGCTGATAATAACAGTTGGATATCATTAATAATAATCTATTATAAAAAAGGCAAAAGCGATTGACTAACTCCAAAAGCAGATATTTCGTATTCCGCGTAACTTGTACAATGTATACAGGAATTATATTTTTTATTTGTAATAACCATGACATAAATTAATATTTTTAGTGAGTTATTGCTAATATAATGTGACATAAAATTAAAATTAGTATTCACAATATGAGTAAGTATGTTGGTTAATTGAAATAAATAATTATTTATGTATTTATTGACCATAGTAGGTACTTTATCGTCGTTATGACGAAACGTCAAAAAATTAAACTCCGAGCGTTTGAAGCGTCGTTAATATAAAATGAAATTATGTTATATATATAAACAGCTTATAGTTTATGTAACTGGAAAAGTTTGTGAAAAGAATTGACAAAGTGTTTCAGTCACAGAAATATTTATTTCTGTGGTTTCAGTCTTTCTTTGTATACTTGGACTATCGTACAGTATCTGTAATAATATTCGAGTAAAAAAAAATTAAATCACATGATATATTTTAGGAACGAGAATAGTATACTAATACTCAAATTGTATAATGTGCTTTGAAGCCACACATTTAAAGTTGAATAAATAGGAATCTGTAATACCATAAACATACCATTTCCTTAGAACTTGTTGACTCAATCGAATAAAGGCGTTGAGCAAAATATAACGGTGGAACTCTATATAACTGTCATCGCTTCCTCGATCCATGTGGGAACAAATTATCGCAACACTTAGCCTGTGTTAACTGCACAAAACGGCATAAAAACTGCATAAAAACTGCACAAAACGCCATATCAAGTGTACGGGTAGAAAACGCGACTCCCACGCTATGAAAGGGTTAGATCTTCACCTGACCTATATTGCATGCGTTTTTTAATTCAAACTTTTTGCTCTTTGTATTTTTTAATATCCTTTGTACGCGTGTAGGGTGGCCACAACGGGCAGTTCAATTGGATACATAATTTTAATTATTATTACGCTTACGATAAAATATTTAAAAGGTGCTGTGTATGCTCCAAAATTCGAAAAAAAAACTGCTTTTAATTTGTTCTTTTTGCCGTGAAGCCGGTAGGTACGGATAATGATTTTGGCAGGCTATGTATGTTTCTTCCTGCTTTGCACCTAAACTACAGATCAGATATTAATGAAAGGAGTGAGAATATTTTTTAAACACAAAAAAATTTGTTAGTACCTTATAGAATAATGTCTGTAATCTATACCTACATTTCTAATGATTTTTCTATGTACACAACATTATTAACTACTACAACAAACTGATATTGCATGTTACAAAATATGATAATTATTGTTCCAACGTAATTAACGCAATTACCTTTTGTCCCCCGTTTTAAACCATCCTTGTCACTGACTTGCACAATCCAACTTGCATACAATGCAGCCGATTGTGTATGCAGGTAGATGCCAAAGGGTTATCCGCTTATGCAAAAAACTATCCGATTAACACCCATCCCTATCCCCGAACCCTTTATGCTAAATTTATGTAAGAGGATAGAACGAATCCTTGACGTGTGCTTATTAAGTTTTTTACGTGAAGTTCATACTAATTAAGTTGTATAATTACTGAATTAAATTACGGGAGGTGGTCTGGTCCAGTCTATAATAATTCATATAATTTGAAAGTTTATAAAGGTTTTGCCTATCTACGTGCCAGTATAACCAAATATCATGTTATCCCTCTCGTATTTTCTGTCAATAAATGAGAAGGCATAGCATTTTAACAAGCCGTTAACACTAACAAGCGTTGGTGAAGTCGGGACTAAGATATATATAGGTAAAGTAAATAAGTAAAAATTAAAAAAAAAACACGAATTTTTGTTATTGGTTCTTTAAACGTATGAAAAAATTTCAAATTAATTAGACTTCTAGTAATTTGTAAAACTTATGCTGAAAGATTCCTTTACATACATACTTAATACATAGATATTAGATACCTACATTCAAGCCCAAGCTTATAAAAGCATGTTGAAAATAATGAATAAATTGTATTAATACAAATAATATATAAACGCAGGATAGTGTAAGTAAAAATCGAAGATGGTGTGTCTTGTTATTATTCATTTTATATATATTTCCAATTTTCTTTCGACGCACTTTCCTTTACCCACATAAAGTGTGCAGAAATTTCATATTCTTCAGCCCATTGTGAAACTCATAGTTTTTGTTTTCGGTAAGAAAATATACAGTGTATTTTATTAGGATTATAACAGAAAATAATTGAAGACATGATCGATGAAGGTGATTTGCACAAAAAAAATACCCAGGAAATTGAGTTTAAACTGTCACTTAAATATTTAGGATATCTAGTAACGTATTAAGTACATCAATTCTAGAGACGAATCTTTAGATTAATGTACTCAATACTTAACGACGTATTCTAAACTGTTTAGTGACATTTTAAACTCAATTTTCTCAAAATCATAATTTCTTCCTTTCATGTCTTCAATTATAGAATAGAATAAAACAACCTAGCATTGCAATTATCATAAGTACAGAAATTTTGCTCGGTAAGTACTTAGGTGGTAGTAGGTAATATAAAGGATGTAAACGGCATGGTATAACTAATAACTCTTTTTGCCGATCACTTACTTTTTGTGAGTTTATAGTGTGCAATAAAGACTATCGCTTAGAAGTTTTCTGTTTTATGTGTTAATAACGCTACATTTGCAAGTAGAAAGGGTTTCGTGCCGATTTCACCAGCGCATGTGTGTTAACGGCTTGTTAAAATAACATGCCTTCACAATCATTGATAGGAATTACGAGAGGAACAAATATTTAACGAAGGATTAACTTTAACAAATGTGTTGGTGAAACTGGCACTTAGGGTACGGTTTTCGAAATTCGCTTAACACCTTTGGCATTTTGGCTCCGTTGAAATATTCATGAAGTCGCGTGTGGCTACGGCTTTATAACACACTTATGAAATCAAAATCAACTTACACTCAAAGATGCAAAGATAATAAAAAAATGTATAAGTGACTTAGTTTTTTTAGTAAGTGTGTAACAATATTGTAAAAGTTTTGTGTTTGATGACGTCCACTGCTGGTTAAGTATTTCTATAGTTTCATAAAATATACCCTTAGATTATTAATTGGTCTCAGCGCCTTCGACCAATTATTAATCTATGAATATACCTATGTAATTTTGACTTAATTTCGACGAATGTATAATAAAGCTATATTATACAGCGTGTAAAAAGAACAGTCACTGTAACTTATACTATCTTTTCTCATTCTAGAAATATTTTTTTTATTCTTTTTTGTTACAATTTTTTTCCGTTTATTATTCTTGCTACTAAAATGGTAAAAACTAAAAAGTAAAAAAAAAGTTTTTGTCAAAAAAATACATTTCCAGAATGAGAAAAGGTAACATAATCATATTCCTAAAGTTATAGTTACTATTTTTTTACTAGAAACCACACACAACACTTTCATGTAAAATTAGCCTTTTGAATTTTTCATCAAAGCCAGTGCTTGCAAAAATACAAGCGACTAAAATCCACATAAAACATTCGCTACTCCACGTAAATAATTACTGGCATATCAGTTCTTTGTCCGAAGCCCTTAAAATATAATAAGGCCAACAAAAGCGAAATCGAACAGAAACTCTTGAATAAATTAGACGCGAGCCTCAGGTAGCGTGCGTGCCGTGTTTTGTTCAACACGTCAGCCTGAAATTCGCGGCCTTTAACGAACTACCCTCATTAACTATTCATCGACGGACGCGTGAGGGCGAAACTGACAGGCCATGTCGCGAAATGAATAAATTGTGGCGAGAAATAGGGGCAGTTCGAGTAACGACCGGCGGGACTCAATAATGCAAGACCTCTCGACTGTAGCGGTATATACGCCATGTTGGGTCACGTTATAACGGTTGCAACGCGAAATGTAATAAGTTTGTTCGCTCACGATAATGCCACAGTTCGCGAGTCGTCTGGGCATTCTTAATGCTATACCATTTGATGACCAGTAATAATACCATTAGGCGGGAAACTGCAGTCGCGCATACAATATGCATTTGACAAACGGTTATGCGAAACAGACGTTTTCACTATTTACAAACGCTTCGTAATTTTACTTTGTATGTTCGATGTAGCCCTTTGCATAAAATGTTTAAGTGATTTTGTTAAGGGTGTATAATTGATTGTTACTTAACGAACAAAGCTCTAAGATTACTTTTGTAGCTTATTCACTAAAAAGATATCTAGCGAAAATTAAACCATACAAGTTGATAGTTTTCATAATATTTAATCGCAACATACAAAGCACATATACTGTGATTTTAGACACCTTTTTAATATTAAAATAACAAAAAAAATGCCATAATTATTATTATCTACTAGCTGTTCCCGCGACTTTGTTCGCGTGGTTTTTGAGTAACTTAAACCGTTTATGCAGCGCACGCATCGAAAGTCCCCAAATGGGAATAATTTTTCCCGTTTTTGAAACATTTCTCACTGACGCTTCGCTCCTATTGGTCGCAGCGTAATGTTATATAGCCTAAAGCCTTCCTCTATAAATAGACTATCCAACAAAAAAAGATTTTTTCAAATCGGACCAGTAGTTCCTGAGATTAGCGCGTTTAAACAAACAAATAAACAAACTCTTCCGCTTTATAATATTATAGTATAGATAAAAAACCTGGGCCCATAGTCAATATATCCGTGGTATCACTTACGAAGTTCGTAAACTAAAACCTATGATTTGCATTTGACATAAGCTTCGCTTAGCGAATTTGTACGTCACTTATGTCGTTATGTCAAATCCCATACATTTTGTGTTTTAACTTTGCTAGTCACAATAACGATAGTATCTTGAACTTGGGCTCTGAGATGAAAAGAGGTCGTTTATCAGCTAACTAAGTTTTAGAGTGTTTATACATTACGAGAAAACGATGTCCAATATTACAGATAAATTGACATACATATACGTTATAACGATATGTACTGACTAAGTTAACTAAAATACCGTCGCTTCACCTTCACAACCTCGTATCTGTAAAGCTACAACTTTTCAGTAGAGTGAAAAAACTTAATAATTTTAGAATTTTATTATGACATGGATTTTTAAATGAGGTTCAGTTATGTATTATATCTATCTTTTTAACTGACCGAACCTAGATATAAGATATAAAAATAAGTTTTATAGTACGAGAAAACAATGATTTTTCATATTCGATTTTTTTTTAGATACGAGGTTGAGAAGGTGAAGCGACAAATTCCATACAAGGCATTGAATTAGTTAGTAATTTTTGCCACTAGAGCCATAAGTATGTTTCACCACGTTGTCGCAAAAACTCGCAATTATCATATGAATTGGATAAGGGGAAAATGATATATAATATCGCGTAACGTATTAAAGGCTCTTAAATATTTAAATATTCGAAGCATTAAAATACATAGACAATATAGAGCCTGATTATGACAGATGGGTAAAAAACTGCATGTCTGCATATTTGTATAAAAAAGTCAGTGGGCGAGCACCATGTGCAGTCGCAGGTGCCCTCCGTTCCCACACAACCCTTTCAGCGGCCATCTTCCCCTCATCCAGGGTACAAAAACTACTGAGATGATCAAGATCACACACAACCTGAAATGGACCTTAAATTCATTGCACAAGGTGGATATTTGGGGGGCAAAATAATCAAACTTGTATTCTTATTGGGTTATATTTGTCATTAGCTCAAAATTCTACCTGTTCCTATTATATTTATAGACGGTGTCGTGTCATTAGATTTATAGTGGATATAATGCAATCTCCAGTTTTTTGCTTAATCCACACAGAATACGACATCAAAACATGTGGTTTGAGAACGAATTTTGCATTTGACGGCTTTCTCAACGATAACAAGTATTGAGTGTTAGAATAATTAGGTTATATTAACACTTTGGATTCTCGGTCTGTTTTAGAATAGAATAGAAATCATTTATTTGCTTAAATAAGGTACAATATGGTGTTACAGATTTGGTAAATCACTGTCTTATTTTGCCTTTGAGTGGCGTGTAAATTTTTACTAAAGTACCTACTATTATTTTCATTATTAAAATTACGGTCCTTTTTTTGCTGTCTCTGGCGTGTGGCTTTTCAACGTACCTATTAGACAAAGACAGAAATTTGCATTAGCATTTCGGTGGAGTATTTGATTAATAAGATGGATATGAACTTTCAGTCCTTTAAAACATTTTTTGACTAAATTATGGATTGATAGTGTAGTGTAGTTTTCTAGTTGAATCCGTAACTAATTAATTATTTAAATGCTTTACCTTATAGTCATTGTCTTGAAGGTTGTCTTGTTAAGGCTGTATTCCATACTCAGTAAAGAGGTGTTACTGTACTTTTTAAAGTATTTCGTCCTCACAGAGTATAGTAATTACTCTCAGAAATCGTATTATAATTATTACAAAGATATTTCAATTCACTGTACATGGTAAAGCAATATAATATTTTGTATTCGTTCAATTAATAATTGCACCCACATTGTTTCCGGTAGCCGGTTTACCTGAGTGTGTGTGCAGTGCCCAATTTGTGCGCAATACACAACAACACTCACTTTATTTATTTATTTGATTGATTGGCGAGAGCTCAGGCACAGATCATCTTTCTTGTCAGACAATCAGGTGATCAGCCTGATTTGTCCTAACCAAACTTGAAAATAAAATTTAGTAAAATGTTTTAACGCGGGAACTGAACCCACGATCACACAATCTTCGAGTCGAGAGCGAAACACTTAACAGCACGAATGCGCGATTCGCTCAATTAAAATTACAAAATCCAACTTTTTAAATAACAAACCCAAATTGCCTGAAAACGTTGAAACGAGGCAAAAAAGGTTTGATATCTTTTCATCTCGTAAATGGGCAACATTTTGTAGCCAATTAAAGGGACCGGCTGTTGCGGACCTTGGCAATAAATCGCAACCCTACAAAATGTTTCCGCAGCTCGATTGTATAAAACATTTACATAAAAAAGCCTCGAAAGGAAAGTATTATTTAAATGTGGAAAGGAAGTTGATAATTGTACATATCATGGTGATTTTATTAAGTCGAAAAAAGTTTTAAACAGGGTCATGTAGGAACAGTCGTGTTGCCGAATATCACGTTATTATAAATTGAAATTTTTGAATCGAGATATAATAAATTGAATAATAGAAATACATTTAATTAATCTTGAATAAATACTTATTTAGGTTGACGCGTTTTAACGTAATTATTGTAAACGCAAATACAAAACAATCTATTGCATTAAAAATGGCGGTAACAGTTAATGACGTCACAACTCACAGGCCGTTATTACTTATAGTAAATTAAAAAAATTTAAATCAATATTCTTTACTATCGCTGTTTAACATCAAATAGAAAAGAAAAATATGTAGGCAATATACACGTGGCTATGCTCAGTGAATTTAGCATTCTCATGTGTTCACTTTTTTGAAGGACACTCACAATTTAACATTCGCTTCGATTTTTTTCTACCCTTCGGACCCTAAAAAACCTTCTTACAAGTTACCAGCTGACAATAAAGATAGGGAAATTAAGGAGGGCTCCCAAAATTCGCTTTGCGGTGAGTCCGAGCGCCGCCATTGGTCAGCCGGTACAAGCTGTGGCAAGCTGCACTTCAGTTGCATAACACATTTTACGTTCATTTTTATCTACTTTTTTTACATCTGCTTCTATACATTAATATAATTAAACGATTGCTTATTCAGATTTCGGATGTTCCGATAGGGGTAAGTTCATTTGCATTAAAGCTTAGCTCTTAATACAATAAATTAACCTCATTAGTGGGTGTTATCTTATTCAAATTAGGTTATAAGACAAAAAGCAGTTGCAATGTAAAGTATTTTAGGTTATCCCGTAGAAAACGGCTTTAAGCAGTAAGCCCGCCATTTTGTATCTTCTGTTCCTCTAGTTTCATTATTATGTATTGTTGTGTGGCTTTTTAATTTTTATGTATGTGTGCAAAAAGAGTTATCTTTATATATTAAGCGGTAAATTAAAATCGTTTTAATATTATGTAGAGCACCTGAATCAGACATAATTTGATATCACATTAATATTACAAAGGCTGGTGAGTTTTCTTCTTAACGAGCAAAAGTTGTCAACCTGGAATAACTTGTAGACTACTTTTTTATCCCGAAAAGTATGTTATTCCAGAATACCGTTTGTTGCTGGATAACTACGTGCAAGCGAGTAAGCTAGTTATGATAATATTATAATTGAAGACATGTATGGAGATGATATGTAGCATAATTCTGATTTCGATAAAATTTAGTTCAAACTGTCTCTTAAACATTTTAGAATACGTCGTAACGTATTAAGTACATTAATCTAAAGATCCGACTCTAGAATCAATGTATTTAATACGTTACTACATATCCTAAAATGTTTAAGTGACAGTTTAAACCCAATTTTTTCTGGTCGTTTTTTGCGACATAATTATCACCTTCATTGATTCATGTCTTTAACTGATTCGCGGACCAAGGTGCGAGCGGAAAGCTAGTTATTATAATATTATACAGTGTGTAAAAAGAACAGTCACTATAACTTTCAGATACGATTATAATACCTTTCCACATTTCGGAAATGTATTTTTTTTAACTAAAAAAATATATTTAACTTTTTACCATTTTTTATTTTTTTGTCGCGAGAATAACGAAAAAGTAAACATTTTTTTAATACATTTCTAGAATGAGAAAAGGTAGTATAATCATAATATGCAAAAGTTATTGTAACTGTTCTTTTTACACCCGTTATATGTATATAGGTATTATAATAAATGTAATTATTATGCATTTTTAACCGACTTCCAAAAAAGGAGGAGGTTTCTCAATTCGACCGTATATAATATATGTTTTTAATGTATTATTTTTGCACCAATCACGTCACTTAAACCTAAAATCAATAAAACGTTCAACAACTAGGTAGTCGATATTGAATGCACTACATGGACTTAGGAAGTGCTACTTGAAAAACAATGAGAAGTCAAATATTAGTCAATCCGATATGTGCCCGAGTGTTTCCGTAACCGATATTTCTCATTAAACAAGTCTGTTTGTCTGATAAAAAGCGTATGACCGGAGGGTGGCCTGTGTCCGTCGAAGGGTTGTATGTTTGTCTATGTGCTGCTATATACGGAACCGAAAGCAGATGGCCCCGACTACAATTACACTATCAATACTTATTGTATTCTAATTTATATTTTCCCTATCAACAATGTGATAGTGAGTGCAAACAGTTTGGTGTCCTATCGATGCCAAAAGGAAGGGTAATGTTTGAATGTTTATATGTGTGTATGTTTGACGCTTTCGCGGTCCATTGAGCATTAGAGAGTTTGAGAGCTATAAGAATGTCCCCTGCATATCTCGACGCCTCCGGGGTCTATTGGTTCAGAGCTTAGCTCTTGACCCGGAGGAGGTCGTGCGTTCGAATCCCGCTGAGGGAACAAAACTTTCAATGTTCCGAAATCTTGGATGTGTATTAAATTTGTGTATTAATATTAACAATACAAATCTTAAATACAAATCTTATATACGTGGTGTGAACCGTTCGTAGATATTATTATTATTATATCTAGCCCGCTTTCATCATAATCGGTCGCAAAATCGGTGTGGTAGCTATTAGTAGGTATGTGTATTTTATTTCACACACGATGAATCTTTGTAACGGTAGCAGAACGGCCAAGTATCACGTTTTGACTGAAATATAACTGAAGTTAAGTCTGGTAAAGTAAGGAACGCATAGTTCTAGAATCTTGGCTCTACATGAGTTCTGACCACTGTTTCATAGATTTTGATTTTTGATTAAGGTTTAGTATAGAGGTTGTAGGTTTAGAACGTGTAGACTCGCCTTAGCTTAATTTTTACATGAATATGTTACGGTGGGATTCGTATATACTGTTGATTAAAGATTACTCATAACATCAAAAATGTATTAACATATTTTAGCACTTGCTAAGTAACGTTGAATTTACGGAGATTTCACAATACTTTATGTTGCAAACCTTGAAATCCCAGGATTTTTCTCCTGTACTTAAATATGCCTTCTCTTTATCAGCCTTATTGCTTACCTCATAGAAACGGAAAGTAAGAACGTAATAGCCATGTAATTTTGTTAAGTCACTGGCGCATCGTACAATTGTCTGTACTCGAATATTTTACTGATACTTTAAAGCGCTGCATACATCGCCGGTTTAGATTCGCTAAGCGCAACCGCTAGGAAGGAATTCTTCGATGGATGCCAGCGTGTGTTTAGAATCGCTTAGATAATGGGAGGAGAATTGTGCAGGTAACGGTGCATCAGTATCGCGGGGAACTGACCTAAGATGCTACGAAGTGCATTGACGCGCGACGCATACAGTTGGTAGGTATGTCTCGAGATAACCAATAGGAATGCTCCCGCTCTGTTTAATGCGGATGGTTATTATAATATATTTTCGTGTTTTAGGAGTTTAGAACATTAAATTTATAATTCTAGGTAAATCAATATTTGTTTATTGTATTTTTATGAAGAAAAACCTACTACGCCAGATTTTTATTCCCTATATATTTAGAAGTGATAATATTTTTATGGGTCCCGTATATAGAGTTTACTGTGAAAGTACCAGCGATGAAAGAGGAACTTTTTTTACTTATTATGACTATAATATATGGGCAAAATTGTGATGTTGAGGCATTTCTCAAAGAAACATAGAAGTCGAAGATAAGTCTTTCAGCGCTGGTACTTTCACAGTATACTCTACATAGGAGGCACATACACATCCTAAAGTATTATCACTCATTTATTTTACACCTTGTATAGAGATCGCGTAGTTCTCAATCTGCTATAGTATTATTTACATAACTTTTAAACCAAAATATTAAATCTTAGATACTCTATTATGGTGTAAATTAGGTTCGTGGATTGTGCTATCAGATACTGTAATCCATGTTGTTGTCTCTGTCTGGTACTTTGGAATAGCCATCTGGCAGACAAATACAAGAACACGATATTTTTTTCTTGTATTTGTCTGGATTTTCCTAAGTCTCTCACTGAAAAATATTATCATTCAAAAAGATAGTGTAGGAATGAACAACAGATGTTAGTCTTCTTTGTAGCAACTTACAACCCAAAACATATATTTTGACCTTAATGCAAGCGGTATATTACATACTAACTAACCCGTGCCCACTTCGTTGAGCATGGAAACCGTTTAAACCTTCCCGGGACATACACGAATATTTCAAGACCAAAAATAGCCGAATCAGTTCAGCTGATCTCGAGTTCTAGCGAGACTAACGAACAGCAATTGATTTTTATATAGCCTATATTACTCAGTGATAATGTAGCTTATTAATGAAAAATGAATTATTAATATCGGTCTAGTACTTTTTGAGTTTAGTCGTTACATACAAAAATACAAATCTTTCCTCTTTATAATATAGAGTAGATGTGTAGATATAGCCTTCGTAGCAACCAAAACAACAGTAAAATAAAGGACAAAATATATAAGGCATGTAAATTATCATTTTAATATAATCTTGAGAGTGTCAACTTGACCGTAATTCGTATGCCGCCAAGGCCCCGGTGATAACGTGTTTCACAATAGCAGAATTATTTGCGGCGGAGGGCTGCCGCTGCCATGAGCCGTCGCCTTGAGATGCGCCGCAAACAACTGCTGAAATAAAGTGCAGTCGCGCACAAAAGTCTCTAACACTAGAAAGACCAGGAGGCCTACTCAAGATGCCATCGCTAATTGTCGCTTACAAAGTTCGATAGCAAAATGTATGGGATTTGACATAAGCTACGCTAAATGATCGCGATTTGGTATGTCATTTAGCGTACCTTATGTCAAATCCCATACATTTTGTTATCGAACTTTGTAAGCGATAATTAGCGATGGCATCTTGAGTAGGCCCCCTGAGTGATCAAATGACCCCAATTAAGATTTTGATCAATCATAATATTAAAACTATTGTCGACTTTAATTATTTTATTGTTTATATTATTCCGATATGTTTATACAGGTTGGTAGATAAATATTTATTAAAAATGATCAACTACCTAGAAAGACCGCAGTGGTCATTTGACTCCTTGAATATACTCTTCTTGTGGATAGATGAAATAAAAGATTTTTTTAACTGTTCTTTTAGAATCAAATACTTGTTACGGCTTTAATTTATTATATAATGTCTCATAATTGTTACCTTTGTCCTTCTGAAATATTAGAAGTGCTGCAATATATACCAATATGACTGTGAACCGACTGAACTGAACATTTAGACATTACGTACATTTAGTCTCCAATATTTTTATTTTTTCATCACTTAATAAATGTTTTTTTATGTTTTAAGTTCCTTATTTAATACAAAATATTATTAACATTTAAAACCATAACACACAGATAAAATGTAAAAAACTATGAATAAGTCATTTGACCCCACTTGGTATTTATAGGTAGATCAAAATGTCGGTCTTTCTAGTGTTGAATCATCTTAACGTAGTAGTCATCTATATTTTGATGAATGACATGAATGGACAAAAGTGATATGTAGCAAAATTCTGATTTCAAACTTTTTCAAACAAATTGAGTTCAAACTGTCACTTGAACATTTTAGAATATGCAGTAACGTATTAAGTACATTATTCTAAAGATCCGTCTCTAGAATCAAAGTACTTAATACGTATCCTAAAATATTTAAGTGACAGTCTAAACCCTATTTTTTGTGTATTATTTTTTTGCGACATATCACCTTCATGTCTTCGATTACCAATATGATAATTTATTAATATTAGTACCAAATTATATTCATGATTAAAATGTATCGATCTGGAAACTGTTTCTCAACTTATTTACATGCAAAATTTCTATAAAGCACCAACATATCCTAGATTTGTCACGTATAATGTCGACAGTTTTTATAAAAAATCATTAACTTTTACGTAGTCGTGTAAAAATGTTTATTTTGATGAAAGAATTAATAACATCTTACTGTACTGATTTCAATGCATGTTGTGGCAAGCTGAAAACTGTGTCTTGGCTTATTTGCATTGAGCATAATTATTATTCTCATGAATATCATTTTCAAATATTCTACATTACGCACATTAAACATTTATTAATCAACGCCTAATCTTTAGTAACATTTTTCACCACTCTTTTCGCCACACCATGCGAACGTGACTTGATAAGCCCTTAGCTTGTGTTGGCGACTGTACCGTGTGCGCACACGCACTACGTATGTGGGTCAATGGCAGAGCGTGACGCGGCCCTAAGGGCTCTCCTTGAACCGCCAGCGATCTCGTTCTGCTAATAATAATGCGAGAATTTAGCTAAATTGTTTGTGATTCGACTTTGTGGAATTGACAGTTGGTTCGAAATTTGAAAATTCAAAAAAGTTTTTTTGTTCGATGTGCATAAATATTTTCAGCCAGTTTTTTTGTTATAATTATACATAATATTGTAAAATACCTGCTAAATCATGACAGTTAACCTAGATAACATGAAGTGACTATTGAGTGCAAGGGCTGTAACAATTTTCGCAGCTTCTACGAGTACACTTGATCATAAAAATTTACTAGCAAAATACTTATAAAAAACTTAGTATAAAACTTAAAAACTTCATGTAACCGAATTTAGAAACAGTAAACGCACTGATGATGATGTATCATCGATGGCTTAGAAGTTAGAACACCTGCAATCATGTTAGCTTTCAAACAAAAAGAACTAGATCACAAATCACAATCGGTGTGTAATGTAAGTCTGTGGCAATCGTAGCCCCCAAAAGGATGAACCATTTGGGAGCTGTGATGCCACAGACATATCAAACTTATAACACTGTTATTGTGTGCTTATAAATTATAGCAAAGAAAATGTATCTACTTTATGATTAGCGCCAAATTCGGAACCTTACTAAAACCAAACAGAAACGGAACCTTATGGAACCATGAAAACATACAACAGTAATTATTTTATTAATTTGTTATGCATTGTTTTATGTCAAATTTGAGGAAATAAGCTAAAATAACAATAGAGGAAACAATTATTAATTAAACGCCAAAACATTATTTTTCGTGCGTTTTTTTCATGAAGTTTATTATACTCACTAAAAGTTACAAGGATTTTAAATAAGATATGATATTTACAGCGTGTTTACCTTGGTTTGTTGATTTTTTACAGTCGTATGGAAAAATAACTGCTTGTAATAATATACACTATTTAAAAATATAAATTTGCAATTATTATTTACACGAAACAAAAGCTCACAACATGATTTTTTTTACTGACAAAGAATTATTACATTTTAGTAATATTAAGCTATAAGAGTACCTACGTATATTTAGTTTAAGATACTTATTTAAGTATCTAACTATACTTTAATATTTCTGTATCTAAGTTTACTTTGCACTTAATACCATAAATATTTTTCAAGGAATTATTCTATAGTTGCACGTGATTTCAGTAATCTATGCATTGATTATTTCGAATTCAGAACTATCAGCCTGATGATAACCTTCGGGGATTCCATTGACACTAGCTATCGATATAAGCAAGATTAGATATGCAACAAACAAACAAGCATGTTTAAGTAGAACAGACATACATCTGAAGGAAGTGAATTATGTAATTTACCTTAAAATAACTTTCTACCCCTACAGAGCCCTTATTTAGTTAAAAAGTACATATATACTAATAGTGGAAGAGTTTGTTTGTTTGTTTAAACGCGCTAATCGTAGGAACTACGGGTCCGATTTGAAAAATTGTTTTTTTGTTAGATAGTTCATTTATAGAGGAAGGCTTTAGGCTATATAACATTACGCTGCGACCAATAGGAGCGAAGCGTCAGTGAGAAATGTTGCAAAGACGGGGAGACTTTCGATACGTGCGCTGCACGAACGAAGTCGCGGGCATAGCTAGTAATAAATAATTGGAAATGAAAAAGGACCGTCTTCAATTTTAATCTTTTTCATTATCAGACCTTGAATGTAGAGACAAAGCACTCGTCAATACAAAAAAAATCCTAATCTTGATGAGGTTGAGCTGTTTTATAGCGGGGGTCTACCTTCCAGCTCCAGAATCAGATCAGTTCCATCGTAATATGACACTATTATTACATACATGGGGACAAATGAAATTAAAAGTTTATTAAAATAATCACGATACGAACATCTTGAGTAGTATATGTTAAAAAAATTTTGGAAAAGGCAACGCAACCTTAGAGCGAAACCTTTAAATGTATCCGAATTTCCTTGTAAGTCGATAAGAGTAAATAAACGGGAAACCAAAGGGCCTCGCTGGTTGTCGAGGAAGGTCGGAACCTTCTGTGTGGACCGCGCGTTAACATTGATAACTAACACTTATGCAAATCATAAACACGTTACCTCCTAAATGCACGGTACAGTCGGCTACGGAAATTGCTACATACAGGGTCTGTCGTAAATAATGGATAATCCGTAAACTGGAGTTGGTCTAGATGTGAAACTGTAAGAAAATCGTATTTTATTGCCAGGGTTAGACAATTTAGTAAGATAATGGGCAGCTATAGCGCCATACTTTTTTTTTTCACAGTAAACGATCAAAGTTGACAGTAAGAAAAACATTTTTGAAAAATAAACATAAAAAGATGATTTTGAAAATTTTTTACGTTAAAAACACTGAAAATTAATATAAAATTAAATAATACACGTCTTCAGGAGTATAAAACTAAAAAAAATACAAAGAAATACCTAAATTTGATGAAATGGCAATGGAATGAACGAAAAAAGTAGAGAAATTTATAAAAAAGTATAAAATGCTACGCCATTTTCATATGGTTAGAAACCCTGGCAAGAAAATACGATTTTCTTACAGTTTCACATCTAGACCAACTCCAGTTTACGGATTATCCATTATTTACGACAGACCCTGTATATGGCGACTTATGTAAGTAATTCCATGTGATATTGACTAAACGTATTGTTTTAGAAGCTTCAGTCTGAGCCGTGAGACCTGGCAAAGAATTGCGTAGACTCAGTGACTGGGTCTATGCAATTACAGAATTGCATAGATGCATGGCACAGGCCACATCTCACAGCTTACACAACAATTGCAAATATTATAATAAAATTCTGAGACTCTCGTCTCATTTCTATACTTACAGACTATTTAGTTTAGACTGAATCCTAAAATTTCACAAAATACGTCACCCTAAAACTCAGCCCCCTTATTACCCAACTTTGGTGGATTCCTTCGACGAATATCGTGATTTAAAAAGTTAAAATGTCAAAATTAAGACATTTCAACATTTTAAATCTTGTTCTTGAAAAGTTTTAATGACAAAATGCTACCGAAGTTATGTAATCCCTGTTCACATCAAAACTGTATGTAAAAATGTGTATGTAAAAACCACAAATAAAAATTTGCATGATACTATAACGTAGAACATTTAATACTAATTGTCTTTCAATGTTCATCGATTTTTAACGCCGATTGTACTTTTGAAAGGTTAACCATGTTCATTTTCGAGAGCCTCGCCTGTCGCAGTCCACCTTCGTGAATGAATTTCCTATTATAAACCTTGGTCTTTGCAGCTCCAAGCCCTTGCCCTGTGACATGAATATTAATATTATGTTCAGAAAATGGCTGAAAGACCGCACGTCATAGGATAATTGCACACAGGTGTACTGCTCGTTTTCATCATTCTGACCCCAATTATATAAACTATAGGTAACCGAACATCTCAGTGCAGCCACTTCAAATAGAAATGGAACAGTAAAGCTACTCTATTAATGTCTTTTGGGATATTAATTATTCAGTGTAAAATTATATTTGCTTTTATATTTACTTTATAGGTAGTGACTTCACCCCGACTGAGCTTTATCTGCATATTTTTCTGATGGAGTAATTTTTGATTTTTTTGGCAAAAGATAGCCCCATGCGAGATTCCGACGCCTGTTGGGCTAGAATGGGTTCCGAACCGGTGGTAGGCATCACATAGACACGACGTTCAGAAAACATTTAATAAAAAAATATTCTTTATAAAATGTTTTCATTTTGGTACGATACTAAAGTGTTTTGATTTTGATATGAAATGGAAACGTCTAGGCTTATGAAACTGGCAAATTTGATTATCAACTTAATGGATATTGGTTTTTTTGCGGAAAATCATGCCAGTTCGGTAAGTATATTACACTACAAAGCAACGAAACTTTAAAAATTTAAACAATGTCAAGAAAAGAACTCTAGGCATCAAAAACTTACTATTTCATTACATTTTCACCCAAATCCGTTTGCATGCAAGCTGTTGACGATATCCATATTGTTATTACATGGGACCGACCTACTTGTACAGACTAAGATAAAAATCTATATTTTCCTTATTTGAAAATAGAACACTGTAAGTTCACGCGAGTTGCGAGTGTAAATTATTTTGGGGCCCGTATGTACGTTTAATTTTAATTATTTGTATTTTTTTTGGAAAAAGCTGCAGATAATTATGACAAATAAATATTTATTGTAATTTTATATATATTAATCGATGTTTTCCTCTAACTAAGGGTGGTTACACACTATAGTATTCGCGACAGCAAGGTTGCGTTGCGCAAGCCTTACACGTGCGCGCGGCGTGACCTCCTCAACACTTCCGAATTACTTTTGAATACTTGAAAGGCAGCGAGGAAGTGAATTCGTAGGGCCGAGGGACGGAGGCCATATGCCAATCTTCTGTGGCATATACTGTATAGATTACTTGAGAAACTATCAACAACTTATACCGATTTATTAGGTTGTTGCAATAATGACAGCTGTAAACGTTTTTAATATTTAGTCCCGACTTCACCAATGTTAAAGTTAATCCTTCATTAAATATCATGTTGTCCCTCTCGTATTTCGTGTCCAGGAATGAGAAGGTATTTTAACAAGCCATAGTCATGGATAGACTTGGTTCGCTCGCATGAAGTAGATTTTACCCTCTTGGGGGATGAATTTTGAAAAATTCTTCCTTGGTGAATGACTCTTACGATAGAATATTATATAATAGAAACCGTTTAACCCTTCCCTGGACTTCCACGAACATTTCAAGACCAAAAATAGTTTATTTGGTTCAGCCGTTCTCGAATTTTAGCGAGACTAACGAACAGCGATTAATTTTTATATATAAGATTTCAGCGACAATTTTGCCCTATTCATTGATATATTAGTCAAAGAGCTATATAAAATGCAGGTCATATCGGGTGAAACGTCACTCAAATTTTAACAGTCACTCAAAGCATGGGAGTAGCTCCAAATGTAAAATTACATATTTTGTTGTGTTTGATACTCAAAAATTTGATAGCACTTTTGGACGCTTAGAAAATGAATATTTCAGTCCTGTATTTCTTCAGTTTATTCAGTGTTAGGAACATTTTGAACAGGGCGGGATCCGAACCAGCGATTGCCAACCATTGAGATACATGCGCTGAGTGATACCAGCAAACTTGCTGGTGGTTTATATTTATTCATGTTATTCACTGGGAGACGAGGTCGGGCGTTAACTCGACGCCCTTCTAGATTTTTCTCGGAATGAAAAATGTTTATGACTTTGAGATCAGTCGTGGCGTTGACCCATATTTCATGGTGAATTGGGCAGATAACGAATTCAGAAGCTGGTTCACGGTTGTTCCAATATTTGAATAGGCGCGAGTAAATAATGAAAATTAAAATAAGGTAGTTAAATTATTCTCAATTGTATAATCTATTCCGATTTGATGTGATCAACAAATTGTTTTGCTTTTTTATAAATACACATCCTTTAAAATCGGATCATCATAAGATCATTTATCAGAATCGGAAAGAAGTATAAGTTATACAGGCTGTAATATTAATGAGTGATATTACTTTAGGGTATGTATGGGTCTCGTATATAGAGTTTACTGTGAAAGTACCAGCGCTGAGAGAGGTACTTTTTTAAATTATTGTATGGACAAATTTATGATGGCGCATTTCTCATAGAAACATGAAAGTCAAAAGTAAGTCTTTCAGCGCTGGTATTTTCACAGTATACTCTACATAGGAGGATAAATTATTATCACTCATTTATTTTACATTTTGTATAGATAAATGCATGTTTCTTTGGTTTAAATGGCGTGTACAATGTCGTAAGATTAGAGAAAAACGTGAGCGATAAACGTGTGGTCAGCTAGTAATTAGCATTTTATATCCTTAGTAAGATACTTCTAAAGGTCGCATAAATTTATTAAAATTGAAAGTACAATTCTAAAACTAAATTATTATAAAGGTTTGCTAAACAGTAGCGGAAATATACAAATTTTTGTTTCACTTTAGTGGTAATATAGGTAGTTTACGTGCATTTTTGAAAGACGTAAAAATTGCAAAAATATATTCGTAGCAAAATAGTTTATACTTCGTAGAAGGTCGTAGCGCGGCGTAGCAGGAGCTACGGCTTACGGCTACGCGAAATCGCTTTGCGAATTTTTCGCTTGCGAATTTTCATAACTATGTTTTTATTTTGTACAACTTTAATACTTTTATTTCAAGGTTTAAATAAGAACAGTAAAAGTGAATGTAACATGTCGCAAATTTTTTACCCAGAAAATTTAAGTTTAATCAGTCACTTAAACATTTTAGGTTACGTAGTAACGTATTAAGTACATTGATTCTAGAGACGGATCTTTCGATTTATGTACTTAATACTATTCTAATGCCCGTTTTCACCAACTGTCTCCTAAACTATTCTTATGTAAGTGACTCTTTAGCTAAGTGATCTCCTAAAATCGTCTCCTACCTAATTTCATTTTCACCAAGATAAGTAACACCTAACTAGGGAACTCCTAGTTAGGTGACATTATTTTTTTTTTAATTTGCGCTCATACTATCGATTATTAATCGATAAATGTAACCATTCAAAATTCTAGTATAAATAATTAACATATAAATAATAAAACATAAATACATCCAAGTTAGTGTAGTTTTGCATGTTTTAGTAAATTATTCAGTGGTTTCAATAGCCAAATTGGTAAAACTATGACATAAAGCGTGTTTAATACTATACTGTAGTGTAAATTAAAAAGTAATAATGTCAGTTGTTCATAATATTTTGATTTGATGCTGTTTGCGTATTTTTCTACGTGTTCAAGGTGTTACAGCCTCCAAATACTTCATTTAATCCTTAGTAGTTAATTACTATATAGTTTTTTGTATTATTAGTATGTTTTAGTAATTACAATTATTATAAGCAAAGCGGAAAAGCGCTATAGAAGTCTAAACTTTTCTGCAGACGAAAATAATAGATTGTTAAAGTATTAGGCTCGCAGTATATCAATTATTACTAAAAGGTATTTGTACAAATAAAATTATTTATTATCTAAACATACAGTACTCAATGGCATATAAATTATAACCTTTAAAAATTTTGACTAAAGTATGTAATTAATGTGAAAATCATAAGTAACTAGGATCAATGGTGGTAGAAACTTGTCTAATTTTCTATTAATTGTTCTAAATTTGGTATTGCCAAATTATTCCATGCCAATCATTGCCAAAATTACTGTGGTATTAAGTTTAAGCCGTAAGCCTACACCTAGCACAAGAAATCTTTTTAAAATACCATACAGTCGCTCCACTGTGTTCACATAATAAAACAAGAATGTTTTATTATGTACTTCATTATATTTTCTCTCACCCTGATTAATGAGATTTAAGTATGGAGTGAGACGATGACTGCAATTCAAAATTGAACACAGATTGCAATTCAATTACCTTATCTTAGCAATTAAAAAATTTATATATGTATATAAGTACATAATTGAAGGCACTAAATATGTGGCACATTTATGATGATTGTGTTGTCCAAGTCAATAACAATAATTGTGAAATCTTTAAATTGTTGCAGGTGGTTCTACGGACAAGAATAAAATTAAAAAATTATATTATAATATTAAAGTTTTTAATGAGTGTAAAGCAACATATTAATTTTAATAGTAACAAATCAAACTAAAACCATTAAAGTGATTTTACATTAAATAAAGTGTAATTATTTACCATCATTTTGATTAGACAAATTTTTCTACCTTTATGGATATCCACTATCACCTAAAAGGTATGATAGTCCATAAATACGTTCTTTAAATTTGTAATACCCACTACCATTTTGATATAAAGTGGAGTGGCATGTTGATCCTGGCCAACAGGCAAACATCAGTGATCAGTAGATTAGCATCACATAATTATTATAGTTTGTACATTAATAGATATATTATAAGCCTTGCAGTTTCCAAACTATTCTGCAATATTGCCACCTGGTAACATTAATAGTAGTACTATGAATTAGTTAATTATTCATTTTATAATTAATAATACATTATATTTGAACTATATTAATATTATAGTGTACTTTTACTTTTGAAACCTAGGATAATAAATAGTATACACAAGTGTATTTAAGCATTAATTTAGTTTTGTTTTAGTATAGATTATGGAATAGGTGATTGTATTTTGATGTGTGTACAATCTAATGCAACCAATGACATTTGGAATCAAGTAATTTTATGTATTCCTTTCTTACTGTTACCATAGAAGCAGAAACTTGTTTAACAATGCGCGGCAACAAGTAACACTGATGCTAGACAAGTCACCAACAGTCGAGAGAAAATTGCCTGTGGCATAATATTATCTTAGTTGTTAATATTTGATTTTTAAGTGATAAGTAAGTACCTACTTACTGATTTATTTCTAAAATTAAAAACTATTTTAGTATTAGGTAATAAAGTATGTTTTGCCTGCCATAACTTGTGACATAGTTTACTTTTTGTATGAAATTGTATCAGAGAGATAAAAATTGAAATATCCAAGCAGGTAGTTGTACAGGTACTTAATTTACAAATTGAAAATATTCACTGATTTGTTTTCGACATAATAATCAGAAAATGATGCATTGCATTGGTAACTAATTTCAAGCGTGTAAAATATAAATGAATAGTAACTGCCTAGGTACTATTATGTTCATAGGTACTTCAGAATATGTTCAAGTTTTCGTAAAAATACTTATTACGCTCTGTTTCGTCAACCTGTATTACATGAAGAAGTCGATATCAACGTATTTATAGATTTCATTGGCGACATAAACGGGGTATTTTCGGCAACAAATCCGTATTAAACAATTCAATAACTTCAACGGCGTCTAAAGTTTCCAAAAACTAGCTTAGATCGTCTTCCATTTCAAGGGATTGAAATATTTTCAATCGCAATAATATTTGTTAGGTGACAGATATGAGTTAGGTGACAGTTAAGTAGTGAAATATCGGGCCCCTAAAGTTAGGGGGCTCCCTAAGGCCTTAGGTGACACCTAAGCGTTGGTGAAAACCATTTTTCTTAAGAGATTCCCTAAATAGCTCTTAAGAGACACCTTAAGTTAGGAGACAGTTGGTGAAAACGGGCATAAAATATTTAAGTGACAGTTGTAACTCAATTTTCTCGAAATCATAATTTTGCTAAATATCACATTCATGTCTTCAAATATTAGTATTAGTAGGTATTAAAAATGTTGCCATTTGCAGTACGAGCTCAAGTTGCTTTGATCTATTAGTCTTTTTACGAGGACCTCTCTGGTCTAATTTAAAGTTCATTAAAAAGCTGTTGCGCGTATAATGTCCTAAACATTAAATCAACATAATTATAATATTAAACTCATTTACGTAACATAATAAGGCCAAACTCGAAAAACGTAATATAAATTCGAGATCCGCCGCGGAGGCCTTGCGGAAAACCTTAAGCGTAATTAATCGATGACGGCATTAAAGTGATCAACATTCGACTCGAAGCCCTTCACGCACACACGCACAGCGCACACACGCGAAAACGCCGCGCCATTGGTCAATTTTTACACGCAGACGCACACACGCTCGTGTACTTTGTTTTGCTGTTAGATTCGCGTGTGTGGTTGCGCAAGAGCATAGTAGAGGCCATTGACTCCTGCGAGGCCGCCATGTTGTCGCGCGGGGCGCGGGCGGGGTGCGGGGAGTACGATGCGGGAGGGGGGGGGGGGGGGGCAGTGAAGCGCGAATTTAGCCGCTTCTGTTCCGCGCGGTTTCGTAACCATCGCATTAACATGGCGGTCGCTCGGCAATACGTTCAAATATGTAGATAACAGGCGGATATCGAAGGCAATTACAAGGCAAATGCCAGCGTAAATATATTATCAGCTTCGACCAGCTTAGGCTGTACTTTGGTGTTACAGATGCTAGTGTTTTAGTGTGGAATAACCACAAATCAAATATTTTACTACCAACGCAATATTAGATACTGTACGGAGGCGTCTAACCTATATCAGGTTAGACGCCTCCGTGGTCTAGTGGTTCAGAGCCGAGCTCTCGACCGGGAGGTCATGGGTTCGATTCCCGCGTTGGAACAACAAATAATGTTGTTTTCAAGTTTGGTTAGGACAATGCAGGCTGATCACCTCATTGCCTGACAAGAAAGATAAACCATGCGTCGGATTCGCATGTAAAAAGTCGGTCCTGCCCCTGATCTCCAGCCAGTCGTGTCGGTTATCCGTCCTACGGGGCTACTCTGGAGTCTCGAGGAGTGATTCTGTGTATTGCGCACACACTTGGGCACTATATAATAACTCCTCAATGAAACCTACCACCGTCGCCGATATCGGTATATAAAGCATTATTACCTATATTATTAGATATAGGTAATTTTTGGTTTTACTTTAAAATATTTAGTTTTATAATTACCTATGAAAAGGTGGCCAACCACATTTGCTAACAGTCAAAATAAAAAAAAAACTACAGAAAAACTGTAGTAAACCCCATTTAATATTAATAGCGGGCTGTGAATTTCTATTATTTACAACAAGATAAAATGTACTTAAATAGGAAAAAAGCTAAAAATATATATCACTGTACACATTATGTACGTTAATAGGAAAAAAAAACATAATAAAAACAAAACTTTTAACCCGATGTGTGTACAAAATTATATAATAGCCCATTATTACAAATCATTTAACACCCTTTTACTAAAATTAGATCATTAGTTTAGGCGCTATGGTGAAACAAACATAGGGCACCAGACTGTATTATTATAATGACTGCCAAATCCCCTCCTATTCGCGTAAAAACATATTAACAGCCGTAGGTATTGTTTCTCGTTATACCTACTCATGACTTCATTGTATGCTAAGTTTTAAGAAAACCTCATCAAATGTGTTCAAAAGTAGAGTAAATGGATGTCTTGTCTTTAGTCTGAATTATTGAAAACAAAAACTTTCACAAAAAACGTTTTTATCCATATATTTTTAAACATATATCCCGCCGCTCACAGCAAACCTAAAATCCAATCTTACACCAATCAGAAAAACAATCTCGAGCGATTTATTTATCGATTATCTTGAGTTACGACGAAAACTGACGAATACGAGAATCGATTACACGTCCATTCGATACAAAATGGGTCACGTATGTCGAAATATCGAGTGATTTCGGTGATAATAGAACAATTCTGTTGCGCAAGAATATTCGCGAACAGATAGCGGTAGGTACGAATGGCCCTGTCCTCTCGCGAGTCCGGTTATGCCGTCTCCCTCCCTTGCGTATATATTAGTACCTCCGTCCCTCTCTACGCTGACATACATAGAGGCATGTACTTGGTTGCGAAACGCCGCGGATTATGTAGCAGGTGGAATGTACCGCAAACTCGTTTTAATGAGTGCTTTCACATGCGTGAAAACAACTAGTTTAGCGCTATTTTGATTGGCTTCTCAAATATTACTATTATGCATAAATATTACTTGGAAGATAAATTTGCAAACAAACAATCGAGGTACCTTTGTATTGCTTTATGTTTCAATATCAATTTGTATTTCAATCACTTTAAAATAGCTGTAAGTCAGAACTTGAAAGACTGTCATAAGTCGTCGCATTACTTTCACAACCTCGTATCTAAAAAAAATACAACTTTTCAGTAGAGTAAGAAAACGTAATAATTTTAGATTTTATTATAATATTGATTTTAAATGTGATTCAGTATTGTATCTAGTTTGTATTAACCTAAAGGTTAGGTCAATACAAGCTAGATATAATCGAGAAAACATTGTTTTTTTAAATGCGGTTGATATTTGAGAAGGTAATGCGACGAAATCATAATACGTATAGTATAGTAGTATGCTACTGCAAAAAATAGAGAACATTCAAATTTCAAAACCATTGTTTATAGTACACAGTACAGATTTACAAGAGGCTGACTTTATTCGTTGTTTATAAAGAATATGACATAATATTATAATTTACTAGCTGTGCCCGCGACTTCGTACGCGTGGAAAAGTGATTAAGGGCACTTTAGTATTTTTAAATATATTTTTAGTTTATTGGCGCAACCGCTGACAACTTTCGCTAATTTAATAGTTACTTCCCAGTGAATCCCAGTGTTGATCCCTATCCAGCAAGTCACGTACCCGGCAAGCCTCTTGGTATGCAGGGTATAATAATAATATAGTACCATCCTTTCGGGGCTCGGTAAATTAGGTCTTCGAACAATATGCAGAAGTCAACAAAGGTATTCGAAGTCAGGATTCGAATGCAACGTATAGACCTAGCCAATTTTTCACGTTAATTTAGTAAAAACCTTCGATGTCCGTCTGTCTGTCTGTCTGGGTGTCAAAACTTTAATACGTGTAGGTATCAAGCTAAAAATCATATTAAATACTCAGGATCTTCTGTCCCTTCTGGCTCTACCTAAAGATTCAGCCGATTATGTCGCTAATTTTCAACACTCCAAAGGGAACTAAAACCTAAAGGTTACTTCCCGGGAACTCAGAATTTTTAAATTTGATATAAAGCAACGTCTTAATAGTGCCGACATAGGATAAATTGCGAAACCATAAAAATATCTTTAATTTTTTTGAACTTACTACCGTTTTTGTCATTAATGTTTTGAGATATTAAATTGAAACTTATATTGCAATTACATACTAAGGACGTATTTAAAACGAAACTCTCGGTTAGACATGGGTGCAGTGGCACGCCCCGCCGAGGATCCAGCAGGCTTACTCTCGACACATCCGAGAATCGATTACTTTGGAACTAATTAGGATAAAGAAAACCGTTAGAAATAAACAAACGTAAATTTATTCGGGAGTATGCGGCACGATCGAATCTGAATCAAAATCGAATCAGTTTAGAGAGTTAGGCCGATCGGTTTTAGTAGCATTTTTTTATTAACCTACCGTAAGTATAATAATAATAATATAAATAAATGAAATTTAGTTTTAAAGAAAATATAAAATAAAAAGAAATTAAATTTGAATGGTTGATGCAGCGCGGTTCCCGCCGCGCTTCATACAAACGTCCAGCAATTTTTTTTAATTGTCATAAATTGTTTGTTATTTATGAACCGATTGAGATGAATTAATAAATATTAAGTCAAGATTACTACATTATAATATGATTGAACCACATCTAAATCGGATAAGCCGTTTCTGAGATTAGCGTGCACAAATGCACCGACAAACAGACAAAATTTCAAAAAATTATTGTTTTGGGTACTATTGCATACTTAAATAAAAGTCTCCTATAACACAGGCACAGATAGCACAGTTAGCGGCTGTGCGTGGTTAAATTCAAACACCGGTACTGCTTGTT
The DNA here is from genome assembly GCA_905187575.2 of Celastrina argiolus. Classification (NCBI taxonomy): domain Eukaryota; kingdom Metazoa; phylum Arthropoda; class Insecta; order Lepidoptera; family Lycaenidae; genus Celastrina; species Celastrina argiolus. The sequence continues at coordinate 13,111,749 of LR994599.1, read as the reverse complement.
AGCACATTTTAATAGTATTTTTTACCCAGCAGTGGGGTGGAGCTCCTTTGGTTGACCTTCGCCAAAGTTCCTACCAGCATCTGATACCTACACTAAACCAGCCCGGCTCGGACGTACGACGTAGCAGCCGGCGGCGCCCGGTCGAATCACGGCGAAACGATTTTAATTTTGCTATACCTATTTCCTAAACTATTCATTATATTTGCATGGTATAAAGGGCAAATATAGTCTTCATGGAATGCTTAAGCCAACTAACGTATTAAAATGATAAGGATTAATACAGTGATGGTATAAATAGCTTTCCAAAAACCGCTTAATTGCCCGTTTTTTTAGTTTATCGCGAAAGGCATTCTTTTAATAATACAGTTAGGTAATTAAGTTGATTTTATACAATAAATGATAATTTATTTCAATTTGTGAAGTAAGTTCAAAAATACAATTTTTATATTATTATTATGACACTGACACTTGTCTTCCCAGAAAACAGCTGTGTAAGCGATCCCCCCGCGCCCCCCTCACGAACCGTTCGACCGCAGGCCGCGCGCGCGAAATTCATCCGACTTGCTTCAAATTTATCGTCACTGCTCGGCTCCTATGTATCGTAGCGTTATGTTATATAGCCTATAACCTGCCCAGGAATATGGGCTACAATCGTACCAAGTTTGGTTAAAATCCCTTCAGTAGTTTTTGTTCCCATCGTGCACATACAGACAGACAGACAGACAGACAGACAGACAAAAATTTTACTAATTGCATTTTTGGCATCAGTATCGATCGCCAATCATCCTCCAATGTGTATTTTGAAAAAATATTCAATGTACAGAATTGACCTCTCTACAGTTTTATTATAAGTATAGATAATGCATAGTCATTAGACTAGATAACAAAATTCAAACCTCAATTATCCCAAACAACCCAAAACGTGGGACACGTAGTAAGTACACTTTTGGTATTATTTTTGCTAATATTTAAATTTCGTTACTATTAATATTCGATAATACTATTAATAGTCGATAAGTTATTTAACATTTACTGTACACGTGTTTTATACTCAAATATACAGATTTCCGGTAATATAAAATATCTACAGTCAATGGCGACCATTTAGGTCGCCAATCGCCATTGAGTGTAGATATTACCGCGTATATTGTGTAAAATGTAGATATAAAATAAAAATGAAGATATCCGTGATGAAGCCTGGTTTTGATTCAGAGGGAAGCACTAGCCAAGTGTACAGGTTACAGGGTTTTCAAAAGGCCTACCTTCGTAAGATCTATATAAGCCAAAAACCAACTACGTTTAAAAAAACCGACTTCAATAACTAAAAAGCATAAAATAATACTTGTATAATGTACTTGTTGAAGTCGGTGTCAGCAAAGGTGAGATGCAAGTCAGCAACTTTAGGATGTTGTTCTTTTAGCTGACACGGAATCCAAAAAGAACGTTACATTATAAAAGTATTATTTTATGCTGTTTAGTTGTTGAAGTCGGTATTTTAAACGTAGTGTCTTTTTGGCTAATAAACATAAAGGTATAGAAGGTAAGCACCTACATAAGAAAGCACTTACATACATTACAAAAACAGGCTAAATTGAGAAGCTCCTCCTTTTTTGGAAGTCGGTTAAGAAGTAGGAGTTGTAGGAGCCCCATGCCACTAGTAGGCAGGGTGTCCATGCCACTCCAGAGATTTGCAAGCGAAGGTAAGAGGCGGGGTTGCCTGTATCCAATGCAATCTCCTCCATGACGCATGCGCGATGCACTTCTGCAAACCTTAGGTAATGCTTATTGGCTAAGGGCCAAAAAGGGCTCACAAGAACTAGGGCGAATGAGTATAAGTACTTTTTAATACTGGACAAAAACAGAGGGGTTATACGTTTGACGTGTCTCTCGGATAAACCGATTTTGATCTAGTTTGTTGACATGATCGAGTGTTCTATATTCATCATCATCAATTCTATTCAAGGGGATACTATTCATTGGGTTTATATTTATATTATATCGCGGTAAAAACAGCTTTTAATTCTTAGACGCACTAAAAATCATGCACATCATTTGAATGATTTTCAGTTCTATTGTATTAGAGTTGAGTTCTATTTTCAGTGTGTTCACCAACTCCGCGATAAAAATGCTAAAAATTAGGGCTTAGGTTCACCAGCGGCCAGTCCTACGTAATGTTGTTAGCCGTCCTAATCTTGCAATCTTAGTCCTTCGAAGTTATTTACTTAGGTACAAACAAACGACGCCATTTTCGGATTAGACTCTCTCGCAAAGGATTCCGTACAAAACGGCAAAAACATATTGTATCCTGTGGCTTCCACTTAAATCGGTTTTAACTATTACCTGCGTAGCGCAGTGGTTCAGCTAGTTGGTGCTCGAGCGAGAGGTCGCGGGTTTGAATCCCGCCGAGAGAAGAAAATGTTTTCAATGTTCCTGAATCATGGATGTGTTATTAAATTTGTGTATAATATAGTAAAACTTCTTCGGATACTTAGCACAGGGCCAGATTAACGTGGTGTGAAGCGTCCATAGATATTATTATTAAGGGCTAATCAATCGCCAGATAACTTTTAGACTCCTCTCACATTGACACAGAGTTGCGTAGCGCTTATTCGTGTTTATCCCCATAGCATGTTCATCTATATTTAGTAACTATTAAGGTACAAATTATGAATAGGCATATAGTATGGAGCGAGCGGTGCTAACTGTGAAGCGATGCACGGCGTCCAGAACTCGAAACTCGTTGGATCTCGGTACTGCAGGCTTACTCCCAACACAATCGAAAATCGAATCAGTTCGATTTCAACGGCTTTTGGTATTTTATTTAGTGGATTACTTTGGAACTAAATAATCGTCAATTTATTCGGGAGTACGCGGCACGATCGAGAATCAAAATCGAATCAGTTTGGAGAGTAATGCCCCTGTTCTTCCTAGTGAATGTATAGAAAAATGACGCGACGTGACGCTACATGATGAACGTGTGTCTTTAACAAATTTTGTTTTATTCCTCATGTAAAAGTTATCTTTAAATTAAAAAAACAGCCCTTAGTATAATAATATGCGGCCTGATAAATGATTAACAGAGAATACTTAGTGCGAAGTCTTAGCGATGCCAAAAAAATGGCAAATTTTAGCCGTCTATGTATTTATTTATATACTAGCTGTGCCCGCGACTTCGTACGCGTGGAAAAATGATTTAGGGCAGTGTTATAATAAATATGTTTTAAAAGAAGTAGGCTGATGAAGTATTAATAAATAATAGTTTACCGTCAAATAATGGCTCGGACATGCCATATGAAGACATAGGATTACCCCCAATAGATGTAACTATATCTTGAATAGTCAGACATAACTGCTCAGCATCAAAAAGTACACAGAACACCATCATAACTACAAACAAATGGCGCAACCGCTGCGGCTGAGGACTTCCGCTAATAGGTACTTGCCAATGTTGATCCCGATCCATGCCCGGCAAGCCGCTTGGTATGTAGGGTATATTAGATATATTACCATCCTTTCGGAGCTCAGCAAAAGAAGTAGACCCGAACAACGTGCAGTAGAGAAGTTATTAGGATAATATTATTCGGATACCCCGTATAAACCCGGCCAATTTATCTCGTTAATTTACTCGTAGTATAGGATTTAACTTCGTGGTCCATCTGTCTGTCTGTATGTCAAAACCCTTTATCTCAGAAACACGTGTAGGTATCAAGCTAAAAATCATATCAAATACTCAGAATCTATAACTGTCCCTTGAAGCTGTGAAAAAATCAGACTTGTTAGCCACCGCAACCAAAAGATACAGCCGTTTAAGTCGCAATTTTTTGTAATTTTCCACACTTTCAAAGGAATTAAAACCTAAAGGATACTTCCCGGGAACTCAGAATTTAGAGATAATCAAGCAACAACATTTTAAATAAGTGCTGACAAAGGATAAATTGCGAAAACATAAAAATATTAAAAAAAAAATTAACTTACACTACCGATTTTGTCATGAATGTCTTGGGGTATTAAATTCAATCTTATATTACAAATACTCAGGTCTCTAATATCTTCAAGCTGTAATCAAATCAAAATGTATGTAGCTCTCGGTGCACAAGTCCAACTCGCACTTGACCAGTTTTTATTTATTTATATTATTATTACTAACCTACGCTAACAAATATGTACATACAGTACTTATCACAAAGGACTTTACAGCAAAAGTACCTACTAACTGATTTTATACAAAAAACTTTCGTAATAAAGAAAGTCAAGAAAAAAACTTAGATTGTCCCTAAATAATATAATACATATAAATAAATGAAAATCACTTTTATCGAATGCCATTCTCTCCCGGTACGTTCGCTGCGAATAAAATTTGAAGCAGCGCGCGGCTCCCGGGCCCGGCGCGCTTCCTACAAACGTCCAGCAAATACGACATGATGTTTTTAAATTGTCATAACTTTTTTATTTATAAACCGATTTACATGAAAAAAACACTAAATATTAAGTGAAGATTGCCGCAATATATTAGTAAAAAGTACATTTACGTGGGATAAGCCGTTTCTGAGATTAGCGTGCACAAACCCACAGACAAACAGACAAACAGATAAACAGACAAACAGACAATAATTCAAAAAATCATTGTTTTGGGTACTATTGGGTAAATAAAGGTCCCCTATAATATTTTTTCTCAAATATCTTCAATGTACAGACACGACTTCTCTACAGATTTATTATATGTATAGATATGTATAGATTATGTTCCATCGTAGCGCTCGCCTAAACTACTGATTCTTGAGTAATGCCCCAAAGCTGTGTCATCGGATTCTTAATCTCCAGGGTAACATAACGTTTGTAGTTTTTAACCCCACTACGTAAATTATTTTTCGGAACCCTAAAAAGATGTGCGTGTCTATGGTCCCGATTTTCAGCGCGACACGCCAGCGATGGCGATAAGATAACGACAATCGATATTTTCGCGCGATTCCTCCGGCGAACTGGACACGAAAGGTCATAATGCGAAATACAATCCTACACGAGACCAATTAACGTGGCATAAAATTTTAATATGCGGTGTATGTTACTAATGTTTGCTGTACATTTTTATTGCAGAGATCCTAATCACTTCAGAAACTAGTGGAGAATCTGGAAGAGACAGGACTAAAGGGTTGCAGGCTTTAGCCAACGTTTTTCATCGTTTCATTGCAAGAATAATGCAATGCTATGCAGCTTGCATCTCATATTCGAGCTTTTATTAATTTTTTTATCGCTATTTTAAGATATTTTTTAAAGTAGCACCGCTTTACTTTTTACGCTTTACTGCTGCTAGTTGTTGTTACTGAAAAGCATTTAAGGTATACCGGGTTTGATCTTATTATTATGATAATACAGTTCATCTTAGCTACACCAATCTTATGATAGTTGCCTTATTTTTGTCGCCAGAAATCCAGAATGTCGAAAAATGTAGTGTCTACACTTACATTCCTATATTCCAGATTCAAAAATTTTGTTTGTCACTAAACTTGTAACAGACCAGCCTAATTAAAAATGTTAGATAACTATAATCAACCTCTATTTTTGTACAATATAAAGTAAGAACTTCTATATCACGCGCTAGGTGTCCTAAGAAAAGATAGCCTCACTCTAATATATAGAGAAGATTCTGAATTTTCACATTTTTGCTTGTCACTGGAACTGTAACAGACCTATAATATCAAATGTATATTTTTATAATAGACAACAATCATGCTATATTTACACAGGGTGATTCATGTTTTATATAATTACGGACGCGTAGAGCATTATTTATTTTGGCACCTCATATAAATTATTAGAATATAAAGTAGAGAGTAGAGACTACTCTACCACGGGTTATCCTTAGAACTCTACAAATGCACATTCCGGAAAAGATTCTAGATTTATTTATATATTATTATATTATTTTTAATAATCATGACATTAACAATTATACCTGTATATTTTAACAGATCGTAAAACTATTACAATACAAACTGCATTTAATATTTCAGGCGAGCGTATGTCAAGCAAATTATTGTGAATCTCAAACGAGACATAATGGTCGTAATGCTAGAACTGCCAGTCCAACTGCCTCTGAATAATGCATTGTGTGCTTTCAAAGGAAAACTGTTTGATACTATCAATAGGTATATTCTATACAGGTTGATTTTTAGTTATTAAGCCGAATATAGAGTGAAGAGAATGACGCGTAGAGCATTTTTTGCCTTGGCACCTCATATAAATTACTTAATATAACTAAAAAAATCAAAGGTCTAAAAAGTATGCTGGGGCTCGCGGGCTCCTAGGATATACAGGGTGTAAAAAGAGCAGTCACTATAACTTTGGGATAGGATTATAGGACCTTGACTGATTCTAGAAATGAATTTTTTTCATTATTTATTTTAAAAAAAAAATATTATTTTAGTCGCAAGGATGAACTGTTTGGAACAACGTTCTGCATTAAATTCTTAAATTTTATAATTTTTGCCCTAGTACGCAATGAACGTCTTACGCGTGCTATTGACCTCTCAGCGTAATCAGCTGATCGCTGTGTTGTGCACGTTGTACATTGCCTATTGAAAAATTTTAAATTTTTAAAACAGTGGATTAAAAGCAAATGACTAGTAGCAATGGATATATCTCTTGTCTGGCTATTACCCCACGAAGTTAAAAAAACCGACTTTTGTAGGTAAGAAAAAGAACATACTAATTGCAATAGTGAAACGCTTATGTCATACAAAAAGTTTGTAAGTAATACTGACTAACTTAAAATATTTAGGAAAGAGTGCCCGATTATCGGAACTACAAAAAATAGGCAGTGGGGCACCCTAAATCTCTTAAAATCACCCATGCTTGAAACTAGCTGGCGCCAATATTCACTCCTACATAAATAGAAGAAGTGATTAATAGATTCAGTCATTTCACCAACATCTGTTAGTGGTAATAGTTTGTCAAAATACCATGACATCTCTTTAATTATGAAAGGATGTCCGTAGCGCAGTGGTTGAGCGCGTTGGTGCTCGAACGAGAGGTCGTAGGTTTGAATCCCGCCGAGGGAACAAAAAGTTTTCAATGTTCCTGGGTCATGTGTATTAAATTTGTGTATTATATAATAAAAATCTTAAATATGTGTATAGGATAAAAGTATTAAATATATTTCCGTTGTCTGGTACCTGTTACACAAGTTCTTCAGATACTTAGCACAGAGCCAGATTGACGTGGTGTGAAGCATCCCTATAATATATAAAAAAAATGGACGTGGTGTTAAGCGTAAAAAATATTACGAGGAATGAAAGAGATAACACGATTCAATCGACCATTAGCATGCGTTGGTAAACTTGGGACTTATCCTCTCTGAATCTGCTAAACTGGGATAATGATCGTGTGATTAATGAACCCCGTTTATATTTGACACGGCCTATTGGCGGGGTGTTGAGAGAAATGAGCATTCTCCAACACATGGGGTCACTACTATTTGGCAATTCGACGATATCTGCTAATGATATTTAAATACGTAACCATGTGTTTATACGCAAAAAATGTTTTCGCTAGAATTTTTGTTGAGATACTGTGTCACAGCATTGAACTAATATTAGTTATAACTCAATGTGTCACAGTAATTATTTCTATAGTGTGTGTTTTTCACCGGAATATGCCAATAAAATAACATTAAATACCTCCCACACCGATTTCGGTGACGGTCACCGGTATCATTGAAATCAGGCCAGCTACGCAGGAGTTATTCTATAGTGGCCAAGAGTGTGTGCAATACACAGAAGTACTCTTCTCTCTCTTCCTTCAGACTTGTAGCAGAGTAGGACGGATAACTCCGGAATGAAGCGCGCTACACGTTGCCGACAGCACGTGTAGTTTAAGTGTAGTATTAAGTATATTTTGTATGTATGTTAAAATCAAAATCAAAATCAAAATCAAATTCCTTTATTGCTAGAATGTAGTACATGATGATCTTATAATATATGAGAGGCGCTTATACATTCTGCCACTACAATGGCGTGCAACACATTAAAATAATAATAATAGTTACTAAACAATAAATTATAAGTGATATTTTACGATTAAACAGTATAAATTAAATATTTCCATTTTAATAATTGCATTTTCTTAATTCAGGTTAAGTCAAAGATTCTAGTAAATAGTAATTATAAAATAGAAATAAATTGATTACAATGTCAAAGGACAAATTAACAATAAATAATAATAATTAATAAAGATTTAGGTATTACAATTTTAATTTGAGCATTTAATAATAAAGTTGTCAACTAATAAAGAGATAAAGATAAAATATTGATAATGAATTAATACTTAATGATAATGAATTAATACTTAATGTTAATGTAAACTAATTAAAGGATAATAAGTATTTGTCAATATATGTAGTTATATTCTAGAATATTTACACATTTATTTTATGTTTTCGTCAAATTTCATGTATTCGTCAAGAGTATAGAAAGAGTTTTCTAATAACCATTTTGATATCTGTGTTTTGAAATTAATTAAATTCAAATTTTTAAATCTGTCGGGAAGTTTATTGTACACTTTGATAGCGCTAATGCAAACATTTCTTTTGTATAAATCTAAACGACATTGGGGCATATATAATTTATATTTAAATCTCGTAGGAGCACTTCTATTATTTACATCCGAGTTCACTATGAAATATTCCGGATTTTGTTTAACAAACACACAAGTATCACGAATATATAGACATATCAGAGGCAATATGCGAAATTTAGTAAACAGAGGTTTACAACTGTGCATGGACCAGGCACCACAGATAGCCCTTATACATTTCTTTTGCACCCGAAAAGCCTTTTCAATATTAACTGAGTTCCCCCACAGCAGCAGACCGTAGGAGAGAACCGAGGAAACGTAGCCGTGATATGCGGTTAACGCAGCTTCCGTAGAAACTTTAAGTCTTAACGTTTTAATTGCAAACACAAATTTATCTAGCTTGTCGCATACGAAATCTATGTGGGCCTTCCAGTCACAGTGCCTATCAACCATTAGTCCTAAAAAATTTGTGAATTTAACGTCGTCGATTTTAATGTCCGTATATGTAATATTTATGTCAATAGGGTGGGTACGGTAGTCGCGAAATTGAATTAATTTAGTTTTGTCAAGGTTAACTTTTAAATTGTTATTTTTTAGCCATATAAATATTTTGTCAAGCGTAGAAGATATTGTGTTTGGATACGATTGTTTGCTTTTACATTTAATGAGTACAGTTGTGTCATCTGCGAATAAAATGGTTTCTTGTTCAATAGCGTTAGGAAGATCATTTATGTATATTAAAAATAGGAAGGGGCCGAGTAGACTTCCCTGAGGAACACCATAATCGTTGTGTAAAAACCTTGACCTGCTATTAACTTTAGTGCCATTTTGTATTTTAGTTATCTGCACACACTGCTGTCGTCCGCTTAGGTAACTTTTTATCCATTCGTAAGCTTTTCCTCTTATGCCATATTTTTCAAGTTTAAAGAGAAGAAGTTTATGGTCTACGAAGTCAAAAGCCTTGCTCATGTCTAGAAATGCAGCTGTAATTGCTGTTTTATTATTTAAATTTTCGGTAATCTTTTTTATTAAATTAAAACAAGCCTGTGTGGTATTTCTATTTTTTCTAAACCCAAATTGTTCTTGTCTTAATATGCCGTATGTTGTCGTAAAGCTACATAATCTTTTCATCAGGATCTTTTCAAATATTTTAGATATGACAGGAATTAAAGTAACTGGCCTATAGTTGTTCATATCTCTACTATCTCCTTTTTTGTATAAAGGCTTTACAATTGATTTTTTTAGTATATCTGGAAAAGTCCCTTCCTCTAGAGAGAGATTTACTATGAAGCTAAGTGGTTCACAGATAAACTTAGCACAAGATTTTATTAATTTAGTATTTAAATTATCTACACCTACAGAATTAGTATCGTTAAGATTTTTAATAACGTCATATATTTCTATTTTATCAGTCGGTTTTAAGAAAATAGAATTTGGGTTAGTAATTTTTAAAGTATTTGTAATGTCAGATGATTTAAAAACGAATTTATTATTATTGGTCAAATTTATATAGAAGTCATTAAAAGCTTCACTAATATCACTTGCATTGGTATGTATTTTATCATTGTATTTAATTGTCTCTATTTCATGATTATTTTTTAAGTCATTCATATTATTATTTATAATCTGCCAAACAGCTTTGCATTTATTATTTGTCTTATTTATAATTTTTTTATTTTCTAACTGTCGTGATTTGTAAATACATTTTCTGAGCATGATATTATAACTTTTATAAATTTTATAATTTGCTTTTTTATCGTTTCCCGTGCGTTGGTAATTTAAGTATAATTTTCTTTTATTAGTACAGGACTTCTTTAACCCTTTAGTTATCCAAGATTTAGTATACCTTTTGTTTGTTTTTTTACATACTATAATAGGGAAACATAAATCAAAAAACAAAACAAATAATTCGTGAAAAACATTAAACGCGTGGTTTAAATTATGCTGTTGATAAACTTCGGAAAAGCGGATTGAGGCAATGCAGTTATTGAATTTTCGTATGTTATCCCTACTGAAGTCCCTAACAAATTCGATCCAGCTTGTCAATTTTCGTTTACTATTGACTTTTATGGTGAGTGTTTGTCCGGTATGGTCCGATAGTGCTAGATATTTGATTTCAGCAGAGACCTCTTTTAGATTACTGGCGAATTGATCAAGACACGCTGTCTGTCTAGTCGGCAAATTTAAATGCATTTTGATGTTAAAATTTTTCAACATACTTTGGAGCTCTAGGCAGCTTTTATTAGGTTTAATGTTGTCGAGATTCCAGTCACCACACAAAATAATTTTTTTAGACCTTATTTTTAACTTTAACAATAATTTTTCTAGTTTTTTTACGAAGATATTCGGATCACTGTTTGGTGTTCTGTATATACATAAAAGTATTACTTTGTGGTGTATTGATTCTACGGCACATATCTCAAAGTTAAAGTCACATGCAAATTCTTCAATTGCAATGAGGCTTTTAGAAATGTTTGCATTATGATTTCTAATGTTACTTGCACAACTTTTACTTAAATTCAGAAGCTCTATTTCTATATTTAATTTGTGGCTTAATAGTTTATTTACACTTATTTTATTACGATACATATCAAAATTATATTTATTATTTACGCATAACACATTAATAAGATCTTTAGTCATTAATTTTATATTGTTATTTAGAAATTTGACATTCAAATATTGATTATATTGGACATCTAAAATGAAGACTTTCTGGTGTCTTAGAAGGTATAAAATATTACTAATATTTGATAGAATTTTGTATGGGTTTTTATCGTTGGAACCGAGTGCTAGGACCACAATGTCTTCATTTTTAATACAATTTTTTAGTTTTTCACAATATCTAAGGATTTCATTACAGTTCGCATGTGACAAAATTGTACCCAGAACATTATACGAGCTATCATTTCTTAAGGTTCTATCGTAATGTATCTGCGCAGCGAGACCTCTAGCCTGCTCATCACCTACTATATGAATGGTTTTCTTTGGGGTAGAGATAATAACTCTTTGAGGTCGCTCTTCGCATATTCTCTTATTTTGAGAATTGACGTGTATTGGGTTAACTGAAGCAAAACCATCCAAAGGTGAAGTGGGACGTTGCGGCTTCAAGATTTTCTGATGCGAGAGATTTTTGGGTGTTTCATTATAGTTATAGTTAAACTTTCTTCTAGTTAGTCTGTAAGGCATTTATAATATGGGCCATGTAGCCTGAAATAAATGGTTTTTATTTATTTATTATTTATAACGGATACGACTGGCGGGAGATCAGGCGCAGGACCGACTTTTTACATGCCTATCATGGATCATCTTTCTTTTCAGACAATAAGGTGATCAGCCTGCATTGTCCTAAGCAAAGTTTAATAACAAACATTTGACTAGACCACGGATAAAATATAATATTATAATCATTAGTTACTGCTTCTACTTCAACCAGGACAATTGTTTTATGGCAATCGCTATTAGGTATCACTTACGAAGTTGGAAAACAAAAATGTATCAAATTCAATATTTGATATAATTTTACTTTACGAACTTCGTCGGCGTAATTAGCGATGGCAACTATAGGCTCTGTAAATAGCGAAGAAACGAAAATAACAAAACGAAAAAAATTTTTTTTTCACAAGCGCTAAAAATGAACATTACAATTCCACGAACCTTGGCGATGACGACTCCTTAACACTGTTTAACCTTATATATATAAGGAAACGAATTTGTGAAGTAAAATTAATGTTTACCATTTGATATATCATTTTGTTTAATTCGTCGGTGTCAGTGAACCTTCTAGGTTGCCGCGGCTTTAGCCTTAGACTTTACTCCTTGCGAAGGCGAATCTTATCATTGTATGTCATTTTATTTTTCTTACAAATATTATAACCGTGTTCTATTAGTTACATAAATAAAATCAATTTTTGTAAGGCTAAAAATATTAAATACTGCATACAAATGAAAGGATTTTTTGTAAAGTGAATGATTTAAAACAAACATGTAAATGTAACTTTAAAAAAAATGGTTGTTAAATTCGTAATACCTACTACTACCTAAAACTCCATTCCTATTTCTTATCGGCTCCTTTTAACCCTTTTAACCCTTTATCGCTTCCGTGGTCTAGTGGTTCAGAGCTTCGCTCTCGACCCGGAGGTCGTGGGTTCGATTCCCGCGTTGGAACAACAAATAATGTTGTTTTCAAGTTTGGTTAGGACAATTCAGGCTGATCACCTGCGTCGGATGGGCATGTAAAAAGTCGGTCCTGCGCCTGATCTCTCGCTAGTCGTGTCGGTTTACCGTCCCACTGGGTTATGAGAGTAAAAGGAAGAGAGAGTGTTTCTGTGTATTGCGCACACACTTGGGCACTATAAAAATAACTCCTGCGTAGCTGGCCTGATTTCAATGAAATCGGCTACCGACATCGAAATCGGTGAGGGGAGCTATTATTATTATTAACCCTTTTTGAAGAACTTTATCTATGTTATTTATGTTGGTTTGACTTGTAATGTGATTGCTGAGGGCCATAATTGGCGTTGTTTAATTGTTGCTTTATTTCTATTTATGTATGTGTCCTTCGCACTTTATATAATTTATAATACTTAGTTGTTTGTGTCACATCATTTCATGCTTATATATTGTAATGTACAATCTAATTGTGAAAACTTTACTGGCTCATATGGGCTATTTTTTGTATCTTTTATCATATGTATTAGAAGCTGTTTGTTTTCCTAAATAAATAAAATAAAAATAAAAAATAAAAAATTTTAGGACAAAAACCCCTAACAATTTAGCGTAGACACTACTTCACTACTTTTCCAACTTTTATCAAAAATAGGTACAGCAATTACCTAAAGCCTGGAGAGTAAGAGGGAGACAGACAGAAATGCACAGTTTCGCATTTGTAGATAATAATATTAGTTAGTATAGAATAGTGGCGAAGGCTGGTTTTCATTCATGGATTGTCCTAACCAAACTTGAAAACAACATTTTTTGTTGTTCCAACGCGGGAAGCGAACCCGAAGCTCTGAACCACTAGACCACGGAGGCTGCCACTAAAATATAGTACGTTATTTTATAATTATAGTACAGTTGCCAACCCTTGACTTGCCATGGAAATATCATCTGCAAATAAACAGAAATTTCTAGTTGCATTAATGTGCAAGATCGAAAAATGCTCTCTAGAGTATGTTAAAAATGCATTAAGTATTGATAAAGATTATTTTAAATTCTCTTGCTAAAAGCAGTTCAGCTTCTGAAATACCTATCTATATATATTATCGATCCGTTCAATTATTACAAGGTAAATTGCCAGCTACATGACACTTATGTGAACCTGGTACTTGTAGTCTAGCGTCGGAGGTAGACAAAGTTTAGTAGATATTAGTGTGGTTTTACAGTGACGCTTTTGCCAGCGCGGTTGGTAAGCGTCGCGGGCCACGAGCTTTGCGTCTCTTGAATCGTTACATAGTTTAACCAACACGCGCGGATGGCCGCGCTGACGGCGTTTCGGCCGCGCTTATGAACCTTTTTTTCCATATGTAAACCGATCACGACTGTACGACGCAGCAAACCGCGCGACTCTGAACTCGTTTTATAGTTTCAAGCGGGTCATCCGCGCGCTTACTGGCCGCGCTTACCTACCGATCGCGCTGGCGATAAGCTTCACTGTAAAACCACACTTAATGATTCGAAAGGCGTATTCTTCTCTCTTGTTAATAATAAGAAAACAAAATCTATGGAACATAAGAGCAATTTCCGATACAATAAAAAAACGATTTGTATTTACTAAAGATCGCACTGAGCTCGTGTTTCGTCTATAAATATTCATATATTTATTAAGAGTTCTTTTGCCTTTGACATAAAAAAAGTAAATGTGACAGATTGACAAACGCCAACGTGTAATAAAAAATACAGGGTTCCCGAGCGGGAGAGGCGCGAAAACGTTAATTATACCACAAAGTAGATAATAAAGTTATACCTAGACATGGTGTAGAAATTGAGTTATTATATTCTAACAGTGTATTGAAATCAAATCGTATCTACTTTTATCTTAGGCATTATATGGTAAACTTACCTAACTGACCGCATCATCTAGATAACAATCTTATTGAAAATATATAAAAAATAAATAAATAAGTATTACAAACCCTTTGCAGTGTCTCTGTAGGTCGATCCGACTAATCTACAATACATACTTAAATTACAATTACAGACAATTTATGTTCATTATTATGATATTAATAAAAATAAATAATTGAATACGATTCATTTATAATTCATTCAAAGAAGTAAGGCTTGCCGCACTCAGGTGAGCCTAGTAAAGATTAAGACTGAAAATATATCGAGTTTCGTCCAAATATTAAGTAAACATTAAACATTGGAGAATTGGTGTTCTAAACGCAAAGAATATAATAGTTTCTTATGAAGCCGACATGTCTGCATTCTAAATAACATTTTAATTGCCGTATCTAGCTCAAGTTTACTGTTACTGCCTATATTTAGAGTTAAACATAAGCCGAATATAAACATAACCCGCTCCTGCGTAAACAAAACGAATGTATCTTCAATACCACGTGCTACCTATAACTGTCTCATTATTCATTACCGTAATATTATTTTAATACGTGAAGCAAAAACTTCGAATATAGTTTAACGAGAATTGTGCGAACGGAGGTATATGATATTTGGCACAAATAAGTTAATGTGGCGGAAAGTGCGTAGAAAACTAATTGCATGTTGCTTAGACAATATAATACTAATATAATAAAAATATCAACAACACACACTTTTACTTACACTAATGTGAGATTGATGCTATTTTATTTTATTACGTGTTGACATTTGTTCGTCGTTTCAGCCTTTTATTTTGTCCACTGCTGGACATAGGCCTCTCCATTTGTTAATCTGACAAATTTACTTTTTTATGTAAGAGCCAAACTCTTATAAAGCTCAAACATAAAAAACATATGAATTACTTATAGACAAAACACGAGCTCAGGCCGGCTCAGGGTGATCTTTAGTAAATATACATCGTTATTTTATTGTATCGGAAATTGCTCTTATGTGCCATTGTTTTTTTTTTCTTATTATCGACAAGACAGAAGAATTCGCCTGTCGAATCATTAAAATCTACTAAACTATTAAACTTTGTCTACCTCCGACGCTAGACTACAAGTACCAGCGGGCCTACTCCCGACACAATCGAGAACCGAATCCGTTCGATATCAGTGGTTTTTCGTATTTTATTTGGTGAATTACTTTGAAACTAAACATGATAAAGAAAATCGTTAGATCGTAACTTTTTGTACTCCCGACCATATCAATCGACTGAGAATCAAAATAAACAAATGTCAATTTATTAGGAAGTACGCAGCATGGTCGTATCTGAATCAAAATCAAATCAGTTTGGAGAGTAAGGCCCCAGGTTCACATAAGTGTCATGTAGCTGGCAATTTACCTTGTAATAATTGAACGGATCGATAATATATATAGGTATTTCAGAAGCTGAACTGGTTTTAGCAAGAGTGTTTATAATAATCTTTATTAATACTTTATGCATTTTTAACATACTCTAGACAGCTATTTTGGATCTTGCACATTAATGCAACTAGAAATTTCTGTTTATTTGCAGATGATATTCCCATGGCAAGTCTTAGGTTGGCAACTGTACTATAATTGTAAAATAACGTACTATAATTGGTCATAAAAATAAACGAAAATCACTTTACTTTCAGCGCTAAGTAAACTGTCGACCTTTTTTTATTAGGGTCAAGACCGATTTATCTTCCGATTTTGCCGCAGATTGTTACACCACGCAAATATGTCCGAATTTTTATATGGCGTGTGAGTATTAAATCAGTATGTTCTATTTTTCACCTACAAAAAGTCAGTTAAAAAATTATGCTGTGGGTGTAAAGGGCTTTAGCTGTGTTTGAATTCCATAAAACCTCAATGTCAATTTTATCAATATAATGCGAGCTTTTTTTTTCTCAGAATTTCCAAAAAGATATTTTTCAAGTTTTCAAGAAAAATTTTTTTTTTTCAAAAAGAGGTGGCAACACTGTGGCATCTTTACGTGACAACCCTATTTCTTAAGCCCAGGATGCGATCCGTTTCAAATGAGAAGAGCAAATCTCGCGGTTTGCGGGAAATCTCACCGTTTCGAAAGTCGAACGCGGCGAGTTTTTTATCGCATTTTTTCGAAGGAACAGGTTATTGTGGCGCGGCCCGAGATTAATGTCTTTTGCCACCTCGGGAGATGACGTTGTATATTTACATACTGTGGCATTTGGATTCGCCACGGAAACACAAACTTAGAGGTAACTAAATATACGAGTAGTAGGAGGAATCAAACATATAATAACAAAAATTATATTTTGATAGAAAACAGATGGAGAAAGATGGTAGATACAAGATGGCGAATTTTTAAAGAATATTATGAAAGGAAATATAATAATAATAGCTTCCCACACCGATTTCGTTGTCGGTAGCCGACTTCATTGAAACCAGGTCAGCTACACAGGAGTTATTTTATAGTGTCCAAGTGTGTGCGCAATATACAGAAGCATTCTCTCTTCCTTTTACTCTCATAACCCAGTGGGACGGTAAACCGACACGACTGGCGAGAGAACAGGCGCAGGTCCGACTTTTTACATGCAAAAAGGAGATATGGAAGGTAAAAGAGGAAGGGGAAGGCCTAGGAGAAACTATATAGAACACTAGATGTTTCCCGCTACTTTGTACGCGCAAAATATAATCCAGCGGGAACCGTACTTTTCGCTACGGTGAGAAGTAGCCAATGTGTTTAATCCAGCATATAAACTACTACCATACCAATTTTCATCAAAATCTGTTTTGTAGGTTTTGCTTGAAAGAGTAACAAATATCCATCCATACTTACAAACTTTCGCGTTTAAAACATCTTCGTAGACACTAAATAAGAACTAGAACTTACCTGACTTAATGACTATACTGTAACGATACTACGATACGATATGACAACATGATAATTACAATCTTAACGCAATTAAACTTTAAAACATTGACTCGACCATAACGTACAAGTTATTTAGAGTTTATCTAGAGTTCACAAACATATCAGTTTGGTATTGAAATATGCAGCTTCTATCTCTTTTTTTCTAAGAAAAATCCTACTAATATTATAAACGCGAAAGATTGTATCTTTGTTGCTCTTTCACGCAATAACTACTGAACGGACTTAAGTTAAATTTGGTATGGTGGATGCTGGATTAACACATATACTTTTTGCCTCAACAATATGTACCATTTCCCAAGATATTTCATTTTTGGCCATTTGTATGGCAAAAATCTAGTTAGAAATATTTAATACGCCCATGCAGCCTGCGTTGTCTTGGTATACTTTCAGGCAGCCCTATCTTAGTACCCTATGGTTCCACTATACATATGGGAA
Source organism: Celastrina argiolus (assembly GCA_905187575.2). Taxonomy (NCBI): domain Eukaryota; kingdom Metazoa; phylum Arthropoda; class Insecta; order Lepidoptera; family Lycaenidae; genus Celastrina; species Celastrina argiolus. The sequence continues at coordinate 13,093,760 of LR994599.1, read as the reverse complement.
TGGAGAGCTAAAATAAATTGGTCACCGACACTAAAATAAGGTTTATTATAAATGTTTTTTTTAATTGCACCCCTTTTGGCGCGTGAGGAAAAATTATACACACTGACACGAAAAACCGACACTATGAAGATAGCTTCTTACGTGCGTACATACATAAGTACACCCACTCTTTTTATTGCATAAATTGATACTGCTCTGAAAAGAAAAAAATAGAAAAGGCACAGTATCCTAACAATCAATATTCTCATAGAAACATAGCGGGTTGTTACTTGTTTCAAAAAAGTCAAAATAGCGTATTTTTGTGAAAGTTTTTCATTTGATGTTTAATCATAATATTGTTTAATTGTAATAAACTGTATTGGATAATGAAGTACGATCTTTTAATATTCCGGTGAAAGTTTTGATAAGCGTGCACAATAAGTAAATATGTGAAAATTTCGGTGTTTTTGGTTTTTTTTTTTTTTTTTTTTTTATAATTTATTTAAGGTCGCTCAAACATCTATGGTCATTAGAGACCACTTTAGGCTTACATTTTATATTAAATTATAATAATTAGTTAATTTTAAGTATTGTATAGTTTTATCTGTGTTTTCTAGGCATTCTTTTAAACACACAGGGACGCTCACATGCGAACGTTCAGTATTATACATTGGACATTCAATTAATATGTGCTTAACAGATATGTCACCATCACACCTCACGCATTTTTTCTTGTGATCTTTCGTAATTAGGTGGATATGTGTTACATTGGTATGCCCTATTCTTAATCTATTCATAATTACTTGCTCCCTTCTATTATTTGATTTTAATTTACTTTTTTCAAAAACTGATTTTCTTATTTCAAATAATGCACTACTGTTTTCATTTACCCAATGGCTGTTCCATAAATCTTTAATTTTTAGCTTGAAATATTTTTTTGGTCATTAATATTAGAGGTTAAGTAATTACATTCTTCATATTTCGTAGCTTCTTTAGCTTCCACATCAGCTTTTTCGTTACCAGGGATACCTTGGTGGCTGGGAATCCAGATTAATTTTATGGCAACATTGTTATCAATTAAATCAACCAAATTATCTTTAATTAAATTAGCTAGAGGATCTATGTTACTTATATTTGATAACGACATTAGGGAAGAAATTGAATCGGAAAAAATTAAATATTTGTTTACATTCAGGTTATCTTTAATTATTTTAAGACATTCTAGTATAGCGACCATTTCACACGTAAATATGGAAGCGTAATCAGGCAATCTGTAGTTGAATTTAATATTTTCTGACACAATTGCAAATCCTGCTCTTCCCTTGTAAACAGATCCATCGGTATAGTATTGTATAAAATCCGGGTATTTATCAATTATTTCATAAAATAGGTTTCTATATATATAAATCTACTCCAGATTCACGTGGGTTTTTGTAGGCTATTTCTAAATTTATTGGAAGATTCATTTTTCTCCAAGGGGGTTTAGGGTGTTTTCGGGGAAAAATCAGGGGCAGTTTAAAATTTATCTCTTCTAAGTATTTTTTAACTCTTAACCTTAACGGGAGGGGGAGAGATGGCCGTAAGTTATATTCAATGTCGGATACTAATGGGGTTTTTAAGAAAATTGAATCCTTGTTATTGGCTATGTGTTTGGAGGTTTGTTTATGTTAGGGCACAAAGTAGATATATAACATTTTATTATTATATGGGTTAAATTTATCTGGCACTATAGGAAGTTTTCACAAGTATACAAACTAATCGTTGAGCCCCAGTTAATACATCATAATCCTATTAAGAATCAACAATACCTCATTCGCTGTATCGCGCACGCACACGTTGAGTTATTTTATAGTTTTTTGTGCGTTTAGCCGATTGCGCCACCCCAGGGTACGCGCAAAAAACCCTCCGAATACTTTGAATATTGTTTTTGGGCCCCCGCGATGGCTATCACACGAAACCGCCGCACGCACTGTCCGCTGCCCGCTTAATTGTATGGTCGAACATTACCATTTTCGTGCGAGAATTATAACGCTCCCAATGAGTGACTTAAGAATTCGTTACACAGGGTGTAAAAAGAGCAGTCACTCTAACTTTGAGATACGAATATACTACTTTTCCTCATTTTGGAAATGTATTATTAATTTTTTTTTGTTATTTTTTTTTTGTTTTTATAATTTCGTAAAAAAAATACATTTCTAGGATGAGAAAAGGTAGTATAATCATATCCCAAAATTATAGTGACTGTTCTCTTTACACCCGTTATAAAGCCAGTGCATTCACAATTCGGATATAAATGGGAAACGTGTTAAAATCGATATTATTCGGTTTTGCTTGGATCAAATTCGCTTGACAAGAAATAAGGTTAATAAATTACTACATGTTGCCTGTAACTTCGTTATCAGAGAAGGAAATTTCTTTAAACCGTACATTTTGATAAAAAGTAGCCGATCCCGTGGTCTAATATATTGTGGCTAAAATGTAACGTTGGGTCAAAGCCAGCTCAATGCAAACAAATAAATAAATCACCTTTATATTAGTAGTATAATTATCTACCAAAATTTTGTAGTACCTATATAATTCGTTGCACACCTGTAAACATAAAATACTTATATGTAATATAGGTAGTCGGTTAGTAAGGTTATCCATATCCTCAATAACCATAAATAGTTAGATGATACCTAGATTTAATACCTACTACGTATGTAGTACGTCCCTTTTGAATTTAACCTATACGTAAACAAACCAAAAACACCGAAAATTTCTCATAATTGTGCACACATAGGTATACCTACTTCATTATCTAATACATTTTATAACAATTAATCAATAATTAATATATTTAAAACATCAAATGAAGAACTTTCACACTTAAAATACGCGCCATTTGCACACTGTTGAATATAGTCTATAGTCTATTCATAGTAACAATCACTAATTGATCTATGGTTGTGTCATAGACGAATTTGAGGTTAAAATTAAACAGGACGTACTATATACAGGCTAAAATATATACATTAGAGTGTGTATGGGTCCCGTATATAGAGTTTACTTAGAAAATACCAGCGCTGAAAGAACTTTTTTTAATTATTGTATGGGAGAATTTATGATGTTGGGGCATTTCTCATACAAACATAAAAGTCAAAAATAAGTCTTTCAGCGCTGGTAGTTTCGCAGTATGCTCTACATAGGAAGCACATACTCACCCTAAAGTATTATCACACACTTATTTTACACCTTGTATACCTAGTTACCTACCTGTAATGTTTAAAATATATTTGAATTTTACTGTTAACAATAAAAAAATATTCGTCTATCTTGACATTGATTTACAATCTCTAGCTTAGGATTGAACAGCGCAGAGTAAACACTGAAATTGCATTTTCTCCCTCTGTTTTACTTCGCCATAAAAATCGATTGTTTCATCAAATTTGTCAAATTTTATCGCGTGTACCTGGTCAGGGGGTAACATAGGAAGCTCATTAAGGTAAAAAGCCAAATGCAAACGGCTAATGGCGAATTACACGAAGGGGACGCTTACCCCAAAACACTCGCCTTATTCCAATTAGAACAGAAACCGTCTAATTAACTCATTAAACAAAGAAACGTCACTCGAGGCTCTAATAATGGAATTCTTAGAAATGTCAACAAGTGATAATCTGAGCGGAGTGCAAGGAATAGCGAATGGAACGAGATCCTAGGGCCGCCAGACTACCCTTACTTTCTTACGGATAGTGATCATTTTTAACGCAAAAACGACGGGGTGTTATAAGTTTGACTTTGTAAATGTGTTTGTGGCATCATAGTTCCCAAACGGATGATCGGATTTAATGTGGTTTTTAGTGTTCATAGCTATGTTTGGTAGAAATCGGTTCAGGTCTTCAAGGTTATTAGTTCGTTTGTTGGATGTGATAGGAATGTTATACGCTAAATCGTTTTTTTTTAATTTAGTTTTTATGTAGTTTAACTAAAACTACAAAATTAGCATATAAAAAACGGTATTAGTACATACCTGCTTGTATGTTTCGTGTGTCAACTTTTAGCTATAGGGGGCATAGGTATAAAAACACGCCACAAACCACAAAGTAGATAATAAACACATACTCACTTTTCTTAAAGACTTAATGATTATTTCGTATGTTATTGTAGAATAATGACAATTAAATATTATGACGTGGACTTTACACCAATTACTTATTTTATGTAGTAGTATTCATGAAAATTATAAATGCAAAATCAATTAAGTATTAGCGAGTGCAATTTTCCGCAACTTCAGCAGCTTGTGCCTAAAAATTGGCCCACGACTTAGCGGATTATTAATTGAAGACATGAATGGATGAAGGTGATAAGTAGCAAAAATGTTTACCCAGAAAATTTACACTGTCACTTAAACATTTTAGGTTATGTAGTAACGTATTAAGTACATTGATTCTAGAGACGAATCTTTGGATAAATATAAATACGTTACGACGTATTCTAAAATGTTTAAGCTTAAACTCAATTTTCTCGAAATCAGAACTTTGCTACATATCCTTAATCCATTCATGTCTTCGATTGTATACACTAATACTGTTGTTACATAATGCTATACCATTATGAATTAGGCTTAAAACAATGTAATGTCAAATATGACGTTTGACTTTGAAGCATCACAGTGGCGTCACAACAAATACAACAAAATGAATCTAATCAGTAAGAATATAAGAGGTGTCAGCCAGGCTCGGGATCTCAGTCCACAAGGGGTTGGGGGGAGCTATCAGCGTTTCCCCCCTCCCTCCAGCCCCCGCACGCCTCGCAACCCGCGACGCTCCCCTCCTAGCGGCTAACCTTGAAAATAGTTCCACTGACACGAGGGTATTCACCCCGGAGCCGAATTCCGAGCCGCACTTCCCTGCAGCGCGGCCACTTCTTGTGGATCCTCGTTTTTTGTGGAGCGAGGGTCGTGCAAGTATACGCGGACCGCGGAGGATATTTGATTATGTTCAGTTTTTTAGGACGAAAGCAAAAAACGTATACATTTTCTTAGGACCTGACGCGATTATTATTGAAATTCCGTCAGGCTTTGACAAAATTGTGCCGCGGCAAAAAGTTATGGGATTTGATCGAGGTTCAGAATTAAGGGAAAGTAAATATATAATGTGATGTCACTCATTAGCCCTGGCAGAATACCAGGGGGCCTACTCAAGATGCCATCGGTAAATGTCGCTTGCAAAGTTCGATAACAAAATGTATGGGATTTGACATAAGGTACGCTAAATGACATAACAAATCGTGATCATTTAGCGTAGCTTATGTCAAATCACATACATTTTGTTATCGAACTTTGCAAGCGACATTTAGCGATGGCATTTTGAGTAGGCCCCCAGTGCAGCGGGCTTGCTCGCTGCGTATAGCTGAGCTAGGGTCCATTTTGGCATCGCACAAAATATATATACCAATATATGTATATTATGTAGGTACTTAGCTTTACTTTTGTTTCTCGCTTCATCTTGTTCCCTCTTTTTTTTTTTCTATATGTGTTGTGTGATGATGAAATAAATAATTTTATTCTTATTTTAAATAGGTACCTATTATTTATTCTGGTAGTGGTGGAATTGGGTATAATGTTAGTACCTAATGACTAATGAGAAATGCCTATCGTTCATCAAGATGAAAAATCTTTTAAGCGTTATAAAGCTTAAAATGGACATCACTTTTTATACAGATCAAATAAAAACGCCTAATGCAGATACTTAAGCTATAGGTACGCCTAATTATTATGGGTTAAGGTGTTAAATTTTGCCACTTGTATAAAATAAAACTAAATAAAAATGAGTAACTGTTTAAGAACGTAAAAAAAATAATAGATTACGTCTTAATAGATTCTTAAATAATATCTCTACATAACGCATGATTTATGCGAAGAGCAAATTAGTAATTGCATAGTTTCAAAGCGATCTTGGATACGTCTATCTAGTATTGTTTTTTTAAACTTATATTCACGTATTAAAAGCATAGGTATTGTACTTGACTATTGCCCGCGGCTTCACCCCCTTGGGGTCAAATATAGAAAAATAGAAAAAACCTTATTTAGTTCATGTTTTTTTGCGAATGTTCTATTTATGAGTCAATCACGTTTTATTTCATTTACTAATATAAGAAGAAAATCAGTGTGCCCTATTGTAAGTCACGGCTCACGAAGCGAATAAGAAAAAGAAAATTGTTTACCTGCAGGCTCGTCCAAAATAAAGCAAGAGCACCGTGCAAGACGAGGCAAGGGTAAAAAGCGGCAAAAAACGGTGAAAAAAGATGCGACAGGCCTACGCAAAGCCTCCGAGTCCCGACAGAGGCCATGTTGTCTTTTCTTTTTCGAAAACTTTCGTAACCCCGGCTCCACACTACTCGCGAAGTCGAACGAAGTTAGACGAATAGGATAGTGTAGAGATGCACTTCGGCTTACCTCGTCAAACTTTACTAGTACTTCGCCGTACTTCGCCGAGGAACTCCGCGAGTAGTGTGGAGCCGACTTTACAATCATGGAGGAATTACCTCATTTAGCTCTTTATACACTGATTTATAATATCAGTCAGTAAAATGACATTTCCGTGCCACATCACCTCTCTTTCATTCATTGTCAGTTAGCAGAGACAGAATGATTTTTGCCTATCATTGTACTGACTGAGATTCAAAAATAGGGTTTAGTTTACTCGTGAGATTAGCCTTTAAGCAAGTTGACAACTCTAATTGTACGCGAAATTCGTTAGCAAAAATGTATTGGATTTGACACAGGCAACCTCGAATGACTTCAGCATCGCTATGGCACTTAACGATGCTTATGTCAAATCCCATGCATTTGTACTGGACTAAAGGCTATTAAATCACTATTTATCTTTTAAATATTCGAAAACAAAATGTATGGGATTTGACGTAAGCTTCGCTAAATGACAAGCGATTTCATATGTCATTTAGCGAAGCTTGTCAAATTCCATACATTTTGTTTTCGAACTTCGTAAGCGATAAATAGCTCCTACCACAAAGTCTTATTAGGACTTTAACGTCTTAAAATAATAAAATATATAGAGAACATGTTTGTTCAATCAAGTAATTGCTATTACTTATAATCGTAGTAAAGGCGACTGTATGGCATTTGATGTAATGTCATTGAAAGTGTGATGACATTGTATGGTACATGAGTTGTAACAGAGAAGAAGAAGGAAATGAGGCACCGATTATATGGAAGACGACTTTGTATGAAAAACAACGATTCCCAATAAACCTTAATATCGAATGTCAATTTAAACTCATACTTACAACCCTTACAACCTACATGCTGAATATGAACAGTAAATGGCAATAATGTTCATAAATATAATATTACTAGCTGACCCGTGCCCATTTCGTTATTAACGAATATTTCAAGATTAAAAATAGCCGAATCGGTTTAGCAATTCGTTTTTAATATAAGAAGATATAAGATATATAAGACAAGAAGAAGATATATCCAAATAAATGCAGTACATTCACATTCCCTGAACTAATTATTGATTTGACTAACATAGAGTTTGCTCCTATAAGTTCAATACACAATGTGCCTATCATCGCATGTCTGCGCGCCTGGTCAAATGAACCCCAACTACAGATGGACAGAGATAGGCAGCTGCGGCCTGCAAACGCCAAATAATCGCCTAACCACCAATTTCGTTAATAAATGTATTGTTTTATCCGATATATAAAATGGATTCTGCATGATTTTCGTTTATCGTGGCAGCTGCTAATAACGCTGTTCTTAATTATTGATAATATAGTAATATTCTCTTAGTCTTCTAATCTTACTAAATTCAACGTAGGTTAACAAAAAATTACCAAACTAATGTGTTAGTATTTCATATATTTAGCGCTGACTGTGACATATAAAAAGGAACGATTAATTATAGATAAAGCCGCCCCTACCGAGCTTTGTTGAGGTCTTGAGGTACATTTAGATCGAATTAAATATAATCGGAACGGTACTCCGATTTAATGTAACCTAAATGTAGTAGTTATTACCTACACAGTTAATCTATAAAAACCGTCCACAGGTAAAAACTAGAACATCAATTGTACCAGGGCATCATAAATTAGTGGGAGTTCGGCTTATACCACGATACCTATTAGATAGCTGCGAGTCATCGGCAACAGTGTACGAGATAAGGAACTGTTTACAATGCTTGAGTCAACGTCCTCCTTGCACCTCGACAGGAAAACCTTGGGGCTGTCTTCCGCCTCTGTGCTAATAACCCACACGAAGGCCAATATGGAAATATTCATTATTGTTATTGTTAAATATTCACTGTAAATTGTGTTTCATGAAACTGTGTTTTCAACTTTATAGCAATGATATTGTCATTTGCATGCATTGTTTTAAACGAGTAACGTATTTAAAATGTTAAGCATTTTGACGTTAATATGGATGATTTGATAAGTATTATTGATAATGTATATACTTAGGTAATTTTAGTAAGTGCCTTAATCGATATTTTAATTACAACTTTTATTTAAAATAATATTCTGATAAAAATGGTTTTCGAATAAAATAAAAATTCTGCCGCTCACAAAATATAAAAACAGTCGTTGAATGACTTGTCGCAGGTGAAAAAAAAACTACTGATTGCAAATATTATAGATCAAAGCACATGCCATACCCGATGTCACGTTCCCGATATTCGGTCATACAAAATGTATGCCGTGGAATGGGCACTCTTAAAATCAAAAGAACTTTTCAAAGTCCTTTCTAACAGGTTTAAATGTAAAATCTACAAGAAAACCATTTCATTATTTGTTTTCCGACTTCCAAAAAGGAGGAGGTTTCTCAATCGGACCGTATGTATATATGTTTTTATTAAAATTGTTATCTTTGTTCGCGGATAACTTCGTCACTTATGATGCGATTTTGATTTTTTTTTATAGATGTAGGAATAACGACTCTATGCTTCCCTTCGTCCATATCTCCGTTCGCCCCTAGCCTGCCGTCTCGTAAATAAATTGAGCCCTGCATTAGTGGCAATTGTTCACTACAACTAGTCAACTAGTGCACTCTACTAATATCAATATCGTTACAATACAAATATAGTAGTTATCTCAATCATTATTTTTTAAGCTTTAGGTAAGGTAATTCACGTACACATCGTGTGATCCTTCTTTAGTAGACGCCGTCATAAGAGGAAAACGTGTTAAATTTTATTTTCTAATAAAATATAATTCTATGAACATTGTTTTAGAACTAAGTTTTTTGCCGCACTGATAACAGCGCCGCCTACCGGGTCCAATAAATACACTAAAACCTTCCTGGAGAACCGCTATAATATACCCATTTTCAAGGAAACTTTTCTACGCGTTTCGAAGGGGCAGCTTTTTATTTATTTACCAGTTTATTGCACACAGAAAAATTTATACATAACAATTTACATGGAAATAAGACACAAAGTTACCTACTGCTTATTTCTAAACATGCAATAAAGAAGAAAAAAAATATTTCAAAAATTAGTATTTACCTCATAGATAAATTACTTAGCTATTTCATTAGGTCAAAATACATTCTTATTTTCATAAGCAATTACATTTCCGGTCATCAAAAGGATACTTTTTTCGTATCCGCGATAATCTCAAGTGGCTCCCACTGATGACATCGGTTTGATCGAGTGCCTATTTCTTTACAAAATATAAGTTTTATAGTTTTTTTTTTTATTTGCCGTCCGCAGTAGCGGCAAAGAAATACATTTTTTAAGTTAAGTTTGGTTTTGTATTTACATACAGCAAAAATGCACAAATTTCTTGAACTTTTAACCACACATTTTTTTTGTTAAATACACGACCGGTTTCGACTAAGTCATCATCAGGTCATAAACTTAAAACCCTTATCTTTCAGCTCGCTCTAGCTTAATACTAAATTCTAATCTCTAAATTGCCCAATGTTTAACTTTTTACAAACCTAGCCAAAATAATAAAAGGGTTATTTTTAATCTTGATTCAGCTGTGATAAAACGCTAGTATAATAAAAGTAAATGCTAATTAATATTTCTGCTTATACTCCAAGTCGTTAATATAAAATATAAAAAGTTCGTGCATAACATTGATAAACAAAAATTATTCGCAGACCGTTTAATCTCACGAAAGAAATCTACTTACTAAAGTAGTTTTTGAATAAATTTTCGCACAATATTAAAGTAAAACACAAGTAAGTAGGTTGTAAATAATGTTAAGAATGTAAAATTAATGACGAACTAGTTGACTGGCACACATTCACTAAAATAAACACGCTTTTTTGCTACTTAGATACCCACTCTACTTATATTCAATGCGAGTGATGTACCTATATACAAAAAAAAAACAAAAAAGCGCAAAATTTTGCATTTAATTGATTCGTTGGTTTTTATTTTCCAACAGCCTTATAACTTTTTATTTATGTTTTAGGTAAATGTTCCTCTTTTTATATACACTGTGTAAAAAGAGCAGTCACTATAACTTTGAGATACGATTATACCTGTGATTATACGACCTTTTCTTATTTTGGAAATGTATTTTTTTTTATATTTTTTTGTCAAAAACAAAAAATATTTATACTTTTCACCATTTCTTCTTTTTTCGTCGCAAAAATAACAATACAGAAAAAAAAATACATTTCTAGAATGAGAAAAGGTAGTACCTACTTATAATCATATCCCAAAGTTATAGTGACTGCTCTTTTTACACCCGTTGTATAAAAGTATAACTTACCTTTAGTATTACGCGGTAGGTAATAATACTAGGTAGTTAGATATCTGATAAACTATAGACCAAAAGTACTATATAATTGGTCCATGGTTAAACGGAATAATAAGTAGTAACTACTAATTACGCTCCTTGAATATAGATTTTTGTTTTAACACCACCTGTATATTTGTGATTATTAAACCTACCGGCTACTTTCCTATGAGATTACCAGGGAATAAGGATTATAAGCTGAATAACAATGAACAAACTTACAAGTCACTACCGCGGACACCTGTCCCGACTCCCGATACCATCAATTTCGCTATTCACCTGTACTGTACCCCAAACTTCGATTCTCCACAGTTGAATTGCATTATGGAAGTTACAATGCCTTTATCATGTTGTAGTAAACCCTATTTTTGCGTTAGGTATAAATAGCTTAGTGCCTGAAGTGCCTGAAATATTTGACATGAATTATTGGCTGTTTTCTCGTTTGATTTTCCGACGAAACGAAACCAAATCCTACGAAAGTAACAATTATCACAAAATAACATGTCTAGAGTAAGTAAGCCCTATTAGTGATAATGTTATATCAAAAACAATTGATTTTAGCAAAATGGTAGTAGCTTTTTGTATTGATTTAGATACTTAAGTACTTATTAAATTCCTTTTTTAAATAAAAACGTCATTTTCAATTTTCCAGTCTCTTCTCCGAAAAAGAGGTCGTGTTTAGGATGCTCATAAATGTATTATGTTTTCTTCTTCTATATAAAAACGAATTGCTGTTCGTGAGTCTCGCTAAAACTTGGGAACGGCTGAACATATTCGGCTATTTCTAGTATTTAAATACTGGGGAAAGGTTCATCTCAAACTGTTTGTATGCTCAACAAAGTGGGCACGCGTCAGCTAGTAATTGTACTTATGTAGGTATATTTCGGTCTTTACATTTTTTTGTTCTACTAACATTTAATATTATGTTTTAAATAACGGCTATAACTACTATGTACCTACTTAGGCGTGACTCAGCGTGAGACCTAAAGAAAGCTAGTCTCTGACGCCTAGGTAAAAAGGTACCTACTCAAAATATGCAGCGAATAAAGCTCTTATCTCTCGACGAGATAGGATAAAATGTTTATCTAAAAAAATCATACTTTTCTTATTTATGTAAAAAAAAAGATCGTGAACTCCACGGATTTGTTGTTTTTTTTTATTTAAAAACACACGGCAGGTAGTCGGAGGATCGCAATCGGGTTTTTGTTTATCTCATCCATTATACCTTTACTATTGTAGTCTTATAAGAAAGATAAATTCACAACTAACATGGACACTATACACGTAACCTATTTTTAATTGATATTTCCCTTAAATTGGTATACCTATCTATTGATTATACCTTGGCATAATAAATATTTTATTTATTTATTTATCAAGTAATTTAGTGACACCCACTTTTGTATAAGTTGGTAGGTATTCCGTATTTACTAATAAAAGAAAGGAATATTATTATCTATCTATACTTATAATAAAACTGTAGAGAGGTCAATTCTGTACATTGAATATTTTTTCAAAATACATATTGGAGGATGATTGGCGATCGATACTGATGCCAAAAATGCAATTAGTAAAATTTTTGTCTGTCTGTCTGTCTGTCTGTCTGTATGTGCGCGATAGGAACAAAAACTACTGAAGGGATTTTAACCAAACTTGGTACGATTGTAGCCCATATTCCTGGGCAGGTTATAGGCTATATAACATAACGCTACGATATATAGGAGCCGAGCAGTGACGATAAATTGGAAGCAAGTCGGAGGAATTTCGCGCGCGCGGGCTGCGGACGAACGGTTCATGCGGGGGGCGCGGGGGGATCGCTTACACAGTGAGGGCGCGTACACATAGAACATCCGTTTTACAGGTCCGTTTAAACGTATATGTTATTAGCGTATGTAGTTGTATGAGCGAGTTCATACAGAATACAGTATTCCGGATCCAGTAAAAAATACTGATCCGAGAAAATAAGCAGCAATCCGTTTTACAGGTCCGTTTAAACGTATATGTTATTAGCGTATGTAGTTGTATGAGCCAGTTCACACAGTATTCCGGATCCAGTAATACTATACTAATCCGTTTTATCGGATTGAAACCGCACGAGACTTTGCACGGGGGTGCGCGGGGTGCGACGTGCTACACACAGCCGCCATTTGCCGGTTTCATTCCTAGAGTAGTGCACGTGTCCAGTGCTATCATAATCATGGCAAGCAAGGCGTTTGAAAAATATGTTGAGCAAGAAGTTTTGATAAATTGTGTTGAAAGTAGACCAGTTCTTTGGGACAAAACACTGGAGATTTATAAAGATAAAATTGCAAAAACCGCAGCTTGGCGCGAAATATGCGGTATTCTAAAGGAGGATTTTGAAGCTATGGAACAAAAAGAAAGACAAGAATTTGGTAAGTATTTATTTTATATTGTAATGGAGACATTTTTTTTTTATTTTAAATAGCTTCATTCTGCCAAGAAACTGACCCAGATTCGGACACGAAATAGTTTTCGAATTCCGTTCGAACTGAATTTGCAGTTCGACCACCTCGTAGCGTTTCATCATCAGGTAGGCTATTGAAATGAAATGCTTCAGATTCGGATGTGTTGCCATCCTTTAAGCCCTCTTTTTCCCTTACAAAGTTGTGTAGAACGGTACATGCCTTAACTATCCATATAGCTGTTGTTTTGTTGACGTCTAGAGGCCGGTGGAATACTCTCCACTTATTAGCAAGAATACCAAATGCACATTCAACGTATCGTCTAGCTCTGGTCAAACGATAGTTATATATTCGCTTATTTACGTCTAAATGCGTCCCGCTAAATGGCCTCATTAAATTTTCGTGTAAACCGAAACCTTCATCGCCGATTATGACGTAGGGAACTCTCGTTTCTGAGCCTGTTATTAATGGGCAAGGTTCTGGTATTTGTAAACTGCCATCTAGCATCATTTTCCAAAATGTCGACTCCTTGAATATTGATGAATCGCATTCTTTTCCATACGACCCAATACTAACATATAGAAAACGATAGTCAGAGTCTACGATCGCTAATAATATGATGGAAAAAAAGTCTTTGTAATTTAGGTACATTGAGCCACTTTTTGCTGGTTTTCGAAGTCTGATGTGTTTACCGTCCACTGCTCCTAAACAGTGGGGAAAATTTGCTTTTGTGTCGAATCCATTTGATATATGCTCCCATTCACTCACTGTTGTAGGAAGTCGCATAAACTCGTCATTCAAGTTGTTCCATATGCATCGTGTAACTTCCTTAATAATGTTGCTTATAGTTGACACACCGACACGAAAGACGTAATAAAGTTCTTGAAATGTACACCCAGACGCTGCATACCTAAAAAAAAAACTGAACTGAACTAAATTATAAAATTACCTAATTAAAATAAATTGATTTAAACATTAGTAATACTTTTTTGCTTCCCATTATTTACTGACCGATTAGTTCTTGCACTGTCAATTTGACTTATCCACTGACCAATATGGTAATTAATTACTGACAAGTCTATTCTACCTTCTTATTCGCCTTTCACTTACTAAGCTATTGACAACCATCTTATATTATTTTTTACTTGCTTCAGGAAAATATGTTATAAAAAAATGGAATTCGACTAGAGATGCCTGGATACGAACATTGAGTGAAAAAAAGAAATTGAAGAAATCTGGAGCTGCTGCCTCAAATACCAAGCCTTACAAATATCACAATCAAATGTTATTTTTGAAAAAAGTTGTCACCCCAGGTGATACACACGAGAACGTCCCTGCTAATGACAACATCACGGAAACAGCAGAAAGTAATAAAGACAACGAAGATGAACCTGATCAGATTACGGAACAAAGTGGTAGTGACAGACAAAAGGAAAGACAAAATTTAGCCCCGCCGCAACGCAAGGCAATCAAAAGAAATGTGAATGAAGTAGACGCCAAAATGATTGAATACATGAATGATCAGTTAAAAAAAAGTAAAAATGAGTTTGAAGATCCCAATTTATCGTTCTTCAAAGGTATTTTGCCGCAACTGGCTTCACTTAATGGCGATCAAATTTTAGAATTTCAGTCTGGAGTGATAAACCTTTTACAAAATATTAAAAGTAGAAGATATGGTCAGTCAAACTACGAGTGGCCTCCATATTCACAAAGTTCTAGCACTCCTCACTACCACACCCAAGGTTATTTTAGTAGGCCACATCATCTTGACTCTACACCATCAGTAGAAGGTTCGCCATCAGTAGAATCTACATTCAGCCAGGAGTCAGACTTGCCAGATCTGTCTATGTTTTGAAATAAATCTTCATTTTTGTAAACCTTTTTGTCATTTTAAATTTTAATTGATAATAACAAAAATTAAAGTTCTTACCTTAAAAATATCGCTAGTTTTACTTCAGGGCACAAGCTTTTCCTCCAGTTTGTGTCTTTCTTTTTTAAATCCTTTTCTAATCGTTTAAGAAGGTCATCAAAAGTAGACGTCGTCATTCGGAAATAAGTAAAAAATTTAGATTCGTCTTCTTTCAGCTGACGCACAACATCACCACGACAAAATCTTTGCCTTAATAGTGGATGTATCCAATAACGCCGGGGCTTCCTCCGCCACAGACGACGATAGTACCAATACAACACGACAACGTCCATTCTCGTAGAAAGTAGGCGATACACTGAAGAACGAAAGTCCAGTAGCGTCGGATCTGTTAAAATCGGTCCTGTAAATGCTGTGTGAATATTACCTCCAGTAGCGTCGGATCTGTTAAAATCGATCCTGTAAATGCTGTGTGAATATTACCTCCAGTAGTGACGGATCAGTTAAAAAGGATCCTGTAAAACGGATGTTCTATGTGTACGCGCCCTGACGCGAAGCAATAGAATGTGGCACTAAAGTAGATTAGAACTTGAAATAAGTACCTAACTAACAGATATTTTTTTTCTGAGAAGAGTGTTTCCACAGTGTCATAATAATATAAAAATTGTATTTTTGAACTTGCTTCACAAATTGAAATAAATTATCATTTATTGTATAAATCAACTTAATTAACTGTATTATTAAAAGAAAGCCTTTCGCGATAATCTAAAAAAACGGGCAATTAAGCGGTTTTTGGTAAACTATTTATACCATCACGGTATTAATCCTTATCATTTTTAATACGTTAGTTGGCTTAAGCATTTCATGAAGACTATATTTGCCCTTTATACCTAGCAAGTATAATTAATAGTTTAGGAGATAATATAGCAAAATTAAAATCGTTTCGCCGTGATTCGACCGCCGCATCGCGGCGCCGCGCGATACAGGCTGATGCGTGATGTCTTACATCCGAGTCGGGGTGTAGTGTAGGTATCAGATGCTGTTAGGTA
The DNA here is from genome assembly GCA_905187575.2 of Celastrina argiolus. Taxonomy (NCBI): domain Eukaryota; kingdom Metazoa; phylum Arthropoda; class Insecta; order Lepidoptera; family Lycaenidae; genus Celastrina; species Celastrina argiolus. Next base: position 13,077,687 of record LR994599.1, on the reverse strand, counting down.
GGAATTTTGGCGAAGGTCAACCAAAGGAACTCCACCCCACTGCTGGGTAAAAAATACTATTAAAATGTGCTAACAGGCTGTACCGGTAGTATGAATTTAACCACGCACAGCCGCTAACTGTGCCCCCGGTAATGATCGTGTTAAAAGTACGGCGTATGGCGTATAGATGTCGCTTTGATTTGAAGATATATGACAATAAAAAAATACTGGACGTTTGTATGAAGCGCGGCGGGAACCGCGCTGCTTCAAACATTCAAATTTATTCTTTTTTTATTTTATATTTTGTTTAAAACAAAATTTCATTTATTTATATTATTACTAGCTGTCCCGCCAAACTTCGTATTGCCTTATTAATTAATTGCTTGACATACAGACTGCAGCGCCACCTATCGGTTCCAATTGTAAATCTAAACCATTCTCGAATCTCCACGAACACACAAAAAATTTCATCAAAATTGGTCCAGTCGTTTAGGAGGAGTTCAGTCACATACACACGCACACAAGAAATATATATATTAAGATAAGATACTTAGGGTAGGTTATAAAAAACGCTACTAAAGCCGATCGGGGCGGCGCGCCGAGCTGGGGCTTAACTCTCCAAACTGATTCGATTTTAATTCAGATTCGATCGTGCCGCATACTCCCGAAGAAATTGACGTTTGTTTATTTTTATTCTCTGTCGATTGATATGGTCTGGTGTACAAAAAGTTACGTTCTAACGGTTTTCTTTATCCTAAATAATTTCAAAGTAATCTACCAAATAAAACACCAAAAACCGTTAAGATCGAACTGATTCGATTCTCAGTTGTGTCGAGAGTAAGCCTGCTGGATCCTCGGCGGGGCGTGCCGCTGCGCCCATGTCTAACCGAGAGTTCCGTTTTAAAGACCTTACTAATTGCAATATAAGTTTAAATTTAATAATACTTCAAAACATTAATGACAAAAACGGTAATAAGTAAGTTGAAAAAATTGAAAATATTTTTTTTTGTTTCGCAATTTATCCTATGTCGTTTAAGTTTGATATGAAGCAACATTTTAATAGTGCATTAAGATGTTGCTTAATATCAAATTTCTATTCCCGGGAAGTACCCTTTAGGTTTTGGTTCCCTTTGGCGTGTCGAAAATTGCGAAAATTAGCGATATAAACGGCTGAATCTTTGGGTAGATGTGGCCAAGATGCCTGTTTCTTTTCACAGCCAGAAGGGACAGTAGCTGAGCTGAGTTTTTAATATGATTTTTAGCTTGATACCTACACGTGTTAAAGTTTTGACACCCAGACAGACAGACGGACATCGAAGTTAAATACTTAACTAAATTAACGTGAAAAATTATCTGGGTCTATACGGTGCATTCGAATAATATTATCCTAACTTCGAATACCTTTGCTGACTTCTACATATTGTTCGAAGGCCTACTTCTTTTGCCGAGCTCCTAAAGGATAGTAATATATTATTATTATACCCTGCATACCAAGAGGCTTGCCGGGTACGTGACTTGCTGGATCGGGATCAACACTGGGATGCACTGAGAAGTACCTATTAGCGAAAGTTCTCAGCGGTTGCGCCAATAAACTAAAAATATATTTAAAAATACTAAAGTGCCCTAAATCACTGTTCCACGCGTACGAAGTCGCGGGCACAGCTAGTAATATAATAAATACGCATTATTAAGTATAACCAAATATAGATTTTATCCGGACCTATATTATTAGCGCTTACAATTATAATGGCTGGGTAGATATTATTATGTCATCCGAGCAGTGCAGTGGCTGAACTGATTTGATGTCACTTTTAGACTATAGCACCTAGTCCTAGAGTTCAGAAAACCTAAATAAAGAATATCGGTACTATACTTATTCAAAAACCTCATTATAAAACTGTCTGATCAATGCCCATTACAAACTCTATTTTTAGTAGAATAGATATTAAAAGAGTTGAGAGATATTAGAAGCGCTAAAAATATTATTGTAACATAGGTAGGTAGATGTTTCTGACTGAAAATTTCTGCTACGGATAAACAAATAACCAGTGCCGGATTAACCACGTACCTAGTAAGAGTAGCAATGAAGAATGTTACTGGGTATACGAAATTGGTTGTAACTTTGTCACAGTAAAAGCCACTACTTTTTGTTTCATGCCAAAATATCAATTAGTTTAGATTTTATAGACATTTAAAAATCTTGATAATTTAAAATTGTCGCGTGTTGGCGCAGTGCTAGTGTGAAGTCACAGGTCGTACAGCTCCTGCCGCCGGCGCGCGCCCGCGCCCGCGCTTCGCAGTAAATTGTTGCTTTATTTCATTTGTAATTTTATTTCAACATGAATGAATGATATGAAAAAGGGCAATCAGATAATTTACCCAAAATAGATAGACTAACGGTTGCCATCTATTGTGCAAAAAATAGTGATTTTGTTAGTAAGTAAGCATATTTTTTTCCACATACAACAACTATTTCGAAAATAGTATGCGATATGATAACAGAACTCATATTATGTTTGCTTACAAATTAACAAGGTACCCAATATAACCTCACAGCCGCAGTGCAACCCCTACTTCCCAAAGCATTTTATCTATTTAACCGCAACTAGCGCCATAGTTGCGGTTATTCCTCGCCTTAAATAATAAATTTACTAACTCTTTTTAAAATAAATTTTACAATGACACAAAGATCTTATTAAAAAAAGTAATCGGTTCAAACTTTAAGTAAATAGTTAAACTAATATTATATAATATATCTCGTAAGTAATAACTAAAACGGTTTTAACTATTTACTTAAAGTTTGAACCGATTACTTTTTTTAATAAGATCTTTGTGTCATTGTATATTTTATTTTAAAAAGAGTGGCGCTAATTGCGGTTATTCCTCGCCTTAAATATATATCTATATAATAATAATATTATATTGCTTAATCATCCGCATAGTGCCCCCGTCAAGACGAGCCAAGCGAAGCGCATTGCTTTGGATGGTGCTACATAGTTGAAAATTTCAACATATAATGACACCAGTAAAAACATAAAACATACAAAGTTTAAATGTTGTAGCTATTATACTTTAGATTTTATCAATGTCTAAAAACCCCAGATTTCGTCACTGACTCATTTATAGATCATCAAAATTCATAAGGTACTTCCTGACGTCCTAGTAAGCTGATATTATTTATGTAAGCTGTTATTGGTACAAAACCAACAAAAAAATTATTAAAATATAAATGCCGCCATTTTGAATCCAATATGGTGGACGGTACAAAATGGATATGTTTATTATACGGATATGATCTTTAATACATAAAAGAAATATTATATTATACAATATTATACAAGTACATAAAAAAAATAAAACCTACTTTTTGTAGGACCGATAATCGGTCAGATTTTTGCTCCATATTATTTTGTATCCGACTTTATTTATTTGAGTGCATTGCACTACTGCAATCAGTATGCTCTATTTTATTCCGATTATTAATCGGTGACCGACTTTTTGTAAATGAAATATATATCTATGAGAAAATTAGTTTTTATCCATTTATTTAAAATTAGGTATTAATTTTATGGAAAGTAAAATTTAGGTAAGAATTAACAGGCAGCAAGTAGTAAATTGTAGTCGGAATATATAAACAAAATATTACGGCGATCACTTAAATCGGTCCGGCATAAGCTCCGGCTGATGTTATATTAACATAATATTGTTTATAGAGGGAGAATTGGAACCTTATATATCAATGTTAAATTTCCATAAAATCTTATGTAAAAACCGTTCGACACTTCGATAGCGCGATGCAGATAGCTAACAGCACAATCTATGTTTAGAACTGTGAAACATCTAAACACACATTTATCAACACATATTTAACAGTCGGTAACTAATGTATAATAACTAACGTATAAATCATTATACGTTAGTTATTATGTTATCAAACAATAAATGAAAATATTACACGATCAATGTATAAATAATTTTAGTGTTTAATCTTATGACCATTATCATAATAATAATATGATTTTTAACACGTCACGTCATGTTTAAAGATGGACATAATCAAAAGAAAACCTTAAAGCTATTTTTCAAAAATAAAAATAAGTACATTTTTTTTTCCTTCAAAAATGCTAAGTTGCATTTAGGTGTATGCACTTAGCATAAGTTACAGCCATACAAGAATTAGTACTTCTAGTGACCAACAGATGGCGGTTACCAGCGTCTACATCACGATATTATTATAGATTTACTGTATTATTTTAATAAGTATCAACATGCTTTATTAAAAGCAATCTCCCTCGTAGTAGTAATTCTCAAATTCTCGAATGTTTATTAGTGTTAAATTTATACTAGTGGCATCCTAGGATATCCAAATAAGGAGTTTCATTAATTTGAGGGTAGACGCAAAAAAAACAAATTTGAGGGTAGACGCAAAAAAACAAATTTGAGGGTAGATGCAAAAAAAACCAATTTGAGGGTAGATGCAAAAATAACAAATTTGAGGGTAGATGCAAAAAACACAAATTTGAGGGTAGATGCAAAAAAAAACAATTTGAGGGTACATTAAAAAAAACTAATTTGAGGGTAGACGCAAAAAAACAAATTTGAGGGTAGATGCAAAAGATCAAATTTGGGGTACATGCAAAAAAAACAAATTTGAGGGTAGGCGCAAAAAAAAACAAATTTGAGGGTAGATGCAAAAAAAAACAAATTTGAGGGTAGATGCAAAAAAAAACCAATTTGAGGGTACATTAAAAAGAACTAATTTGAGGGTAGACGCAAAAGATCAAATTTGAGGGTACATGCAAAAAAAACAAATTTGAGGGTAGATTAAAAAAACAAATTTGAGGGTAGATGCAAAAAAAACCATTTGAGGTTAGATGCAAATTTGAGGGTAGATGCAAAAAAAAACAATTTGAGGTTAGATGCAAATTTGAGGGTAGATGCAAAAAAAAACAATTTGAGGGTACATTAAAAAGAACTAATTTGAGGGTAGACGCAAAAGATCAAATTTGAGGGTACATGCAAAAAAAACAAATTTGAGGGTAGATTAAAAAAACAAATTTGAGGGTAGATGCAAAAAAAACCATTTGAGGTTAGATGCAAATTTGAGGGTAGATGCAAAAAAAAACAATTTGAGGTTAGATGCAAATTTGAGGGTAGATGCAAAAAAAAACAATTTGAGGGTACATTAAAAAAAACAAATTTGAGGGTAGACGCAAAAAAAAACAATTTGAGGTTAGATGCAAATTTGAGGGTAGATGCAAAAAAAAAACAATTTGAGGGTACATTAAAAAAAACAAATTTGAGGGTAGACGCAAAAAAAACAAATTTGAGGGTAGATGCAAAAAAAAAACAAATTTGAGGGTAGATGCAAAAGATCAAATTTGAGGGTACATGCAAAAAAAAACAAATTTGAGGGTAGACGCAAAAAAAAAACAAATGTGAGGGTAGATGCAAAAAAAACAAATTTGAGGGTAGATGCAAAAAAACCAATTTGAGGGTACTTGCAAAAAAAAACAAATTTGAGGGTAGATGCAAAAAAAAACAAATTTGAGGGTAGACGCAAAAAAAACAAATTTGAGGGTAGATGCAAAAGATCAAATTTGAGGGTAGATGCAAAAAAAACAAATTTGAGGGTAGACGCCAAAAAAAAACAAATTTGAGGGTAGATGCAAAAAAAACAAATTTGAGGGTAGATGCAAAAAAACAAATTTGAGGGTACATGCAAAAAAAACAAATTTGAGGGTAGACGCAAAAAAAAACAATTTGAGGGTAGATGCAAAAAAAACAAATTTGAGGGTAGACGCAAAAAAAAACAATTTGAGGGTAGATGCAAAAAAAACAAATTTGAGGGTAGATGGAAAAAAACCAATTTGAGGGTACATGCAAAAAAAAACAAATTTGAGGGTAGACGCAAAAAAACAAATTTGAGGGTAGATGCAAAAGATCAAATTTGAGGGTAGATGCAAAAAAAAACAAATTTGAGGGTAGACGCAAAAAAAAATTTGAGGGTAGATGCAAAATATCAAATTTGAGGGTACATGCAAAAAAAAACAAATTTGAGTGTAGATGCAAAAAAAACAAATTTGAGGGTAGATCCAAAAAAACCAATTTGAAAGTAGATGCTAATAAAAACAATTTGAGGGTAGATGCAAAAAAAAGAAATTTGAGGGTAGATGCGAAAAAACAAGTCTGCGGGTAGATTTGAGGGTAGCAGGTAGCATCACGTTTTAACTGCAATGTAGCGTAAGTGAAGTTAAGCCTGGTGAAGTAAGGGCGCATAGATTAAGAATTTTGGTTCTACATGAGATCTGACCACTTTTTGACTGATTTTGATTAAGGTGTAGTGTAGAGCTTGGCTTTATACGTTAACTGATAACTTTTTCACAGGGTAAGCTGTGTAGACTCGTCTTGACAACATTTTACATGAAAATGTTTTTGGTGGGATTATATTATCTACTCGTACAAATACTCGTAATGAGATATATAAACAGTGGTAGATGAATTTATTAGTTCATAATAGTTAATAGAAAATATTAATTCATAATAACAATAAGTAGCAAATAATATTATTATGAATTTTGTTCGGACAGGTGTACAAAACCTTTTTCGCGATAACGCACATAATACAAAAATTATGTATTTAGTAATAATACACTAAATACTTGCAAAAATGTATTTCCATCAAGAACCTACGGTACAATCAATAACATATAAAAAATTATGTATGCACATACACTTTATGACATTTTGTAAATTTTTCCTATTTCAGATCGCTTTTAGCCATTTCTGACATATTTTAATATATATTGGAACCAAAAAAAAAATACTTTTCCGGTGCTATGGTGGTAGCACTTTCACATTTTGGCACAACACATGATTTTCTTCTAATTGAATTCGACATTTCGAATAATATTAGCGTTATTTCGTAGTACCTACACCGTACTGGAGCGCGCAACGTACTGCGTGAGCGTATGACTCGTGACGTCACCGCGCCGAATTTCATATGGACTATATAATATGAAACGTAAAAAAACAAAACTAGTGAACATTCTCCATTGCTACGGGCCCGCGCGAAAGGGGCCCCGCATATTTAACGCACATCTTTGCCTGAGTGTATTTTTTTACGTAAAACTTATTGATATAATATGTCACAAAAACGTGAAATGTTACTGCTTTTCATTCTAAGTCAATCCACGTTAGTACTCGGTACCTGACCATTTTTCTTCGCGTAAATATTTTCATACCGTAAAGGCAAGGCAAGTTCAAGAAAACGTTGCTTGTATAAACGCGTAGAATTTAAGTCGGCCTGATAATCAGCTCTACAAAATGTCTGCCGTATAATATGCAGGTCAGAGAATTTGCTACGGGCCCCGCGCATGCTTAATAAAAGTTCTGAGGTGACAAACATAAAAAAAATACAGACGAATTGAGAACCTCTTCCTTTTTTTGAAGTCGGTTATAAACTGCAAATAACTATGTAGAGTACTTAGTAATAATTTATCTTCGAGCTCATGTCACCGCCGGTATGCCAGCAATACTGGAGCCCTCCGGTCTGGCACATGATGATGGCAAGAGACCCGATGGAATGACCATGGTTCCACGGAGTATGGGACGGGCTCTTGTATGGGACAACATGTGCGTCGATACTCCTGATCCGTCCCATGTCCAGGTCACCTGGAGCTATGCGGGCGCGGCCGCTAACCAAGCAGAGAACTTCAGGCAGCGTAAGTGTGAAACCCTTAGCGGAGACCTCATATTTTAACCATGGCTGGTAAAAACCCTAGGAATAAGAATTCCGGGTGCACGTAGGCTTATTATAGTTTTTTTCAAAAAAGCATATGGAAGCGACCAGAAAATATAACCATTACTCTCCAACGCGGCAATGCTGTCAGTATGCGTCGACGTACTATGCCAGAGATAAGTCTTTCGCTTTTATACCAATTGTTTTGTTTTATTTTATTAATAAATTCTATGCAAATATTTTTTTTTTATTATATGTGAAAAATATTGTAACAGAAGTCCGGTAAGAAGAAGAAGAAACGACAACTGACAGATGACATATTTTGGTATCGACATCAACAGCTGATTAGAAATTGGAATGATTACTTGCGAAAAGGCTAATTGTATGCGCGGTTCATTTAGAAAACATATTAGAATCTAAACTTTATTAGTTTATCTTACTATCATAACCTAAGGCATTTGCATAATGCAGTACACGAATAAGGTTAGTTTAGCGAATATCCTTTTCTTTCGCTATTGCTTTATTTTATTACAACGTCAGATAATTTTTTTGCATTTCAGAACTTTCCGGCATTGAAAAATGATAGATTATTGCGAGCCGCTCGCGGGGATGAAGTCGATAAAGTGCCGGTATGGGTGATGAGACAGGCGGGAAGGTATTTACCGGAATTTCAAGCCGTTAGAGCGAAACACGACTTCTTTACTGTATGCCGCACTCCCGAGTTGGCCTGTGAAGTCACGCTACAACCGCTAAGACGATATGATTTGGACGCTTCGATTATATTTAGTGATATTCTTGTTATACCACAAGCCCTGGGCATGACAGTTGAAATGCATCCCGGTTTGGTAAATATTGGAGTTTTGATCTTATTTAACACGGAAAACAATAAGAAGATAGAGTTCACCGAACATCTGTTTTAATCCACTACAGCAAATAAATACCTACAAGACAATCAATTGACACAAATATTGTTCTATAATCTGAGATATCCTATGTAGTTTTCAGAAGAAATGGCATTTGTCATATTCATACTAATTGTGAATAGTGTTACTGTATAAAATTTACTTTTAAAATGGTCATTAAATAATTTTCAGGGCCCAGTATTTCCAGAACCACTGAAAGATCCAAAAGAGATTGATGACCTGAAAGAAGATGGAGCTGTGTCCAGACTAACTTATGTTGGTGATGCAATTACATTGACAAGGCATAAAATTGAGGGAAAAGTGCCATTGATTGGTTTCACTGGAGCTCCGGTAATAATAGTTTTTTTTTAAATAGCAAAAAGAGCTAAAGAAAAATAAGTTAATAAACATATCAATTCAATGTTAGATAAATGTACACTAAAAAAATAAATTCAACAAAATTAATGTATCATTGTTTATATTATGTATTGCATGGCGAATAAGTGTCCTAAGGAAAAGTGTAGCATTGTTAATGCAACATGTTAAAAGTAGCAGCACTAACAGCATTCTAATGGCATTGACGGCGTGGTTCCTAAAGTGCCTGTTAAATCAGTATGAGTTTCGGTTTAGTGTCTTACTAGCACTAAGTTTAGTTTGTATTTTAATATATTAACATAGATTTTAAGTTTTCCAATCTATTTACTAAAATAATTTTTTTATTTATATTCGAAGGATTATAGTCAGACATACTGAGCTTTGTTTACATCACATTGAATCGGAATGAAATAATTAACAAAAAAATATTATACAAATTCATGAAGTTTCAGAAATATTTAGTTCATACTATTATCTATTACTTGATTTCAGTTCACACTCATGGGATATATGATAGAGGGCGGTGGAAGTAAAACTATGTCTAAAACAAAGGAATGGTTGGAGAAGTATCCAAAAGATGTTCATAAGCTTTTGAGTCTCCTAACAAGAGTTATCATTGACTATTTAGTAATGCAGGTAAAGTCTTTAAACATAGTATTTGAACAACTACTTTTTAATATTTTTTAGTGTTCTCTATTGTTACTTAATTCTTGTTTTAGTTTGTCTACATAACACATCTTTAAAGTGAATTTTAGACTGTTTCATTTATTACCAATTTTATTTTATAGACTGAAAGTGGTGCACAGCTGTTGCAAGTATTCGAATCCAGTGCTGACCACCTAACGAGAGAACAGTTCATAGAATTTTCAGCACCTTATCTAAAAGAAATAAGAAGTGGAATAGCTAAAAAAATTGATGAAAATAAATTGGATCAAGTGCCAATGGTAATACGATATTCAACAAAATATTGCGCCATTTTTTATATATTTATACTTTACAAGTAAATATACTACTGGTAACAAGACCAGCATAGTTATACTATACAGGAATATAGTTTTAAACTTCAAAGTGAAATAAATATAAAGATTATTAAATTAAAAGTTATCAGAATAATCTCAAGAGGACCTGTGACCTTACTTCATCTAACATTCCGACAATGTTTAAATAATTATTTATTTTATTTAATACTATCTCCTTCACTCAAAGGTCAAAGTTCTAGACGGTTTATTATCGTGTAATTATCTTTGATGTTGTTACACCACATCAACTTTACAAATATTATAATAATTTTAAAACTACCACTTTTTTACAAGCTTATTAGGAGATCCTAATTGTGACCTGAATACAATTTTTTTTATCTATATAAAGTACTCATCAATGGAATTCAAACGAGCCCAATCTCAACGGACTTGTGTTTTTTTATAATGCAGTTCCCGTAGTCACCTTCCAGATCTACAAATACATGCATTATTGTATTAATATATTGCATTAAGGCAAATAGGACAAATTTAATGAGCAAGATTTTTTTTACACATGGGATAGGTGAAAAATAAATAAATGCTTGTAAAAATGTGTAATTTTTTTCCAGACAGTGTTTGCGAAAGGTGGAGGCCACTCACTGGACATACAAGCTACATTAGGCTATGAGACTATTGGCTTGGACTGGACAGTAGATCCTGTCGAGGCAAGGAAAACTGTAGGTGACAACATCACACTGCAAGGAAACCTTGATCCCCAGGACTTGTATAAATCTCCAGTAAGTAGAACTTTTTTTATCCTTTTTTCTTGCAATCTGCCCATTGCATGGCATTTAGCTAGATGTGTTTCCATAGTGACTTGAATGAATCTAGCCCAATAGCTAGTTCAATATATTATATTAGGTCTTGAGGGGCTCTTCTTTTAATTCTATTGAATAGTAGAACTTAATTATTTCACAATAATAATTCACAACTTTTATTTACACTTTTCTGTGTCAGTTTAAGAGCAACATTAATCCGCATGTTTTGAATTTTTTCCAATTTACCCACAAAAGTAAAATATTTTTCAAATTACACTTGATGATGATTTAATCGAAACCGGTCGTGTTATTTTGTAAAAACTTATATAAACGTAATAAAGTGTAAAAGTGTAAAGTTTTAAATTATTATTGTGAACATTCCATTCAAGAACCAACAGTATATTCAATCTACTAAGATTGAATATACTGTATAAATAACCAACAGTATATTCAATCTACTAAGATTGAATATACTGTTGGTTCTTAGTAACTGTACTTCATCTGTATACCTTAACTTGATCTAGATTTGATTTTAGATGTGCCCTGCTACTTAATTTGTGTAGAATGAAATTGAACATAGAATGTTTAACAATACCTTCAAATAGAAGTTATTTTTAAAATCAAATGTTACAAAATGAAATTAATACAATTTTAAATTGGCATAACAACTATATTAGAATTCCAACTGAAGTATGGTTGTTATTATCACATAATATCTTTATTAGGAACTACTTTTACTTTGTTTTTTTACATTGTCCTCTAATATAAGTCTCGATACATTTTCAGGAAGAAATAAAGACATTGACAAAGCAGATGGTGCAAAATTTCGGCAAGCACAGGTATATCGCCAATTTGGGACATGGAATAACTCCACAAACACCATTAGAGAGTATGACTGCATTCACCGAGGCTGTACATGAAGCAATATAATAAAAATGCTTAAAATATGACACGAATTTAATGTAAGGTAGTATTCCCTGGTTTCTCGAACGATATTCAAATGAATTCCACAGATAAGGTTAATTCACCAAAGACACTGATTAGTTGCCATACAATTTGAATCTACTTTATCTGTGGAATTTTAACCAATCTTGCAAGTGTGTGTGATTTTATAAAATATCTGTCAGTTCCTTTCTGTCTGATAATATTCCACTGCTCTGCGTTCAATATGGGTTGTTGATTTGAATGAAATGTTAGTTGATTATACATTTAAACAGCTTTCGAGAAACCGGGGGTATATATATATATATATATGTATGTATGATAATACTCATAGCCAATAATGGTAAATTTTAAAGGACTTTCACTGAGTATTTGTATGTTGTTTATATTTTACAAGAACATTATGTTATGAGGAACATTAGCACTGGGTTACAGGTGTAAAAAAGACAATGTTGCTTGTTATTGTTTATGAATATAAAATATATGTAAAGTATTACATGGTGTAAGTTGTTTTTGAGTTTTGACTTGCAGCTGCAATATCCTCGTCATGTGTGCCGCACGACTTTTTGACATACTGAAAAAGAAAAACAATCATTTGAAGGCAACACTATTTTAATACATATTTCGAAAAATATTTGTACACTCCATTCTAATTAGATATGGTAGCAAAGTAAATAAAGCTCTGTATGAGCGGCTACAATGCTACTAATTTAAATTTCATTTATTCACCATGGCACATTAATTTGGTCGTGTTATTGTTATTGTTTACATTGAGCAGATTAAATCAGAATAGAGTACAGCAGGCTTACTCGAGAATCAGTTTGATCTCAACGGCTTTTGGTGTTTTATTTAGTGGATTACTTTGAAACTAACCAGGATAAAGATAAAAATTTAGATTGTAACTTTTTGTACTCCCGACCACATCAATCGACTGAAAATCAAAATAAACAAACGTCAATTTCTTCGGGAGTACGCGGCACGATCAAATCTGAATTAAAATCAGATTGGAAAGTAATGCCCCTGATTGCAATCATATACAAAATATCTACATAGTTTACTAGTAGTAGTTTGCGACTTCTAAGTTTGCATTTTAAATATAAAAGTTTGCATCGGGGGTTAAAATTAGAAAACTACTGTTAACCAAAAAATTAAGATATTTTACTTTTGATTTGTTTACTTAACAGAATATTATCTAGCATTTGAGCTATTGTATTATCAATATTGTCATTTACTGTAAGTGCATCTGTCACTTGGTATATGAAGAACTTACTTGCGGGTTGACTTGTATCTGTTCGTCCATCTCTTGGATGTACTGGTGCAGCTTGATACAGCTGGTCATCTGCTGCTCCAACACGCTAAGGGTCTCGGGCGATGAATACTTCTCCGGGTTGTCAAGAAACACAACCATGCCATCTTTCTGATTTATCAGAGCATATATTTCTCCTTCTTCAATCTGAAAAATTTATGAAATTGAATGAGATTTAACACAACCGTTCATTTTTCTAATTTATCAGAGCATAATAATATATTCTCCCTCTGCAACGTGCAAAGTTTATGCAATTAAAAGGTATTCTAGTGACAATGGTTTGTATCCAAACAAGCAATTTTTTTAGCATTTCAATAGATATGTATATGTCGCAGTCATCTCATTGAATCAGCAGTTTAATTGAATGACTAGCGCGTTTATGAAATGACGACATTTAATTGAATGACTGAAGGACAACTCGTTCTCGTTCAAGTTGTTTAATGTAACGTTCAATGTCTTGACTGAACGTCCTTTTGCATATTCGTTGAACGTTTGGTAAGGGTAAGTTTGACCATAAGTTCGCAACAAAAAAAATTACTTAAAAGATCCTCAAAAATCAGGAAATTGAAAATTAAAACATCAACCATGTACTATCTGTGCGAGCTGTTTGCCGCCATATTTATTTTGGTGACTACTAGCGCCACTGCGGGAAAAATGAACAAAATTTTAATAACCTGACTGATTTTTCGTCGTCACTCAATAAACGCGCTAGACATTTAATCAAATAGCTCATCCAATTAGATGACTGCGACATATTATATATAATTAACTTACCATATTGAGAATGTATGACTCAGCTTGGGCAGGACCCGAAAGCTGCACGCGAGAGGCAACATCGCTTAGGGAGAGAGTTAAGAACGTTTTTGTCAGTCTTTGAATGTTCTTTTTGTACATTGAACTTAAAACCTGGGAAATTAATAATAAAACATTATTTACAAAACTTGATAAAGAAAAAGCTAAAATATTTAAAACATCCCATAATAAAATATAATTTTCATGGTCTTGAAAACTTAAATATACAAGGTGTAAAATGAATGAGTGATAATACTTTAGGGTGTGTATGTGCCTCGTATGTAAAGTATACTGGTAAAGCACCAGCGCTGAAAGACGTACTTTTGACTTTGATGTTTCTATGACAAATGTCCCAATATCTAAATTTGGCCATGCAATAATTTAAAAAAGAAAGTCTTTCGGCGCTGGTACTTTAACAGTTAACTCTATATACGGGATCCATACACACCTAAAAGTATGATCATTTATTAATTTTACAGCCTGTATTTACAAGTTTAATTCAAAAATTATAAATTCATATAAATTGTGAAGTATGTTTATTTTTATTTTGAGTAACAGATTGAAATATAATGTACATACCTGATTAACAAGGCCCATATTTTTGTCCCTAACAAATGTCTCTCTAAGTTTGATCGCTGCGTGTTGTGACTTGGCCAGCTCATGGTATGCAAACGACAAAGGTTTCAGAAAGCGGCACACAACTTGTGACGTATATTTCGGCATTGGAAGGATCTGCAATAATGATTATAAATTGAGACATAAACGGAGGAAGGTGATATGTAGCAAAATTATGATTTCGGGAAAATTTAGTTAAAACTGTCACTTAAACATTTTAAAATTCGTCGCAAAGTAAATTAAGTACATTAATCTAAAGATCTGTCTCTAGAATCAATGTACATAATACGTTACTACATATCCTGCGTAAAAATTTTTTGCAACATAATAATTATCTATGGACGCTTCACACCACGTCAATCTGGCCCTGTGCTAAGTATCCGAAGAACTTGCATTACAGGTACCAAACAACGGAAATATATATTTTAACTAGCTTACCCGTGCCCACTTCGTTGATCATTTAAACAGTTTATGCTGAAATTGAACTAAAAAAAACAACCCGCAACGCGGAACCCGCAACGCGGAACCCGCAACGCGGAACCCACGACGCGGAACTTAAATGACGATTGATCAGTTATCGACCGGGGATGAAAAATGAATAAATTACTATAATGGCTATTAAAAAATAGGGGTTGATCGTAGAAGGGAGAAAATTGAGGATTGTATGTATTTTTGTATGTTGTATCATAAAAAAATAGAAATTAAAAATTTTGTCAAAAAAATAAAAAATAAAATTTAGGGGTGGATACCGGATAAGCACAAAAAATTTCATCAAAATCGGTCAAGCCGTTTCGGAGGAGTATGGCAACGAAAACTGTGACACGAGAATTTTATATTTTAGATACTTTTATACTATACACATACTTAAGATTTTTATTATACTTTATATTACAAATTTAATATACATCCATGACCCAGGAACATTGAAAACTATGACTAATGACATAGTTTTCAATCTTCACCCATTAATGTCTAAAATTATTTGTTATTATATTAATATAAGATTCTTGCGAGCTTCGTACAGTCGTACCATATACATACACGTTAAGCGAATGCTCGGTCGAGTTACAGTAGGTGAAGTGGGGGTGTTAGGTTTTATTTCCGTTACGGAATTTCTAGATTCGGTCGCCGCGCTCCAAGACCGCGATGAAAGCTATGCGAATATGTACTATAGTAACAGAGGGACATTACTTACTTTTCCGTGTAAAATTAGTGAAATTAAAATAAATTTCTTATACGCTTCCAGCATTATATGTGAAACTACCATTGCCGGTACTGTAACTGCCACTTCAAAGAAGTACAGAGCTCGGTCATAGTTCTTCATGGCCGTGTAGATCATACCTCCGTAGTAATAATACAGGAGGAAATGTTTCGAGTCGTTGTTACCACCAAGCTGGAAATTAGTATAATTATTTATCAGTTGCTTGTTTGCATAGTACGTCCGAGATAAATTTAACCCAAACGTAAACAAAGCCGTCTATGAAACAACCATAGATTAATCAGTGATGCCAATTGGCCAATATGAACACAATGATCATTATTGTTTGCTATGAATCCATAGACTTTAAGCTTATATTCTACAATCGGCAGTGTCAAAATGGCGTATTTTTTCTGTGAAAGATTTTTATTTGATATTTAAACATATTAATTATTGTTGAGTTGTTATAGAATGTATTGGATAATGAAGTATGATCGATTAATATACCTGTGAAAATGTTGATAAGTGTTCACAATAAGTGAATATGTGATGTGTGAAATTCCGATGTTTTCGGTTTGTTTACCTTTAGGTTAAATTTATCAACTATATTATATTAAATACGACTATAATTTAAATAATAGCTCCTCACACCGATTTCAATTACGGTGGCCGATTCCGTTGAACCGGATCAGCTATGCAGGATTAATTTTATAGTGCCCAAGTGTGTGCGAAATACACAGGGACACTCTCTCTGCCTTTTACTCCATAACCCAGTGGCACGGATAAACGACACGATTAGCGAGAGAACAGGCGAAGGACTTTCCTAACTAAACTAACAACATTTTTTGTTGTTCCAACGCGGGTATCGAATCCAGGTCGAGAGCCAAGAGACCATGGAGGCGTCAAACGTTGACTATAATTTGCAATAGCATGAGGGGTATAGTATCAAAACCCACTAAAACATACTTTTCAAAAGTATCACAAGATACAATAAACGTTTAAGTTTAAACGGATTTTGATACTGGTATGCACTGTTATAGGGGCTTTAGATTTTGAATACATTTTGGTGGGAAAATTTATGTATGTTTTGGCAAGTTTTGGTACGAAACTAGGCAAGCATTTTAAAGCAATTTTTACGAGGTTTCCAACGGTGCTACCAAAGAAATGGTGCTACTAACTCAAATTTGGTCCAGAAGCATTATAGCGGATTTTGGATTTATACCCCTCAGCTATTGGTCATATAAATAAACTAACAATTAAAATTCATTATATAATATTTAAAAAATTAATTACGAGTTTGTTGACTTCTCACTCATTAAGAAGAACCTTTAAACTTAAGAAACTTGATGGAAAATTGTATAGCTTAAAACATCACAATAATATTAAAAAGTTTGAGTATGTGCATCATGGTGGCTACTTGACTTGCAAGCAGCTGGCCCAATTTTGACAAACTTCTGTTTGCAGAAAGCTTTGATTAACACAGATTACCTTAAAACCCGAAAAATTCGTGTTGTCATGGGATAGTGTACTAGTTGTGCCAGTGGAAAGGCAAGTAGGAAACAATATACCTCTACACTTATTCCAGTAACATCTGTTTCTAAGAATTCCATTGCAGGTTTGATACACTTAGCCAACAAACACAGTTGACAAAGGTCAGCGTGTATAGAGGTCAGCTGTGAATCAAAAAGCTGGATTTTTCTGATTGCTCTCTTTATTATTTCTATGCCTCTGATTGGTTGTTTTACTTCGACAAGGTATTCTGTTAGGCGGTGACATAGTTCTGCATCTGTAACATTTGAAATTTAAGGTTTTGTTAATTGAAGAGATGAATGGATGAAGGTGATAGGTAGGTATGTCGCAAAAAAAAAGAGGCACACGTTCGGAAATTTCTATTCAGTTTCGCGCCCGCGCCGCGCGCATCGGACGTATTCTCTATATTGGTTATGAATAAATTGTACCTACTGACGTCATATATATATACATGTCGCAGTCATCTAATTGAATCCGCTATTTGATTGAATGACTAGCGTTTTCATTGAATCCTGTTTTTACCAACAATTATTAGAATCCGAGACTAGGACAGCCATTTAATATTTTAATTTTAAACTTCGAAATTTCCGAATGAGTACTAATAAAACGAACATTAAAGTAAATTAATCAAAAAATATATCAACACATTGCTATCTGTACGAGCTGTTTGACGCTATTATATAACCGCCTAGTGATTCAATTAAATAACCAGGTTCAATAAGATGACTGCGACATACCGAATGAAAAAAAAACGAACGTTTGCGCTAGTCTCACGGAATTCCAATTCGAAATTATGCAAAACGTATGTATGTGGCCGGCCTTAAGTGACAGTTTGAACTAATTTTTCTCGAAATCAGAATTTGATGTTCATCCATTCATATTTTCAATTATATTTTAAACCTTTCCCTGTATCATATTACGTTCTTTCTTCATCTGAAAAACTGCATCGAAGTTGAGTCAAAAACTCAGGAGGTCGCGCTAGCCATTGTTGAGTCCATACACAAAAAATTTGCTATAAACAAAATTCACTAATTCTGAATTGGATTATGTGGAACTTTGGACGTTAGTGACAGCTAATTTAAGGCATTTAAACATAGTAATTTTAATTTTCTTCAATTGAACATTGAGTGTTCAAATAATTTCCTTTGCAAGTATGCAAAAATAACAAATGTGAAAACGTTTTTTATAGAAACTGTGTATTTCAGTTCGGCTCACGGGACTAGTGGCTTAGGATAATTACTAAGGCTAAGGGCTCACAAAGCGGTTTTGAACCAGGGATGAAATGGATATGACATTTCGGATACGGATACGGATATTAAATTATTACCGATTATCCGTTTCTTTTGTATAATTTCGGTTACGGATATCGATTTTTTTCCAATTTTCCATACTTTTATTTCGGATTCGTTTACGGTTACGGATAATATTTTATACCGGATATCCGAAAGTTTCGGTTACGGTTACGGAGCTCCCTAACATCCCTGTTTTGAACTGCGCACGGTTGCGTGCCGCAGCATTTGTAGAATACAGATATTTATTATATTCACGACGCGTTTTACGATAAGTGCAATTGTTTGCGGATCCTTTTTTCCGTTAAAAGTTCTAAATAATTAAAGAACTTAACTCAATAACAAAAGTAACTAATAATCCATAATGATTTCTCTGCAATCTGTGGATGTATCCAGAACCTATCAGGCCTTCTTTTTTTAATTCTAAAAGTAAGTATTTAAATGCAACAGCTAGAACTAAAATTATCGTTTAACCGCTCTTGTCTTGCTACCATCCGTCTTGCTATATTCAACAGCGTTTTCGCGAGCGATAATCGCAACCGCAATGGCTGTGTAACAGCACAAAATTTCAAAATATTAATAAATTTTGAAAATAAAACTATATTCTGCCACTGCGGGGGCGAGGGTGAAGACCACTTCGTGATCCTTAGCCTAAGTAGCTCAATCGTAAAAAAATACAGTTGAAAAAGCATGCAAGAGTATCACAACTTTTGACTTAAAAAAGATTCTTAAGAACTTAAGATAAAAAAAATGTTTATGAAGAAATATTACAAACATTTTACTTACACAAATCCGGTGCAAAGCGTACTTGCTCTCCGTTACAATTACTAATAAACTCTTGAATTTGCTGTACCATAGTTGACTTATCAACATCAGTCTGTAAAAAATTATGTATGTAACTAATAAAATTGTAACTCAATAAAATATCTTTAAAATTTTATAAGAATAAATTTGACAACCTCTGTAGTGCAGTGGTTGAGCACATTAGTGCTCAACCCAGTGGTTGTGGGTTAGAATCCTGCCGAAGGAACAGAAAAAAGATTTCTGTATTCCTGGGTCATACATGTTTATTAAATATATTAAAAATCTTAAATATATGTGTAGTATAAAATGTATTAAATACAGGTCCAGACAATGGAAACATCCTTTTTCATTTATTTTCATTAGTTGTCTGGACCCTGTAAAACAAGTTCTTCGGATAATTAGCATGTGGCCAGATTGACGTGGTGTGAAGCTTCCATAGATATTAAACTTAGAAAAAAAATTCTCGCGAAAACTCAAGAACGGCTGAACCAATTTGGCTTTTTTTAGTCTTGAAATATTCGTGGAAGTCCCGGGAAAGTTTAAACCATTTTCAATGCTCAATGTAGTAGTAGCATAATTATATTTAATAATACAAGTAGATTATTATATTAATAACACTGAGTATACCCATTACAATTACTTGAGACTTACAAGTTACAAGGTACTATTCATTTGCTTAATTCTTAAATTCATCAATGATTATGAGGACAAAAAATACCTGGCATAAACTATAAGTTACTGAATAGATAGACTAGAAAATTTAGCTGTTTCTCAGGTTATAATTTTTTTATGTCTGGAAGAGACTATGGTAAATTCCATAATTGTTGTATTGTTGTTTATTTATAGTCTTTATTTACAAATAAAGAATTTTCTCTTCTATTCAAAATTCAAGAAATATTTACTGGCCAGTCTACTATTCAAGGTAATAAATACTCTACTTTTATAAGAAATAAACTAACCTGCGAAACGGCGTACTTGGCGACAAGGACTGCTAAGACACCCAGAGAGTGTTGTTGGATATCAAGGGTCTCCAGAACTGTATTTAAATGGGCACTATTGCGTTGCAGTATTTCGTCTGATTTGGCTATAACATCACAGAGTTCCCGAAAGTTTCCTGAAATGTATATTTTAGAGTAAATAAAAGAATATATGATGTACATTGTACATACAATAGCGGCATTGTAAAATATATATTTACCAGCGGCAGAAGATGTTCGCACATTATTAACAAATTGTTCTAGAGGCGATGCCATTTTATGCTAGTTTATTGTAGTCTATCTTTCAATTTAAATTAAAGCAGCTATGTTATTTTAATATTATTGATAATATAAAAATGCACTGTAGGTATATTTTTACTTTTTTTGTTCATCGAGAATTTCTGGAAGTCTTTACATTGACATTTGACATTATGAGTTTTTTATAAATATTAAATACAAGCGACAAATATATTTCAAGTGGTTAGTGGGTTCTAGTGGTTTCGTCAGCGATAATATGTTAATTTTTAAGGAAAAATAATAATGCATCAAAACTACGTAAAGTAAATTTATTATCTAAACTTTAACCAAATTAGTAAATACAAACTAGACTATATGTAAAAAATATATTATCTAGATTAGAAGCCGTTAATAAATTACGTAAAGGCTAGCGCCTAGCAGTAATATCTCGTTTTACAAGCCCAATCTGATAAATTGGCCGAGGTAAGCATCAGCCATGGTAATCAGCCGAGGTAAGCATCAGTCAGATCTTTGTTTCATCGACCAGGATTTTGGACGGGTGTTTAAAAAAATTTGCTCGGAGGCCCCAGAAACCCAAGTTTCAACGCCAAAGGGCATCCACACCAAAGGATCCATCTTTTCACCTGGTGTCGTTGTGTGCAGCCGGCGGCGCCTCCGCACTGCCGCGGCCGTCACGTCCCAGTATTTCCACGCAGCTATCGTCACCAGCAGCCTCCTGGGGCTCTATTCAATTAGATAACACCCTATTCTTTATATAAAAATATATATATATTGACATCTGACGCTTGACAGATGACAATTGACAGTTTTAACATAACATCAAACTTTGTTTTAAATCTCCTTCATGCCGATTATTTTTGTATAAACTAGAAATAAATAATGGCTATTTTACACAGAGCACTATTTACATGGTTTATCTTTTTGGTATTTCTAATTCTTCTCTGTCTGAGACTTGAATCAAGAACGCATTGGAACTGGTTCATAGTTTTTATTCCGATGTGGGTTTACGATGGCATTTTATTAATTTACGTACTCTTTCACATGGTATCTCACTGTAGAAATGGTATTGAATGGTTTAGAGCCACCATAAATAAAAATGTGTGGTATATTGCTGCTATTGGACTGAAAATGGCAGCGCAAATCATTATTTGTGTTAAGTTAGAATACACAAAACTATATCTTCCAATTTCTCTTGTGATGACACCTATATGGATGCTGCTGCCTGTTCTATGCGTGGAGGTTTTTATGCATTTAATCAAAAACTCAAGTCGAAGTAGTAGATACTAAAACGTGATGTGGAATATAACTATATTAGAACTATTATAAGGTGTAATAATGTGACTGAGATAATTTTAGATTTGGCACTTATCCATTTACGTGAACGTAATATTCGTTATTCAATGACAAAGTGTACTGCATAACGCAATAACGGACATACCTAAGAAAAATATTTGAACTTATCATGGCTACAATTGATAATTCTATAGCAGATATAAAAAGCTCAATAGTTACAGAGGTACCTGCTGGATCAAAGGTGGTACTTGAATGTGATAGCAATGACTATCTCCATAATTTCATGTTTTGGCTTTTTGACAATAATAAAGTTATAGGACCTGGTAATGACTATGATGCAAGAAAATATAAATATGAAGTTTTATCGGGAAAATTGCATATTGATGTAAGTACTACAATACTGTTTGTTATAGTAATTTAAGTTGCTATACTAATTTACCTACCTGAACTTCGTTAAATTCAGGTATTTATTATCACCGCTACTTAAAATATACCTTATTGCTTGCAGAGAGTAAGCCCTTTAGAATCTGGCTATTACAAATGCTTCTCCAAAAACTTGGATGGTCACGGCATAACAGTGGGGGAAGTAGAAATGATCGTCAAGGGATCTGCTTTCACTGCAATTGATGGGATAAAGTTAGCTGCTATTATCATATCTTTACTTGTGATAATTGCCAGTGCAGTCATATACATGAGGTTGAGGAAAGAATGGAATAAATATGATGGACATACTGTAGTTCCAGGTATGTGAAGTGCTAAATAATATTATCAATTATTTAAAAAATATGATAAAAACAATTAAATACACCTGATCATATATAGAAAAAGTCTTTGTCAAGACAAATTTTATGACCCCAAACTCATTTTAGTATCGAATTCCATGGTCATAACCATATTGCATTGAAGTGAATCAAATTTAACTGTCTAGTTTTGGTTAAACACAAAGGGATAGGCAAAATTTAATAAAAAATTGTAGAAAACATGTTTTGAACGAGGTCTATTTTATAGACCCCATACTAAAACAACTGACTCATTCTCCTCATTATCCTTAAATGCAATATTTACATATGTTTTGTATTAATTACAGTTGACGAAGCTGATGATGATGATGGTGAAGAGGTATACAACAAGACCACAACCTCCATAAATCAGCCAGTACCCGGGCCGAGCAGGAATCCCTCATCTGAACATCTTCTTTATGGCATAGACAACCAAGGTCTAGATACTGATTTCAATTCAGTTTTTGAAAATATACAAATCAAGTCACCCCAAGCTAGCCTTATATAATAAATTAAAAACTTTCAAGTTATGAATATTGTATTTTAAAGTTACTATTGGTTTTTAATATTTGTTTTAACATGTAGTTAGATATGATAATGTAAATAGATTACAAAATTTACTTGTGTATATATCTGAACTAATGAGGGTTTTTTGTTTGTGACAGTTATTTTGACACTAGGACCCGATAGTATGGGAGCCCATAATGCAAAATGTGTAGTTACCCGAGCGTTGCTGAGACCTAGTAGGTTTTGGTGATAAGATGTTAAGAAGAAAAACACATAATATGTTAGTTTTTTATTTTAGTAGTGGAATCAGCGGAAACAGCCCTATTTAAACTTTGAAATAACAAAATTGTGATGAAATAGTATTTTAATATAGTTTATTTATCGTTAGAATCGATAAGACTGACAAGAGTATTACGCTGAGACCAATATGAAATATTTGAGAAACTCAATTATTTAAAAATATTGAGTTACTTTTTAAAGGAGAAAGCCCATTTCAGGCCCAGAGCGGACAGCCATCTTAAGAAGCCTCAATTTCTCCAGAAATGTACCATAAAGAGACATGATTTTTGATAACATTCAAATAACCGCCACTTTATTCAGTAATGTTTCAATAAAAAAAGGAATTTTATTGAATTATTTGGAACCTAAATAAAATGTTAAGGTTAAATGTTACCCGAGGATAAAATATCTTTACTCTAATCAATCAATCCGAATATCGATTTATAAACAAATAAAATAAACTCATGTAAAATACAAATAACGGGCCACTGTTGGTAATTCTGTAAAGAATTAATGAAAAGAAAACATTTATCTTAAAACCAATGTTTACGTTTGTTACTTTATACGATAAAGATGAATAAAAAATCATATTACATATATCGATTGTTTTTTACGTAACCGATTTATCGATTTCATTTTTTTGCGACAAGCGGCAACACTGATGACTGAAATGTAATTTTTGTGCAATGCTCAATGTGGATGCGTTTTGTTTTGTTTTCGATTTTTTTCACCGCAATCTGCTTTCCACGTACGATTTTGGCATTGTTTTACTAGTTTTGTTTTCTTCTTCTACGATTACTTGGCCCTGGATTAAAGGATTACGCTATTTGATTGTGCATACATAAAATGATATGTCTGAAAAACATTGTATATGTTGTGGTAATAATGTTACCGAGAACTGTATTTTAGAGCCCGAAGAATTAAGTGCCATACAGCAGTGGGTTGCACCGCAGCAGGTAATCATAATATTATAATAAAATGTTTCTATTATTTCGTCATCATGGTTTAATCGTTAAATCTTTTACTGTTGAAAATATTTATCATTAATGTTAATATGTTTTAGGTGTCAGGCGATAATCTTGTTTGCCACAATTGCTGGGTAGCAATAACTGCAAGTCTTGCACTACAACAAGGGCTATCTTATTATATCTTACTAATATAAATTATTGAAAATTCGAAAAAGGCCTTGAAAATAAAATAGACAAAAAGTGAAATAAATATATTTCTACAATAATGGCGCCATTTTAAGTTTTTTTCTCAGATATCTATTACTATTAAGATTTTAGAACATTCATTTTTAATGCGATTTTTTGATGTCCACTTTGGGCCTGAGACACTATGGAGAGTGGGCTTTCTCCTTTTACATAAGTCCCTATGAGCTTACCTGACTTTTAAATCTTCAGTGTTTTCTGTTTTAGCTTCTTTGATACCTACTCAACATCTCCTAGCTTAATCTGACGTATCAAATTAAATTTTTGATACTTTTAAAAAGTTTTTTTAACCCCACCAATCAGATTTTAAAAAATCACGCATAGATTACCAGAAGCATGTGGGACACATATACTATCTTAATCTGACGCGCTCGAGCTACTACAAAAATCCCCTCTTCGGCTCCCCTACTACGACTTTTGTGACGCGACACCTGGTGGCGAAATATATTATTGTCAGTTTTAAAAATCACTTCCGCCACTAGACGGCGCGTTGTGGGAGTAGTTACACAGAAAATAGATATTATATCAAAAACCCTCACTGTTCCAATTGAAATTTAAATACTGTACATATTAATATTATCAATACACATAAATAAATAGCAAATTTTCGAAAGTATGTGTTTGAAAATTCTCCACAGTACAATCTATTCCAATTTAAAATTATAATAAGGTACACACAGTGTACCTTGCACATATACTTCAGGCAGGTGTGCTTAGACTGTTGTCATTAGAATGCATTAACTGCGAGAGTGGTGTTGTGTCAAGAGTATCGTCTTCATCATCATCATTTGATTCCATCACAAACACCCTCACTTTCCTTTGATTATTGGAAACCACAACTGCCACACCTCGAGGTCCAGACACAGCTATTTGGTGCCCATCCATCTTCTCAAGTATTTTGTAAGTGCTTGCATCTAAGAGTGGGGACAAATTCTTGGTCTGAATTTTTTCATTGAAAACCATAGATTTTGATCTAAAATTGATTTCGTTTGAATTTTCTAAAGCTATCTTTATAGGAAGTTGAATAAATATTGTAGCATCTTCAGTAGGATGTTTCACAAGTACTGATAAATATTCTGTTGAGTAAAATTGTAAATCAAGGATGGTCATATTGCTATCCATATTTTTGCAACCTGGCAGTAAACATGCCGAGAGTGAATATTTACATGCAGCGGCTGTACAATTTCTATTGTTTAAATTTAATGACATGAAATATATTCCATCTGTTGCATTTCCACTGTGAATGAATGCTGTCATATACCTCTCTTCCTCAGGGTCAAACATTTGAGAGTAACCTAGAGGTTTCGCTTTATCCTGGACAGTGCCATTTTCATGACATTTTAAATTACAAAGCACAGAGAAATATTTGCTTAAATCCTTGTCTTTTGCATCAAACACTTTAGCTACCGCATTTTTCAAGTAGTTTTGTTGCTGAACAAGAGAAAACTTTTTAAACTCCATCATGGAGAATATTGTGTCGTTGTCCTTCAATAAACAGGCGTTTTCCATGAGGAATTTGTGCCAAGGGTTGTCTTCATCGTCCGGCAATAGTGTGAGTTCCTGATCTTGTAAATACTGACCTAATCTTTCGAGGTTGAACTTTACAGGCTTATCAGAACCATCAGTATCATCAGATTGAACATTATCAAAGTTATACAAGAAATCTGCTATGTGAGTTAATTCTTGCTGTGTTATCTTGACAATTTCACTGGGTGTCTGCTCATCTAAAAGGCGTACTATCACCACGAAAAGCCACCTGAAAAATGTCTTGTAATTTCTCATGGACACATCGATGACTTGCTGAAGCTCTAAACATTTATTGAGAAATGCATAACAAGCTTTGATGGCGGCCGTTACTGTTTTTTCCTCAAGTTCAAAAACCTTAAAACATACATAATATTTAATACATTTATACATATTTATAATTCCACCAAAAATTAATTATACACACCCTATATCGGTCTGGTACTTTAGTCAAACCTCTCAGTTCCGAAAAATAGTAAGTAAGACTTTGTCCTACAATATTTAACTGGCGCAAAACTAATTTTTGGATTGAAGAATAACTCAATTCAACAGAGCTGCCAAATTTTTTAAGTCCTTTGGCTGTGAGATCCTTAAGTAGAAATATTTCTAGATCTTCAGATGGAACACCTGCAACAAAGAAATGGAAGAAAAGAAATGCTTTAATAAAATATTATAATTTATGCATAACAAGCTTACAAAGTTAGTACTTATTTACTTATGTTGGTATATATGAAAAACAACAACATATAGTTTTACAATAAATAAATATAATATGGCACTGGTCACTCACCCTAGGAATAATGTGTAATTTCACATTAATGAGCAAAATAAAGGTTAGAAAATGATTCCTTATTTATTTACATATCAAACTTATCTTTATAAAAAATTATTGGACAAATTTTTTCATCAAAATTATTCCTAACTAATGTATGCTATAATTTTTATAAATTATATTTTTATTATAAAAACGTAACCAGTGTTAATAGTTGATAAATCTTTTTAAATAAATAAAAATTAAAAGTAATAAAGAACAGTGAAAACTCAATATATTGCGGAAGTCTAAAAGTCTTCAACAGAGAAGAATTTTGCATCTTACCTAGCATCAGCAACTCTAGTAAATCTGCTGAGAGACCACCTTCGGATGTATAACAGGCCATTTTCGTGTCCATTTCTAGTAAAATATGCTCCCAAGCCTCGGTAATAGAAGTCATTGTTTTGTCAACTTGTGACATTAGCTGAATGATATGGTGATGTTTATTTGCAACAACATACATTTCCTCACAGTATGCTGTTAATACACTAGTGTTGACTAATGCTAGGTGTATATAATTAGAGATTTTATCTAAATATAATACTTGCATACAACTAAAGTCATCAGAAATATTTATATCAAGCACCTTGTACTCTCCACATTCATCTTTTGTGATTTGGGACATAGGTAATGTACCCAATGGGTACTTTCCGTAGACACTCATAAATATATTTCCATTGCCATATGCAATAATCAGCATATTCAATTGGGTTTCATCTAAATTATCTTTTTGAGTTTTATTATTTTCTTCAGTTTCTGAGCCTTTATGGGAGTTTATTGTGGAACTGGGCTTTGGTAAGAATATAGAAGCATCATCCTGAAACCATAAGAAAAGAACTTCAGATTAGTTTCATAACATTATTCAATATTTATACTAATATTATAAAGCGGAAGAGTTTGTTTGTTTGTTTAAACATGCTAATCTCAAGAACTACTGGTCCAATTTAAAAAATTCAGGGGTAAAGTATTCACATTTGGGGACTTTCGTTGCTGCATAAATGGTTTAAGTCACTCAAAAACCATGCAAATGAAGTCCCGGGCACAGCTAGTATAGGTCATAAACATGTTATATTCTATTCCTATTATATGAGTAAAGAAATATGTGTCATTGGTTTTCTTTATTGAATGGTGAAAAAGTAACTTTTAAATGTATTGTGATTCAAAAAGTAATAGTACCCTGATTGAACTTACATAAATATTGTATTCTGTAGCACTCTCTAGAGATCCAGATTTCACAGCCCATGTTATACTTGGTATTCCATGATTATTAACTTCATCAAACTCTTCAGATGTCTCTTGGGCAAAGTCGAATTTATTAAGTATTTCTTTGTCTTCAATATCAACAGTTATTACTGTGCCTGAACAGTATCCAATAGCAAGTGCCTGTAACAGTAACAATTAGACTTATTATACAGAGAATCTTTTGACCAGTCACAATAAGACAATGCTTTTTATCATGTTTAAAAAAAATCTATATGCAATGTACAACATACACAGTAGCACAGGCGGTAATGGCTAGAAGTGTATATTACTATTTTATTCTGTTCTTTTAACATATTGTGTTCAATGTTCTTTAAAAAAAATGTTTAGTTTAGTAAAATTTTAACATACTTTTCCATCTGGTCTCCAAGCCATAGACTGAACTAGAATATTTTCTGCTGGGGGTGGCAGAGTCCATACTTTTTGCCAATGTAGTCGATGTACCTGCACCTCACCTGGTACAAGACAAAGTTGTATTATATTCCAATCACTACATTAGTCATTTATGAATGAATATATTTTACCTTTAAAATTACTAAGCGCTAGTAAATCAATGCGGTTGCTCCATGTTACAATATCGACCTGGTTCGGGATATGTTTTTCTTCCACTATTCTCATACCACAGCTATTCATTATATTTGTGAAATTAGACAATTTGAACAAAAGTAGACTTGAGACTGAGACTGAGACTTGAAACAGTATTCACTTAACAAAGCTATTGTAGTTTTATATGAACAACAACTGTATCTATTAAGACTAATCTCGTGTTCTTCATATCATAAGATTAATAAAACGAAGTATTTCTTACAGTTTAGCGATTTAAAGTTTTTTTAATACCTACCATATAATTAAAGCACAGATTAAGAATTAGTTACTACGTAAAATTAAAGTTTGAAAATAGCGACATAAATATGTGTAATGTCAAATTTTTTTTTATTGTGGCAACAGCTGCTGTTGCAAAGGTTATGCATCATTCTGCCTATACAAAAATATCTTAATAATAGATATGTCTCGGAAATTTTAGTTTCAGGGAGTGACGGACAATGTATTAAATGACAAATAAATTTCTTTTTCTTGTACTTAATGTTTTACAGGACTAGTTTATTTGGGAAATCTAGATGTTGGTTTTATGTTAGGAAAGTTAAAATTAATATTTAAAAGCAGCAGCAAAAAAAAATATTTTTTTATTAAATTTTTGTAAAAAAAAAAAATCTAGAATGAGAAAAGGTAGTATCATATCCCTAAGTTATCGTCACTGCTCTTTTTGCACTCGTTATTAATACACGAATTTTATATACATCCATGACCCAGGAACATTGAAAACTTTAGTTGCGAACCCGCAACCTCTCGGTCAAGCACCAACGTGCTACGGAGGTCGTCATTTTCATCGATTCATCGTCGTCGTATATTTTAATCCATAAACACAAGATGTTTTAAAAGTTGGCTTCCCTATTGTTATTAATTGAATCTGGTGTCTTTTATTAAATGGAGGAATTAAAAATAATAATACCAGAAAGTAAATAAATATTATATTTATTTGATCTAAGTATGTACTAAAAGATATATTATCTCTTTATATTATTAATATTTAATTCATACATCTCATCTTTCATTTTTCAATGAAGCTTAAAGCATAATTTCATTACAAGTCATAGAAAAATATAAAAGTAAAAAGAGATAAAAAACTATTTATCAATTTATCATAATAATCATATGTGGTGACAACTACAGAATTGTGTCAACGGAGGAGTATGAAATTTGGCACATTTAAAGAATAATATGAAGGAAGGTGTGCAGACATAATATTATTATGATATTTTAATAATGCTTAGAAATGGAAATACATAAAATTAACAAGAATATCAACAACTACCACACTGCCTTGCATTATATTTTTAGTAATTTTTAGTAGTAATATTTTTAGATATTATTTTCATTCAATGGATAAATTAATAATAGTAATGATTACAGTCATAAATCTTATCACTTACATAAATCATGGCCTACCATCCCATATAATCTATGTTTAATACAAAAAAATGCAATAGATGTCACTACTTAACATTATTTTGTAAATTATAAAACGTAAATATGCCGAATTAAGTACAAATATTGACATTAAAATAATGATAATCATATTTTTAAGCATATAATCATACTAAATTCAACTCCTTAATTAAGAAGAAGATACGAAACGAAATTAGACCAATATATTACCAATCGAATTGCTAATATTAGGGTGATACCATTTTCTAGTACTAGGTCGTGTCTCTGTCATATATCTACTTAGGTGCTTATATTTATAATTTGTAGAACTCTACTATGAATAATTATTTGTTAATGAGAGTTGACGCAACACAAGTTTTTGATACATTAAATATTTCATTAAATTTATAATTTACATAGACTACATCGAAACATGAACCATAACAACCTTTTTTACATAGACTCCATTAAAATGTAATCATAACAACCTTTTAAAATCTTTTATACATTTTATAACATAATTTATAATTGTTCTGTACTTAGTCCAAGGGATTATAGTGAATGTTTTTCTTAATCACTGATTTTTTCTTTGACTTTCAGGAATTCGAGTTACATAAACCAAAGAAATCATTGATGTCCGCTCCAAGTCCAAATGTTTCCATGTATTTACAAAACTCGCTCATGTCTGGGTGTTTACTTTGCTTGCATGTTGTAAAATTAATTTCTTGGAAAGAGCAGAACTTTTGGTGTTTCTTTCGTTCTGATTGTTCAAATGCATCAGTTTTTCTTATAACAATTTTTTTCCATGTCATTGATTTGATCATTTTCCACCATTCATTACAGTCATCTTCGTCGCCTTCTATACAAACAATACCAGGTTTACCTGGTAAGCAAAATCCAGTTAATTTGTAATCCTTAGCAGCATTTATTATTACCTCCCTCTTTCTTTTGTTATAAATGTGGTGTGAATATATCCAATACCTGCAAAACTTTATTTCTTTTTGTACATCTTGCGGTTGCACATTGTCAGGTTCATCTAATGTTATGGAAAGAAATTCTTCAAGATGCTCTTGAACCCATGATATAGCTGTGTAGATACACACTTCACCTTCTTGTTTTTCTGCTTTAATATAAGTTGACAGATTTTCGTTCAAAGAAGTTTCCTGATGTCGATTTAGTTGGTTACATCTTATATAAATTTCGGGATCCTCATTTGGGTAAAAACTTGGCAAATTTACATACATCTCTAATTTATTATCATTAACCGACATTTTTAGGATAAAATCGATATGGTTAGGAACGAATTCCGTTTTAGCTTCAGAATTTATAAAGTTAGTGATGTCATCAATTATTTTACGATCAGTAAATACAATATCGTCATTATTTGGATACATCGACTTTAGTAACTCAATTTCACACAGCTGCTGCGATAGGCATTCAGCTAAAGTAGCCTCTAAATTTGTTTCTGAAGCCATTTCAGAATACATATTATTCGTTTCAACAAAAGTACAGTTTATGAAGTGGTGATAACACTGAATCCAAGAAAAAGAAATACCTCTAAATTCTAAAATGTTTTCAGTTTACAATTTCAAGAATTTTTTACGTTGTCACTTGTTATTGCATTTTCTGTTTTCTGTTTTCATTTTCTTGTTGATGTTTTGACCTTTAATTTTGACAGCTGATTCGTCACCGGAAGCCGGCTGGTTGATAAAGTTTTTTTAAATCTGACGCATTGAACAACTTCACGGTCAGCTTGTGGCAATTGTGTTTAGTATCCAGGTACAGTTGAAATCCAATAAAAAATGATATATGTCACTTGATGTCACACGTCATTGTCAATTGTCATCCATTTACACTATTATTGTTTAGTGTTTACAATTTTTATTATGGCAAAACGTTTAAAAATGCATCCAATATAGTTAGAATTAAATTAAAATTAAAATGCAGTAGACTAATATATGCTGCTGCTAAATATAAAATATAACAATTAATATTATAATTTTATACATGTAATAAAAATACATCATAATGTTGACTCAGGTTATATTAATCGTAACGGCAGTGAAAATGTTTTTTATTCCCTTGTAGTAAGTATTATCTATTTTAAATAAGTATATTTACAACACTTATTAAGTAAAACATTGTTTTTTATTATTGCAGTCGATCAACTGATTTCGAAGTTCATAGAAATTGGTTGGCAGTTACACACAACCTTTCAATTGATCGTTGGTATTTTGATGAGACCTCTGAGTGGACTCTTGATTATCCTCCGTTCTTTGCATGGTTGGAATACGGTTTATCTCACGTAGCCAAGTTCTTTGATCCTGGCATGCTAGAGCTTCAAAATTTAAACCACAGTAGTCAGATGACAGTGCTCTTTCAAAGATTGTCTGTTATTGTTTTGGATATTATGTTTATTAAAAGTGCTAAGAGGTAAGGAAGCAACAATAATATTGTAGTAGAATTAATTGAAAATGTATAAAATCTTTTATTTATACAGTAAACATAAATTCAGCTATAGTCCATTTTAAATTTAACCTAAACAAACCAAAAACACCGAAATTTTCACATATTTCTTATTGTGCACTTATAAAAACTTTCATCCACATATTAAAGGTATCCAATACATTTTATAACAATTATTCATTAACTAATATTTAAACATCAATTGAAAAACTTTCACACTATATTTTTTGTCAACAATATCTTTATTATTGTTTCACTTAACTAATATTAGTCTATGGTTGTGTTATAGTTGGGTTTGTTTATGTTTGTGTTAAAATTAAATGGGACATACTATAGATGTTCTCAACATTGTTTAATTTTAATTGTAATAATTTGAATACTACATTAATTTTATTTAGATAACTCTTTCCTTGACATTGTTTTTTGTCGCAAATGCTGGCCCCGATTTGGTCCTGATGTTGGTTTGCTTAGTTATTTTAATTTCAATAATCTTCCAGGTGCTCTAATCTAGTTAGTAACGGAAAGTTGTTGGCATTTTTATTGCTAATGTCTAACCCAGGGCTGCTGATGATTGATCATATCCATTTCCAGTACAATGGTTTTCTCTTTGGGTTTTTATTGTTTTCAATAGCAAGT
This sequence comes from Celastrina argiolus, assembly GCA_905187575.2. NCBI lineage: Eukaryota > Metazoa > Arthropoda > Insecta > Lepidoptera > Lycaenidae > Celastrina > Celastrina argiolus. The sequence goes on along the minus strand of LR994599.1, from coordinate 13,044,450 downwards.
ATGATCAATGTAAGTATATTAAATTACACTAAATATTAATAATAAGATTTAAAGTAAACAAAAATCTGTAAAGAAAGTTTTTAATTTATTCAGACACAACTAAAAATATGTAAATAAGAATATTAATAATTTTGATATATACATCAAGTCAATGTTATCGCTATGAAGAGACCATGATAAAATATTTTATACCTGTTTTGCTGTAAAAGACACACAACATTTATTATTGTTTTTTAACAATTTGCATTACAATCTTTATTTTCAGGGCAATCACATTTCCGCTGCTATTTGGTTTGCAGTTTTATTGAACTTCAAACACATATTTTTGTATGTGGCTCCAGCATATGGTGTATATTTATTAAGGGCGTACTGTTTCACAGTCTCATCTAATGATGGTACGCATACAGCTTGGTACTCCTTCTCTATAACAAATCTGTTCAAACTCGGTATAGCTGTGGTTTCAATATTCTGCTTATCATTTGGCCCATTTGTTGATCAGTTACCACAGGTATGTATTATGTATAATCTTAATTAAATATTTATACACTGGGTATGCTATGCAATGTTTGTTTCTTTGTCTGTCCAGTGACTAATATATGAGACAAAGAGAAATCATGGTACAGCTGTGCCAGTGTGTATATATTTTTATCAGTAAGTGGGTATAAGTTTACTATGTCAAATATTCCTTCCTGTGTTAATTATTTTATGCAACTTTGGAAGACATAAAGTCTTAACAACTATGTGCTGTGGAAACACAAGTATATTATGTTATAGAATATTATATGTAAGTACGCCATTTAATTTTAACCCAAACATAAACAAACCAGTCTATGACACAAACATAGACTAGTAAGTGATGAGAATACAATACAATAACTATTGTTTGCTACTATTAGTCTACAGTCGGCAATATCAAAATGGCGTATTTTCACAGTAAAAGTTGTTCATTTGATGTTTATAAACATGCATTATTGTTTGTTATAAAATGTATTGGATAATGAATTATGATTTTGGTTTGTTTACTTAAAGGTTAAATTTAAAAGGCATTTACTATACAACATGTAACAGAAATAAGTGTTTAAAATGTACTGGTTCTTGGATTAGTTTTTTATAATGACATTGTGTATTGTTTTTTTTTTAGATATTTTCAAGATTGTTTCCATTCAAGAGAGGATTATGTCATGCATACTGGGCTCCCAATTTTTGGGCACTGTATAATTTTGCAGACAAAGTGTTGCAATATGTGTGTAAGTTTTTGATATTGTATGTCAGTCAATCTTAAATTATACAAAAAAATCAAAGCACATGCATCAACTGGGTAAATTTTATATACATGGCTTATATTTTATATATTATATAAAATAGAAGCGAAAGACATTTATGTTCTTAAGAATGGAGCTGTACCATAGTCTATTTTAATTTTAAATGTTCAAAATCTCTTTTGGGAAAGGTTTTTTGATTTTGTATAAATTTGCTTTTGTGGTTTGGTGTCCACTGTTTTATCATTTTTATCATTTGAGCAATCTATTCTTTTTTCACAAGGCTTTTTTTGTGAGGTGACTTCGAAAATTTCACTATAAATTCTATAAATAAAATTAATTTTTTTCTCATATTGAAACACTTTTTGTAGGTAAACGATTTAACATTAATGTAACAATCGGTACCGCTTCTATGACTGGCGGACTAGTCCAAGAGTTTGAGCATGCTGTTTTACCTACAATAACACCAAGAGTCACATTTATACTAACGCTGTTGTCAATGATTCCTGCTTTAGTGAAACTGTGGCATTTGGGAGCAGACAGGCGATATAGGAGTATCAATTTTGTCAGGTAATTAAAACAGTTAATTTTCTTCCAGACAGCAATATAAAGTGAATTTACTTAGGATAAGAAAAGCTAAAATGAAGGGTGCAGATGCTTAATATAAAGGTTTTAGCCCAAGTCTACTGTTATAATATTTATAATATTTTTTCATCGTTTTGGATCTAAAGAACTCCACATTCGTAGATACAATACATCAGGCAGAAATTAGAAAACTTAAAGTGTCAGACGAAAGTAAAATATAGTTTCAAAAGTGGCCACAATGGCGCTAGAGTCGCATCGGTGTTTGTTATGAAGTTAGCAATAAGTACTGTAATCAAGATAGGTGTGAAGTAAGTTGAGTCAAGTAATTTGAACTTGTGATTGTGGCGCCACTATATGAATTTTAACGTGCACTGTTTCATGTACACCGAAGACATCTCTAGTCTCCATAATATCGACATAGGAATTTGACAGTTCTCTCATCTTAAACACGACGCTAACGACAGCCGATGCTAAACAATTAACGCTTAGCTTATCTGACTCTTTAGCGACATTACTTTAAAATACTTTTGATTCACAGCTGATGGTTATGTGTGTTTTGTTGCAGATGTTTAGTATTGTGTGCCACATGCTCCTTCGTATTTGGTTGGCATGTCCACGAGAAGGCAATATTGTTAATCATAATACCTCTCAGGTGAGCTGTAATAGTTAAATTAATAAAAAAAGTCATTTTCACACTGTGTAAAAGGTACAATGTTTTGTCCTTCTCTGTCAATCGACTTTTCTAACGTATACAATGTGTAGGTAAATATTTTTAGTAGCAGGGGGGTATATATACACAATACAACGAAATATTCAGTACAGTCACAGACATTTTTTTTATTCAGAATCAATTTTACACAAATGATTTCTAATCGACAAAAATGTTTTCTGAACGTGGTATTAAACTGATATTCCTCGTTTGTCACGCGCGTCTACACGTCCTACAGTTAGTAGTTAGTCAGTAGCTTTTTTTGTTCGTAGCCTTTTTAAGTAGGTATTATTTGAAGAAAATATGGGTATGTTGCGACCCGGTATGTTTTATGGCCCGGTACCGGGTCAATGGGAAACGCTGGGTCGTTAGACTCTTAAGACTTAACAAAATAAAAAATAAATTTAAAAACGTTTTATTTCCAAATGAAACTTAAAAAGCTATTTTCGGAAAGTCAACAAGAAAAACAAGCTACCACCGGTTCAACCCTAACCCACCGAGAAGAACCGGCGTAACACTTGAATATTTCATATAAACTGATGGACTAATGTTTAATATATATTTTTGTTCCAGCTTCTTATCGGTACTCGGGGAGGACGACGGTAAATCATTTCTAGTACTTTCCACTGTCGGCCATTACTCTCTCTTCCCGCTGCTGTTCAATAAGAATTTGTTGTCTATTAAAGTACTCATTTTCTTAACGCACATATCCATAGCTTACGGAAACATACCTCAGTTGTATGAAACACACTACAAAGCGAAGTATGGGAAGAAACGCCAATTTCTATCTTTGCCAATGCTCGGTAGAGTAGAGTCCTTGTATCTATACGGACTTATGGTAGTGTTCTTCTATGAAAATGTGTTTCATACGGCCTGGGGACTAGACAAAACATTGCCGTTTCTACCCCTAATGCTTACTTCTGTGTATTGTTCTATAGGCGTGTTGTATTTCTGGTTATCGTACTATTATTATTTTCTCACTTTCACCCTAAGCAAAGTTCCTATATTTACACTGTCGACGTCAAAATACGATAAGAAAGAAAATAAACAGTAAAACGAACGTTGTGTTTTTTATTTTTTACATTTGGCAGAAATAATTAACCCTTTATTGGCAAACAGGACCAAACTGATTAAAATATTATGCCTTACAACTGGCAACTGCAGATATTTGTAATAGAGGTTTTTGGTGTTTGCCTACACAAAATATGTAATTTGTTGTTTTGAAATTACGTGCATTTCAAAGTTTCAAAAAGTAGATATGATAAACGCGCAAGCACAATATGTTTACAGTACATACATTTCATGATTTCACAGCAAGCTATAGGCGTCATATATGTAATACAAGTACTACTTAGATACTTTTGTATGGGCTGTTTTACATAGTTTGACTTACAAAACCATAAAAAAGATTCAGAGCACTATTCGAATTAGGTTGGTATTCCTTCGATCAACAATAGATACGCTAGATATCGCGTCAGAACTAGAAATCCGTCTTAGCAAATATCAGCTCACTTGAAAAGTGAGCTGTTATTTCATTTAGTTTGCTTGTCACAATGCTAATTATGTTACTATCAATAAATAAAAAAAAAACTAAAATTAAAAATTGCGTTGTTTAGATATAAATTTTTAAAAATTTTAAGTGACCATCACTTAATCAACTTAGAAATGTTTTAAAACTTGAGTCTGAGTTTGATATTAAACAAACTGAGACTGAGTAGAGATATACAAGGTGTAAAATAAATGAGTGATAATACTCTAAGGTGTGTATGTGCCTCTTATGTAGAGTATATCTACTGTGAAAGGACCAGCGCTGAAACTTACTTTTGAGTTTCATGTTTGTATAAGAAATGCCCTATCATCATAAATTTTGCGAATATAATAATTTATAAAAAGGACCTCTTTCAGCGCTGGTATATTTTCAGTAAACTATATACGGAACCCATACACACCCTAAAGTATTATCACTCATTAATAATATAGCCTGTATTGGCATAAAACACGCGGATAGATTTTAGCATTGTTTTTGTATAGGATACGTAGATTATCTAGTGTATTATCGATCGATTATTGGTACCTAATAATAAAATGCTAGCAAATACATGGGGTACTAGTCCCTTTTGTAGGAGTAGAGTATTAAGTAATTGTTGCCATACCTAAGTTAAGCACTTGTATAATTAATGATTAAACGAACTTACCTTGAGTGAAGTTCTATCATAATTATACGAGGGCTTTGTCCGAAGAGATTAGCATTAGGTTTACATGTAGTAGACACACGGTGTCGCCATCTGCACTGTATTTTGAGATATTTCTCATATTTTTTTTTTTGAAGGTAGGTGGTGTTTTCATACTTGAACTACCGTCCTGAATTCCTCATTTCGTTCAGAGCAATATGTTGATATTTGATTCTTGTTCTTTCTGGGAAAATACTTTATTCGGGTGGGTGGGATGCTAATCTCTTCGGACAAAGCCCTCGTATAATTATGATAGAACTTCACTCAAGGTAAGTTCGTTTAATCATTAATTATACTCATGCTTTGTCCTCGAGATTAGCATTAGGTTTACATGTAGATGTTGAGAGAGTAAAATATCAACTACAATCAAACTAACATGTTTTATTTGGTATCTAGGTACATAATATAAATCATCACATACAAGAGTTAATGGTTTCCAATTTCCATATAATAAATCTGTCTAGAATATTATATATTACAATCAAGTTAGAGAATCATTCATAATGCTCTCCGCAAAAGAAACATTATTAGTATCTATATCCTCAATCACTATTCTGTTATAAAATCTACCGAAGGTTTGCGAGCTACCGCTCCAACCCGCGGTTTTTCTGATTGTGTTTAAATTAACTCCTAACTGATGTGCCCTAGAAGTTGCAGCGTGTCTAGTGCTATGGGCAGTGAATAAGGACACGTCTATTCCACAATTTGCCAATGTTAGTTTTATCCATCTACTAAGCGTTTGCGAAGAGATAGGCTTATGGGGCTTTCTAGTACTAATAAATAGGTTGTCATTACTGCGTAATGACAGTGTTTTATTTAAGTAACAGCTTAATGTAACTACCGGGCAAATTTCCGGACGTCTAAGGTAGAAAGGAAGAACTAAAATTGGTTGTGGTGCACCAGGACGTGAAGTCTTTAATAAGTCTGGAATTTTTATAATAATTCTATTAGGAAGGAATTCAATATTTTTAATGTTGATTTTTGAAATTGTTTGAACTCTATGAGCTGTAGTTAGAGCAAGAAGAGTTACCAATTTTTTTGATAATTCTTCGAGATTTAAATTATCATTTGGATACAAACTCCCCAAGTAATTTAAAACGACCGTCGTATCCCATGTTGTATGATACTTGGGAAGTGGCGGGCGCAGCCTATAAACCCCTTTAAAGAATCGTTTAATGATGTTGTCATTCGTTATCTCGTTACCAAGAATTAGAGATAGGGCTGACCTACAACAATTTAAGGTGCCAAATTGTGCTCCTGTTTCAAACAACTGTCTAAAAAAGTTTAGCAACCCCTCAATGGAAGCGTTATATATATCTAAATTATTGGACTTGCAATATACGAACCATTTTTTAAGGCAGGAATCGTACTGCTTTAGTGAATTGTCGGAAAGTGAAGCTAACATTATTGGTATGGAGGATACCGGTATACCTCTTCTTATAAATGACGTCTTGATAACAGCCCGGCAACCAAGGTAACCTTCTGGTGAACATCTCGATTGCTGGAATGAGAATTAATTAAGGTTTTAGATGGTCGAAAGACCAAAGGCTCCGTTAAGAGTAGGCTATTAAATAAAGGGTACCACGGCTGTGTGGGCCATAGTGGTACCACCATTATGCCTCGAGCTCCATCGTCAATAATTTTTGTCAATGTTTTTAATATTATTGCAAAAGGGGGGAAGCTATAAAAATAAAAGCTAGACCACGATATAGTAAATGCATCAATTGCCACGGCATCAGGATCTCTGTGCCAGGATATATATTTTGTGCACTTTTTATTTATCCGACTGGCAAATAAGTCAATTTCGGGAACACCAAAATGATTTACAATTTTTTGGAAAGCATAATCGGCTAATTCCCACTCTATGTCGGGATGAACACGCCGTGATTCTGTGTCTGCAATGAAATTGTCAGTAGAGCTGATATATGACGCAAAAACGATTAAATTACGTTCTTCACACCATTGCCACAATTGTCGAGTGACGTTTGTCAGGTGAGGAAACTGCACACCACCCATTCGGTTTATGTAAGATACTGCTGTGGTGTTATCTATTCGCAAAAGAATGTGGCAGTCTCGATAACTTTTTGCAAAAACCTTTAGACCGAAAAAGGCAGCTAAAATTTCAAGATAATTAATATGCCGTGAACTTTCATTGTCAGTCCACATACCACTGGCGCGTTCACCACTGCAGGCGGCCCCCCATCCCGTTGTTGAGGCATCGCTGTAAATTTCTAAGCAAAAATTATTTTGCTTTATATCATTAGCGGGGTTATTAATTGCATTAAACCACCAATGAAGGTCTGGCAACAACGATGATAGTATGTTCATACGCTTATCATAGTTTTCATCATTTTTTAAATTTAAATATTTACATCGTTCTAATTCTTTCGTATATAACCAGCCGTACTTGACGGCGGGACAAGCAGAGGTGAGTAACCCTACTAGGCGTGCAAATTCCCTGACTTTACATTGTTTTATTTTAAAAAATTTACTAATATCAGTTTTAATTTTTAAAATCTTCTCTTGAGGTAAAGTAACTATTAATTTATTGGAGTCTATGACAAATCCCAGGAATTTGCATGTAGTAGAAGGTATTAGGTTACTCTTTTCATTATTTATTATAAACCCTAGGGCTTTTAATAATTTTGTAGTGTATGTGATATTTTCTAGGCATGACTTTAAAGTATTTCCGATCAAAAAAGTGTCATCTAAATAAATTGTGGATAGATATCCACGTGATCGTAGCAGACTAATCACGGGTTTCATTATTTTTGTGAATACAAAAGGTGCAGTATTAAGACCAAATGGCAAGACATTAAATTCATACAGTTTTGCGTTAAATTGGAACCGTAGATATTTTTTAAAGTCATTGTGTATGCGTATTAAAAAATATGCGTCTTTTAAGTCTACCGTACTCATGTAGCAACCATTAGAAATAAGTTTAAGAGCGGTTCTTAAATCTTCAAGTTTAAAGTGGGCAGTGTCAATGAATTTATTTAAGGCCTTTAGATTTAAAATAAATCTTGATTTTCCGTTAGGTTTTGGCACTAAGAACGTAGGAGATATGAATTGGCCAAAACATGGTTTACATTCCGTTATAGCACCTATAGTTAATAAATCACTAATTGAATTATCATATTGGGTTTGTTCAGACACAGATAATTGTTTTTCTGTAGGAATGTATGATTGAATTACTGGGCGAGAGAATGGTATTTGATAACCCTCAATCCATGACAAAATATTGACATCATTAGTTATAAGTGACCACTGGTCAATAAAGTTTGACAGCCTACCGGCGTATCTTACTTGGTCTAAGGGCGATTGCGGCTGCGACTTTGCACTGGACGCGATGACCTCTTCAATGAGCTCGCTGGGCGATTCTTGGGTGTAAAAGGCTCCTTCCTGTGGGTCCCCTTCGGCCTTTGACTCGGGGGAGGAACACGCCAGTTTAAATTAGTTTGTGACCTTTTTGGAACTGTTTGCTTAACAGGGGCAGGCTTCATTTCAGCTCCTGACCTTGATAGAACTTTGGCAGTTTTCAAAGTTTCTGCTAGCTTATCACCAAATAGGAGCTTATCAACTTTAGTGGTCTGAAGTTGATCCTTCAGGTCTTTTTTGAGGCCATTGAGGACGAAGTTTCTACGTATTACCGAGTCTGTGGCTTGGTTATCACACATGAGCTTGGTTGCATCCATTAACAATTTAATAATGGTGGTGTTTTTTGGCTCCGATGCTATAAGAAGAGTGAGAGCTTCCGCTATACATGACACCGCAGAGGCCCGTTGCTTTTGCCTAAGCTCAATGCCTTTGTCTCTTTTGAGTACAGCGTCTGTTATTGCATATACTACTTCCGGATTCAAGGCGGGTGCGTCTATTAATAAACAATTGGCCGGTGGTAAGTATTTCTCAAGGAGCTCCTTGCGAGCTTCCTTCGTTAATCCAGATGTAGCTACGTATTGTAGTCTGACCGCAAGGTCATTTTGAATATCTTTACCATAGGATTTGATCTGTGAGGGATCTTCTCCTAATATTTGTAGGAGCTCGTCATCTAGTTCTGAAGGTTGTCCTTCAAGAGCGTGGGTCTGGTCGAATGCGGGTGGCATGGCTGAGTCGGTAACAGTAGTTGGCAATATGATCATATTCTGTATCTGCTCAATCTGTCCGGCAGCACCGCTACCTGATGGTAGCGGATTGGTGGCAGCGCTAGTAGGTCTTGGTGCATCAGCCATAGCACTGGTAGACGGTAAAGGTTCTTGTATCGCAGTGCTAGTGGACGGCCGAGGACTGACAGCTCCGATAGCAGGACCCGACGGCGACGGTGTCGGCACGCCTTAAATTAGAGAAACGCCTTGTTAATTTTATTAAGGAAGTGACAGCCCCAGAGGCAGTCCGCATGACTTTTTTTTATAAGCAAATATTAATAAAGTGACAGCTCTGTAAGCTGACCGCATTAGTAATTTATTGCTTGTATTATTAAGAAAGACTTTGTGACATTCCCAGAGAATGTCCGCATGTCTATAGGTAATTGTAAAGTGTTAGCCCCAGAGGCTAACCGCATTACATTACAGGTAAAATTTTACCTTGCTTATATCAATAGTTTAATATGTAGTGTGACGTAAAAGTCACGTTTGATAAACTATATTTGTAGGTAACTAGCGAATTAATAATAAGTTCGCTAATTTACTTGCGTAACACATATTTGTTACACATTTGTTACTAACCTTCAGTATTTGGCAGCCCGGGCAAGGATAAAAGCGTGTCGGGTGTCCTCGACCTCGACCTTGAACACGAAGAATCCGATGACGGTGTCCCTGTCCCTGACGAGGACGATGAAGATGACGATCGTTGTCGTTTATCACGATCTCTGCATCTAACACGCTTGTATTGTTCTTCCAATTTTCTAATTTTTTGAGCAATAAACTTAAAATCCTCGTAACTATCACGTGTACGTTTGCCCATATTCGATAGAAAAACAATAAAAATGCGCGGTAATGTGCAATATGGCGAAGCACTGAATGCGTAATGAGGAATTCAGGACGGTAGTTCAAGTATGAAAACACCACCTACCTTCAAAAAAAAAAAATATGAGAAATATCTCAAAATACAGTGCAGATGGCGACACCGTGTGTCTACTACATGTAAACCTAATGCTAATCTCGAGGACAAAGCATGAGTATAATTACGTTGTACATATTTGCGTAATACAAGACAGGCGTGAAGGGACACGTACACGTGTTTACAATGAATAAAGCGGGGAATCGATAGTATGAATATTCATCGCCGTATCAGGCATGCTACTGGCCGTCTATACAGCTTTATTGATATTACTCGGGAATATAACAGAAAAATAAGATATGTTTTGCAAACGTGGTACAAACGAATTGTCGTACATATAATATCAAATATAGAGGGCGTTCAAGTGATACATACGTAAGATTTTAAATACCCCTTTCCTTTTAAACTTAATTTTCCCTCCCGTGTATTTTTCTGTGCCTACCCTCTTTTTTGAAGGCCCTTTAAATTGTGTGAAAAAAAAAAAGTGACCATTGATTATCTGAAGGTCATTTATTATATTGCGAATTTTTCAAGGTAGTTTTTTAAAATTATGTAGTTACATATTTGTATAATTTACAGGCGTCTAAGGGTAAAGTCATAAAGAGGCGTACCGCAACGTAGTCTTGGAATACCGATCACAATAAATCTGCAGTTGTTCGTAACGTTATATACAGGGTGTAAAAAGAGCAGTCACTATAACTTTGGGATAGGATTATAGGACCTTGACTGATTCTAGAAATGATTTTTTTTCATTTCTTATATTTTGAAAAACAAAAATTTTTTTTTCGCAATTTATTATTTTAGGGCCGATTTTTCAATCGTCAGATAACTTTTATCTAAGGAATAAATATGTGACTTCGGCAGATTTTGTATGGAACAAATGTCAAAGTCACATGTTTATTCAACAGATAAAAGTTATCTGACGATTGAAAAATCGGCCCTTAGTCTCAAGGCTGAACTGTTTGGAAGAACGTTCTGCATTAAATTCTTAAATTTTATAATTTTTGCCCTAGTACGTAATGAGCGTCTTACGCGTGCTATTGACCTCTCAGCGTAATCAGCTGATCGCTGTGTTGTGCACGTTGTACATTGCCTATTGAAAATTTTTAAAACAGTGGATTAAAAGCAAATGACTAGTACCAATGGATATATCTCTTGCCTGGTTATTACCCCACGAAGTTATAGTGACTGCTCTTTTTACATCCTGTATAGGGCATAAGCATTTCGGCACATATCTATTAACGAACGTTTTCCGATAAACACTATGTAGATGTACAGGTATTACATAAAAGTGCTTTGATGGTATTTATATAGTTGGCTGGAGCCGTAGGGAGTATACCCCGTGCCGCAAGTAGGTATATGGTGATCATATTATGGTAGAGCGAACACGATCAAAGCTGCAGCCTTGTGTGTGCAATCGTCTGAATAGGTTCACGAATTCAATGGAGGGGCCTGACATACTTGTTTGCTTTTAATGTTAAATCTCAATCGGACCAAACACGGGGCGAGCTCAGCGAATATTCCGCATTCTAGCGGAGAGGAATTTGTTGTAACTTATATTTTGTAAGTTTAACGGAGTCGGGCATTTGCATAACTTTGTATTTGCGATGGGGTTAAGATGACTGTCTCGTAAAGTTTTTAAACGCGTGCACGATAAAAATATTTAAATTCTCCCGTGTATGTTCTCTGTGAGGATTGTAACCGTTTTGGGTAGATTTGAATAACTTTTCCTGTAAAGTATAAAGTCTAATTTACAAGTTGAAGATCTACATAATTATTTAATAGCGTTAGGCACTCTAAGTATTATCCGATATGCTCTTTAAATGAAAAAAAAATGACATTAAAAAATAAAGCTGTCATAGCAATTTGCAATGCCCAGTAATGCCATCGATCCAAACAGCGGAAATGCATGTTTTTATTTTATAAATTTTTATAATGAATATTAAAAATCCGATGGCTGATGATGATGAGGAGAGTTTATATGGTGGTTTATACGAAGATGGTCATTGGGAATGGGGGGATACTGCGAAAGAGTTAATTTTTGTAAGGTAATTTCCAGTTTAGTTTATATATTTTAATCAGCCTGGCTATATAGCATCCTGGTCACTGGGAAGATTACTGATAAAAAAAATGGTTAAATGAATATTTAATTTCAAAGGGATTTGGCTTTAAAGTATCTGGAGCTCATGCCAGTTCTAGATTAATTTAGACCATTCTAGTAGGTGCCTATTTTCATAGGCTGCAATACTAGTATCATCCTTCCTTACATATTATTGAAAAAATACGCTACCATTTGATTATGTGAGAAACTCAATTTTAGGCCGGGTTTTCACTGACGCGGAGCGGGGCGGAGAGGAGCTTGCGGTGCCCAAATTGACCAATCACTATGCTCGAAATCTCCGCTCCGCTTCGGAAACATCACGAGCATAGGGGATTGGTCAATTTGGGCACCGCGTCAGTGGAAATCCGGCCTAAATTTCTACGTAAATTGTCCAAAGCGACTTACCTCCGGAGCAGCATGAAGATGTTCAAATACCAATAAAGGCGCCAACGGGGACGGTCGAGTTTAGAGATGACTTGGACATTATCGAGCAGGTGAGTTAGTACTTAGCAGTGGCGAATTCTGGTTCTCAGATTGAAGCCCTAGCATGTAGTACAGGTAGAAATTTGGATGATGTCTACAAAAAGATGAGCCGATAGGAATGGACTTATAGAAACCCCACACCGCTAGGTTTACTATTTTCTACAGAAAAACTAACAGTAAGGCAGTTTTCACATGCCAGTGTGGCAGTGGCTCGTGTGTTCCATATAAATATTCACATAAAAACAACGAAAACTGTCTTAGAGTCCCTTCCATTAAAAAAGTATCCTAGACAAGGCGCTGTGATACAAAAATTTACCTATCTTGTAGGGTTATATCAGCCTATCCCATGATATCCTAAAAAAGCTTGTATTAACTGAGATAGGATGTTATTACGGGTTATTCCAACAGATATACTTAAATACCTAAAAATAGTTCCAATACTGTCGCGGGATTTGTTGCATCGAAAAGACTCTATCACAGCTTTCACACGACACCGCGACGGAGCGGCTACATTAATATCCCTAGGATTTATAAAGAACTTTACACACGGCGCAGCTGCCGCAATGAGCGTCATGTGAAAACTGCCTAACTGATAGTTTTTCTGTAGAAAATAGTACATACCTATCCTTGTTGTAGCCGAGGACCTTTTGCCAGATCAAAGTATTCGCTACAAACTTAACAGAATTTATAATATGCATTAACGAATATGTTTTTGATTACAAATAATTGCAAAATAATTTTCTATTGTTATAAAAATCTTGGGACGACGCACACGAAGGACATTGATGCATGTAATATTAGTGTTTGTTATCGATACTATGTTTCCAGTTTTCACCCTAGGTTTCTAGTTTTACGTACGTCTGCCACCAGACTGTATCTCTAACTTAAATCGTTAAAATTTTTACACAATAGATATGATATAGGTATTTCTGTACCCGCTATAACAACAAATTTAAAAAAAAAGGGTATGTATTTAATATTTATAGGAGCACAACATCAGCTACGTAATTTGTTTGCCATTTTCTACGCAACTCATCTCGCACTTGGCCAGTTTTTTCAATCGAATAGTTTAGTCGCTTCTTCGCTGATTTTATCGATAAAGCGACGACTTGAGAAATATAGTTTCCTGTCAATTTCACTTTATAGATTCGCTTCCGAAGACGCTACCAAAGAAAAACAAAACCTGGACAGCCAGATATTATTACTCTGCAGGCAAGAAAATTATCTTCTTACTATTCCTAAAACAATAGACGTAAGTGAATATTGTTTTGTAGAAATAAAACAATATCAATACTCATCAGTCATTACAAAATAATCAATGAGCTGGGGCATAAACTAGGCTTGGCTAGGTTATAGGGGGATACATTCCTCGCCATGTTCTTTGTGTCAACAAACCAGCTAAAGGGTTAGCTGGTTTGTTGACACAAAGAAAGAAAGGATAATGAGGGCATTATTACTATCTTTTTATGTTCATCTCTCCATTAAATATTCGTATTTTATTTAATTTAATAGTAGCATTCCTTGACGCACTGGTGGCAAGCGACAACATCACTAACTGGGTCCATTTGTGAAAACCACATGAAGATTATAGTTTGTCGCGAACAGACAGATTTTGATCAATTTCCAGAACAGAAGTCTAATATGTATAAAACTTTGCATACACATCAAGGACAATTAAGCGTGTTTTTTTTTACTATTACTTTTTAATACTTAAGGAGACAATAGTTGACACCTAATTAGAAGTGTTATTTATTTTCCAAACCGGTGGTAGACATCATGTACCTACTTAGGACAATTCTATGAGTGTCATTTATAAACCTACTAGCTGACCCTTGCCCACTTCGTTGAGCATAAAAAGAGTTTATGATAAAATTCAACTAAAAAAAAACAACGTGGGAACCCGAAACCCGAAATGCGGGAACCCGGAACCCGCAACGCGGGAACCCGGAACCCGCAACGCGGGAACCCGGAACCCGCAACGCGGGAACCCGGAACCCGCAACGCGGGAACCCGGAACCCGCAACGCGGGAACCCGGAACCCGCAACGAGGGAACCCGGAACCCGCAACGCGGGAACCCGGAACCCGCAACGCGGGAACCCGGAACCCGCAACGCGGGAACCCGGAACCCGCAACGCGGGAACCCGGAACCCGCAACGCGGGAACCCGCAACGAGGGAATCCGGAACCCGCAACGCGGGAACCCGGAACCCGCAACGCGGGAACCCGGAACCCGCAACGCGGGAACCCGGAACCCGCAACGCGGGAACCCGGAACCCCCAACGCGGGAACCCGGAACCCGCAACGCGGGAACCCGGAACCCGCAACGCGGGAACCCGGAACCCCCAACGCGGGAACCCGGAACCCCCAAAGCGGGAACCCGGAACCCGCAACGCGGGAACCCGGAACCCCCAACGCGGGAACCCGGAACCCCCAAAGCGGGAACCCGGAACCCGCAACGCGGGAACCCGCAACGCGGAACCCGCAACATGGGAACCCGAAACCCGCAACGCGGAACCCGGAACGCAGGACTCGGAACGCGCAACACGGGAACCCGGAACCCGCAACGCGGAACCAGCAGCATGGGAACCCGAAACCCGCAACGCGGAACCCGCAACGCGGAATCCGGAACCCGCAACGCGGAACCCGCAACGCGGAATCCGGAACCCGCAACGTGGAACCCACAACGCGAAACCCTAACGCAGAACCCGCAACGTTCACGGAAACGCTGTCAAATGGAATAAATAGTCCTATGTTTGTTACTTGCTCTAAGCTACTTCCTCACCAATTTTCAGCCACATCGATAAAGCCGTTCTTGAGTTATCAATAATTTAACTAACACCACTTACTTTTATACATATAGATGTACTTATAGATTACGCCTACTAACATAAGCTAACGCCCGGTGAATGCTCCCGTCACAGTCGGTCCAGCCGATTCGGTGATCATTAGTTAGATGACGATGATGATGATGATGATGATGATGAAAAGTAGCCTAAATTAATCCTTGTAACTTTAGCTATCTACCAGTGAAAGTCTCGTTAAAATCGGTCCAGCCGTTCCAGAGATTAGCCGGAGCAAAGAGACACGCTGACAGACAGACATTTTTTTAAATTGCATTTTCGTTTTCAGTACCTAGATATCGTTGCCAATGCCAAAAAAAAGATCAAAATATCGTTTAAAATGTCATATGCATTTAGAAAAACGTTGCTAATTGAAAGTTACAAACTGACACTTCAATACGCATACATTAATAGATTTCTGAACGCATAGTTGTTACATTATTTGACAACAAATGTTTGACATTTGATGAACAAAATATGAGCATTTATTTATATGATTAATTATTCATTACACATCAAGTTTTCACTATTTTTAATATGTATTCTGCTATTCGGGAAGGAGACCAATCCAACGAATCAAAAACCATGAAAATTGGTTCAGCCGTTCTCGAGTTATAAGTGTTGTAACAAACACGACTTTCTTTTATATATAAACCTATATGGAAATAAAATGTTTCTATTTGTGTTATGTAATGTAAACTGTAGGTTCTTGGTGGAAATTCATGTTATATAGTAAAACACAAGCTACTTGCACTTTTATCCACTGTATTTTATATTTTACCTTAATTATTACTTAAAATACACGACCGGTCTTTTCTAGTTTTTTCTGGTTTACTATAGTTTTTATTTGATTTGATTTTAGGACGTCAAGGACCTAGCGCTGTACACCGCCCCGCTGAGTCTACTGAGTCCGATGTTGATCAGCATGCTGCACTCGCCGACCACGGAGAGATTTATGAGGGCGCTGGTGCTCTGCGTCCAGTATTATTTGCAGGTGTGTAGGTGTGTCACACCCATTCCTACACTTTGGATTTACTGGATTTGGGCGGGGATGCAGCCTACAAATTATATTTTATCTACCCAATTGTCCGTCCCTGCGGAATTTTTTCCTTTAACTCTGGGTAATAAATAACACGTGTCGTCGGTAGTAGGCACTTAATTATTCCCAAATGATGACGGAACATATATTTTTAAATGATTTATAATGACTTTAATTGATGATGAAAAATTTTAATTTCCTAATTTTAGACAAATAACATTGGGGTTAGGTGATTATAATCAGGGGCCTTAGTCTACAAACTGATTTGATTTTGATTCAGATACGATCGTGCCGCGTACTTCCTAATAAATTGACATTTGTTTATTTTGATTCTTAGTCAATTAATATGGTCGGGAGTAGAAAGTTACGATCTAACAATTTTCTTTATCCTGATTAGTTTTAAAGTAATTCACCAATTAAAGTACGAAAAACCACTGATATCGAACGGATTCGGTTCTCGATTGTGTCTGGAGTAAGCCCGCAGTTTCGACTAAAACGCCCGGTTTATGATAAGCTGATCAAATCATCGATCATTTAATCTTAATGAGAATTGGTCAGTATAGCCAATGCGAACGTTGTTGCAAGTGATGTAGGATACATGTTTAGTAACCGAGGTATCTAAATGTATTCGAAAAAAGAAACCTAATTAATTTGCCATTGTGTTACTTCATTTTGCCTTGAACAAGTGACATTTAAATTTTTAGCACAATTAAAATGTCACTTGTTCATTTAATTTGTAGTTATAACCGCCTATACGGATCTTTGTTAACATTTGGAGCTAATTGATATGAAACAGAGTATAATGACATTAGGGCTCAATCTGGAAGAAAATGCAAATAAAAATGTATATAAGTTGCCATCACTTTTTTTCAGTTTTGACGTTATTGCCACGGCATACGGTTAAAGTAGTAAACCGAATCTATCAGGCATCGTACCTACTTTACCTGAGCAATGTTACTAACCTTTTATATTGCTCGTTAAATAAAGATAAAAAAAGCCTTTTATATTGTAGATCTCCGATGAGATGGCAAATCGGATCATCGCGTGTGAGACGAAGATACGAACGCCACAGTGTGAGATATTGGAGCGTGACTTTAGGGAGAACTTGGAGGACTTACGACTTTTGGTCGCCAAGGAGTACAGCACTGTTCTTGTCGGTAACTTAGTATCTTGCATGCGTCGTTGTTTGTGCAGTACGTCCACTGCTCTAGCAGTGCTCTCTCCAACAGCACTGCTCCAGCAGACATAAGTGTCCTCCAAAGTTTTCCAGTGAGACCGGTCGCTCGTGGCCTGCAACCACCGACTCCCTGCGAACGTCTTCTGGTCGCCTGTCCACCTTGGAGGTCGTCCAACGCTTTGACGCCCCTTCCGCGATCTCCACCTTTAGTCCTGATTTCTCGAACGTTTGTTAGTGTTAACGGCTTGTTAAAGTACCATGCCTTCTCATTCATTGACAGGAATACGAGAAGGATAACATGATATTTAATGAAGGATCAACTTTAACACGTGTTGGTGAAATTGGCACTCAGTGTAATATCTTGCGATGTAATTTATAATTTTTAGTTTTGCGATTGGTTATTTCCAGTCTTTATCGCAAAATGTGTACACTGCTTATTGATTGACTTCTTCGTACTTAATTATTATCTTTTGATTTCCTACATAAATCTACTGCGCCTACTATTTTGCAACGTTCTCAATTTCTGCATAATTATGCTTTGCCTTAAATCCCTTATTGGGTCGCTTTAAAACGCTTACTCAATGCTGGATTGGCCTATTGCTACTTTTTCGTAAGGTAAAACGTATGTTTTCAGGTGGGTGCGATACGCAGAAGTTCCATCACATGGGCCCGAACAAAAAACGACGATCCCTGTCAGATAAGGACGCTCGCTTTATCGAAACTTTTATTCGAATGTGCGTCCAGATTGTATGGTTGGCTCTCGGGAGGATCTATTTCAACCAAATCGGTGATTATGGTTTATCACACTTAAGGGAACCGTCAGATAATCGGTGACGGATTTTATGAGAAAAATAGAACATACGGATTGCAATTATAGTGCAACACCGAATATCGATCCTAACAATAACTCCACTCACTGATTTCGGTGTCGGTAGCCGATTTCATTGAAACCAGGCCACCTACGCAGGAGTTATTTTATAGTGCCCAAGTTTGTGCGCAATACACAAAGACACTCTCTCATCCTTTTACTCTCATAACCCTGTGGGACGGTAAACCGACACGACTGGCGAGAGAACAGGCACAGGGCCGACTTTTTACATGCCCATTCGACGCATCGACGGATCATCTTTCTTGTCAGACAATCAGGTGATCAGCCTCCATTGTCCTAACCAAACCTGAAAACAACATTTAACGATTTTAAATTTCTTCCTCCGGTATGATCCTAACGTAACCGGAGAAAGAACAGCATCTCTCTCTCCGTGTCCCGTCAACCGTCTCAACCGTCTTCCCCGTGGGTGCCGTAAATGGTGACAATGAGAATATAACGGGTGCAAAAAGAGCAGACACTTTAACTTTGGGATATGATTATACTACCTTTTCTCATTCTAGAATTTTTTTTTCTTTTTTTTTTACAAAAATTTCAAAAAAAAAATTTTTTTTTAATTTATTGTTTTTTTTTTAGTTTTTGACAACAAAAATATAAAAAAAAATACATTTCCAAAATAAGGAAAGGTAGTATAATCGTATCTCAAAGTAATAGTGACTGCTCGTTTTACACCCTGTATATCCGGAAATGCGTAGCAACGTTGGCGCGGACATTTTTATCTGAATCTCTCTCAACCAAGAGTCTAACCCAACCCGTTTGCCAAGCGTGGCGAGTGTAGGAAATACCCTCCCATTAAAGACTTTAAGGATGCTTATGTCATAGCTGTAATGATGATGGTGATGGTCGGTCGGCGGTCCTAATAATAATGTCTCCCACACTGATTTCGGTGACGGTGGCCGGTTTCATTGAAAGCCAGGCCAGCTACGCAGGAGTTATTTTATGGTGCCCAAGTGTATGCGCAGGACCGACCTTTTACATGCCCATCCACATGGATCATCTTCCTTGTTAGCCAATAAGGTGATCAGCCTGTATTGTCCTAAGCAAACTTGAAAACAATATTTTTGACTAGACCACGGATCGGTCGTACAAAAAGTATGATGTGGGCGTGCACACTATGTTTATTGCAATCAATTATCAGACACGATGTAGCTTATCTACATTTACGGTCAGTATTTTTAACCCAATAAATCGCCCCTTGAGGCAGACCTTCTAAATCCATTTAGAAGGTCTGTAAAAGGCAATTAAGGCGACTGGGAGAATTTTCTACCAAGCTCTGCTGATTGTTTCATTGCACTAATGTTTTCGAGGAAATTTGGCCATTAAGCAACGTAAAATTTGAGGTACATTTTTTCTCTCCAATTTTACGTTTAAAACGAGTAAAATAATATGATAATAATAATAAAAGTTACTTTTTTGATTATTACATTAGGTACATTAAGGAAAGTAGAAAAGTAAAAAAATAAATAGCTCCAATTGGCAGTAATATTACAATAGTAACGTGTAAAGGTTTATAGTAAACGCTTTGATCAAATTTTATCAATATAGCTTCGAATTTATGACGTTCACAATTTAGGTAGTGTAGGTACTTTAGTAGTTTTTTTGCTAAAAGATCCTTTATTTTTCCACACCCATTTCTCTTGAGTGGCTTAAAATATTCGTATGGCGATTACCATGACGCTAAAGAATGTCGCCATTCGCAATTCGCCATAGACAATTTAGTTGTATGCATAAATATTTTGTTTTAGTTCGTGAGGTCACGCGATATAATAATCTTATTATTTGTGCATTCCTGGTGGAGTCATTTAATAGTACGAACGTGGAATACTTATCGTCTGTCTTTATGAGAGAAAATTATTATTGGACACACAAAAATATATATTATAGTACCTACGTTACTTTTAAACATAACCTAAACGTAAATAAAACAAAACCGCCGAAATTATCACATATTCACATATCTACTGTGCACACGTATCAATACTTTCACCGGAATAATAAGGATCATGCTTCATTATCCAATATATTTTATAACAATTAAACAATAATTAATATATTTAAACATTAAATGAAAATCTTTCACAGTAAAAGTACGCCATTTTGACACTGCCTACTGTGTCAAAATGGCGTACTTTTACTGTGTAGTCTATGGATTCATAGTCACAAACAATAATTATTGTATTGTATTCATCACTGACTGATCTATGATTGTGTCATAGACGATTCTGTTTACGTTTCGGTTAAAATTAAATGGGACATACTATACTTGGATACATATTTTAATCTTTCTAATTATTTGTAGAGACGTTCTTTACTTTCGAACTTAATTGATACTCTAGTAGATAATAAAACGATTTATACTTTAGAGTGTTTATAGAAAACTAGCTGCTTATGCAGCGCACGCAACGAAAGTCCCCAAATGTGAATAATTTTCCCCGTTTTTGCAACATTTCTCACTGACGCTTCGCTCCTATTGGTCTCAGCGTAATATTATATAGCCTAAAGCCTTCCTCTATAAATGGACTATCCAACAAAAAAAGAGTTTTTACAAATCGGACCAGTAGTTCCTGAGATTAACGCGTTTAAACAATCAAACAAACAAACTCTTCCGCTTTATAATATTAGTATAGATTATGTGGTCTTGTTCATGTAGGTAAACAAATTTGAGGTGTCAATTGAAGACATAAATGGATAAAGGTGTCGCAAGAAAAAATTATCCAGAAAATTAAGTTTAAACTGTAATTTAAACATTTTAGGATATGTAGTAACGTATTAAGTACACTGATTCTAGAGATGGATATTTAGATTAATGTACTTAATACGTTACGACGTATTCTAAAATGTTTGAGTGACAGTTTGAACTCGAATTTTCTCGAAATCATAATTTTGCTGTATATCACCTTTGTCCATTCATGTCTTCAATTAAAAAACTTTCATTTCTTGCGTAACAATAGTCACAACTGTGATAATAAAATAACTTAAAGGGGACTTTATTTTATTAGAGTTGGAGGTGAATCGAATATTCAAGACGGAAATATTTAACTCGGTGGAACACAGGCTGCATACAGATTATATCGCGAAGATGACAAGGGTGGAAAGAGAGGTTCTGCTAGGAAAGTGCCTGCGTCACGACAAGAAACTCAATACGCGGTCGCCGCTGATGAATGAGGTTTTCTGCCACAGGGATATTGATTATCGCATGATGGGACTTGGTGCTATTAAGTACAATCGGTAAGTTAAAGTTTACCTATAGTACGTCCGAGATAAGTTTAACCTAAACGTAAACAAACCCGTCTATGACACAACCAAAGTCTAGTCAGTGATGCCAATTGGCCAATATTTAATACAATGATTTTTGTTTGCTATGAATCCATAGACTAAAGGCTTTTATTCTACAATCGGCAGTGTCAAAATGGCGTATTTTTTCTGTGAAAGATTTTCATTTGATGTTTAAACATATTAATTAGTGTTTAATTGTTATAAAATGTATTGGATAATGAAGAGTAATCCTTTAATATACATGTGAAAGTGTTGATAAGTGTGCACAATAAGTGAATATGGAAAAATTTCGATGTTTTCGGTTTGTTTACCTTTAGATTAAATTTATCAGGGACGAACTATTATAGTAGTATAAGAAAATCATAGTAGTCCAGGCACTTCCGTAGCGCATTGGTGCTAGAGCTAGAGGGTTCGAATCCCGCCGAAGGAGCAAAAAGTTTTCCGTGTTCCTGGGTCAAGGATATGTATTAAATTTGTGTATTAAGAGGAAACACGACGGCCGTTTTTCCATACAAAAATAGGTGTCTCCGCGTCCCCCTTTTTCCATAAATTAATTATTTAAATGATTTAACGATATGGATGTTCTAAAACCTCCTCCATCCAGGAAACAAATTGTATTTTTTATAATTAAAAAACGTAACTAAATTGGTTATGTTTTGGACGAGGAGAGTGGGCCTCCTAATCTTTAAAAAAAACCGTTGTCCTCCGGTACCTGTAACACAAGTTCATCGGATACTTAGCACAGGGCTAGACGTAATGTGAAGTGTCTTATTATTATTATTTTTGTCCCAACTTGCGAAAAAAAATTCAATTGAGCGGAATTTATGTGAAATGGCCTTTTGATAATCTATCTATCTATAACTGAGTTTTGAAACCCACACAATGTCACAGTAATCTGCTAATCATGTATAGGTTAATAAAACGGACCGTTAATGTCCTTTTGTCTACCTACAGTAAATTAGTAATTGATTGCTTATCTTACTAACAACCTATGATCTATGATTAACTAACATGGCATTTATAATTGCCGTAAACAACTCATAGTGAACTCTTAATTATTGGTGAAACATCAGAGAGAAAGGGAGAGATATATATAATTTAATTACATTACGCTCGTACACGCAAGGTTGGTAAAATACACCAGAGTTAAGGTTGATTCAAATCGTAAGTTAACTAATCGGTGCCTTTTAGTGAACTAGCGCAATTCACCAATAGGCAATTATATAAATGTGAAATTTTAACCAGGTTTGGGAATGCGAGCGTTGTATAATACCAGTCTCTCTATTCTCTCGTAATGAATGTTTCCCAATCAGCGTTCAATATGGGTTGTTAACTTAAATTTGATTAACCTTTCAGAAACTGGACCTAATATTACAGTGTGTATAAAGAACAGACACTCTAACTTTGAGATACGATTAATACCTCCTCATTTTGAAAATTTATTTTTTGTCAAAAAGTATAATTTTTTTTTTGTACATTTAGATACATTTCTAGGATGCGAAATGGTAGTATAATCATATCCCAAAGTTATTAGTGACTGTTCTTTTTACACCCGTCATATGGGAATACTGCAAGACCTTGTTCTGAAACTTTATTTACGAGTATGATATAATTTTCCAGAATGTCCCATAGACTGGTATACCTTAAAGAGGCTATATCCGGTGCTGAGGAGCAGCTGGCGGAGTTGGGCATTGTGCTAGGTATAATAGGACAACCTCGGGACCACTTCGACACGATGCTGAAGCCTCTGTCCATAACCGCTTCTGATCCAGGGAAATCAAAGTCTTCAATGTACGTACTACTGTGTGTCTGTAGAATATGCGAAGTTTTTGTCACTCACTGTGAGGCAGATCGAGTGCAACGAACATGTGGGTGAAAACACAAAACCAAATGCAAGAATAATACAGTTTTACAGTAAAAAACGCAATTTTTAAGATTTTTTAGCTAGACAACATCTTACTCCCGACACAATCGAGAATCGAATCAGTTCTATCTCAACGGCTTTCGGTGTTTTATTTGGTGGATTACTTTGAAACAGGATAAAGAAAATCGTTAGATCGAAACTTTTTGTACTCCCAACCATATCAATCGACTGAAAATCAAAATAAACTAAAGTCAATTTATTCGAGAGTACGCGGCACGGTCGAATCTGAATCAATATCGAATCAGTTTGGAGAGTAAGGCCCCTGTTTACTATTTCTACTCTAAATGTTTTTGATTATCTTTCTGTGGCGTCTTTCTCAAGCTCTAAAGCCTCTATCGGTAACCGCAACTGATCCAGGAAATCCAATTCTTCGATGTGCATATTAATTCTGTGGACTAGACAATACACAATAGCTTCAAAACATCCAGCTCAAATGAGCGCATAACATGACGTTACACAAACTTGCGAATATACAGCAGTATGATTATCTACTTCTTCATCTTTTGGCATATGAATGATTCGTCTGTTTAGCTAGTTGAGAGTTCGAGTATCGGGCTGCACCGGACGGCATAGTGCTGCCACTCTTATATATACTCCTAGGTATTATACAGGGATTGGGATACGATTAAAGGGCCTTTTCTCATTCTAGAAAATAAATAATAAGAAAAGTCATTATTTTCTCATTATTTATTTAAAAAAAAAATTTTTTTTTGCATTTTATTATTTTTAGTCGCAAGGCTGAACTGTTTGGAACAACGTTCTGCATTAAATTCTTAAATTTTATAATTTTTGCCCTAGTACGTAATTAACGTCTTACGCGTGCTATTGACCTCTCAGCGTAATCAGCTGATCGCCGTGTTGTGCACGTTGTACATTGCCTATTAAAAATTTTTAAATTTTTAAAACAGTGGATTAAAAGCAAATGACTAGTACCAATGGATATGTCTCTTGCCTGATTATTACCCCACGAAGTTATAGTGACTGCTCTTTTTACAACTAGTACTTCAATAATCGCAATGACTTGGTTCAGTATAAATGAATCCTTAACATATTGTAACATATTGTTAAATATTTACCAGTTATATGTTACTTAGCTTTGGGATTTGTATAATTTTTTTTTATAAAAAACTTTAATTGTTTTTGCTTTTTTGTAATTCTTGCGACTAAAAGAATATAAATGGTACAAAGTAAAAAAAAACATTTCCAAAATGAGAAAGGTATAATCATTATTATTATTAGCCTAAACTGTCCCACTGCTAGGCAAAGGCCTCTAGGTGTATGTCCTCTAGGTATTTCTTTCCTGCGCCACCGCTGGCCAGCCTGGGTGATATGCGTTTATGGTAATCATATCCCAAAGTACATAGTTTGAAGTTAAGCAAGTATGCAATGAAAGCGTTTTTAAATGCTAATAGCGACATATAAACTAAATGATATTACGTGAGTGCTGGTGAAGGCTGACGAGGGTTAATTTAGAGAGGTCATAAAGACGTGCGTAGACTTCAGCTATCGGCCAAGGGTGATATGTGATGGGTATAGTCGGATTAAAAAAACACCTCCATGGTCTATACCAGTATGGTTCAGAGCTTTGCTCTGCACCCCAAAGTCGTGGGTTCGATTTCCGCGTTGGAACAACAAAAAATGTTGTTTTCAAGTTTAGTTAGAACAATGCAGGCTGATCAGCTGATTAATATAATATGTATGTGTGTAATATAAAAAAGTATTAAATATATTTCCGTTGTTTGGTACCTGTAACACAAGTTCTTCGGATTCTTAGCACGAGCACGGGACCAGACTAACGTGTAAAACATCCATAGATATTATTATTATAAATTTTACGTTTCTCTTTTTCTCTTTCTGTTTTTGTGTCTGTCAACTGCCATCAAATCTCCCGAACAGAACCTATGTGATATCCACGAGAAAATGGTTGTTGGGGAGGTGCTATTCATACTTTGGCACCATAAGGAAAATTAAAGTATCGATTTAGTAATCCGGTAGATTTTGTTATAATTTTTTTTTCATAAAGGTTATACAACACTTTTGGAGTGTTGCATAACCAATTGTACCATCAGGTTTGTCCGGAGTGTAAGACAAATTATACAATAAAAGATATTTAAACAAAATAATAGCTCCCGGCACTGAAATCGGTGAGGACCGATTTCAGTGTCGGTAGCCGATTTCATTGAAACCAGGCCAGCTACGCAGGAGTTATTTTATAGTGCCCAAGTGTGTGCGCAATACACAGAAGCACTCTCTCTTCCTTTTACTCTCATAACCCAGTTGGACGGTAAACCGACACGACTGGCGAGAGAACAGGCGCAGGTCCGACTTTTTACATGCCCATCCGACGCATGGATCATCTTTCTTGTCAGACAATCAGGTGATCAGCCTGCATTGTCCTAACCAAACTTGAAAACAACATTTTTTGTTGTTCCAACGCGGGAATCGAACCCACGACCTCCGGGTCGAGAGCGAAGCTCTGAACCACTCGACCACGGAGGCGATCAGAAGAGATTTAAACAAAAGAAGAACATAATAGAACATAAAATAATAATTAATTAATACTTGGTACTTATTGGTACTGATTGATGTATCATCTCTCTTCCTAGGTCTACTCACAGCCAATCGAAGGCGAGTATGATCTCAATGAAGAAGAGTCAGTCAGCCGGCTCCAGGAAGTTATATTCCGACATAGTACTGCCAGATAGAGAATCAACGTGAGTATAAAAATCTATACAAAATTCGCTATCGAAATAAGACGTCTTCAGTGTCCTCAAAAAATAAAATATATAAATAGGATAAGTATTTAATGAATATTAAATTCATAACAAAAATAATATTTTGTAGCTGTATGGTGAAATGATTTATTATTATTATTAATTGTATATTGCTATTTAACGAAACGTAAGTGCCTTGTAGCAAGTTCCTGTTTTTAATTTAAAAAATGATAATATGATGTTTTTTACCGCGTAGTCCGCTCGACGAATGTTTAGTTATTATGTAATTGAAAATATAGTTTATCCAAACTATATTGACAATTCGGTTAAGTTTTAAGCAATTAAATAAATCTAACCTGCGATGTAGGATTGTAGCGCTACTTAGCAAGCTCTTGTACTAAAACAGAATGTTAAAAAAAATAATGAAACGGCATTCTTCTAGGCCATACTTTCCACCGGCGTTTTCCATCGAGTCTGAAGAGATTAGACCGTGCAACGCAGTGCAGCAGAGACGCTGGCAGTCCAGGCTCAGGAGACTTGTGAGGGCGCACGCGAATCGCAAGTAGAATGAAATAGAATTTAATAATTTGTATTTGAATATTTGATTCAAAAAAAGAACACGACAACATGAAATAAAAAAATTCAAGATTATTTTCACTTCATTTAGGGGGCCTAATTTAAGTTGCCAGAGCTAATAACACTTACGAAGTTCGAATACAGAATGTATGGGATTTGACAAAAGCGCTAACTGACATACGAAGTCGTTTGTCATTTAGAACTATGTCAAATCTCATACATTTTGTTTTGCTGAAATTTGGAGTACCTAAGTAAAATACTTTTGCAATTATAATAATTATTAAAATTTACCGTTACCTGTAGTTATAAAAAATAACTGTTAATACTACTTTTACAAATATTTTGTACTATTTACTCTTAATAAATATTTTTACTGTCTTTGATATTTGTTTTACTTACCTACACCATTAATTAAGAGTTTAGGACATTAGTGACTTACTTTCTATACAAACGAAGGTTAAAAATAACAAGCGAAACGGCTCACTTCGACGACATCTAAATAGAATAATCTATGAGTACAAATAGAATTTTATGAAACCGAGCCGTTTAAGGCCGGTCTAGATATATTGTGTTCCTAACACCCGGAGGAAATTCGGAGGCTTATAATCTACAGGATATAATCAGCATCATCGTAGCATGGACTAGAAGCGACTAAATCAATGAATCTCTTAATTTCAAACAATTATTTACAAATTTAACTACACTGTAAACGGAGCACTGAAAATAAATAATCATTTATTCAGTAAGACATTCAAGCATTACACTGCATAGCATTAAAATAAAAAATGCACACATTTAAAACAAAAATATATCTAACATTTTAAATATGCATTATGCATGTGCATGTAAGAAAATCTTAACGAAGGAAACAACAAGACTAAATTACTGTAGAAATTTTAAAAGTTAACCTGTTCCTAAAAATAGACTAGAATAGAATCGAACAAAACGAAACGAAAACTCATCGAAAGTGATATTTTATACATCTTCCAAATATGAAGCAGTTTTGGTCGGCCCAGAGGAGATTCTATTTACTATGCCTCCGTGGGCAGCGGTTCTGTCGGAGTACCACCGAGTTTTAGTGGGTATGGCTGCGTCCACTTACCATCTTAACAGACGCAGCGAGCCCCACATACCCGTGGTAGGAATCCTCGTCCTCCACGGGATGCAGCAAGTAGCATTTCTCGTCGATAGAAAAAAAGGGGAGATTCCAAACAATGTAGTCCCAGCCTTACTCGTGTCGATATTCGATGTGAAATGTTAAATCGTTTATCTGCCATAAATTCTATGAGGATGCCCTTTTAGCAAGTGGTGCTCAATAATGCACGCTGACAGGGTAATTGTGACGATAATATCGGCTAATAATACTCGCGTGTACGAAGGGCCATATTGCCTTGACATTTTTATATCGCCGTTTCAGGTATGACGTCTACCGTCACACATCGGACATATCCCCAAAAGTATCATGAGGGTTGCGTGAAGAGGCGTGAATACCACGCTTGGCATGCGGCTTGCCGAGAGAAGTTTTCAGATAGCAATGTCCGTGGAAACGCATTTCCGGATATACAGTGTGTAAAAAGAGCAGTCACTATAACTTTGAGATACGATTATACTACCTTTCCTCATTTCGGAAATGTATTTTTTTTATAAGTAAGTATATTTTTTTGTCAAAAATTAGAAGAAAATGTTTTTTTATTTTTACGATTTCTAATTTTTTAGTCGCAAAAATAATACTAAAGCAAAAAAAAATCATTTTAATTTTTGTAAAAAAAATAGAAAAAAAACATATATTTCTAGAATGAGATAAGGTTAACATATCCCAAAGTTATAGTGACTGCTCGCCTTTTATGACACCCACGGCGGAAAGATGGTTAATGAGGAAGTGCTATTATTGTCCTGTACTCCAAGGATTGTTTTTAAATCTAAATACTATATACTAAGCTACACCACAAATACATACTAATCAATATGACTTATTATGTATCACTTGTGAGATAGATATTATGTTATATCGCCTCCGTGTTCTAAGTGGTTCAGAGCTTCGCTCTCGACCCGGAGGTCGTAGGTGTTTTAACAACAAATAATGTTGTTTTCAAGTTTGGTTAGGACAATGTAGGCTGATCACCTGATTCTCTGACAAGAAAGATGATCCATGCGTCGGATGGGCATGTAAAAAGTCGGTCCTGCGCCTGTTCTCTCGCCATCCGTGTCGGGCAGTCGGCGGTCACACTGGGTTATGAGAGTTATAGGAAGAGATAGTGTCTTTGTGTATTGCGCACACACTTGGGCACTATAAAATTAAATTGGGCATCGTTATTCGTTTCACTTTTAAAAGTGAAAAAAAGTACTATGTAACATTAATAATGTTCTTCATTTTTGAAAGTGGAACGAAACGTTTTTTTATCTGTCAAGTAGGTTCTCAAGTGAGATGGGGTTTGCGACTTCTCTTTAAATTAATACGGGGCTAAGAGTCTATTCCGTAAAGTCCGCGGCAATTAGTGGAAATAAATCTTATCTAGACATTATATTGTAGGTCAGAAAACTTTTTGTAGGAATAAGCCGTAAATCAAAACACCCAATCTCAGTAAATATTAGCTTTTACCCTTTTCTCTTTGCAAAAAGGAAAAGGATATTTTGACTTAAGAGGTAACACAACGGCCGTTTTTCCATACAAAAATATTAGCTCCCTGGATAATGCCACAAGAGTAAATTTTTTTTCCTGACTATCTATGTATACTATTTATGTATACTATTTACGTCCCTATTTTTTTCATTTTTCAACTATATAACTATTATAAGAGATTAGACGTTCAAAAATCTAAAAAATATGGCCAGTTTTTCGGCTGTGTTAAACATCTACGAAACGAGTTAGAGTACATTTTATGATAAAATCGAAACATGCCAACATAGCTCAAGCCTTTTTTTATAATGAAAAAATTACCTAAAAGGTAAAGTTTGGGAGGAGAAACAGGGGGGGGTGGATTGTCGATTTCTCGCGGTTTTAATAGGTAATTTCTGTTCAAGTTGCAGTTGTCTCTATGGGTTTTTGATCGGGCAGTTGCGGGATATAATATAATAATAATATATATAGATTATAGACGCTTAACATCACGTCAATCTGGCCCGCGCTAAGTCTCCGAAGAACTTGTGTTACAGGTACCAGACATCGGAAATATATTTACCACTTTTATACTATACACATATTTATGATTTTTATTATATTAATACACAAATTTAATACACATCCATGACCCAGGAACGTTGAAAACTTTTGTTCCCTCGGCGGGATTCGAACCCGCAACCTCTCACTCGAGCACCAATGCGTTCAACCACTGCGCTACGGAGGTCGTCAAATAATATTTGATACGGGATATCAATAGAATTTATCATTTTTCAACCTATTTTACATTGTCTAGATCGTGGTGTTTCCTCTTATCATTCGTGCGTACACATCGTCGGGTCTAGGGAGCTTCTTTTTAGAATGGACTCTACTTGTGCACTTGGCTTTACATGTGTTAACCCCCGATGATATAAATATTACTAAAGCCCACTTGCTCCAGTCTATGTGAAATAAATACTTAGTATTATGTAGTTAAATTAGAGTTAAATATTTAACACTGTGTTTGGTGGACCTAAAAGGATACATCACCAAATGCCTACAAATTTTATTTACATTTCATACTATGGTGATTACATAAAATTATTAATTTTATTCGAATTTATTATTGCCATATCTAAAATCACAATGTACAGAAAACGTATACAAAGTGTAAAATATAAATTAGTGATAATACTTTACTGTGTAGGTGCCTACTATGTTTACTGTGAAAGTACCAGCGCTGAAAGACGTACTTCTGACTTTTGTAATATTTCTATGAGAACTGCCCTAACATAAATTTGCCCATACAATAATTTAAAAAAGTAAATTTACCCATACACACCCTAAAGTATTATCACTCATTAATATTACAAGCTGTAAGTACCTATATCTGATATGTGATACACATAATAATATTATCTAACGATGAATGAAATGGATATGAAATTTCGGATACGGATATTCAATTATTTCGGATTATACGTGTGTTTCGGATAATCTCGGTTACGGATATAAAATTTTGGTTACCTTTTTATAGCAAGACTTTCATTTCGGATTCGGTTACGGTTACGGACATATTTTTATATCGGATATCCTATATAAAAATATGTATATATCATCCGAAAGCTCCCTAACATCCCTGATACATATTAACTCGTTTAGTGCGATTGCCAAGTTCATTCATCAATCATCAGAATCGAAACGGACTATTATGTTTTCTTTTAGCATATAACGAGATATTGTCGACAGCACACGCGCGAGTTACGGCTAATAAAGACTTTACTATTCTTTATAAAGGTGATATAAGTGTAACAGTGTCACCTGCAGCGGCACTGGCGCAGGAGTATTAGAGCTCGTAAAACGTAGGCAGGTGTAACAGGTTTATCACTGCTGATATTGGGCCATTCATATATTAAGTAAGAGGAGAGAGATCGATATTGCCTCCGTGGTCTAGTGGTTCAGAGCAGGGATGAAATGGATATTAAATTTCGGATACGCATACGGATATTGATAATTAATTATTTCGGATTATCCGAAACAATCGGTGTTTCGGATAATTTCGGATACGGATATTACAATTTTACAGTAGCAAAACTTTAATTTTGGATTCGGTTACGGTAATGGATATTTTTTTATA
This sequence comes from Celastrina argiolus, assembly GCA_905187575.2. Lineage (NCBI taxonomy): Eukaryota > Metazoa > Arthropoda > Insecta > Lepidoptera > Lycaenidae > Celastrina > Celastrina argiolus. The sequence continues at coordinate 13,012,862 of LR994599.1, read as the reverse complement.
TCGGATATCCGATAGTTTCGGTTACGGAACCCGGAGCTCGTAGGTTTGAACAAAAAAAATGTTGTTTTCAAGTTTGGTTAGGACAATGATACTTGAAATGCTACTTAAAATGTTACTCAAAATGTACATACATACGTCCTAAAATGTTTTTATGTGACAGTTTAAACTAAATTTTCTGGGTATATTTTTTTATGACATATCACCTTCATCGATTCATGTCTTCAATAAACCTTATCTGTGGAATTTTAACCAACCTTGCAAGTGTGAGCGTGATGTAATTATAAAATATCTGTTTTCCTTTCTCTCTGATAATATTTCACCATACAGCGTTCAAAATGGGTCGTTGATTTGAAAGCCATGTTAGTTGATCATTCATTTGAATAGCGTTCGAGAAACCGGGATTCAGACAGACAAGACAAAATCCACCTCTGTTTTCGTCGGGGGTTAAATAGCTTTATATTTGCCCTCACGCTCCAAGTTTAATTGGCAATAACCAGGGGCGAACGTTGTATATGTTTGGGCACGCTGATCCCGCATCCCGCAGTTCTGACGCGGGAGAATATTCCGATCAGCAGTTGTGTATATCTTTTAGTGCGCTGTGCGGTAACGAAGACCAGCGGGCTTACTCCCGACACAATCGAGAACCGAATCCGTTCGATATCAGTGGTTTTTCGTACTTTATTTGGTGAGTTACTTTGATACTAATCAGGATAAAGGAAAATTATTAGATCGTAACTTTTTGTACTCCCGACCATATCAATCGACAAAGAATCAAAATAAACAAATGTCAATTTATTAGGAAGTACGCGGCATGATCGTATCTGAATCAAAATCAAATCAGTTTGGAGAGTAAGTTTTATGCGATTGCCAAGTCAATATACTTATTTATTTAAAACATGAAAGATTATCTACACTAATATTATAAAGAGGAAAGATTTGTATTCTTGTATTTTTGTTACTGGACCGATTTTAATAATTATTTTTTCTTTAGAAAGCTACATCACCACTGAATAACATAGGCAATATAAAATCAATTGCTGTTCGTTAGTCTCCCTAAAACTCGAGATCAGCTGAACTGATTCGGCTATTTTTGGTCATGAAATATACGTGGAAGTCCCGGGAAGGTTTACACGGTTTCCATGCTCAACGAAGTGGGCACGGGTCAGCTAGTTTTAATAATATTGATTATGATCACTATAAGATGTTGTTAAACCGATCGACTTACTCCTTCTTGGCATAACATGTATCTCACAACTTTTTACAGTAGAAGAACTAAGTAGCGAGTCTTGGCACTTTTTACAAGTTATGTTTTTGATGGGATTTTTTAGATACGAGGTTGCGAAGGTAAAGCGACGCTATATGCAGCAGTGCCACGTCTGTCTTCGAATGCGTCGTTCAAATATTTTATTACTATCCCTTACACGTGCCCCATAGTTTATATTTAAACAATTATTATTAGTCTAATGCGGTATTACGGTGTACTTATTATGTTTACGGCAGCGTGGGGGCGAACTTTGAAAGTGGCTGACGGACCGTGAGAGTCGCTCACCCGTCGATGAGTTCGTAACGAGTTTATTCGTTGTCGATGTTCTGGAAACTCGGACAAGGGCGGGAATATGTTGCTAAATAAAGTGCTCTGCCAGTACACTGTGCTGGAGAATGTGAATAGTAACTCGATTCGAGCTCGCATGTTCATTTCCAATGCATCGTTAAGGCCGTGTTTCACCAAGCAATGTTAAAGTTAACGCCATGTTAAAATACCATGCCATCTCATTCATTGACAGGAAATACGAGAGGGTTAACATGATATTTAACATGGCGTAAGCTTGGCTGTACGCCCTAAGGCTGTTAAAGCGCCTCCGTGGTCTAGTGGTTCAGGGGGCCTATTACAAGCTCTTAATTCCAGCCAGTTTACGCCATACAACATGGCTGCCTGGAATTTTCGTATTAACTACGATCACATAATAACTGCATTATGACAGCTAGTCAGCGGACACGTGACACTTGACTTGCTTCCGAATGTCACTTTCAGACCAAACTAGGGTGGATCCACTCAGTATAACATGTCGTTGAAATATGAAAAAGAACAAGGCAGTTTAAGACCATATTATTGAATTGCCTGGAACCAGGCTGGTATTGTAAAAGATCATAATACGGCCCCTGAGCTTCGCTCTCGACCCGGAGGTCGGGGGTTCGATTCCCGCGTTGAAACAACAAAAATGTTGTTTTCAAGTTTGGTTAGGACAATGCAGGCTGATCACCTGATTGTCTGACAAAAAAGATGATCCATGCGTCGGATGGGCATATAAAAAGTCGGTCCTGCGCCTGTTCTCTCGCCTGTCGTGTCGATTTACCGTCCCACTGGGTTATGAGAGTAAAAGGAAGAGAACTCTCTCTTCCGCGCACACACTTGGGCACTATAAAATAACTCCTGCGTAGCTGGCCCGGTTTCTATGAAATTGGCTACCGACACCGAAATCGGTGTCGGGAGCTATTATTATTAAGGCTGTTATTTACACTACGCAAATTTCTTTAGATGTCTACGTGAATACGTCACGTAGACAACCAAAGAAATTGAAAAAAGAATAAGTTTTTGGAATTGCTATCGACGTCGTCGCGCTGTGACGTCCATTGCAGGACATAAGCGTCCCCAAACTGCCCCAAAGTATTTCATTGGGGGTAGTTATATCTAGTCTATACTCGCCATACTTGGCAGGCGGGTTGGCGAGCGCAGTTTTAAGATGCTGATAACTTAAAACTTAACTTTTAAATTGAAATGTTTACCCGTCTTTCTTTAAAAAGAAGTTCATAAATGAAATAATATTTTTTTTGAATATTTTTTTTACAATTACTACGACGAAGTTCGAAAACAATATTATCGCTTAGTGTCGTTTTTGTATTTTTTTTGTATGTGTTGATTTTTTTATTCTTTTTGCCGATTTATATAAAATCCTTCGTGCCCGAATGAATGTCGCACTTGGCCGGTCTTCTATAATTTTCTGAAATTATAGAAAAACCGGTCAAATGCGAGCAAAGGTTGGGTTTGTTATTAAACAAAACGACTACATAATTATTATAAACCAATTTGGGGAAGCTTCGAATTAAAAAATGATTTGATGTTGAAAATAATGATGTGTCCCATAACAATAGATACAACGAAATTTCATAGGTCACTTAACACAAATAGGCTATTTGTGATGGACTAAGGTCATTCAGGCGGTTGAAGGGCCGAGCCGAGCGTCAGTAAGCAATTTGAGGACCTAAAATACCTACACAGTATATCCAATATTGAAATAGGTCACTTGTCGAAACCCTATTCTCTTTGTGTAAACTGTTACTAGTAATAATGTTTGGAACCCTCTCGTCTTTCAATAATTGCATCGTCCTTATTTTGGTTCGTTAGATAGACGATAGTTAGTCTTTAATTCAAAGTTAAAAAATAAAACAAGAATAATTAATTGAAATATATTATATATATTTAAAATATAACTGGTGTAAAAAGAGCAGTCACTATAACTTTAAGATACGATTATACTACCTTTCTTAATTTTGGAAATGTATTTTTTAAAATTTCTTATTTTTTTGTCGCAAAACTAACAATAGAGCAATGTTTTTTTTTTAATTTTTGTAAAAAAAGAAAGAAAAAGTACATTTCTAGAATGAGAAAAGGTATTATAATCATATCCCAAAGTTATAGTGACTGCTCTTTTTACACCAGTTATATTTTAAATACACTTTCTGAACGTTGTGGGTACAGGGTAAATAATATGTTGCCACTTTTCTAGGCAATAGGTAACTAGCCCTGCGAGAAGAACTGGTGCGACGTAAGAAGAAAGAACTCGCGGAACCTGTCTTTTCTCAAAAAGGTATATCATAAGTATTTTGGGTGGTTGCTTTTCTGAGGACAGCCTTATTCACAAACATTGGCACACAAACGTTCTTTTAATTTTTTTAAAGTTTCGATGGATTTTTCAATGTTTTCTGGGCCCTGATTCAAGATGCCATTGCTATTCACTTACGAAGTTCGAAATTAACATATTAGGGCCTGGGATTTCTTTCATTATACCTTACACGAACTCTTTACTTTACGTCTAGTTTAATTCTAGTCACTACGACAAGCTTACGTTTGTTTCGAGTATTTCTGTTGTGGTTCTCACATTTCTTTCTGAATAGATATGTAACATATTTTAACGTAATATTCTAGTTCTAAACGTCACTTATTAATTACAACCCGCCAGCATTTTAAGAAAAAAAAAACACATAAGTTACGGTTATATTACAACTTTTGTTATTTGGACCGTACCGTACCTACTCGAGAGCTTTATTAGCCATACATTGAATTATGGCAACATTTTAATTGGAATCAGCTACTTTCAACCGAAATGTTTCATTTGTTACGTTTGAAATTCAACGAATGGCAAATCATGTGCTCCAATTTCGTTACCGAACTCATTATTGAAATTGTTTAGCTGCATAAGACAAACAATTCCCAATACTGACTCCGAATGAAATACAAGATGAACTCATTTCCAAATCATTTTCGGGGAAGTTCTGTAATCCGAATTCAATTTAATTACAATGTAGTAGGTTGTTCATACAATTAGGTATCTACATCATTATAGTACGTCCGAGATAAATTTAAAAAAAACATTAAGCTACATTGTTTATCGTGGAGCATACTTGAAATATATACGTAGTTCCATAACTTATAACTTGATATTTCATATTGCCAACTTAAAATAATGGGGATGTGATAAGCGAACACTAGATACAGTGAGATGAATGAACCGCCCGAGCTGATGGAAGCCAAAAGCTCATTTCGTAACAGCTGCTCTCATATTTTACACTCTCCAAAATCTTAGGCTTAACTCACATTGGAGTAGAAGCGTTGCGGCGCGTCAATTTTCTACTATTCACTTGAAAAACGTAAGTCGTGTCGACGCTCGGTATACTACGTCCGAGATAAATTTAACCTAAACGTAAACAAAGCCGTCAATGACACAACCATAGAGTAGTCAGTGGTGCCAATTGGCCAATATTAACACAATGATTATTGTTGGCTACATGAACCCATAGACTATAGATCCTTTAACATACCTGTGAAAGTTGATAAAATATGTGCACAATAAGTGAATATTATGTGAGAATTTCGATGTTTTCGGTTTGTTTACCTTTGGTTAAATTTATCAGGGACGAACTATAGAATATTTTGCGTTCTGACTTTGCCAAAGATGTTAACTATTATATGTGTATGCAGTAAATACTCTCAGATTTTGACAATGCTGTCTAATTTTGATGAAAGTCTGGTTCCATATGAGGTAGTTCGGCGTGACGTGATGGTCAAAGGATTTCTTAAAACAATCTACAATTTAAAATGCTAACACAAAAATGTCTGGTGAAATTGCAGAATGTTCTCCGACCTGGATAATAGACGTTTTGTACAATTTGAAAGTATGATGGCTCTCAAATTTTACCTGTCCCTACTCCCTTATATTCCAGTGGATTTAAATATTCCTCTTGGCCGTAATGGAAATGAGCCGGAGATGGCGGCGTGCTGGAGGGCGGACGTGGCTGGCTAAATTAACCACAAGATGTCAATTTTGCTGTCTAGATAGTAAACGCCTCATTCACTCATAAAGCCAAAGGTGTTGCTAGTGTTTCGTAAAAAAATTCGTAATTTGTAATCGGAATTTTGCGACATCACCTTCATCTATTCATGTCTTAAATTTTTTGTAGCTGGGTACTACTGTAAATAATAAATAATTAATAAATGAATATGAATAATATACCTATGTAAAAAAACATATTATATATTATACGGTCAAATTGAGAAACCTCCTTCTTTTTTTGGAAGTCGGTTAATAAATGAGTGATAATACTTTAGGGTGTGGTTATGTGACTACTATGTAGAGTTTACTGTGAAAGTACCAGCGCTGAAAGACGAACTTTGGACTTCCATGTTTCTATGAGAAATGCCCCAACATCATAAATTTCACAATACAATAGTTAAAAAAAAGTAACTGTTTCTGCGCTGGTAAGTACTTTCACAGTAAACAATATTCCCTTACACACCCTAAAGTATTATCATTCATTAATATTACAGCCTGTAGTTAAATTTGCCGCCCAAAATTTCGCCACACACTCTTTCCCTTCTTTTTTTTGTATCAGATATATCCATATACCTAACGTGTTATATTTTAAATGTTCTTAATATCTTTTCAGAGTCGTTTTCTCGGTCGTCGGGAGTGTCTCTGTGTTATTAAATAAGGCGCAATTGGGCCTTATTAGTAAAAATATTAGCACCACCGATACTCTTATGCTGTTGTGTATGTCTGTTAGATGGTTTTTCCAACATATCAGACAAAGACAATTTTTCTGTCTTTGTCTGCCATTATTATGTTGCGAGTTGTAAATATAATAAAAATAGGAGTCACCATAGCTTTTTGATATGATTATACTAATTTTCCTCATTCGAGATAGGTATTGCATTTTTTAAATTTCTACCGTCAGCGACTAAAAAAGGTTTTTAATTTTTACAATTAATGTTTTTTTTAGTCGCAAGAAGTAGTGTAATCATATCCCAAAGTTATAGTGACTGTTTTTACCACTGCATGTAGGTTAAACATTTGAAATAGAATAAAGGTAGTACCATTCTTTCAGACGCGATTTAGGTCACACATAGACTTGCTAAACCTCTGAGGACGAATCGTGCATTGTGTTGATACAATCACGGGCTCGACAAAGGCGTAATGGCTGAAAATAAAATACCTAAATCAGGTCGTTGCAATCGGCGCTCCATTGTCCGTGGATCCGATACAAAAGAAATTCGAATTGAACAAAAAGCGCGCATGTACCTATCTTATTGAAAACAAGGCGATTGTTCTTCACGATTGAAGAGCGATCAATTTGAATCTTCAGTGAGAACTGAGACGGTCTCGATATAAAGGTATTTGTATCGCCAACTGAAGATTACTATGCCTCTAACAACGGTAAAACGGTTAGCAGATCCGTCATAAGGTGCCGAATTAAAATGTTTGTAAAACATAATATTATAACCAAACAGATTTGTTTAATTACTGATTATGATTATTATTTGGCTCAGAAATTATACTTTAATCTATTAGTTTGCTGGTTATAAAATATGTAATTTAGATACAATTTAAATATATTATATCTAGCAATATCCCGCGAAACAATTATAACCACAACCTGCAAGCAGATGAGTGAGTGTACGCATAGGCATGCGTTTGATGCACTTCCCTCCTCCCACACTGCTTATGCGTACACTCGCTTAACGAACATTGTTCGCAGAGTCAACATCCTGAGGATGCTCCGGGGTCGGAGCGAAACGCGCGTCGAGTTTTGCAACCTGCATGGTGGTGGGACTTTGCACGATCGTGTTAACATTATTGCTTGTGTGGTGGTGGTGTTTTCATGGTTTTTGCTTGCGAGTGTACGCATAAGCAGTGTGGGAGGAGGGAGGTGCATCAAACGCATGCCTATGCGTACACTCACTCATCTGCTTGCAGGTTGTGGTTATAATTGTTTCGCGGGATATTGCTAGATATAATATATTTAAATTGTATGCTATGGATTTCCGCAAAGTAACGCCTGATTCCATTAACTATGTAATTTAGAAACAACTTTAAAACTATCTTTGCCCGTGGCTCTACTATTACCTCAATATTATTAAGTCTTCTGTGACTTGCCGTATGTAGCTAAGCCTAGCTCAAATATGATGGCATTGATGTTAGATCGTGTTTAACAAAAATGTTTTAACGCCTATGTTAAACATTAAATAAGCATCTTCAGACACTTTGAGAAAGTTAAGATAAAGCTTAATCTCCAGGATATAACATAACATCTCGAAACATAAAATTTCAACAAGAACGCTTGTAAATTGTAACTTTAATTTATTCAAGCCCAGCTTTTGTAAGCGTGTAGTAACTAAGGCGAGTTTAATTAATTATAAGCTAAATCCATTCTGTGAAATATCCAGCACCCACCTGGGGGATATGGAGGGGGGAAGATAGTGCTGCAGGCGTTATGTTATATTTGTTCTCATCTCAACTTTGCATACACAACTGTTGGCTTAGCATCCGCGTCGATGGGTCAGGCTAAGGCATTCGTAGCCTAGTGGCTTAGAGCTTGATTCTTTACTCGGAGGTTGCGGGTTCGAGTCGATCTTCCGTCTGTTCCGCTAGCAGGCGCGCTAAATCATGCGTCCACGAGCGGAACATACTGAGATTCGAATCGATGTTCGAGTTACGAGAATCAGGGCCCTGTGTTGAAAGAACTAATAATGTTGTATTCAAGTTGGGTTTGGACAATAGAGGCTCATCTGGTTGAAGAAATATAACGAATGCGTCGGATGGAACAATAAAGTAAACAGTTGGTCTTGTGCCTGTTCCCTAGTCGTGTCGGTTAAAGGACTTAGAGGACACTTGAGTGTGTAAACAAAGTATAACAAAGTAAATGTTGTATGTATGTAAATAAGTAATGTAAATGTTGTATGTATGTATTAGGAACTATTAGAATTAATAGTTCATTGAATGTGTTAGATAGATCGTGATAATAATTAATAATTTATGAAGGCTTCTTTACCTGCTAGCTAGAGTTATTTACAAAGTTTCCAATTCAATTAATCGACCTAGATATCCAATGGGGAGAACTATTCTAACAAGACAGGTATCATCTTAATTATATCAGGGTCACTCGAAGGAAATCTACGTTTCCCGTCGAGGCTTCTGTTGATAATAAACTAGGTTTAACGGAAAATAACATCTGAATTGGCTGGCCATACTGGGTATAAAAGTCGGTGGGGTTAGCAGGAGAAATTGGCAGCTACGTATTTGTCGCAAGATTATTGTATAAAAGTGTCATTCGATACAGTTACGAATAGTGGTTAAGTTAGCTGTATTCATTTAATTGTACTCTTTAAATTCATAATAGCAGTGACTATAGCGCCTAGTTTGAGGGACAGCTTATGTTTAAAATAATTAATAATTTTTTTTAACTGTTAATAATGGATTATCTTTGTTCCTTCTGACTACAGTGAAGTACATTGTAGCAGGGATGAAATGGATATGAAATTTCGGATACGGATGCGGATATTAAATTATTTCGGATTATCCGTTGTATCGGATAAATTCGGTTACGGATATAACATTTTACAGTAGCAATACTTTCATTTCAGATTCGGTTACGGTTACGGATAATTTTTAATATCGGATATCCGATAGTTGCGGTTACGGAGCTCCCTAACATCCCTGCTTTGCTGGTTCTGATCGTAAGTTTTTCATCGCAGATCGCCCTGACGAAGATTGTGACTGACTGCAATTTTTTGCGACATCGAAACAACGCCGCTTATCTAGTGGCCAACAATAGTAATACGATGCCTTATGAACTATAGTAAACTGATTCATAACTACTTACTAGTGACGAAAGTTGCAATGTAGAGTGTGTAACATAATTAAGAGGAAACCCAACGACCGTTTTTCCATAAAATAACAGGGGTCTACGCGACCCGTGGCCTCCCTGGATAATGCAGCTAGAGTAAAAAATAATCCTAGATATCTATGACGTATACTGTTAGTACGTCCCTATTTTTTCATACATTAATTATTGAAAGAGATATGGACGTTAAAATACCTAAAAATATAGCCCTATTTTCAGTTGTCTTTAAAAATCCAGGTAACAAATTGAAGTAGATTTTATGATAAATCGAAACATAGGAACATAGTTTAAGCCTTATTTTGGAATTGGTTAAGTTTTGGAGGAGTAAATAACTCCTAATCGACAATTTCTATTACTTTTGATAGGTGATTTCAGTTCAAACTCTATCGGTTTGATCGGGCAGTTGCGGGACACCAATAGACTTATAAAACCTATCTTGTATTCCTCTAGAGCGTGGTGTATCCACTTACAAGTCTAGGTACCTATGTACTTAGGCCTGATTTTATTAAGTAGTGTAAATTGCGTTTGCGTGCCGTTGTGAGATCGCAAATTTACAAGGGGGCCACGGAAGACCAGGCGCCATGGCTCGCCGTGGTCGAAGCCTGAGTGGCTTTCCTTTAGACGCATGGCGTGGGCATTGCATAGCCTTAATTATTGTGATGTAAAACTTTAACTTTCTATTTATTTTATTATTTTTTTCTTTCCTAATATGTATTGTTATATGTGTAAGTTAGTGTTTTTTTTAACCTTTGGCTGTGTTATGTCCCTTTATGTGTTTGATAAAGATATTTTTATTTTATTTATTTATTTTATTGATGGGGACGACCTTGGGGTTAATTTTTGTTTGTACTTTTTTTGTTAGTTTTACTTTTTAGTTAGCAACTATAATATTGTTATTAATCTGTATAATTTATTAATTTGATTGATAAATATCCTGTGAATCCTAAAGTCCAAAAAGATAAAAATAGTTTACAACATTTATTGTTGAAATAGGACACGAATGTAAATAATTGACCGGGCGCCGTTATCCAACATAACTGGTGGTACAATAAAGCGAGCTATGCAATTTAACACAACTGCATTCGACTGATGGTTTTGGCTAAAACTTGTTGGTTACAATGTATGGTTTGTTAAGCACTCACAATGGCTAGTGTGTCTGACATTTTAAATTGTGCGAGATTTTTTATATTTATTTATTAAACTTAAGGCCGATTTTTCAATCGTCAGAAAACTTATCTAATCTTAGGGACAAATATGTGACTTTGGCAGATTTTGTATGGAACAAATGTCAAAGTCACCATATTTATTCAACAAATATAAGTTATCTGACGATAGAAAAATCGGCCCTTATTGCACATATGGTACAAACAAAGGCGGTTTGACGTTATCTACCAGTCAACCTTTGGGCGTTAGAAAAGTAAAATCGTTTATGTGCCAGTAAAGCAACAGAAGGAAACCAATAAATCATAATAAAAAAAACAAGAATACATACAAAAAAACATAAATAAATATGATGATATATTTTTTGTCCTTTAAAATAGTTGGTAGCTGAAAATGGTAAACGTTGATTAACTACCCGGTTTTATTATAATATCTTAATCAACTGTCTAATAATAATAAGGGAGCTTACTCTCGAAACTAATTTTAATTCCGACCCAAAATCAATCCGATTCCAATGCTGTCAAGTCAACTCTCAAAAACAATACCTATCTTGGATTGTAATAGTTTCATAAATCACCACTAAATTTCAAATCAATTTAGCGCTAGTGTCATGACGGACAGTCAAAATTCAATGCATGCAAGGCCCATATCTTAAACTAGCTGTGCCCGCGACTTCGTTCGCGTGGCTTTTGAGTGACTTAAACCGCACGCAACGAAAGTCCCCAAAAGTGAATAATTTTCCCCGTTTTTGCAACATTTCTCACTAAAGCTTCGCGCCTATTGATCGCAGCGTAATGTTTATATAGCCTAAGCGTTCCTCTATAAATAGACTATCCAACAAAAAAAGAATTTTTCAAATTAGATAAGTAGTTCCTTAGATTAGCGCGTTTAAACAAACAAACTCTTCCGCTTTATAATATTAGTATAGATAGTATACGAGTAGATTATTATCCGGCTTTTGTCCTTTCTTCACATTGCTCAAAAATATTACAAAATTATTAATATTTTCTAACGACTAAAATGGATATTACACGTATAAAATGCAATGCAGGCATGCAACGGAATAGATTAATATTTAAAACCAATATGCGTATTAGCATTTGAATAAAAGAGACCAATTTCCAACCGATTCCCGCGTGGTCCGATTTGTGGAAAAAGTGCATAAATATTGCACAGAGCATGCACTGTCCGCGGCGGCATCACTCCCGCTGCATAAAACATGCAAATTGGACCACTTCGCTGGGCCTAAGTCCACTTTGCACTTTTATGTAAAACCGAGGCCATTATTCATGTTAATATTGTTTAACGAATCACAACTCTCGCGTCATATTTGTATGTAAGTAAAATGATATATGGATGTGATGAGATGAGATGTATTCAAGTATAATGATTTATTAGTATGTGTAAATGACGTTGGATCCTCAGATTAATACTATGTCGCCATGTGGTCAAAACTCTTTCATAATAATTCATATTATTTTAAACTTTATAAGGATTTGCGAGCGTCAAAAAAGGGAAAAAATTTGTTTGTATCTACAGGCACGTTCCAGTTGCAAGGAAATAACGTTCTGAACGAAATTTTAGTTATATTCCTGTTTCTATTGCCCAATGTTCATATAAAAATAACAGAATGTGAGGAACGCACCTTATACAAAGTGTAAAATAAATGAGTGATAATACTTTAAGGTGTGTATGTGCCTACTATGTAGAGTTACTGTAAAAAGCGCTGAAAGACTTACTTTTGACTTTCACGTTTCTATGAAAAATGCCCTAACATCATAAATTTGTCCATATAATTTTTTTTTAAAGTAACTGTTTCACGCTGGTACTTTCACAGTAAACTCTACATATACACCCATACACATTCTAAACTATGATCACTCATTAATATTATAGCCTGTATAGTATCCCAAGGGAACACTACACCAATTGGGGTTGAATAAAAAAAATATGTATTAATCCAGCACCTAAACCGGGTGGTTTTTATCAAGTCCGTTCAGTAGATTTTGCCTTAAAGAATTATGATTATTTCACGCAAAAACTACTTAAAAAACTACTGGAGTGTGTGAATGAATATACGTTTATCCATCCATTCAACCCAAAAAACTTTCAATCTCCCCCGTACAGGTACTTTTGCTTAAGTACGTAGGATATAATATATTAGACGCCATTAAGGTAATTTAATACATATTTCCGTAAATCCACATACAATATTGATTTGGTGTGAAAACTCGTTTCTGTAATCTCCGCGTTTCTAGTAAAAAGCTTGTTATCAATTTAATGTTATTCTGTGATTGTTTTTACATTAATAATCTGAGGTTTAATGTGTTGAAGATAATAAGTACTTCAAGGGCGGCGCCATGATAGAAAAAAGTTTTACAGCTTTAAATAAAATATCTATGTAATTTAAATACGTAGGGGAAAGTGTTGTACCTTGGAGCCATTTGATCCGTTCCAGTTATTCGTATTTTGTATCTATTCCTAAGCCCTTTTATTCGAATGCCTAGAGTGCTTGTTGCACATGTACCGACCATATTGCATAGAGCAATTCGTATTACCACTATCAAGTTATTCTTCGATAGGACGTTTCTAAAATATGTATGTGTCAAAGTAGAATTTTTCTATTATGAGAAAAAAAAACTTAAATGTGTAATCTATACATATAATAAATCTGTAGAGGAGTCGTGTCTGTACATTGAAGATATTTAAGAAAAAATATTATAGGGGACCTTTATTTACGCAATAGTACCCAAAACAATGATTTTTGAAATTTTCGTCTGTTTGTCTGTTTATCTGTTTGTCTGTTTGTCTGTGGGTTTGTGCACGCTAATCTCAGAAACGGCTTATCCGATTTAGATGTACTTTTCAGTAATATATTGCGGCAAGCTTCATTTAACATTTAGTGTTTGTTTCATAAAAATCGGTTTATAAATAAAAATGTTATGACAATTTAAAAACATCATGTCGTACTTGCTGGACATTAATTGTAGGAAGCGCGCCGGCCCGAGAGCCGCGCGCTGCTTCAAATTTTATTCGCAGCGAACGCACCGGGGGAGAATGGCATTCGATAAAAGTGAATTTCATTTATTTATATTATTACTATTATAAAGGGTTTGTAAAGACAACAATTATTTTTTTATAGGCGTAGGATAGTTTGTTTTCAAGTAAACTATTATACAATATACCTAATAAATAGAATTTTGATTTACACGTATTATAGTTAAACTATAAAAGTTAGGTCAATATAACTTAGATTTATGTATTTCTTGTTCATTTATTTCTTAGTTTTTATACTAGGTAGGACAATCAGAGTTTTTTTTCTTGACTTTCTTTATTACGAAAGTTTTTTGTATAAAATCAATTACGGTAAACGGTAGTAAGCTCAAAAAAAAATATACTATTTTTATGGTTTCGCAATTTATCCTTTGTCAGCACTAAATTAAAACGTTGTTGCTTCATTTATCTTTAAAGATTCAGAGTTCCCGGGAAGTACAAGAGTCCCTTTAGGTTTTGATTCCCTTGCAAGTGTCGAAAATGACAAAAATTTGCGACATAAACGGTTGTATCTTTTGGTTGCGGTGGCTAAGAATTCAGATTTTTTCACAGCTTCAAGGGACAGTTATAGATCCTGAGTATTTGATATGATGATACAGTATTTTTTTTAATTTTTAGCAGGGATGTTATGGAGCTCCGTAACCGTAACCGACACTATCGGATATCCGATATAAAATATTATCCGTAACCGTTACCGAATCCCATCTACTGTAAAAAGGAAAAAAAATATTTTTTTTTTCCTTTTTATTTTCAAAATTTAATATCCGTAACCGAAATTATCCGAAACAAACGGATAATCCGAAATAATTTAATATCCATACCCGTATCCGAAATTTCATATCCATTTCATCCCTGATTTTTAGCTACATCACTGGTACATGTAAAACCGACTTAGGCACAACACGCTCCCCTACTCAAAACATTTAATTTGATAACTAAAAGTACCTAAGTAATTAAATATATCTAGTATCTACAGAAAATCATGTACTTAGTTAAGAGTATTCGAACAAAACATTTTTTGAAATTCAACCGCTTCGTAATGGATGGATCATGGACCTCGTATCAATTACGTATGGGAAACACTTCGTTATTCTAAAACTTTGTTGAACGTATAGAATATTTGTAGCAAAGTATTACAAATATCGAGGTAGGTTGATTCAAATCGTATGTCAATTAATAGGTGTCTTTGGTAAATTAACCTTATCTGTGGAAATTTAACCAATCTTGCACTTGCTCGCACTTGCGAGCGTCATAAAATTATAAATAATAAATATCTGTCCGTTCCTTTCTGTCTGATAATATTCCACCAATCGGCGTAAATATGGGTTGTTTATTTGAATGCCATGTTAGTTGATCATTGGTTTGAATTACGTTCGAGAATCCGGGGGTTAAACCGTAAATAATAATAATAATATTGATGGACGCTTCACACCACGTCGATCTGGCCCTGTGCTAAGTATCCGAAGAACTTTTGTTATAGGTACCAGACAACGGAAATATATTTAATAATTTTATCTATATTCGGCTTGTTATATGAACCATGAGACATTCTGTATATGCTGTATTTAACAATCAACCCTTCATAACGGGTGTAAAAAGAGCAGTTTTTTTAAGTTTTTGACAAAAAAATACATTTCCAAAATAAGGAAAGGTGGTATAATCGTATCTCAAAGTTATAGTGACTTCTCTTTTTACACCCTGTATATCTATAATGAGTAGCTAAGTACATAAACTCTTAAATCGCGAACATCAATATAATGGAGCACTTCAAATCCACTGAAACCAAAATTGAATGTATTAAGTGCAAGTTTATATTCCTTTGAGTTTATATTGTACTCTTTACGAGCGGTCGTACGTGTTATTTTGTTTTATGCCGGAATTATTTTGCTTGGCTGGCATTAAACCGTTTGCAACAGTGAATGTGAAATACTTAACTGTTTTTACTCTTAAGTACCTAATGTATTTATGTACTGGAACATTATCAAGAATAAAATTAAATGCAATGAGTTTGAATGTAAAATTAAATATAATTAACTTTTAATTGGCTCTACAATTATGCATTCTGTTGTTATTTTAAATATTGTTCCTAGCTGTAAGTTTTCCATGTATTTTAAAATAAATAAAATAAAATAACAGGCTTCGTAACTACTAGGTGAGTATATCGATGTTGATGAAATTGGCGTGAAAAAAAGTGTAGGTAAAGCTGTTCCCACAATTCAAATAAACAAACGTATTATATATGGCACAGTCATCTGGCTGAATCTGCTATTTAATTGAATGACTAGCGCGTTCATTGAATACTGTTTTTTCCAACAAATTTTAGAATCCTTGACTAGGATAGCCATTTAATATTTTATTTTTATATATACTACTACATCGATTTAGATAATTTCCAAATGAGTACTATTATAACGCATAAATTAAAGTAAATGAATCAAAAAATATACCTATCAACACATTGCTGTCTGTACGAGCTCTTTGACGCCATTAAGTAAAATAAGCAGATGATTGCGACATATTATATACATACTTACAACCAAAAAAATCGGTGTATGTATTACAATAGATGACGATGAAGCAGGATTTATTTCAAATCTTTTCTGGCGTGTGCCTACATGTGTGCTTACACATAACAATACGAGTTACAATACCTAACAATACCTTACCTGCATTAGAACGTTTTAATTTTTAACAGTGCAAACTTTAAACAGTCGTAACAACAAAGTGTCATTATTATCATTATAGTAAACATCTGGGAAATAACGTTGAAAGTTGTAAGTAGTGTAAACTTTTGTCCGCTGTGCACTGCAGGTGGCGATGTTTTGTGGGTATTTTGCCAGTTGGTCAACTTCTACAGGCTGTAATATTAATGAGTGATAATACTTTAGAGTGTGTATGTATGAAAAATGAAAAATCTTTTATTTCCAAATCGGTTAAATACGAAAACTTTTAGAATTGTCCTACATGACCTACAACCGGTTCGGGGACTACCCGGCGAGAAGAACCGGCGTAAAAACTCGCTCGGGGCCATCTTTTAGCAAAAAGATGGGAAAATCGTTCTATATATATTTATTTGTATGTAGGTATATATACAGGGTGTAAAAATAGCAGTCACTATAACTTTGGGACAGGACAATAGGACCTTGACTGATTCTAGAAATGATTTTTTTTTCATTATTTAGTTTTTGAAAAACAATTTTTTTTTGCAATTTATTATTTTAGTCGCAAGGCGGCTTTGGAACAACGTTAAGCAAGCGTGTCTTATAATGCATGCTCATTTACTTTGTCAGTCGCGTCCTCACCTCCGCCTTAGATTGTCGTTAGAATAGTGCACTAATTATAATTTTACCAATTGTATTGAGGACAATAATGTATATGATATTAATCTAGTTCAAGTGATTTATCTCCCTAACTCAAGTAGCACTAAACCCTACAAGCATTAAATTCCCCTTTTGCCCTAGTACGTAATGAACGTCTTACGCGTGCTATTGACCTCTCAGCGTAATCAGCTGATCGCTGTGTTGTGCACGTTGTACATTGCCTATTGAAATTTTTTAAATTTTTAAACAGTAAACAGTAAATTAAAAGCAAATGACTAGTACCAATGGATATATCTCTTGTCTGGTTATTACCCCACGAAGTTATAGTGACTGCTCTTTTTACATCCTGTATATATATTTTTTTTGTTATAACTTAACCTAAATGATATAATTTACAAAAGTATACTTTATAAAATAGAAGTAGCCTCGAAAGTGGATCTATGGAATACATATAATATATGCTTATAGGCTGTACCTACATTTATATTCGTCAATAGGAGAATGTGTCGAACAGGTGGACAGATGGACGAACAGGGCAAAACTATAAAGATTCATACAGAATCTATAAATTGCTACGGAGCCATTTGTACAAGGTGGAAAATATATGAGTGATAATACTTTAAGGTGTGTATGTATACTGTGCCCAGTGCCTCCTATGTATACTGGTAAAGTTCCAGCGCTGAAAGACTTAGATTTTCATGTTTCTATGAGAAATGCCCGAACATCATAAATTTTCCCATACAATAATTTTAACAAAAGTAACTGTTCCAGCGCTTTCACAGGAAACTATATACGGGACCCATACACACCCTAAAGTATTATCACTAATTAATATTACAACCTGTATAGAGTTTACTGTGATAGTGCCAACCATGACCGTTTTTGAGATACAGCCTCGAGATCTGTCTCGAAAGTCAGAAGGCCGGACAGACAGATGAACAGCGAAGTCTCAGTAATAGGGTCCTGTTTTTAAAAACCCTTTGGGTACTGAACCCTAAGATTGCGTATCGTAGACTCGTAGACAGTTTTCATTGTGTTTTTATAATATCAAAAGTACAATAACCTAAAAATACGTTATCGGTAACTTAATCTTTTATAAATACCCTCATTATAAGCATTCGCATTGAAAGTTTCGAGAAGACTTGCCGAATGTAAATTGAGAATGTTGAAGGTTTTCTGTGAGGCTCCATTAATAGACATCTCGGAGCGTTTTACTTGAAAAATCTTTGAATCCATAAGTCCATACCGTATGTAAATCGTCCTGGTGAAAGTTTTTATTGAAAAACTTGAAATGATGAAGACTCCCAGTGATCTCCGTTCGTCGCGGAAATGTGATTCGAACTTTGAGGTCACCGAAAGGTAATTTTGAAGTTTTTTGCGCCGACCTCAAACTTAGGAATTGCGTAATGAAGAATTATGGCAGGGTATTATGGGGAGGAAATCGATGTTGAGATGTATACTTACTCGCGACACAATCGAAACCGAAAAAATTTTGATAGTATCCTTTTCTTAATTGCTCTTTTATCTAATGGTATATTATTTCAATTTTGTAAAAACCATAATATAATAGTTGAAATTTGCGTCTGGTGACTATTTTTTTTTTTTTGACATTTTTTGGCCCTTTTTTAACAAGCCCTAACAAAAATACAAAGTATTAATAATTGCTTGGCTTTAGTTTTTCGATTCAACCCAAAAATTAATGGTATTTATGCATAAATGCCTCTTCTATAAATTCCCCATTCTGCATGTAAATTACAACTCGTAAAGATTTGTAGATACTCCGCACATAACATATTGGTCAAAAATGTATTTCCGCCATTTTGATGACGCGATTTAGTATACGGCGGACTGTCTAAGTTATACATTTAATTTTTTTAAAATATTGAACCATTGGTTATGGCCATTTTGAAATTAAAGTCACATAATAAATATGTTGAGCTAAGGACCATAGCTAAGCGTTTAATTATAATATTTAAACACATTTAACATAGCTTTTTGGAAAAGTTACAAAAAAAGTTTTGGTGGAAGACTATCACCTACCATAGACCAATTATATGTATATTGGTCTATGTCTATACTAATATTATAAAGCGGAAGAGTTTGTTTGGTCCGATTTAAAAAAATCTTTTTTTGTTGTATAGTCCATTTATAGAGGAAGGCTTTTAGGCTATATAACATTACGCCGCGACCAATAAGAGCGAAGCGTCAGTAAGAAATGTTGCAAGAACGGGGAAAATTATTAACATTTGAGGACTTTCGTTGCGTGCGCTGCATAAACGGTTTAAGTCACTCAAAAAACACGCGAAAGAAGTCGCGGGCACAGCTAGTAACTAAATATAACATAACTAACCTAACTGAATCTAAATCTCTTCTATTTCTAATTGCGTTGTTTTTGATTCCCAGACATATGACGAACACATGTCTAATATGACTCATTCGCGCTTACTACTAGATATTAATAAACGTAGGTAGCCAGTAGCTACAGAATAAATAAACTGCCGACTTCCTTTCGCGTGCTCGCGGACATAAAACTTTTCCATGCGTATCCCAACCAAAACATAAATTAGGTAAATTTACTACATCATAGAGCATCCCCTTCATTACAATATGTTCGATGGAGGGTCAGGCCCCTACACGAATTCCAAGATCGGCTGAATTATAAGTTTTTAACTTCCAACTTTTTCCCGAATCGGTGTTAGGGAGCCTGTCAACAGCCTATTTCTTATAGGGCCAGTTTTTTTTAACCCCAGTGGCAAAAACTCCGGGGTGGCATCGTAGATCCCAAATAGATGGTCCGATTTTAATGCATTTTTTATGTTTGGTGGAAATCGGTTCATGTCTTCAAGGTCATCATTGTCAGGTGTGCTAAGAATGTTACACGCTAAGTCAAGGGTTTTTTTAATGTTTGTCGTGCGTTGCACTATTCCTATCCAGTATGTTCTGATCGCTTCCGTATTCTAGGCTTAGAGCTTCGCTCTCGACCTGGGTGGTTGTGGGTTCGATTCCCGCGTTAGAACAACAAAAATTTTGTTTTCAAGTTTGGTCAGGACAGTACAGGCTGTTCACTTGATTTTCTGACAAGAAAGATTAATGCGTCGGATGGGCATCTAAAAAGTCAGTCCTGCGCCTGATCTCCAGCCAGTCGAGTCGGTTATACCTCCCAATGGGCTACGAGAGTGAAGGAAGAGATAGTGCTTTGGTGTATTGAGCACACACTTGGGCACAATAAAATTACTCCTGCGTAGCTGTCCTGGTTGTGTGTGGTGGTGTGGTGTGTGAGGCATTATTATTAACAGTGTGTTAAATTTTTCACCTACAAAAGTCGGTCACCGACTGTCGCTTGTGGGTGGGCACCCTTAATTATAAGTTTTTAACTTCCAACTTTCCCCCGAAGCGATCTTAGGTATGCCGCGATGTTTTGGTAGACAACTCTATCGCGTGCTTTCCTTGTCTACCGCGATACTGCCTTGACATCCCAGACCCGACAGACACCCCCTGTATCAATGAAAAAATAAATACTGTCAGTAAGAACTGATGATATTTACTAATGAGTCTTTTATCAACGTAGTATGAACATTGAATATAGATATTATGAATATTAGAAGTTTAATTATTTTTATTTTTACAAAGATGATTTTGAATTTTGTATTATTATGAAAAGTACAACATAAAAATAAGCAATCGGTGTACAGTTTACAATATTTTATTATTAACATAGATTCTGGGTAATTAATAATAATTAGACATAATATCCCGTTAGGTGACAATTTGCAATAATTTTAAATCTCATATCTATACTAATATTATAAAGTGGAAGAGTTTGTTTGTTTGTTTGTATAAATTTTATTGTTGGATACTCCATTTAAAGAGGAAGGAACATTACGCTGCAACCAATAGAAGCGAAGCGTCAGTGAGAAATGTTGTAAAAATTGTGAAAATTGTTCACATTTGAGGACTTTCGTTGCGTGCGCTGCACAAACGGTTTATGTCACTCAATAATCACGCGAACGAAGTCGCGGGCACAGCTAGTTACCAATAATTCTGTATACACTTCATCGGTAAGAAAGGTAAAAATACAAGGGGTGTCTGGTGTCTCTGGGATCTCGGTGTTCACGTCAAGGGGCAAAAGCGAGGCTCGGGTGCCGTTATGCTGGCCCCGCTGCACTCGTCTCGGTCGCGAGTCGCTCGGAGTCGGGAGTTCAGTTCCCGTCGCGGCGATGTCGGCGGCGCACGTGTCCGCTCCACCCCGCCGGAGATCGCGAAATAAACGCTCGTAGATAATAACTTGACGCAATAAAATTAATCTCAAAGTTATCGAACTCGATAAAAGTTATCCAAATCTATATAAGTTATTCAACACGATAAAAACATGATCTGATCATAGCGATGTAAACAAATTGTTTGTTGACTGAGTCATATTGTTGCGTGTGCAGTCGAAGTGCAGTCGAGTGAGTGTTTGGGTATGACAATGGCTAACGGGAATGGCCAAAGGATTTTGGGACTCCTGTGTGGTGTGCTGGTCTCCGTGCTCGCGGACACCTGGACGGCGTTCCAGGAGCAGCCGTGCTGCCGGCCGGTCACCAACCACCGGATACGACATCATCGAGGTTAGTTTTTTTTTAATTACCTAATACACATGCGTCTACGGACTTCTGTCCGTAATCTTTTTTTTAAATTATTAATATTGTACAAAGGATTAGATACTTAGCTTTTTATTACTTTAAATAGGTATATCGAGGTTAATTTACAATTATGATACGAGTTTACAACATTTTTAAAGAATTTATTATTTAACCAGTCTAAATTGATGGAAATACATATGCGTTTTTCCATCGATTTAGTATTTGACTGTTAATAATGTTTTTATATAAGCTTTTATTACTAATGCTAATAAGTATTAATATTTTACAAATTAGGTATAATAATTATAATACTTCAAAAGAGTAAAAATATGTACCTATTCAATATAAAATACTTCATATAAAAAATAAACATAAAAATTAATTTATTTTATTAAATCACTAATTCATCTATCATTATAATAGGTAGGTATATCATGTCATATCATATCATAATATCATTACTAAGATATAATATGTAGAGCTAAAAACGGCTATACGTGATATTTAATTTATAATGTGTTTTTTAACGGCTTACTGAAACGATAGTTAAATAATTATTTTAATCTATTAAATATTAGTGGCGATTAAATCACTAATCACAAGCAGTGTCAGTCTATGATCAGTCCTTACTGTCCAAACTTATTCGATTTTGATTCAGATTTGATCGTGCCGCGTAATACCGAACAATTTGACGTTTGTTTATTTTTATTGTCAGTCGATTGATAAGGTCGGGAGTACACAAAGATACGATCTAACGATTTTCTTTATCCTGGTTAGTTTCAAAGTAATCCATCAAATAAAATACCAAAAGCCGTTGAGATCGAACTGATTCAATTCTCGATTGGGTCGGGAGTAAGCATGCAGATAAGATTAAATTCAAACTCAAAATTAAATTGCATCGATAATCTTCTTAGGCCCACTTGCGCCTGTTAGACTTAGCTCAAGTACCTAGTTAAGTATCTAATATTAGAATTTAATATCTAACACTTAAAGCAAGATGCCAAAACTCACCAGGTTCAGTTACAGTATCCATGTCATCATTTTAAATCAACTTATTTTAAGAAAAGCAATTGGATTTTGTCCAAAATTGCATAAGTCCAAACACACTGTTTTGATTTTCTTAATGGACTTTATACCTAATTACTTTGAACCTGAAGAAATAAACTTATTTATTTGTTTCAAAGACTTGATATGAGTAATAAAAATAATAACACAACTGCAAAGCAAATGAAGGTAGAGCAGGCGGGACTCATTTACTTCAGAAGCTATTGTATTTTTACAATAATACAATTTGTAACAATACAATATTATTGTAACTAAATTTTAACTGATACAAATTAAAGTTTATTTAATATAGGTACTACGTCCAAATGATATAAATAAATAGAGAATATTGCTATCAATTTTACAGTGGAATTAGCAAAACTGATTAAAAGCAATGTATTTGTAACGTTTTACATGTACTTTTAGATTTATATATTTTTTGTTTTTTTAATGAAAAATGTAATTAACACTATGTTGTTAAAAGCATGTTATGTACATTTCGCATGTTATGGTGAGGTATTTACCTATATATCATACACAAATAACCGACATTCAAAATAAACAAACACGGCTTATCAACAATATGTTTATACAAGCGTCAAATAATGAAGAAAGAGACTACATCACTAAATGAAAAAGTAATATAAAAAAAGTATACGTTAAACAACTTAATCAGTATAGACTATAGAGTTTTAATTAGTGACTCTACCAAAATTATCATTAAATGTGAGGACTTAATGATATGTGCATTAATTAACGATAATTGAATAAAGCTACTAACTAACCGGCAGTAAATGAATAAGTTTTAATTGTACGGCCGAAGCCCGAAGCCCAAAGCCCTGTGTTTTGTTGGTAATGAAAGCCCACGTGCGCCCTATTTCTGTAGCATATTAACTATCTTTCTTTACAAACCTTAATTTGATTGGTTGCTTTGGCAAAATAATCATTTACCTGACCCGACGCAAATGAGGGTAATGTGTTTATCAACCTTACCTTTGTGTGAAATCATAATGGTCGAACATACTACTACTGCTATGAAATAAGCTTGTCAGGAATTAGTTAGAAGCAATATTATTTATCATAATGCTATGTACCATTTTGTAATTTATACTTAATAATAGTGCCTCCCACACGAGGAGCTATTTTATAGTACCCAAGTGTGTGTGCAATACTCAGAAGCACTCTCGCTTCCTTCACTCTCGTAGCCAAATGGGACGTATAACCGACACGACTGGCGGGAGATCAGACGCAGGACCGACTATTTACATGCCCGTCCGACCCATGGAGCATCTTTCTTCTCAGATAATCAGGTGATCAGCCTACATTATCCTAACCAAACATGAAAACATCATTTTTTGTTGTTCCAACGCGGGAATCGAACCCACGACCTCCGAGTCGAGAGCTAGGCTCAGTCAGCAAGTTAATATTTCTACTTATAGCAGTGGCGAATTCTGGTTCTTTTGTGTTTAGTTGCAATATTAACAGAAAAAATGACATTTCTTGAGAAAATATAATCATAACTTTCCAAAGTTATAGTGACTGTTTTTTTTAAATGTATAATATATACTATACTAAAATAAATAAATAAATAATATAACTTAAGTATGCTGCAAAGTATCACTACGATGTTGTAACGTAAAACTAACAACACGTGAAAAAAGAATAAATTTAGCCGCTATAAATCGTAAACAATATAAATTAATAAGCAAGTCTCGGAGTTGTAATGAGGGAACTTTTAATATATATTTTCACACGTTAATCCCGAGGACAAAGGGAGGATAATTTATAGTTAATTGCGCAGATGTTTCGGCAATAACCTGAGGGTTTCAGAGTTACTGATAAGTGATAAGCGTCCGCGGTCAGATAGTTTATCTAAGTCCCGATTTCATTAACGCTTGTTAGTGTTAACGGCTTGTTAAAATACCATGCCTTCTCTTTCATTGACTGGAAATACAAGAGTGAAAACATATTTAATTAAGGATTAACATTAACATGTGTTAGTGAAATTAGCACTAAATAAATTATTTGTCCTTATTGAAGAGTACAAAAACACACACGAAATTAAAATGTAAATATTTATGAAGATGCTACAACATCATGAAACTTAATTATAGTGGTACGAAATTTGCCGGGACAAATTTGATTACTAACTAGTATAAGATAATATGATATCATTTTTGCGACCACTAAGTCGCGGCAAGTACTAACAAAAATAAAATACAGCGTTGATAAGTACAGGCGAAAATGTAATAAAATTTGTACTTTTATGAAGGATCACATTTTATGATGAATATTTTTAGCAAAAAAGAAAATTTTAATATTTTTATAAGACTTCTATCATAATGAAATGTAAGTTTTACGTCATTTACTGTCTGCTCTTTTAATTCTCTTGTAGCTCGAAGGTCAGCATCACCTAATTTAAGAGGAATATTTCAAATTCCTAATTTTTACGGTCCATAAACAAAATGGCGCCCTTAGGGCTTCCAACTAATCGACCATTCAAACGAAGCAAATTGTAAATTATTCGTATTTCAAACTTTTACTACATAAAGAGATGATACAATTATTGTAAATTAATTTTCCTAGAATGATTACTTTTATATTGAATTTTCATCCCGGTATTTATGGTATTGAAACTAATGTATTGTGGTTATTTCCTTGTCATATTATATGTATTATGGTAGAGTTATTCTACTTATTTTATTAACTGCTACTATCCCACTCTCTCACCAGTCGTGTCACTCCCACTAGTTCACGAGAGGATGATAAGGAAGTGAGTAGAGCTGTATTGTGCACACACTTTTGCAATAACTGCCGCTTACCCAGGGGCCTTACGCTTCAAATTCGATTTTGATTCAGATTCAGTCGTGTCGCGTACTTCCCAATAAATTGACGTTTGATTATTTTGATTCTCAGTCGATTGATATGGAACAAAAAGTTACGATCTTATGATTTTCTTTATCCTGGTTAGTTTTAAAGCAATAAAATACCAAAGTCGTTGAGTTCGAACGGATTCGATTCTCGATTGTGTCGGGAGTCAGCCTGCAGGTTTCAATAACGACCTAGGGCGAGCTATTACGAAACTGCCTACCTGAATATAGTACAGAATATCCGCAAAGTGTTTAGAATGTAGGTCTTAAGTAGGCAGTTAGGCACCGCTTTGGCACGTTAAGTACAGTTAGAGATAAGATAAGGGAGCTGGATAGATCACATTTCGTACGCCCCAGTTACAGCGTATTCGGGTTTAATTACTTAATTGCTCAGTCAGCTTCTAGGTATATTCATTACTCCGGGACCTAGATAATTCTAGACTCTAGCATGTGATCTGACTAACTGCAGCCCGTCAAAGTGGCGTGGTCTTGACCACAATAATATTAGACTACTTTTGCCTGCGCAAATACTTTAATTTTTCGATCTACTAAATGCTTTAATGTCCCGAAAAAAATTAGGGTGTCTTACTGAATACCAAACTTCATCTAAATTGTTTTGTCCGTTTGCGAGTGAAGAAGTAACAAACATACAAACGCACATATCTATACTAATATTATAAAGCGGAAGAGTATGTTAAAGAATTAAAAGCGCTAATCTCAGGAACAACAACAAACAATCTTCGATTTGAAAAATTCTTTTTTTGTTGTAAAGTACATTTATAGAGGAAGGCTTTAGACTATATAACATTTTACATTACGCTGCGGCCTGCGAGGCTGCGACCAATAGGAGCGAAGCGTCAGTCAGAAATGTTGCAAAAACGGGAAAAATTATTCACATCTGAGCACTTTCGTTGGGTGCGCTGCATAAACGGCTTAAGTCACTCAAAAACCACGCGAACGAAGTCGCGGGAACAGCTAGTACAAAATAAAATACGTAGATATTACGCCGGCTACTAGAATCTCCAGTCTCTACCCACTGGGATTAGGAATAGGGACACAAATCTACCAACCGTGCCATCTGTGAAATAGGACGTTAATATTTTAAAAAGTATGTTATCAGTTCCAAGCATAAAATTCGAGAGGAAAATTTTTAAGATATTAAATTTTTGAAACAAGATAGGATCGTCAAATTATTTTAATAGCGCCGTTTGGCATTATTTTTCACAAGAAAATTTCGTGCGAAATATATTAACCTCATTTTTTGTGTATATTACGGGCGTTTTGGGCCTGGAATATTTAATTTCGGCAAGGAAATAGCTTGGACAAATTCTTTTCGGACATCTATAGGCGAGATGAGGACAATTTGGCGTCATTAGCAAGTTAAAACATTCCAGAGGCGACGCGTTAGCGCAAAAAATGTTTATATTAAATGCCTACACTCCTTCGAAGCGCTCATAAATGATGGCTTATATCACTACTTCTTTGTCCATATATTATCAGCCTAAACTAATCCCGCGACTTTTGGGAAAAGAACGGGCATCTTAAAGTTTGCCGCACTAAAAACTAGCCAATGTTAATTCAGTCTATACTACTACCATATCAAATTTTATCAGAATGCGTTTAGTAGGTTTTTGCGTCGCAGAATAAAAAACATCGTTACAAAATATCTTTTGCGACCATAAACACTTTCTAGGTTATATTTAATGATGTTTTTAATATCTCTGAACACAATACACTCGATACCAACCACTAATTTGTTGTTGTTAAATAGCACAATGAGGTCAGACAAAACCAGACAGAACCAGACAGAAGAGACCCGCTACTGCTGCGGAAGATTCTTAAAACCAAACCGTCCCAAAACCTTCCTAGAATTGAGACATTATACACTTAACAAGGTACATTTTGTTACTAACTACTGCACAACAAAAGCGTTTAAAGTCGGCAAAAAAGGGAAGGCGCCGGGGAAGGTGGGAGGGGGGGGGGGGGGGGAACCGGCTCTCGCGCAGGTAACTGACTCCAGCCGCGACTAAATTAAGCCGTAAACAAGCCACATGTATAACGAGATATACCTAATATCAAGTTACCATTAAATGAAGACCACAACATCACGTCAGTTATTGTGTCGAAATGAATAATTATAAAGCGTTTGGGCAGTTGAGTAAAGACATTATTAATTTAAGGCAGATAATAATTTGAAATCAAAAACTTTACACTAGGGGCCGATTTTTCAAACAAATTTTGTGTGGAACTAAATATTATGTCAAAGTCACATGTCTATTCGACAGATAAAAGTTATCTGACGATTGAAAAATCGGCCCTAAGAAAAATATAATACAAATCAATCAGCTGACCATAAACTCAAATTAGTGATAGATCAGCAGGCTTACTCCCGACACAATCGAGGATCGAATCAGATCGATCTTAACGGCATTTGGTATTTTATTTGATGGATTAATTTAAAACTAACGAGGATATAGAAAATCGTTAGATTGTAATTTTTTGTACACCAGACTATATCAATCGACTGAGTATCAAAATAAACAAACATCAATTTATTTGAGAGTAGGTACGCGGCACGATCGATGCTGAACCGTTTAAACATTACCGCGATTTCCACGAATATTTCAAGACTAAAAATAGCCAATTCGGTGCAGCCGTTCTCGAGTTTTAGCGAGACTTGCGAACAGCAACCCCTTTTTATATATAAGAAGAGGTAATATATCAGTTTAACAAGATATTCGGAGGTCGACAAAAAAGGACAAAGAATTACTTTTCGTCCACATCGAAATAAGCAGGCCCCAGATTCAAGATACCATCGCTATATTATCATTTACGAAGTTCACGAAATGGGATTAGATAATAGGTGACTTATAATGAATTCGTATACAGGTTGTAAAAAAAACAGTCACTATAACTTCGTGGGGTAATAACCAGGCAAGAGTTATATCCATTGGTAATTTGCTTTTAATCCACTGTTTTAAAATTTTAAATTTTTCAATAGGCAATGTACAACGTGCACAACACAGCGATCAGCTGATTACGCTGAGAGGTCAATAGCACGCGTAAGACGTTCATTACGTACTAGGGCAAAAATTATAAAATTTAAGAATTTAATGCAGAACGTTGTTCCAAACAGTTCAGCCTTGCGACTAAAAATAATAAAATGCAAAAAATTTTTTTTTTCAAAAAATTAATAATGAAAAAATTAATTTTTTGGAATGAGAAAAGGTTCTTTAATCATATCCCAAAGTTATAGTGACTGCTCTTTTTACACCCTGTATACTTGTTTTCGAACTTTGTAAGTGATAATAGCGACGGCATGCTCTACCACAGTCGCTTAAGACTGGATTGCTTTACTTATGAGTATAAAAAGCTATTTTTTTCGACATAAATAGCTCTATCTATACTAATATTATAAAGAGGTAATGTTTGATTGTTTGTTTGTTTGAATGGAATAGGCTCTGAAACCACTGAACCAATATGAAAAATTCTTTCACCGTTGGAAAGCTACATTCCTAGCGCTGAACATAGGCTATATTATATGTTTAAAAAAAGTAGGAACCCTTCCTTACTAAAACCCCAAAAATGTAGCCCAAAGTGTAAAAACACGACCTCCAAAATTTCTTACATCGTGTGCGCTTCGACAACGGCTTGACCAATTTCGCAAATTTTTTTTACGGTATGTTCGTTATTGTCACGAAAAGGTTATTATGAAAGAAAATGTTGAAAAAAATAAGCAGAAAATTAGAAAAAAGAAGAAAATACGTGATGGTCACGCGGGGTTTGAACCTGGGCTCGATCGATTCACGTCGTTGGCAGTTTATATGACACGGCTGTCATGGCAACATAAGTATTAACAAATGGAAAATAAAAATTATGAAATGCTATAAATACCGTTTTTATATCAGCTTAAACTATTTGGATTAATAAAATTATTAGGATTAACAAAAACATGAATCCAAATAGTTTAAGCTGATATAAATACGGTATGTATAGCATTTCCTAATTTTTGTTTTCCATTTATAAACAACGTGGTTACCATGGCGACCTTTAGACGTTATAGACGTTTGGCTGCGTTTCCATTGACGCGGGGCGAGGCGGACAGGAGCTTGCGGTACCCGAATTGACCAATCACTATGCTAGAAATCTCTGCTCCACTTCGCTTGGAAACTCTAAGTTCCTATGCGCCCCGCTCCGCGTCAGTGAAAACGCCAAGATTGGGGAAGTTTTCCAAATCTATACATCTATACAAATAAATAAAATTGAAGTGTCAGTTTGTAACTTTCAATTAGCAACGTCTTTTTGAATGCATATGACATTTTAAACGATATCTTCTGCTTTTTTTTGCATTGGCAACGATATTTACTGAAAACGAAAATGTAATTAAAAAAAAATGTCTGTCAGCGTGTCTCTTTGCTCCGGCTAATCTCTGGAACGGCTGGACCGATTTTAACGAGACTTTCACTGGTAGATAGCTAAAGTTATAAGGATTCATTTAGGCTACTTTTAATCATCATCATCGTCGTCATCTAACTAATGTTCACCGAATTGGCTGGACCGACTGTGACGGGAGCATTCACCGGGCTTAGCTTATGTTAGTAGGAGTAATCTATACATCTATATGTATAAAAGTAAGTCGTGTTAGTTAAATTATTTATAACTCAAGAACGGCTTTATCGATATGGCTGAAAATTGGTGAGGAAGTAGCTTAGAGCAAGTAGACGGACATAGGATACTATTTATTCCATATTTTGTCAGCGTTTCCGTGAACGTTGCGGGTTCTGCGTTTGGGTTTCGC
This sequence comes from Celastrina argiolus, assembly GCA_905187575.2. Classification (NCBI taxonomy): domain Eukaryota; kingdom Metazoa; phylum Arthropoda; class Insecta; order Lepidoptera; family Lycaenidae; genus Celastrina; species Celastrina argiolus. The sequence goes on along the minus strand of LR994599.1, from coordinate 12,982,537 downwards.
GTTGTGGGTTCCGGGTTCCCGCGTTGCGGGTTCCGGGTTCCCGCGTTGCGGGTTCCGGGTTCCCGCGTTGCGGGTTCCGGGTTCCGCGTTGCAGGTTCCGGGTTCCGCGTTGCGGGTTTCGGGTTCCACGTTGCGGTTTCCGGGTTCCCGCGTTGCGGGTTCCGGGTGCGGGTTCCCGCGTTGCGGGTTCCGGGTTCCCGCGTTGCGGGTTCCGAGTTCCGCGTTGCGTGTTCAGGGTTCCCGCGTTGCGGGTTCAGGGTTCCCGCGTTGCGGGTTCCGGGTTCCCGCGTTGCGGGTTCCGGGTTCCCGCGTTGCGGGTTCCCGCGTTTCGGGTTTCGGGTTCCCGCGTTGCGGGTTCCCGCGTTTCGGGTTTCGGGTTCCCGCGTTGCGGGTTCCGGGTTCCCGCGTTGCGGGTTCCCGCGTTTCGGGTTTCGGGTTCCCGCGTTGCGGGTTCCGGGTCCGGGTTCCCGCGTTGCGGGTTCCGGGTTCCCGCGTTGCGGGTTCCGGGTTCCCGCGTTGCGGGTTCCGGGTTCCGCGTTGCAGGTTCCGGGTTCCGCGTTGCGGGTTTCGGGTTCCACGTTGCGGTTTCCGGGTTCCCGCGTTGCGGGTTCCGGGTCCGGGTTCCCGCGTTGCGGGTTCCGGGTTCCCGCGTTGCGGGTTCCGGGTTCCCGCGTTGCGGGTTCCCGCGTTTCGGGTTTTGGGTTCCCGCGTTGCGGGTTCCGGGTCCGGGTTCCCGCGTTGCGGGTTCCGGGTTCCCGCGTTTCGGGTTTCGGGTTCCCGCGTTGCGGGTTCCACGTTGTTTTTTTTAGTTGAATTTCATCATAAACTCTTTTTATGCTCAACGAAGTGGGCAAGGGTCAGCTAGTAATAAAATAAAAAGGTAGTATTTGACGACCGTAGCGCAGTGGTTCAGCGCGTTGGTGCTCGACCGAGAGGTTGCGGGTTCGAATCCCGCCGAGGGAACAAAAAGTTTTCAATGTTAATGGGTCATGGATGTGTATTAAATATGTGAATAGTATAAAAGTATTAAATATATTATATTTCGGTTGTCTGGTACCTATGGCAAAAGTTCTTCGGATACTTAGCACAGGGATAGATTGACGTGGTGTGATTGATATTATTATTATAACAGCAGCTAAGCGCTATATTAAGCTAATGTTTTAAGGACCTATTAAATCATTGTTTCGTATTTGGACTGAGAGAGGCGGTAAACAAGTGGCACAATAAAACAGATCTTCAAACGATCTTGACTAAGCCGTATTTTTATAGATCACAGGGCTTTTTATTAGGAACCCCCTTTAAGGTTTTGAATTTTACGATCCAAACTACCGAAATACGTTTTATGATACTATATATTTTGTTTCGTTATATGAGAACTTTGCATTTTAAAGCTACTGAATAACAGTTAAAACATTAGGTTATGATTATACCTATGTCATTTGCACATACTTTTTTTGCTTTTATGTTATTCTTGCAACAAAAATAATTAAGATAAAAAGTGGAAATACTTTTTGACAAAAGAACATTTCCATGTTAAGAAAAGGTCCGAAAGTCATTATAACTCGTCTTTTTAGTTTTTACACCTTGTATATATTTCCTTTGCGTAGTTAAAAATTACAAAAAGTCAAGTATCAATCGCTATTTTAGCATAGTTAATAAAAAAAAAACAATAAAATATTTTATCTTTTTTAGACATATTTTGTTTATGATTTTTTTTAAGTTGTTCCAATGTCTGGAACTATAAATCCAATAAAGTGTACCTACCCGACAATTACGGCGCCAACATGAAATAACGTTTCTCCGACATGAAATAACGTTTGTTTCGGAGTTTAGACATTTGGAACTTTTAATTATAGAACACAGAAATCGTTATTAAATGATATGTTTTGATAACGTTTCTAAAATTATTTGTACAGTCACGGTGGCTTACTTACATATTGTATAGTAGTAACATAAAATTGTCGCTAATGGTAGCATTAGAATCCAGTTATTTATTATGAATTCTTATTAATTTATGATTATATGTAATATTATACTGGTTGTAAAAAAACAGTCACTATAAAATTGTGATATAATACTACATATTCTTATAATAGAAATATATCCCCGTGACCTAGGAACATTGAAAACTGTTTGTTCTTTTAGTGGTATCGAACCCGCTACCTCCGACTTGAGGGGCAACGCGCTTTACCACGGAGATAAGAGGTTTTTCAACAACATATTATACTGTTGTATGTTTGTACTCAGTTATATTATTTTAAAGTCGCAATACATAATGCTATATGCCTCCACTATCAAGCTCTAAGCTTGGCCTTCTACTTGAAGGTTGAGGGTCCTTTTCCTCACGGGAACAACAGAAAAAGGTATTTTTGTATGCGCATGGAAAAAGTAGGTCCTGCGCCTGGGGCGTCACTCTCCAAACTGATTAGATTTTGATTCAGATTCGATCGTGCCGCGTACTCCCAAATATACATATATTGACGTTTGCTTATTTTGATTTTCAGTCGACTAATATGGTTTGAAGTTCAAAAAGTTACGATCTAACGATTTTATTTATCCTAGTTAGTTTCAAAGTAATCCACCAAATAAAATACGAAAAGCCGTTGAGATTGAACTGATTCGATTCTCGATTGTGTCAGGAGCAAGCATGCTAATCTCTTGCCAGTCGTGACTAGAGTAATAAGAGAACACTTCCCCACTGCTCTTCAACTGGGGTCCACCCAACCCAAAACCCAAAAATAACCCCTGCACAGTGCACAGCAGCCCTGGTTTCAATGAAAAAGACCATATAAAATCAGTGTGCGAAGCATTGTTATTGTGCCTATAAATCCCTAAAATATTATCAGTACACCGAACAGACTAAATCATTGTTACCCGTAATCCTGCTAAGTACCTAATTGATAGCAATGCTATAAATTCAATCTGATAATTCCGGTCAGGCTTGGTGTCGGGTCGGTAATTTGGGTGTTTAACGGCTGTCACGGGTGTCACCCTGTCACCCGGTGTCACCGCAGAGCGCGAGGGCCGACCACTGACGGTCACTTGGGTGTCACTAGCCGAACACTTAATGGATGGACGCACAGTGTATACTAGCCTTACTAATAAAAATATTTACACTGTATATATCTTTGTCCTTGTCTGTCAAGTGAGTTTTCTAATGTAGGACAAGGAGAAAACATAGCTTTAAATACAGTGTGAAACATTTTTATTACTTAAAACGATATAAGCTTATTACGCCTATTATTTTTTTATTATATAAAAACTAAACTCTCTTTAAATAATAAAAATTACACTAACGTTATAGAGGTGACAGTTTTTGATCGTGTATGTTCGCTACGTCGAAAGTTAGAAATGGTAGTATAATCATATTGTACCTACACGTTATCAATCACTAAGGCCCGTATTAATAAGGAAGTCTCAAACCCAACCTCACTTGAGAAGTGAGGTTGGGTTTGAGATTTCCTTTTAAAACGTAAAAATATAGAATTTACTTATTATATTTGATTATAATATGATAAAAAGAAAAGAAATTAAAATACTATGTAACATTATTAAAGTTGTTTACTTTTAAAAGTGAGAACCTATTTGACAGATAAATCAACGTTTGTAAAAAATTAAAGTATGCAACGTAAGTGAAGCTGTTCATTTTTAAGAGAAGTTTTTTTTTGTCAAATAGGTTCTCAAGTGAAGTTTGAAACTTTATTAATACGGGCCTAAGATGGACAAGACAGACAAGGCGTTCGGTACTCCACAATGACAGGTTTCCGGATGTCAAAACTCCCATAGTCAGCAGTAATTCCCCAGTAAGGCAAAGAGAATTGCCACACACGGTATGTTTGTAAACATGTAAAATGTGAATGCAAGTAACAAGACTCGAGAACCTGCAATAACAATGGTGGACTGCACGACGGTGTGTGGTCTTACGTGAGGTCTTTGTAGTCCAGTGACTTAGAACCTGGGTCTCCAATCGGAGTTCGTGGGATTGATTCCAGCATTAGAACAACTTAAAATGTTTTAAAGTTAAGACAATGTAGGCTGATCAACCCACTGGATTATGAAAGTAAAAGGAGTATCGTATATGGCGCACATAAAAATCCATGTCTAGCATTGTTCCCTAAATGTCCGTGGTGTTGGGGACCTGGTGATCAGTAACTCAGGCTACTGCCTAATACAGACACCAGACACCAGCTCCTCACATAAAACATGTATTTTTGTACACTAGCTTTTAAGTAAACATTGTGAGGAGAAATAAAAATGAATAAAAATGACTCCTGCTGGCCAGGTTTCAACGAAACCCGCCTGAACAGAATCCCCAAAAATATCTACTGATTGACATTTGACACCACTGTTTCACTAATAGACGTGTAATACTGTTTGTATCAAAGATCCAATTTAAGAAACTTAAACTAATTCCTGCCTTAAATACAATTTTACAATGTTTTCTATAGCGCGATGTAGCCCACACATTGAACATCAAAAGGGGTTTAACCCGCCACCGACAAAAAAAACCGGTGTGGGAGTCTGACAATGTGTGGTCTCGCGACGTGACGTCATATTAAATTATACAGCGCTTAACAATTAATAGGTATATTATAAATGATAAGATATGAACAAAAGCTAGACACGAATAACCCGTATACATGTCCCACGGTCTACTTCTCAATATTTATAATTACCGTTTAAAATCAAAAATATTATATTTCAAAATGAACCTAACAAGTTCGGAATCTGAAAGTCAACAAAAATAGCTTTCCGGTTTAATCCTAGCCCGTCCTACCCCGCCGAGAAGATCCAGCGTAAGAACTCGACGGGGCTTTAAGATCTCTTGCCCAAGCAGGTGTACGATAGTTAGTACATAAGAGATTAATAAAATACTTATTAATTTAGACAGATTTATTATTGACTTGCAAATACAATAAGTATGGAAAAACGACTAATTAAAATGTCGGCTCCCGCCGCGAACGTAGGTACTCGTGCGAAAGAGTGGGACGCATGTATAAGCCCGTATGCGCCCGAAGTTGACGCGCGAACTGCAGGAACATTTGAAAGTTCCGTAAAGTAAAGCAATCGAATGTTCATTGTATTGGCGCTGTCATGGTTTTCATACAATTATTATTCGTTAACGTTACTTTACAGAGTTATCAAATGTTTCTGCTAGGCCTACTGATGTCACCCGTAGAGAGGTAGAGTCGATACCGTGAAGAAGTAGACGCGGTGCTGTGTCCGAGCCACAGAATGTTAAATCAACATATTATCATATAAGACAGAATATAACGGGTGTAAAAAGAACAGTCACTATAACTTTTGTATATGATTATAATAATTTTTTTTTTCTTTTAGTGTTTGACAAAAAAAAGGTAATATAATCGTATCTCAAAGTTATAGCGACTATTCTTTTTACACACTGTATATCCGGAAATGGACAGCGTTTCCGCGGACATTGCTTATTATCTGAAAACTGCTCTCGTTTCAAAAAGAAAAAAGATAAAGAAAGATAAAGATTTATTTATTCCAAGAAAAGTATGTAACATACGTAAATTTGTTCATTTAAAAGTGAATGATGAGTGTAATTTTATCTGTCCAATAGGTTCTCAAGTAGAGGTTGCGATCGCAATTCTTGAGATCGAGTTTGAGGCTTGTTTATTATTACGAGCCTTAATGTTTGTCGTCATAAATGCTCGTCGCGCTATAATGAAGAATAATATTTCATTTTTGGTTTCTGATTGAATGTGATGTTAATCTTAACTATTCTTAACATCACATTGAATCAGAACATAGTGTATTTCGTTAATCTTAACTATTCTTAACGTCACATTGAACCAGAACAAAGTGTACTTCCTATATAGCTTATCTCCTAGCGTTACAAGATGACGGCAGCTCTCGCAATTGGTTCTGAATAAGATATTGAGGGCAGACGCCTCTGTCTGTATTCGCTACCAGCGCCGAGCTTAGTAACAGGTCCAGGAATTTAAAATATAGAACAAAAGAGGTCAACGATGGGAATTATTAATGCGCCTCCTCAGAACACTTTAAACTTCAAATCTTTGTAGTGTCCGAGAAACTGCAGAAGTATTTTAATTTAATTGATAATATCTGTGTTAGATTTCAGTTTTAAAATCGTTTGCCGTAACCAGATTGCAGTGATCATTTAAATTATGATATACCCGACAGGACCAGGCTCGCCTAAGCTATCGTTTTTTGTCGCACCAGGGCCCTAATTCTCAGGCCTCGAACGTAATTTTTATATCGGTCTGTCCCGCTCATGCAAATGAGATTTACCGCGCGTGCGAGCGGGATATACTAATATTCAGAACTAAGTTCGAGGCCTGAGAATCGCCGCCCAGGGCTCTGCATCAAGATCATCTGTCATTCATCGCTATTATTACTTAAGTAGTTCGAAAACAACATGTATGATAACATAATAGCGATGGCCTATTGACTGAGGACCCTAGGCTGAGGCGCCCTTCGAATTTCGGACATCCCAAGAGCTTCTAGCGGCGAAGGCGTTTACTAATAACTCTATCCCCTTTTTAGCCGATTACGGCGAACCCAAAGCGATGCGAAGGGTGATGATTATCTACGTAACTATTTTATTTTATTTTATTTCGGAAAACAAACAGTATACAGTGGCTAATATTAGTAACTAAGAACGTAACAGAAATACCATTTACATGTTTTCGCATGTAAGATACTTAATATTAAACAAAACTTACTTATTAATTATCTGATATTAGTGCAACAATAACTGAAGTTAAATCAAGAGAACCAAATGAAAACTGAAAAATAGAACATTTACAATATTTAGTGCTTTAAGTTACTTTTAAGGTTTATTATAAGTTAGTAAATTAAAAGTTAGTAAAATTAAGTCCGAGAATCGCTTGAAAACCAGTTGTCTCTAAGTTTGTCTTTAATTTTATGAGGTTTGTCATTGAATAGGTCGATCTCTCGTATCGTATGTATGTTTGTTCCACTTTAGTGCCTAAACTATTAAACCCATTTCAATGAAACGGGTGTCAATGTCCCGGGTTACAAAGGCTTCAACATATTTTAACGTCAGGTTAAAGTTTCATATAATTATCACTAATCTTCAATTCTCTACGTGTTTTGACAGTGAACGCCTCCTAAATGGCTGAACTGATTTGAATGATTTTTTTGTGCGTGTTTAAGTTTTGAGGATAGTTTAGATTCACAATTCGAGCCGATAGGTGGCGGTGTCAGTGCTCACCTTAATTCTAAAGCGTTACGAAGTTCGCCAGGACAACTGGTGTTTTTATAAAAATTGTGGTCATTACCACACGTACGGCTACAAAGAAGTATAATAATAATATCTATGGACGCTTCACACCGCGTCCGCGAAGAACTTGTGTTACAGGTACCAGACAACGGAAATATATTTAATACTTTTGTACTAAACACATATTTAAGATTTTTATATATTTTTATACACAAATTTAATACACATCCATGACCCATGAACATTGAAAACTTTTTGTTCCCTAGGCGGGATTCGAACCCGCGACCTCTCGCTCGAGCAGCAACGCGCTCAACCACTGCGCTACGGAGGTCGTCAAAAGTATAAGGACACATCGCTTAAACATTACGTTTTACGATACGGACAAAAACACAGCTCTGAATAAAATATTCGTTTCGAAGCGGACAATAGTATCTAGAATCTACTGCGGTTTTAGTTTCAAGTAATAAAAATATAGTGCCGTTTCTATTACAATAAGGTGTCATTTGGGTCAACGTGTCATAGAGAACATAAAATGAGGATCCACAGCAGAAATACATTCGAAGATTTTAATCAAGTTAATGAGTACAGTTTAGGAAAATGTCTGTTGAATTTTCTAAGGCCTTTGTTATGGGTTTTTTATGTAAGCATTGTTGCGTACCTATAACTTAGCTGGCAAGTAGTAGGTAAGGTTAGGTTAGGTTAGATAACGTTAGTAATGTTCGATGTTATTTGCTAGTACCTTATGTGTTAAAACGAATACCTAGTAATACAATACAAAATGTATAATGCATATCTTTTAAATGTTTTTATTAATGTAATTAATCAATATACCTTAATCAGTTATAATTAATGCTCCGACCATTACAAATGGAAATAAACCGGTTAAAAGCAGTTAAATATTCTGGGCGCTAAGATTGACAGTCTGACACCTGACACTATCTCGCTCATCGCCCATAGACATTCATAGAGAACGGAATGGGTTTATACTTGATACAAAAGTCAGTATATGGTCAAATGATCCTGGGTATAACGGTAACTTTAGTTATACGTATATTAACCCAGACTTAAACAATACCTCTATGTACAACCAATAACCATAGTGAGTGATGTCAATGAGGGGTTTTCGAAGTGTCACTTTTAGGTACAGAGACTACCGTATGATGGCGCTTGCATAATGTAATATGTCAAAAAATTATGTAATCTTTGTTGGGTGGTTAATAGGGTTGCCAGATTTTATCTATTATCCATTTTTAGGTAGTAAAATTATTCATAAAGTGGTTAAGTCGCTGTAGGTATGCTGTTTCATACACAAAAATAATCCTTTCAAATTCCTTTCTTAGTGATCTCCTACACTTCCGAGGAAACTTACGTACATTATAGCTCGCTGGCTTCAATATCTTTGATTTTTCAAACAAATAATTAATCACACTTTTCTCCCGTTTCGATTTCGGGAAGTTCTTGTTTAGTACTCTATACTTACATTCTAAGAAATATACATGCCAAATTTCAGCCTGCTGCCGAGTATTTTCGACTCTTAAGTGGTCGGTATATAGATAATATATATTTAAATTAGAATTTTTTCTTTTAGTTAATCCTGTTTTTATATGTTTGATAGCCTTTATCCATCTTGATCTCCGAGTTTCATCTTGGGGAAAGCGGTGGTTACCTATATTTTTACAAAATTGTAAGTACGCATGGACTAGCCATGTTTAGTTTAGTTCTCAGGGCACAAATAATAAATAATAAACTATTGCAAGTGAAAGAAAGAAAGTTGAAAGGTAAACAAACAAAAAACAAAGCAGAAATTGACATTTTACACAGGACTTGATTATTACTTAGGTTTAATGCCATCTATCGGCATTTTTCTTAAACTAGTAGAACTATCAAAATAAAAACCGCTCATTGGCCAATACAATGATTATAATAAGCGACTATGAATCCATAGACTATACTCTACAGTCGGCAGTGCCAAAATGGCGTATTTTTACTGTGAAAGTTTTTAATTTGATGTTTAAATATACTAATTATTATTATTATGTTGATAAGTGTACACCATACGTGAATATGTGAAAATTTCGGTGTTTTTTGTTTGTTTACGTTTAGGGTAAAATTTAAAAGGACGTACTATTGTAGGTATAAACTTTCAGATGAGTTTAAATCTTGGTCAGGTCTTAGTTAACGACCAGAGCGTTCGTGTGTATAGAACTAGGGCCCAGCGAGCCCTAGCAGTAATTTTTTTTTGAGTTATATTAAGTGACAATACAAAAAATGCTTTACGCGTCCTCTCCACATACTATATTCGGTTTGATAAGTGAACCATGAATCATTCTGTATATTATTTCTTATTTCGAGAGCACCATACGTCAAGCGTTTTAATACTCTTTTCTTTTTAATACTCATTAAGGATAACGAATTGACAGAGTGATTAACACCGTCAACAGGCGAACAATTAATATGTCCAAACAGTGATGGATCAATCAGGTGTTCATATCCGAGGATTGTAAGTTAATAATGACTAATGATGTTCATCTTGTTATGAGATTTTTGAAATAAATACCTTTCCACGGCGAAGCCAATAGGTAACGATTTTGGTAGTATATGAATGTGTATTTTTGTTACACAGTAGACTATTGGCGGTCAAAATGGCGTATTTTTACTGTAAAAGTTTTTCATTTCACGTTTAAATATACTAATTATTGTTTGATTGTTATAAAATGTATTGGATAATGAAGTATGATCCTTTAATAATCCGGTGAAAGTGTTGAAGTGTGCACAATAAGTGAATATGTGAAAGTTACGGTGTTTTTAACCGACTTTCAAAAAAGGAGGAGGTTCTGAATTCGACATGGTGTACACCGATTACTCTGAGGTTTAATGATCCGATTTGAGTGATTCTTTTTTATGGTTTGTTTACGTTTAGATTAAATTCAGAAGGATGAATAACTAAGGGCCAACTAATGTGGATAATGGATAGGTCGTCTAACCGATCAGATGAAAGTAACAATTATACTGTCCGGTTGCACAATGTGGCCTATGCAGCAGAATAATATAAGTACTATTAAAACAATATGTAAGCTTATTGTTTTTGTTGTTGATAGGTTTTATCCAAATACTTAACATACAATGGTTTACTTGTTCAAAATTATTGAGTTATCACCTATGTATGTAATTAATTATTTGATGAAATTAATTTAAATATTGTGTGATGATACGAATATTATTGCATATGAATCGAAATTCAAAGTGTAATGTTAATTTGTATAAACTACTAGCTGACCCGTGCCCACTTCGTTGGGCATACAAACCGTTTAAACCTTCCCTGGACCTCCACGAATATTTCAAGACTAAAAATAGCCGAATCGAAGAGTCTCGCTAAAAATAGAGTTCGTTAACAGCGATTCATTTATTATGTTTAAGAAGAGAAAAAGAAAATAGAATAAATAATATTTTGCAGAGCGATACGCGGGCCGAAGCGCAGAATTTTTAAGATACTGCACTCGCCAATCCGCCTGCCAAGCGTGGCGGGCATAGGCAACTGCCTACCATGAAATACTTTGGGGGTGGATTATGTTAAGTAAACGACATAGCCGAAACGACGATAAGTTAAATCTATACTAATATTATAAAGCGGAAGAGTTTGTTTCTTTCTTTGTTTGTCTAAACGCGCTAATCTCAGGAACTAGAGGGCCGATTTGAGAAATTATTTTTTTGTTGGATAGTCCTTTTATAGACGAAGGCTATATAACATTACGCTGCGATCAATAGGAGCGAAGAGTCAGTGAGAAAAGTTGCAGAAACGGAAAAAAAATATTCACATTTGGGACTTTCGTTGAATGCGCTGCATAAACGATTTAAGTCACTCCAAAACCACGCGAACAAAGCCGCGGGCACAGGTATTCAATTATAAAATGAAGTGACTTTGAAGTATGAATATAATGTGTTAGGCATATGAATTGATGTTCAATGTTTAATAGACAATAAAGTGTATAAAATATGGTATGTTACGAAGCAATTCGAGCCCTGGATCATGGATAAATAATGCCATCCGTATTATCAGTTAAAAATTTCGAAAACAAAATGTATAAGATTTGACAAAAGGTTCGCTAAATGACACGCGAATTCGTATGTCACTTAGCGAAGCTTATGTCAAATCCCACACATTTTTGTTATCGAACTTCCTAAGTAATAATAGCGATAGAAATATGCCTTGCATTTTGAAGATAGCGATTCAAAAATAAACTTTATTCGCTACACAACACACGTTATATTGCAAGATTGCGCTCTGTAGCCCGACGCAGCTCAAAATTGAACTCGGTGTCGGCGTGTACTCAACGAACCCTTGCGAAACTCACGAGCTACAGATTGTTCCGTAGATAGTGATTGATATTGACAGCCGGAGTTCCCTCACTCACTCACTCACTCCACGCACGCACGTCTCTCGACATACTAAACTTCGCACGATTGAACATCAAACAGCGATCATGGATCATGAAACACAATATTACTTACAAATTGAAATGAAGGTGTATTTCGTTGAAATGGAAATCAGTTCAAAATATTGCATATTCTGAACCATCGTGTAACAATCAGTATGATGTAGACACAGAACACGAAATTAGAAATGGTATATGAGTATGGCACGAGAGCACAGAAGATAAATAAAGACATGAATGAATGAAGGTGATGTCGCAAAAACAAATACCCAGAAAATTGAGTTTAAACTGTCACACAAACATGTTAGGATATGTAGTAACGTATTTAGTACATTGATTCTAGAGACGGATATTTAGATTAATGTACTTAATACTTTACGACGTATTCTAAAATGTTTAGGTGATAGTATAAACTCTATTTTGTAAATGAGAATTTTGCTAATAACACCTTCATCCATTCATGTTCTCAAATATCATTTGATAGTTGATTTTCGGCGTTGTCCGCAACTATTGTTAAGTAGTTTTGAGATATTGTGATGAAATATAATAAATAATATACTTTATAATAATCTCTAAATGTATGGACGCCACCCACGTAAATCTGTATCCGTAAGTCCGAAAAACCAACAAGACATGGGAAATAAATTAAAAAAAATATTATCTTTGTTTTCTTGTCAAAAACTAAAAAAACAGTTTTTTCATATTATACCATCTATAATTTTAAAAGCAATAAAATATAAATATAAAAAAAACCTTTATTGAATAAAAAAAAAGTAGTGTTATCATATTCCAAAGTTATTGTAACTACTCTTTTTAAAACCTATAAAGTGAATGTAAAACATACAACAATGGGAAAACATTATACTAATGCTGATAAATGTTGTGCTTGGAGGGCGCCATTGTCTCGCATACCGACGCCTCGCCTGAGCTTCATATATCTTGAGCGACATATGCCCGCAGACAATATTGGACACTTAAACAGTGGCCGAGTGTCTTAACAATTACACGCGCTTACACAAATATTATTCACGCCGTTTGTTCAGCAAACGAGACCTCATTCTTGACATGAGGCAATGGAGAATAATACTCGGTATACAAAATCGGTTACAATTTCAAATTCAAATCGTTAAAAACTGTTATCCTAGTAGAGCTTGTATCTATAATAATACATAGGTTTTTGTTTTATTGGAAAAGACGAATCAATGAATTTACATAATTTTTTATTAATTAAAAATCTCGGATAATAGTTACTAGTTACTACACAATGTATCTTAATCATTTTTTAACTTATTTTGTTGTATCTAAACAAACACATTATGTTATATTTCAATGAAAAATACCAAATATTATCGAATTTACAGACATTTCAAATTTCTGTAAATTTAAATGTGTTGGAAAATTACGTCATCGCGTTCAGTATTTGAGATAGGTATATCTCGGAAATTAGATGTCGTATACATTTTTTCAGTCACATTATTTATATTCAAAGTTTACGGAGAACTAAAAATAAAAATTTGTTATCATTCTCTATTGTCTGAGACATTCTTATTTTAGTCGGAACTTTAGGTTAATATAAACCAGACTGGTGATGAAAATAACGAATCGCTAATCCGGTCTCTTAGTTTTTGTCAGTTTTGATATCTATACATAGTATAGATACCTGAATACAATGTTGAAACAGAAAAATGGTATGCTTAAGATGATTATTTATTTGTACGTCAGTAAATTGAAAGTCTAAGAAGAGAATTTACGTTCAAAGTGAAATATTTAATATGAAACAGTATAATTTTGATCTTTATCTAAAATTATGAATTATTAAATGTTTCCCGTGACTTTAAAAAGAAGTATTATAAAAAATCTACTGTAAAGCAGGGACGAAATGGATTTGAAATTTCGGATACGGACATGGATATGAAATTATTTCATATTATCCGTTTGTTTCGGATAAATTCGGTTACGGATATTAAACTTTGGTTACCTTTGACAGTACAAAACTTTTATTTCGGATTCGGTTACGGATATTTTTTATATCGGATATCCGATAATTTCGGTTACGGTTACGGAGCACTCTAACATCCTGGCTGTAAAGTAACCCATGCGTTTGTTCAACTTGAGGGTGTCAGTTTCCTAAATACCCAATTTTATCTAAATCTGTCAGTAGTTTCTGCGTGATAGCGTCAAACATCCATACAACCTTACAAACTAATAGTCGTTTTGATGCATACTTGACAGTGCACACGCATAAACTGGCCCCAAATATTCCATATTTACAGTTCGTGCTGTGAATACTAAAACAGACGTAAATCTTGACGTGTAAACATTTTGTGTCGCGATTTCACTACAAATCTTACAAACAAGCATCGTCTATTTATAATAGTGACAGCGTGATCCCCCGAAATAGATAAATCGTATGGAAAACATTGAAAGATAAAACGTATACAAGCTAATGTTACGAGTATTCTAGAAGTGGTGTAGTTTTTATCGTAATATGTAGATACAGTAATTAGTAAAGAAAACATGAATTATAAGTATAATATCATTAGTGGCTTTCGTAAGAAATATCTACCTAAAAATAATATCTATGGACACACCAAAAATCTGCAGGATTACATATAATCGAATCAGTTCGATCTCAACGGCTTTTGGTATTTTATTTGGTGGATTACTTTGAAACTAATCAAGATAATACAAATCGTTAGATCGTAACTTTTTATACTCCCAACCATATCAATCGACTGAGAATCAAAATAAACAAACGTCAATTTATTCGGGAGTACGCGGCACGATCGAGTTTGAATCAAAATCGAATCAGTTTGGAGAGTAAGGCACCTAGGTCAAATAAGAACTACCCAATAACTATTCTTCATTAAGACTGTTATTATATTATTATGCACAATAAAGTATTCTTTTTGCATTTATAACCCAGGAGGACATAAAATTTTTTGATCCTTCTACGGGACTCGAACCCGCCTTAACCTTCGGCTTGAGTGTCGACGTGTTTGTTACTGAGCCACAAAGGTCGTCACCATAAATAGCCTGTTATTATCATTGGTTATTACGATCATTGACATTAATAATGATTACAATAGAGCAATTTATAGTCATCAAGTGAAGTTAGAAGCTATTGATGAAGCTTAGCATTCATGACTACATTTGCACAACTTCACTATACTGCGACTCCATGAATTCTTTTAACATGGATGACTGTAAATAGACCCTAAACTTCTGGAGTTCTGCCAAGACTCGATCGTACTCTGAGGAAGGTACATGTCCGGTATACAATAGCTAACCGATCTTTATTATATTATATACCCCCCCAGTTTCCCGAACACTATTCAAATGAACGATCAACTAACATAGCATTCAAATCAACGACAACGTCAGACAGAAAGGATTGGCTGATTCAAATCGTATTTCAACTAATCGGTGTCTTTGGTGAATTAACCTTATCTGCGGAATTTTACAAATCTTGCAAGTGCTAGCGTGATGTAATTTATTAAATATCCGTCTGTTCCTTTCTGTCTGATAATGTTCTACCAATCAGCATTCAGTATAGGCTGTAGATTTGAATGCCATGTTAGTTGATCATTCATTTGAATTGCGTTCGGGAAACCGGATGTTAGACTAGTTCTCCTTCAGAGGGAAGTCCTAGCTTGTAGGTAGAAATTTGGATGACACATGTTAGGTTAGGTTTGTGGGTAAGTTTCTATCAGCTTCGCTTGAAGCTGATAGAAATAGACTTATAACAATGCCTCCCACATCGATTTCTGTGACGGTGGCCGGTTTCATTGAAACCTGGTCAGCTACGCAGGAGTTATTTTATAGTGCCAAAGAGTGTGCGCAATACACAGAAGCACTCTCTCTTCCTTCACTCTCGTAGCCCAGTGGGACACGACTGGCGAGAGATCAGACGCAGGACCGATTTTTTACATGCCCATCCGACGCATGATCAGCTTGCATTGACCTAACCAAACTTGAAAACAACATTTTTTATTGTTCCGACGAGGGAATCAATTGAAGTTATAGCATAGAGGCCTTTACCAAACTACCTTGAATACCGGTCTGAAATTTGTACAAAGGAGTAGGATCGAGCCACATAGAGCAGGATTATTTGAATACTTTTAACTGTAGGTACTTCTTTGTTAAGTTATTTACAAAATACGTTAATTGCAAAGATAACTTATGTCTAACAATTTTGTAGTAAGTAAGATAAGGGAACATTCGTAAAATACACGACCACTTTTTTCCTACACTAGTATCATTAGAGAATGCCGTTGTTTATACGGAGTATATAATATACTAATTAACCTATATTTATAACCAATCTCTGAATACATTTCCGTTTACAACAGTATATTATGTTCGTTTACTTGCATGAGAGCTTTATCTCAATTTGTCAAATCGCACACAATAGGAATTCTAGTTTCGTATCCAGTCTTTTAAAACTGAACGTTATTTATGTTCCACTTCTATCAAAACGTAAATAAAATACCATCACCTGTACAATAGCTTTCCAAATATTGCAGCGTTTCGACAAACATTCGCTAATATTTGTTGTTCCATTTCGGTGTAGCGAATTAAAAATTGATAACACTAAAAGCGAATGGACACGTGGCAATTATTCTCGGTTTTTTGTGCAATTCATACCTGCCGTTCTGTGTTTATGGCGACGCTTAGTTGAGTGGAATGATTGTATAAAACTGTTGGACGCGCTCCAACGTGCGGCGAACAAACGGGGTCCAGTTGACCCAGGCGCGGGTTCCAACAGAAGTCGAATTATTTTACTCCAGTAATGGAACTTCCTATCTGGGTCGGGTTACATTGTCATTCTTAGCTTCGTGTATTCTAAAATTAGTTCCAGCGCTCGTATTCAGCGGTATTGTGTAATTACATGCATTTGTTTTGTTCGGAATTATGTGCTTTCGGTTATTTTGAATTGTGCTACAGTGTATTCATCAATTGGAACATACATTGTTATACATTGAATTATTTATTGATACTTAATTATCCGCACGTAATCACCAATGAAGGAATAATATACATTATATTTTAGACTATTTTGTTTGACTATTTTAAAACCAATACAGAATGATTCATGGTTCATATATGAAGCCGAATAGTGTGAAGAGAATGATGCTAGAGCATGAATCACCCTGTATAATATTACAACAAATATCTAATTCTTAAGTGGCGCTTAGTGGCACTTTTATTATTTTCTTTATACGTTAACTTTTACAACTAAATAGTCTTTTTAGATATTGTAATATTTAATGACACGTTTTTAAATGTCCGACACTCCTATTTTTTATTATATTGGATTAAATT
This sequence comes from Celastrina argiolus, assembly GCA_905187575.2. Lineage (NCBI taxonomy): Eukaryota > Metazoa > Arthropoda > Insecta > Lepidoptera > Lycaenidae > Celastrina > Celastrina argiolus. The sequence continues at coordinate 12,965,545 of LR994599.1, read as the reverse complement.
ACGATGTATGGGTTTATTACTAGCTTGAAATATCATTTGGCGTTCATATAGGGCCTAAATTTTAAATGTATACCCATATTACATTTCAAATATCCTGTCGCATGTCAATATAACAACGTAGCGTTGTAACGAATACCTGCTTGTCAATTGTTGCTTCTAAGTTCTAACCCGAAAAGTGTAAATAACGAATTCTTGCTTATCAATTCTTGCTCCTAAGTTGTCACCCGAAAAGTGTAAATAGCGGCTGTAGTGCGTGTAGCTTTAGTCAGCCATTATTAAACAAACACATATCGCAAAGATAAGCTATCACAACCGGTGAATCGCTCTTGATAACCGTTGTTGCAATAGCTTTATCATTTACATTGGCAAGAATACTTCGATCCCCCGAGTCCCCAAGTATGATCGCAGTAATCTATCGGAAGCGATAAACACAGCGCCGATATCTCGCCGACTCCCGAGACATTTTGATCTATTTCGTTACGATTTCTTACGAAATCCATTGTTATGTTCAACAAAGGTATATATGGTATACCTGTAGGTATGTAATAATACTCATCTTTTCTTTTTATTTGACAGAGGTAAAGTAAAAAAAATGCTCAGAAATAACAAAAAGTAATTTGGATATAATTGACGACCTACGTAGAGCAGTCCTCGAGTCGGAGTTAGCGGGTTCGAATCCTGCGAAGAAACAAAAAGTTTTCTGTGTTCCTGGATCATATACTTTTAACCAGCCTTGCAAGTGCGAGCGTGATGTGATTATAAAATATCTGTCCCTCCCTTTCTCTCTGATAAATGTTCCACCGATGGCGTTAAATACTGGTTGTCAACTTGAATGTCATGTTAGTTTGAATTTGAATAGCGTTACAAAACTAGCCGAAAAAAAAAATAGTTACATTTAATGTTCTATATTATTAAATAGAAAGATCAGGACTTCACAAGTCTGTTTACGTAATATTGTTTCTAAGAGGCATAATAACCATTATGGATGAATTTCGACCACAGGATGACCTCTTCTATTAATTAAAGGTCAATTTAAAGCTGACCCGATTAAGTTGTACCATTTTTACGGTACGTTTTATTTCGGGCTCACCCGGCAGCAGTATATCAGCTCTCAAAGTTGAACCATAACATCACATGCAGGATAAATCTTCGTGTAAAGGATTTTTAATACCCAAAGATAATCTTCCAAGCGACCTAAAAACCTTTTTAGCAGCAAATTTGTTTAGATTTTGACACACCGTGTTTTTGAAAGATAATATTTTACTTTGAAGGTGCTGATGAGATTCCAGAAACTTGATATAAACATTACATAGTGGAGCAAAGATAGGATATAAAGGAAAACTTATGTTTTAGTTTTCAGAGATATTATATATAAAATTCCAAAAACATTTTCATGTGAAAATGTTGCCAAGACGAGTGTACATGCCTTTGAAAAACTAATCAGATATCAACTGGCAAAATAAATAAAAATAAATCAGTGGACTTGCGGGAACTACACATTTAATACTTTTTATATTATACACAAACTTAAGATTTTTATAATATTATACACATCTTTATTACACATACATGACCCAGGAACACAGAAATCTTTTCGAACCCGCGACTTCCGAGAACCTATACACCCAACCACTGCGCTACGGATGCACATGAGCCATATAGAACAGTGTTTAGTATTTTCGTTGTTGTTCCGATTACAGTTTCTCCAGTATTTTTAAATTCTCGTATAAACATTAACTTGTAAGTTTAGAGGATCCTGGAATACTGGGACAGAAGAATGTGTTACGTAAACCGCTCGCGATGTAGAAGCGGCGTATCGTGAAACACCCGATAACCTTATTCAACATTTTCAGTGTGCATTTTAAAATTTAAAATAGGTTTAGAATATAATAGCTACATAGGGTCACATTGAAAATAGAAAGTAGACAAGAGCAAAAGTATGACCAGAAGACAAGAGCAAAAGAGTGGCCAGACGACAAGAGCAAAAAAGTGGCCAGACGACAAGTGCAAAAGAGTGGCCAGACGACAAGAACAAAAGAGTGGCCAGACCACAAGAGCAAAAGAGTGGCCAGACCACAAGAGCAAAAGAGTGGCCAGACCACAAGAGCAAAAGAGTGGCCAGACCACAAGAGCAAAAGAGTGACCAGACCACAAGAGCAAAAGAGTGACCAGACAAAACAACGTTCATTAGTGGCATAAACATCGAGAGCGAGGCCGCTATATTCAGTGTGACATATTGAACCTCGTTAAGCCGCTACTTTATTGTGTATAGGGGTATAAGTTTAGTGACTACTATAATGCAAGGAATGAGGCAAGCATAAGAATGACTGGAAGACTCTGGAAGATGATAGATAATAGACCATACAGAGTGCTTCCTCCGGCCTTGTACGCTGACCGGCGCTCGCGCTGGTGAATTGTTACAGATCCGTGCCACCCATTTTCATAGCGACTGATGGCTAATGTGGTTTTAGTGGGTAATACGGGATCAAAGCCATCAAAAGAGCTCATAGGTAGCTTAATGTCATGTTAGTTTATATAAGCAAACATAAACAACATTACGTTTCATTCTATCTATAGTATTATTCTCCCAAATAATATTGAATCGATGCCCATTATTATGCAAATATCCAACACAATAATAATTTCTGTCCCTAATTTTGTACATTCGTCGAATACCGACAATAGTGAAGCGTGTTTGTTCGCTGGCAGCGCTGGCACCGCTCCAGTCTTTTCAATTATATACCACAGGATGCTGTTTGTAAACATCCCTAAATGATAAACGCTTGTTTTAACGCCAAAGAACCGCGGCGTGGTTCCGTATTGGCAACCCGTTTAATCGCTCAAACATTTGTGACAATTTGTTTGTTTTGTTTTTATGTGTTTACACATAACCCCTATCGTATTTAACTTGGATTTATATATGAATCTTGATATGATTTCATAGTTTGATCCCGCAAAACGCGTTTGATATTTTATTTAAAATAAACAAATCTTAATAATATGGTACCTGTACAATAATTGTATTTTTAATAAGTATAAAAAACTTGCTTTAGTTAATCTACACTAGTATATAATAAAGAGGAAAGATTTGTATTTTTGTATGTAACGAATAAACTCAAAAGTACTGGACCGATTTCAATATTTTTTTTATTAGAAAGGTAGGTACTTTATCACTGAGTAACATAGACATATAAAAATCAATTGCTCTTCGTTAGTCTCGCTAAAACTCGAGATCAGCTGAATTGATTCGGATATTTTTGGTCTTGAAATATTCGTGGAAGTCCCGGGAACGTTTAAACGGTTACCATGCTCAACGAAGTGGGCACGGGTCAGCTAGTTAATTATAACTGTAGATATCGATTTTTTATGATCAGGAAGGTTGTATAAAGCAGGGCCGAAAGATGGTTTTCGTTCAGAGGAATGCCCTAGGGACCAGAGGGTCTTAAAATATCGTTAAATAGTATAAAGAACAAATTGAATATAAGCTCAAAATCAAACAGAAAAAGGTAAACTTTCTTATTGCTGTAATAAAAATGCAGTTAACTACCTAATTATATTAGTTCTATTATAAGCAGTACCTACAGTACTCGTATTCAAGTAAATCTTGCTATGGAGCAGTGTGTACCTAGTTTCCGTGCGGTTTGAGTGCGTTCCGCTTGACCGCAGAGCAGCGAGTCAGCAACAGCGAACTTACGTTACTTCACTAAATTCCCAACATATTCAAATGTACAGTCACTACAGTTACTTTGTATACAATTTCAAATAGTATTCAAAGACTATGTTAGTGTCAGATATGACAGGGGAGCAGCAAAATCCAATTCCCACGGAACTACAATGGGGGAGATAGCATCGCAGCCTTCGTCGCCGCTACACATAAATCTGGGTTTAGAACATTTTGGTAGCAAGCCAACGGCGCATCGTCCGAAACCTTTCGTTGTTAAAAAACAACCACTTAACAACATTTTTAAGAGACTCGGTAGGAAAAACAAAACCGTTAAAAGCGCGGGTAAAAATCTGAAGCGGTCAGGCTATGAATGTTTTTGCTGGCTAAATGAAGGCCATTAAGGTTCTTTAAGGTGCGTTCGCATCGTGCGACACGACTGCAGTTACAGTGGGATAAGCAACAGATTATTTTCGCTAATGTAACATTGCACGGGGGCATTCATGTTTGAAAACTAGAACATACAATTTTTTTTAAATCACGTCATCCGCATCCTTCTATGACAGAATGTTATGTTGTTTTCAAGTCTGTTTAGGACAATTCAGGCTGATTCCTTGATTGTCTGACAAGAAAGATGATCCGCGTCGGGAGGCATGTCAAAGTCGGTCCTGCGCCTGGGTTCTCGTGAGTCGTCAATCGAGCACAATATTTAGCATGTTAGACGGGAGACCGACATGACTGGCGAGAGTCGCTTGCGAGAGACGCTCTCGTATGAGTTACGAGAGTAGGGAAAATATTGTGCATTTTTCACGCACTTGGGCAGTCTAAAATTACACCTTAAACCTCTTCCATCTTAGTTGTGTCGCTTCACGCCTGGCATGGTCTCGTGGCATGGTCTGTACACGTCTTTACTATGACGATGTGACAGGATGGAGATGACTTTAGTGCTTATAACTTAGTTTTGTCGCTAACTACTGCGTGGCATAGTCTGTAAGCGTCTTTAGGGTTAACATCTGACTGAATGGAGTTGAGAATATCGCTAATTATTTAGTTGTCGCTTAACTAAACGTGGCATAGTCTGTACGAGTCTTTACGGTTAAGATCTTGCGTTAAGTCGGGTTCATTTCGGAGTCGTTGAGTGAGCTCATTAATCAGTGTTGCGAGTTTCCGTCCTATAACCTTCGGCTGCCGTCGGAAACACGCTTTATTTTTTATTGTTTTTAATCTAATATAAACTGATCACAATCTGGAACCATTATAAATGCTTGTCAGTATAATAGGGTTTTGTTTTACTATAATCGCTAATTAAATTTTGTTATAACGGTTATTTAGATATACAAGTAAGTATATTGTGAATTTTTTTGTGCAATGGTAGTATTTTACTTTTTTTATTACTTACTTGATCATTCTTGACTTTCATACCTATGTTAGGTACCAGAAGTGGGATATTAATTGGAAGCGCTCGAGCTACTTCGAAAATCGTCTAAAAATACTTTGGTGGATATTGGATACAGCAAAAGTTTTTAAATTACTAAATATGCATTCAAGCACAAGATGCTTATGTTGATATTTGCCACATCTAATACCTTTTTACCGCTATATATGTTACAGCTCATATCTTGTTTCCGTATTATTCATACTCTCATACCTACTTAGTCATAACTCTTTACGCGCCTTCCGTGTGTCGCACATAATATGAAACTACCGTAGACCAGGGCTCCCCAACCTTTTTCACCCCTCTCCCCTTACATACCCCTATGATATTTTTAATGCAAATCTGGGGCCTTACTCTCCATACTGATTCGATTGTGCCGCATACTCCCGAATAAATTGAGGTTTGTTTATTTTGATTCTTAGTCGATTGATATGGTCGGGAATACAAAAAGTTACGATCTAACGATTTTCTTTATCCTGGTTAGTTACAAAATAATCTACCAAAAAAATACGAAAAGCCGTTGAGATCGAACTGATTCGATTCTAGATTCGGGAGTAAGCCTGTAGAACACGTCGAATACATTTGTTAACACATTTATACGAGTATAACATTTGTTGTTAATCTACCAATAATCATTGAACTGCGTATACTATCTGGGCTATTAGTATGATACATCTTTTATTAAATCGGATCCACAATTTAGTCGCTACGGTGAAGAAAACAAAAATTTATTACTGACATTAGACTGTCAAATGTATAACCTTCCGTTCTGAAAAGGCATTTTGATTTTATATCTACATAAGGACTTCCAAACAAATCTCTTTTCGTATGCAAAAATAAATATTGTAACTTGTCTAATAGCGACTGACGAGGCGTATATTTTTGTTGTAAAAATACCATTGTTTAATTCGCATTCTGCCCCTTTTGACATCTCTCCACGCCCTAGGGAGCGCGGCCCACTGGTTGAGAACGCCTGGTGTAGACGTACGATGAAATAAAGTTTGCGAAGGTTTTTTGTGTGATTAAAAAAATCATATTCTAAAAGCTATACTGTGTAACTTTAGAAAAAAAATTATGGATAACTTTACTCAATGTTTTACACAAAAAGTCTAAAAAGCCTTGCGTAGTAGGTAGAATTGTCCTGAGCATCGATCGAATTTCAAAACTGTAACAATACCTAAATAAAACTAGGTATACCTATAAATATTATAATGTACCAATTTCGCCCTATAACAATATTTTTAATAAAACACTATGTAGACAATATAGACCTATGTTACCAAATACCTAGACTATTGTTAAGAATCTATTGATACCACTTTCATTAAAATCAGTTCAGTAGTTGTGACGCTCGTGTTTTCACTGTTAAAATCATAATTCATAACCCTTCCTTTTCCCGCCGTAGTCGGATATAGCAACATAAATACAAAACACAATTGACAGCTACGCAGCCCTGCGATCCTCAGATTGAAGCGATACAAATCTTACAGCTCACGAATCACAGCACAAAATTAATTTAGGCTTAAGTCATTCGTGGGCGGTGCTTTATGCCCGGGCATTTCTGGGGAGCGATGGTTTATGCCCGGGCGTTCCTGGCGGGCGATGAGGCGACTTGTATTCATAGGCACATCCCTAGGCTGTCGACCCTCGAACCCGGAATTGATCTGTAAAATTGATTTCCATTCTGTTTGATGAACAAAAGACCGGCGGACTGGTTTTCGAGGAATTTGAAACCCGCAGTTTACACGTTTCGACTCGGTCACCTAATTCCGTATATATTTGTAGTAGTGAATTATTTATGCATCAATATCTTTGTACACTCTTTAGGACAACAATATATAGTTTTAAAACACTTGTAAGGATAATAATAATAAATAGTTTTAAAAAACTATTACTTATTTAGAAATTAGTAAATTAGTCAAAGATTCCGTTACATACATATACGAGTATAAAAGTGTCTTGTACGGCTTGTACCCAAGCTTATAAGCGTGTAAAAAATAGACCCTACGGTGGCGTCTGATCTCCTGAATCCCCAAAGTATCTGATGGCCACTCATGAGAGCTTAAGTGGCAAATACCACTACTGGCCACGCTTGGCAGGCAGATTGGCGAGCGCAGTTTTAAGATCGTTAACCCCGATCGATAACGCTGATCTATATTCACTCTGTCGCATTTTTGTTTACGACAATCCTGGAAAAGATGGTTTAGATGCTATGCTTTCCCCGAGGCCACACGGATGATAATCAATTGGCACCTAATGTATCTGTCGCAGTCATCTTATTGAATCTGGTTATTTAATTGAATCACTAGGCGGTTATAAAATGGCTTCAAACAGCTCGTACAGATAGCAATGTGTTGATATATTTTTTGATTAATTTACTTTAATGTTCGTTTTATTAGTACTCATTCGGAAATTTCGAAGTTTAAAACTAAAATATTAAATGGCTGTCCTAGTCTCAGATTCTAAAATTTGTTGGTAAAAACAGGATTCAATGAAAGCGCTAGTCATTCAATTAAATAGCGGATTCAATCAGATGACTGCGACATATCCATTTGCATCTCATATCTCTTATAAAAGACTGATTCGATTTCGATTCAGATTCGATAGTGCTCCCGAATAAATTGAGGTTTGTTTATTTTGATTCTCACTCGATTGATATGGTCGGGAGTACACAAAGTTACGATCTAACAATAATTGTCTTTATCCTGGTTAGTTTCAAAGTAATCCACCAAATAAAATACCAAAAGTCGTTGAGATCGAACTGATTCTTTACCCTTCTATTTGGCAGTGCCATAAAAGTAATATCAGAATTTTCGCACTCGGGTGAAAGTTTTAATCGTATTGAAATGCCTTTTCTCTTCTTCTTTAAAGATAAAAATTAACTTTGCCGTCAACGATGAACTGTAGTGACAGATGTGTGTTGCAGCTGTCGTGCGACCACGATAATCACTTCCTATCAGGTGAAGCACCTGCTCGTTGTCCCATTAAATGAAATCCCTCAATTATTTTTGCCAACTTTCATAAGCCGCTCGTTTGTTTCAATATGGATATTCGTGTGACAAATTTTCGAGCATATTTTCACATTACCTACTACGCTCAAATATTTCACAGTTTTTGTAAAGTAGGTTACTATTTTACGTGATATTTTAATAATGTCGTCATTATTTCGGCTATGTATGTATACTTCGTTCGCGTGGTTGTCGGAAACACTATCGCAATTATCCATTGATTGCTCACGTTGGTTGTTATTATAATTATTAAAAAGGAATAATTCTTTCATACATATTTTTGAGTAACTTAAACCGTTTATGCAACGCACGCAACGAAAATCCTCAAATGTGAATAATTTACCCCGTTTTTGCAACATTTCTCACCGACGCTTCGCTCATATTGGTTGCAGCGTAATGTTGTATAGCCTACTTCTATAAATTGACTATCCAATATAAAAATAATTTTTCAAATCGGACCATTTTCAATTTCAAGTAGTTTCTGAGATTAGCGCGTTTAAACAAACAAATGAGGTCATATTATAGGCAGAGACAGCAGCATTGAATAGCCAAAGTAAATATTTGTAGTAGAATTTAGCAAATATAATAAAACAATAGTGCATTTGTTTATTTACATGTTGCTTAAATGTAGACAGATATTATACGCTAGGTACTGTATTGTTGTGGCGGAAAAACAACTTTTAAAATTAAAGACCAGGAGCCAGCACATTTTGATGTAATTTTTCATGAATATTATCATCTGTTTCGTGTCGTTAAGTTAGCATAGGCCATTTCATGCTAAGTTTTCCTTATCTGCCATCCGCCGTAGACCGGCTGGCGCTCATTGCTAACGCGTTGTAACCGTTGTAAGTGCATTTCAACGGATGTTTAGGGAAAATTAAAGAAATTGCAACCACTGTGAGTGCATTTCAACGGATGTTTAGTGGAAATTAAAGAAATTGCGGTTTCCATTTGGACGTAATCAAAACGGGCCGTTATGATTATGTAATAATGGACGAACATTGCATGCGTGCTATGTAATTGCTTTAGCGAATGCAACGTTAGTTTGCATTCAAAATATACATGGCGTTAAATTGTTATTACACGCCATTAATTTAGAAATTGTTTCAGTTGAAACAGGATTAAATGTGGTCTTTTATAAATTCTAACGGAGTGTTGAAGCTTCTTTACTAATTTGGATATTGCCTAGAGTCGAATATAACATATTTACAAATGAAAAATATGAAAAGAAATGCCGGTAGCAGATTGTGACATCCCGTGGAGATATATCGCTCTCTTTCTTGTTAAAGTTAACGTCATGTTAAAATTTCATTGATTGGCAGGAATTACGAGAGGGATAACATGATATTTAACGAAGGATTAACTTTAACATGGCTTGGTGAAACACGCCCTTAATGTTTTAATAGTTTGTGCGTTCGTTATTTCTTAACATTTATAAAAATGAGTTGTATATTTTATTATGTTATCCAACAATAAATAGACGTAAGGAAATTTAACGACATGTCTAAGTAAAACAAGATTTGAAAAACCAACACGATATTGACCGTAAGCAATATATTGTAATGGCGTAAATGGTAAAAGGTCGCCATAGTAAATCTGCCACTGCCTCAGGAACGCCATAAATTGTCTATCAATAGTTTACGATGCACTCGCGACGGGGCCCGCCCGGCCCTCGTATCCCACACTATAAAACACTTGAACTTTTCGAGCTCCTCTTCAATTTATGGCAATGGATACTCCGACCAGATTCTGGGGCAGTTATTGTGAAGGTTCAAGTGTAAACTTGCGTGCTGACAGGATAACGATTCAATGTTTCTGTTTTTTCGCAGCAAACATTTTGAGGCCTCCGTCGATAGGGCTTAACGGCTTGTTTGTGCCAATGCGGGTTAAATATACCCAGAGCTATCCTTGAGTTAATTTGCTGTTAAATATCCAACACTTTACCTAGAGATATTTGGCGCTAGTGGCAAGCAATAAAAATTTCAATTCATTATAATTTAACTTCTGTAAAAATGTTAACAGTACAATAATTTATTTATTATATAGGATCTGATTTATCATTGCATTCTAATCTTTTATTAAAATGTAATGGAAAATAATGTCCATTACCATAATTCTTTGCATTGAGCTTCAACTATTAGATAATAATATAATATATTACTAATAACCTTTTCTAAACACTAATCGTCTACATTTTACCTGATAAATATTTAATAAAGATTTATTAAAAGCAGGTACTTGTTAAATTAATCTACTTAATTTACTCAAATTAAATATTTCTTAATTTATTAAAATATAATATTAAGCAATCAAAATACCTGTTCTTAAAGGCAGGAGTTAATTGTTTCCCATCAAAAAGATGACTTGTAAAAAATGCCAAGTCTCGCTACTTTTTTTTCTACTGTAAGCTGTTGTGGGATCCATGTGATGCCAAGTCAGGGTTAGTCGATCGGTCTTAATGTTTTATACCGACTGATCGAACCGAATCGACATACTTTATTAATGATATGATCACTATAAGATCATTTAAATATGTTATATTTTTAATCGACTTCCAAAAAAAGGAGGAGGTTCTCAATTCGAACTGTTTTTACCCGACTTCGGCGAAGCCAAAAGGAAGGGTAATGATTTTAGCAGTCTATGTATGTATGTATATATGTATGTATGTTCTCTCGTACCTCCCTCGTAGTCCCTCGGCTAACCTACTGGACCGATTTTAATAAATGAGATATCAATAATTAAATATAGAGAAAAATTTTGGATTTTGAAATGTACCTGCTTAGTAACTGAAAACACAGGCGTCTAGTATTGTTCGGAACGAAGTTATAGGTGGTTGAATTTAGCCAGAAATGTTTCGAGAAATGGATAGTACGGCCGTGCTCAACTTGGCGTGGACACTGCCGTGCCCCCAGATCTTAATTAATTAATTAGACAGCAGTACTTGGAGACGCTAATGAAACAGTTAGTTTTATCTTACGATGGTTATTGGTCGTAAATTCTCACCAGAAAGTAAATAAATTAGAAATATTAATCACAATAATTTACCGAATAGCTCTGTGAGCCCTAATTAAACCCCGCTAAGGAGTTATATTCACTGATACGTACAGTGTACCCGCGTTCAAAATTATTTCTCTCTTAGGTTAAATATCCTAAACTCTATATCTAAACCTCGTTTAAAACAAAATCCACATCGTAATAAAATCTTAAATTATTAAGTTTTTTGACTCTACTGAAGTTGTAGTTTTTATTGTAGTAATAATAATAAGTAAACATTTATAAATTATGTTCTATCTTAAGATATTGTACATTCATATAATAAAAAATTATTTTAAGTATTCAATGTATGACTTTTATATATCAATCAATTCAATAGTAGATATAATTAAAATATTGTTGTTAATGATAAGTTGAGAAATAAAGATATTGAAAAATATCCTCTTTAATAACCCCTACACAAATTTCTCCGTGAATTAAGGGGGGAATCCTTAAACTGGTAACACTATTACAGTACGCTGTAAACGTCCAGAGACTAGTCTTCATTAAGAATGCATTACTTCATTAAACATTTTATACACTCCCATCAAAACCTCGACCATTTGTCCAAGTTCGCGTTACTTTGTTGGCTCTGAGTGTGGCAACTTTGTAGCATTGCAGTTCTCAAATCTGAACCATTTTGCGTATGTCGATTAAGTAAAATTCAAAATATTTTATTTCAAAATGAAACTTAACAAGCTATTTTCGGAAAATCGACACAAAGGCTACCACCGATTCAACCCGCCGAGAAGAACCGGCGTAAGAAACTCGGACGGGGCCAACTTTTAGCAAAAAGATGGAAAATTGTTCTTTTTCAAAAGTGTATACATAATGTTTACAATGTAAAAACTTAATCTACTTATATATTATAACAAAAGTCAGAGTACATAAAGTACACTGAGATAGCCTTGCATGTGGCCATCTTATTCCCAAGGTGTGCAATAGTCAATAAAATCATTTACCTTGTATTAAGCTTTAGCACACAAACGTTCTTTAACTACATTTTTAAATTGATTGATAGGGAGGCTCTGAACGTTATTTGGGATTATATTTTAAAGGTGTATTCATTGACCAAGGTAATACATATTATACATGTCGCAGTCATCTGATCTTATCCGCTATTTAGTTGAATGACTAGCGCGTTCATTGAATTCTATTTTTACCAACAAATTCAATGAATCCGAGACTAGGACAACCATTTAATATTTTATTTTTAAACTTCAAAATTTCCGAATGTGTATTATTATAACGCACATTAAAGTAAATTTATCAAAAAATATATCAACACATTCCTATCTGTACGAGCTGTTTGACGCCGTTATATAACCGCGCTAGTCATTCAATTGAATAAGCAGATTCAATCAGATGACTTCGACATACATACCACTCTTAAGCTGTACACGCAACGGTTAGGATTGCCAATTGTATAAAATATATTTTTACAATTCGTTTTTTCCTAAGTCCTATAGTTTACTTATCGTGTAGAATATAACTCGAGAATTACGCGGGTAATTTCTACTTACTTTTACACATTTTATAGTGTTGTATTACATTTTAGTAAATTGTCCTATATATTGTAGAAACATAATGTAGTAAGAAAATACTATATTTTTATCACTAATTAAACGTCGCTTTTAATTTCTGCGTGAGACTGGTTGGAACGTCCATGAAGAATTTCATTTAAAGCTGTCATTATACAAGGTATAAATAAATGAGAGATATTACTTTATTGTGTGTATGTGCCTCCTAGGTAGAGTATACTGTGAAAGACTTACTTTTGACCTTCATGTTATGTATGTATGTATGTGTGTATGTGTATGAGAAATGCCCCAACATCATAAATTTTCCTGTACAATAATTAAAAAAAATCCTGTTTCAGCGCTGACACTTTCACAGTAAACTCTTTAAATGGGACCATACATAATAATAATAATATAATAATATCTATGGACGCTTCACACCACGTCAATCTGGCCCTGTGCTAAGTATCCGAAGAACTTGTGTTACAGGTAGGTACCTGACAACGGAAATATATTTAATACTTTTATACTATACACATATTTAGGATTTTTATTATATTATACACAAAGTTAATATACATCCATGACCCAGGAACATTGAAAACCTTTTGTTCCCTCGGCGTGATTCGAACCCGCGACCTTTCGTTCGAGCGCCAACGCGCTCAACCAACTGCGCTACGGAGGTCGTCATACATACCCTAAAGTATTATCACTCATGAAAAATATAGCCTGTATTGACCTAAATAGACCCATTAATTTTATATATACGGTATAATATTGTAATTACATTGCCTAATATGTAGTTAACTAAACATTTTGTTAAATTAAATTTACATAATTATGGTCCTGTCAGTTGCAGGTTACAAGCACTGGCTCTCAGTAAGGTATAGGTATCGCCTGTCAGGTACAGAATATATAATCTGATTATACCTGAGGTCAATTACGAGACCGATGACCTGAAAGGTCATCACGTCCTAGCAAATCTAGTAGGCCTTAGCAAAGCTAACACTAATTATAATTAATTACTAGCTGTCCCGCGACTTCGTTCGCGTGTTTTTGAGTGACTTAAACCGTTTCTGCAGCGCACGCAATAAAATTTCCCAAAAGTGAATAATTTTCTCCGTTTTTACAACATTTCTCACTGACGCTTCGCTCCTATTGGTCGCAGCGTAATGTTATATAGCCTAAAGCCTTCCTCTATAAATGGACTATTCAACAAAAAAATAATTTTTCAAATCGGACCAGTAGTTCCTGAGATTAGCGCGTTTAAGCAAATAAACAAACTCTTCCGCTTTATAATATTAATAAAGATAATAGTTAAGTTAATAATAATAGTTAAGTTAATACACTGGCCTCCAATTTTTACAAACTTTGAATGTACTTAACATAATAACAGATTGGTGTTTCTGAAGACAACAAAACTAGTGTTGTGTACGTATAATGTTTACTGCAAGTTTAACATACCTAATAGCATTCCCGATTTAGTGATCTATGTTTCGTTACATAAAAACTTCACAAATTAAATACTTTCAAAAAACAAATTCAATTATGTCGCTATTGTGCTAATGCCGCTTTGCTGAGGGAGGAAGGAGGCATGTATGGGTCAGGGGACCAGGACCCCTTCTTGTTAAACTGTTGTCCGTGAAAAATTAAGTGGTCGTGAAGCCATTCTAAAGAAATCACTGAACCCCGCCGTGCTCGCTCACCCGAAAGCTTAAAAATTATTTGCCAAAAAAATATTAACATAAACAATCCAGAACCCATTTTATACATGTTGAAGAATAACAAACATAAAAGTATTAAATTTACAATAAGTCAGTGCTATAATAATTGAATACATAAATCGATGAAGGTGATATGTCCAAAAAAAATTATTACCCAGAAATTGGAGTTTAAACTGCCATTTAAACATTTTAGAATATATATTGTAGTAATTAGTAACGTGTTAAGTACATTAATTCTAGAGACGGATCTTTATATTCATGTACTTTATACTTTACAACGTATTCTAAAATGTTTAAGTGACAGTTTGAACTCAATTTTTTAAAAATCATGATTTTGCTACATATCACCTTCATCCTTAGATATTATTATTATTATTATCCATTCATGTCTTCAATTATTATCGGTATAAGCCAACACACGCCCACTCGCAAATTGCTATGCAGTTTTGGGGGATACATTTATTTATCAATGTGTTTTTTTTTAAATAAAATTATTTTATATAAAATAAATACTACCAACTAGCACCCTGAGTTTAATGACAAATCAAAGTTTTTAATCAAGTCAACCTTAATTAAGTACTTCTATGCAACAATCGTAAAATTTAATTATAGTTCGTCCGTGATAAATTTAACCTAAAGATAAACAAACCGAAAACATAGAAATTTTCCCTTATTTACTTATTGTGCACACTTATCGACACTTTCACAGGTATTAAAGGATTACACTTCATTATCCAATGCATTTTATAACAATTGAACAATAATTAATATGTTTAAACATTAAATGAAAATCTTTCACAGAAAAAGTACGCCATTTTAACAATGTCGATTGTAGAATATAAGCCTATAGTCTATACTCTATGGATTCATAGCAAACAAAAATCATTGTATTAATAATGGCCAATTGGCATCACTGACTAGACTTTGGTTGTGTCACAGACGGGTTTGTTTACGTTAAGGTGAAATTTATCTCGGACGTACTATATAAAATTAATATTCGACACTAAACAACATCCCTATTTTATAAATAAGCCCAACTGAGATTAAACCCTAGCAAGACCTTTTGTAAACTCATTCATTCGTTCAAAAATGTTCAAGCCGGCGTTTGTTTATTTGTATGGATTAAACATGCAGTCGAATAGAGCGCTTACGGCTTCAGTAGTTCCTACTTAAAGTTCACTAAACGGCCAGTTTCGTCGAGAACCTTCTAACTTTCCCCGCATTCAGTGCTGCGCATTTTGCGGATTGAAATAATATTAGTTTGTGTGTTATGAAGGTACAATTCTGTGCATCGCGATCGAACGAGCCCGCGCGTCTGCGACCGTATGCGGTCGTCATGGTAGCAAGATTGTTTACAGATGGAAAATGAATAATTATTATATTTGAATGAGAGAATAATGAAGAAACGTCGGGTACTTATTATTATAATTTCGTTGCGCAAAAATGTCAAGGAACGCAGGAGAAAATTTTTGTATATTTCCTTTCTTCATTATGAGCTTATTAGCATTAAATATTTATTTATTCTCTACTAGCTGACCCGTGCCCACTTCGTTGAGCATACAAACCGTTTAAACCTTCCCTAAACTTCCACGAATATTTCAAGACCAAAAATAGCCTAATCGGTTCAGCCGTTCTCCAGTTTTAGCGAGACTAACGAACAGCTATTCATTTTTTATATCCATGGTGTAAAAAGAGCAGTCACTATAACTTTGAGATGCGATTATACTACCTTTCCTCATTTTGGAAATGTATATATATTTTTTTTTACATTTCACCATAAAATTTTTTTATTTAAATTTCGTAAAAAAAAAACATTTCAAGAATGAGAAAAGGTAGTATAATCATATCCCAAAGTTATAGTGACAGCTCTTTTTACACCCGTTATAAGAAGAAGAGAAGATTCCAACCGCGTCGTATAGTCGTTGCCGCGTTCGGCCGTGATCGATCGTAATGCACGGAATAGTACCTTTACACAGTGTATACAGCTTAGCGGCTTACAACTTTTGACTGTCATAGTTCGTCTAACTTCAGTTGGGTAGTATTGTTATTGACAGAGTGCCTGTTTGTTACGAGTTCACACTAGTTACGTCCTGTTGCAATTGTCCGTGGAAAACAAACCAAAACCGGTACGTACAGTATTTGGCCATTTGAAAAAGTTTGTTGTACGTGAATAGTTTGTACTTCATTCTTATTTCATATATTATTATTGACAAATAATGAATATTCTTAAAGGTGAATGCAATTTTGTTGACGACCTCCGTAGCGCATTGGTTGATCACATTGGTGCTCGAGCTGGGTCACGAGTCTGAACCCCGGCGAAGGAAAAAAGTTTTCTGTGTTCCTGGGTCATGGATATGTATTAAATATGTGTATAATATAAATCTTAAATATAAAAGAATTAAATGTTTCCTTTGTCTGGTCCCTGTATCACAAGTTCTTCTGATACTTAGCACGGGGCCAGGTTGACGTGGTGTGAATCGTCCATATAAACATGTACCGCAGTTCATCTTATTTCTAATCTTATACATATAAAAACTGTATATAATGTATATAAAAACGAATTGCTGTTCGTTAGTCTCGCTAAAACTCGAAAACGGCTGCACCGATTCGGCTATTTTAGTCTTGAAATATTCGTGGAAGTCTAGAGAAGGTTTAAACAGTTTGCATCCTCAACGAATTAGGCACGGGTCAGCTAGTCTTTCTTATATATAAAAGTGAATTGCTGTTCGTTAGTCTCGCCAAATCTAGAGAACGTTTGAACCGATTCGGCTATTTTTGGTCTTGAAATATTCGTGGAAGTCCCGGGAAGGCTTAAACGGTTTGTACGCTCAACGAAGTGGTGCCCACTCACGGGTCATCTAGTCCTGTGTAGATTGATAATGTGTGGCTTATTTTTTAATGAACCTCATTCATACTAAAGTTACGTGATACTAAAACCATACGTCAGCGTATAAAAATCTCAAGTAAATTCAAGACCGCAAAGAAGAAGAATGGAAGAAACGGAATGTAAAAGTTCAATTGGACAATAACATTGATACGCAGATGCCGCGGAAATGTCAGGATCCCTCGAGCCAGCTCTGGAGGTTGTCCGGAGTTCCCGCGCATCCGGCGGGTCCCTATAAATCTCACCTCGACAGAAGGCAAGGGTTGTCACGCGTCCGATTTTTTCTCGGGCACCGTACCCAAAGGTTAAAAAACTGGACTAGTACTAAGTCTCCGCTGTCCTCTCATGAACCGTGTCAGACGGTGGGAATTTTTACAGACGTATTTCTGTTGCCGTTTTAATAAAGAATACAAAAAAAAAATAGGAGGCTTCCATGCAACCGACGCGTTTTTGTGCTTGTTTTGCACGGAACCCTTTGTGCTCGAGTCTGACTTGGTTGGGTTTTTATTAACTCGCTAACAGAACGTAGTAATAATTTATATGGAACCTTTAACCTTCAACGTCAGTCTGACTCCGAGCTAAGTATCCGGAGAATCAGGATGCCCGAGCAAGCTCTGGAGGATTGTCCGGAGTTTCCCCAAATCCAGCCGATCCGTCGCACGCCGGCCGTCCAACTCGATGGCTATACATCCCACCTCGACAGACTTTTAGGGTTGCCACGCGTCCGACTTTTTTATTGACTTACCAACAGATAATAAAAATGTCTATAAACGCTTCAGACACGATACGTCAGTCTGGCCCTGTGCTAAGTATTTGGAGAATCAGGATCCCCCGAGCAAGCTCTGGATTGTCCGGAGTTTCCCTAAATCCAGCCTCGCACGTCGGCCGTCCAACTCGATGGCTATACATCCCACCTCGACAAACGGTTAGGGTTGCCACGCGTCCGACTTTTTTATTGACTCACCAACAGATAGTAAAAATGTCTATGAACACTTCAGCCACGCTACGTCAGTCTAGCCCTGTGGTAAGTATTTTTTTTATTTGAAGTATCAGAATCCCCGATCAAGCTCTGGATTGTCCGAAGTTTCCCCAAATCCAGCCGGTCTCTCACGTCGGCCGTCCAACTCGATGGCTATACATCCCTCCTCGACAGACGGTTAGGGTTGTCACGCGTCCGACTATTTTATTGACTCACCAACAGATACTAATAATGTCTAGGAAAGCTTCAGACACGATACGTCAGTCTAGCCCTGTGGTAAATATTCGGAGAATCAGGACCCGAGCAAGCTCTAGAAGATTGTCCGGAGTTCCCCCAAGTCCAGCCTCTCACGTCGGCCGTCCAACTCGATGGCTATACATCCCACCTCGACAGACGGTTAGGGTTGTCACGCGTCCGACTTTTTTATTGACTAAACAACAGATAGTAAAAATGTCTATGAACGCTTCAGCCACGCTACGTCAGTCTAGCCCTGTGGTAAGTATTCCAAGAATCAGGATCCCCCGAGCAAGGTCTCGATTGTCCGAAGGTTCCCGCGCATCCGGCCGGACCCCTGGCAAGCCGACTCGATGGCCGCTATAAATCTCACCTCGACACACGTATAGGGTTGCCATGCGTCCGGCTTTTTATTTATTGACTGTTCAACATAACATTGACACATTATTTTGGCCAGTTATTTTGGATATCGTAGCTTCTAAAATAGACAAAATTAAATTATTACAAAATAAACTGTCATGCAGCTAAATACAGTAGTAGTAGTAGTTGCAGCCAACAAACATCTCGATAATATCAGAGGTTTCATAAAATATTAAATGCTTTTGTAAAAATATTTATTTATTTAATTGTAAACTTGTATTTTTTATGCAAATGTCCAGCTAGACTGGCACCGGGTGGGTAAGGCCAACGCAACAACTTTTCCGGAGTGTTCTCTTAATTTGATGGAAGTTGGACCCTTATGAGGTAGACCGGCTGGTCGGGGGACGTGGTTGTTGAAAGGGCAATTCTCGCATCCCAACGGCTGATGTCAATCCGCAAGTGGTTTTAATGGGTAAATCGGCCGGAGGGATGGTAACACATTTCCCTTGCGACATAAAAAAAGGCCAACGTAACAACTTTACTTCCATTTAGACCGGTGTATTCGGTTTATACCAACCCTACCTGCGAGGCTGCGACACACGACATGCGTCTCCACAAAAACACTCCCGTAGACGTGATCGCAATAAATATACGTCGCGCTTAACGCCGCTGCACGTACTTTAATCTTATTGTTCCTTTTGACTTGTCCTAGTCAATTTACTGGCTACAGAATATTCACTTTTTTGTGCGCCTTAATAGTCAGTACCGGACTTTCTTTTCGTGTCCAGTTAGTTTATAAAATACTAGCTTTTTGTCTTAGGTTTCTCACACAATATATTGGGTTTTACACTCTACTTTATGTCTTGTAAATATAGCCTATGTTAGCGAGGTATAATGAAGCATCCTATTGGTGAAAGAGTAATGCAAGGTCTTCCCATAGGTTTGAGTTTATTCCTTTCAAAGACCATAAATTTAAATCGTTTATTTTTAAACCTTTTAAGAAATTTTTACTTGACTTTTAAATATTTAGATGTACAATATTGCAAAATTTTCAACATTAAAGCAATGAAAAATTCTAAGCACTTGCTGCGTAAAATTACTTGTTTGAATATTTTTTCATTCTGTTTTTCTAAGAAAAGTTTTAAAGGTATAAATAAAATCGTTGGTAGGCAATTTAAAAAAACGTGGTTCAACGTGCTCTAAATGTAAAATAAAAATTAAATTCGACCGAAGTAATGTGTTATTGTTTTTCTTTATTGCGCGGTTACAATAAGTGACATTTAAAATGGCAGCATTATTTTAAAATTGGAATGAAGTATAGACTAAAGAACTACTACAGATATCTAGGAATTCACTTGATAATATAATTTTATACAACGATATTACATTACATGTAAAATCAATATAATGAACAATACATTAATAAAATAAACGATAAAGTAATAAACGGTTATATTTTCCACAAATGATCCGTGATTGCCGTCCGGACGGGGCGAGATAAATATCCGATTACTATGAATAACAAATGGATCCCGCCATGGATAACATGACGCGGCTAATGCGATCGTGTTTATTGGAACATTCCATATTGTCTTAAATAACAACATTTTGGATATTGTCTAAAAGTTAACTTTTTTTCGAGCGAGACAATGAACAGACAATGAATAACAAAACATGGATCTCGGAATGGACAACCCGACACAGATAATGCGGCTGTGTAGATTGGAATTTGGAACTTGGATGTTGTCTTAAAATTCTTACAACTCTACATATTATTATTACTGTCTAAAAGTTAACTTTTTTTCGAGCGAGACAATGAACAGACAATAAATAACAAAACATGGATCTCGGAATGGACAACCCGACTCAGATAATGCGGCTGTGTAGATTGGAATTTGGAACTTGGATGTTGTCTTAAAACTCTTACAACTCTACATATTATTATTGTCTAAAAGTCAACATTTTGCGAGCGAAACAATTAACAGACAATGAATAACAAAATATGGATCTCGGAATGGACAACCCGACACAGATAATGCGGCTGTGTAGATTGGAATTTGGAACTTGGATGTTGTCTTAAAACTTTTACAACTCTACATGTTATTATTGTCTAAAAGTCAACTTTTTTGTGAGCGAAACAATTAACAGACAATGAATAACAAAATATGGATCTCGGAATGGACAACCCGACACAGTTAATGCCGCTGTGTAGATTATAATTTGGAACTTGGATACTGTCTTAAAACTCATACAACTCTATATATTATTGTCTAAAAATCAACTTTTTTGTCATGGTACCTACATATTACGTTACCGATAATTTGTATTTTGGAGGTATTCTATACAATATATAGACAATGAATATCTTTTTAGGTAATATTTATCTAGGTATATAGGATATTAGATTATATAGACTGACAATAACTCATACACACATAACTATTATATTTGAGCAACGTACTATATGAATCATTTTTCAATTCGATACCACAAATATAAACTAACTTTTATGTTTTAATGTATAATAAAGTAAGTATTCACATCATCAGACATCTTAAATCAGTAATGAAGGAATTACCATCGTGATGATGTAATTAATATAATGCATATTAAACATTTACGTAACGAGCTGTTATTGGTTCTCAAAGGCATCAAAGGAATTTACCGTTTAAGCCAATTTCACGTATAATATTTATAGAAAACACTACAATAATTATAAACGAATTTGTATAAAAATCGTAATTTAAAAAAAAAGATATTATCTATTTACATCAAACACAAAACAAAAGTGGAAAGGAGTTTTAACAAAGCAAATTAAACGAGTAAAGTTGTATACTTGAGAATAAACGTATTACATATTCCAGAACGTGCAGTCTGTGTCAGACTTACATTTAAAGAAGCTGAAATAAAACAAAACGAGGACCACACCGCACACTAGAGATGAGCGTTAACGAACTTCGTTGAATAAACGAATATTGTTTTAACGATAACCGTTTAATAAATCAATTAGTTTAATCCTTCAACTTCATTAAAATTAACACTTAATATTCTGTAATTATTTTCGTTAATTATATTACCTACTTACAAATTATATCTGTATGAATAAGGTTAGGTAAATTCAGACCAAGTCGTCAGCAAATCTAAGATGGCTGAGGTATTTTCCTTCTATATATAGGCCACTCGTTTCCCAGTTTATTCTTCTTATTATAGACTCCAGGACAGCTATAAACAAATTTATATCATATAAAATCATATATATTTATATCATATAAAAATGAATTGCTGTTCGTTAGTCTGGCTAAAACTCGAGAACGGTGGAACCGATTCGGCTATTTTTTGTCTTGAAATATTCGTAGAAGTCCAGGGAAGGTTTGTATGCTCAACGAAGTATAGCTTACAAATCGGGATATTGAATAAGCTACAAAATGCTAGGTTCAATAAATCGGATTTGACTAATTGTTAAAATAATTGACACAGATTGATCGACGTTGACGTTTCGTTAACGAAAAAAAAAAACAGTTAACGATCTCTACCGCACACGCTCTTATTGTGTGGTCAAAAGGTCGCCTCGCCAGTTGCCAGCCAGTCGGCGCCATTGTTAACAATTCCTTTACCTCTTTCATTAAAGATACATTATCCCTTTTCTTCTTGTTTAGTTTGCAAATTCTCTCGCCGCTCTTTGTCTCATTTGGCTCTTATTTACGAGGTTTTTCATTTGAAACGTTTCTTTAATATTTAAACTTCGCATTGCCGGGTTTATAGCGATATACGCCCAAGGGCGGCTTAGCAAAAAATATGTCGAAATTTTCTTTTTCAAATTCAACCCGCCCCTCCCCAGAAATGTTTAATTGAGAATTCAAAGAGTTTAAGCCTTTTGATCATTTGGAGGTTCTTTTTACTTGTTATAATGTTAGTAAATTGTTTGTTTTGTTCAAATACTTTCAGACATAAGGGCTACTACTAATAGGTAAGCATAATTATTTTGGAAACGAAGTGAGGGTGCGGTGCACTCGTGTGTCACTAACAAGCCCTGTAGGGCTAATTAATAAAATTACAATTAATTTTACGTAGCAAATTGACTGATGATTTTGAATTATTATTATTCTCTATTAATTTAAACTTGAGGTCGCTATGTGGTCGATGTTCGACTATTTCATACTCATTTGTCCATTAATTTCGTAACTTTTCACGTTACATAACTATTTCATACTAATATTATAAAGCGGAAGAGTTTGTTTGTTTGTTTAAACGCGCTAATCTCAGGAACTATTGGTGCGATTTGAAAAATTATTTTTTAGTTGGATAGTCCATTTACAGAGGAAGGTTTTAGGCTATACCAATAGGAGCAAAGCGTCAATGAGAAATGTTGCAAAAACGGGGAAAATTTTTCACATTTGGGGATTTTCGTTGCGTGCGCTGCATAAACGGTTTAAGTCACTCAAAAACCACGCGAACGAAGTCGCGGGCACAGGTACTCTGTCAATAAAATTCTTTTAAAAGTATATCCAAAGTTTTGCTTCCCGTATTAATAAAACACCTATATATGTTTCCCGCTAATTCGTACGCGCGATACACATCGCGGGGAACCGTACATTTTGCTGCAGTAAAAAGTAGCACATGCGTATCCAGCATGTATAACTGTACTACCATACCAAATTTCATCAAAATAGGTTCAGTAATTTTTATATGAAAGAGTAACAAACTTCCATACTTACAAACTTTCGCGTTTTTATCAGTAGGAAGCAGGATTTATGATATTAGTAGGATTTAATACGTTTGCCTCTCTTCGACGTCTGTTTAAAAGTAAAATATTATAGTTTTCTTCAAAACCTTAATAGTTGGCAAATAGCTGTAGAATATAAAGGCTAATTATCACTTTGGGAGGTCGTTACGTGCGATTACATTGTAAAGTTTGAAGAGACGTAATTAAAACTTAAAAGTTGTATTATGGTTGAAGCGCAGCGCTGGGCGGGCGGCGGGGCGGGGGCGGCGCCCGACGAGAACTGTGCCAAGTGTCGGATTTTGGACGTGCCTCGCTTCGCAATGCATTCGCCGACCTTATAAGCTTACTTACAAAACTGAATTTTCTTTCACTGCCTTATATTAGTGGCCAAGTTTGCTTTGTTGTTTCCAAAAGTAAAAAAAAAAAACGTTTTTATACGGAGTACTATTTAGACTTAACACTGGTTCTCCTTCAGAGGAAATAGTCAGGATTCCCCCATACATTGTTTTCACTTGATTAGTATCAAGCTAATTTATCTTGAGTAGCTTCATTTTGATGAGACGTCCAATAATTTCTTGGACGGAACTCTCGATTGTGGTAGCTAACAGAGATAGCAAGGATTAAAAAAAATCTCAACTGTCGAGCGTAGGCCCGGGATAACGTACCACGCAATTTGTAGGACAATTATGTCTGTTGAATAATGCCCGTGCCCATTACTCTCATCCTTTACTCTCGTAGCCCAGTGGGACGGTAAACCGACACGACTGAGGCGGAGATCAGGCGCAGGACCGACTTTTCATATGCCCATCCGACGCATGGATCATCTTTCTTGTCAAACAATCAGGTGATCAGTCTGCATTGTCCTAACCAAACTTGAAAACAACATTTTTTGTTGTTCCAACGCGGGAATCGACCCCGAGTCGAAAGCTGGGGTCAAAACCACTAGACCACAAGGCGTTGTATATGGTGTATTTCCCCACTAACGAGCGTATATTTTGTTTCAGGTAAGTTCCAGCAGCGGTACAGACTATGTAAATATTCCACTAACTTCCTTTTTGACGGCGTCATCGGTATACTGAAACACTAAGGGTGTGTTTCACCAAGCAATGTTAAAGTTAACGCCATGTTAAAGTACCATGCCTTCTCATTCATTGACAGGAAATACGAAAGGGATAACATGATATTTTACGAAGGATTAACTTTAACATTGCTTGGTGAAACACGCCCTTAGTAAGGTTAATAGTCCTCTAGTTACACGATGTCACTGTCACTGTTTGACGGATGTACTAGAAGTACTTAATTTAACTATCGTTTCAGTTCAGCCGTTTAAATATTTAGCGGATCATTGAAGGTAGGCCACATTCCATAGCTCGACGACTAATTAAGATCAGTTTGACAGCCTCTTATCGATTGTTCTACTATTATACACATACAGCCTGACTGATGAGACATGTGCAATACTTACGGAGAGTACTCGGTACTCGATTCCCATTAGAAATATGTAATAAAATTAGGTACTTAATTTTTTACCAAATTTTCCTTTACATAAATGAATCATGGATACTATGAAAATTACGCGGCTAGGCAAGTATGCATACCTATGTAGCCGGTGCGGCACCCCGGCGGCGGCGTGCGACATCAACGTAGGTAGTACGGGCGCGAGTAGAGAACCGTATGTCAAATCCCATATATTTTTGTTTTGGAATTTCGTAAGTGATAAAGGCGAATGTAGAATGAGGATTCTATTCCATAATTTTCCTTCATTATTCCGCTAGACCAAAGTCCAGGCACAGTGGAGAAAAGTGTGTCGAAATGACTTGCGCAAGACAATCGCGAAAAGCGATAATTATAGTAAAAAGTAAATATATATATATTTAATTTTTACTATAATTTCGTTTTAATTTAAAGCATATTGGTTTCGTTTTATAGTTTTAAATATTGTTTTCTATTTGGACATCTTGATGACACTCGATGTTTTAATATATTAAGATGTTGGTTATACAATTAATCTTCTTCTTTCTTTATATGTATGTATATAAAAACGAACAGCAATTCATAGCTGTTCGTTTGTCTTGCTAAAACTTGAGAACGGCTGAACCGATTCGGTTATTTTTACTCTTGAAATATTCGTGAGAAAATACTGTTTGTATGCTCAACGTAGTGGGCATGGGTCAGCTAGTATTGTATAACGTATTTTGTGTTTTCAAAGTATGTATTAGCTGTTGATTGGTCCTTAAAAAAACCACGCCACTGGTGTGTGATGTCAATTTTGCAGTAACTCGCATTAAAACCGCGTGCATGAATTTTGTTTTGCTCATGTTAAACGTGTTTGTAATCAATATTGACTTAAATCAAATATTATTAGATATACATTACCTAATTAACGTTGTGTGTAGAGATTAACCCTGGGAATACAAGCTGAGCCGTACTCTATATTATACAGGGTTTTGTCCTTCGAGATAATCTAGTTTTCAAACATAAACCTCACCTTAGATTAGGTTTAATAATTAATTAGTAATTGCCAGCGTTGACTAGGAAATTACGAATACTCCCAATCCATTACACCGGGTTTCCGAGGCGAATTTGTCGGCAGTTTATCTATTCATTAGCGGTATTAGTTTGATATATTTTAAGCTAGCATAGCTTCTATCGCGGGCCTTGAGCGTGGAGACCGATTCCAGAAATTCCGTAACGAAAATAACCTAACACCCTCCACTCCGACCGGCATAGCGGTGATTTTTTACCGTTTGTCGCATCTATAACACGTGATTACTACTGATGGTGCTGACTGCTGACCCACAACAAAAAGAAAAAAAAACACGTAAAATGATTTTTTTATCAAATAATTACTAGTAATTAGCATTTGGTCATTTCAAAGTTAAATGAAACTTCCATATATCTAAAATTTGAGAAAAAATCATCTAGTCACTATTAGACGTATTTATCATGTGTTTTTTTAATTCGGCGCCAGTTGACAGGCTTCAGAAAGCGGACATTAACCTTACTAGCCAAAGCTCAACAAGTAATGATAAAATAAGTAATAGAGAAACAATTTGTTGACGACCTCCGTAGCCCAGTGGTTCAGCGCGTTGGTGCTCTATCGAGAGGTTGCGGGTTCGAATCCCGCCGAGGGCACAAAAAGTTTTCAATGTTCCTGGGTCATGGATTGTATTAACATAATAAAAATCTTAAATATGTGTAATGTGAGTAGTAAAATAAAGTAAAATATAATTTATTTCTGTTGTCTGGTATCTGTAACACAAGTTCTTCGGATAATTAGCACAGGGCCAGAGGGCCAGAGGGCGTCTATAGATAAAATAATCATGCGAAAAAAACTATTAAATTAAAAACTAATACAGTGTATTGTGTATCTGAATTCTTATATCATTTACTAACATAAAATACTCTGTAAACTGTTCGGGTCAGCGGTGATATAAAATGTAATTATTGAAGTTGGAGACTGTTTTTACTTTTTTACATTCGAAATATTCCTTTGTCCTCATGTCCTTTCAGAATGAAACAATTCCTGGCGTAGGAATGTTTGTACTCATCATGTGTCAAATCATGTGGGTAAAAGTTGCGGCGTTTTAATTAAAATTAAACTCATTTTTGGCAGATGGGTGAGGCATTGTCGTAACTCGAGCGAGGCATGTGACAGCCAATGTATAAACACGTATATGTCGCAGTCATCTGGTTCAATCTGCTTATTTGATTAAATGACTAGCGCGGTCATCGAATGGCGTTTATTTCATGTTTTACCCCTAGATTTTCATTCCATACTATTATAATATACTGTGTGTAAAAAGAACAGTCACTATAACTTTGAGATACGATTATAGGTACTACCTGTCCTCATTTTAAAAATGTATTTTTTTGTCAAAATCAAAAAATAATTAACATTACCTACTTATTTTTTGTAGCAAGAATAATGTAAAAGCAAAAAAAATGTATTTTTGTAAAAAAATACATTTCTAGAATGAGAAAAGGTAGTATAATCATATCCTAAAGTTATAGCCACTGTTCTTTTTACACATTTTATATTAGTTATAAATATTAAAAAAAATTAAATATTAAAAAAAATACGGGACGTTTTTATATTTCCAGGTTAGACATAACATTAGTATATATAATAATATATTTTTTTCTTGCTAAGTATTAGCTGTATTTTGTAACTATTTTGTAATCTAATTAGTTATAGTAAATTTGTAGACTTAACATGCTTTTATTGCAATAAACATTTTTAAATAACCATCGAGTGATCATTGAAGTATACAAAACATTGAACTAAGTGGGCTCGTAACTATAATATTTCGAATTTCGAATGGAATTTTACTGAATGAGCGGTTTTTATTTTGACAGTTCTACTAGTTTCAGAAAACTGCTGATAGATGGCATTAAACCTAAGTAATATGTCAAGTCCTGTGTAAAATGTCAATTTCCGCTTTGTTTTTTATTTGTTTACCTTTCAACTTTCTTTCTTTCACTTGCAATAGTTTATTATTTATTAATTGTGCCCTGAGAACTAAACTAAACATGGCTAGTCCATGCGCAGTACAATTTTGTAAAAATATAGGTAACCACCGCTTTCCCCAAGATGAAACTCGGAGATCAAGATGGATAGAGGCTATCAAACATATAAAAACAGATTAACTATAAGAAAAAAATCCTTCATATTATGTTCAACTCACTTTACGCCAGCAGATTTCATCTCTCCGTCATCACATTTGGCAAGAGCCCCAAGAGGTAAAATATTTATCTTAGCGTCGAGTCGAAAATACTCGGCAGCAGGCTGAAATTTGGCATGTATATTTCTTAGAATCTAAGTATAGGGGAGTACTAAACAAGAACTTCCCGAAATCCCTATGGAAAAGGGAGAAAAGTGTGATTAATTATATTTGTTTCAAAAATCAAAGATATCGAAGCCAGAGAGCTATAATGTATGTAGGTTTCCTTGGAAGTGTAGGAGATCACTAAGAAATAAATTTGAAAGGATTATTTTTGTGTACGAAACAGCATCTGGCAACTTATTAACCACTTTTTTGACATACTACATTATGCAAGCGCCATCTTACGGTAGTCTCTGTACCTAAAAGTGACACTTCGAAAACCCCTCATTCAACAAGATTACATAACACGCATTAAAATTGATTCCATTATATCAAAATACTCGTACGCATCTCATTGCAAAACAATAATATTGTTACAATACCTATACATTTGGTGAATAACAATAGATTGATGAGTTATTAAAATAATTTTAGTTTGATAATATTTATACAGAGTGATACATGGTTCATCAAGCCGAATATAGTGTAAAGAGAAGGACACGTAGAGCATTTTTTGTTTTGGCACCTCATATTAATTACTTATCGTAACGCGACAAATCACGATTAAAAATATGAAGATCTTTCTCTTTTTCTGAAGAGAAAAGTCACAAAACAGATGAGTTTCAATCCTGGTCAGGTCTTAGGTAAATGACCAGTGCGTTCGTGTGTATAGACTAGGAGCCAGCGAGCATAGCATAAGATTGTCTCTTTGTGGTCATTAATGTCTAAAAACTTTACATTTCTTTTGAGTTCTATTATGTAATTTATATGAGGTGCCAAAATAAAAAATGCTCTACACGTCATTCTTCTTACACTATACTCATCTTAATATATGAACCATGAATCACTCTGTTTATAAAACTTTAACCAAATTTATTTATGAGTAGATTTAAACGCTACATTAAACACAATTGTCCTAAATTGTTAAATGCATGATACAAATCGATACATACTTACTCAATCTCGTATTTGCAGAAATTATTTGACGCCAAAAAGACCCGTATTTCTAGTGTAAGAAAAATCAAATTTCTATCAAATCTTTGTTGCAGATACGAGGTTGTGTGTATGTGTCACTTGAATGTATGAAGTTTTAAAATAATTCCGTTAGCAACTCGCTAGTCCACACTGGCAGTTTTTTTTATAAAAAATATAGTTCTGCTATGTTTGAATAAAAATTCACCAAGATTTATCGAACATTTTAATTTTAAAAGACTTCGCTCCCGACCCGGGCAAAAAGCGTCACGGACGCGTCGCGGACAAACTCCTAACAAAATAAATATTTCGCTGATTCCCGTCCAAATTTGCAAGTCTGCCAAGAATATTCGTACCAAATCGTTTTCCTATAATTGGAGTAGGTATGTGAATGTATTCAGTGGCATCGAACTGGGCCCATCGCGGGCCTTATTAAACTGCTTTATGACTACGCACCTCAAAATTTAATCTTCTTACGGCATACCTGTTACTTATGGTTTATGTTTTAAGGACTGAGAAGATTTCATGGAGCCATATCTCCAGGAGTACGCATAACACAATAATATACGCTTAAAATATAATATATCTACTATCTGACCCGTGCCCACTTCGTTGAGCATGGAAACCGTTTAAACCTTCCCGGGACTTCCACGAATATTTCAAGACCAAAAATAGCCGAATCAGTTCAGCTGATCTCGAGTTTTAGCGAGACTAACGAACAGCAATTGATTATTATATAGCATATATTACTCAGTGATAATGTAGCTTTCTAATGAAAAAGAATTATTAAAATCGGTCCAGTACTTTTTGAGTTTAGTCCTTAGTTGTAACATACAAAAATACAAATCTTTCCTCTTTATAATATTAGTGTAGATGTAGATAACATCGCCTAAACATTACGTTTTACGATACGGACAAAAACATAGCTCTGAATAAAATATTCGTTTCGAAGCGGACAATAGTATCTAGAATCTACTGTGGTTTTAGTTTCAAGTAATAAAAATAGTGCCGTTTCTATTACATTATGGTGTTACCAAAATCAGCTAGATACAATTGGTATAGCCCAAGAGATTTTATGACAAGTTCATACATACTAGAATGCGAGAAGACTTTTCCCTCAACTTATTATATTACGGGGTGAGCTCGTTGTAGGAGTTACTTTGTACCATCATCAGGAAATAATAGGCCTCATAGGATGTACCGGTATGTTGTTTGAGAAATAACAAAGTTACCCGCTAAAGTATTCACACACTATATTGATGCAAACGGATTGATATCGAGACTTAGACATACCGGCAAACACGTGCGCTGCTAACGGTGTCCTCTTAAAAAGTGTCCAGACTCCAGTGGACAAGTTTCATCCATTGTTGTCAAAAGTGACATTTGTCAAATGAGCTGTCAACTGCCAATTGTCACCGAACTCGTCCAAGTTTTTTTATATTTATTTTGATAAAAAAAGCAACGTACAATTTAATAATTACGCACTAAAAAAACCACGTAGGGTTTAACAACAAGTGCTATCTGCTAGTTACAAGTTTACATCATATTATATATTTAAATATAACATCAAACGATTTAAAAGTGTTACAAGATTTTAGTAGGTAGTTAGGTTAGCGCATTATAATATTAAACTGTTTAAATTATTTAAAAACATATTTTAGGGGTTTTTCAATATTGTTCTGTAATAAGTCAGTTGCATACTAGACGAGAGAGACTAGATTCCGTTCTCCGACATATACAGGCAATATTAATGAGTGAAAATACTTTAGGAAGTGTATGGGTGCCGTATGTAGAGTTCACTGTGAAAGTACCAGCGCTAAAAGAGTTACTTTTTTATTATTATTGAATAAGCAAATTTATGATGTTGGCGCATTTCTCATAGAAACATGAAAATCAGAAGTAAGTGTTTCAGCGCTGGTACTTTCACATTATGTCATAGATATTCGGCTTATACACAACATAAAGTATTTCACTCATTTATTTCACACCTTGTATAATGGACTTCTTTCTCTATCAATGGTTTACTCTGTTCCGATTGTATTTGATCTAAATTTATGCAGATTAATGGAAGTCGACTAAACTAATGATGATATTAATATTTATCTTCATTACGCGGGCAATCGGTGACATTTCAATTGGAATCATTGCAGCCAGGCCATAATCAGCTTTTTTTACACTTATTTCACATTGAATCGAAACGGAGTATATCCTTATTTATAAATAAAAATCACTCGATTCAAGTGTTACAAAGTATTTCTTTTTTTAAAAGCAAAGTTTTGGCAAAACTCTTAAAACATTATAATCCCTAAGCCGCTAACTTTTAGAATAAGTAATGTTGCTTAGAAGATACTGTATATTTAAAATACCTCTTCCGAATATTGTGGATGGTTTACCTTTTTGTAAGTTCGTAAATTATTAAGGCGACCCTCAGGAGAATTTGTCAACCGCTCTTATAGACATAAGACAAGCGCCTATAGAATAAATTGGCCCGCTGCGGTCAAACTTTTTCAATATTTTACCGAAGTATTAAGCACCCAATTATACTAAAATATTACACAAAACAACATTTTAAGGTTTATCAGTCATTTATAAAAAAAATATCGCGGTCTAATTGTATACAACACGTAATTCTATTGTAATCTCTGATCTATTATTAGGACCATTGTTTCGAATTTACTAAAAACGAAACTCGTAATCGAAAATTCGATAGATAGCATTATTAGGATTTAGCGTATTAATATTTTTTTAAGTTCAGACCTAAATAACTCTTTACAGATTTAATTTTGGAGTCCCAAATAGACACAATATGATTTATAATTGTTTATTATCTTTTAATGACTGTAGGTAACAGAGATAATATAGTACTTTCTGTGAAAGAAGTCCCACAGTAACCAATAATACTGCCTCCCACTCTCGTAGCCTAGTGGGATGGATACCGACACGACGGGCGAGAGAACAGGCGCAGGACCCAATTTTTACATGCCTATCCGACGCATGGATCATCTTTCTTGTCAGATAATCAGGTGATCGACCTGCATTGAGACTAAACTTGAAAACAAGATATTTTTTGTTCCAACGCGAGAATCGAACCCACGACCTCCGGGTCGAGAGCGAAGCTCTGAACCACTACACAACGGGGGAGTTCCACATATATTTAGATATTATTTAGTTTAGAAGAACTTAATAATATGTAAATATGTGTGGAGGTCAGTACTTATTTAACTAAGTTTTTTTTTAATTAACCGTACATTAAAACCGTCAGATTTAAGTGAAAACTTTTATCCTTCTTTCTTTAAGGAATCTTATAGGCTTGGTTGATTTAACGCTTCGCCGCGCGACACATCGCGTCTAGGGGAAGAACTCTATATAATATACTAGCTGTGCCCGCGACTTCGTTCGCTTGGTTTTTGTGTGACTTAAACCGCACGCAACGAAAGTCCCTAAATATGAATAACTTTCCCCGTTTTTGCAACATTTCTCACTGACGCTTCGTAATGCTATATAAAGCCTTCCTCTACAAATGTACTATCCAACAAAAAAATAATTTTTCAAATCGGACAAGTAGTTCCTGAGATTAGCACGTTTAAACGTACAAACTCTTCCGCTTTATAATATTAGTATAGATATACAAGGTGTAAATTTCAGTCACAAGTAATATTACCTTTTTAACCGTCTTCCAAAAAAAAACATATTATATACGGTCGAATTGAGGAACCTCTCTTCCTTTTTTAACCGACTTCAAAAAAAGGAGGAGATTCTGAATTCGGCTTGATTTTTTTATGTATGTACACCGATTACTCTGAGGTTAATGATCCGATTTGAGTGATTCTTTTTTTATTCAACGCAGAATAACTGTTATTTGGTCCCATAAAAACTTTACATAGTTTGACGCTGCAGTTTTTAGCCTATATTGTTCTTATATTTATTACTATGTATATATAGTATTAACACTACACTGTCCCGGGAAACCACAAAGAAAATCATCGTTAAAACTTTTACGCCTCGGTACTTAGCGTCAAAATACCGACATAAGCCTCTTACAAAATGTAAACTAATTTCCAATAAAATAATCATTTCAAGCACGTTAAACAAACACGGGTGAGCGGGCACGGGTAGCGGGGCACGGGTAGCGGGTAGCGGGTAGTGGGTAGCCGGTAGCAGGTAGGCGCGGTGACACCGGGGTATCGTGTTCACGCTCGGTTGGACAACACCCGCATACTACTTGTGTGTTTAACCTCAAGAAATTAATGATACCGATCCTTCTATAACGGGTTAGCGATAGTTTATCATGTACGCGAAGCAAAACTTCCAGTATAGTTTTACGAGAATTGTGTATTTGGGTATATTACAGTTAATGTGGAGGTATGATTAAAATAAAAAGTTAAGACCCTAAAATTGTTACTCAACTAGTGTGACTGATGTACTTTTAATAAAATTTTGAAGTGTCAACTTCTTTAGATGAGTATACAAATCGCGTCAGGACACGTGACCTGATCAAAATTTCGTAAGACGGGAGGCGCGGCGTAGGATTAGTATTCCCTTATCTTTCTCCTGCTGTTTCGTTTTTCACTTCTTCTGGCACTCCCTAAGTGCAACCCGTTTCTATAACACGTTGACGTTTTTCATCCTGTTACAATACAAAAAAACCCTTATAGGTAAAGCAAAAAAAACCTTACAACGTTCTCACTAAAATACTTAAATATTATATGAAGGGCTCGTTATATTAATTAGCTTATCACTTTATGGACGAGTACTCATTACTGTCTGATCTATCACTGTCCAAACACCTATCTATGACAAGCCATACAAATAATACTAATTAGTATAACTTATCATACGGGCGATAAGACTATTCTTGTAGGAATATATAACTTATGGAGCGTAAAACCACGGACTATTTTTTGTCATGGACAATTAATCGGGCCGATTAATTAATCGGGGCGATTTTTCTTCCATATTATTTCTGACCGATTTTGTCGTATGATTGTATGACGTGTGCTTTGGAATACAATCAGTTCTATCTATTACCCTTTTAAGCTATTGCATTAGCTTCTATCGCAAGCCTTAAGCGAGGAGACCGAATCCAGTAATTTCGTAACAAAAAAAACCTAACTCCGACCGGCACACCGGTAATACTTTTTATTGCCATCTATCGATGAATAGCAGAACTTTTAATGACTTTTTTTAAATATCACGCTTGTCTCTTTAGTTCAGCAACTAGAGACAAAAAAATGCAATGCAATAGCTTAACCGCGGCAGTCCCCGAGTGCCACACGTCTTTTTTTTCTATCTGTTACCTACAAAAAGTCGGTTAGAAAAAGGACCTTTACCGTGGGAGGGCAGAAGAAGCGACAACAATATTTTCTAAGCAAATTTTCCTTATTGCAATCCTTGAATGAAGTGGATTGGCCGTTCAAAAGCGTGTCACGTTTTCATAAAATCATGAAATTTCATGAAATCTTTTGTCCGAGCGATAAAAAATATGTTGAACACTTAAACGTAATTATGATATAATACTCCAGAGTTAAATAATTTGAGTGTCATTTTATACAAAATAATAAAAGCTTTTAAAAATTATAATATGATTCTCCACACCCTTTTACGTATAAACTTAATAATAATAATATCTATTTTTTCGTTTCGACGCTTCACACCACGTCAATCTGGCCCCGTGCTAAGTATCCGCAGAACTTGTACCAGACAAAGAAAACATATTTAAAACTTTTTATACTATACACATATTTAAGATGCTTATTATATTAGACACAAATTTAACATTTCAAACTTTTTGTTCCCTCGGCGGAATTCGAACCCGCGAACTCTCGTTCGAGCACCAATGCGCTCAACCACTGCGCTACGACCTCCGTCGTCAACTTAGTCTAATTTCATACTCCATTTGCACGATTCTAGTAAAATATAGGTAATAAGAGTTTTTGCTTATAATGATGAACATAATGGACGCCAGTTGCTTCACGCATGATAGATGATCAAAAGTCAACAGAATCTGTGTTGCCAGCATCAAACTGTAATGAAGTTATTATGTTATCATGTTGGTATTAATTATGAAAGCTGTTTATTCTAACTCGCAACTTGATGGCTACGATTTGCCTGTTGATTATGTATAATGTACCCACAAAACATCTATCTATTTAGTATTTACCACCTTTAATAAGGTATTATATACAATGTTTTGGGTCGATGTTGTCTGTCAGATAATACTGAATGCATGTACAGATGTACAGGCTATAATATTAATAAGTGATAATACTTTAGAGTGTGTATGGGTCCCATATATAGAGTTAACTGTGAAAGTACCAGCGCTGAAAGAGGTACTTTTTTAAATTATTGTATAGGAAAATTTATGATGTTGGTGCATTTCTCATAGGAACATGAAAATCAAAAGTAAGTCCTTCAGCGCTTGTACTTTTACAGTAAACTCTACATAGGAGGCACGTACACATTAATCCTAAAGCAGTATCACTCATTTATTTTACACCTTGTACCTAGAATGCCGACACAAATGTAACGCGACGTGGTGTCGAACCACGGCTCACCAGTTGCCTACTGACAGGGCAGTAGTTACTTAGTAACACGCACTAGGATAAGTTTCAGTGAATATAGATTGAGTTTGAGAATTTTATCCTTTAATCAAGTCAGTCAAGTTTAACAGAGTGGACAGTTAACATGGGTATGGATGGGTATGAGATAAGGACATAAGTATACTCTACCCCAAAAGTATTTAAATATTTTTATTAGTAACAAAAGGTGTGGGATTAGAATCATTTTTAAATATCGTTTGGAATTATGCAAAACTAAACATCTAAGGACACAGTATGTAATAATCTAAGGTTTAGGAGATGAGGAGAGGAGATTAGAAATGACAATGTTTTCTTTTATAGTTATTGTAAATAAATATTTTAAATTATAATACGTAACATTTATTTCTTTCGCATATTTTTATACTGACAAATATTGTAACCAAGGCAACTGGGCAAGGCATGGCAATTGGTGTAATATATATCCATAGAAATAGGATATGCTTTAGTTATTAATCTGAGTATCAATAGTTTTAATAGAACTTACAGTTTTTTTTTTAGTTTTATTCAAAGAATTAAAAATGTAGTTAACTAATTATTTTTCTGAACAATCCTTTGTAAATATTTGAAATAAGGAGTGTACATTTGTAGCGAATTAAATCTGAATTAGCTATCACACAAACGAAGTCGCGAGTAAGTAGTAACATTAAGCTACATTGTTTATCGTGGAGCATACTTGAAATATATACGTAGTTCCATAACTTATAACTTGATATTTCATGTTGCCAAATTAAAATAATGGGGATGTGATAAGCGAACACTAGATACAGTGAGATGAATGAACCGCCCGAGCTGATGGAAGCCAAAAGCTCATTTCGTAACAGCTGCTCTCATATTTTACACTCTCCAAAATCTTAGGCTTAACTCACATTGGAGTAGAAGCGTTGCGGCGCGTCAATTTTCTACTATTCACTTGAAAAACGTAAGTCGTGTCGACGCTCGGTATAGTACGTCCGAGATAAATTTAACCTAAACGTAAACAAACCCGTCTATATCACAACCAAAGATTAGTCAGTGATGCCAATTGGCCAATATTATTACAATGATTTTTGTTTGCTATGAATCCATAGACTATAGGATTATATTCTACAATCTGCAGTGTCAAAATGGCGTATTTTTTCTGTGAAAGATTTTCATTTGATGTTTAAACATATTAATTATTGATTAATTGTTATAAAATGTGTTGGATAATGAAGTGTAATCCTTTAATATACCTGTGAAAGTTTTGATAAGTGTGCACAATAAGTGAATAAGTGAAAATTTCGATGTTTTCGATTTGTTGCCTTCAGGTTAAATTTATCACGGACGAACTATTATACATAATATAGTACCGTGCGTCACAGGCTATAATATTTAATGAGTGATAATACTCTACGGGGTGTATGAGTCCCGTATATAGAGTTTACTGAGAAAGTACCAGCGCTGAAAGAGGTTTTTTTAATTATTGTTGTGGCATTTCTCATACAAACATGAATGTCAAAAGTAAGTCTTTGAGCGCTGGTACTTTTACAGTATATTCTACATAGGAGGCATATAAGCACTCTAAAGTATTATCACTCATTTATTTTGCACCTTGTATATGTATAATTATAATTTGTACCACAATAATTGGCAAATGGAATATGCTATGTGGGGACGCATAAAATTAATTAATCTCTATTAAAAATAATCAGCATCTCTATGCTGATTATTTTTTAATCATACTGTAAACTTTACACGGATGTAAACCTTGTAAACTTGGACCAATCGTGCTGCCTAAATAATATTATACAAGCGAGCGTCCCCGTCTTCGTTTTTTAACCATGACATTATCGATCATACAAATTTGTACCTTAATAATAGGTATAAGAATAGAAATAATATATACCTATTATTTTATCATACGGATTTTTAATTTTCAACTCTTCAAATATTTTATTTATATTACACGTATATTAATATTGTTGATCAGTGGACATATTATTGTCTTCTATATCTAATAATATATATTTTGTATTGTATAAATACAAGTGTCAAATTTGCCTAAGTCTACTTTTTTCGCTATAAGTAAGAACCTGTAATTGGCGTTTTTATTTTTATACATATGCTAACCTTTAATTCATAAAGTGTTGGCTTTCCAAAATAATAAAATAAAAAATTATATCTTGAGTGAAAAACTCAACTATGCGCCAATGTGAGTTGATCCTTAAACTTACCTGCCCAAATATCCTTTATTGCAAGGAGTTAAAGTTCAATTTAAGCACTTAGCTTGCCTTCTAGATAGCTAAACTAGTTACTCATTATGCATGCGAGGGTAAAAATAATGGGGATCGTTTCTAAAAATCAAGCCAAGTGTGAGTCGGGCTCGCGTACCGAGGGTTCCGTACAAACCTGCTAATATAGAAGTTTATTGAGCTCGGGCTGTATCTCAAAAATCGCGACAGCTAGGCCGCTGAATTTTTCACAATGTTTATATCTGTTGCCGGTATAATGGTAAAAACTACAGGTCCCATTTAATTTTTATGAGACCAAATGGCAGCTATTCAGATCATTAATCTCAACGTAATCGGCATATATGAAAAACTGGCCGAATTCAGAAGCCTCCCCCTTTTTTGGAAGTCAGTTAAAAATAAAATAAAATAAGGAGGACTTACGTTATACGATACGATACGACGGACTACGGACCAATATTGTTTTCTTGTGTTTTGTATTAACCCCTTGTGCGCAAGTTAAACTCGAACATGGCCAGTTTTTATTACTTTTATCCTTTTGAGGCACGGGAACCCTAAAAATAGTACATCGCCGCGTGGTTTATGGGTAAATAATTGTTTTTATCTCTACCGGCGATTAGCGATATGCAAATCGCAAAGGAAATTACTTGTCGTCTCACGCTCGTCTAGTATTTGCTACAAAATTATACACAACGTGTAATATAACTGAGCAAAGCCTCCGTGGTGTAGTGGTTCAGAGCAGGGCTTGAAAGCGGTACAGATATATAAATAATATAAAGGTATTAATACCGGTACTAAATTACGATATCGCTTTAATTTAAAGGTTCAAAACGGTTGAAATTCATCATTGCGGTATCGCAAAATAACGAAATATACCTTTATTCTTTTACGTTATGGTTATACCTCATTATCGTTATATTTTGTCGCTACCGTAACCGAAATCATTTCGGTACCGAAAAAATTCAGAGGAACGTCGCACACACTGACGCGGCGCGGCGTTGTCAATTCGAAACTTTACACAAGCTCAAGACCTACTAATAAAACCGTTATTTTACATAAAAATCAATATTTTTTCACAAACCTAAATCAGGTATCTGAAAAAATATTGATACTATAATTTTGCGGTACCGAAATAATAGCGGTAGGTACCGTTATATAAGGATACCATAAATTAAAGGTATGACGTCATACCGTTTACCGTTTTTACCGATATTTTTCGATTATTCAAGCCCACTTCAGAGCTTCGCTCTCAACCCGGTCGTGGGTTCGATTCCCGCGTTGGAATAACAATAAGGTTGTTTTCAAGTTTGGTTAGGACAATGCAGGCAGATCGCCTGATTGTCTGACAAGAAAGATGATCCATGCGTCGGATGGACATTTAAAAACTCGGTTAATATAACTGAGTGATTAAAATTTAATGGTATAACATATTACAAGCCCATGGAAAATAAATATCTGTAAAATGAATGAACGATAACGCTTAGAAGGCTGTTTCTGTATCATAAAATAACTCTGAGCGCTATGCCGACATTAGGCAGTTAAGTCGAGGTTAAGTATTTTCCTAATTTATCCCCCCTGGACTCAGACGACGCCAGGCAAGGTATCCAACTTTACCTACAGTTCAACCTGTAGATATTTTCGCTTTGGAACATTCTGGGCGCATACGAGCGAACAATCCGAGTTATCCCAAACTTTAAACTCGAACAGCAGGCTTACTCCCGACACAATTGAGAATCGAATCAGTTCGATCTCAACGGCTTGTGGTATTTTATTTGACGGATTACTTTAAAACTGACCAGGATCAAGAAAATCGTTAGATCGTAACTTTTTGCTCTCCCGACCATATCAATCGACTGAGAATCGAAATAAACCAACGTCAATATATTCGGGAGTACGCGGCACGAACGATTCTGAATAAAAACCGAATCAGTTCGGAGAGTAAGGCTGCGTTTCCACTGACGCGGAGTGGGGCGGAGAGGAGCTTGCGGTGCCCGAATCGACCAATCACTATGCTCGAAATCTCCGCTCCGTTTCCACGTCAATTTGGGCACCGCTAAGCTCTACTCCGCCCCGTTCCACGTCAGTGGAAACGCAGCCTAATGCCCCAGATCTCCGACATCCCCGCTGCCAAATTCCCAAATTATTACGTATTTCATCTTCGAATGCATTAAAATATTGACAATCAGCACAACCAAATTATTGCTGTTTAATTTAAACGGGCGATCGTGCCAGCCGTCGCCATCATTAAGACGACCTATTTATCATAGGTATTTACATTCGATTATGAGCGAGCACGGTGCCAAGTGCAGCCGCGCCCGGGCAGGGCTCCGGTCCCGTACCGCGGCACCTCACGGCGTCCACTCTGACCTACATCCGTTTGGCAGAGCTCACAATCGGTTCAACTTAATTGTCTCGACACTTCGAGCGGTCCTAACGATTGTGCCGCAGCCTAAGGGGGCATGTAGTCTGTAGTCTGTACCGCTTTCAAGTGCCTTTTAGCCGGATCCATTACGAGTCAATCGTAGCCGCTGAAAAATTATTCATAAAACAGATTTATTGTTCGAATTCGTTAGCGCCGTAACCCGCGCGGGGAAAAACACGACACAGTGTCTGGGCGCCGTGTTACGGACATATATAATGAAAGGGGGGATTACAATTTGCCTTTGTGACGGCGTCGTCCAATTACATTAATCTGGCGCACTCGTGCCGAGGCGCCGCAAGCTTGATTAAAAATTCTATTAGTTAAAAGGCAGATATCTTCTTAATAGATAAACCGCACGTAGCCCCACGTTAAGTGGAGTGGTGTCGTTAAATCAATTTGCTTTAGATTATAAGCCTTTTGTAGATTAGTCTTAGCACACGGAAAGATCTAGATAGTAATCTAGACGTATTAACATTTTGTAGCGCGGAGATAGGTAAAGTATTATGAATATTTAAATTCGTGTTCATATTTCATCCATGTAAAATATAATAACATTTTTATAGCTTTATTATAAGGAATATAATATTTATGCTCTTGTTTACATTGGCTTACAATTTATATACTATGGTTAAACGTACCAGTAGTTATAGTACTATTCTTTAAGAATGTTTTGCGTATGTTATGCGACACTCAACAGCTGAATCCGCGGTGAGTGTCAAGGTTCGAAGTTCACAGTATGGGATACGAAGTTATTCTTAGAGAATAGCAGTACAGAGCCCTTGTTAAATATCGCTATTGTCACTTACGAAGTTCGAAAACAAAAATATATGGGATTGGACATAAGGTTCGCTAAATGATAAGCGAAGTCCAATCCCATACATTTTGTTTTCGATTTCCTTTTATTTTAAAATAAATTTGTATAATTTACATTAATAATATGATGACATACATTATATTAATTTGTAATTAAGCTCTATATTTATCAATTGGAGATAAAATTATAGTTTAAATAAAAAAAAATCGAACACAGTGTTTGAGTACAGTCGTCGAGAGACATGGTGTATCACTTTTCAATCTTATTACAAAGGCAGAAGGTTGAAAATTGACTTGTTTTTTAATTGGTCCGTCGTCGCACATTCACACGCAACGCAGCTGTGTAGTCATAATCGACGACAATTTATCTGACAAGAAATTGCAACAGCAAACGACGAAAGACAAATCGTAACGTTTTATAATGACGGTCGCTGCACAGTTTGATACTTTACTACTGCACAGTTTATTTTTTATTTTTTTATTTAAGGACCAATTAACAGCAAATACATAATTTTAAAATGCTAAATTTGTTAAATTATTACAATTTTTTGTAAAGCCAACAACATTAGTCTCAGCTTTCAACAAAAACTTTACAAATAAGAACATCGAGAGTCATGATGATGTCCGAAAAGAAAACATTTAAACCTATAAACAATAGCAATATGATTTAAACAAATAACAATACCAGTATGCCATAAAACAAATTTACAAAAATCTTGAACTGTATCGACGGTTAAAAGATAGGGCTTATTCATCAAAAACTAAATTAAACGGGAGAGCATTCAAAGTTTTAAAATTCTGAAAAAT
Organism: Celastrina argiolus; assembly: GCA_905187575.2. Lineage (NCBI taxonomy): Eukaryota > Metazoa > Arthropoda > Insecta > Lepidoptera > Lycaenidae > Celastrina > Celastrina argiolus. The sequence continues at coordinate 12,923,338 of LR994599.1, read as the reverse complement.
GAACTTGGCGTGAATGTTTGTTTGACGTAACATTTAATTAACAGTTCCTACGATTGCCAGCCAATTATTTTTGGCGCTAGCGAGCAATAACACAATTTTTTTGACATTCAGCAATGCTATTTTTGCTAATCCCTTTTTTTGACATAATCAGTCGAGAGTTTACACCGTTTTATCGCTACGATATCGTGCGGTACGATATATCATAAGATGTGAAGCGCGCATGGATACATACAAGTTGTAAACAGTGCAGATATTTTTTAACATTTACCTTACAATTATTACTCATTTTGCTCATGAAAAAGAGCAAATAATTATATTTATTACAATTTTCATTGTTGGCTTTGTGTTTCCATTATCTGTTTCTTTTGTTTCAGTAATGGAAAGTAGGTTAATGATTAAAATGATGACGGAAATTTAAATTTTAAATTATTATCTATATCAAACGAAACAGCGTTAAAATTCAATTTTATTTTATTAAGGTTTACTAGCGCCAGTCTGGATTAAATTAATATCCCAGTGTTAAATGTACACTTTAACCCAGAGCTTTTTGGTGCATGTAGGTGTAAATAATATGCCCATAAATAATAATTAATGTTGTTAACTATATGAATTAACAATCCACAATAATATGCAAACGACTAATATATTATTATACTTTAATATTATACATACATTAAACATTAAGATGTTACTTGCCTTTTATTTGCAAATAAAACGTCACACTGTCGAAAGACTACATTTATTCATGTGAGCAATAAAGATAACAGACACAGAATAGACAATAAGTTTATTCCTATTGTGTTATGATAATCTTATTCATATACGGAGTTACGGAATATTATTCCCGAATATCTAAACGAGTGTTATTTTACTAAATGAAATAAAGAAATAATAATGATCAAATGACGAACTCTGTAGCCCAGTGGTTGAGACCTTCGGTGCTCAAGCTGGAGGTCGCGGGTTCAAACGGAGTTTTCTGCGTTTCTGAGTGATGTGTATCAAATTATGATGAATATGTTAAATATGTGAATAGTATAAAAGTAGTTATTCATTTTTTATTTTATTTATCGCTCCTTAGTGATTCGCCACAGTCAGAGTGGTATCCGTTGTTGCATAATACTATCTATGTATTAAAACAATGTCATGTCAACGTCACATTGACATAAAATGTGACGTATGACTGTGATGCATATCATCTATATCAGTCGGCCAAGAGAATACGTAAGAGTAGGAGCTATGTGACTAGCAATAAGATCTTATACATTATTAATATAGTAAAGTAACACCAATCAATGTCTATATCATTAGTATATATGAATATATAATAACATGAGTAGGTATGTATTGTTATTTATTTATTATTAGCCTAAACTGTCCCACTGTTGGGCAAAGGCCTCCCCCAGTGTCCTCCAGGTATTTCTTTCCTGCGCCACCGCTGGCCAGCCTGGGTGGTATGCGTCCAGCTCGTGCTGTTTCCGTGGATACGGAGCGGAGATTTCGAGCATAGTGATTGGTCATGCTCCTCTCCGCCCCGCTCCGCGTCAGTGCAAACGCAGCCTAATACGAGTACTCGTATGTTATTCGTTCTGTATAAAGTTTTTACATGCAATATTTATTTTAGCAATTATTCTAGCTAGTGTTCAGTCGTTCAGTAAACAGACAGCTTTCAATGTATATTCCTATTAAATGTGAAATACGAGTAAAATTTAAATGTTTTCTTAATCTCACTGCTTCCAAGTTTCGCGAACTACAAACATAAAGTATATTGTGTAGAATAAAATATTTCAGATCAAACAACAAAACACTCTAGATATTTCTAGACCTCTCAAATATTTACATGATAAGAAAGATATGAAAATGGTTGCTTTAAAATCATCCGCGGAAAATGTAATCCCAATTAGGGTTGCCAGTGTTTGGCAACATTAAAAATACATATTATTTTCATCGCTTATTTAACTTTTGAGCTGTTTTATATTTACTGTGCGTGACTCGATCATAACGCTGCATGAGGAAGTTAATGAGCCCTTCATTATAGAAAATAATTCAAATAAAAAAAAAACCCACGACTAAGCGTGTAACATTCCTATCACACCTAACAAATGACCTAATTCTCAGGCCTCGAACTTAGTTTTTACTATCGGTCTATCCCGTTCACGCAACTGAGATTTAGCGCGCGTGCGAGCGGGATATGCTAATATTCGAAACTAAGTAACACTCGACTGATATGCCTTTGCTGGGCATGGGATTATGTCCTGTAGTAGACGTCATTGCTGAAATTACGACAAAAACTTAATATATTTTTAATATTTTTAATATTTATATACTTACTATAGTTTTTGAGGAAAATCGTCGATTTACTTTCACAGCCCATCTATAAACCTACAACTTTTCAGTAGAGTAAAAAACTTAATAATTTTAGATTTTATTTTGGACATGGATTTTTATTTAAAAATGAGGTTCAGTTAAGTATTATGACTAGCTTGTATTAACTTAAAGTATATACAAATTAGCGCCTTCGTGGTCCGGTCGGTCCTGCGCCTATTCTCTCGACAGTCGTGTCGGTTTACCGTCCCACTAACCCAGTGGGACGGATGAGAGAAAAAGGAAGAGAGATTGTCTCTGTGTATTCCGCACACACTTCGGAACTATAAAATAACACCTGTGTAGCTGGCCTGGTTTCAATGAAATCGGCTACCGACACCGAAATCGGTGAGGAGAGCTATTATTATTATACAAATTAAGTTTCATATACTTTAGGTTAATACAAGCTAGATGTAGTCGAGAAAACATTGATTTTTTAGATAAAGACGAAATATTATACATGGTGTAAAAAGAGCAGTCACTATAACTTTGGGATAGGATTATAGGACCTTGACTGATATTTTTTTGCAATTTATTATTTTAGTCGCAAGGCTTGAACTTTTTGTAACAACGTTCTGCATAAAATTCTTAAATTTTATAAATTTTGCCCGAGTACGTAATGAACGTCTTACGCGTGCTATTGACCTCTCAGCGTAATCAGCTGATCGCTGTATTGTGCACGTTGTACATTGCCTATTGAAAATATTTAAATTTTTAAAACAGTGGATTAAAAGCAAATGACTAGTACCAATGGATATATGTCTTGCCTGGTTATTATCCCACGAAGTTATAGTGACTGCTCTTTTTACACCCTGTATTTATTTAAGGAAGGTGGCAACCCTGATCCCGATGTTTGGCCGACATTGTTCTTGTGAGAGCTAAGAATAGTTCCAGGGAAGTTGCCGGCCGGGCGAGTTTGTTTGCGAATGCTATATAGTTTCACTCTAACCGCGAAAGGAAAAGTTTGCATATTTTAAAATTTCTTCGATCATATTTTTCAAGTATCCCTTATTGATCTGGGGGCCTACTCAAGATGCCATCGCTAATTCGTAAAATTTCGCTAAAAAAGTAGTTTCCGACCGCACTCATCCTTAATATTATATTTTTTATCTTTGTTATAGTTAAATGTGTAAACTATTTTGTTAATTTTAATCCTACTGTGTATGGATTTTAATTTTAATTTGCTATTGTTTTTTCTAAAGTGTATGTAATGTGATGTCTAAATTTGTCGAATAAATGTTTTATTATTATTATTATTATTAATTATCGTTCGATAACAAAATGTATGGGATTTGACATAAGGTACGCTAAATGATCGCGATTTGGTATGCCATTTGGCGTACATTATGTCAAATCCCATACATTTTGTTATCGAACTTTGTAAGCGATAATTAGCGATGGCATCTTGAGTAGGCCCCCTGTATCTTTAACTTTTTTCTAGAACGACATTGTGTAAGATTCTACTATTAAGAGGAAACAGCACGGTTGAGAGAAATACATTTATAAAATCTATTACTGTCTCGCAGTGCCTTAGCTAGAGACAACTGCAAGTTGAAAGGAAATTACATATTAAAAGTACCAGAAATTGACGTTTAGGGGATTTCTTTTTCCTCCTCCAAAACTTAACCGATTTGAATATTTTTTCTTTATTACCTAAAAATAGAATTGAGCCAGGTTCCTATGTTTTAATTTTGTTGTATAATGTAGTCAAATCCGTTTCCTGGATGTTTAAACATAGCGGAGAGTCTGGCCATTTCTTTTAGGTTTCTGAAGGTTATATCTCTTTAAATAATAAATTTGTTAAAAAAAGGAAAAAATAGAGACGTAAAAATAATATACATAGATATCCAGGAAAAAATTGTTACTCTAGCAGCATTATCCAGGGAGGAAACAGAAATCCCGTAGTGTTTCCTCTTAACTCCCAAATATAACATCTATATCTATACTAATATTATAAAGAGGTAACATTTGATTGTTTGTTTGTTTGTTTGTTTGTTTGTTTGAATGGAATAGGCTCTGAAACCACTGAACCAATATGAAAAATTCTTTCACCGTTGGAAAGCTACATTCCTAGCGCTGAACATAGGCTATATTATATGTTTAAAAAAAGTAGGGTTCCTTACTAAAACCCCAAAAATGTAGCCCAAGGTGTAAAAAAACGACCTCCAAAATTTATTACATCGTGTGCGCTTCGACAACGGCTTGACCAATTTCGCAAATTTTTTTTACGGTATGTTCGTTATTGTTACGAAAAGGTTATTATGAAAGAAAATGTTGAAAAAAATAAGCAGAAAATTAGAAAAAAGAAGAAAATACGTGATGGTCACGCGGGGTTTGAACCTGGGCTCGATCGATTCACGTCGTTGCCAGTTTATATGACACGGGTGTCATGGTAACGACGTTGTTTACAAATGGAAAATAAAAATTATGAAATGCTATAAATACCGTTTTTATATTAGCAACTATTTGGATTCATAAAATTATTAGGATTAACAAAAACATGAATCCAAATAGTTTAAGCTGATATAAATACGGTATGTATAGCATTTCATAATTTTTGTTTTCCATTTGTAAACAACGTCGTTACCATGACGACTGTTAGACGTTATAGACGTTTGGCTACGTTTCCATTGACGCGGGGCGAGGCGGACAGGAGCTTGCGGTACCCGAATTGACCAATCACTATGCTCGAAATCTCCGCTCCACTCCGCTTGGGAACCACTAAGTTCCTATGCGCCCCGCTCCGCGTCAGTGGAAACGCCAAGATTGGGGAGGTTTTCCAAATCTATACATCTATACAAATAAATAAAATTGAAGTGTCAGTTTGTAACTTTCAATTAGCAACGTTTTTCTAAATGCATATGACATTTTAAACGATATCTTCTGATTTTTTTTTGCATTGGCAACGATATTTACTGAAAACGAAAATGTAATTTAAAAAAAAATGTCTGTCTGTCAGCGTGTCACTTTGCTCCGGCTAATCTCTGGAACGGCTGGACTGATTTTAACGAGACTTTCACTGGCAGATAGGTAAAGTTATAAGGATTAATTTAGGCTACTTTTCATCACCATCATCATCGTCAATAATGATCTAACTAATGATCACCGAATTGGCTGGACCGACTGTGACCGGAGCATTCACCGGGCTTAGCTTATGTTAGTAGGAGTAATCTATACATCTATATGTATAAAAGTAAGTCGTGTTAGTTAAATTATTTATAACTCAAGAACGGCTTTATCGATATGGCTGAAAATTGGTGAGGAAGTAGCGCAAGTAGACGGACATAGGATACTATTTTTTCCATTTGACAGCGTTTCCGTGAACGTTGCGGGTTCTGCGTTAGGGTTTCGCGTTGTGGGTTCCGCGTTGCGGGTTCCGGGTTTCCGTGTTGCGGGTTCCGGGTTCCGCGTTGCGGGTTCCGCGTTGCGGGTTCCGCGTTGCGGGTTTCGGGTTCCCATGCTGCTGGTTCCGCGTTGCGGGTTTCGGGTTCCCATGCTGCGGGTTCCGCGTTGCAAGTTCCGGGTTCCCGCGTTGCGGGTTCCGGGTTCCCGCGTTGCGGGTTCCGGGTTCCCCAGTTGTGGGTTCCGGGTTCCCGCGTTGCGGGTTCCGGGTTTCCGCGTTCCGGGTTCCCGCGTTGCGGGTTCCGGGTTCCCGCGTTGCGGGTTCCGGGTTCCGCGTTGCGGGTTCCGGGTTCCGCATTGCGGGTTCCCGCGTTGCGGGTTCCGGGTTCCCGCGTTGCGGGTTCCGGGTTCCCGCGTTGCGGGTTCCGGGTTCCCGCGTTGCGGGTTGCGGGTTCCCGCGTTGCGGGTTCCGGGTTCCCGCGTTGCGGGTTTCGGGTTCCCGCGTTGCGGGTTCAGGGTTCCCGCGTTGTGGGTTCTGGGTTCCCCCGTTGCGGATCCGGGTTCCCGCGTTGCGGGTTCCGGGTTCCCGCGTTGCAGGTTCTGGGTTCCCGCGTTGCGAGTTCCGGGTTTCCGCGTTCCGGGTTCCCGCGTTGCGGGTTCCGGGTTCCCGCGTTGCGGGTTCCGGGTTCCGCGTTGCGGGTTCCGGGTTCCCGGGTTGCGGGTTCCGGGTTCCGCGTTGCGGGTTTCGGGTTCCCGCGTTGCGGATCCGGGTTCCCGCGTTGCGGGTTCCGGGTTCCCGCGTTGCGGGTTCCGGGTTCCCGCGTTGCGGGTTCCGGGTTCCCGCGTTTCGGGTTTCGGGTTCCCGCGTTGCGAGGTCCACGTTGTTTTTTTTTGTTCAATTTCATCATAAACTCTTTTTATGCTCAACGAAGTGGGCAAGGGTCAGCTAATACATAAAGTTGTTCACTTTTAAAAGTGAAACGAAACGTTGTTTTATCTGTCAAATAGGTTCTCAAGTGAGGTTAGGCTTGAGACTTCTTTATTTATACGGGCGCTAGATCCAAATTTTAAACTCGGAATTTTATACCTCTTTTCTTTAAAGTTTACCAAATAGATAACCTTAATTAATAGATGGTCTGGATGGTTTCCTGCATACCTCGTAATATTAAATTCTCGCCATAGTTGTTAATATAAAAAAACCTGTGCATGCGATAATGTGAAAAGCACATAGACTAGTTTTAATCCCGAAAAAGTAGTGTTTCCGTGGGATGCTGTATTAATAATACATAATAATATCTATGGTCGTTTTACACCACGTCAATCTAGCCCTGTGTTAAGTATCAGAAGAGAATATAAAATTTTAATATATAAATACACAAATTTAATACATGATCCAGGAACACAGAAAACCTTTTGTTCCTTAGGCGGGATTTGAACGACCACTCGCTCGAACACCAACGCGCTCAACCACTGCGCTACAGAGGTCGTCAATATTATGTATTAACAATTTTATCCTGTACCTAACAATAGAAATACAAAGTTTGTTTTTAGATTTTATATGTTAAACAATTTTCATTGAAACAATGGCGCGTTTAAATTCGCATCTCCCGCAAACAATATTTCACTTGATTGTGCCATCCGAATGTTTTCAATAGCCACTTAACGACGCGAATTCCAGTTCCACAGAAGTAAGGAACATCGCAAAAAGAACATGACGTTTTAGTGTGAGGCCCCACCAGTGTAGTGCGTCGTCGCAGCGTCGACGCTGCGTTTTTTTCCATATAATTTTAATGCCCCATTAGGCCTCAGCCTCGAATTTTGCGGGTAGCGGGGCGGGAGCGGCGGCGGCGCGGGAGCGGCAGGATCTTTTGCGTAAAATCAAATGGACCGGTTCTCGAAAACAGTGGAGCGGGAGCGGCGCGGGAGCGGGTAACGAGTACCGCACCCGCGCCGCTGCCGCTGCTGCTCCCGCCCCGCTGCCCGCAAAATTCGAGGCTGAGGCCTTAGACCGTTGGCAGATAAGATACGAAGTGGGATGGAGAGTAATGTCTTTTCGGAGCTCCGCAGGCTCATCAAGTACATTTTGCAAAATCAATACATTCGCAAATATTTGCTCTTGAACTGTATCAACGGTTAAAAGGTAATTTAATCGCCAATAAACTTCAAGTTGGAAAGCACCAAAAACCAAATTAATCAGTTTAAAGTTTAAAATTCAGAAAAATTAATTTGGCATTAATGTTTGTTTGTCGTAGGGCTGCCATCTGTAAAACCTGCCACCCAGTAACGGAAGCGTAATTTCCCCGGATTTTGGAGCTTTCACCCCGGACATTTCAATACTTTTTTCATTAACTTACATCTTGTTTAAAATCTGGGGGCACGGGAGGGCTCGTCCGTCCGGGTTTTACCCGGACTACAACTTAAACCTCGCCCGGACGCTCCCCGGACGGCCTCCAAACTAGGACAAATCTAGGCAAACCCGGACGCATGGCAGACCTAGTTTGACGTAACATTTAATTAACAGTTCCTATGATTGCCACTGCATTATTTTTGGCGCTGGTGTCAAATGAAGCAAATGTGCATCATTGCATATGCAAACACAACAGCGAGAGATTACAACTTTTTTACGTTCAGCAATCGTATATATATCGATTTTTGCTGATCACTATTCTTACGTAAACAGTCGGTAATTGCGATAGCTGAACAGGGGGCCTTCTCAAGATGCCATCGCTAATTATCGCTTAGGCCCCCTGAGATATTGGTATTGCGTTGTCGCAGCTTCATCGCAACGAAGGTGTCGCATACAATGCGTTGATCTGCGGCGACGCAACGCAACGCACGAATGTGACCTCGCCTTAACAGAAGTAGCCATTGCAAAAAGAACATGACGTGTTAGCGAACATGAACATAGCACATGCGACTCGGGTTTAAAAATAATCCACCGAGTCTCGTATGCAGTAACTTAAATCTGTATTTTAATTGAATTGTTGTCTCTACAATGTTCCCTCCTGAAGTTCCAGTGTGTTTTAACTATTATTTAATCGCGCATTATACGAGTATACTTGTGCTTACTTTAATACTGAATAAACTTTAGTTTGTTTAGTTTTTTAAATTATCATATTCACACTTTTTTCATCAAATATCATTTGGTATTTGAAACCTTTGTATGACTCTGTTGATTGGTGACTGAGCGCGACGGTGCTTGGGGAAAGCAAGAATGGTATTTTTTTTTTCATTTTTTTTTAAATCTTGTGACTAAAAAATAATATTTTGTAAATATATTTTTTTTTAGTTTTTGATGAAAAAAAAAATACATTCCTAGAATGAGGAAAGGGAAAAGGAAAGGGGTCTCAAAGTCGTAGTGACTGTTCTTTTTACACCCTGAATTAGAACATAAGCAGCCGCTGCTGTGCGGACACACTTGGTGGGGGTGAAATAGTGATTTTGGTAGTATAGTTACTTCCAGCAGAAACGGATCGGGGAGTCGTCTCTGTGAAAGAAAAATAATGACCCCCGATTTTTAAATATTCTTGACTCACGATTTTTTCACCCCCGACGCAAAAACGAAGGGGTGTTATAAGTTTGACGTGTCTTTGTGTAAATGTGTATGTGGCATCGTAGCTCCCAAACGGATGATTCGATTTTAATGCGCTTTTTTTGTTTGAATGGTATATCCGTCGAGAGTGTTCTTAGCTATGTTTGATGGAAATCGGTTCAGGTCTTCAAGGTCGTTTGTTAGGTGTGATAGGAATGTTACACGCTAAGGCTGTAATGTTAAAGTTAACGCCATGTTAAAATACCATGCCTTCTCATTCATTGATAGGAAATACGAGAGGGATAACTTTAACATTGCTTCGTGAAACACGCCCTAAGTCGGGGTTTTTTTAAATTATTATTTAGTTCATCAGCTTTATTGTACATTAATTACGATAGACGCGGGCTACGAAGCTTTCGTTATCACGCGAAAAATTAATATGAAAAATCTTTTATTCCCAAATAGTTCTACAAACTAACAACTAGATTTATTTATTTATTTAAGGTCGTATTAACATCTAGGTCATTTAATGACCCTAAAATGTACCGAACGAAATAAACGTTAAACTGTTAAGTCGTTGGTACATTACCAAGCCATTTCCACAATCGTAACTCATATCAAGCGAGAGGTTGCCAAACTTTTTTCAATAGCTAATAAAGATTTAATAAATGTCAGTTGCGCTCACTTGTTGCGGGAACTGTTATCGCAATGAGGCCGCGGGTCGTTACGAATTTACATTTTAAACGCTTGTTTGCTTTAAATTAATTTACAGGGCAATCGGTATCGATTATGTTAAAAACGCGTCATTACTGACTTTTGACAGGTTCAGAGTGGATTTGCTGAAGTTATAAAACCAATCGTTTAATGGGAAACTTTTGAGCCTTGTACGCTGAGTGGTGGGCTCTTCGATTGAAAATGAAATGAGAAATATTTTATTTCCAAATAGGTTAGAAAGTAACACTTTTAGAATTGTCCTACATGATGACGTACCACCGTAGTCAAATTTGTTTCCTAGATATTTAAACATAGCGAAGAGTCTGGCCATTTTTTTTAGGTTTTTAAACGTCCATATCTCTGTAAATAATTAATTTATTAAAAAAAGGAAAAAATAGGGACGTACAAACAATATCCATAAATATTCAGTAAAAAAATTGTTACTCTAGAGGTGTTATCCAGGGAGGAAATAGAAATCCCCTAGACCCCTATCTATTTTTGTATGGAAAAAATTCGTCGTGTTTCCTCTTAAGAACCGTCTTTAGAATCAATGTACTTAATACGTTACGACAATATCCTAAAATGTTTAAGTGAAAGTTTAAACTCATCCATTTATGTTCCTTACCTCAAAACCATCCATAGCATTGGATATCGACCTCTCAAACGAAGACCATCAATCTTGCCTGTAACCAGGAGCTGTTCTAGGTTATGACCATATTTTCTTGCAATTTGACCAAAGAAGTCTATCTATACCTCAACGTAGACATAGCCTGCTAGCCTGGATTTTATTTTTTTTGTTAAAATAAATTCGCTAACCACCACACAATAAAATCAAATTATTAATTACGATTGCGGGTTATACTAATTAATATAAATCTAAAAATAAGCGGTTAATTACATACCAATGACTGCTCGTTATACATCGGCACCAATCGGCACAGTTCGTTAGATAAACAAACGTTCATTAGCGCTCAACACCTGCCAAAAGCAATATTAATTATAAATTAACTACAATTAACTATAATCTCTTAATCGAATCACGGAGTGTGCTAATTAAAAAGAAACAATTTCTACTAATTCAACCAACGAACTCCAAATTAAATAAGGTTTCGTTTAATATCGAAGGGAAATCTCAAAAGTTTTATTTCTCTTGCATGTTAAATTAGAGTTAATTATAATAGGACAAATTCGACGCGCATTGAAGCGGCAGACACAAAAATATATGGGATTTGACATAAGATTCGAATCTGCTAGTATAATAGTAATAATAATAATAATGCCTCCCACACTGATTTCGGTGATGGTGGCCTGTTCAATTGAAAACAGACCAGCTACGCAGGAGTTATTTTATAGTGCCCAAGTGTGTGCGCAATACACAGAAGCACTTCACTATCGTGTGACGACACGCCCAGTGGGACGGATAACCGACACGACTGGCGGGAGACCAGGCGCAGGACCGACTTTTTACATGCCCATCCGACGCATGGATCATCTTTCAGTCTTTCTTGTTGTCAGAAAATCTGGTGATCAGCCTGTATTTTCCTAACCAAACTAGTAAACAACATTTTTTTGTTCGCACATTGCAAGAAAAGATGGTCATGACGCGGGAATTGAGCCCACGACCATTGAGAGCGAAGCTCTGAACCACTAGACCACGGAGGCGATCTGCTAGGTATTATACAAAGTAATCTTTGTTGTGAGTATAATATGACACAAAGTAACCTCGCGCCGACAGCGGACAAGCGCGACACGTCACGTCGCGTGCCCCGCCAATAATCAGCGCCTATTGTGGCCATTACCGACCATTCAAACTGCGATACATTCCACTTGTTCAAATTATTCACGATAACAACCAAATTGTTGGTTTGTTTTATGCTTTTGTTTATCCGTGACGGGTATTTAATTGCGAGTATCGACTACTACTACTTTTTTATACTACTTTCTTTTTAAAACTTGCTAAATGATGGCTATCTCAAAGCGCCGCTAGGGGCGCTTGTGTAGCGCGAGGTCTCCAAAATGTCAAATTGCGGGTTTATTTCTATTTAAATGAATGTTGCGAATACTTAGTTTGATTAATTATAAATTATGGTAGTAGTATAGTAGGTAATACTTATGTAAGTATACTAGTATTATAAGTTACGGGTTACGGGTTCCACGCTGCGATTGCGGGTTGCGGGCTTCACGTATATCGGTCCGCGTTGCGGCACTTGCGGGTTCCGCGTTGCGGTAGCGTTAAGCGTTGTGGTTTGTACCTACACTATGTAAATTCAATTTACATAGTGTAGGTACAAAATTAAAATCTATGTAAATTCAATTACACCTACCATTACCTAATGGTAGGTGTAATTGAATTTGATCACAAGTAAAACTATTTACATGCTCAACAAAGTGGGTACGGGTCAGCTAGTCTACAAAAAACTTTTAAATTATTTTCTTGTATTTTAAACTTCACTAATACGCTCCCGTATTGTGAAGTTTTATTCAAGGAATATTTAAACTAGTGTTTAAATTAACTTAAGCTCCACTTCCTGGTGTTATCTGGGCTGTCCCCGACACAGCTCCCGCCATGACAGTAACATCGTGGCTTAAAAAATTTCAACACTAAGTTTTTGATCTTTTGAATTTTGTATTTCAGTTAAGACTTTTAATATTACATACTAATGTAACATTGAATCTCTAATCGTGAAAAAGTTTGAGTAGTAATAATAGCTCCCCTCACCGATTTCGGTGTCGGTAGCCGATTTCATTGAACCAGGCCAGCTACGCAGGAGTTATTTTATAGTGCCCAAGTGTGTGCGCAATACACTCTCTCTTCCTTTTACTTTCATAACCCAGTGGGTCGGTAAACCGACACGACATGCGAGAGAACAGGTGCAGGACCGACTTTTTACATGCCCATCCGACGCATAGATCATCTTTCTTGTCAGACAATCAGGTGATCAGCCTGCATTGTCCTAACCAAACTTGAAAACAACATTATTTGTTGTTCCAACGCGGGAATCCACGACCTCTGGGTCGAGAGCGAAGCTCTGAACCACTAGACCACAGAGGCGAAAAGTTTGAGTAGAGTTATGTTTAGAGATCGATTACAAACTTCATACTTTTTGTATACATAATATACCTACTCAGGAGTTTATTGTAGATATCGATGTCTCCTACGTAAAATATCGTATGTCCAAGAGGCCTACTTCGCAAAAGGGGCAAATGAAGATACTTTTTAGTGAATTTAAATCTATTTACATAAATTTCGGACGCAATGTAGGAAATGCTACATTTTTAATAAACATAATATTATACGGTTTAATCATTTGTACTTTTCGAAATATTGCTGCTTTTACTTTTTACTTTTGCATACAAGTGCCACTTTTGCTGTGTGCAAAAGTGGCACTTGTATGCAAAAGTCGTAAGTATAAGTTACAATTTCTTACGCTGCAATCTAAAACACTCTGGCGACACTGATTAAGACGTAAGTTGGACATACAATATTTTACTTTGTCCATCAAAAACAAGACAGTATCGCATGTGGTGATTAGATATACATATGGAATGCACCTTCAAACAATAATTTAATCTACAGTTTTCCAGACTATAGACGTTTTTCTTTTATTTTCGATCTTAAATTTCTCCTCCAAACCTTTCATATTCCTCGTAGAATCGATATTATGTAATACGCAACAAACCGTGTAAGATATTGCAAATTCAATCGTACATTTTTAGAGTTACGTCGGCGAATGGGAACCCTTATAATTTAGTTATGCCCGTCAATATTTCACGGGGTTACGGCGCGGCCCGGTCGAGAATCATATTCGCAGACTATCTAATGCCCCGCAAACGTCGTTACTCGATGTGTTATGAATATTACAAGTGCTTTCATTGAAATTATGTAATATTTGCTATACCTGCTTCTACTTTTATAGAGGCGTATATTTAATGTGCCATTATTAACCCTAGCCGGTTTCATTAAGGCGGAAAATAAATAAGTTATAATGTCCCTATGTAGAGTATACTGTGAAAGTACCAGCGCTGAAAGACTTACTTTTTGACTTTCAAGTTTCTGTGAGAGTCCCAACATCATACTTTTTCCCATACAATAAGTAAACTCTATATACGGGACCCATACACATTACACACCCTAAAGTACTCATCAATATTATAGCATGTATATTATATTATGTCTATGATATCGTACACAGTACATACAAAAATAGTGACTCGTTAATTTGGTGATATATAAATTTGTTAACAAGCCATTGTGCGCAACCAAATTTAAACTGAAGCTACAGGCGATGCATAGTTAAACATAAAATCAGACTCTGTATAGATATCATGGTTCATATATCAAGCCGTATATAGTGTGAAGAGAATGACGCGTAGAGCATTTTTTGTTTTGGCACCTAAGATAAATTATTTACACACTATATTCGGCTTACCATAATATGAACCATGAGACACGCTGTATATCTACAATCGTAAGGTTCTAATATTAACTACTAATTAATTATTGTATTAGCTAGTACCTAGTACCTAGTATATGTACTGACATACCTAGTATATCACTGGATAAGCCTTATTATCACTAAATTATTGAATTAAACAAACTCCCTGTAATCCGGTTAGCTAGTACGGCGGTAGTTACTAATTAATTGTGGTAGTCATTAGCGCCCCATGTACATAACTATGTAATTTTATCTACAGTTATGTAACTACTGTTACTTAAAATACTATGTAACTACATAACCACCGTATTTTAAGGCACCAATGACCTTGAATGACTATTTATGTGGCGAGAAAGGGATATCACGCCACGGGAGCGCTAAAATCTTTAAAAAAGTACTTTAAATTTTTTTAGATAAAATTTGCAAAAGCTAAAACGACGGTCCTGCCAGTTTTGCCCCACTTACAATACTGAAGTTTTTTTCACATTCACGTCACTAACATATAAAGAGAAAAAAGGTTACAACTTTGGAAACAGCAGAAAAAAAAAGATTAAAAAACTATAACCCGACTTCGCAAAAAATGAAATTCAATTTGAAATCCAGAAATGCATAGGTACAAGGACCACGGCTCTACCTTGACCATTTTTGAATTTTTTTCTTGTTTCAGACTTTTTAGACCCATTTTTTGCGAAGTTGGGTTATAGTTTTTTAATCTTTTTTTTTATTTAATATTTTTCTGTTTCCATTTAAAATATAATAATTATATTAATTATTATATTTTTATTTAATCGTCCATTACATAGAAAGTATCAACTCCTAGATACTACTTGTACGAGCGCATTTTAAACCTTTATTTTGAATTTAACAATAAAATATAATAGTAAATAGATAATTTACATACATATTCGTAATGTGCTTGCCAAGACCTATCTTTTGATACCAAACACGAGATATATAAATATCTTAATTTAATTTTTTTTGGAGATAGTTTTTGAGGTATAATTTTCAAAGTCCAAAATTTTTCAAAAAATTATATAGCCTATGTTACTCGCGGCATTAACACGAATCGATTGGCACCTCAATAGCCGCTACGAGGGAACATACATACATACATACATAGACTGCCAAAAACATTACCCTTCCTTTTGGCTTCGCCGAAGTCGGGTAAAAATATCAATTAATAAAACGATAATCCTGTAGTAAATATGATGAAAATGATTATATATTTTTTTTTAATTTTTCAATAAGATCAGAACTCTATTGAGAAATAAAAAATTGAAAAAAAAAAACAATTTTAAATCCCGAAAGGCATAGTAATACAAAAATTTTCAGGAAGAGCCGTGGTCGCACCGCGTTAAAATCGGACCACTAGCTTAGCCGCTGCGAGGGAACATACATACATACATAGACTGCCAAAACCATTATTACCCTTCCATTTGGCTTTACCGAAATCGGGTAAAAAGGTTTCAAAGTAGGCGATTTTCAGTTCATCACGCCCACACATCCTTAAATCATCAAAAAAAAAAAAAATGTATTTATATGCCTGTAGTAGTTTAGTAATAATTATGTTTTTAATATAACCACAAATATGACTACAGCGCCGAAAAATTTCGATAGCGCAAAACAGGATTGCTTCTTTGGCACCTGCAAAATGGTGCTAAGTTTTTCGGAGACACTTTCAATAAAGTCCTATAATATACACTGGAAGGCGCTCTACATGAATATTTTCTCATGTTTCAGATCATATCCGGGAGTTCACGTGCGGCAATCTATTTTACCGCACTCTGTATGTTAATGAAGAAAGAAATACGCTTTACGTCGGTGCTATGTAAGTGAAAAATATACTTCATTATGTATCGCGTAATACAGGGTGTAAAAAGAACATTCACTTTGAGATACGATTATACTACCTTTCCTCATTTTGAAATGTATTTTAAGCTATTGCATAGCTTCTATCACGGGCCTTGAGCGTGGAGACTGAATCCAGAAATTTCGTAACGAAAATAACCTAACACCCCCCACTCCGAACGGATACTTTTTATTGCCATCTATCGATGAATAGCAGAACTTTTAATGACTTTTTTGAAAAATCACGCTTGCCTCTTTAGTTCAGCAACTCGCCTTTAGGTGGCATTGGTTGTATCGGATAAGTTGTTAAAAAATGGTATGCAATAGCTTTTCCGCGGCAGTCCCAGAGTGCTACACGTCTTTATATTTAAATACTAGCTGACCCGTGCCCAAGCATACAAACTGTTCAAACCTTCCCTGGACTACCACAAATATTTCAAGACTAAAAATCCGAATCGGTTTAGCCGTTTTCGAGTTTTAGCGAGACTAACTAACAGCAATTCATTTCTATATATAAGATTAAAAAAAAACTTACACATTCGCAAGAATAACGAAACGAAAGTTTTTTTTTATTTTGTAAAATAAAGTACGTTTCTAGAATGAGAAAAGGTAGTATAATCATATCCTAAAGTTACACTTCTTTTTACACCAGTTATAGCTGGAGAACAAAAAGTTTTCTGTGTTCCTGGATCATGGATGTGTATTATAATATAATTTAAAAAATAATGATAAAAATGCCACCCACTCCGATTTCGGTGACGGTGGCCGGTTTCATTGAAACCAGCCCAGCTACGCAGGAGTTATTGTGTGCCCAAGTGTGTGCGCAACACAGAAGCACTCCCTCTTCCTTCACTCTCGTAGCCCAGTGGGACGGATAACCGACACGACTGGCGGGAGATCAGGCTCTGGAACGATTTTTTACGTGCCCATCCAACGCATGGATTATCTTTCTTGTCAGACAATCAAGTGATCAGCTTGTATTGTCTTATCCAAACTTTAGAACAAAATTTTTTGTTTCAACGCGGGAATCGAACCCACTACCTCCAAGTCAAGAGCGAAAAAAAAGTATTGCATATTATGTTTCCGTCGTCTGGGCCCCGCAATATAAGTGCTTCTGATAAGTTTAACGGGGTCACTGACGTGCTGTGAAAAATCCAATATTATTAAGCTTAAAATGCTTAATAATATTGTATTTTTTTTTTATAATTTTATCGGCACACGACGCACCCGCCTAATCAGATATGTAGATCAAAAACGAATGGACGCGGCACATCATCCCTTTCTCGAAACTGCAGGCTTACTTCCGACACAATCGAGAATCAATTCAGTTGGATCTCCATGGCTTTTGGTATTTTATTTGGAAGATTACTTTGAAACTTATCATCACACAGATCAGATCAATCGATTGACAATAAAAATAAACAAACGTCCATTTATTTCGGGAGTACACGCCACGATCGAAACGTCTGTTAAGCTAGAAAGGTCAAGTCGGCAGAATCACTCGTTTTATATCTCAACATTTAGTGCTCATTTAGTGCTAATTAAATGCTGATAACAGACATTTAGTGCTCTGTTAGGTGGGCCAAAAAATAGAACACTGCTAACTTTTCATTAAGCTAGCAGAATACCATTCGTCACCGCGCTATAATACAGTTGCAGCGAAAGGCACATGAGCTAATCATTTAGTGCTCATTTAGTGCTGCTTAAGCGCTGATAACAGATATTTGGTGCTGAGATAGTTGCATCAGAAATGAGCATTCTGCTAGCTTTATATTAAGCTAGCAGTGTACGATTCGTGACCGCGCTATAATACAGTGAGCAGCGTGAGGCAAATGAGCTAATAATTAGTGCTCATTTAGTGCTGCTTAAGCGCTGATAACAGATATTTGGTGCTGTGATAGTTGCACCAGAAATGAGCATTCTGCTAGCTAGTCACAACTATCGAGTAGCCACTAGCCAGGTACAATGTAGCAATTCATTATAATTAGCCGAATTCATTTATTTATTTTTGTTAAGAAGAGCCATCTATTAGACAATCTTAGTACGACTTTAGTGTTTGTATTGGTGTAGGTGGCGACTGGAGCGGCGGCAAATGTACATATGTACTTAAATCCGTTCACGGTCGATTTTGGCCCGACTAAGATAACAAATAACAATATTCGATAACAGTGAGCTTGGATTGGAGGACGTAGAATAATTATTGCCCTACATCACATAGTAGATATAATATAACAGAGACACAACCTAGTAGTACTAGAAAATGGTATTGGCACATTCCGGAAACCGCCATCTAGCGCCACTATTGGAAAATACTAATTACTAATTTCATTTCATATTTTTTTATTAATTAAGGAGTTAAATTAAGTTCAATGTGATGTTATACTTAAAAATATTCTTATCTTTATTTTAATGTCAATATTTTTACTTAATTCTGCATATTTACATTTTATAATTTACAAACGTTAATAGTAGTGACATCTCTTGCAATTTTTCTGTATTAAATATAGATATTATGTATTATAAGATATTATTGTTCATATTATGTATATAAAAATATAATATACATAATATGAACAAGGCCATTCCCTACATAAGGCCCAATATTTTGTATAATATATATTATACAAAATATTGGGTCTTTTATGTAGGGCGTGGCCTTGTTCATATCATGTATGTTATATTTTAATGTCTTTCGGTAATCTTCATAAGTATGGAAGTGACAGAAATATAAACAATGGAAAAGTGACGACTTCCGAAAGATATTAAGAACGAAGCTTTAATATTATACGGATGGTTTGATTGAAATCACGAAAAAAGGATAGTTGGTACAGCTACAGCTGAAGTACGTACCAAAGCTGCCAACGTTCGTGCTCTACTCCATATCACGTTGAACACACCAGTTCTGGACCGATCACCAAAGTTAAGCAACGTTGAACGTGGTCAGGTTATTTGAATGGGTGACCGCCTTTCTTTTTTTTTTCGCCGACATTACGCATCCCGCGGTAGATGGGGACTTCTTCTGCGGGAATGTGGGACTCGCTGCGTCCGAAGAGATGATGAAATTGACGCAGCCTTTAGAGGCTGCGTCAATTTCACAGATATTTGGTGCTGTGATAGTTGCACCAGAAATGAGCAGTCTGCTAGCTTTATATTAAGCTAGCAGTGTACGATTCGTGACCGCGCTATAATACAGTGAGCAGCGTGAGGCAAATGAGCTAATATTTTAGTGCTCATTTAGTGCTACTTACGTGATTATAATAAAATTTAGTGTTGTGAAATTTGGACCAAAAAATGAGAACACTGCTAACTTTTAATTAAGCTAGCAGAACACCATTCGTGACAGCGCTATAATACAGTTGCAGCGAAAGGCACATGAGCTAATAATTAGTGCTCATTTAGTGCTACTTAAGCGCTAATAACTGATATTTGGTGCTGTGATAGGTGGACCACAAATGAGCATACTGCTAGCTTTTTATTAAGCTAGCAGTGTACGATTCGTGACCGCGCTGCAATACAGTGAGCAGCGTGAGGCAAATGAGTGGCTTAGCCACTAAAAACTCGACGACACTCCGTCACTACCGTCGTTGGCGAAGCCGCGGGGACACTATATTACATGAGCACTAAATTTTAGCTCATTTGCCTCACGCTGCTCACTGTATTGCAGCGCGGTCACGAATCGTACACTGCTAGCTTAATAAAAAGCTAGCAGTATGCTCATTTGTGGTCCACCTATCACAGCACCAAATATCAGTTATTAGCGCTTAAGTAGCACTAAATGAGCACTAATTATTAGCTCCTGTGCCTTTCGCTGCAACTGTATTATAGCGCTGTCACGAATGGTGTTCTGCTAGCTTAATTAAAAGTTAGCAGTGTTCTCATTTTTTGGTCCAAATTTCACAACACTAAATTTCTATTATAATCACGTAAGTAGCACTAAATGAGCACTAAAATATTAGCTCATTTGCCTCACGCTGCTCACTGTATTATAGCGCGGTCACGAATCGTACACTGCTAGCTTAATATAAAGCTAGCAGAATGCTCATTTCTGGTGCAACTATCACAGCACCAAATATCTGTTATCAGCGCTTAAGCAGCACTAAATGATTAGCTCATGTGCCTTTCGCTGCAACTGTATTATAGCGCGGTGACGAATTGTATTCTGCTAGCTTAATGAAAAGTTAGCAGTGTTCTCATTTTTTGGTCCAAATTTCTGACCACTAAATGTGTATTATAATCACTTAGGTAGCACTAAATGTGCACTAAATTATTAGCTCATTTGCCTCACGCTGCTCACTGTATTATAGCGCGGTCACGAATCGTACACTGCTAGCTTAATATAAAGCTAGCAGAATGCTCATTTCTGGTGCAACTATCACAGCACCAAATATCTGTTATCAGCGCTTAAGCAGCACTAAATGAGCACTAAATGATTAGCTCATGTGCCTTTCGCTGCAACTGTATTATAGCGCGGTGACGAATGGTATTCTGCTAGCTTAATGAAAAGTTAGCAGTGTTCTATTTTTTGGCCTACCTAACAGAGCACTAAATGTCTGTTATCAGCATTTATTTAGCACTAAATGAGCACTAAATTTTGAGATATTAAACGAGTGATTCTGCTGACTTGACCTTTCTAGCTTAACAGACGTACGATCGAAACTGAATCAAAATCAAATCAGCTTAGAGAGTAAGGCCCCAGATTAGGCCATCTTGGACCCCATATAACTTTGTTGTGGATAAAATTAGAAGTCCTGAAATTTTCACCTTAAGAAATCAAGCAGGCATTGTATAAACGCGGTAACAATGCCTTTCACATCGATTTCCGTGTCGGTAGCCGATTTCATTGAAACCAGACCAGCTAAGCAGGAGTTATTTTATAGTGCCCAAGTGTGTGCGCAATACACATCAGCACTCTTTCTTTCTTCACTCTCGTAGCTCAGCGGGACATCAGTCATGTAATATGATGAACTTTGATCAGTTATCAAACCGACACGACTGGCGGGAGATCAGGTGCAGGACCGACTTTTTATATGCCCATCCGACGCATGGATCATCTTTCTCTTCAGACAATTAGGTCATCAACCTGCATTGTCCTAACCAAACATGAAAACAAATTTTTTTTTGTTCCAACGCGGGAATCAAACCCACGACCTCCGGGTCAAGAGCGAAGCTTTGAACCACTAGACCACGGAGGCGTTCAACACGGTATACCTATTTATTTCAAATGATATCCAATTTAAACTTGTAGTTAAACAATCATGAAATATAATAGCACAATATAAATTTGGTTAAATTCAATTTGTATATTTATATTTATATCAAGTTGAATGGGAACAGAGTACATAATACATATATTAATCATTATTTGGTCAGTAAATGATAACTGTAGAGCGGCTAATATTGCCGAACGTGATTAATTAAGCACCTGATATAGCCGTAAACAGGATTACATTAGCCGGCTAATAGTTGTACATGATTAGCCGGTATAGCATCTGGCCGGTGATATTATTGTCAAGATAATTGTAATCACTGAGTAGGTATAGCTCGTCCCTGATAAATTTAACCTAAAGGTAAACAAACCGAAAATATCGAAATTTTCACATATTCACTTATTGTGCACACTTATCAACACTTGCACATGTATATTAAAGGATCATACTTCATTATCCAATACGTTTTATAATAATTAAACAAATATTAACATATTTAAACATCAAATGAAAAACCTTTACAGCAAAAATATGATATTTTGACACTGCCGACTATAGAATATAGTCTATAGTCTATGGATTCATGTAGTCAACAAAAATCATTGCGTTAATATTGGCCAATTGGCATCATTGACTAATCTATGGTTGTGTCATAGACGGCTTTGTTTACGTTTTTATCTCGGACGTACTATAATAATTTATTTGTTTCTTTTATATATAAATGAAAGCTTAATAGCTTTAATTTATATATAAAAGTAAGTTAGCCCCCTAATGGGGGCTTACTCTCGAAACTAATTTTAATTTCGATCCGATTTCAATCCGATTCCAATGCTGAAGTCATGTGCTACTCTCAAAAATAATACGTACTATCTTGGATTGTAATAGTTCCACAAATCAACACTAAATTTCAAATCAATTTGGCGCTAGTGTCGTGACGAACTGTCAAATTCAAACACAATTCCATTGTCAACTTTGTTTACGAGTTGACAGGGCCCTGATTACGTAACTCCGGTCGCTTTCCCGTCTCTCGAGATCAACTGCCATTGTGACGTTACATCTTTTTAAAACACGATTTAAAAAGTTAAAACGTCAAAATTATGACATATTCATTTTTTAAATCGTGTTTTAAAAAGATGTAACGTCACAATGGCAGTTGATCTCGAGAGACGGGAAAGCGACCGGAGTTACGTAATCAGGGCCCAGGTCTTAGAATGAAATTCCAAATTGAAAATAATAATACACACACCTCTGTAAATAATATTTGTACATTTTATATAAGGTTTGTCCTTTAAACTTACAGATGCAATGTGTGTGTACGTAGTTACGTGCACATAAGTGCACCCAGGTCCACTTATGAGCAATAATCGGCGAACGACATTTTTAGGTGAAAAACAGAACACACTGATTGCAATAGTGCAAGCTGCATCGCACACGTTATGTACGGGATAATCTTGACATAATTATTGTGTAATATGTATAGATAAAGTTACATTGTAAAAAATATATACTTGTAAAAAAGATCAATTTTCCATCTTTTTGCTAAAAGATGGCCCGAGCGAGTTTCTTACGCCGCTTCTTCTCGGCGGGTTAGGGTTGAACCGGTGGTAGCTTGTTTTTCTTGTTGACTTTCCGAAAATAGTTTGTTAAGTTTATTTTGGAAATATATTTTTTTAGATCCGTCTGTAATGCCCTTAAAACTCACAAAGCCTAATATTTCATTGATTAAAAAAAAGTGTTTCACCTCTGCATCAAGTTGTATGCTCTATGCTAAGTCACGGAGTAGAAGTATTATAGATGTCCGATTGTACAACGATAACAACGCAACCAAATAGTTTTGATACTTTAACAATGACCGACCGTTAATACTACACAAAAACACCAATTAAACTTTATTGTATGAACATTATTTTTTGTTTGCATTGTTACTTAGTATTCATTAATTGTATGGGTGAGCATGGTATTATGAAACCCATAGGTAATGGGGCTCAGTCATGTCAATTATCCACGGCATTTGTTTCCTATCGATTTTTAAATTATATCAGGCATTAGCCAGCGAGCAGTTTTTAAAAGGGGCGGAAATATGAAGCTAATAACATTAGTATTTTGAGTTCAATAACCCAAGCACAGTGTTTCACACTTTCATTGTTATTTGTTTCATTATGTTGAGTGTTGAGTCAACATATAAACTGATACAAGTTACTTAATTAATATGATAAAAATCTTAAATATGTGTATAGTATAAAATTATTAAATATATATTTCTGTTGTCTGGTACCTGTAACACAAGTTCTTCAGATACTTAGCACAGGACCAGTTCTTCAGATACTTAGCACAGGGCCAGATTGACGTGGTGTAAAGCGTCTATAGACGTTATTATTATTACCTACAAAATGAGTACAACATTGGTACGGAAAAACAGTAAATTTTACATTGGTCTATATAATATATAGTACGTACTGAAACTCTAATACATAGACCTGACACAATGCAAACGACAAAGCATTTATTTGATATACATGATGGCATCATCATCATGTCAGCTATGACAGCCAATACTGGACATAAGCTTCCCCACAATAGGGGGGTCCATTTATATTTAATTTAACTACTCCCGATTAAATAGATTATATTTAGTCGGGAGTAGTTGTCCCATATTGAAACATAAACGACAACGTAGATAGAGAAAAGGGACCTGATGATGAATTGAATGCCTTTATTCAATGTGTACAATAAATGAATGATAATACTTTGTATGTGCCTCCTATGTAGAGTTAGCTGTAAAAGTGAAGTACCAGCGCGTATTTTGATTTTCATGTATCAATGAGAAATGCCCCATATCACAAATTAGTCCATACAAAAAAAAATACTGTTTCAGAGCTGGTACTTTCACAGTTAACTCTAAAAAGAGTGTAAAATGAGCAATCACTATAACTCTGGGATATGATTATACTACCTTTTCTCATTCTAGAATTATTTTTTTCATTTTTTTTACAAAAATTGAAAAAAAATTTTTTTTTGGTCTATTGTTATTTTTGCAACAAAAAAATAAGAAATGGTAAAAAAAAAAATAGTTTTTGACAAAAAATCATACATTTCCAAAAAGAGGAAATTTTATTATAATTAGTATCTCAAAGTTAAAGTGACTGCACTTTTTACACCCTGTATATACGAGACCCATACACACTCTAAAGTATTATCAATCATTAATTTTACAGCCTGGTATATCTTGGCTGGAGTTTAAAGCAACGTACAATGTTTCCAGGTAATTTATTTGATAAATGAAAAAATAACTATTTACTATTTACCCAACGCATTGCAAATAACAATCTTGTAACGTTTTCTTGTTAAATTGGATACTTATCGTGTTCGCTTGATGTTTCGTGTTAATGTTACTAATTAACCTCCGAAAGAAGTAACCGGTATAAAATAATTTACATTAAAAGCATGAATATTTTGAATGTATTCACGGCAGTATATTTGAGTAGCCAAGTCTTGGTTACAAATTTTAAATTGTTGCTTAATTAGAGCGACGAAAAAGTTTCCATGCGGCATTTTCTAAGCGTGAAATTTTTCATTTCTATGATTAATGAAGTTATAACTTAATTGTTTAAAACGGGCAAATGGCCACACATTCTCACCACTGCGCCTCCTGTGTAGCCAGGATTTAACAACTATAAAACTAATCAAGTAATCAAAGATAACCAATCTATAAAACCCTTTGATGTGATCTCAGGGGTGCCCGAGGGACATTCATCGGATGGACATGTAAGAAGTCGATTCTACACCTGATCTCTCCCCAGTCGGTTATCCGTCCCACTGTGCTACCGGAGTAAAAGAAAAGAGAGTGCCTCTGTGTATTTCGATTACACTTGGGCACTATAAAGTAACGAAACCAGCTAACGTCATCACAACCGTTGAGGGTTGGCCCAGGACCAACTTTTTGTAGAACCGATAATTGCGCCATTTTCACCATATTATTATAACCGAATTTTTGTATGACGTATGCGGTGCAATCAGTGTGATCTATATTTCACCTACAAAAAATCGGTCTCCGATTATTTATTTTATTATTATACTTTCATCTACCCTCACTTTTTAACATGCGCCGTGTTCGGTGGCTTATTTTTGTACGCATGCGCTTGTAAAGCACCAATCAAAAACCTTTATTTTCTATTACCTGTCAATTTTATTTTATATAATAGGTAATAGAAACGCATGAGTAAAAACATAAGCCGCCGAACACGGCCATTATTACGGCTAGTTCCCGAACCGGTGGTAGGCAATAGGCATCACATAGACACGACGTTCAGAAAACGTTTGTTAAAAATTTATTCTGAATTTAATGTTTTGATTTGATTACTAATAGATTGTGAATATTATCATCAAAGTGTATTTTTTGTTTCAGGGACCGAATATTTCGGTTGAACATGACCGACATAAGCCAGTCGCACTGTGAGGTCAGTACTCAGTATCCAATGTTTGTTCTGCCGCTGCTCGGGTTAGCTAACTGTAAAGTTCATGAGTCATGAGTCACTGACTTCCTTAAGGCTTAGCTCACGTTGGCGCAGAGTGGAAGCGACTTTTTCATATATACTATAGACTCTACAGGTGTCTCATGGTTCATATATACTGGGCAAATATACTGTGAAGAGAACGCGTAGAGCATTTTTTATTTCGGCACCACACATTTGCCTCATATCTCTAAAAACTGTAAAAAAAAAAATTACTTCGCACGAAGTTATAGTAATTTTCACTTATGTAAATAAAATTATTCTATAATTTTGAAGTTCGTGCCAACTGCCAAGTAAGTAGTACTTCAACAACCTTACTACAATATCAAATTACTAAATATATCAAGGCAATCACAAAAAAACAGTATCAGAAAAATATTCTATATTATGTACCAAAGCTGGCTTACAAACTAATATTAAATGAAAACAAATTACGAAAGAACGCCGAACTTGGCACCGACTTCAAAATTATAGAATAATTTTATTTATCTAAGTGAAAATAAGTATTACTTTGTGCAAAGTAAATTAATTTATTGCTTTTTAGTTTACCGTATGAAATCAGTTATTTTAAAAGACGGATATTATGCAATAGGTGAAAAACTCCTCCTCCTCCTCGACATTGCGCCAATGTGAGTTAAGCCGAAGCCGATCGACGGATAAGACAAGTGTACGATCATACAGCGATCGCTTTACACCAAGTCACGACTTCAGTCTCGTTGTTTTCTTCCCTAGCTTCCTAAATGCATTTTGTGGTGTCAACGTATTATAAAGGGTGTAAAAAGAGCCGTCACTATAACTTTCGTATAGGATAATAGGACCTTGACTGATTCTAGAAATGATTTTTTCCATTATTTTTTTTTGAAAAAAATAATATTATTTTAGTCGCAAGGCTGAACTGTTTGGAACAACGTTCTGCATTAAATTCTTAAATTTTATAATTTTTGCCCTAGTACCTACGTAATGAACGTCTTACGCGTGCTATTGACCTCTCAGCGTAATCAGCTGATCGCTGTATTGTGCACGTTGTACATTGCCTATTGAAAATTTTTAAATTTTTAAAACAGTGGATTAAAAGCAAATGACTAGTACCAATGGATATATCTCTTGCCTGGTTATTACCCCACGAAGTTATTGTGACTGCTCTCTTAACACCCTGTATATGTCGCAGTCATCTGATTGAATCCGCTTATTTAATTGAATGACTAGCGCGGTTAGGTATATCATGGCGTCAAACAGCTCGTACAGATAACAATATTTACTTTTAAAGTAAATTAATCAAAAAATATATCAACACATTGTGTACCTACTATTGTACACATTCGGAAATTTTGAAATTTAAAATAATAAATGGTTTTGAAATTTAATATATTTATTTATTTTAACATTAATTACTCATTACTTTTTAAACCCACTTCCGAAAAGAGAGACGATTATGTTTTCGGTTGGGTATACTTTGGTAAAATAATAAATAAAACAATATGTACATAAAAACAATTCGTACGTTTTAACATTTGTTAAGCCAACATTTTATAATACCCGATTTAACACTCTTTCATAGATGTGTCGTTAATACTGCAATGTGCACGCTCCATCATTGTCATAAAATTGGGACGTGGGTGGAGTACCTAATGGATAATAATAATAAAAAAGCATTTTTTGACACGTCAATTTAAATTAAATACAATTAGTAAAGTATGTGTGTGTGATATATATGCTTAGAGGCTCTGGACATGATGATTCAGAAATTATGAAACGCGTAACCCGCATAGCGCAGTGCTAATGCAAGTTTGAGTAAATTATAGCTCGCAAGAGCGATGGCCGCTGGGGCAGAAGGGTTCTCGGGAAAGTACCAGAGAGGAAGTAAAGGGAGTCGATGGATTCAAACGGTCTCTGCGAGGGAGGCTCTATATTCGGGACAATCTATACTAACAATAATAATGCCTCCCACACCGATTTCGGTGACGGTGTCACTGAAACCAGGCTATAAATTAACTCCACCTACCCAGGAGCTATTTTACAGTGCCCAAGTGTGTGCGCAATACACAGAAGCACTCTCTCTTCCTTCACTCTCGTAGCCTAGTGGGACGGGTAACCGACACAACTGGCGGGAGATCAGGCGCAGGACCGACTTTTTACATGCCCATCTGACGCATAGATCACCTTTCTTGTCAGACAATCAGGTGATCAGCCTGCATTGTCCTAACCTAATATGAAGACAACATTTATTCTTGTTCCAACGAGATCGAAGCTCTGAACCACTAGACCACGGGGGTGACAAACAATCTATACCTACTAATGTTTATATTGTAAATCCGAAGAACTGGTTTATCCATTACTAGAGTTTCTGATGAGGTAGGTGACATTTGTTACCTGACTGCGCAAAGCAAAGGTTTGGTAATCTTATATATAAAAATTAATTGCTGTTCGTTAGTCTCGCTAAAACTCGAGAACGGCCGTACCGATTCGGCTATGTTTGGTCTTGAAATATTCGTGGAAGTCCAGGGAAAGTCTAAATGGATGGTATGCTCAACGAAGTGGGCACGGGTCAGCTAGTGTTTTATAAAATAATTAAATACTTACCCAGCATAATCTAAGTATATCTACAGAAGACGCGCGCCTATTATGTAGGTATTAGTAGTAGGTAAGTCTCTACATACGCCGACAATACGGCAAACACTTCTCTAAGTGTTTGCCGTATTGTCGGCTTCAACAATTTCTTAGCCTAAGGTCAACAACTCAGAACAAAAGCTACCGCCGCGCCGTGATGACAAGTGCTTACTATTCATGTCAGTTGACCACACGGAGACTTATGCACTCTCAGAACACAAATTACGTGAAAATAATTCTATATATATATATTCGTGGGCGGAGGCGTAGAGCCATGTTTTATTGTTACTTTCATAAAATTAATGAAAGTAACTAAAAACACTGTCATTTGCATTGCCAATAGCAATAGGTTTAACACAATTGTCAATTTTTCTTTTAGATCTAATTTCGACTATCAGCTGACCTCTAAATATAAAAGAAAGATTTTTAGAAATATTATAAGTAATATGTATTTGAATGAATGAATGGTGAAAAAAAAATATTACTTGTTCAGTGCTCCGTGACATTTGAATAGAACTAGATTTTTCAGGTCTAAAAAATTTATTAATATGAAATAGACTTTTTTCGCAGAATAACGTTATATTCGTAGGATTTTTTTCTTTGAATAACATATTAAATTTTTGATCCAATAATTTCAGGGTGCTCTATACAATCAGTCAAACGTTGCTGAAATCAGTAGCTGTTATTATTAGGGTTGGGCTGAAATTCGTTTTACATTCGCCGAATTTCGGTTAAAATGCCGAACATTTTGGACTAAAATATACTTGCCCTATCATAATAGAAATTAACGAAAAAAACATATCTGTACTTATTTTATTTCACTGTTACTACAGATATGTTTTTTTTATATATAAATTATATAGTATATCATAATATATTTCATAGTCATTTATTTGAATTAGAAAAAGTAATCTTACGTGATAAACAAAAAACTTCAATTGGCCTTTTTAACTACCAGTCTCAAAAATCTTTAGTAATTTAATCAAATAACACACAAAATTAAACCGCTCTTACTAAAAAAAATTTAGAAATCTTTCTTACTTAATCAAAAAACAAAGTTTTACTGCCCTTCTCATCAAGTCTTATAAATCTGCTTTCACTTATTCAAAAAACAAAAATTAAACTTTTTTTTCGTAACAATATAACTGTAATATTTGCAGCAAGTCCGTACACAAGTCACAGCACGAAAAGCGCGGCCGAAATAGAACCGAACTTCGGTCGAATTTTTCATTTTTACCGAATGTTCGGCTGAAGTTCGTATTCGGTTCAAACCACATTCGGCCCATCCCTAATTATTATTCCTATGTTATTATCACCACAAATCTGTCCCTATCTTGTTATGTTAAATATTTGGTAGGCCTCATTACATAACCACATCCGTGCATTTCGAGATGTAATTTACATGGCTACATACTAACTGCCTATTCAACGGTATAATAGGTATGTTATGTAGTGTAGAGTCATAATATTTCGATTTTAGACAGTAAAATACAACAGAAATACATACATAAAATAACTAAAAGAAATAGAAGTTGAAATGACTATAATTGCAACCGAAAAATATTGCCCATCTCTTTCTCGCAAAACAAATTGTATCAGCCACCGCAATACAAAAAAAAATGTAACATTACAGGCCGATAAATCGTTTTCTTTCTTACCTATTGTAAATTTAAATTGATAGTATCTCCGTTATACTTTAAGATTTTCCAATAAATTTTCTAGTTTGTTAATGATTAGGCTTTATCTTGGATTTAATATTGATAGAGCTAAATAATCAACAACTCCGAAATCATTTAGTTCCATAGTAAAATAGACACTCAATTTCAAACCATGGCCGTCCTACCGTCGCTTTACAGATTACAGAAGTGTCAAATTATAATGCAACTCTTGAAACTAGAATACATAGTGGCGTACAATGTGCTTGGTGCGAGTTTGAGTCACTGCTTACCGTGAGAAAGTTCAAAACAATGCCCCTAATGAAACATAAAAACTTAATTCGATGCCGAACAGTAGTTAACTTCTTCACGATGAGCAGTGACAAAAACTTACACTAAGCGCAGAGGTTGTCTAGCAATTTTTAGGCAACATTTCAAAGACATTGCGCAGCTTGTTAAGGATCAACTTGTTGAGTAAGAAAACTAATTCAATGCCATACAAACTTCTTCACTATTTGCACTGACTAAAACTTACACTTGCACAGAGCAACCTCTGTCTGTCTCTGTCTAGCAATTTTAGGCAACATTTCAATGACATTGCGCAACTTGTTGCAGCGAGACGTGATGTTCCTCGAGGCGAGCAACGTGGCGCAGTGTGTGAGCAAGGGCAAGTCGGAGCCCTACGAGTGCCGCAACCACATCCGGGTGCTGCAGCCCCTGGGGGACGGGGACCGGCTCTACGTCTGCGGGACCAACGCGCACAGCCCCAAAGACTGGGTGGTCTATGTAAGTTTCAACTCACTGTTGCGTTGTAAGAAAAAGAAGTACTCGTATGTTGATACATACGAGTACTTTTTTTTCTTGTCAAAAATATCTATTATTTTATATGTATAGTATATTTTGTCACTGTGCTTGTAATGATCTGTACGCCGGTATTTTGGTACACACATCTGATCAAAATTTTGTATCTTAATAATTTTATCTAAGTAATGTGTGTACTGTTGGTGTACCTTATCTATTAATATATAAATAAAGAAAATAGAAATGTCATTCAAATGTATGATCTTTGCATTTGGACACACACGTGTAGAGGCCTTAGATTTAATATTTGTACGATGAAATATTGCAAAGCCACTAGGGCTACAATGTTAGGCCCCTTATTAAGAAAACAATGTCAAACGGTCTCAAGAATTGCGATCGAAATCTCTAATCGATAACTCATTTTGACAGTTAAAACAACGTTTTGTTTCACTTTTAAAAATGAAACTACTAAAGTTTAGTAAGTCCCGTATTAATAAAACAATCTCAAAGTCTCAAGAATTGCGATAGCTGAAGATGTTCACTTTTAAAAGTAAACTTTACAAACTACTTCTACTTTTTTAGGTTCTCAAGTTGCGATGGCAATTTTTGAGACTGATTTTAAGACTTTTTTTAACCTACTCATCTATACTAATATTATAAAGAGGAAACATTTGATTGTTTGTTTGTTTGAAATTAATAGGCTCTGAAACCACTGGACCAAAATAAAAAATCCTTCACTGTTGAAAAGCCACACTATCAGCGCTGAACATAGACTATATTATATTAAAAAAAAATTAGGGTTCCTTACTAAAACCCCAAAAATGTAGCCCAAAGTGTAAAAACACACCGTTAAAAATTTCTTACATCGCGTGCGTTGCGACAACGGTTGGATCGATTTCGCAAACATTTTTTGATGTGTTTTTTATTGTCAAGAAGAGGTTCTTGTATTATGATAAATATACATGATTTCTCTCATAGCACTGTTTACGTTCCACAGTTAAACCTAACCCACCTCCCGCGGCACGAGTACGTGCCAGGCGTGGGGCTCGGGGTGGCAAAATGCCCTTACGACCCCGCGGACAACAGCACGGCCGTGTGGGTGACCCGGGGCAACCCCGGCGGCCTGCCAGCTCTCTACGCGGGGACAAACGCGGAGTTCACCAAAGCTGACCCCGTCATATTCCGCAACGACCTCTTCGACTACCGCACGGGGCAGAAGAGGTTCAACTTCAAACGCACGCTGAAGTATGACTCCAAGTGGTTGGACAGTAAGTAGAGTTATTTAACTCAGATTACCCGGGGCAACACAAGCGACCTGTCTTCTACGCGGGGACAAACGCGGAGTCCACCAAAGCTGACCCCGTCACATTCCGCAACGACCTCTTCGACTACCGCACGGGGCAGAAAAGGTTTAAGTTCAAACGCACGCAGAAGTACGACTCGAAGTGGTTGGACAGTAAGTAGAGTTATTTAATTCAGATTACCCGGGGCAACCCAAGCGACCTGTATTCCACGCGGGGAAAAACACGGAGTTCACCAAAGCTGACCCCGTCATATTCCGCAACGACCTCTTCGACTACCGCACGGGGCAGAAGAGGTTTAACTTCGAACGCACGCAAAAGTACGACTCGAAGTGGTTGGACAGTAAGTAGAGTTAATTTACTCAGATTACCCGGGGCAACACAAGCGACCTGTATTCCACGCGGGGACAAACGCGGAGTTCACTACAGCTGACCCCGTCATATTCCTCAACGACCTCTTCGACTAAAGAACGTATATTTTCGTATTTTACATTCGTATATATCATATACAAGGTGTGCAATAAGTGAGTGATAATACTTTAGGGTGTGTATGTGCCTACTATGTAGAGTTTACTGTGGAAGTACCAGCGCTGATATACTTACTTAGTGCTTCTATGTTTCTATGAGAAACGCCTGAACATTATAAATTTGCCCATACATTTTTAAAAAAGTAACTGTTTCAGCGCTGGTACTTTCACAGTAATCTCTATATACGGGATCCATACCCACCATAAAGTAACAAGTAATATAGTAAGTTAACGAGTAATAAGTTAATAATAGCCTGTATATCTTATATGATAATATTGTAATGAAGCAGACATATTAATATGTTAAAAAAACGTTGAGCAGGTGTAGACAATATAATCACAATAAGGATACTAATGATAGAGATTGTGGATAAAAAACCAGTCTACTAATGACATGACATGTTAATAACCTCCAACAGAATATTTTCCTATCATAAAAAACTACATTATATTCACAAATGTTTCTTTAAACTTTCTTAATTGTTACCTTAATAGGCGTTCTTATATTTCAAAGAATTAATTTAAGATTGCTATAATAATAAATACTAATAAAACCAGTAGTCATACCGATATCTCAATATATGATTTAGTTTTTTATTAAAAAATTATTTAATGTACGCATCTGTAGCCACGATCGTCGGCGAAAAGGGATATATCCCACGAAAACCGTACGTTTTGCTGTTTTAAAAACTAAAAAGTAAACTGTGCTTCTCTATCTTCTAATCTATATCAGTGTTGTTTCATCAAAATTACTCCACTTTTCAATGCAAACCAATAAATTTTTCAGATTATGTAGTTTAGGTGTTAACTATAAGCTATGTTTACATATTTCATCATCATCATTTCAGTTATGATGTCCTCTACTGGACGTATGCCTCTCCCAAAGTATTTTAAGGAGTTTGCCACGCCAGGCTTGGCAGGCTGGTTGGAGAGCGCAGTTTTCATAAAAATTTCCACGGAAATACCGCAGCCCATTTCCGGATATACAGTGTGTAAAAAGAGCAGTCACTATAACTTTGAGATACGATTATAGTACCTTTCAAAAAGTAAAAAAAAACTTTTACTTTCGCGAGAATAGCAAAAAAGCAAAAAAAATTTTTTTTTTTTTTGTAAAAAAATTAAGAAAAGAATACATTTCTAGAATGAGAAAAGGTAGTATAATCATATCCCAAAGTTATAGTGACTGTTCTTTTTACACAAGTTATTCCCTTTGTGGCCTTTACGACACAAGAAAGATGGTTGATGGGGGTGCTGTTCTTTCTCCAACACCCCATGGATGGATATTTTTAGATGACAATCCTAAATAGTATTCTCTTCTTGCAGAAACACATTTTGTCGGATCGTTCGACGTGGGAGAGTACGTGCTGTTTTTTTTTCGGGAGACAGCCGTGGAGTTCATGAACTGTGGCAAAGCTGTCTACTCCCGGGTTGCCCGAGTGTGCAAAAACGACACGGGGGGCAAAAACATACTCGGGCAGAACTGGGCAACGTATTTGAAGGCACGACTGAATTGCAGCATACCTGGAGAGTTCCCTTTCTATTTCGACGAAATACGTGAGTATTATAAAATGTTCACTATTAAATTAATTAAATAATTTATTTATTTATTATGAAAACCAACAGCATAATACAAATAATTTTACAAACTTAGTATCTTACAAAAAGTAAAGCCAATAACAGGTTTCCCATAAATAACCATTTTGCTAACGTGAAAAAGAAATGAGAGCTTGATAGTAAAATACTAGTTTACAATAGTTTTAAGAAACAAGTATTTGAGAAAACACAAAGTTACTCTTAGTGGTCTAAATTAAACAATATGCAAGCATTATTGGTTGATTAGGACAGCTGTAGTATCTACTACTAATTACACTACCACAGAAAAACAAGCAGTTAATATTTTATTTTGTAAGTTTTTTGTTTTTTAAGTTTTTTTTTTATTTTTGCGATTTTAGTGTTTTAATTGTATTATTTTTAAATTTAGCTTTAGTGTTAGAAAATAAGTCAATTTCATTGAAATGTTTATTGTATGTGCGAGTAATTCGCGTGAGAACAGAATTTTGTGCGTAATTAGTGTGATGCGATGGGACGTGCAGTAGTGGTGTGAATTGTGATGCGGGTTAAAAATATTATATTTCCAAATGAAACTTAACAAGCTATTTTCGGAAGGTCAAGAAAAGGCTACCATCAATTCAACCCTAGCCCGCAGAGAAGAACCGGCGTAAGAAACTCGGACGGGACAAAAAATATAATGTTTGAAAAAAATAAAATATAATGTTTATTTTATCCGTAAACTCTATTTGACAATGGAACATAAGTGAAAAAATATTTTCGAAATATATTATATCAAACTAGATGTTTCTCGATAAATATTCCGCGTACATACATTTTACTGCCTAAAGTAACCTATGTGTCAATTCATCATGTAAACTACTACCATACCAAATTTAATCAAAATCAGCTCAGTAATTTTTGAGTGAAAGAGTAACAAACATGCTTACAAACTTTCGCTTTTCTAATATTAGTAGGATTCTTGAACGATGACGTCACTACACCTGACAATAGTTTGAAATATCTGTAAATCAATTAATACTTGGCCTTTTTCAATTAAACAATTACTACTATTTGTAAAGATACAACCTATACTTACAACAATTATAATCAATTGTATACCTAGCTAGTAACATTCTATGTTATCGTGTATTAACTTAATCCGATTTCGTTATGGAAATAATTAAAAGCAATCGTGATAATTGCAGTGAAGCACATTTAAAAGGCATGTTAAGTGCTTTTCATAATTATGCTTTCGAGCACATTCGTATTGCATAGAAAACTTTAATGTTTAACCTATTTCCGAGCGACTTTAAATAGGTGAAGGTGCTCAGTTCTGTTGTGATTTTTGTAGTAAGTATATTATTATGTTATTCATTATATTAATGATGAGATTTCATTATGTTTCTTGTCTAATGTACCAATGCTGTTTAAAACGTTAGATATCGTGGTATAACTTATGTTTAAGCTATATACTCGTAATATAGCCATATAAACAGGGTGTAAAAAGAGCAGTCACTATAACTTCGTGGGGTAATAACCAGGCAAGAGATATATCCATTGGTACTAGTCATTTGCTTTTAATCCACTGTTTTAAAAGTTTAAAAATTTTCAATAGGCAATGTACAACGTGCACAACACAGCGAACAGCTGATTACGCTGAGAGGTCAATAGCACACGTAAGATGTTCATTACGTACTAGGGCAAATATTATAAAATTTAAGAATTTAATGCAGAACGTTGTTCCAAACAGTTCAGCCTTGCGACTAAAATAATATATTGCGAAAAAAAATTTTTTTAAAAAAAAATTAATAATGAAAAAAATTCATTTCTAGAATCAGTCAAGGTCCTATTAGCCTATCCCAAAGTTATAGTGACTGCTCTTTTTACATCCTGTATAAATTAAACTTAATGTTATGGGCGTCGCAATAGGTAAATGATATAAATCATTACCCTACCTTTGGTCTTCGTCGAAGTCGGGTGATCAAAAAGTGGAGAATCAACTTATTCGAGGCTTAGTAATTCTTAAGTTTGAATAATCTCATGCCTCTTAGCACATATGACGAGTCTAAAAATAGTATTATAAGAGGTGTAAAATAAATGAGTGTTAATACTTTAGAGCGCGTATGTGCCTCCTATGTAGAGAATACTGTGAAAATATCAACGCTGAAATACTTACTTTTGACTTTCATGTTTGTATGGGAAATGCTGCAGCATCCTATACAATTATTTAAAAAGTACCTCTCTCAGCGCTGGTACTTTCTCAGTAAACTCTATAAAAGGACCCATACACATTACACGCCCTAAAGTATTATCACTCGTTAATAGTGTAGCCTGTGTACATGTTTTCTATGGAATCTGAAAGAATAACTATGAATTGTGACAAACATTTCTATGGAATCTGAAAGAATGACTAATTGAATAGTGACAAACATTACTTTTATTATTCCAATGCATAATGATGTGAGTGAGGAATTGATTGCTTTTTTTATTTACTGTACCAGTATTTCTAAGCGTAATCTTGCACTTCTTCTCTATATAAACCAGATGTGTCGTTTCATACTCCTCCGTCCGTGCAAGTTCTGTAAACAGGGCTACATAGTTTATGCTTCTCATATTAAGATCACTAGATATCGTGAAAGTAAACAGCACAAATCCTGAAGATTAATAGATTGAAAAGCAGATTCGGTGACCCAAATAGCAATGTATGTAAACATAGTTAAGCTGTTGTCACAGTTAACTCAAACGGTTAGCACACTCAGTCCCATTCTGAAGTGAATTATGCATAAACATCTAATGTATTTTACAAGTTGGGCTAAGATTGAGTTGGGTACTGATTGGGGTTCGATTTAAAATTCAAATATTGACCGCTTTTATGTAAGGGGTGTTCGGTGAGCCTATTCAAGATGTGGGTTTATTTTGGGCGTATAAACTACTGAAACAAATATGTATATTAAGTACATTAATATAAAGAACCGTCTTTAGAATCAATGTACTTATTACGTTACGACATATCCTAAAACGTTTAAGTGACAGTTTGAACCAAATTTTATCGATTAAAAATTTTGCGCCATATAAGCATTAACCATTCATGACTTCAATTAGTTTTTACTTTTTAACCCCCGACGACAAAGGGGTATATGTGTGTCTGATTGTGGCAACCTAGCTCACAAACGGATGAGCAGATTTTGATCTTATATTTTTTGTTTTAAAACTGACGTGATCGAGGTCGAGTTTTCTTAGCTATAATTCGAATCTATCAACGAATCAGAAGGGATGGTACATGGTAAATTATAAATAACAAGCCGTTATCACTATGGCCTCAGCCTCGAATTTTGCGGACAGCGGGGCAGGAGCGGCAGCGGCGCGGGAGCGGCAGTATCTTTTGCTTCAAATCAAATGGACCGGTTCTCAAAAACAGCGGCGCGGCACCCTCGCCGCCGCCGCTCCCGCCCCATTGCCCGCAAAATTCGAGGCTAAGGCCTAACATGCGTTGATGAAATCGGGACTAAAGGTTTGTTCACACTGTTCGTGCTTCACAGAGAGCGTGTACCAGATGCCGGGCGACCCGAGCAAGTTCTACGCCGCGTTTACTACGGGGGCCAGCGACGGGCTGATTGGCTCGGCCATTTGCACGTACAGCATGGACGACATACAGGAGGCCTTCGCGGGCCGGTTCAAAGAGCAGGTCAGTACAAGCTGAAATAAAAAATACGCGGGGTGCACGGTGGTAGCAGTTATAAGCTAAAATAAAATATTCATGGGGTGCCGGATCAAGCATCTTTCTCGTGGGTGTCATGGAAGACAGAGTGAATATATTATATACAGAGTGATTCATGGGTCATAATGAGTCATATAGCATGCCGAAAGTAGTGTAATATAATGACGCGTAGAGCATATATTACGGGTGTAAAAGTCACTATAACTTTGGGATATGATTCTTCTTTTCTTATTCTAGAATTGATTTTTTTTTAC
The DNA here is from genome assembly GCA_905187575.2 of Celastrina argiolus. Lineage (NCBI taxonomy): Eukaryota > Metazoa > Arthropoda > Insecta > Lepidoptera > Lycaenidae > Celastrina > Celastrina argiolus. The sequence continues at coordinate 12,884,973 of LR994599.1, read as the reverse complement.
AAAAATATATAGTTTTTCAAAGTTCTAAAATAACCACGTGGAGTGAATCTTACAATGCTGGGGCTTGAAGGCTCCTAATCTATACACAGAAACGCACTGGCCGTTGACCTCAACACCTGACTAACTGAATTGAAACTCATCTGTTTAGTAACTTTTATGGAGATATTTAATCACGATTTGTCGCGTTATGGTAAGTAATTTATATGACGTGTACAAAATATGCTCTTCTCATCACACTATATTCGGCTTCATATAGGAACCGTGAATCACTCTGTATAAGGGATTGGGCAACAGTGTTTCCGCGGCATTGTTGCTGGATAAGCCTCCTTATGTCCAGCAGAGAACATCATAGTTAAAACGAAGATGAAGACAGTACAAACGATCAGTGATAGATGCCAGCGACTGTAGCCTACTCCCGACACAATCGAGAACCGAATCAGTTCTATCTCAACGGTTTTTGGTATTTTATTTGGTGGATTACTTTGAAACTAAACAGGATAAAGAAAATCGTTATCGTAACTTTTTGTACTCCCGGCCATATCAATCGACTGAGAACCAAAATTAACAAACGTCAATTTATTCGGCAGTACGCGGCACGATCGAATCTGAATCAAATTTGAATCAGTTTGGATAGTAAGGCCCCTGATCAGCTCGCACGTACCACATGGACGATATACATAAAGCCCGATTCTGGTTTAAAGAGCTGGTACAAATAGCACGAGAATTCGTTTCTGAGTTGCGCTGGCCAGTTTAAACAACAGGTACAAATAGCACAGTCGTTTCGCAGTTCCGAGAGACCGTGTGCATCAGGCACGTATCGGATTGACACAGATCAGCAGTTCGGTGATCGATTCGATCCATACCGTCCAGTCGTAAATTAGTTAGAGCGATGTCATCTCGGTAGTTCTCTATTTTCTCCATAAAATAATGTGGCATAATTAGTCTTTTGATTGTTTTTTTATAATATGTATTATTATAACCCTCTGGTAAACAAATAATGTAAAACTGAAAACGTTTAAGTACCATTAAGATAGTGAATATGATTAAAATATTTCATATAATGTGCAAAAGATAAGGGAACAGTCGATTGTGACGACACTTTGACATAACACCAACCCGCGTACAAATATCGTTTTGCGGGAAAAATATGGATAATCTAATTTAATTGCTTAAAACTTGATTTGATTTAATTGATTTTAATTGATAATGTTATGTATAATAGTTAAGCCACTCAATGAATGAAAAAAAAAACTCATTTGGCACTGCTTAGGCATAATGATTTAATCATAATAATTTATTTGCAACATAATATACCAATAAATAATTGTGCCAAAAATGTACCTATGCCTCGTAAGTCAGTTAATCCCGTTTAAATTTAAAAAATGACAACTTAGACGCGTGTCTTATTTTAAACCACGCTAATGCCACGTGCGTACTTATTCTATAGCTGACAAAAATAACTTTATTATCATTATTGTACAGTTTTTGCTGCAATAAATCATATGGCCGTTAATCTCCCAGTAAATCACTTTGTAGACAGGCGGGCTAGAGTAGATAGTAATCAGCAAGAGATCGTCTATCAATCTATTTTTGCACACAATGAATTTTTAATAACGATCTAGATTAGTACTCTTGAGGCTCTCGACTTTTATACCTTGAGACGGTTCTAAGTATTCTAGTCGTAATTGTATAAAATTAGATGTTATAAGAAAATGAAAAAAAAAAATCCAAATATGACTATTCTCGAAATGTCAACACGAAATGCTACTACCGGTTTAATCCTAACCCGTCAAGAAGATCTCGCGTAAAAAACTCGCATGGGCTCATATTTTAACATTTGTTCTAAAAAAATATATTTTACAATGTAAAAGCTTAATCTGTATAATAAAACAATAGTATGCATTGAGTAAATTAAACAAACTTTGCTGGTGGCCATCTTATTCTTATAATGCTTTAGCACATAAACGTTCTTTGACTACTTTTTTAAATTTAAATTTAGAACATTTTATTTTATAGATATTGATGAACGATGTGGCTAACACATGACGTTATATCCAATTTGACTGAATCAGTCTGTGCAGTCAATTGACCTTTGCAGTACAGCTACCAATGGTTAGCACGCCGGGGGTCACGGGTTCAAATTCCGTCAAAGGGACAAAAGTTTTATGTGTTTCTGGGAAATGTAAATTATATGTGTAGTATAAAATAATTATATTTCTTTTGTCTGGTAACCAATCTGTAACACATGCTCTTTGAGAACTTACCAGGCATTACGGCCAGGTCAATGTGGTCCACATTGAACTGGCCTGAATGCGTCCATAAATATTATAATAAAATCAGAAAAGTCACGACCTAATTTTTGTAGGCAACATCAAGCTCGGCTTGGCTGCCAGTGCTGCGCGCGAGGGTGCCAGAACCGCGGCCTGGCACGTGCGTCAACAACACGGAGGCGTTGCCAGATAACGTCCTCAACTTCATAAGGTAAGTTTAATAAACACAACATAGTGAGGGACCAATCTGTTGAATTTTCAAAGAATTCTTAATTGCTTGACGAGGAACGGCCCTCGTCAAGCAATTATGAACAAGACATTTTATACAAGACAACTATTGATAGACATCACCTATCAATAGTTGTGGAACAAATATAATATGATCATATGCATTTTTTTTACGCAACAGAAATGCATTGCGCATCCCCCAGGGAGGGTCCCCTAGGGGTATGTGGGACTCCCAACTGGCTACGGCTGGTTTACTCACTAAAACCACTTGCTTATTGCCATCAGCCGTTGAGATGGTATTGGTAAAATAGCATGTATTGAAATGACCCCTTAAATTTATCAAAATCTTCTAAAGAAAACTATCAGACATAAATATAGACATAATCTATGGCAAAATGAAAAAGTTCAATTAGTTTGAACTCTCACCAGCTCTTTGAAACGTTGCAAAATAATTTATAAAGCGGATCATCAGTTCTGGAGATTAAAATGTTTAATATAAAATATACAGATGAATAGAGAAATAAATTGAGTACTCCGCTTTTTCAATAAGCTGGAAAAAGTACAATTCTTTTCAATCATATAGAAAACATTGCTCGTTCAGCATTAAAGGTATACTTCGCATGATCGACACATTCAGCTAATTATTACTTACTTATAACGCGTTGAATTTACGCTTAAAGCATATTAACATATTAAAGTCTCTTTGTATTCAGTTTGTTTACCTTTTATGTAAGCACCTAGTCTTTATAAGTTGATTTAATACTTATTATAATATTTGATGCCATATTCCGATATTATACCTATTTAAAATTGTATAATGTAAAGTTCTACTTCAAATGGTTCATGTACATTAAGTATGTTGGAGATATAAATAAAAAAAAAACACGTAAAATATTTATAAAATGTCTTGATAACATCATAGTTCAGAAAATTCAATAAAACCAAATTGGATAACTGATATTTACTAAAGCAGACATATTAGATCTTGTGAATTCATAATGGGCGTATACATCCATAAGATCAGATTATAGTGGATGAGGTTAATGGAATCCAGAACAAATCGTCTCTCCCTCAGGACTAATCTATGCAAGGTTACGTATAGGGTTGCAAGCGAGATTTAGCCCCAGTTTCTGAAAGGCAAATTAACGACAAGGTGTTCAAATCTCTTGTCAAGTTCAAATTTAGGACTGAAATAGACAACTGAAAAAGTATTTGAACACTGATTAGTGGATTTGAATATTTACCATATTATAAATGGATAAAGCGAAATATTCTCAACATACGGCGTCGATTCAGATGATCAGCAAATCTACACAATAGTTAATGACAAAGATAAAAACATTCATCAAAATCTTTTAATCTGGAGGAGATATATTAGGTAATTTCTAATTCTGTTTCGAGAGAAATATATAATAGGTAGATAAAAAGTTTAGTTCATGTTTGAATAATAATAAATTAGAACATAATTAGGCTTCGATGCTTTGTTTTTTTCCCTCGGCAACTCTACGAAGAAGTAATCTGTTCAAGGTTACGTGTGTTTTTTAAACACTAACAAATTTATAGGTAGACTAGCTGACCCTTGCCCACTTCGTTGAGCATAAAAAGAGTTTATGATGAAATTCAACTAAAAAAAAAACAACGTGGAACCCGCAACGCGGGAACCCGGAACCCGCAACGCGGGAACCCGCAACGTGGAACCCGCAACGTGAAAACCCTGAACCCGCAACGCGGGAACCCTGAACCCGCAACGCGGGAACCCTGAACCCGCAACGCGGGAACCCGGAACCCGCAACGCGGAACTCGGAACCCGCAACGCGGGAACCCGGAACCAGCAACGCGGAACCCGGAACCCGCAACGCGGGAACCCGGAACCCGCAACGCGGAACTCGGAACCCGCAACGCGGGAACCCGGAACCCGCAACGCGGAACTCGGAACCCGCAACGCGGGAACCCGGAACCCGCAACGCGGGAACCCGGAACCCGCAACGCGGGAACCCGGAACCCGCAACGCGGGAACCCGGAACCCGCAACGCGGGAACCCGGAACCCGCAACGCGGGAACCCGGAACCCGCAACGCGGGAACCCGGAACCCGCAATGCGGGAACCCGGAACCCGCAACGCGGGAAAGCTGAACCCGCAACGCGGGAACCCGGAACCCGCAACGCGGGAACCCGGAACCCGCAACGTGGGAACCCGGAACCCGCAACGCGGGAACCCGGAACCCGCAACGCGGGAACCCGGAACCCGCAACGCGGGAACCCGCAGCATGGGAACCCGAAACCCGCAACGCAGAACCAGCAGCATGGGAACCCGAAACCCGCAACGCGAAACCCGGAACCCGCAACACGGAAACCCGGAACCCGCAACGCGGAACCCACAACGCGAAACCCAAACGCAGAACCCGCAACGTTCACGGAAACGCTGACAAAATATGGAATAAATAGTAACCTATGTCCGTCTACTTGCTCTAAGCTACTTCCTCACCAATTTTCAGCCATATCGATAAAGCCGTTCTTGAGTTATAAATAATTTAACTAACACGACTTACTTTTATACATATAGATGTATAGATTACTCCTACTAACATAAGCTAAGCCCGGTGAATGTCACAGTCGGTCCAGCCAATCCGGTGATCATTAGTTAGATGACGACGATGATGATGATGAAAAGTAGCCTAAATTAATCCTTATAACTTTAGCTATCTACCAGTGAAAGTCTCGTGAAAATCGGTCTAGCCGTTACAGAGATTAGCCGGAGCAAAGAGAGACGCTGACAGACGTTTTTTTTTTAAATTACATTTTCGTTTTCAGTAAATATCGTTGCCAATGCAAAAAAAGCAGAAGATATCGTTTAAAATGTCATATACATTTAGAAAAACGTTTCTAATTGAAAGTTACATACTGACACTTCAATTTTATTTATTTGTATAAATGTATAGATTTGGAAAACTTCTCCAATCTTGGCGTTTTCACTGACGCGGTGCGGGGCGCATAGGAACTTAGTGGTTCCCAAGCGGAGTGGAGCAGAGATTTCGAGCATAGTGATTAGTCAATTCGGGTACCGCAAGCTCCTGTCCGCCTCGCCCCGCGTCAATGGAAACGCAGCCAAACGTCTATAACGTCTACCGGTCGCCATGGTAACGGCGTTGTTTACAAATGGAAAACAAAAATTAGGAAATGCTATACATACCGTATTTATATCAGCTTAAACTATTTGGATTCATGTTTTTGTTAATCCTAATAATTTTATTACTCCAAATAGTTTGAGCTGATATAAAAACGGTATTTATAGCATTTCATAATTTTTATTTACCATTTGTAAATAATGATGTTGCCATGACAGCCGTGTCATATAAACTGCCAACGACGTGAATCGATCGAGCCCAGGTTCAAACCCCGCGTGACCATCACGTATTTTCTTCTTTTTTCTAATTTTCTGCTTATTTTTTTCAACATTTTCTTTCATAATAACTTTTTCGTAACAATAACGAACATACCATAAAAAAATTTGCGAAATTGGTCAAGCCGTTGTCGAAGCGCATACGATGTAAGAAATTTTGGAGGTCGTTTTTTTACACTTTGGGCTACATTTTTAGGGTTTTAGTAAGGAACCCTACTTTTTTTAAACATATAATATAGCCTATGTTCAGCGCAAGGAATGTAGCATTCCAACGGTGAAAGAATTTTTCATATTGGTTCAGTGGTTTCAGAGCCTATTCCATTCAAACAAACAAACAAACAAAGAAACAAACAAACTATCAAACGTTACCTCTTTATAATATTAGTATAGATAAAAATGTTACTGTGCTCGATACTAACAGATTTTTGTCCTGTACTACCTACATTAATCAGAACATAGACTTTTTCGGGTCGCTTGGTAACCCTACGCGAAGTATCTAATCTGTTCAAGGTCAGGGTGTTTTTTTAACCCTAACAACTTTTTAGGTAGAGTATAAAAATGTTACTGGACTCGATACTAAACGGCTTTTGCCCTACATTACCTAAGCATATAAAGCAGAACATATTCAGTCATTTTCTGGTTACTTGTTAACCCTGTGGGAAGTGTCTAATCTGTTCAAGGTTACGTGAGTTTATTTTTTTTTTAACCCTAACAACTTTTAAGTAGCGGAACGAAATGTTCCTGGGCTAGATACTAGTAGGCTATAATTGTCCAGCATTACTAATACATGGTGTAAAAATAACAGTCACTATAACATTAAGATACGATTATACTACCTTTCCTCATATTGAAAAAGTTTTTTTTAATTATTTATTGTCAAAAACAAAAAAAAAAAATATTTTTCAATTTTTTTTTGTCGCAAGAATAACGAAAAGGGATTTTTATTGATTTTTGTAAACATTCTAGAATGAGAAAAGGTTTTTTTACATCCATTATAAAGCAGAACATAATCGGGCGTTTTCTGGTCGCTTGGCAACCCTTTTTTTTCGCCGAGAAATGCTTCTTGTCGCATACCGTGGAGGACGGGGATCCTACCACAGGTATGTGGGGCTCACTGCGTCCGTTAAGATGGTAAGTGGACGCAGCCATACCCACTAAAACTCGGCGGTACTCCGACAGAACCGCTGCAGAGCCACGGAAAATATAATACAACCGCGATCGCTTGGCAACCCTACGCAGAAGTAATCTGTGCAAGGTTACACGTGACATTAGTTGCGCGACGTGCCTCTAATTGGGCCGCCGACTCCCCATGTCGGGGAGGAATTGGTGCTATTTATTATTGCTATTGTTATACTTACTTGATCAATTAAGTACGAGAGATTATTACCGATTATTTTGTACGTGAAAAGTACAAAGTGCTAATTGCAATTATCGTGCAACGTCATGCAGAAAGTTGGTCAGAAATTATATGAAGGAAAAATCTGCCCGATTATCGGTCCTACAAAAAGTAGGACGTGGGAGTCGCCCTTATTCGAATAACCGTAATATTCAAATATCTATGAACACAGAAACAACACGTTTTATCCTCACGCCTTTGTAACCCGGATCTGATTTGTTTGGCGCCTCCGTGGTCTAGTGGTTCTGAGCTTTGCTCTCGACCCGGAGGTCTTGGGTTCGATCCCGCGCTGGAACAACAAAAAAATTTGTTTTCAAGTTGTTTTTTTTAAAGATATCTGTAGGTTTATTACGTTGTAACGAATTGGTTCAAAAATTACTTTACTGATTTTGCAAATTCTTTTATCATTTGAATGCAACATTGTCACTGAATAATATAAAATGGTCAAGGTAGAGGTGTGGTCGCACCCGCTGTTAGCATCGAACCTTGCAACGGCAGAGGAATAATATGCTCTTTCAAGTTCTTTTTTTTCTATCGTAATTGAGTGTGAACTGATGCTTAGATTTTATTAACGGGTACGACCACGGCTCTGCCTTGACCATTTTTATACTTTTCAACCTTTTTTGCAAAGCCGGGTTTTAGATTTTTAATCTTTTTTTTATTTAATATTTTTCTGTTCCCACATCAAATATAACAATTATTATATTTTTATTAAATTGACCATTACATAGAAAGTAACTAAACAACGACCGCATTTTTAACGTTTCTCGTGTTATGTGCTTGCCAAGACCTATCTTTTGATACCAAACACGAGATAATTACCATAATTAAATTTTTTTGAGATAGTTTTTGAGGTTTAATTTTCAAATTCCAAATCAAAATCGGACCAGCAGTTTAGCCGCTACGAGGGAACATACATACAAACATACATACATAGACTGCCAAAATCATTATCCTACCTTTTGTCTTCGCCGAAGTCGGGTAAAAAACTATTGATGATAAAACAAAAAATGGTTGCCAAATGCCAAAAAAAAATCCACCGGTGCGAAGCCGGGATGGGCCACTAGTTCTTCATAATTTAAAAAGTTTTTCAGTTATGGAAAAGCTTAATAAGTATATTTTAATATAATTAAAGCCTTTTTAGAGGAGTCTAATTAAGTTGAAATTATTAATGCCAAAGGTTCGAGCCCTTGTAAAGGTTATCTTTAAAGGTCTCTCATAACGGTTCTTAAATGCAAGTGTTTTGGACCGGTATTGTTTTTGTTCGGGAATAGCACCGGATACACGCGCGAGACTTTAAATATGGATAACTATAACAGGATTCGGAATTTTCCGATGTTTGTACAGATATAGGGTTGTAAGTGTTAAAAATTCAGTAGAATTCCAACGCTTCTCCTGAGTACAAGTTTTGATGTTTAATATCAGTACCTGTTTGTATTGTTTTATTACACAAATTGACAGCAGTTTAAAAAATAAAAAAAAGTTTTTGAAAGTAATAGATAGAAAGCAATTACTAATTGTATTTCAAAACTATATAAACAATTTGTTTATAGCAATTTTGTGAGTCTAATAAAAACGCTCCATACAAGTCTTAGTTAGTATGCTATTCCTATTGTTGTATGGGAGCCACTCTTGATTATTTGTTATTTTTTTTTAGTTTTTCATTGCTTTACCTTCACAAGCTTGTATCTACTTAAGATTTTTTATGCATGGATTTTGGTTGTATACCAGTGTACATAACTGAACCTCATTTAAAACAAAATGTATGTCATAGTAAAATCTAAAATTATGAAAAATTCAATTGTGTAACTATCATCGTTGTTAAGATACAGCTTGGTGACAGCCTCGTTTTTAACCCTTTGGGAACCCTACAAATACAGCCATGTACCCAATCGCCAAATACTTTCAGAATGACTTCAGACTTTTTTTTTTAATTTCCTTAGGTCACATCCCCTCATGGACTCAGCGGTTAGACACGAGGGCGACGCCCCCGCGTTCTACAAGCGGGACCTGGTGCTCACCACGCTGGTGGTAGACCGGCAGTTCGTGGACATGCTGGGGGACGACATTATTTATACCGTCTTCTACGCCGGCACCAGTAAGTAGATAAGTAGAAATCTTTAAAAAAAAACAGGTCCCAAGACAGATTTCGCATGTCCCTTGGGCACTCTGGAATCATATTGTTGAGGTTGGTTACCGCTGTCGATCCTGGCTTCTCAGGACTTGAAGTGGTGGGCCATTTGCTGGTTAAAAATGTTCAGAAGCTCACAATATAATTAATATAAAAATTTAATTCCATTGAAATCATTCAGAGCAATTTCATTCGCAAAGTTTTATGAAGTTTTAATAAATAGTCTACGTAAACTTTAAGAATTATTAAATTATTAGCAATTATACGAATCGTTAATACCGTTCGAAGAAGTTGTTTCATATTCTCTGTAATCAGAGTCAATATTTTCATAATTTCTACGCTGATTATTGAACTAAGACTCATCAATTTAAAAGTAATACTAATTACGCTGAAATTTGAAATTGAAATTAAATGATATAATAAGGCATATATAATAATAACTAATAAGGCATCTAGAGTAATCCTGCATAATATTATCAAGTATTTCATTTCATTAGTATGCCTTTTACGCAATGGGGTATTTTACAATTTTTGCGTCTATTAAATACATAATCATGGCTATAAGGATTCCAAAAAATATTTTTTCTATATTTAAAAAATAACGAAGATACAAACAATTCAAACTTACAACACGAAAGAGAGCAAGAAAAGATCGGCTTGAGGTTATTACAATAGACTAATGTGAATTTTTCATAGCCAAGATCGTAGACTGGAAAGAAATTGATAATTTGCATGTTTATAATAATTGGCGCGTTAACTAAAAATAATTTTATTTTAAAATAACCAACTGTCCCGGCGAACTCCTTTTTTTTTTAATTTAATTAATTCTAAGGCGGCGGATTTCTTGATGTGACAGAAGCGAGCCCACCTTCATCGAGAACCACTCTGTCCAGTGGGGACAACAGCATGAAGGTCAGTGTAGTACTTCCACACTGATCTTCATGCTGTTTTTCCCATTTGTCATGATGTTACGAGTAAACCAAGTTTATCGCGTACCGACTGTCAGACAGACGCGGCGAAATACTTGTTTTATAAGACGTAAAGATAACTTTTATTCCCAGGTGCTGGTGAAGTGTACAAGATAGTCCAGTGGGCGGGCGGGCGGTCGCGCGTGGCGGACGTGTGGCGCGCGGCGGGCGACGAGGCGGTGCGCGCGCTCGCGCTGTCCCGCCGCGCGCTCTACCTCGCCACCGACCACCGCCTGCGCCAGCTGCCGCTGCATGCGTGTGCGCATAGGTGAGTGTAGACATGGGCGCCGACAAATTTACCGGCGTCGGCGCGCCGAGTGAAATTTACCGGCGTCAGCGCGCCGAGTGAAATTTACCGGTGTCGGCGCGCCCAATGAAATTTACCGGCGTCGGCGCGCCGAGTAAATTTATAGTCTATTCTAGAGACGGAATTTACATATATAATGGTTTATTGGGTAATACGTCGTAAAGTATTAAGTACATTAATCTATAGATCGGTCTCTAGAATCAATTAACTTGACTACATATCCTAAAATGTTTAAGTGACAGGTTAAACCCTATTTTCTGCGTAAATTTTTTTGTGACATATCACATTCATCCATTCATGTATTCAATTATTATTATGGAATGCTCAATGGCTCAAGTATTGTGACATTGAATTTCATAAAACAGAAATGTCTTATCCCATATTAAAAAAATTGGTATTGATAATATGCCAGCCTGTACCTAATTTCGTATTTACATAACATTTAACTAATGACATACGTACAAAAATATTGTAATACCTTATTGGAAATAAGTCTGAATTGAAAACATATTTTGGTTCAGCATAATAAATCTGATTTTAATAAAAAAGTTGTCTGAACCAGAACACGATTTACCATTCACATACAAATCCTGGAATCCTTTGAGAAAACAAAAAGTTTTTGTAATGTCTTTTTTCCGATTTACAAATAGGAGTTTATTTGAGCGAGGATATTTCGCAAGGGCATTTTCTCGACCATTGAGTAAAATATAATATTAGCATATTCAAATATGTCTTCGATACCTATACATTAAAATATATATTTTCTCTATGTCGCCAAAGAGATAAAATAAAAGTTATTGTTATTGTACATTGTTGAGACTGGGTTTCTAGTTCACTTGAAAGGAATGAAATATGTATTTTTGTTATAATAATGTCGCGAAAATGTACATTCATCTCAGTACAAGTAAAAAAGTGAAGGCGAAGTTTTGGGAAGTACATAATGAAATAAGCGCACTATACAAGGTGTAAAAGGTGTAATTGACGACCTTCGTAGCGCAGTGGTTGAGTGCGTTGGTGCTCGTGCGAGAGGTCGCGGGTTCGAATCCCGCCGAGGGAACAAAAAGTTTTCAATGTTCCTGGCTGGCTTAAATAAGTGTATAGTCTTATGTTGTCTGGTATCTGTAACACAAGTTCTTCAGCAATACTTAGCACGGGGCCAGATTGACGTGGTGCGAAGCAGCGTGTTATCGTCTTGTTAAATTACCATGCCTTCTCATTCATTGATAGGAATTACGAGAGGAACAACATGATATTTCACGGAGGATTAACTTTAACATTGCTTGGTGAAACACGTCCTTAAGAACTAAATATAAAGATACGATCAAGAATGATATTACCTATCATATATCCTAGGAATATTCAATAAACCTATTCTAGGCAACTCCACGATCGAACAATAAACGTATCTTTGTGTCTTTGACATTTTATTATATTATAATATCTTCACAAATACAATTTTCTTGTGCGTTGTAAGAAGTATATTGTATTGTCTCTAAACCGTGTATACCGTATATCTTAAGACTACACGTGCGACCGATCGCTCACGAATTATCGTTACGACTTGCTTCGCTGCGATCAATGACAAATCTAACCATGGTCCAACCATGCATTGGTCAAATCGCCCCTTAATGCACATGTGATATCGAGTGCTAACGATTCATGATTAGTTTTTGTTACGATCAATTACAACGTATCGTACGATACTATTGCAAGCCATTGTAATGGTAGAACGTACAAAACTACCATGCTACATTCTAGCCATAAAAGAATTTCAATCGTACGATTTATCGGCACGACCTGCAATCATCGCTGAGTTTCTAATCGTACCATCACGCTAACTTTCCGTCTATGTAACAGGTACGACAGCTGCGTGCGTTGCGTGCTAGACCCGTACTGCGGCTGGGACAAGGAAGGCGGGACCTGTCGAGCCTACAGTCCAGGCCTACTCCACGACGCGACCAACTCCACCCCGTCTATCTGCGAGGCCAGCGCGCCGCTGCGGACGGTCCGCGCCGGGTACGGTCAGAGCGTGCACCTGGCAGCGTTTGGCAAGACGCCAGAGGCGCTGAAAGACCAGAATGTGGTCTGGTACCACCACTCGCGAGAGAAGGGGCGCTACAAGATTAATTACAAGTGAGAATCTTAATAAAGTTTTTGTAGTTTCGCGAGATATTGCTGATGATTAATGTCGCTAATGGATGAATGCTACGGAAATATGTGACTGCGAAATGGTTATTCAGTTTAGCGACTTTATTTTTACTTTTAAGTTGGACTTCTTATTTTAAAACGAATGCAACAGTAATATTCTATTTTATCTCGTTTGGAAAGTATCTACTTATTTTTGTCTCTGAATCACCTAAAGGTTGACTGGTAGAAAATGCCTTGAGGCATTGAATCGGCCTATGTACAAAACGTGCATGATGTTTAAATAAATAAATAAAATATTAATGGCCGAATAATGAAATGATATAGCCCTGCTAGTCACTGTCACTGTTTCACTGATACTTTTTGGCGTAACAATGAGCGTTACTTAATTTGATTGTTCAATTAATTGACGCTTATTTTAGTTGTCATTTTAGTTTTAATATTCGATGGTAACACTTTCTTGTTTAAGTATTGATTATATAGGACACCCAAACCCTCTGCATGTAAAGAAGAATTATAAGCTAAGTCTTGATGTGTTATTTAACTCTTGAGCCATAGCCCACTTGCGGCAGACTGAGTTAACCAACCGCTGTGTAAGCCAGCGGTCTTAAGAAGTGTTACCTGCTAATTCATAACAGAACTCTACTTTTCATTAGGCGATATTGTCTTAATATTAATAGTTAATCTTATTTGATTACTATAAATATTAACCCTTATCTTCTACTATTATAAATGTAATCGTTTGATTCTCAGGCTGTCACGCGAAAACTACTCAACTGATCATCATGAAACTTTGTACACATATTATTCTTTGAGGTATTAGAAGTAATATACAGCAGTTTTTATTCCACGCGGAAGCCACGGGCAAAAGTTTAGTATAAATATAAAGTAATAAGTAAATATTATATATACTAGTATAATATAAAGTAATAAGTAATTATCCTCGTCTCAAAGAATCAATCTAAATATTAAATTACTTTCTTCAAATGTACATTGTAATTTATAATTAAATAACTTTGTTATTCTCCTAAATATTCAATTAGAAATCTTTTGTAATCGAAATTCATTAAATGTAAAGTTTCTGAGACTTTATTTACTTAAATAATCCTTTAAACATTTACAAACTAAAATTATAAAGTTTAGGTACGTAAAAATATGAGCGCTTTCATACTATGTTAGTCTAACAGCTAACTAAGTAACGCCTCCGTGGTCCAGTGGTTCAGAGCCTAGCTCTCGACCCGGAGGTCGTGTGTTACTATAAAAATGACTCCTGCGTAGCTAGTCTGGTTTCAATGAAACCGGCCACCGTCACCGAAATCAGTGTGGGAAAGGCTTTATTATCATTATTAAGTACTTGACGTTACGCATACCAGACAATGATCGCGATTTGGTATGTCATTTAGCGTACCTTATGTCAAATCCCATACATTTTGTTATCGAACTTTGTAAGCGATAATTAGCGATGGCATCTTGAGTACGCCCCCAGACAACTGTAGTCCAAGCAACATTTGAAAGTTCCGTAAAGTAATCGATTGTCAATATTGTATTGACGCTGTCATGCTTTTCATACAATAAAACGTTCGATGACGCTACTTTACTACTTCTTTGGCGGAGCTTTCAAATGTTCCTGTTTGGCCTACGGAAATGTATAATACAGTGTGTAAAAATAACAATCACTATAACTTTTAGATACGATTATACTACCTTTCTATTTTGGAAAGCTATTTTATATATTTTGTTTGTCAAAAACTATAAAAAAAAAACACTTTTAACCATTTCTTTTTTTTTCTCGCAAGAATTACGAAAAAGCAAAAAATTTTTAGTTTTTATTTTTGTAAAATATTAAAAAAAATCCTATAAAGAGAAAAGGTAGTATAATCATATCCCAAAGTAATAGTGACTGTTTTTTTACACCCGTTATTTCAAACTTGAACAAAAAATAATTTTTAAGATTTTTGTTATTTAATACACAATGCTCGAACCCGCTCGACTTCGACTGCGATGCGATTAACTACTCAGCTACAGAGACTTGTCCAAACAGCTTTGATTTGGCACGATCATAAAATATGTTCGCCCTTTAGCGCAGTATATTATCGCGTCAGCCATTTTTCTTCTGATCATATCTATAATAGACTATAATACATTTCGTTATCCCCCTCAGTGAGATTATTCTGAGCCTCGTGCATCTTCCTAATTAATCAAATACCATAATATTAGCTATTTTATTTTTGTGTACAGTACCTACTTTTGTAAAACAAAAAAAGTATAAAAATTAGATAATGCAATTATTACAAATCTTTGTGTCCTAAATTACAAAATGAACTTAATTTTTTTAGTGATAAATAATATTTATACAGGACCTTTAATGAAAAAATGTTGTGTATAATTGCAAAAAAGTAGTAAATCAAAAAGTAATAAAGTTTTCCATTACCTCCATCAGAAACAAATTATATCGACACGTTCAGTTTTCACACGTATTATTCTCAATTTAATTATTTTTTCATTAATTCTTAAAATGTAAAGGAGTTGTTATTTTTTTTTTTTGGTACTGTTTTAATCGTGTAGCAAGTCTATTATCTATCATTCTATTTATTATAAGCTGTATCAGCGAATTAGTGCGAGTGATATAGTGTTTTTTTACTCCGATTTTGAAACATTGTTCTGAGGAATTGGTCACATAATTATATTTAAGCCTATAGGGTTCCTCGAAAAAGGAGCTATTCAATCCTGAAATAATTCTTCAACTTGGACCAACAATTCCTGAGCTATATAGTATTAGTATAGATACAACGTTGGTGGTGTGGTTTTATAAATAGTCGAACATAACATCCCTTAAGCACCGATAACTATGCGCTAAACATTAAAGTATAGAAAATTCAAATTGTACAGCAAAACCTTGAAAAACAATACAGGACCGTCATTCAAGATGTCATCGCTAATATCACTTACGAAGTTCGAAAACAAAATGTATGTAATTTGACATAAGCTTCGTTAAATAACATACGAATTCGCTTGTCATTTAGCGAAGCTTATGTCAAATTCATTATTTCCATCAGTGTTTTGTGTTGTCATTGTTACGCGAGTAGTTTCAGACATTCGAATTTGCTTGTCATTTAGCGAAGCTTATGTCAAATCCCATACATTTTGTTTTCGAACTTTGTAAGCGATAAATAGCGGTGGCTTGAATGATGGCACTGATGGCACCAATGAATTTGACACAAGGTTCGCTAAATGACAAGCAAATTCGTATGATACAGCGAAGCAAATGTACAAAATGGCGGTCTTATCGCTTAGCGCGATTTATTAAGGTTTCCTAACAAATTAAGCGCCTCCGTGGTCTAGTGGTTCTGAGCTTCGCTTTCGACCCGGAGGTCGTGGGTCCGATTACCGCGTTGGAACAACAATAAAATATTATGTTGTTTTCAAGTTTGGTTAGGACAATGCAGGCTGATCACCTGATTGTCTGACAAGAAAGATGATCCTTGCGTCGGATGGGCATGTAAAAAGTCGGTCCTGCGCATATTCTCTGGTCAGTCACTAGGTTATGAGAGTAAAAGGAAGAGAGAGTGTCTTTGTGTATTGCGCACACACTTGGGCACTATTAAATAACTCCTGCCTGGTTTCAATGAAATCGGCTACCGACACCGAAATCGGTGAGGGGAGCTATTATTATTTCCTAACAAAATGATTCCACAACAGCTGGGAGCGGGTCCTGCAGACCTCGGAGCGAGGCCTGGTGCTGCTGTCGGTCAGCGAGGCCGACCGCGGCCGCTACGAGTGCTTCTTCGGACCCACGCTCATCGCTTCCTACAACTTGGATTTAGATAATTTCAGGTATTTCACTAATTACTACGACTTTAATATAATAATAATATCTATGGACGCTTCACGCCACGTCAATCTGTCCCCGTGCTCCGAAGAACTTGCGTTATAGGTACCAGACAACGGAAATATATTTAAAACTTTTTTATTTAGGATTTGTATTATAATATTAATACATAAAATTAGTACACATCCATGACTCAGGAACATTGAAAACTTTTTGTTCCCTCGGTGGGATTCAAACCCGCGACCTCTCGTTTGAGCACCACTGCGCTACGGAGGTCGTCAAAAATGAATCTGTGTTACCCAAAGAAATTGTATAAAATGATGTAGTTTTGTATATTGTTCCATATTGGACAGACTAAATAAAATAAACCTTATTGTGACGAATTAAATAACACAAAAGCAAAATACTTTTTTGATTTTACAAAATAAATTGTATATTTTATTGTTGGATTGGTTTACCAATTATAAGTTATTTTAAATCAGTATGTTTAAATCAAGGCTCGCTTTATATATTTTATACAAACAAAATAAGCTTACAGAGCAGGAAAATTATCCTAAATTCGAAATGTTTTTGTAAATTTTCGGTGGCGGAGTTGCTATAAAATTGTTTTTGCTATTAAAAAAATGTTTGGTATAATATTTTTCATTTTAAATTAAGAAAATTCTCTACTTTATTATATTTATGAAAGTGTTTAATAAATATTTTGTTGGTACAACAACAAAACAAACCCTACAAGGTTTGTCTAGTCGCAAGTTACGCCAAATTTATAGATACAACCTGATATTGAAAATATTTACTGCAGGTACAAATAAAAAACCTGTCTTACAAGCAAGTTGGGTATATTTTCACACTTTAACTTTTTAGTTTTACACGTGTTTCGTTACCAGGTGCACGCAGCCCAGCAAGTCCCAAGATTATAGACAGGTGTACTCGGACTGGTGCCATGAGTTCGAGAAGTATAAGAGCGCGATGAAAGCCTGGGAGTCGCGGCAAATGGTAACTATCGTAAAGACTAGAGTCCCTTCTATTAAATAATCATAAAGCCTAGAGTCCCTTCTATTTAATAAATATTTTGATAAAGTTGAAATGATACAAAACGTCTACAAAATCACAATATCAATATTAAAAGATGAGAATTCCTTTTTCAAAGGAAACTCTAGTATGTGTATATTATAATAGTTGTATATGAATTTGAATGAGGGTCCTTAAACGGTCCAAAAAATCCATTCCAATCGGTTTTACCCATAACTCTTCCTATATCCATTATTACCTTTATCTATATACCTGTATATATAACGCCTTCGTGGACTAATTGTTTAGAACATAGCTCTCGACTCGGAGGTGATGGGTTCGATTCCCGCGTTGGAACAACAATAAAAATGTTGTTTTAAATTTGGTTAGGACAATGCTGGTTGATCACCTGATTGTCTGACAAGAAAGATGATCCATGCGTCGGATGGGCATGTAAATATAGTGAAGGGAGAGAGAGTGCTTCTGTGTATTGCACACATTTGGGCACTATAAAATAGCTCCTGCGTAGCTGGCCTGGTTTCAGTGAAACCGGCCGTCATCGGCATCTCCATTTATGGAAAACCTTTGCAACTTATGTCTAGGGTCCTTTCCATGAAGGAAGTCCCTTCGGCGTTCGCGCAACGGAATGGTAATTCAACTTATCGTAATTCACAAAGAAATAAGGGTAACGAATGTTTACTAAGAGTGTTTTTATTTACGTGTATATACACGTAAATAAAAACAAAAATTATATTCCTAGTCAGTATTTACCTCCAATATCTTCTTTATTTAAAAATCCGGTTCTTCTCGACGGGTTAGAGGACTGACGATATTTTTTTTTGTTTATTTTCTGAAAAAAGCCTGTTAAGTTTAATTCGATATTTTCGATCTAGATATGATTTATTTCCACTAATTGCCGCGGTACTTCTTTCATGGAAAAGACTGTAATTTGCTTTTGAACATCAATTAACATAATTTCCCTAATTAGGTTACAATTATCATGAATAAATAATTGAAACGTTCATTTAGGTTGAGATAATTAAAATACGTAGCGACTAATTGGCATTTGAAATGTCGTTTTTAATATTTTTTTCTTTGAATATATTGAAGGTAATTTTGAAATTAGAAAATTTTAAATAACGTAAATCTATCTGTTATTAATTGGAAATGGTTTTTGAATTCTCAAATCCTCTTTCTATAATAATCGCTTCAAAAGTATTAAGTATATATCATTTTGCAATTAATAAAAATATAATATGCCACAATCAAATATATTTTATTCAGAGATGTTGCAAGACTAAGTTTGAAATAGTTCTATTAATAATTTCAATATATAGATCACTAAATAAATAAATAAACATTTACTGTCATTTGAGCATTAGGTTCATTATCATTAACACATATAGGCATTTTTATAGAGAAATACTATAACTTAAATTAAAATTTGGGCTACTACCACTGTCTGCTTGACAAGGACTTAAGCGCCACTTAATTTTCCAATTTTTTCAATATTCGGTATGTCATGTTATATTTGATAACTGCATAATAATAATAATTAAACACTTGATCATTTGCCAGTAGTGTCGCTTATCCATCTCACTGGCAGAGAGAGAGATAAAGATAATATATTATCTCTATTGAGAGATATAGAGAGAGAAGGAAGTGGTTGCTCTCGTGTATTACATAAAACCTTCCATCGTCGCCAAAATCTCTATTATAAGTATTGACCACGTTGTACGTTTCCAGCAATGCTCCAACATCACCGCGACCCACCAGAACAGCCTCAGCAACGAGATTGCGGCGACCCTGCGGTGATAGATCAGAGCCTTAACACTACAGACGATCTACTGACTGACACTATCCTCCACCTGACTTACTGACTGACACTACCCGGCGTATCATCCACCTGATCTACTGACTGACACTACCCGGCGTATCATCCACCTGATCTACTGACTGACACTACCCAGTGTATGCTCCACCTGATCTACTGACTGACACTACCTACTATCCTCCATCTGGAACCAGATTCAGAAAGTAATTCCATTCGGATTCGAATACTTTGAAAGAATTGTTCCAATAAACGCTTGCAGCGCTAGCCCCCGGATTCTGAAAGACTGATCAAATCGTCAATCAGGTAATAAGCATTCAGAATGGAACGCTCATTGGCGAACATCATTCGCAACAACTTCACTCACTTGCCACGTTCACCAATGAGCATTCAGATTGGCTTGTTAAGTTTCAAATTGTGTTAGCTGATCGACGTTATGATCAGCCTTTCAAAAACCAGAGGTTAGAGTCGGATCTGCGTTTGCAACTGAGTTTATCGAAAATTATGAGTAATTCTCCTGATCAATGACTGAAACTACCCAAGAATGTGTCACCCACATGATGTACTGACTAACATTACCCGCCGATGATCAACAAAGCTCACGGCGTTCCGTTTGTAAGAATTACTATTCCACAGAAATACTAAAACCTAGTTTATTTTATATGTTTTTATGTTAGTATTAATTTACTGTGTCATGAGAATTGATGTTTATATATTACACGTATTTATAATATTGTACTTATAAAGCTAAACCGCTACAGACGACGACAATGAAACTGAGGTCAGTGATACATCTTCATACTAGATCGCCTGTATCGGCGCACGCGCAAAATTTCGTCTTTAGACTTATGCTAATGTAACTTCAAGTTTGAAATAACATTAGCGGGCGCACGGTCTGCGAGTGCCTTTGAATGATTTAGTATTCAGGTGTAATACTATTACGGGTGTAAAAAAAACAGTGACTATAACTTTGGGATATGATTATACAACCTTTTCTCATTCTAAAAATGAGAAAAGGTTGTATAATCATATCATACTTCAAATGTATTTATTTTGCTTTTTCGTTATTCTTGCGACAAGAAAAGAAATGGTAAAAATTAAAGAAAACCTTTTTATTTAGTTTTTGACATTTCCAAAATGGGGAAAGGTCGACGCGCGTTTCGCTCCGACCACAGTAATAGCATCTCAAAGTTATAGTGGCTGTCCTTTTTACACCCTGTAGGTATATAATTAATTACATTATGTCTACTGCGACTTTATGAAACTTCAGCATTGTAGTTGTCGTCTATAGTGGTATTTTGGTGACTGTCGCAAGATTAAATGCAAAAGTATTAAAATAAAACTTTTATCTTCAAAAAGTATCTTAAATCTAGATCTTAGATCTTATCCGGAAAAAGGATCTTAAATCTAGATCATAGATGAAAAGGTCTTAGATCTTAAAGGATCGATAAACACACAAATAGTCAGACAGGCAAAAAATCGGATTTACAATATTTACATAGCGTTCTATTTATGGTAACCTTCGTTAAGAAAATATACATTTCAACAGTTAGCCAGAGTTGAAAGTAAACTATAACAACACATTATATACTATAAACTCACTGCTACTTATTATAACTTCTGAGTTACGACTTGTTAGTTCTTAAGTGACGACGAAATAAGTTTTTAAACATTAATAAAATTCTACGTAACAACAATTCTCGTAGAGCTATTCGTAGCCTCGTAGCTCCGTAGGTGTTCGTAGCGGACCGTAGCGCGGCGTAGAGACGCAGAAAGTTTAAGTTTTATTTGGTTCTAAGTATTATTTTATTTTCAAAGTCTTACATTATCATCATCATCACTACTGCAGGCTTACTCCAAACTAAATCAAAATAAATATACGTCAATTTATTCGGGAGTACGCGGCATGATCGAATCTGAATCAAATTGAAGTAGTTTAAAGTATTTCATGGGGGACACTAACAATGACCTTAGAAACGCTGCTGCCTATTTCCGGATATAACGGGTGTAAATAGAGCAGTCACTATAACTTTGGGATGTTTTTTTACAAAAATAAAAAAATATATGTTTTTGCTTTATTATTATTTTTGCGGCAAAAAAAAATGGTAAATTATTTTTTTTTTACTTTTTGACAAAAAATATTAAAAAAATACATTTCCACAATGAAGAAAGTATCTTAAAGTTATAGTGAGCTCTTTTCACACTCTGTATATTCCCTCTTTACGACACCTACGGGAAAGATGATTTGTTAATGGGAAGGTGATATTTTTTCTGCAGCGGAAAAATAAGTAATAATTAACTAATAATATTATCTCGTTTGTCGTTATATATTATGATCCTAGCAATAAATTACCATAAAATATACTGTTGATGGTATTTTTAATACGTTACAATAAACTTTAACTCTGGCTAACATGATGAAAATCCGACAATCGAGTAACATAATGAAATGATTTTGTAGAGATTTGACATCAATATTAATGATGACGTCATGACTGTTGTGAGCTTATGTTTGCGGAGGGGTGATATGTTTCGGTAAAGGTGGGTTCACATCAAACGAGCGAATGCTCGCTATTTACTGTATCAAAGTATTTTAGTGTACGACGTAGATCTGTTGTTACTATCAAGAAAGAAGGCTCTTGTCCTAGCTCTAGCTTTTTTAAATGTGGGCATAAAAACAAGTGAATTTTAATTCTCGTTTTTGTATCGGCGTTCGCTCGCGTCTGGTCGTTGATATTTTGGTGTAAAAGATGAAAACTAGCTATCGTTTACACTAGAATGAACAACAGTTCTAGATACTAGTTCTTTTGATGTCAGCCCGTCTTAAGGCTCAACTCTTATTGGTAAATAGTTGTAGAGTAGTGACGCGTCAGTTTTCTATTCGTTACTAAAACATAACGCGCGTACACGTTACATATCTCTAACTACTATATCTCTAATCGTAATTTGTACCGTACTAATTCGAAAATAAAGATGAATATGCTATGGTGAAAACACGAAAAAACGCGACGCTTCGACCTAGCGCCAATGTGAGTCGAGCCTAATATAGTTTTAACAACAGCTTGAAAAATATAAAATATAAAGATATGTAATCTTGGGGGTAAAGACATTAATAGGCGGGTTCCCGGTGCATATAAACCAAAATATTCCAATAAATATTTCTATCTACAGGTATCTCTTATATCAAGCCGAATGTAGTGTGAAGAGAAGGACGCGTAGAGCAATCTTTGTTTTGGCACCTCATACATTACTTACCATACCATATACATTACTTACCATACCATATACATTACTTACCATAACGCGAAAAATCGCGATTAAAGATCTCCATAAAAGTCACAAAACAGGTTAGTTTCAAGTCAGGTGTTAGGTCAACGACCAGTGCGTTCGTGTGTGTAGACTAGGAGCCCGCGAGCTCTATATTAATATTCCCTCCTTGTGGTTATTTTAGACCTTTGCATTTTTTTAGCGAAGTAATTTATATGACGTGCCAAAACAAAAAATGCTCTATGTGTCCTTCTCTTCACTATTCGGCTTATATATGAAGCATGAGACACTCTGTATATCCCGTTTGTTTGTACCAGAACTCGCCTCTTTATGTCTTCACCCTAAGTAATGATTTGCGGGAATTGATTTGTTCGCCATCACGCAGTCAGACTCCTTTGATCGATGTTTGTTTGGCCGCTGGATGGACTTCAGTTCCGAATAATTGATGATAATGTTATTTAACGAAACAGATTCCCCGTATTGAATTTGCGGAATCATTTTGTTCGAGTTTGGGGTTGGTATTATTGAGTTAATACGTACTGGGTATTATTAAATATTTTAAGGGTTAGCGCACAAAACTTTAAAAGTTAATCTGTATGTTTTTACTAATTCAGAAAACTGAATCTAGTTTTATAAAATAATTAGATACCATATACAGGACGATCGCATCTATTGTCTGTTCGGCCTGAACTCATGCGAGCACATACCGGAGCCTCAATTCTCATACCCGGAGCCTCGATTCTCAAACCCGGAATATCGGCTCGACAGTTACCATGTCCGTTTCGTGCGTTAAATCATATCGTGCGAGCAGGCTTACCATCAAACCGATATTTTAGGTACGATAATGGAGCCCAGTTCGTGCCTCGATCTGAACGAAATATGAATTCATACAGCCGTCTGACAATCTGTCTAACGAATCGCTTCAGTCCATCCAGCATCAAGGTCAAATTGCACATGGATATGACTTTCCATCCAGTGATAACTTACGACAGATCGGACGTAACATAAGTCGGAATCTAAACGAAAAAGGTTGAATAAATTAATGTTATTTATTCCATTGAATTCGGTGCAGCCATTGACAAAATACAATCGAATATTCTGCGTCCTTTTATGTCCCGGCGACTCGAATGTACAAGGTGGATTCAATTCTGACATAAACGGTTCTCTTGACTCGATTTGTCTTTGAAGTTCGTTTGTCAGACGCGAGATAAAGCCGGTCGCATAACATCACTCAAACACAAACACGAAAAGTGTTCGAATCACATCAACTATGTAGTTCTGTTACACTGGGGCAGAGTTGAAGAGAATATTTCTACAAGAAACGCGCCCTTTACTAGAAAAATATCGTCACGAAGCATTGCTATGGTACATACAATAATATACATATTATATTTTGTACCTTAAGTATTGAAAAATAGAGATGAATATGCAACGCTCTTTGTGCCAATGTTAGTGGAGCCTTAGTAGTTCACAAGCGCCTGTGTAAATAGTCTGATTAAATATAATGCCTTCTCTTTCATTAATACGGAAAATGATGAAACATTATCATATAATAATTCATGATTCATATATCAAGCCGAATATAGTGTGAAGTGTGAGGCACCTCATATAATATATTATAGTAAGAATCTTGTGGTCATTTTAGATCTTTGAATTTTTTTTGTTATATTACGTAATTTATATGAGATGGTAAAACAAAAAAATCTCTATGCGTCACTCTCCTCACACTTTATTCGGCTTAATATATGAACCATGAATCTCCCTGTGTAACCAACGATTAACTTTAACAGACATTGGTGACATTGGCACTTAAGCTATGTAGAGTATGGAACTATACCACTGTAGGAATATAGCGCGGGAGTAAATTAAAGACATGAATGGATGAAGGTGATATGAAGCAATTTTATGATTTCGAGAATATTGACTTCTAACTGTCACTAAAAAGTTTTAACACACAAATACGTCGTAAAATATTAAGTACATTAATCTAAAGATTTGATTCTTTGATTCAATCAATGTACTTAAATACGTTGCTACATATCCTAAAATGTTCAAGTGACAGTTTAAACTCAATTTTCTGGGTAATTATTTTGCGACATATGACCATTTATGTCTTCAAATATTACACGATTGTCAGTCGGCCTGCTCTTGAACAAAATTAATATTGGAATTGCGTTTGAATTTGACAGTTAGTCGCGACACTAGCGCTAAATTGGTTTAAGATTGAGTGTCGATTTTATGGAACTATTCTAAACCCATACAATCGGTATTGTTTTCATGAATAGGACATGTATTGACAGCATGGTAATCGGATTGAACTTAGATCGGAATTTAAATCATTTTCGAGTGTAAGCTCAAAACAAACAAGTGAATAATTTATTCATGATGCTTACAATACATAATTATAAAATATATAGGCTACGGCGTTGATAGATAGGTTATTGAAAAGGGCCATAAGCAGTCGGTATATGAAAGTCAAATACAAAAAAAAAATTAACCATATTTTTTACAATAATTGTAAACGCAGGTACAAAACTTATGAGTGCGCCCCGCCTTTATCCACTTCTCTCCTAAAAGGTTGCCGGCCGCTGGTCTAATATTTGAAGCGTAGTATGTAGTTGTCGGTCTGTACAGTATGTTAAGCGTTGATAATAATTGAATCTAATATTGTTGAAAGGGACTGAGTACTAAGTAATAAGTATTTCTTTTGTATCGCGAGTCTCGTGCGCGGTATAGACTATACTCTATATCAGACAAAGATAAAACTGCTAAGTTAGATCACAGAAGGTATATTGAAGTAGAAATTATATACAAGGTGTAAAATAAATGAGTGATAATACTTAAGGGTGTGTATGTGCCTCCTATGTAGAGTTTACTGCAAAGGCACCGGCGCTGAAAGACGTAATTTTTACTTTCATGCTTTTATGAGAAAGGCCCCAACATCATAAATTTACCCATTTATTAATTTTCAAAAAAGTAACTCAGCGCTGGTACTTTCACAGTATATACGGGACCCATACACACCCTAAAGTATTATTACTCATTAATTTTACAGCCTGTATATTATACAGTACTATATCTAGACGCGAATCGCAGCACGCACACCGTAGCTACTATATCTAGACGCGAATCGCAGCACGCACACCGTAGCTACTTTAATGTAATGTTACATTAATGTAATGCTAATAATGTAATGTAATGTTACATTACTTTAATGTAATGTTACATTAAAGGTTGTGTAAAAACGCATATGTGTGCGTTCGCTGGCTTAGGCGATTTCGTGTGAAGATGTACGGTATATACTTTGGCTGAACTGTGTTTATCGTTACCATCTGTATCGGACTTAAGACTATGTCCACGGGGGACATTATGTTTTGTTTTGAAAGGATCAAAGTAGCCTTGTCGTCCTTATAGAGTCTATTGAGAGAGATTACCTATAGAGAAAATGTCGCGGCGACATTTCTCCCTCTCCTGTGGGCACACAAAGTGTCGCGACTCGCGATGCAAGTTGTAAATAATATGTCGGAAATCGGAATGTAATGTAGTATTGGAATATACAAAATGCTGTGATATCAGTTCGCGTTAATGCCCTGAAATTCGATGATATAACTTAGAACGAAACATTGATATTTCATCTGTTATATTTTAATTGACACGCTTAATTAATTGGTCCGATGAAGGAATTATTGTGATTTAAATAATACGATATTTGGATAGTGTTGTTTTGTAAGTATTAATATTTGTTTTAATTAATAATGCTTCTACAGTGAAATTGTGAAACTTATAGATTAATACTGTATTTATGAGTATTACCGACTCTATAAAATATAATTTGTGAATATTTTCCTTTGACTCTAATGATGTCTACGTCATTTTATGAGCAGTTAAAGAAGCGAGCGGCCATTTTTAATTCATTTTGATAATGGTATACCTAAATGTGTCAGTTGTATTTATTTTTGGACCAACCAGAATTCTGCTAGTGTTTCTTAATTATGTGTTCCTATAGATGTGAAGTTTGGTTACGTAGCAGAAGCAGTAGATATAAATGCCAATATAAGTATAAGGTAACTACAACGTGTAAGATAAAGAAGTGATAATATTTAAAGTGGGTAATGTCCTGTCACTGTGAATGTAGCCGCGCTGAATAGTTGATTTTGTCTAGTAGTAAAAACCCGCATTGATCCTTGTAAAGCCTTCCGTCAAGTTGCATCGCTAATTACAATGACAAAGTTCGAAAACGAAATGTATGGAATTAGACATAAGAATGGCTAAGTGACATAGCGATTCTGTCGTAATTAGCGTTTGAAACTTCTAAATGCTGGATTGGCGCGGTAAATTATGTTATAGCCTAGTTCGCAAAAGTTGACGTAGATTTGTACAATAATATTACAAATTTGATTGCAATTTATACAAATATTATAAAGCGGAAGAGATTGTTTGTTTGTTTAAACGCGCTAATCTCAGGAACTACTGGTCTGATTTGAAAAAATATTTTTTTGTTGGATAGTCCATTTATAGAAGAAGGCTTTAGGCTATATAACATTACGCTGCGACCAATAGGAGTGAAGCTTCAGTAAGAAGTGTTGCAAAAACAGGTCGGGTAAAATAAGTCACATTTGGGTACTTTCGTTGCGTGCGCTGCATAAACGGTTTAAGTCACTCAAAAACCACGCGAACGAAGTCACGGGCACAGCTAGTTATGTTATAGCCTAGTTCGCCAAAGTCGACTTATATTGTAAACCATTATAAACCTGATGAATGACCATAAGGCTGTAACTCAATTTTTTTATCAATATTTAAAATTACGTTTCGTGGACTACAAATTTCTACTAGTTTTCGGATAAAACATAATTACGCCAGCGAATGTTTATCACTCCTTTCTCTTAAACGTTGTATAAAGCTATTGAACAAATGAATGCGCTTGAAGTTTGACAGTAGAATAAGTTTATTAAATCAAGTCTTAGGCTTCGAAAGTTGTTCACGTTATATTTTCGTTTCGACTTTGCATTTGTTTCCCAACTTTGACGTTATTGATTCATCGCCTTAGAATATAATTTAAGGCTCATTTCGGAGTTGAAACCGAATTTAATAGGAGTTGTTGTCGGTGTTTTTGTTAAACGGTTAGATAATCTCGCTAGTATAGTGCCTTGTGAAGCATGCTTGAATATTATTGGGTATTTTTCTGCAGCATGTATAGATTCAGATTTAAGTCTCACCTAGTATAAAATAAGAACACTATTGAAAAACCAGTATTATAAATAAAATAAAAGCTTAGTATACTATATTGTGTAATTAAAACGCTTAAGTTTAAATCCTGTCAATGTATTCCTAATTCTTACCTTATGCAAAATAAAACTTATAATTCACTAGCTCTATATTTTATTTTTAAATAAATGAATACCTACGATAAGTATAGTGATAGAAGTATCTGTAAAATGCATTTGTTTTAGCAGTCACGAGCATTTATAATACAAAACTCTAGATATATTTTGGCCCCCGCTCTCGTACCTTGAAGTTTGTTTCGAATGTCAGTCTGTCCCGCTCTTGTACGCATATGACGTACGTGCGAGCGAGTAAGACTGACATTAGAAATAAAGTAGATTTGGGGTATACAAATTAATGGATGAAGGTGATATGTAGCGAAACTCTGATTTTGAGAAAACTCAATCAGTCCAAACTGTCACTTAAACATTTTAGAATACGTCGTAAGGTATTAAGTACATTAATCTAAAGATCCGTCTCTACAATTAATGTACTTAATACGTTACTACATAACCTAAAATGTTTAAGTGACAGTACAAAGTTTTTCTGGGCATTTTATCGACATATCACCTTCATCCATTTGTGTCTTTAAATATTTGATGGGTATGATCCGGAATCTGGAAGCCCCAAGAATATTCAGAGCACTGGAAATAGGACTCTAGGTTAATGCAGCAATGTCAAATTTGAGAACAATTCGTGCGTTCATTTTACATTTTAGATAATACGTCACAAGTTTGATTACTCCCTAACCAATGCCTTGACTTCAATGTCAAGATCATACACCTGTTGCCTAAACAGTAAGTCAGCCTTTGGCATGTTTTCGACCAATCTGCTATCCATGGTCGTGTATTGGGCTGCTTGTACCACTAGTTGACCTGTACGCTCCAGGTTGATGAGATATTCTCTCACAATCCTCTTGATTCCAGCGCCTGCTGTTCCTTGTGTATCACCCTGATAGTGTGTTAGGGAGCTGTGCAAGTAAGTCCCGACAGCATGGGCGGCGTCGGTTAACAAAACAAACTGGTCTCGTTGCAGCGCTTTTGTGTGCTGAGGACCGTACAGTAATTTCGCATAAGGTCGCTCTCTCTCGTCTAGGTCGTTTAGGTAGTCCCAGGCAGTTCTCAGAACTCCGATTGATGATCCTTGCAGCTGTTTTATTGCTAATAATTCGGGAAACCTCCCAAAAATGTAGTCCTGAATCATTCTGATATGATTCATTTTGGACCAAGCTAATAAGTTTAGCATGGCAGCCGACAGAGTTGCAACATGGCTCCCTGTTCCTGTTGATCCAAAGAGCAATCTTACCATGGCCGCACGCAGCGGGACAAGCATACTAAGTTTTTGATAAATACGAATAGATGCCTGAAGATTGAAAGGTGTGACGCTGGCCAGCTCTATAGTTGAACCCATGCTGGCGGACAGCCCTCTGACTCTTCTACTTGTCCATGCTGTTACAGATGCCTCTGTGAGTTGTTTTCCTGCCAGAAGCAGTATAGACCCGCAGTATGCCATAGACACTATCCTTGGGTTAGACAAGTCACCAACTCGAAGCTTATTCATACAGTTCACAGTTTCAGAATCTTCTCTTAATTCTTGTATGGCTTGTTCATTGTCTGGGTCGATCTCATCTAAAATAAGATTCAATCCTGCATCCTGTTCGAAATTTAGTCTATTATTACAAAATTATGCTTAGAGTACTCTGAATTTCGTGTAATAAATATAGTTTGAGCGTTTTTTTTTAAATTGTATAATACTTTTTTTGAGAACAAAAATTAACATTTGCTCATGGTTGTACAAATAAAAAACTATAAATGTCATAAACAATATTGTCGTCATGACCGTTCATTGGATTGTACATTACTACTACATTTATAATGTATATACATTTTTGTTTGGTAGACCGCGTTAATAGTAGATATATTTATTGTAAAAATGCTAGAGTATAAGCTATTGTTTTATAAAAGAGTATAAAATAAATTATTTTAGAACTTACTTTCAAAAGCAGTTTTACTCTACCCTTAGTTACTCTGTAGTTTTTGGTTTCTTGTTTATTACTCGACTACGGCGAAAAAAGAAAGAGTTATGATTTTGGTAGTCTATGTATATTTGTTCCACCATAGCGCCTAAATTACTGATCAGCTTCTAAAAATAGCCTGGGTAATATAGCTTTAGGGCGTGTTTCACCGAGCAATCTTAAAGTTACCGCCGTGTCAAAATACCATACCTTCTCATTTATTGACAGGAAATACGAGAGGGATAACATGATATTTAACATGGCGTTAACTTTAACATCGCTTGCTGAAACACGCCCTAAATTATTATTTACGTAAACGAAATAGACTATTCTGTGCCTTGGATGGTAAGTCTGAGAATAGGTAGAAACGAAAATCTATACTTGAAGGCCAAAACAACAGGAAACAACACTTGCCGAGTCAGTAAATACATAAATAGATCAACAATAATATAATAGACAATCCAAATAATAATAGAATTTCGATCCAATGTGTTTTTAGTAATATATCATATATTACTAAAAACACAGGCTTCTAAAAAATTATATAAGCTATATTATGT
Organism: Celastrina argiolus; assembly: GCA_905187575.2. Lineage (NCBI taxonomy): Eukaryota > Metazoa > Arthropoda > Insecta > Lepidoptera > Lycaenidae > Celastrina > Celastrina argiolus. The sequence goes on along the minus strand of LR994599.1, from coordinate 12,854,355 downwards.
TCTTCATATTATTAATTAAATACTAGGTAGGTACTGTAGTTTTTATTTAATACAAATTCATAAAATAAACAATAGTAATATACCTAATTCGTTCCGATCCAATATGATCAATTAGGTACATAACGATCGGAACAAACAATGAATATGAACAAATCACAATATGGATGAGTAAAATGTTTATGATTCAAGTATCCCTTGTTCACCGCGCACTGTGTTCATTCATTATTTTTTTGTTTACATTTAGATATCATTAAATAGGAATGAAGTTTACAATAATATTATGATTAAGTACTTACATATTATAAGTTAAAAGTTATTCGTTAATTTATATAAATTGTATTAACGTTACGTTTTATCCACTCGTACTTGCAAGCTCGTAACTCTCCGGGCAATGAAACGATCTGGAAGCACGGCTGTGCCCTCGCCAAGTTGATCACGGTCGTACCATCCTTTTCTCGAAACAGCTCAGGCCATTTTAGACCCCATATAACCTCGTTATGGATAAAACTTGTATTTTTGTTAACTTAAACTTAAAATTTCATTAAATTTGAAACAGAAGTTCTGAAAAAACCTTTGACAAATTATAATTATAATTTATCAAAGTTTTTTAATTTTGTCAATGATCTCACTTACTCATTCACTGACCGATCATCAAAAGTATTAGGCACATTAAGCAAATATAAAAGCTTCAAAATTGGAATACAATTAGTTTATACTGTATATAAATAAAGAAAAAACTTAAACATTCTGGAATTTTCGTTTAGTTATCTAGATTCGTCAACTGCATACATAAATTTTTAATCCCATATAAATGTATAAAATTGCAAAGACATATTTACAGTTCCAGACACTATGTTAAAATTGATATTCTGAGATCCCATCAAATCATAACTTGTACTTAGTTATTTTGCCGTAAAAAGTTGTGAGATCAATATGATGCAAAGCCGGGGTAAGTCGGTCGGTCTATCAGCATCTTATAGTGATCATATATTATTAAAAATCTTTTATGTTTTAAATAAATATTAGATTAACTTGAAAATCGCACTAAACAATCTGATTTAATATGTATCACTTGTAAGATATATACCTATATTTAAGTACATTGTGTTTTGATGCGATTGCCAAGTCAATCAACTTATTTATTTAGAACATGAAAGATTATTAATACTATGATCACTATAAGATGTTGTTAGACCGACCGACTTTCCCCGGTTTGGCATCACATGGATCTCACAACTTTTTACAGCAAAAGAACTAAATAGCGAGACTTGGCTTTTTTTACAAGTTATGTTTTTGATAGGATATCGTTTACGGCGCCTGTCTTAGATTGGCGAACAGCACAGAATTTAATTACCAGCGGAGTAATTGGCGAGTCGGTTATGGCGAGCTTTATGACCAAATTAATAGATTTTCAGTGCACACTCAACCTCGTTTTATTATTAATTACTGTTTTGTATTACTAATATTGTATTACTAATACTACCTAATAAGGTCTCTTGATTACTGCAATGGTTTACAATTATATTATTCAACGGATATTATCTAACGCGCCCAGAGCACAGCGTAGTTATACTGGGTGTAATAAGAACAGTCACTATAACTTTGGGATATAAATACTTTTCTCATTCCAGAAATTTATATTTTTAATTTACAAAAAAAAAAAAAACTTTTTCGTTATTTTTGCGACAAGAAAATGTTAAAAAGTAAAACATAGTTTTTGAGTTTTTTTAATACATTTCCAAAATGAGGAAAGGTATCTCAAAGTTATAGTGACTGTTTTGGCACACTGTATATTCGATCGTGTGTTCAATCTCCGCTAAGGAGCAACAAACAATGCTGTTTTTAATTAAGTCTAGTTAGGACAATGTAGATTGATGAAAACAATACAATAACGGTGCACTACAAACAGCTTTTCTTGATTTTGAAGTAGGTATACCAAGAGCGTCCGTGGTCTAATGGTTGAACCGTCAATTCGCACTCGAGAGGGTGCAGGTTCGATTCTAGCACGTCAGAACCTAGGAATCGAATCATCTAAGTTGTTTTATACCGACGCTTTAAGAGAACGCAGTGAAGAAAAACATCGTGAGGAAAAATGCGTCTCAGACATATTGACTTGTAATTTCTATGGACTAATGTTGTGAGAAAGCCGTATGTGCAATCTTACGCCATTTTAACCATCTGTCCAAACTACCAGGCCCAACATTGTTTAAAGAGTAGTTACTTCGCTCGGTGAATATTGTATAAATCATTAATTATAGGATAATTTTTATCCTTTTATACTTAACTATTAAGGAGCGCCACCGTCGTCTAGTGGTTCGCTCTCGACCTCCTGGTCGTGGGCTCGATTTCCGCGTTGGAACAACAAAAATGTTGTTTTCAAGTTTGGTTAGGACAATGCAGGCTGATCACCTGAATGTCGGACAAGAAAGATGATCCATGCGTCGGATGGGCATGTATAAAATGTCGGTCCTGCGACTGTTCTATCACCAGTCGTGTCGGTTTACCGTTCGACACTTGGGCACTATAAAATAACTCCTGCGTAGCTGGCCTGGTTTCAATGAAATGGGCTACCGACACCGAAATCAGTGAGGGGAGCTATTATTATTATTAAGGAGCGCCACCTCCTCGAAAACCACTTAATCCATTGGTGAACAGCATGACGATTGGCACAGTGGTCTTTGAGTTTATAGCGAACGAAGGATTTAAAACAATTACAGAAATAAGTCGTTGAAACTACACTTTATTTTGCTGTAGAAGTAGGTATAAAATTCCACTCATGTTGACAAAAACTAGAGTTTCACGTAATATTATTTCGACGTAAATCATTTTTACTAACTAAATAGAAAATTGCATTTCTGAAAACAAAGAAAATGTTTTAATTTCTAGGCTGCGCTAACAAATCTTGGCATTACCATAAATTCTGCAATAACTTTAACTCATTTCAAAGTTTTGTTATGAAATTTCGAAACTCATATCATTTCGAGTAATCCCACTGTCATGCAAATTGTTTGACGACATTATACAAACTACTTTCTTAGTCGGTTTTTATTCATCATAAGAAATATAACAAATTAGGATAATGCGCTTCCTTGGTAATGTGATTAAAGTGAGGGGTAAGTTTGTATATTTTTATATTTACAATAACATTTAAAATATGAATGGCTTCATCCATTCATGACGCAAAAAAAAAATACCCAGAAAATTGGGTTTAAACAGTCACTTAAGCATTTTAGGATAAGTAACGTATTAAGTACATTGATTCTAGATACGGATTTATATTAATGTATACGTATTCCAAAATGTTTAAGTGACAGTTTAAACTCAATTTTCTCAAAATCATAATTTTGCTACATATCGCCTTCATCCATTCATGTCTTTAATTATTTTGTACGACTGTACGTTTACCTAATTTTAGGTAACGTCTCCGTGGTCCAGCGTTATAGAGCTTGACTCTCGGTCATGGGTTCGACTCCCGCGTTGGAACAACAAAAAATGTTGTTTCCAAGTTTTTTTTTTTTTACGGGCATTGGCCCACCTCACATTCCCACCACTGCAACTCCTGTAAGCCAGGATCAACAGCGGTAACCAACCACGACAAACCCTTTGATATTATGATCTCAGGGGAGCCCGAGGAACAAGCTAAATCTGTCTTGGGACCCACAACGAAATTAATCGGAAGAAAAAAGGAGGAGTAGGAAGTATTCCAGTTTCCCTCCCCAAGCAAAGTGGGATACAGTACAAAGTGTTTCCAAGTTTGTTTAGGACAATGCCGGCTGATTACCTGGTGTTCGACAAGATTGATCCATGCATGTGGGATGAGCATGTATAAAGTAGGTCCTGCCCCTGTTTTCTCGTCAGTCGTGACAGTTAACCGTCCCTCTCTCTGGATTATGAGAGTCTAAGGAATAGATAGCGCTCTTGTGAATTGCGCACACTCTTGTGCATAGTGCCCAAAATACTACTGCGTAACTAGGCCTGGTTTCAACTAAATCGGCTACCGATATCGAAATCTGGGGAGCTAATATAGTTGTTAAGGTATGCAACTTTTTTCAAATTCTGCAAATTCATCCCCGGTTTCCTGAACGCTATTCAAATGTATGATCAACTAACATGGCATTCAAATCAACAACCCATATTGAACGCTGATTGGTAGAATATTATCAGACAGAAAGGAACGGACATACATTTTTTATTTTACACGCTCGCACTCGCAAGATTTGTTAAAATTCCATAGATAAGGTATTATTCACCAAAGACATCGATTAGGTGACATACGATTTGAATCAGCGAGCGAGCGTGATGTAATTATAAAATATCTGTCCGTTCCTTTCTGTCTGATAATGTTCCACCAATCAGCGTTTAATATGGGTCGTTGATTAGAAGCCATGTTAGTTGATCAGTCATTTGAATAGCGTTCGGGAAACCGGGGGTAAGTCGTGCAAATTTCCTGTGCTATAGAGGGGTACATACTACCCGAGGTACTTCTTCCAGCTCTGTTGAAGTGCTGGACATTCAAGAAGAAGATGGAGGGGTGTCGTCGTGCAGAATCTGTGAGTTCGTAAACTTACAGATTATGACGCTTGCCCAGTTAGGAATCTGGTGAGTTTTCTCAGTTGGTCTACTACTTTGAGGTAGGTACGTCTAGCACTTACGGCTGATTCCAATGCAGGACATAACACAAAAACCTCAACATAATAAAACAATTCGGGTCACTTTTGATCTATTGATGAAAATTATAATCAAGGTTAGGTTTTTTTCCAATCTAAATTGAAATATAGGTAAACATGTACCCTCTTACTAATAATTATATTTGCACACTGTATAAGCTATACAGGCTGATTCATAATTCATGTATCAAGCCGACTATAGCGTGAAGAGAAAGAAACGTAGAGTATTTTTTGTTTTGGCACCTCATATAAATTACTTACTATAACGCGAAAAATCACGATAAAGATCTCCATAAAAGTCACAAAACAGATGAGTTCCAATCCTGGTCAGGTCTTAGGTCAACGACCAGTGCGTTCGTGTGTATAGACAAGGAGCCAGAAAGCACCAGCATTGTAAAATTCACTCTTTGTGGTTATTTTAAACCTTTAATAATTTTTTTGAGATATTAAGTAAGTTATATGAGGTCCCAAAACAAAAAATGGGCTACACGTTATTCTCTTCACACTATATTCGGCTTAATATATGAACCATGAATCATTCTGTAGAGTGGAAATTGAAGGACAAAACATTGTACAGCAATTAACTGTATGTAAATATTTTTAATAATAAGGAGATTAATAGTTAAAACATTAAGATCTAGTGAATTGACTAAACTTTTAGCCCTTGATCATTGATGGAAATTAATAAATATATAAACTTTTCAGCAATATTTAGGTTATGATCAGTTTAGGTGTAATCGGATAGTGATGATCATAATCGAAACTGATGTTATTTATATGAAACTATTCATAAACCTAAATACAATTATATATTTTTTTCCTCCTCCTCTCCTTGATTTACTGAATATTATTGCATAACAAAAATATATTGTTAAAGTTAAAATCCAAAAATTATTTTGAAATTCGAATGTTGAAATAATTACATCACATATAATGAGGAATTTTCATTGCGTATAACCTACATAATATTAATTTTAATAAAATTAAATGATTCGCATTAATAACATAACGTGCAATGTTTAATTAAATTAAATTACCCGCATACATGATTACGGTTTAAAAATATGGCTGACTGATTGCTTCATTAGTGATATAAATCATTGTTTCAATATAACTTGTAAATATATCCTGAAAGAATATTAAATAAATTCATACTATACACATATTTATACACAAAGTAATACACAAATTTAATACACACCCATGACCTAGAAACACAGAAATCTTTTTGTATCTTCGGCGGGATTCGAACCCGCGATCTAGATTCAGCACACATTTGCGTTCGTCGTTATAAACAAAATTTTCAATCACATACAAACTGTTATCTATACTTATATACTAATATTATAAAGTTGAAGAGTTTGTTTGTTTGTTTGTTTGTTTGTCTGTTTAAACGCGCTAATCTCAGGAACTACTGGTCCGATTTGATTAATCAACAAATTTGATAATAACAATCCGTATTAATTAATACATCAATTAATTAACAGGTATTTACTCTAATTCGAATAGTTATTAAATCAAATCAAATCAAAACATTTTATTCAGAATAAATTTTTACAAAATGTTTTCTGAACGTCGTGACTATGTGCTGCCTACCGCCGGTTCGGGAACTAGCCCAGCGAGAAGAACCGGCGCGGGCGTAAGAAACTCGCATGGGGCCATCTTTTACCAAAAAGATGGAAAATTGCTCTTTTTTAAAGATTTACAAATGTCAGAACTAAAACTAAATAACAAAAGTACAGTAATTTTATAGTATATAAATATAGCCTTGCAGAGGGCTACTTTATTCCCAAGGTGTGCTGTCATTCCAGAAATCATTTACAGAAACGTATACATTGGCCCTTATTAGGGTGACAGTACCCTCCTTTGCATTGCGCAATCGGGTAACAATGAAGGCACGTGTAATAAAACGATGTTGATAGATTAGTTGTACCGTTTCCGGGTCCGCATTCACAAGTCGGATTATTCACTATGATCGGGTTTAGCGGTGAGGCCTGATTAAACATCGCCTCATTTGCATTTTGTTATAGCATAGATTTAAATTTAGGCTTGTAATTGGGATTTATGGAATTATTCTACATTTAAAATAATATATAGTGCCCATTTAAATGTATTTAAGTTTAAAGTTGTTTTGTAAACAAAATTAGCACAAATTGTCAATATTCATCTCCTTATCTTATCTTATACTAGCTGTGCCCGCGACTTCGTTCGCGTGGTTTTTGAGTGATCGTTTATGCAGCGCACCCAACGAAAGTCCCCAAATGTGAATTTTACCCCGGTTTTGCAACATTTCTCACCGACGACGATCCGCTCCTATTGGTCGCAGCGTAATGTTATATAGCCTTCCTCTATAAATGGACTATCCAACCAAAAAATATTATTTTCGAATCGGACCAGTAGTTCCTGAGATTAGCGCGTTTAAACAAACAAACAAACTCTTACGCTTTATTATATTAGTATCTTAGATAATATTATATTGCCCATTTAAATGTGTTCAAGTTTTTGAAAAGTTAATGTTTGTGAACAAAATTAGACCAAATTGTCAATATTCATATACGAGAAGTTATATATATAAATTAATTGCTGTTCGTTAGTCTCGCTAAAACTCGAGAACGGCTGAACCGACTCGGCTATTTTTAGAGTTGAAATATTCATGGAAGTCCTGGTAAGGTTTAAACGGTTCTATGTTCAACGAAGTGGGCACGGGTCAGCTAGCAAGTCTATATTTATATGTACTTACCTAATTAATTTTTTAGGTTTTAAAAAGTTAAACAATTTTGAATGCGAATTATCTTATTATATTTGAATAAAAATGCGTGCTAAAAATCTTAGGCTCAAATCACATCGACGTAGAGATGAAGTGTCGAGTTTTTTACTTATAGTTCTACCTACTTTGTGCTTATACTTGTAGCATAATTTACATTAGAAAACAAATTTGTATGAACGAAATAATTAATGTGTAACTTTATATTGTAACAATTATAAAGGGTGTAAAAAGAACAGTCGACCTATACCTTTGGTATCTGATTATTGGTATTATTTTTACAAAAATACATTTTGTTTTTCCGTCATTCTTGCCACAAAAAAATATTTTAGCGATTGTTATTTTCACACCATGTATAATTGTTACATTGTGCTTGCTATAGGTGGAAAACTTGACGCTTCGACTGCGCCAGTGTGAGTAGAGCCTTATTATTGTAGTGCAATATCTCTCGCGGAGTCCTGGTGGTCGGATTTCCTCGGCACTCGGCGGTCGATGCGGTCGGGCTGGCGATAACTCTGCGGCTCAGGCGCCTGCCAAACTCCGTGCAGTGTAAAGCTACTAAACCTATAGCTCGAATATTAGCACATTTTAAGCTTTTTCAGCTTCGGAGATAAAACGTGGTAAAATAAAAAGCTTTGCCGCATACAATTTCTCAAGATTTTAATATCTTTATTCTTAACACAATCCCCCGGTTTCTGAAAGGCAAATCAATGACAAATCAACTAATTAGTGCCAATTTCACCAACACATGTTAAACTTAATCTTTCATTAAATTTCATGTTATTTCGTATTTCCGGTCAATAAATGAGAAGACATTTTAACAAACCGTTAATACTAACAAGCGTTGGTGAAATCGGGGCTACGGTTTCACGTACGCTATTTTAATCAATGATCAACTAATATGGCAAGCAAATCAACAACCCATATTGAACGCTGATTGGTAGAATGTTATTAGAATGAGAGGAACGGACATAATATATTAGGTCCTTACATATGAAATTGGTGTTTTGTATGGGAGGAACATAAAGGCGATTTTTTCATATTAAAATATATTTTATTAATCAAAGTATGTACCATAGCTATCTATACACTTTTGCCATCTTATAGGTAGTTCATTGATCCCTTTACTAAAAAAACCATTCGGACGGGAATCAATGAAATCTTTGAAGGCGGTTTGGACTGCCTCATCGGAATTGAATTTTTTTCCTTGCTATCCAAAGTTTAAGTTTTTAGTTATCCAAATTTCGAAAAAAATGGTAATCTCTTGGAGCAAGGTCCGGAGAGTACGGTGGATGTCTTAGACATTCCAATTGAAGCTCCTCTAATTTGGTAGCCGTCTGTTGGGCCGTGTGTGGTCTAGCGTTGTCTTGAAGCAGCAGTGGCTTAGAGCGATTGACAAGTCTCGGTTGTTTATTTGCCTAGCATCGAATTCGTTACCAAAGTTTGCTACTAGGGGCATTGTCGCAGTCCTGTTGAATCTGCTTATTTAATTGAATGACTAGCGCGGTCATCGATTGGCGTCAATGTGTTGATATTTTTTTTGATGCATTTACTTTAAAGTGCGTTTTCTTCAAAAATAGTACACATTCGAAAATTTCGAAGTTTAAAAATAAAATATGAAATGGCTATTATCATAGTCTCGGGTTCATTGAATTTGTTGGTAAGAAGTCGGTTAAAAATAGAATTCAATGAACGCGCTAGTTATTCAATCAGATGACTGCGACATAAATATAAACAGTATTTATTATTAAACATAGTTTCAACTATGTTCGTAACCAATGACGTCATTTTCATGCAGTTTTGCAAACAGCGTTTTAATGTAGTCCAACAATCTCACTTTTGTGATGACCATATTTCAACAACGGTTGATGTAAGAAGATAAGTCATGGTCATAATTTTTCACAGCCTAATGTGTAATTATTGAAAACCTTATAAGAAAACTGTGCATATTCCCTATTTGTTTCTAGGGACGTTGTAATTAGCGAAATGCACTAATTAGAGTTTATTTTTAGAAGAAGAAACGTCAACAGCTTACGTCACTCATCGAGGGCTCTCCCAATAAAGTCCTTGCTAAGCTCGTGGCACTCGGGGTAAGAGCCGACCGACACAATTTGCCCGGGCAATTCACATCCAAACTCGTGAATACAAAACTTGCCTTTTTTGTCTTTATTTGTTTCGTGTAATGAAGACGTATTTTACAAGTCAAATGGGCTTTTGCTGGGTTTTAAGTTGTTAAACCTTTTACTGTGTTTATCTGGACGCCAAAAATAAGGCGGTTTTTAAAAACTTTCAAATTTACCGAATAAATTCATACTTATACCTATCTATGGCTTTCACATCACGTCACCACAAGCTGGCTCCGTGCTAAGTACCCGAAGAACTTATATTACAGGTACCAGACAACCGAAATACATTTTATATATTACACAATATTTAATCAACTTTTTTGTTCTATCAGCGGGATTCGAACCTGTGACCTCCAGCTTGAGTAACGACGCGCTCAGCCACTACGCTACTAGAGGTCGTATTGTTTACACAAAATTGTTGGAGGAATAAAATATTTATTTATTTATTTATTTATTTATTTATTTAGTTAAGGTACAAAAACAATTAATGAACTAAGTTTTACACATAGTCACAATATATCACAACATACATTTTAAATTCATTAATCTAATATTGTACACAGCATTCTTAGTAGGTACTAGTAGTTATAAACTATTTAAAAAATGTTATTCAACGTCTTCATAAAGAAAATGAGTAAGTATATTAGATCTCTCTATTTAAATTTTTAAACAAAGTTTTCTTATAGTGTGTCAATTTTTGATGGAAGATATCGATTTCAGCATTATTCTTAAAACTTATTATGTCGTTATAAAATTGGCACATACGATGGAGGGGATTATTGCGTCCTATGTTATTTTTAAACGGTGGAGTAGTAAAAAGTACTGGCTTACGTCTAGATCTTTGACATATAGAAAAGTTAATGCTTGAAAGTAAATCATCGCCGAATACACCATTAACGATCTTGTGGAGTACACATAGGTCCATAACTTTACGACGTTGATCTAAACTAGTAAGACCATAATGTTGAAGGCGGTCCTCATATTCAGGTAATACCTGACGCAAATGATGTTTGTTACTCAGATATCTGAGAAATTTTTGTTGTACGGACTCTAAACTTTCGTTGTCTACTTTATAGACAGGCGACCAAATAGGGGAGCAATATTCCAAGTGTGATCTCACTAAAGATGTGTAAAGTATTTTATACGATTCAATATTTTTAAAGGGTTTAGCTGTACGTAGAATGAAATAAAGCATTCTTTTAGAAATTGCCGTCATAGCTTGATAGTGAAATTTGAAATTTAACGTGGAATCAAACCAGACACCCAAGTCACGGACTACATTAACTTTGCCAAGACTCGATCCTGCAATAGAATAATGATGTTGTAGTGGATTCCTCTTCCTAGTGAAAGTTATATATTGACATTTTTTTACATTTAAACTCATATCATTAATTTTACACCAATCTTTTACTAAATCAATATTCTGCTGAAGAAGAAGGCAGTCATTGACATTTGATATTTCATTATATAATTTTATGTCATCAGCATAAGCTAGACAGGCACATGTAAATTTATCGATAAGATCATTAATATATATTAAAAAGAGGAGTGGACCTAAATTAGAGCCTTGAGGAACACCTGAGAGTGGCTCGAACGGTATTGAGTCAAAGCCATATAGTGCAACTATTTGGGTGCGATTCACAAGATACGAGCGAAGCCAACGATGAAGATCGCCATGGATTCCCAGATGATATAGTTTAATTAAAAGGATGTTATGATTAACGCGATCGAATGCTTTGGAAAAGTCTAAATATATTGAGTCTACTTGAGATTTTTTATTAAAAGATTGACAAAGAAAATTAGAATATGCAAGTAAATTAGACAAAGTGGACTTACCGGAAATAAAACCATGTTGCTTAGGACTTAGACAGTGGAGAACTTGATTGTAGAGTGAATCATAAACCATGCCTTCAAAAAGTTTTGCAAAACAGTTAAGGATACTGATTGGCCTGTAATTAGTGACATTGTTTCTATCACCGGACTTGTAAATGGGTGTTATTTTAGCTATTTTCCATAGATCAGGGAAAGTACCTTGCCTAAGTGACTCATTAAAAATTATCGTTAAGGGGGTTTTGAGAGCTGAAGCACACATCCGAATAAAATAAGGTGGGATACCGTCTGGACCACTTCCTTTTGATATGTCTATTCCACAAATGCGTTTATAGACATCAGCTTCGGTAAACTTTAGACAGTGTACACCATAATTTGCTGCCTTAAAATCGGGGACGTAAGTTTTTGAGTTCTCATTTGGGGGTTTGTGTACAGTGGAAAAGTATTTAGCAAATAGGTTTGCTATTTCTGTACCGGTGGAAGCGGTATCATCATTATATATGACTGCCAATGGTAAATCGTTAGTTAAACGCTTATTTTTTGTATAACGCCAGAACGATTTAACATTTTTGGCTAGATCTTTTTCTATACGTGAAATATATAATGCTAAACATTTATATGTCAAGTTTTTAGTACGTGCTCTAAGTATAATCATGCATATTATTAAGGACAATATTGGCGTTGTGATTATGACGATTATAAAGAATATTGAATCGCTGCGGGTTCGCTCCCTCCCCGCACACGGGTTAGCGACCGAGCGTCGATACGTTGCGTCACCTGCGGGGCCCCTCGCAGCCCGCATGCCGTCCCTCGACCAATGACAACGGCGCCACGTGCGGGGCGCGCGGGACATGCGGGGTGCGGGTGGAATGTTCCACTCAGTCGCGACGTTTACACTGACGCGAGTCGCGCCAATATAGCTGTTATCCCGCGAACATAGTGAAATACTAGTTGTTTGCGCGTGAAATAGTGAAATACTAGCTGTTTACGCGTGAAATAGTGAAATACTATTGTGTTGTTTGCGCGTGAAATAGTAAAATACTAGCTGTTCCCGCGTGAAATACCTGTTGAAGTACTAGTGAAAAAAAGTTTTTTGAAATATTGTTCGTTGATGCTCTCCTAATGATCTTAGTGCCGCCACGACACGCCTATATCGTCGATAAATTACTAAGTTCAGTAATAGTTACTGAGATTAAGCGTTCATTCTAATAGGTTTATAATAAAGATGGACCGTTTGAACGACTCGCAAATGCTACAACTGTCGGAGATATACCGTGAGTACGAATGCTTGTGGGACGTGAAGAATGATCTGTACAAAAATCGGACGGCTCGGGAACGGGTGTACCAGGAAATCGCAGACAAGCTCCAGATACCGGGTGTCACCGCTATAGATGTACCGAAAAAAATTAAAAACCTCAGGTCGTCGTACTATCAGGAATTGAAAAAGATCGAAAAAAGCAGTCGCTTTGGTGTCGATCGGTACACGCCGAAGGTATCTTGGTTTGCGATTGTCGATGATCTTTTGAGTAGTATTCGAAATAGAACGGAAACTTTCTTAAATGTAAGTGTTGTTTTGTTATTTCGTTGTGTTTATTTTGTGTAACCCTTAAATTAATAGCATTTTACGAGAGTGGCATAGTCTACATTGTACTAAACTCTCTATAAAAAATAAAGAATAAAAAATAATGTAAGTAAAAGTGATTTTGTTAAATTTTGGTTTCAAAGATGAAGTTTGAAGACATAAAATAACACAGGCACACTTCCTCGATTCATCTTTGCACTATTTTAATAAGATTGTTTATGCAAGTATAATAAAATAAATAAAAAAACCAAATTACCTACTGTTAATATTCAAAAAACATTGTAGGTATGATGATTATGTAATTATTCGCGTTAAAGCAAAACTCAACTGACAAAATATAGCTTAGAGCCAGTTTGCATTTCGCACGTGCAATTGAACATTGTATTTTTATGTTGAGAATAAAGTTCACTTTCGAATAGATCTAGCAGCGTAGCTCTCGCCGCTCTTGCAATGAAACTAAATGTATCTTTTTGTATAGTAAGTAAAGTTCAATTTTTAATAGCTTGGTGTGAAATGCCAGGCGCTTGCGCCGACCCCCCTCAGCGAAACTCAGGTCCTCGTTTCATTCCCTTTTTAGTTTTTACCCAACTCCGTAAAAAGGAAGGTATTATACATTTTTGAGGGTATTTGCTACTTGTACAAAGTACTTTTTTTTCAGACCGACGACAATTCAAAGACATCTGATAATGACTCGGAAACATGCAACCCACTGGAAAATATTAAAATGGAAGAAAATAATTCAAATCAATCGGGCGAAGAGAACGAAGATTGCAGTTTTGCTGATACTAATAATTTGGAAGAAATCCCAAGTGAGACTTGTTCCTTCCGATTGAGTGTCCCATACAAGAAATCGATAAAATACCGAGAGAAAAAAGACAATATAAATAAGGCGATAGCGAAAATCGATAAAATTGCTAATCGTATAAGCGAGGGATCAAATTCACATTTAGAAAAACAAGATGACGAGTACGATGTGTTCGGTAAATACATAGCCCTGGTTCTTCGATCTCTGCCTGGAGAGCTGGCTGTTCATGCGAAATTAAACCTTCAGAAAACCCTATCGGATATCCAACTTAACGCTATGAGACAACGCACCTGAGAAGGTGGCTCCCCAAGCAAATAAATCTCTTGACCGTCAAATGCTATAATACAGATAGATAGGATAGATAAGATAAATAAACCTATTTGAAATTTCTATGAATTGTTATTAATAACTAAGTAGCTATTTTTTTTAATGATGTGAATAATCTTAAATTGGCGTGTCTATTATAATGGACACATAAATGCCTGCCTACTTTTTTTAAGATTTTATCATCGATTTTGCCGCAAATTGTTTAACCATATATAGGGCTGCCATCCGTCCGGGTTTCCCCGGATTTGTCCTAGTTTAGCCGACCGGGTTTATTTCGGATTAATATAATATTATTTATAAAAAAAAATTTAAAAAACCCCCGACTTAGCGTGTAACATTCCTATGACACCTAACAACGATCTCATGACCTTGAAACCCTGAACCGATTTCTACCAAATACACACTCTCGACTCGGATCATCCGTTTGGGACATACGATGCCACAGACATACACATACACATTTACACAGACACGTGCAACTTACTACAACCTGTCGTTTTTGCGTCGGGGGTCATAATTTACTTTATTACGCTACGATTTATTTATTTATTGGCCTTTATTTCCCTTACATTTTTACGATATTAGCTTATGTTATTGTTAGTAGTGTTCGTTTTGTACTTAATTTATGTTGTTAGTATTTTTTAAGTATAAGGGCCGCCGATCGCGGTGAAAGCCTCCTCCAGACTGCCAGATGTCTCTATTTTGCGCCAATCTTCGCCAGAACTTTCCATCAATTTTCTCTATGTCAACTCAATCTTTTTAAAGTCTTTTTTATATATTGGATACCAATTTGTGACTATCTGTGGCCATCTTTCATCTTTCACTCTTTGAAACATGATAATATTACGCTACGATAGGACAATATTAATCTCGCAAGTATTAATTATGCGTAATTTAAACTAAAACACATTCCAAATTATTAAAGTAATATATTATTTCAAACAAATAAGTTAAGGAGACACGAGTAATGTATCAGTTCGTCTGCGACCAAAAACTATATGTTAACGTCAGCATTAGGGATACTGTCACAAGTTCGGGCGGCTCCTCATCCATCACCCTTGCCAGTTGCCAGATCTGTCCCGCGCACTTCGATCACCGATATTGCGGATATTGTGGAACACGTGTTACTGGAAACATTGTTTTCCGACTGCATAGGGGGGTTTTCTTTATCGACAGTAAGTATGTATCCCATCAAAAACAAAACTTGTAAAAAGTGCCAAGTCTCGCAACTAACTTTAACTAAGATCTTTTGCCGTAAAAAGGAGATCCATGTGATGCCAAGCTGGGGTAAGTTGGTTGGTCTAACAACACCTTATAGTGATCATATAAATATTATTAAAAATATTTTATGTTTTAAATAAATAAGTAGATTGACTGGGCAATCGCATGAATTATAAAATGTATATATTATTATCTATCTCACAAGTGATACATATTAAATCAGATTGCTTAGTGCGATTGCAAAGTGATTCTACTATTTATTTAAAACATAAAAGATTTTTAATAATATTGGTATGATCACTAAAAGATGTTGTTAGGCCAACCGACTTACCCCAGCTTGACATCACATGGTTCTCATAACTTTTTACGGCAAAATATCTAAGTTGAAGAGACTTGGCACTTTTTACAAGTTTTGTTTTTGATGGGATCTTAGTTTTTTGTAGAAGATTAACTTATCTAGTGTTTTTGTCGAAAAGTGCAAATTTAACTTTGTAATCCTTTACATTTATATGGGATCCCGCGTTGGAACAACAAAAAATGTTGTTTTCAAGTTTGGTTAGGACAATGCAGGCTGATCACCTGATTGTCTGATAAGAAAGATGATCCATCCGTGGGATGGGCATGTAAAAGTCGGTCCTGCGCATGTTCTCTCGCCAGTCGTGTCGGTTTACCGTTCCACTGGGTTATGAGAGTAAAAAGAAGAGATGGTGTCTTTCTGGGAACACACTCGGGCCTGGTTTCAATGAAAGCGGCTACCGACACCGGTATTTTGAGGATTTTTCATTGGTGAGGAGAGCTATTATTATTATTATTAATACTTTTAATGATATTGAGTGAGTGAGTGAGTGAGTGACAAAATGAAAAAACTTAGAAAAGTTATAATTCTTAAACTACTGGTTATTGTGGTGGCACTACTGGAATTAAATTTCAAATATACAATGCCTACTTAGTAACTAAAAATGCAGGCTTCTAGTTTTTTGCACAACGAAGTTATAAGGGGTCGAAAGGGCCTAAAGTGCTTCGAGAAAAGATGGTGTACGGCCGTGCTCAACTTGGCGGGGGCACTGCCGTGCCCCCAGATAATTGTTTTTGACTCTGCCTGAATAGCTCGTTGGATTTTAGCTTGAGAGGGTGTTGTTAGATTCGTGTTTTCTAAGCTATTCAGGCAGCAGAGAGAAAAATATGGTAATTAATAATATCTATGGATAATAATAAATCTATAGACGCTTTACACTTTTATTTTTATTTTATACCCAGGGTGACTCTGAGGCTCGTATAGAAGTCTAAAACCCAACAACACTTGAGAATCTATTTGACAGATAAAACGTTTCGGTATACTTTTAAAAGTGAACAACTTTATTAATATTTATATAGTAACTTTACTAAAATATGCTCACTGTACAATATATACCATCGCGCGGTCACCCGTCGCCCACAAGGAGTGCGACGGCTAACCCGCACAACGCAGCGGTGCTCTATTACATATCTCTATATGGGATGTCATGAAACTAGCACGCTTTGCGGGTGTACCGGGCATACGCTCAACGCAGCGAACACCCTTAGTCCTCAGCCTCGAATTTTGCGGGCAGCGGAGCGGGAGCGGCGGTGGCGCGGGAGCGGCAGGATCTTTTACGTAAAATGAAAATATGGACCGGTTCTCTAAAACAGCGGCGCGGCAGCGTGGCGGGAGCGGGTAACGAGTACCGCACCCGCACCGCCGCCGCTCCCGCCCCGCTGCCCGCAAAATTCGAGGATAAGGCCTTACACCAATTTCACCAACGGGCAGCCGTCGGATGCAGACAGCGCACGACCGGTCGTTGTGGAAGTCCTTGGGGGAGACCTATGTTCAGCAGTGGACGTCTTCACGCTGATGATGATGATGTACATATGTTTCGAAGTGATCACTTCAAATCAATATTATGCAAAAATATCATTGCAGTATTAATCAGGTAAAAAAGTATGCTTAAAAAGGATCTGGTCCATAAACCGTACCGTAATAAATATTAAGAGTGATATTTTCCATCATACATGATGAGTATTGCCAGTATTACGGAACAAACTTCGATATGATGTACGTTTAAGGTTGTCCGGGAATCAAGTTTACGTGCTGTATGGATGCCAATAACCAAATGTTAGTGGAGAAAACTGAGGGCCGGTTTCTAAAAGGCTAATCAAATCTATGATCAACTAACATGGAATTTAAGTTAACAACCCATATTGCACGCTGATTGGTGAATCATTTGTAAGATAGAAAGAGAGAGACAGATTATATAATCGCTCGCACTTGCAAGGCTGTTTATAATACACACAGATACGGCTAATTCAAATCATATATGCCAACTAATCGGTGCCTTTTAGTGAATTAAGCTTAGTTTTAGTTGGTACCTAGACAGGTACTACTCTCTACGATAGCCACAAACAATTATTTTTATGAAAATTTTATAACCCTTTTGAAGCGATACATTTGAACTTTTAAACAAAGATACACGTTTCATTTCCGAAGTACGAATTTCGAGCGGCGCTTCATGCTCAGTTTTTTGAATCTCTATTTTAAAAATACCTAATGATGTGAGATAGTCCTTATTAGTATCGACAGATCGAGTAGTCATTATGTAAATAGATTTTATTACAATTTAAACAACATTCTAATTGCACGCAACTCGCAACCAAGTAAGAAAATAAAAATATCACATTTCTTTTCATCTTATCACAAAATGTTAAATTTGAAAACATTGAGAATAAAATTTATTACAACTTGTGGCACCTGAATAACAAACATAAATTGGTAGACGAGAAAGTTATAAAAATTACAAACCGCCCCACATTACTTCCAAAACTTTGGAGACTCTTCAGTGGGGTATAAAAATGAATAATTATTCTGTCTCATGAAAAAAATCACTCGGCGAAGTAATGAAATCTCGAGCTGATGTGCTCGAGAGGTGGAGTTCCGGTCCGACGGATATTGCGGCAATATATTTCAATTACACATAAGAAAAAGAACAAGTCGTCTGAAGTAGCTGAAAGGCCAGATTGCAGTCGCCGGGATATAATAAGGAAGTTTCCGCTAACAAGCGGGGACGACAACTTTAAAAAAGGAACGAAGAATTCAACTGTCATTCTTTTTTTTATTCATTAAGTACACGTTCAGGTTTCTGATAAATAGGTATGTGTGTGTTGTGTGATGAGTAGTGTATGTGTAGTAGTGATGAGTAACCACTCACTTACCTCTTCCATTTTAAAGGCCTTCGTCTTAATCCTTTCTAATACCTACACATATTAGGGCTGCCCTTTCAAGGAGGATTAGCATTCGCCTCTGATGTCTATGGTTTGTAGTGTATGGAGTGTTGTCTGTGGTGTCTGTTTGTAGCAGATGAGTGGTGTGCTTCCAATGACTCTTCTTGACTTCACTTACCTCTTTCATTTTAAAGGCAAAATTTTATCTTATTCCTTTCTAATATACAAATTAGGGCTGCCCTTTCAAGGAGGACCAGCATTCGCCACTGATGTATGTGGTTTGTAGTTTATGGAGTGTTGTTTATGGTTTGTAGTGTATGGAGCGTTGGGATACTACAACTCGATTCATATTGACTCCACTCCTACATTCTAAAAGCCTTCTTCTTAATCCCTTCTAATATATAGGCTAGGGATCCTCTGAAGGATATCTAGCATCCGCCAATATTGTGGTGTGTAGCTGTGAATGTGTGACAATTCACAACCCTAGCTAGTCTTTGGATCAGAATCTAGTTCATATATGGTTTCATTTCATTGTGCCAATATTTTATTATTGCTACTAATATCGTACGAGTATTGTTAGATATTAAAGTGCCTTTGAATGCGGAAATTGAAAAGCATTCGTCGAAAACAATGTTTTGAATATATTAATAGCATAATACAAAAAGTTTCGATGCATACTGAAAACGGATTTAACAAATATAAAAAATATATTTGGCTATTCGACGATAATTACAAGAGGATACTTGTCCTCATTTACCATTGCCCAATTAATATAGAAGGTGTATAGAGTTATGGTGTACACACGAAGATTTGTACGATTCAATGGAATTTAATTACTGGTCGAGCGGAGGGTATAACGACGCAAAAATATTTATGTTTATTGTTGGGGCTAATGCCTCAATGAGACCACGAGGGGTGGAGGTACTGACTGCACGCGCTACACAAAATATAACCTTAAATGTTCGAATTAGGATCCTAATTGCGCGCCTGTTTTTGTTTAACTGCCATTTTTGTACAATATGTGGTCAAAACTAATTAAAAAGGGTAGTTGTACATGTTTGTAGATGTTTTTGAATGAATGTTGGAATAAAATTTTCAAAAATATATAGAAATATGTTTTTGTGTTTATTGCCATCGTTGATCCTTGTATAATATGACCAAAAATAAGTTACAAAGGATTGTATTTTTGTTCATTGCACACATTAAAATTTGGGATATAAATACAAATGTTCAAAGTTAAATCGAAATTGTTCGTATCAACGTATTTGATTGGCAAACGGATCTAAGCGTTCGTCTTTCCATGAAAGTACAGCGTAAACTTTAACTATTAGTTATTGAAGGTCAGAATTTGAGTATAAGTCGTAAAAAAAAAACTCTCGATACATATTATTAGCTTTTGCTCTTAAACAAGGCCGTTACAGACGTAGCTATAATATAATATATTTATTAACCTGATATTTATATTTCTCCTTCAAATTACAGCACACTATTTTGTTTTTATACCAGCTGACTTCACCTTGCAGCCACAATATCGAATGAATCCCTCAAGAAGGACCCTGTTCAGCTCTAGATTTTCCCACTATTTCTACCCGCCAAAATAGCAGTCTCTACTGATTGGATAAAAACATTCAACCAATAGGAGAACAGTTTCCTGTCTAGGAGTTTAAATATTATAGTCAATTTATTTAAATATAATAAATCACTTGTAAAATAATATAAACTATTAACATAAAATATAGAAAATATCACACATTTTATAAATACATTCTAGTATAAATCGCATCCTTGACGGAAACGGCCATATAATTTCATTTTATATTACCTATTCTTATAATATTGGAAACTAATTTACCCTTACGCCCGGTTTCTGAAAGGCTGATCAAATTGATCAATTGATCAAATCAGCTGATCTGAACGCTCATTGGCGAAAACAGTGACTGCGAAGTGATGTTCACCAATCAGCGTTCAACTTAGCTGATTTGATCAATTTGATCAGCCTTTCTGAAACCGGGCGTCAGTCTTACATATTATGCGTGTGCGTTCATCGTTTTTGGTCAAATACGTCAAAAATATATCGCAATACGCCTTGCTATGATTAATATTAATGTTATAACTATAGTACATCCGAAATAAATTTAACAAACGCAAACAAACCCGTCTATGACACAACCAAAGACTAGTCAGTGATGCCAATTGGCCACTAATAATACAATGATTTTTGTTTGCTATGAATCCATAGACTATAGGTTTAAATTCTACAATCGGCAGTGTCAAAATGGCGTATTTTTTCTGTGAATGATTTTCATTTGATGGTTAAACATATTAATTATTGTTTAGTTGTTATAAAATGTATTGGATAATGAAGTGTAATCCTTTAATATACCTGTGAAAGTGTTTGCAAGTGTGCACAATAAGTAAATAAGGGAAAATTTGGATGTTTTCGGTTTGTTTACCTTTAGGTTAAATTTATCAGGGACGAACTATACGTCTGTGCCTTCATTGTGGTTTCGCGAAAGTTAAACTTGTGAAAATCCGCGCGTCACACCCGCCATATTTATTTTGAGCGACAATTACGGTCATTCGGAGCCGAGCGATGTTTCCAGTCCATTTCTCGTAACGACGCCGCTTTTATAACCGAACCGTAATGAAACTCGTTTGAATATCACAGAAGTGGCCGGATTACCGCCGGCCACTTTATACTGTTTAATTACTGCCCTCGACAACAATAATTGGAAACTTTAAGGATTAGCCCGGACTTGAGTGTCGTTCGCTATATTAATTGTGTCCAGTTAAGGATACGTGTATTAAAACATTTTTTTGTTAAGAATATTGAGATATTTTTATTAAGTATACAGTATGATTCATAATATATTAAGCCAAATCGCTATAGTCTCCGTGGTCTAGTGCTTCACTCTCGACCCGGAGGTCGTAGGTTCGATTCCCACGTTGGAACAACAAAAATGTTGTTTTCAAGTTTGGTTAGGACAATGTAGGCTGATCACCTTATAGTCTGACAAGAAGATGATCCATGCGTCGGATGGGCATGTAAAAACACGTGTAGTGTAGTTTTTAAGTATTTTAAATATTATGTATGTTAGTCTTTAAGGTATTTATAATATGGGCCTATGCAGCCTGCAATAAATGGTATTTAATTTAATTTAATTTAAAAAAAGTCGGTCCTGCGCGCCTGTTCTCTCGCCAGTCACGTTGGTTTACCACTGGGTTGTGATAGTAAAAGGAATAGAGAGTGTATTTGTGTATTGCGCACACACTTGGGCACTATGAATTAACTCCTGCGTAGCTGGCCTGGTTTAAATGAAATCGGCAACCGACTCCGAAAAAGGTGAGGGGAGCTATTTATATTATTAAGCCTAGTGTGAAAATAATGACGCAGAGCATTTTTTGTTCTGGGACCTCATGTAAACTAAAAAAAAAATCAATGGTCCAAAATTATCACAAGTAGTGAATTACTATGCTGGGGCTCGCGGGTTCCTAGTCTATGCACACGAACGCACTGGCCGTTGACCTAAGATCGGACCAGGATTGAAACTCATCTGTTTTGTGACTTTTACGGAGATATTAATTCGTTTTTGTTTGAGCATAAATTGCATTGAGTGAAACACACACATACTTATCTGGGGGCACGGTCGTGCCCCCGTCAAGACGATCCAAGCGAAGCGCAAGGGCACTACCTATCTTTTCTCGAAAGGTTTTGTCGTTTTTTTTTGAACTCCCATAATTTTGCTTTGGATGATGCTAAATAGTTGAAAATTTTAACATATAATGACACCAGTAAATACATGGATTATACAAAGTTTGACTGTCGTAGCTATTATGCTTTAGATTTTATCGATGTCTAAAAACCCCTGATTTCGTCACTGACTCATTTATAGATCATCAAAATTCTTAGGTTACTTCCGGAAATCTTAGAAAGCTGAAGTTATGTATGTAAGCTGTTATTGCTACAAAACCAACAAAAAAATTATTAAAATGTAAATGCCGCCATTTTGAATCCATATGGTGGACCACCATATTGGATTCAAAAGGATGTGTATTATAAGGATCTGATGGTATTTAATTTATAAAAGGAATATAATATACAAGTACATAAAAAACCTACGACCTACTTTTTGTAGGACCAATAATCGTTCAGACTTTTGCTCCATATAATTGATGTCCGACTTTATGTATGTTGAGTGCGTTGCACTACTGCAATCAGTATATTCTATTATTCATCTACAAAAAGTCGGTCACCAATTGTTAATCGGTGACCGACTTTTACCGAAGATGAAAAATATATTATTATATTATTTATGAGAGAAAATTTGTTTTTTATCCACTTATTTAAAATTAGCGCGAATATGCAGGCAGCTCATAGTTGTAAATTGCTGTCGGTCACAAAGGAGATAATAATATAACTGTTGGTGTATGGAACAGGTCCGGCACAAGCTCCATCTGTTGTTAAATTTCTTTTCTGTAAACTTCTTTGTATGCTTACCATTATTATAATGTGATTTGTAAGAAACTAGCTTATCAGTGACTCAAAATATTCTATAGAATTCCTTGAGCTAGTTACCATCATCACTACTATAAGGTATAAGGTACTGTTGAAAATACTAGCTGGTATTAGCTAATATTAGCAGTGGGCGTCGGCAGGCGTCGCGGCGCTGGGCGTCGTGGCGCTGGGCGTCGGTAGGCGTCGCGGCGCTCGGCGTCGTGGCGTCGGTAGGCGTCCCGGCGCTCGGCGTCGCGGCGCTGGGCGTCGGTAGGCGTCGCGGCGCTTGGCGTCGCGGCGCTGGGCGTCGGCAGGCGTCGCGGCGCTTGGCGTTGCGGCGCTCGGCGTCGTGGCACTGGGCGTCGGTAGGCGTCGGCAGGCGTCGCGGCGCTGGGCTCGGCAGGCGTAGGGGCACTTAGCGTCGCGGCTCTGGGCGTCGGTAGGCGTCGCGGCGCTGGGCGTCGGTAGGCGTCGCGGCGCTCGGCCTCACGGCGCTGGGCGTCGTGGCGCTAGGCGTCGGCAGGCGTCGCGGCGCTCGGCGTCGGCAGGCGTCGCGGCGCTGGTCGTCGGAAGGCGACGGCAGGCGTCGGCAGGCGTCGCGGCGCTGGGCGTCGGCAGGCGTCGCAGCGCTGGGCGTCGTGGCGCTGGGCATCGGCAGGCATTGCGACGCTGGGCGTCGGCAGGCGTCGCGGCTCTGAGCGTCGGTAGGCGTCGCGGCGCTGGGCGTCAGTAGGCGTCGCGGCGTCGGCAGGCGTCGCGACGCGGGGCGTCGGCAGGCGTCGCGACGCTGGGCGTCGGCAGGCGTCGCGGCGCTGGGCGTCGCGGCGCTTGGCTTCGCGGCGCTCGGCGTCGGCAGGCGTCGCGACGCGAGGCGTCGGCAGGCGTCGCGGCGCTGGGCGTCGGCAGGCGTCGCGGCGCTGGTCGTCGGCAGGCGTCGCGGCGCTGGGCGTCTTGGCGCTGGGCGTCGGTAGGCGTCACGGCGCTTGGCGTCGCGGCGCTGGGCGTCGGCAGGCGTCGCGGCGCTCGGCGTCGGCAGGCGTCGCGACGCTGGGCGTCGGCAGGCGTCGCGACGCTGGGCGTCGGCAGGCGTCGAGGCGCTGGGCGTCGGCAGGCGTCGCGACGCTGGGAGTCGGCAGGCGTCGCGGCGCTGGGCGTCGGCAGGCGTCGCGGCGCTGGGCGTCGTGGCGCTGGGCGTCGATAGGCGTCGCGGCGCTCGACGTCGCGGCGCTGGGCGTCGGCAGGCGTCGCGGCGCTGGGCGTCGTGGCGCTGGGCGTCGGTAGGCGTCGCGGCGCTCGACGTCGCGGCGCTGGGCGTCGGTAGGCATCGCGGCCAATATGGTGGACCACCATATTGGATTCAAAAGGATGTTTATGTTTATCCTTATAATAATAAGGATCTGATGATCTTTAATTTATAAAAGGAATATAATATACAAGTACATAAAAAACCTACCACCTACTTTTTGTAGGACCAATAATCGTTCAGAGTTTTGCTCCATATAATTTATGTCCGACTTTATGTATGTTGAGTGCGCTGCACTACTGCAATCAGTATAAATCAGTATTCATCTACAAAAAGTCGGTCACCAATTATTAATCGGTGACTGACTTTTACCGAAGATGAAAAATATATTTGTTTTTTATCCACTTATTTAAAATTTGCGTGAATATGCAGGCAGCTAATAGTTGTAAATTGCTGTCGGTCACAAAGGAGATAATATAACTGTCGGTGTATGGAACAGGTCCGGCACAAGCTCCCATCTGTTGTTAAATAAAACAACACTATGATGTGAGATGATTATAAGGCTAACGTCAGTGTTAGTGTATTTATTTTTTTTTCGAAAGGGTACTCACTAATGGCATGAGAGCCGATTTAGCTGTGTCGGACTATAACTAGCCGGGTGGCTAGTTGTTTAGAAGGGAGTAGATGGGGGGTGTGACCCCCCCTTACATCACCCGGGTGATGTTCATACCGAAGTTAGTGTAATATCCGTATACTCTTATATAAAAATCGTTCGACACCTCGATAACGCGATGCAGTTGCCTAACAGCGACATCTATGTTTAGATCTGTGAAACATCTAAACACAAACATTTAACAGTCGGTAACAAAAACTTCGATACTCAAAGACCATAAATTAAGTACTTAATCGACTTTTAATTGATTTGCGCATGACAAAATTTTATAAGTTTCAATATTACACGATCAATTTATTTATACAATTTTAGTTATTACGCCTCCGTGGTCTAGTGGTTTAGAGCCTGGCTCTCGACTGTGGTCGTCGTGGGTTCGATTCCCACGTTGTAAACACGTTTTAAGTTTGGTTCAGACAAGGCAGGCTGATCACCTAATTGTCTGACAAGAAAGATGATACATGCGTCGGATGGGCATGAAAAAGTCGGTCCTGCGCTTGATCTCCCGCCAGTCGTGTCGGTTATCCGTCCCAGTGGGTTACGAGAGTGAAGAAAAAGAGAGTGCTTCTATGCATTGCGCACATACTTGGGCACTATAAAATAACTCCTGCGTAGCTGGACTGGTTTCAATGAAACCTGCCACCGTCACCGAAATCGGTGTGGGAGGCATTATTATTATTATTTTAGCAAACACTAAAATGATTAAACAAGCTTATGACTTAACAACTAGCCACCCGGATAGCTATAGCACTTTCGAAAATAAAAGTAGAAAAAAAAAAGTTCAAAAAAAAGAGAGATACTTGGCCGTTTTGCTACCGTTACGAAGATTTTATAGGCATTCATTTATCGTGTGTGAAATAAAACGGCCAAGCATCACGTTTTAACTGAAATGTAGAGTAAGTGAAGCTAAGCCCAGTAAAGTAAGGGCGCATAGATCAAGAACTTTGGTTCTACATGAGATTTGTCCACTTTTTGATAGATTTTGATCAAGGTGCTTGTAGATTTAGGGCGAGTAGTCTTTAGAGCTTGGCTTTATACGATATCTGATAACTTTTTCACAGGGTAAGCTATGTAGACTCGTCTTGGTAACATTATTAAATGAAAATGTTTTTGGTGGGATTTATGTGTTTCCATCAATAACCTACACTTTTGTTCTATTGACTATTCAGCTATTTTACTATTGACTAGTAAGTATAAAATCCAGTTATCATCCTAAACTTTTTTAAATAAGTTTAGGCCGTGTTTCACCATGCAATGTTAAAGTTAACGCCATGTTAAAATACCATGCCATCTCATTCATTGACAGGAAATACGAGAGGGATAACATGATATTTAACATGGCGTTAACTTTAACATTACTTTGTGAAACACGCGCTTGTCTTAATAAAAACACAATAAGTACACATAAATGGCTTTTAAATTTTAAAAAGTAGCCTCTAAATTGCTTTCTCTACTCGTAATTTCAAATGTCCACTCATTTGTATGTTCACCCAATTCCCCTGTTAACTCTTAACGAAATTAGCGACAAGCGCTAATGACGAAATCTAAATCGACTCGTTATCACAAAACATTTAGGGTGCTTAGCCACGGCATACTTGCTGAAGGCCGATTTTGTCGCAAATTGTTCCTTCATACAAATTTGACGACCTCCGTAGCGCATTGGTTGAGCGCGTTGGTGTTCGAGCGAGAGGTCGCGGGTTCGAATCCCGCCGAGGGACCAAAAAGTTTTCAATGTTTCTGGGTCATGTGTGTTAATTTGTGTATAATATAATAATAATCTTAAATATGTGTATAGTATAAAAGTATTAAATATATTTCCGCTGTCTGGTACCTGTTACAGAATTTCGTCTTATTATTATTATACATATATGACCGATTTTATATCCTACTTTTTGTAGGACGCGCTGTATCGGTATTTTCTATTTTTCACGTACAAAAGTCAATTACGAATAATATTGAGGAAAAATCTGCCTGATTATAGGTACTCAAAAAGTAGGTATGCCGTGGGTAGGCACCCTTCAATTGAAAGCCGAGTGACGTCATGACGAGCAATCGGTCGCCGCTCGTCGATCGCCGGGCGCATCATTGCACATTGTTGTTAACTGAATGGGTATAAATGAGTTCGTAATTTAGTGTTCGATGTGTCGGATCAGATCAATCTGTTACTACTCCCCGCTTCGAGCGTTATCGACTAGATTCAGTCGAGTTTTGTCGTGATTATTCACTGTACCATGGCCTTCCATCCCAAACAATATATGTTTAATGCAAAAAAATACAATCGATGTCACTACTATTAACGTTTGTAAATTATTAAATGTAAATATGCCGAATTAAGTACAAATATTGACATTAAATTAAAGATAAGCATATTTTTAAGCATAACATCACAATTAGCTAAATTTAACTCCTTAGTTACGAAGAAGATACTAAACGAAATTAATCATTAGTATTTTCCAATAGTGGCGCTAGATGGCGGTTTCCGGAATGTGCCTGGACATCGAAGAAAACAAAAATAGCCAGTCGAATTGCCAGTATTAGGGTGATTTTTCTAGTATTAGGTCGTATGTCTGTTATATATATCTACTTTGTGGCTTTACTAACGCAAAATGGTATGGAACGGTTAATGGTCTTAAGCCCAAAAGTTGAAGGGCCAAAATAAACTTGCATTGAGCGATGAACCGAGTGAAAGCTTGCTAAATTGTTTTGCTAGATTTATTGATTTATGTGTATAAGTAAAATAGTCAGTATTATCACAATGTGTACTCGATTATAATATAAATTCCAGAAAACAGTGCCGAACAAAAGTACATTGTAAATCCATTCCTTCCTAAATAAAATACTATCTTTACATATAAATTTTGCTCCGTAAGTACTGAATATATTGTTATTATTTCTCCTATAAGTTAACTTATTTAATAAATAGATGCTTATTCCAAAAAGTTAATAATATGGTTGTCCAGCTATTTTTTCACTAGCTTTGCCCTACTGGACCTATCGCTCGAACAAGCGTTCGAAACACCTCGCCTTATGTATTGTCTGTCTAATTTTCGGTCACCAAAACATTGTACATACCATCTAAGTGTTTTTTTTTTTTTGATAGACAAAATAGTCGAGTCAAAGTAAAGTTTTCGAACTCGAAGCCACCAGAGAGAGTTATTCTGAAGGTCGATTCTGCTCAGATTTATATACAGTATTGGTAAAGTCTTGATTTTATCTAAAAGCAAAATGTACCAATTTCACAATGGTGAAGTTTATACTTAGCGCTAAATGTCGTTATTACACGTTTAAAAAATTATTTAAAAAAAACTTTGTTTGTACAGTCTTTAACGCTTGTATGTTGTTTTTAAGACATTTTGCTTTTTGTAAAGTAATGACTTTAAGTACCAACTTCACCATTACATTACTAGTTAAAGTAATCTTTCATTAAATATCATGTTATCCCTCTATTTATCTAACAAGCCGTTAACTGGAACTAAGCTTATTATAACAACACATCATTTTTGAACGTGTGCTGTACCGAAATAATATAACTCTCGTTAATGTCTTCATTAGCTAATTCATCGTGGATATTAAATAAGTTGTTAACCTATTTCCATTCGATGATATAAAATTCGTTTCATATTTTAACGAGCTGAAGGCAAATATAGATTTTTACGTCATGAAAAACTGTTTCATTGAATTGGACAATAGGGAAAGTTTAAACAATATTAAGTAGATATTTTGAAACAATAGTTTTACGAATCAAGGTATTTTGGATTCAATATTTCATCAATGTTTTTTGATGGAATCAAATCATCACCATCATTTCAGCTCTATACTTTGAAAAAAAAAATAGAATTTTTCCATCTTTTTGGTAAAAGATGGCCCCACGCGAGTTTCTCACGCCGGTTCTTCTCGCTGGTCTAGTTCCAGAGCCGGTAGGCATTATATAGAAACGACGTTCAGATTTTTTTTATAAAATTTATTCTGAATAAAAATATCAAAAGAAAGAAAGTCAAAGCCAACTTTGACTTTCTAACATCTTCTACTGAACATAAGTCTCATCCTGATCACCATTAAACACATAATATTTAATACACATTTATAACCCTTGAACACACTAAGGCCGTGTTTCACCAAGCAATGTTAAAGTTAACGCCGTGTTAAATATCATGTTTTCCCTCTTGTATTTCCTGTCAATGAATGAGATGGCATGGTATTTTAACATGGCGTTAACTTTAATATTGGTGTAACACAGCCTTAATGTTTTTGTTCCTTTGGCGGGATTCAAACCCACTGCTAGTCTACTAAACAGAGGTCGTCAAACGTTTCAAAAAACTAAGCCACTACTTTCCCATTGCAGAATATTCTAGAATAAAACGATTTTACTCTTAGAGGTTGCAAAAAGCGAACAGTAATTAACCTACGAGTGTGTTCAGCAGAAGTTCATTTGGCAGCATCCGGGCTAGCTGATTAATTCCCGTGTAGTGGGCACCGGGCAGGAGCGAACACCAGAAATATTAGCCCCGGATATGAGATTGCTAATTCCGCTAATGCACCGAACAAATATCGCAAGTTGCAGCTAATCTAGCTAGCAGCACTCAAATCTATGCGAAATTTTGTAATGCAATTGCTGAGAATTTTATGCTGAGTTTTTATTTTTGCTGTTTTGTTACTCGTTTAAGCGTGTGTCGTTTTGTAGTAAATGAAATAATTTGGATTCATGTTAGTTATGATGCCTATATTGCCTATTATGTTGATAATTTGGAAGTATAAAATAATAGTAATTAATAAATCTCTGTTAGATTCATTCTGAAAAATCATACATAACGAATAATTTTTATAAAAAAAAATCTGAACGTCGTTTCTACTCGTATATGATGCCTACCACGGATTCGGGAACTAGCCCAGCGAGAAGAACCGGCGTAAGAAACTCGTGTGAGATGGCCATCTTATACCAAAATAATGGAAAAATTCATGTAAAAAAATAAAGTAAAATTATAATAAATGTAAGTATATAAATATATTAAGAGGAAACACCACGAAATTGTTTCCATACAAAAATGGGGGTCTAGGGGATTTCTATTTCCTCCCTGGATAATGCTGCTAGAGTAACAATTTTTTTCCTGAATATTTATGGATATTGTTTGTACGTCCCTATTTTTTCTTTTTTTTAATAAATTAATTATTTAAAGAGATATGGACGTTTAAAAACCTAAAAAAAATGGCCAGACTCTCCGCTATGTTTAAATATCTAGGAAACAGATTTGACTACAATAAACAACAAAAGCAAAAAATAGGAACCTAGCTCAATTCCTTTTTTAGCTAATACAGAAAAAAATATTTAAATCGGTTAAGTTTTGGAGGAGGAAACAGGAATCCCCTAAACGTCGATTTCTGGTACTTTTAATAGGTAATTTCAGTCCAAGTTGCAGTTGTCTCTGTCGCGCTAGTGCTGGCTAGCTAAGGCACTGCGAGACAGCAATAGATTTTATAAATACCTATTTTGTATTTCTCTCAACCGTGGTGTTTCCTATTAAATAACATGAGAATATTCTATACATAAGTAGCCTTGTAGGGGGCTACTTTATTCGCAAGGTGTGCTATCATACATATTATCATTTACTTTATAACCCAAAACTAAAGCTAAGCTTTTGCACGCAAACGTTCTTAGACTACTTTCTTAAATTTAGGCATTGTTTGAATTTTTTTTCACGTTTTCTGAAATCGTATTGTATAGGCGTAATATATAAAGCCTTTAAACATACATCATCATCAACATCATCTAGTCATTATGCAATTTAAATACTGTATCCCACCGGAACAAACTTTAATATATTTGTGCCTTTAATCTAAATCAGCCCAATAGTTTCATAGCCTATTAAATCCAAAACAACAAACAAATAATTCATCTTCAAAATATTTGCTATAATAATATTTATTTTTAAATAATTGGCCAGGACAAAGATGCTTGCAGTATGCGCCATTTCTAATTGGCTCTGGACCAAAATTTGGACAAAAAACCTTCGACGTGTTAATTATAGGCAATGAATGGACGTTTTAAGAGCAATTCATTCATTCATTGCATGTGAACAAAACTGCCGTGTCTTATTCAATTGCTAGTTTTTAACAGGTGATCGACCTGCTTGCCTGTGTACTGAGTGCAAGTTTTTGTCATTGCCGTGAAGAAGTTAACTACAAGTAATTAGTTTTTTTCACTTAATATCTATAGACGCTTCACCAGTTTAACGTGGATTAACCTGGTCATGTGCTAGAAGAACTTGAGTTACAGGTTACTGACGACGGAAATATATTTAATCCTTTTTAATGCCAGCTCCAGCCCGACACACTAAACCGCTGAGCCATAGAGTTCAAAACTACATAGTAAATGATCGATGTAAAAAAAATTCGTACAAATACACCTCTAGAAATTGGTGAAATATGTCCATAAAATAAAAACTACAGGGCCGAACTATGTAAAATTTTTATGAGACCAAATGGCAGCTATTCTGCGTCGATTAAAAAGAGAACCACGCAAATCGGATAATTAACCTCAGAGTAATCTGTGTACATACAGAAAAATAAAATAAATAAACAGGGCTAATTGGGAACCTCCTCCTTCTTTGGAAGTCGATTAAAAATGTCATCTAAGTGCGCTATTAAAAGGGAGCTGTTGATATTTGGGAAGTGCGAATAAGTGGGAGCTTACTGGATGAAGCCCCATCCCCGGCGCCCCGGCGCCCCGGCCCTCACGCACAAGTGATGTTCACTCATTTGTCGGATGGGTTCATTTCCGCCAGCCGATGGCCCATTGGGAAATCGGATTGGATTATATAATGTCCAACAGGTCAATTATAACTTTCATACGCCCAAAACATAGTTACGATTCTGATTTTATTGACGTTCTCTCAGAGGAACAGAACTCACAGGACAGCAATATTCCGGATATTGCTGTCCTGTGAGTTTTACATCACCACATCACAAATTGAGCTAGACTGGGTTAATAAAAATCGGGCCGATTTTATAAATAGGAGAATTATCAGATAACTCTGGGCTTATTATTAATCTAGATTCTAGATAGACGCGAGTCGGCCAAAGTATTTCCCTGGTTTAATTGTTACATAAACTTATAAAATAATATTTGCATATTTCAAAACTACTTAATATCTATTGATGAAGTGATACCAATTATTTGATCGTAAAGAATCAAAATTAGGAAAATGTTATTTGATACTAGTTAAAGCTATTGTTCGCCAATTAATTAGCACAGAAAACCGGTGCGCTCTAAAAAGATATCGCCACAATATTCATGAATTTGCTCGCATGAAATACCATTAATTAAAATAGGATTTTTAGTTTCCATTTTCAAATGTCTGAGTTGCCAGCATCTCTCGTTTTATTTCCGAATCGGTCCGCATGAATGGGGCTTAACTTATTACATCGGCACACAGCCAGACCTGATTATTACTTATGCTCTTCTTTTCAATTCGGATATCTTCATGAGTTATAGCTGCGGTTCCGATTTTGAAAGTTCCTTGCGTTATGGAAATTTATGTCTTAAACTTTGATCTTATTTTTGATATTAGTTCGGAGTTCAGAGACATTTTGTTCAAAATAGCTATACATGGTTTACTCGATAGTTTTGCCTGCACCATGTAAGTAGTAATTATTTTAAATATAGATACCTACATTATGGAAGGTGTACTTAAGAATGTCTCGAAACGAAGAAAAGGGCCAAGAACACAAAAGAGTGAAAAAGAAAGCAATATGTCTCTTCGTCATTATGTTTCGTCAACTGTTGTCCCGACTTTGGAATACATAAAATCTAATACAACTTTTACACAATAAATACGTGACATTTTGAGCTGGTAGACATTTTAGTTTGCTACTGTTAAATATTATGTCGTTTATATAAACAGGCTCGGGACACAGTATAGCCTGGTTTATATGTATGATGTTATATAAACTGATACGTGCACAGTTATACCTGGGGCCTTACTCTCCAAACTGATTCGATTTTGATTCATATTCGATCGTGCCGTTTACTCCCGAATAAATTGTCGCTTGTTTATTTTGATTTTCAGTCACGATCAATACAAAGAGTTACGATCTATCGATTTTCTTTATCCTGGTTAGTTTCAAAGCAATCCACCAAATAAAAAGCAGTTGAGATCGAACTGATTCGATTCTCGATTGTGTCGGGAGTAGGTAAGCCTGCTGTCATGTAAGATTGAGCTAAAATTGTATTTAAACTTGGACATCTTTTGTGAAGCACGCACTTGGGTCCTGATTCAAGATGCCATCGCTATCATCACTTTAGAAGTTCGAAAACAAAAATGTATGATTTAACATAAAGTTCGCTAGACAAGCGAATTCTTAAGCTTATGTCAAAAACATCTAGTACTGTTTTTTATGTACTTTTTATGTACTAGCTGTTCCCGCGACTTCGTTCGCGTGGTTCTTGAGCGACATAAACCGTTTATGTAGCGCACGCAACGAAAGTCTTCCCGTTTTTGCAACATTTCTCCCTGATGATGAGCACAGTTTTAAATTTTATTTGTGCATCGAATAGAAAGCGTCTGTACCAACGAAGCAAAAACCATCAATTAAAAATAAGATACAGTCTTTATTATGCTAATAGCTCTTGGAGAGTTCGGTTAATGGAGGAAGTTTGGAAAGTATTTACACAATGTCTATCTGAATGGTGTAAACATAATTTGTGGGATAAGTTGTGCGTGTAATGTATTGCGAGATGACACCGCCAAAACAGCAGTTTGGATTTAATTAAACCTGTTGGCATTATTCGCAGAAATTGTTTTATCGGTAAAACATTCATGCTATTTTTGAATCGACAATAACACTGCCATCCTTAAGAAGAGTGCTATAACTAGATTAAATCTAATTTCGAGATATTCGAGATTAAAGATTTAACTTTTGTTTTGTGTATCTTTGTAACTATTAAAGCGAGTTTGAAACTTTTAGTAAACGACAGATAAAATAATGCTTATTTTTCTGTAGTATATTATGTTTCTTTGATATTTTTCTATTGACTTATAATGAATTGTTTAGATATAGCATTCCTAATCGTAACTGCAATAACTACACTACTTATTGCTGTTTTTGTTAGTATATTGATATGCCCTATAGTTTTTTTAACCATATGCATTAACTATCAATTAGTTATTGTGGTTTTTCTTAGTAAAATATTTTAATTAGATATAAGGCGGATATTTACATCAAAGCTATCGATGTCAAAACTCAAGATTTAGAACTAATATTAGGAAGATATTAGTTATTGCAGTTATGATAACCAACTAAGCTGAATCCACTAAAGATATAAAAAAGACGTCTTAGAAGAAAACATAGAGCTTCTTATCCTGGTTATGGATTTGGTCTAATAATTTTTAAACCAATTAACCGATAGTTAATAACCCGATTTTAAATCGGTTTTATTGGTTTAAAAATAATTAGACCAAATCCGTAACCTGGATAAGAAGCTCTATGTTTTTTTAAAAGCTGGATGTTTGAGGGTGTTCTTAGCTACAATTAACCTCACTCACTGCTTGATCATATGGTTGGCTTTTGTTTTGTTTAATTATTACTAAGCTTGATAGCGAACTCTGTCATAGCTCAACGTTTTTAACCTTTAATTTTAGTTAGGTTATTGAACCGTCAGTGATTGGAACTTCACTCGTCAGAACATTATTGCGTCTTAGGGCTGATATTTCAATCGTCAGATAACTTTTATCTGTCAAGTAAACGAGTGAACTTGATATTTCTTTCATACAAAATCTGTCAAACTCACATATTTATTCCTCCGATTGAAAAATCAGTCCTCAAACAAACAAGATGTAAAAAATTACCTACTCTATCTATGATTTTCTTAAAAAAGATTAAAGATAAGAATTAAACATAGGTTCAATGGGAATTCGTATCGATCTGAAAAGGCAAACAGCCAGTAAGTAATAAAGTAAACAGAAATCGTCTGGGCGGATAGCATTGAAAGTTGAAACCAACTCCGTTGTTTGATGTTCTTATTGTTCAGTCATTTTATAAATCATACTACTTACTGTATAAATGTGAATGTTGTAAGCGTGTTTGAGACTCTTTCACTCCAAAACTACTGAACGGTTTTTAATGAAATTTGGTATGGTACTAGTTCAGGATTTGGAGTAATACACACGCTTCTTTTTAACCCTAAAACGTACTGTGTTCGCGTGGGCTATTCCGCGAAGCAGAGGGCAAAAGCTGGTCTACAATGTTTTTTTACATCTTTCAAATACAGGGTGAACAAAGAGTAGTATATATTATAACTTTGGGATATAATTATACCATTTCTCATTTTCAAAACGTTTTTTTTTTACAAAAATAATATATTTAGTTATTATTGCGATAGTTTAAATTGTAGAAAGAAAACATTATTTTTGTTAGTTCGTTTAAAAAAAAGTAGTATAATCATATCCCAAAGTTATAGCTTTTATATCTTTATTCCGAAAAAGTAATTTTATTTTCGATACTTTAAAAATTAATTCGTCCTATCAAGATACGGGACTCATAAACAAGGAAGGTTCACGAATTTTCAATAGTAATTTAGGCAATTATTCCCGAGAGTTGAGTTTAAAATGGTAACGTTTAGTAAAATCCGTAGTGCCCTGATAGATGGTACTTAGAACAGATGGAGTCGCCCCCGGGAGTGCCTTTCGCTCCACTCCGTTGAACAGCTGCCAATGAGTATTTGGAGTAAAATTTGTTATTATACAACGTATACATAACAAGAACCCATTTGAACTTCACAGCCGTTAAGTTTCCGGGGTAAGTAAGGTTTAATACGTATTTTAAGTAACTTTCAAAATGGAGGTTTGTCGAAACCGTATACAGCGTGTCGCATGGTTCATATGTCAATCCGAATATAGTGCGAAGAAAAGGACGCGTAGAGCATTTTTTGTTTTGACACCTTATATAAATTACTTACCATAACGCGATAAAAAATACAAAGGTCTGAATTGACCTGGAACTCGCGGGCTCCTAGTCTATACACATGAACGCATTGGTCGTTGACCTAACCTGAATAGTGTTAACTCATCTGTTTTGTTACTTTTATGGAGATCTTTAATCGCGATTTGTCGCGTTATGCTAAGTAATTTATGTGAGGTGCCAAAACAAAAAATGCTCTACGCGTCCTTCTCTACATACTATAATCGGCTTGATATATGAACCATGAGACACGCTGTATATGTTTTTATTACGATTTTATATTCGTGGGTTATAGTTATGTAATATGAATATAAATTATGTATAAGTTAGTATATATCTAACGGAATCTTTGAGCATAATTTTTACCGACTACTAAAAATCTGATTAATTTGAAATTTTGCGAATTTTCTTTTTTTCTTTTAAACTATTACTTATTTAGGTTTACTTTAGATTACCCTTTACAAATGGTGGATAAGTTTAAATTGAAAAAAAATATTGTATATAACTATATACTAACTGTCAGACTGCATTACTCCACGTACCGCGCGTGAATCTTCCATGGAATTTATTTGTCATTAGGCTCAACTCATTCGCGGTTGTATTGTATTTCCCGTGGCTCCGTGGGCGGCGGTTCTGTCGGAGTACCGCCGAGTTGTAGTTGGTATGGATACGTCCACTTACCATGTTACCGGACGCAGCGAGCCCCACATACCCGTGGTAGGAATCCCCGTCCTCCACGGGATGCGGCAAGAAGCATTTCTCGTCGAAAAAAAAAGGCTGAACTCACATTGACACACAGTGCACTTTCGAACACACAGTACAGATTCGAAGTGTAGCGTTTTTTCATGTTTATCCCCATAGCACATTCATCTCTATTTTCTAACTATCAAGGTACAAATTATCAATATGCTTAAAGGGTTAAGCGGTGAGAAGCGGTGCGTGTTGTCGTGACTGTTATTCCTATAGAAAAATGCGATGTGAAGCTTCGATTCTGCGCTGATCTGAGTTGTTAGTTACAAAATGATATTTATAGTACAAAAACCTCCTTTTTAGTACTCCTAATCAGCAACTGCCTAACTACATTTTTTATGATTTGTTCAAAATGTTATTATGTGGCATACAGTGCAATAGATTTATTATAGAATTATTACAAGTTCAGAGCCTAGCTCTCGACTCGAAGGTCGTAGGTTCGATTTCCGCGTTGGAACAACAAAAACTTTTGTATTCAAATTTGGATAAGACAATTCAAACTGTTCACCTGATTGTCTGACAAGAAAGATGATCCATGCGTCGGATGGGCATGTAAAAGTCTGTCCTGCGCCTGATCCAGTCATGTCGGTTATTCGTCCGGCTCTCGGTGAAGGAAGAGGGAATGCTCTGTGTATTGCGCACACACTTGGGCATTATAAAATAACGCCTGGTTTCAATAAAACCGGCCACCGAAATTGGTGCGGGAGACATTATTACAAGTTTTCTAACGAATGCTTCATAAACAATTACTAATTGCATACAATGTAAGAGAAAATAACACAATTTAGTTTTTGGTGCATACTGAAACTGTACAGCTTGCCTAAACGTCCTGTAGGTACAAGTTTTAGACGGTTTAATGGTTCCTTGATCCTAAGCGAGTGGAGAGCGTTACACGGCCAGATTTATTAGTTCAATTACCTCCGAGCTGCAGTGTGCGCTGCGCCGTGCAGACGGCGGGTAAACGTACAGGTCGCAGCTACATCCTCTTTTGTCCTTTAATAGCTTTGGCTTAGGAACAGGAAATCTTGCTCTAGGAAAGTGATTTTGTAATTTAAGCTTGGAAATTTGAAATATAAACTATATTGTTGCATTATTTTGATGTTTTGCAACATTGTGACTGAAATGTATATCATGTAACGGAAATGAGTGATAACATTTTTTTGGCATCTTAAGTTACGTTTTATACTAAATGTGGTTGCAATTATTTGTAAACTATACTATTATAGAGAAAATCGAATTTTAAATATTGCAAAAAAAGTTGACTTTTTTATGATGTTTCTACCGCTCCAATCAGAATAATAGATAATGGTAACAAATTGTCTCTGACATGACTCAGCATTCGTAAATAAAAGTACATAATATTATCACTTTCAGAGTCGTTACTTTCACATTGAACACTACAAAATGTGATGGGATATTTTACACGATGTATATAAGTAAATATAAACATTAAAAAAACTTTTAATTTATTACACGTAGTACTCTACAGATAAGGGAATATACGCCTGCTTAAATATTATCACCCATTTTTATCACGTTGTATATTTTATACTTAAAAAAACTTTTGCAATACTTACTTTAGTAGTGAAACCAAAAGGAAAGAATTTTATCATTATATGTATGTTTGTAGCGCCTACTGATTCGATTTTAATGAAACAGGCGTCAAAAGGTTGTAATAACCCGGGTAATATGGTATAGTCAATGGGCTATATTATTATTTACATAGTCAGGTCAAAGTTTTTGATAAAAAATGTTTTTATTAACTAATAGCTCTCCTCACCGATTTCGGTGTCGGTAGCCGATTTCATTGAAACCAAGCCAGCTACGCATGAGTTATTTTATAGTGCCTAAGTGTGTGCGCAATACACAAAGGCACTCTCTCTTGCTTTTACTCTCACAACCCAGTGGGACGGTAAACCGACACGACTGGCGAGAGAACATGCGCAGGACCGACTTTTTACATGCCCATTCGACACATGGATCATCTTTCTTGTCAGACAATCAGGTGATCAGCCTGCATTGTCCCAACCAAACTTGAAAAAACATTTTTTGTTGTTCCATCGCGGGAATCGAACCCAAAACCTCCGGGTCGAGGGAGATGCTCTGAACCACAGACCACGAAGGCGGTTTTTTATTAACTATGTAAATAACAATATAACCTATTACTGTAACCTTACCTTTAACTGTAACCCGACAGTCCAACTTAAACATACTTATACAAGACGTAAAATAAATGAGTGATAATACTTTAGGGTTTGTATATGTGCCTATGTGGAAGAGTATGCTGTAGAACTTAGAAGTTCCACCGCTGAAAGACTTACTTTTCACTTTTATGTTTTAAATAAATAAATTATGCCCCAGTATGAGAAATGCAACAACGTCATCACTTTTATCGATGGTACTTTCGCAGTATATTCTACATAGGAGGCACATACACACTCTAAAGTTTTATCACACATTTATTTTATAACTTGTATAAAGTTGACATTCGATAAAAATTTGTTCCTTTATTTAGTTTTTAATTGGAAATACATTGCTTTTGCCTGTATGCATTTCCGCGAACTAATATGATGGTTCAATGATGTTTCATATCTACCAAAATTAATTTCTGCATTCGTATTTAATGACATCAGTAACATAATATTTAATTAACGTTTGATGAATCACTGAAAAGACTGATGTGTAATTTACACGCGGTTTGTATATTATGCAATATGACGACCTCCGTAGCGCAGTGGTTCAGCGCGTTGGTGCTTGACCGAGAGGTTGCGGGTTCGAACCCCGCCGAGGGAACAAAAAGTTTTTAATGTTCCTGGGTCATGGATGTGTATTAAATTTCTACATTAATATAATAAAAATTGACAGGACCACACACACACACAGGACCAGATTGACGTGGTGTGAAGCGTCTATAGATATTATTTATTTATTATTTACTAGCTGTGCCCGCGACTTCGTACGCGTGGAAAAGTGATTTAGGACACTTTTATATTTTTAAATATATTTTTAGTTTATTGGCGCAACCGCTGACAACTTTCGCCAATAGGTCCTTACCAGTGTATCCCAGTGTTGATCCCGAGGTCACGTACCCGGCAAGCCTCTTGGTATGCAGGGTATAATAATAATATAGTACCATCCTTTCGGAGCTCGGCAAAAGAAGTAGGCCTTCGAACAATATGTAGAAGTCAGCAAAGGTATTCGAAGTTAGGATAATATTATTCGAATGCACCGTATAGACCCAGCCAATTTTTCACGTTAATTTAGTAAATTATTTAACTTCGATGTCCGTCTGTCTATCTGTCTGGTTGTCAAAACTTTAACACGTGTAGGTATCAAGCTAACAATCCTATTAAATACTCAGGATCTTCTGTCCCTTCTTGCTTTGAAAAAAACAGACTCCTTAGCCACATCTTCCCAAAGATTCAGCCGTTTATCTCTCTAATTTTCGACACTCCAAAGGGAACCAAAACCTAAATTTGATACGAAGCAACGTCTTAATAGTGCCGACATAGGATAAATTGCGAAACCATAAAATTATTTTCATTTTTTTGAACTTACTACCGTTTTTGTCATTAATATTTTGAGATATTAAATTGAAACATATATTGCAATTATTAAGGTATTTAAAACGAAACTCTCGGTTAGACATGGGCGCAGCGGCACGCCCCGTCGAGGATCCAGCAGGCTTACTCTCGACACAACCGAGAATCGAATCAGTTCGATCTCAACGGATTTGTTGTTTTATTTGGTAGATTACTTTGGAACTAATTAGGATAAAGAAATCCTTTGGAACGTAACTTTTTGTACACCTGACGATATCAATCGACATAGAACAAAAATAAACAAACGTCAATTATGTTTGCAG
Source organism: Celastrina argiolus (assembly GCA_905187575.2). Classification (NCBI taxonomy): domain Eukaryota; kingdom Metazoa; phylum Arthropoda; class Insecta; order Lepidoptera; family Lycaenidae; genus Celastrina; species Celastrina argiolus. The sequence goes on along the minus strand of LR994599.1, from coordinate 12,813,823 downwards.
CGCCGAGCGCGGTTCCTGCCGCGCTTCATACAAACGTCCAGCATTTTTTTTAATTGTCATTTATGAATTTATGTCGTTTTTTATTTATGAACCGATTGAGATGAAATAAATGTTAAGTCAAGATTACTAAAAATATGATTGAACCACATCTAAATCGGATAAGCCTTTTCTGAGATTAGCGTGCACAAATGCACCGACAAACAGACAAAAATATAAAAAAATATTGTTTTGGGTACTATTGCATAAATAAAAGTCTCCTATAATAACACAGGCACAGTTAGCACATTTTAATAGTATTTTTTACCCAGCAGTCTACACTACACCAGCCCGGCTCGGACGTAAGACGTCACGCAGCAGCCTGCATTACGCGGCGCCCGGTCGAATCACGGCGAAACGATTTTAATTTTGCTATATTTCCTAAACTACTCATTATATTTGCATGGTATAAAGGGCAAATATTATAGTCTTCATGGAATGCTTAAGCCAACTAACGTATTAAAAATGATAAGGATTAATACCGTGATGGTATAAATAGCTTTCCAAAAACCGCTTAATTGTCCGTTTTTTAGTTTATCGCTAAAGGCTTTCTTTTAATTTTACAGTTAATTAAGTTGATTTTATACAATAAATGATAATTTATTTCAATTTGTGAAGCAAGTTCAAAAATACAATTTTTATATTATTATGACACTGTGAAAACACTGTTTTCCCAGAAAAAAAATCCTGATAGTTAGGTACTTATTTGATGTTCTAATCTACTTTAGTGCCAAGTTCTATTGTTTCGCGTCACTGTGTAAGCGATCCCCCCGCGCCCCCCGCACGAACCGTTCGACCGCAAGTCGCGCGCGCGAAATTCATCCGACTTGCTTCAAATTTATCGTCACTGCTCGGCTCCTATGTATCGTAGCGTTATGTTATATAGCCTGCCCAGGAATATGGGCTACAATCGTACCAAGTTTGGTTAAAATCCCTTCAGTAGTTTTTGTTCCCATCGTGCACATACAGACAGACAGACAGACAGACAGACAGACAGACAGACAAAAATTTTACTAATTGCATTTTTGGCATCAGTATCAATCGCCAATCATCCTCCAATATGTATTTTGAAAAAATATTCAATGTACAGAATTGACCTCTCTACAGTTTTATTATAAGTATAGATTTATTAATATTACATTTTATTCAATCTTCAAATAAATAAATTATGAAAATAAGTGTCGGGTTCCGTACCCAAAGTGTAAAGAGGGACCCAACAGGGTGTAGTAACAACTAAGACTTCTCTGTCTGTCCATCCGTCTGTCTGTCTGTCACCGTGCCTCAAGTCCTCAAGAATTTCCACCACCATCCGTCCGAGCTTCTTACGCCGGTGGTAGTCTTTTTGTTGACTTTCCGAAAAAAGCTAGTTATGTTTCAGTTGGAAATTAAATATTTTGATTTGATTTTGAAACTCCTGTATAGCCAGGATCGATGGTAAACAACCTCAAAAATCCTGTCATATGATCTCAGCGGTGTCCGAGAGACATGATCTGTCTTGGGACCGCATCGAAATTAATCAGAAGAAGGTAGGAGTAAAATGTGTTTCAGTTTAGAGCTTTGGCCTTTTAGATTAAGTCTTCCCGAGCTTTTCTAATGAGCCAGTTGTACTTTGGCCTTGGCTTTTTCTAAGTATGAGCTTTTAAATTCCTAGGATGTTTATGATAAATACCGAAAACCGCCTTGCTTTATTCTGTGCAGCTTGCATAACGCTAAACCCGGCTCTGAATACTTTTTAACTGAAAATATTCTCTACATTGCACTTAAAACTCTGAAAGCCGCATAATATTTTGAAAAGGTTTGAGAAAAACCACAAACATCCTGACTGAATATTTCCCAGAGGACATAAACATGTCAAAAATTATCATTTCTATTATTCATCGTGGGTTCGATTCTCGCGTTGGAACAACAAAAAAAATATTGTTTTCAAGTTTGGTTAGGACAATGCAGGCTGATCACCTGATTGTCTGACAAGAAAGATGATCCATGCGTCGGATGGGCATGTAAAAAGTTGGTCCTGCGCCTGTTCTCTCGCCAGTCGTGTCGGTTTACCGTCCCACTGGGTTATTTATTTATTTATTTATTTAGTTAAGGTACAAAAACAATTAATGAACTAAGTTTTACACATAGTCACAATATATCACAACATACATTTTAAATTCATTAATCTAATATTGTACACAGCATTCTTAGTAGGTACTAGTAGTTATAAACTATTTAAAAAATGTTATTTAACGTCTTCATAAAGAAAATGAGTAAGTATATTAGATCTCTCTATTTAAATTTTTAAACAAAGTTTTCTTATAGTGTGTCAATTTTTGATGGAAGATATCGATTTCAGCATTATTCTTAAAACTTATTGTGTCGTTATAAAATTGGCACATACGATGGAGGGGATTATTGCGTCCTATGTTATTTTTAAACGGTGGAGTAGTAAAAAGTACTGGCTTACGTCTAGATCTTTGACATATAGAAAAGTTAATGCTTGAAAGTAAATAATCGCCGAATACACCATTAACGATCTTGTGGAGTACACATAGGTCCATAACTTTACGACGTTGATCTAAACTAGTAAGACCATAATGTTGAAGGCGGTCCTCATACTCAGGTAATACCTGACGCAAATGATGTTTGTTACTCAGATATCTGAGAAATTTTTGTTGTACGGACTCTAAACTTTCGTTGTCTACTTTATAGACAGGCGACCAAATAGGGGACCAATATTCCAAGTGTGATCTCACTAAAGATGTGTAAAGTATTTTATACGATTCAATATTTTTAAAGGGTTTAGCTGTACGTAGAATGAAATAAAGCATTCTTTTAGCAATTGCTGTCATAGCTTGATAGTGAAATTTTAAATTTAACGTGGAATCAAACCAGACACCCAAGTCACGGACTACATTAACTTTGCCAAGACTCGATCCTGCAATAGAATAATGATGTTGTAGTGGATTCCTCTTCCTAGTGAAAGTTATATATTGACATTTTTTTACATTTAAACTCATATCATTAATTTTACACCAATCTTTTACTAAATCAATATTCTGCTGAAGAAGAAGGCAGTCATTGACATTTGATATTTCATTATATAATTTTATGTCATCAGCATAAGCTAGACAGGCACATGTAAATTTATCGATAAGATCATTAATATATATTAAAAAGAGGAGTGGACCTAAATTAGAGCCTTGAGGAACAACTGAGAGTGGCTCGAACGGTATTGAGTCAAAGCCATATAGTGCAACTATTTGGGTGCGATTCACAAGATACGAGCGAAGCCAACGATGAAGATCGCCATGGATTCCCAGATGATATAGTTTAATTAAAAGGATGTTATGATTAACGCGATCGAATGCTTTGGAAAAGTCTAAATATATTGAGTCTACTTGAGATTTTTTATTAAAAGATTGACAAAGAAAATTAGAATATGCAAGTAAATTAGACAAAGTGGACTTACCGGAAATAAACTCAAGTTGCTTAGGACTTAGACAGTGGAGAACTTGATTGTAGAGTGAATCATAAACCATGCCTTCAAAAAGTTTTGCAAAACAGTTAAGGATACTGATTGGCCTGTAATTAGTGACATTGTTTCTATCACCGGACTTGTAAATGGGTGTTATTTTAGCTATTTTCCATAGATCAGGGAAAGTACCTTGCCTAAGTGACTCATTAAAAATTATCGTTAAGGGGGTTTTGAGAGCTAAAGCACACATCCGAATAAAATAAGGTGGGATACCGTCTGGACCACTTCCTTTTGATATGTCTATTCCACAAATGCGTTTATAGACATCAGCTTCGGTAAACTTTAGACAGTGTACACCATAATTTGCTGCCTTAAAATCGGGGACGTAAGTTTTTGAGTTCTCATTTGGGGGTTTGTGTACAGTGGAAAAGTATTTAGCAAATAGGTTTGCTATTTCTGTACCGGTGGAAGCGGTATCATCATTATATATGGCTGCCAATGGTAAATCGTTAGTTAAACGCTTATTTTTTGTATAACGCCAGAACGATTTAACATTTTTGGCTAGATCTTTTTCTATACGTGAAATATATAATGCAAAACATTTATACATATGTCAAGTTTTAAGTACGTGCTCTAAGTAGGCAATATGAATCATAATCACGAGGGTTGCGGTAAATTTTAAATTTATGATGATACTTATTCTGTTCTTTTAAGGCCTTTATAAGTGGTTTAGAGAACCATGTGGGAAAATGACTGTTTCTATATAGTGACGAAGGCGTACACACATTGATAATGTTCCACACTTTGTCATAAAATAATTGTAAGAAATCGTTGATATTATCCACAGAACTAGCATAATAATACCAATCGGTTTCCTTTATTTGAGATATACATTTAGTATAATCTGTTTTTCGAAAATTCAATTTAGGTAAATGCGTATTTTCTTTTAAGGACTTACGTGAGTCAATGATAAAATCTAGAGGTGGATGAAACTTATCAATTTTACTTATCGGGGCAGTTTGAGAGACGTTAATTATATTTAGGTCAGATAGTATAAGTTCTAATACATTATTACAGTAGTTAGAAATATTATTGAACTGGTTTAGATTTGCTCTTTCAATGAAGTCATTTAATAAAGGTAGTCTATCACAGTTTTTAGTAGAAGTGTTTTCGCGAGGACTTAGCCATACGGTATCAGGAATATTAAAATCACCCATTATCAACGTTTTATGGTTTGGACTGGATGAGATCATTTTTGTGCATTGTTCTAAGAATTGTTGAAACGTCTCAAGGGAAATATAAGATGGGATATATACTAAACACATATTAATAACGTAACTATTACTAATTTTTAAATTAATAAATACATTTTCAATATCACTGTCTAAGTAACTAATTTCGAAATGAATATTCCTTTTCAGTGCTATTAAAACCCCACCTCCGTAACTCTTGTCGTATTGTTTTTGAAAATCAGACGTCCTGTCCTTTCTAATAACTCGATATCTTTCATCAAAAAGTTCAGACGACAGTATAGAATCAGTAAGCCAAGTTTCAAGGAAACAAATTGTATCATAATCACAACAAAGCACAGAATTATATATTTCTAGACATTTAGATTTTGAACCTCTTATATTCTGTATATAAACTTTAAGAGCCATATCAAATGTTTCATAAGTTTTAGAAAACAAATATTAAAGAGAAACTTAAGATTATAACACTTAACAATTCACAATAATTTTATCTAGAGACAGCTTTTATTGGTATGAATCTTGAATTCTCATCTTTACGCACATAAATGTGTCCATCTCTGACCCACACAAATTTGTATTTCATCTCTTTGGCTTTCAATCGCGCAGCAGAATGGAGTGCCTTATTAGCTGGTGATAAGTGTTCAGCAATGTAGATGGGAGTAGTTTCGCCAGATAATCCTACGATACTCGTATTGATTTTGTTGCTTGGGTTCAATTTATTGTAGCGAGATACTGATGAGATAAACTCATCACGTCGCCTGGGACTAGCTAATTTGGCAATTATTGTGCGCGGCTTGTCGTCCTTATTAAATTTAGCAACTCTTGTCACTTTAGTTATATCTTTTTCATTAATCGAATAAGAAACAGATTCAGCAATTTTTGTGACGATATTGTACAAATTCTCCGACTTCGATTCACATACACCATGAATTTCAATGTTGCAATCCCTTAGTTGTTGTTCAACAAGGTTAATTTTATCGTTTAGTTTTTGCAATTCATCTGTATTCTGTTTGATTATTTTTTCATGACGGTCGCTGTCCAGAGCTAATTTATCCATTCGTGCACTGAAATCGTCATATTTATCGCTGAGAAAAGTTACAGAGTTTTGCAGCTCGCGAACCAGGTTTTCTAGTGGTGATATAACTACAACCAGTTGTTCGCGAATCAGCATAGGTAATTCCTTTTTAAGGGTGCTAATTATGTCATCTTTGTATGTGGATTTCTGCGGAGCACTTAAATCAGGTGAGTGAAGCTCGTTTACAATTTCATCACAACTGACCGGCGACAGAGCTGGCTTAATTGGAGTAATAGAGTTGTCACCGCCTCGTTTTTTCTTAGCAGAACAATCCGGACATATCCAGCCTTCATTGAATTTCGGCGATAATGATCTATTACTCTGATACGCAACACAGGTGTTATGAAATGTTTTCTGACACTTGGAGCAGTTAACTAGCATTTTATTTCCACGCTTTACTTCCTTATTGCATCCACCGCAAGTCAATGTCATTTTTATCTTGCAAATTATATATAATATATTAAAATAAAAAATAAAAAAAAAGAGATCGGCTTGGATGCGAACGCAGGCTCAATTGATTCTACGATGAGACCACCAGCACTTGCACCGCTAGGCCAGTTAGTCGCCTACGTCACAGTAGTTGACACTTTCTTCGTACAAGGATAATTTATTATAATTATTTTAATCCTACCCTTTAGGAGTAATTGTTGTAGCACAGTAATTTACACAAATTCATTTAGAAACAGATCAAAATGGGATTTTTCCGCAAAAGTTTTTTTATTTTTCGGTTCATTAACACTCAACACGTAATTTCAACACAAAAGTTCAGTACTTGGATCACTTTTAATACGCAAATTTATATTTTTTGCAAGAGATCAGAAATTACTTGTGTACTCGTAGTTGACGTTGACGTAATAATCTTATGAGAGTAAAAGGAAGAGAGAGTGTCTTTGTGTATTGCGCACACACTTGGGGACTATAAAATAACTGCGTAGCTGGCCTGGTTTTAATGAAATCGGCTACCGACACCGAAATCGGTGAGGGGAGCTATTATTATTATTATTACCAGATTGCACATTGCTTGTCAATTCAGGGGTTACTTATTTCTTTTTACTCTGTTTATTACGATCAAATCACATATTATTGTTTTATTTCTTGTGAAAGATTATATTGCGAACGTATATACCTATATTATAATATTACCTATATCATATTAGGTAAAATAATATCAAATAATCGTATAATATATCGCTTCGGAAATGTCTGGCCAACTTAATTCGATTTCTGACAGACGAAGGGAGAAGAGATATTAAATTGGTTTGATTGAAACGAAATTGAAACAAGATAATCTTTGTGACAACGCTAAACCAACGATATTATAAAATATGTTTGTATAACCAAATAAATACAATTTATACTTACATAATATATAACAACAAGGAGGTATTATATGCGAAAAGGAGTACTAATAGAATGCAGAGCTGTATATGAAAAAAATAGTAGGTAGTAATATTTCGCAATGGTGGAATAACCACGCACAAATACACAAGGTGTAAAATAAATGGGTGATAATACTTTAGGGTGTGTACATACCCTAAAGTATGGTACATGGTACTTGCATAGTAAACCAGAGCTGAAAGACTTACTTTTGACTTTTATGTTTGTATGAGAAATGTACCAACATCATAAATTTTTCGATTTCGGTGACGGTAACCGGTTTTTATTGACACCAGGCCAGCTACGCAGGAGTAATTTTATAGTGCCCAAGTGTGTGCGCAATACACAGAAGCATTCTCTCTTTCTTCACTCCCGTAGCCCAGTGTTAGAATATCCGACACGGCTGTCGGGGGATCAGGCGCAGGACCGACTTTTTAAATGCCCGTCCGACGCATGGATCACCGTTCATTGTCCTAACAAACTAGAAAACATTTTTTTTTCGTAATTCCACCGCGGAAATCGAACCCACGACCTCTGAGCTGAGAGCTACGCTCTAAACCACTAGACCACAGAGGTGTTAATTTACCATTTACATCCTATGTAATAAATATGGCTCATTTTACTTCATTATACCATTATAAGCAAATTTTACACCATTATAAGCAAATCTATTGTTTGAATTATTTTTGAATTGTACCGGATGATGTTCTGTTGGTGAATCAATAAATAAAATAAAATATTGCAACACCGTTCACGCGAATTGTACATGGCAGTCGCGCCCTCGCTCATTGCCCCAAGCCAAGACTCAAGTTGTACAGAAAATCCGATTAAGTTACCTGTAAGTCCCGTAGGCGAGGTGAAATTAATGAAACACCGCTCACAACTGTACCAGATTATCTCACAGATCCAATTCTAGCGCAATAATGAAGCAATTACATCCTTCTCTTGTTACCAGTAATTTGTATAGGATTTTTGTGGCGATTATACATCTTATGGGCCGTTCATTTATTACGAAAGACTTAGGGTTATATGTGAGGTAGATTGCCCGGTCATAGGGGCCTGTGTTTGACAGATCCAGGGTACTCCCCAAAACATAGTAGCTGATGGCAATCCACAGATTTAGTGGGTAGAGCCAGGAGTCCCACATACCCCTAGGGGACACTCCCTGGGGTATACGCAATGCATTTCTCTTGCGACAAAAAAAGGTGTCCATATTTTTGGTTGGTGCTCGAGCAAGAGGTAGCGGGTTCTAATCCCTTTGTTCCCTCAAAAATGTTTTCAATGTTCCTGGGTCATGGATGTGTATTTAATTTGTGTATAATATAATAAAATATAATATAATATAATATAATATAATATAATATAATATAATATAATATAATATAATATAATATAATATAATATAATATAATATAATATAATATAATATAATATAATATAATATAATATAATATAATATAATATAATATAATATAATATAATATAATATAATATAATATAATATAATATAATATAATATAATATAATATAATATAATATAATATAATATAATATAATATAATATAATATAATATAATATAATATAATATAATATAATATAATATAATATAGTAAAAATCTTAAATATGTGTATAGCATAAAAGTAAATATATTTCCATTGTCTGGTAACCTGTAACACAAGTTCTTCGGATACTTAGCACGGGGCTAGATTGGCGTGGTGTTAAACGTCCATAATATATAATATTATTACTATCATATATCGTCATATATCTTTGGACCATCGTCGTCGTCGCTTCAGCTAGGACGTCCATTGCTAGACATAAGCCTCTTGTTTTCCAGTGAGACCGTGTGAGTTCGTCCAACGTTCGTCCAACTACCACCACTCGGGTAAATAAATAGAAACTGATAAATGGTCTTATGCAATAAATGAATGGCTCCTTATGTTTTCACCTATGAATACTTAAGTAGCTGTTTGCTCTCATGAGAATATTGTATTTTTCCTGGATAAGTAAACGTAACTTATGCGTTGATCCAGAGTATCAGCTTTTGAAAATAACAAACTTAAAAGTATCGTCATAATAGCAATGAAACACCGTATTAGAAATATATATATTATACTACTAGCTAACCCGTGCCCACTTTTTTAAGCGTATTTAAAACAGTTTTAGTTGTAATGAAATTCAATAACACCTAGCGTGAAGCGCCCTACTTGCAACGCAGAACTCGCAACGCGGAACCCGCAACGCGAAACCTGTTACCCACAATGCAGAATCATCCCTTATTTCATCCCCTAGTAAGGGTTGTTTATTAAAAATATTAATTACATTTTAAATTTGAAAATTAGAAAACCTTTATTCTAACTTTTTTACCTTCATAAGGGATGATTTTTCATGAAGAATCTTCATACTAAATTTTAATAGTTACCGCCAAAAACGGCAAAGGTTTATACTAACACGCTCAGGGGTGGAATTTCTCAAAATCTCGTCACTCTCGTAAAGCTCTGTATTGTAAAAATATTACAAAAATTATAATTAATAATATTAAGTTAAACGAGAATACACTTTATCGAGACAAATATACTGTGGCGAATATACTATATCGAGGATATTGGCGGCATGATCAATCAGCCGTGTGTCTGTGACGTGGGGGACGGAGGAGGGATGGGGGTAATTAGGAATACAAGACAAGGGTAGAGCAGAGCGCCGCATATTCTTCAACGTGGACTATTCTTTATTTACGTACTACTTTTTTTAGCCTCCATAGTCTAGTGGTTCAGAGCTTCGCTGGTCGTGACGGTCGTGGGTTGGATTCCCTCGTTGTAACAAAAAATGTTGTCTTCAAGTTTGTTAGGACAATGCAGGCTGATCACCTGATTGTATGACTAGAAATGTGATACATGCGTCGGATGGGCATGTAAAAAGTCGGTCCTGCGCTTGATCTCCCGCCAGTCGTGTCGGTTATCCGTCCCACTGGAATACGAGAGTGAAGTAAGAGAGAGTGCTTCTGTGTATTGCGCACACACTTGGGTACTACATAACAACTCCTGCGTAGCCGGCCTGGTTTCAATGAAACCGGCCACCGTCACCAAAATCGGTGTGGGAGGTATTATTTATTATTACATTTAGAGCGTCACTTTATCCACCCAAAAGAAAATCTCTCAAATTTTCTCAGGATCGGAGACATGATATAGCTAAGCAATAAGTACCTAATTATTAATTAATTTCTTAGTATTTTGCAGCCTTCCATATTTTCTGGAAGACAGTTGTCTATTTGAGTTCTGTCAATAAACAAATTTAATTAATTTGGAAGTACAAAAGCTTTTGAAAATTTCTGATTAATTGATTTACTCATAGGTTAGCTAATAAATATCTACTACAGTTACAATCTGAAATAGTTAAGGCTGCAACGAGGACTAGATAATACAATAGAGTTGAAAGTCGAACGAGTGGCGAGTTGTCATTGACATTTGTCTCGACACTCGTGTGTTCGATTTTAGTTTATTATTTACTCCGGATCATATAGCCCTACCTAATTGTACCTCTAGGCTAGGGCAGCCTAGAGGTACAATTCCGTGCATCGCGATCGACCGGCTTACGACGTATGGCATATGACGCGGTTTCCTAGTAGAAACATTAAATCAAATCAAAACTTTTTATTTCCACAGGTTTTTAAATAACACATGGAATTGTCCTACATGATGCCTACCACCGGTTCGGAAATTCACCCGGCAAAAAGAACCGGGCGTAAGAAACTCACGTGAGGCCATCTTTTAGTAAAACGATGCTTGGAAAATTGATCTTATTTAAAAAAAATAATCGACTTAAAAATAAAGTGTACAAAGTTGTTGCCTATCATAGTGAAACCTTATTCCCAAGGTGTGCAATCATTAATAAAAATAACCTTTAGCACACAAACGTTTTTTAACTAGTTTTAAGTTTAAACTAATAAGTGAAACGTAACATTTTTTTATCTGTCAAATAGGTTCTCAAGTGAGGCCGGGCTTGAGACTTCTGTATTAATACGGGCGTAAGAGTATGCAATGATGCAATAAAATGGCATCTAGTCTATTGTATCTTGTAGTCGCGCCATCACAACAAAAATTAAGTCATTAAAGCCTTTAAAAAATAATTGAGGCGTAATTTTTCCCATTCCCTTTATTACCGCCTCCCGCCAGCGTCATAATTTGCAAAGTACCCACATTGCGAAGATAATAGCGTCTTTTGGATCGTGAATCTTCTTAACTACTCGGCTCTGTCGAAATTAAGATTCTAATGAGTTTTAATTAACGCCTCATAATTTCTTGTTTGACACTTTTCGTTGATTTCTTAGAATAACTTTCATTGTGGTGGTGTTATTTTGAGATAAACACAAATATATATAACGAATGGTGAACGATTACGAATTATATTTCAAAACACCAGCTAACATGTCGTTTATACAAAAAATACTAGATCAAAATCCCTCTCCTCCAAAACTAAAGTTTTTGAGCTACAGTGCCACACACATACATCAAACTAATAAATAATAATCCTCTGTTATTCGAGTCCATAGCGCAGTGGTTGAGCGCGTTAGAACTCGTCGTTGGTCGCGGGCTCGAATCCCGCCGAGGGAACAAAAAGTTTTCAATGTTCCTGGGTCATGGATGTGTATTAAATTTGTGTATAATATAATAAAAATCTTAAATATGTGTATAGTATAAAAATAAAATATTAAATATATTTCCCTTATCTGGTACCTGTAAGTTGTAATACAATTTCTTCGGATACTTAGCACAGGGCTAGATTGAAGTGGTGTGAAGCGTCCATAGATATTATATTATTATCGGTTAAAAAATGTTTATAAAATTTTTACTCTTTCTCGTAACCTTACACAATGTAAAAGATAAAAACATTGTGTAAGCTTAAAAATACTTTAATATGTAATGTTTTGAAAAACATGAGCAGGAGACACGCCTCTCTTCGACATTTAAAATAAATTATTTGAAAATGGAATTCAATTTACGTTCAGTTATAGCAAACTTTAACTATAAGTTAGTAATATAAACAATATATAAAAAGTAGCCCCCGAATTTTCAAGCAGGGTGCTAGCTGGTGGTGATGAGTTATTTAAAACTAGCTGTGCCCGCGACTTCGTTCACGTGGTTGTCGGAAACTCTATCGCGATTATCTTTTGATTAATCACGTTAGTTTTTGTTATTATGATTTGTTATAATTCTTTCATACATATTTTTTTTAAAAACTTAACCGTTTATGCAGCGCTCCTATTGGTCGCAGCGTAATGTTATATAGCCTAAAGCCTTCCTCTATAAATGGCCTATCTAACAAAAAATATTTTTTCAAATCGGACCAGTACTTTCTGAGATTAGCGCGTTTAAACAAACAAACAAACTCTTCCGCTTTATAATATTAGTATAGATAAATCCACAATTCTGCTAACGACAACTATAATAATACTCACGCAGACAACTTTTTTAAAGAGCTATTATACGATTATGCATACATTAAAATGAATATAAAATATATAGGTCAGGTGCTCGAGCCGAGCGGTTACAGCTTGCACCCACATTTCCGCGACGAAAAATACGGGACCTGAAACAAAATACCCCCGCACACGCACAGTTCGAACCGAACAACGGACTGCTTTTCAATGGTGGTGCGATCTGAGCTACGGATCGAAATTTAATTACGACGTCAAAATATTCCACGATATTGACTGCATCAAAAAAAAACAAAAAATCAAAAAAAAATATTTATTTAACTTTTTACACTTTTGTTGTACAATTAAACAGAGATTGGAACTACCTGGTAAGTAAAAATATACTTGTATTAGGCGGCCCCGCTCTTCCTTAAATCAATACTTATCATAATATGTATTATTTTAGATAACAAGTATAAAGCATTAGTTTAACATATTGAGAACTTAAGTTAAAAAGTGAGTGCATCATACATTATGTTTCAAAATACCAGTGGTGAAGGCTGGTTCACCTTGCACCGAGCCCGTATAACGGGTGTAAAAATAGCAGTTATTATAACTTTTGTATAGGATTATACTACCTTTCTCCATCCTAGAAATATATTATTTTTATTTAAAAAAAATTGCTTTTTCGTTATTCTCTCGAAAATAAAAAAGATGTAAAAAGTTTTTTTTAAGTTATTGACCCAAAAATTAAACAAAAAACATTTCCAAAATTAGGAAAGGTAGTACAATCGTATCTGAAAGTTATAGTGACTGTTCTTTTTGACACACTTTATAGGCAGGAATTAAGTTGAGTAAGTGAAGCCAGAGTGGAGTTTAGGGACCCCCACGCCTCTGCAAAGTACGTCATAGCGACAAAACAGTCTTGTTGCCTCCTACCCCGTGTTCCAGATGCAGCTGTCAGCTGTCAAAAACTGTTCAAAACGCACAGAATGATCACGCCATTTTGCATATTTTTACCCATCTTGTTTTTGACGTTTACTTAGATTTCAGAGATTTCACTGATCTCGATGTTATTTTTAAATTATGGATCGAGCTAATTTATTCTAGATTCTTTTTTAATGCAGTTATTATTGTTAATTTAAAATATAAATAGAATTTATGAGATTTAAAGGAAATATTAAATTTTGACATCTGTCAGTCGTTCCACTAGCTTATGAATGATCTGTGCGTTCAGAGTAAAAAGAGCGCCTAAAGGAACACGCCCTTAGGGTGAAGACATAAAGAGGCGAGATCCCGATTCGTTTCGGAGCGCCGCGGGTTGGAACGGAGCGTGCTGTTCCCGCGGTCCAAACTGTACGTGTGACAAGCACCTATACCTCCGCGCTATTAGCTTCCGAGCATTTTTCATAATTATCTGCATTACACTGTATGTAAAAGTTGAAGTTGCACAGTTGTATGACACAATTTGCTATTCGTGAACCTTATTACATACTCATATCTAGCAGTAGCTAAGCAATAGCAAAAATTGCGCAATATTTGCTTCACAATCGTAAATTCGTATTACGTATCAACAAAAACCTCGCAGAAGAAATCTAGTGATAGATTTTTCATTTCAGCTTTTATTGTAATTTTTTATTTTCTATATCTACATTATTAATAGTTTAATTATTATGAAGATCCTTCAAGATTTCGGTAAAAGTGTTGATAAGTGCTCACAGTAAGTGCCATTGCGATTATTTTCTATATTTTTTTTTCTATACAAATTAATGAAATTTTAATGTCCCGACAGGCTCAATTCTGCTTTTTGATTTTGATTTTTAAACTTTTTGATTTTGATTTCGGTTTTTTTTTAATTTTTTTTGGTCAGATTTTTTTTTACTCAACTATTTAACCACAGGGTAAATTTGATTAAAAAAATCATATTTTTATTAAAATACAATTTCTATGGATATTTTACTATGTATTGCCACATTAAACGTTATTTGAATTCAAATAAAAAGATAAATATTCAAGAACTTTTGATTATTTATGTTTATTTTACTATGTCCCGCTTTCGACGAAAGATTCCCGCTTTTTTTACTCAAAAAGTTCCAAAATCCCGACTTGGCAAAAATATATCTGGCAACGCTGCTGTACATAAACTAATACAGTTATTTCGGTTTTCCTAATTATTTTAAAATAGACACAGCGCAACGGTCAACGCAAACCCTTTCCCGGACAATAATTTATTCTTGTTTCAACTAGTTCTATTCTAGTTTGTAGCCTAGTTCAAGACAACCGCGACTGGAAGTTATACCTCTAGAACTTTCATGACGACTTTTAATTAATTTTATGTATTTTAGTAAAATTAATATTTTAAGTTCTGTGAAACTGTTAGGTCGGCCTAAGCTACACATACAGGCTGTAAAACAAATGAGTGATAATACTTTAGCGTGTGTATGGGTCCCGTATATAGAGTTTACTGTGAAAGAGGTATTTTTTTGTAATTTATGATATTGGGACATTTCTCACAACATGTAAGTCAAAAGTAAGCCTTTTAGCGCTTGGACTTTCACAGCAAACTCTACATATGAGGCACATACATTGACGACCTCCGTAGCGCAGTTGGTTTAGCGCGTTGGTACTCGAACGAAAGGTCGCGGTAAAAAAAAGGTAAGTTACACTGCAACATCTAAACTAATGATTCGATTTGAAGAAAAGAGATGTCATTAGAATCGAAATAATAGACAGGTTAACAGGTTGAAATTAATATTATTAAAACATGTAATTATTTCTATAGGTATATTATTCGTGTGGCTAACCACTACATACATGAAAACCACACACAGACACAGCTCACCATCAAGTAAGGCGCAGTCTCGTTTTATACAAGGTGTAAAATAAATGAGTGATAATACTTTAGGGTATGTATAATATAATATAATAATAATATCTATGGACGATTCACACCACGTCAATCTGGCCCCGTGCTAAGTATCCGCAGAACTTGTGTTACAGGTACCAGACAACGGAAATATATTTAATACTTTTACACTATAAACATATTTAAGATTTTTATTATATTAATACACAAATTTAATACACATCCATGACTCAGGAACATTTAAAACTTTTTGTTCCCTCAGCGGGATTCGAACCCGCGACCTCCGGGTCAAGAGCCAAGCTCTGAACCACTAGACCACGGAGGCGTCAATATAATATTATTATTATTATTAATTATATTATTATTATTATTTTAATAATAAGAATATTAAATTATTTTTATTTGTATAGCTTTAATTCATATACCTAGACTTCGGGGTAGGTATATGAGTACCTGAGTATGTTTATTTCAAAATTCAAAGACTTTAGAATTATGAATATATACTTATATCAGTATTGTTTTAGCACATAAGGTTCACTTAAACTATAGTATGTTACTCCTGATTTGTGAAAAGCAATTCAATAATCAAATCAACTAATGAGTGTTTAAGTTTCTTGTCAGTTTTAAATCAGTACTAAACTTAATCTTAACAAGAGATTTTGACACTGATTAGTTGATTTGGCGTAAATCTGCTTTTCAGAAACCGGGATTAGTGTTCGCTATTATTATTTAACTTTTAATTAACTCCAAAGCATGCCCGTGTGTTACTAATTCAAGCCAGACTGACGTAGGCCTCAGAAGCTGAATCAGCTAGCTTAAAACAAATATTAGCGAATTTATTTAACGATATATGCGATCGATTTGTCCACTGAATATGACCGAACGAGTAGTAATTTGCGTCGCCTCGTGTCGCCCGTTTCAGGCAAATGTGAATATCAAATGAGTGTTTAAGCCGCCCATTTGGATCACTCCCGGCTGATGCCAATCATTTCAAAATGGATGCTTGCGGTGTCCGCCCTGTTAATTACCATCACTTGTGAATTGTGATTCATACCGTATTAACTGCACCTAGAATGATTATGATCATGGTTTGGTCAGGGTTTTCTCGGTTTTGAACTCCTGACGAAAACAGAGCGGAACTTGTAATAAACTTTGAGGTATCTGTCTTTTAGAACAAATAAACCGATTTTGATCTAGTTAGTTTCAAATCGATTTTGAACTAGTTTTTTTGTTTGTGCATTCATGGATTGTGCATGAATGTGCATAGATTTTGATCTAGTTTTTTGTTTGAATGCTCTAGGTTCTAAAAGGCAAATCAAACTCGAATCAACTAATAAATTTAGAACAGAAAGAAGAACAAGTATACTGATTAGTTGATTTTATCGTTGATTTGTCTTTCAGAAACCGGAGGATAGTAATTGGTAACTTTTAATTGCGAACTATCAAAAACTTCTAAATGGTCTTATAACATGATTGATCATCAATTATTTGGTTTTGGTTACAATAGTTTTTATGAATCACAATAATTGATGCCGATTTGTTAAGCCTCAAATAAGTTATTTAATAAAGCATTAAGGGCCGATTTTTCAATCGTCAGATAACTTTTATCTGTTAAATAAACATGTGACTTTGACATTTATTCCATACAAAATCTGCCAAAGTCACATAATTATTCCTTAGATAAAAGTTATCTGACGATTGAAAAAGTCGGCCCTAAATAATATTTCTTTTAATGTTCAATTAAATATTACTCATTTTAAAGACATTGTAAATCTTAAGACAAGGAGCCAAAAAAAAAGATAAGTGGAACAAGTTAAAGTATCTAGACAGTTCCGGAATTGTTATACTTTGAAAAGGATTGTCTATACAACTTGTACCATCAAGTTGATACAGCGTCTTCATATTGTACAGATTGAATTCATTTCAAGCGAACTGGAACTAAAGGGTCTTATTGTTATTCACCCCACTGCAGGGATGTTACGGAGCTTCGACTCCAACTCGATGTTGGAACTTACGATTATTATGCACCTTCCGACTTCGGCTCCGACACTTTTGAGACTTTAATCGGAGGTCGAAAAGTGGACCGTTGCAAACAAGTTCATTCCTGTAGCAATTAACCTGCAACACCTCTCTTTAGAAATATCTGCGGTTTCGAATCCGATAATTTTTTTTTTTAAAAATTGGTTCCGACTTCGGCTCCGACACTTTCGAGATTTTAATCGGAGATCGAACCATAGCAAATAGCAACGGCGGCGTCGACCGTTGCCTATGCATTCCTGTCGAAATGAACCTAACTACGGTTCCGATTCCGATAAATCAAATATTAAAAAAATCGAATCCGATTTCGGTTCCGTCTCCGATAAATCAATTATTGAAAAAATCGAATCCGACTTCGGTTCCGATATATTTATCTCTGTCACATCCCTAAACCACTGTGACTGCCAAGACTACGGCTTTCGCTTAACCAGAATACTTTGATTGTTGCTAATACAAGCTTCCTCGAAACTAACGCTTTATAGCCAAAACATTCGAAGAATAGATCAGAAATAGAAACAGTCAGGAAGCCAATGTTCTTTGTCTGTCAATATCAAATGTTCTTTGTATAGAAACTAGGTATAATTGTTTTCAAATGTTCTTTGTATAGGAACTTTAATAGGAATAGATATGTATTACTCTTTTTTGTCTTTTAAAAAGTATCATGTTATAAACTGTGAAAAATTATATTTGAGATTACTATATTATTACGTTGCATCTACGACATATTATTGTTGTTAAAATTTCATAAAAGTGATCGATGGAGGACATTAAAACACTCTACGTATACAGTGTTTTAACATCTTTGCTCATTTTAAAAAAAAAATTGTCAAAAACTAAAAAAAAAATTAATTAATTAATTTTTGCGTTCGGATCCGCATGTTTCTGTTTCTTTTCGGAAAATAAACCAGGTTTGCTTATTTACAACAAATGCATATTCCCAATAAATTGTTTCTGCTTGGCCAATCTATTTCGAGAATGATGGAAGCACATCTAAATCTATTTGTGTCTCGTTTGGCCATTCGAATTTTGCGGTCGAACACCTTGTCGATGGACACATTCATTATTCATGTGGACTTCCATAAAGCAGACCTTAAAATAGAAACTATAATAAAAAAAAAATAAGGGCAACGAAACGAAGGTGACCGGCGACCTTGATTTTATGTTACCTAAAACAACAATGTAAGTGTGAATATTTTTTACAATATACGTTATTGATATTAACATTTAATTTACAGTTTCCAATTAAAATAAAATAAACTTGGTAAACAATTATTACACAACGTACAAAATATATACCTAAGTGACATTTTTATAGAGTTAAATGGAAAAGTGGCAATGCTGTAAGAGTTAATTTTATTTGCCGAAGATCCATCGAAGGCAATTATATGCCTATAATAAAATCTTTATTTAAAAAAAAAAGAGATAAAGAGAAAGAGAACACAGTTTAAAACACCATCAAACTGCATGGTTGCATTTTCTGTTTGGAGCGGTAAGTCATAATGGCTACGAACTCCTTGAATAAAAGTCAACACGTAAATTCACCATAAATAAGACTGTATCAAATATTCTTTCCAATATTTCGAATTAGGTATACCCCAAAATCATATGACGTGTTACTACTTCTCGTATAAAATGTAACTCAAGAATGACCGCATAAAAAAAAGTCAAAACTTTTATTTCCGTATGGGTTATTAAACACTTATAGAATTGTCCTACATTATTCCTACCACTGCTGCACCGGTTCAGAAAGTAGCCCTAATTTCTATTACGCGTACATTTTTATTAAATATTTGTAGATATAATATTTTTCTGGGTAATGTCCTGAGCATTGTATTGGACCTGTATTTTTAGAAATATTTTTTTCACGTTACAAACAAATATCATACACGAAAATAGAACACAAAAGGAATCGAATAATTACGTCCTGCAGACATGAAAGTTAAAGATTTCGCCGTCGCGTGATCTATGAGCTCAGTAATAAGCGGTGACAAACAGCAGAACGTCGATAAAAACAATTGATACCGGCAATAGGCGAAATGAAAACGAAAGACGAATTACGAAATAGAAATATAGGGGACACCTCAGAGGAAACAAGGCAGAAGAGAACCGAACATGGTGCCCCTGAAGCAAATACAAAATCGAATATAATTTTGCATAACTAAGATGCTAGAAATACATTAAGAAAGCTTTACTGTGTTATATTTTTAAATATCCTAATGTTTTTCCGAGGACCTTTTCATTGTAAAAATGTATTTGATTTGTTTTCTCTGCTTGAGATTTTGAATTGCCTTGTTGTCACTTGAGATCGATTGAGATTGTTTTATTGCCTAGGATTCCCTGCACCAAGGCAATTCAAAATCTCAAGCACTTAAAAAAACTTTACCTATATAACCTAGTGGGCCCATAAATACACTAAAACCTACCCCGAGAACCACTCTATCCATTGGTGACAACAGCATGAAGATCGATGCAGAAGTCTTTGAGTTTATTACGAACATACAGATAGACGCGGCAGAGGACTCTGTTTTTAACCCCCGACGCAAAAACGACGGGGTGTTATAAGTTTAACGTGTCTGTGTAAATGTGTCTGTGTCTGTCTGTGCATCTCCCAAACGGATCAGATTTTGTGTTCTTAGCTGTGATTGATGGAAATTGGTTCAGGTCTTCAAGGTCATCAGGTCTTTTTTTTTTTTTTTTTTTTTTTTTTTTTTTTTTTTTTTTTTTTTTTTTTTTTTTACAGTTTTTTATGGTATGTTTTACATTTTATCTCTTATTACATTTTCCATTTCCACTTTGTGTATTCCATCTTATTTATTTATTATTTACTTTTATTTCATACGATATTTACTTACTCTAGTTACACTTTTCTCCTTACACTTATCGTTACATTTCGTCCTTATACTTGTCGTTACGCGCTCAGCGCCCAGTCTCCCATCGGTTGTTATTGTGACTCTTTATTTGCTAAAATATTTTGTACCAATGTTATGGTTTGCCATAACCCGGCACCGGCCCACGCCAGCCCCAATCCACGTCACATCACAACAATCGCTGCATTATTTCAAGTTTGTATACAATTTCTTTTGTTTTATGTCTGTTACATTTTGCTTTACATGTTAATGTCTATTTATTTTACACTTTTTCTAAATATGTGTAAACAAAGTGTATTAAACTTTGTTTAGTTTGAATTTGCCGCGTAATTCGCGTATTTAAATTTTTAAGTTAAATGTTTTATCTGTGAACTGTTTTTGACAGATGGGCACGTTTTACTGATTCAAGGTTAGATTTTGTTAAACGCACGAGGATAAAATTAATATTGTAATTTAATTATTAAATAATAATAAGAACTGGTGAAACAATAGCTTTAAATGTTGTTTCTCTTTTCAGGTGAGTTTGTGAATATTGTATTACTTAATTAAGAATGTTTTGTTAAAGTGTTAGACTAGATTTTGTAATAAAATAAAAATATCTCTTTTCAGAGCAACGCAATTATAGTTTTACTGTTTATAATCCCAGTGAGAAACTAACATATTATAAAACAACATTTCTACAGCTGGTTACCAGATATAATGGAAAAGTTAAGATTCGAGTTCATGGTGAAAGCCAGTGAAGACATAAAAACAAATATTATTTGTATAACCTCAATCACGGATTTAGATGGGCGGACTTTTGTGATCCCTAATAAGTTTCAACCTGTAAGATTACATGAGGGAATAACACAGACTCAAATCTTTCAAAAAGTAAAGGCCACGTTACAAAAACGGCATGAAAAACGACAGGTGTGGATATCCATGAACAAAGAGTTGGAGGCGGTATATTGTGATGAAGATGGAAATAAACAATTTATGGGATATTTATTGGAGGAACTATCAGAACCACAAACTAAGTCAACTGGAGTTTCTGAAGAATATTTAGCTAGAATCATGGAAAGCTGCGCTGAACTGAAGAAAGAGTCATCAAAACCTGTGAATATAGGGAGACTGGTAGAAAAATTTGCCATCGAAAAATTCAACAGCAAGATTAATAATGTATCTCAGTGGTTGACTACTTTTGAAGCAGAATGTGCCCGTATGGAAATAGAAGAAGATGTCAAAAAAATTGAAATTTTTAGGTTATTCCTAGAAGATTCTTCATTAGACTGGTATAGTTCCATGCTCATAAAGCATACAATTAATTCAGAATGGGCAATTTGGAAGAAGAATTTTAGTGAAACATATGCAGATAAGGGTTGGTCGTCGATCAGGTATGCAATGTTATATAAATACAGACAGGGCCCATTGCTGGAGTACGCGTTAAAGAAAGAAAGATTATTATTAGAAGTAAATAAATCAATCGATAAAATAACTATGATTGATCTAATTGCCACGGGATTACCAAATTTTATTGCAGATAGGATAGATAGGAATAGCTTAAAGGAAACTGAGGACTTATTTAATAATTTAAGAAGTTTAGAGCATATTATGTTTAACAAAAAAAAATTTGATACAAAAGTAGGAAATTTTGAAAGTAATATTAGGGAGAAAAATGTAAAGCCCCTGGTTAGTCCATGTAAAATTTGTGAAAAAGAGAATAGAGGTATGCGTTACCACCCGGAATCACAATGTTGGTTCAAAAGTAAATATAATGATAGGCCAAAGAAAGATCAAATTAGGAGTGTTAACAATTCTGAATTGGAAATAGAATTAAATAAAATTGATTCAAAAAACTAGTTGTGCCGCCATTAATCAAGATTAAATTACTAATAAATGACACCTTGGAAACATCAGGAATCTATGATTCAGGATCTAATGTGTCCTTAATAGGGCTTGCAATCCGGATATCCGGATATCCGTACTATCCGGATATCCGCCGATTTTCAAATCCGGATTTGACTTGCATAATTATCCGCATTTTACGGATATTACGGATAGTTGTATTTCTCTTTTAAATATTAAATAAAAAGTTGTTAAACACATGAGTGTTATTGCGTTATATTATTTTAATATAGTCAATCACTTGCAATTATTTAATTACTTCACAAATCACAATAATTCAATATTTTGAAAATCCTTCGAATGAATCTGTGAGACTGACGATTGTTAAAATTATTTCTACATTTTTTGAAACACAACAATCAGATCAAACAGTCATAACTTCAACAGAAAATACACAAGATACTGAAGGTTGCTCTTCTTCAACTGCTTTATCACAACATTACAAGAAGAACTCATCCGGTTTATGAGTCAGCCATCATCAACCGACTTCTTCAACAAATGATTTAGACACAGCAATTCGAGTCATCATCAACATCTTTTTGGTAAAAGATGGCCCCATGCGAGTTTCTTACGCCGGTTCTTCTCGCTGGGCTAGTTCCCGAACCGGTGGTAGGCATCAAATAGTCTCGACGTTCAGAAAACATTTTGTAAAAATTTATTCTGAATAAAATGTTTCGATTTTGAGTAGAGATGGCACTATTTGTTGAAAATGGGCAGGAGCAGGAATTTAGCAAGGATTGGGATGTTGTGATTTTTGATAAATGTAAGATCTCACTTTTAATTATAATTGTTTTAATTTGAAAAGAATAGATACAAATTATTAATGTGGTATGATCAGTGTTTTTTGTTTGTATAATTTTAGAAAGTGTACTAGTTTTTTTATGTGATTATTACTTAAAATATTGGTATAGTTTCTTATTTCTTTGTCATTTTGCTTGAGAGACTGATTAAAACTTGTAACAAAAGCTTATTTATAATAAAAACTAAAAAATATCCGTATTATCCGTATTATCCGGATAATCCGGATAGTAAAATATTAATATCCATACTATCCGGATAGTAAAAATGAACGGATATTGCAAGCCCTAGTCCTTAATAAGTTCAAGATTATTATCTTTAAAAAAAATCCTTCTTATGATAATAATCCGGGTTTAAAAACAATTAATGGCGTAAAAAAGTCAATTGGAATAGTAACATTAAAAATTAAAATTTTTGAAATTGAAAAAGTTATGAATATTTTTGTTATTGATGAAGACAACTTTGACTATGATTTCTTAGTTGGGTTAGACTGTATACAAAAATTTAATTTAACTCAAAATGAACAATTAAATATCATTCAAAATATAAGCAATAATAATAAAGAGTATAATATAACAAAGCAAACTATTAACACACAAAAAAAATATGGCAGTCCAGGTGATATAGGGAATATAGATCATAAAATAGAAACAATCAATGAGGAGTATAAAATAAATTTTAATGAAAATATAGTAGTCGATAATTTTGATATTTCGGTTAATAATTTAGATAGTAAAAAAAAGTTTCATATAGACAAATTGATATGCAAATACAAATCAGTATTTGCTAGGGACAAATATGATATTGGTACTGTAAAAGGTTACGAAGCACATATTGATTTGTTCATAGATAAATACTGTAGTAAAAGGCCGTATAGGTGCTCTATTGAGGATTTAAAAGAAATTGAACATCAAATATCAAAATTATTAGAAAATAATTTAATCGAGGAGTCATACAGCCCTTTTGCCGCACCGGTTACACTAGCATTTAAAAAAGACGAAGGAAGGAAATCAAGTCTTTGTATAGACTTTCGAGAATTAAATAAAATTGTAGTACCCCAATTGCAACCATTTCCGCTAATTGAGGATTTATTGGTCAAAACAAGGAAATGTAAATTTTTTTCAACATTTGATGTAAACTCGGCTTTCTGGTCCATACCTCTTAAAATTGAAGATAGGCACAAAACTGCATTTGTTACTCAAGAGTCACACTTCCAGTGGACTTGTTTACCTTTTGGCTTAAAAACTTCTCCTGCCATTTTTCAGCGAATATTGAGTAGCATTATAAGAAAGCATAAACTATCAAATTTTACTGCCAATTACATAGACGACATTTTAGTATTTTCTGAAACATTTGAAAAACACATAGAGCACATATCCTTGTTATTAGAAGCTATACTAAATGAAGGTTTTAAATTAAAATTTACAAAATGTAACTTTGCACAGGACTCCGTAAAATATTTAGGGCATATTATAAAAAATAATACTGTCACTCCATTAAAAGATAATCTCATTGCAATAAGAGAATTCCCCATTCCAAAAACACAAAAAAATGTTCGACAATTTTTGGGAAAAATTAATTTCTATGGAAAATATGTGCCAAACATGTCAATTATTCTGGATCCTTTACATAATTTATTAAGAAAAGGAGAAAAATTCGCTTGGTCCAATACATGTCAAGAATCCTTTGATACTGTAAAAAAACTACTTTGTTCAAAACCTATTCTAGCCATCTTTGATCCAGACTTACCAATACATGTTTATACTGATGCTAGCATTCAAGGTATAGGAGCGATTTTAAAACAAAAACAACCAAACGGTGATGAAAAGCCTTGTGCGTATTTTTCCAAAAAATTAAATGACTCTCAAAAAAAGAAAAAAGCCATATACCTAGAGTGTTTGGCAATAAAAGAGGCCGTCAAATACTGGCAACACTGGCTTATAGGAAAAACATTCACGGTTTTTTCAGACCATAAACCTTTAGAAAAAATGAATATTAAAGCTAGAACGGATGAAGAACTGGGAGATTTGACTCATTACTTGTCACAGTTTAATTTTAAAATAGTATATTCTCCAGGCAAATATAATATAGAAGCAGATTCTTTAAGCAGAAACCCGGTGTTAGAATCTTATGAAAATCAAGATAATTGCTTAAAAGTAGTAAATTGTGTTAAATTAGAACATATAATAAATGATCAAGAAAAAAATAAAGATATTAAACAGGATATAAATAATTTTATTTTCAAAAATAATATTTATTATAAAAAGATAGGAAAAAATGAAAAGATTGTACTAACTGAGGAGTTTAGTAAAAATATAATAAAACATGTACATCACTACTACTGTCATATAGGAAGACAACAAATGGAAAACAAAATTAAACCCTTCTATCTAGCTAAAAATTTATTAGATAATATAAAAAAATATTGTGAAAAATGTGATGTCTGTATAAAAAATAAATCTAGAGGAAAATACAAGTTTGGACTAATGTCTCACTTAGGTCCTGCTACCTATCCATTCGAAATAGTGTCTATAGACACTATTGGAGGATTTGGTGGTGTTCGTTCAACTAAAACTTATTTACACCTTCTCGTAGATCACTTTACTCGTTACGCTTATATTTTGACTTCCAAAACTCAGAATGCGAATGATTTTATAAAACTTGTTCAAAAAGTAACACAGGATTATAAAATTGGCCTAATTTTGTCTGACCAATATCCAGGCATAAATTCAAAAGAGTTTAAAATGTTTTTAGAAAAAGAAGATATAACTATAGTCTTCACTGCAGTAAATGCACCATTTTCCAATGGGTTAAATGAAAGATTGAACCAAACATTGGTAAACAAAATTCGTTGTAAAATTAATGAAACACCTTCCAACAAAACTGCATGGACAACTATCGCTCACGAATGTCTGGAAAAATATAACGAAACTGAACATAGTGTAACAGGGTTTTCTCCAAAATATTTATTGCAGGGAAAAAATGTTGATATTCTACCAGATGAACTGAAACAAAATATAACATATAATTTATTACAAGACCGAAAAATTGCCTTAGAAAATAGTTTAAAATCTCATAATTATAATAAAGAAAGATTTGATAAAAACAGAAAACATGGTGAATTAAAAGTCGGGGATTCTGTATATGTTGAGAACGGAAACCGGTTAAACAGGAAAAAACTTGATGAGTTAAAAGTAGGACCTTATCAAATTGTAGACAAAATATCTAATTCAATTTACAAAGTAAACACAGGTCATAGAAAGTCAGAGTCAAACCTCTTCCACATTACAAAACTTATTCCAGTAGTATTGTAAAACAGTAAAACTTGGGTATTTAGAAAGGGGGGAGATGTAAACAAAGTGTATTAAACTTTGTTTAGTTTGAATTTGCCGCGTAATTCGCGTATTTAAATTTTTAAGTTAAATGTTTTATCTGTGAACTGTTTTTGACAGATGGGCACGTTTTACTGATTCAAGGTTAGATTTTGTTAAACGCACGAGGATAAAATTAATATTGTAATTTAATTATTAAATAATAATAAGAACTGGTGAAACAATAGCTTTAAATGTTGTTTCTCTTTTCAGGTGAGTTTGTGAATATTGTATTACTTAATTAAGAATGTTTTGTTAAAGTGTTAGACTAGATTTTGTAATAAAATAAAAATATCTCTTTTCAGAGCAACGCAATTATAGTTTTACTGTTTATAATCCCAGTGAGAAACTAACATATTATATATGTTTTATCTTACATTTATATTCTTGTTCTATTACATGGTTTTTTAGTTACTTAATATTAAACATACTGTCGCTATAATTTAGTTCTCAAATTTATTACATTAAGTCATATATTTATACAATCTTCATGAATACTTGTTTATGTTTTACTATGCAATTAAATACATTTGTTATATTTGTTTTTGTGCTATATTACATACAGTATATTATATACTTATTACTTGCATACTTATATTATATATTATTTACTATTCATTTTTTGTTCATATTTAATAACATATTTTTGTAACTTGTGCCATATATGCTAGTATGCTAGTGTTATGTTTAGCATAACCATATATATGCGAAGTTGCTTTTTTTTTTTTTTTTTTTTTTTTATTTGCATATATTATTACATATATTATTACTATTACATATATTACTACTTCAACATAATTAATTACTACTGCTGCATTGGTTTCAGCAAAATAATTTTTGATGGAACCCAATGCTTTACACCTTTTATATATACTTTACATATTATTATACACTACACATTATATTTTTATTTATTTATTTATTATTACATATATTTTTATAACATACTTATTTTTGTACATACATTAAATTATTTGTTTTAACAGTTTCATATTAATTTAATTTTTAACTATTGCTTTTGTTGCGTGCTTATGGATCGACGCTGGCGTAAGCCACCGCCGCTCGTGCTATGGCATCCCACCGACGCCGAATAGGGCACTCCGCGCTAAACGCGTTGTGGTCTTGCTTTGTTATGTCTGTCCCCTCTTTCCTACAATTTATACACCATGCTGTTAGTCCTTCTTTCAAGCTTGTACACTGTGATTGGTGGTGCAGTGGCTGCACCTCTCCCCTTCGCTGCTGTTACAGTGTCGCCTTCCGTGTCCGTACCCTAAACAGCGCGAGCACTGTATTAGGGGGGACTGGTCGGCGACGCGGACACGCTGGATGTCTATATAGACATGCCCCGCCTTTGTGAGGCACAGCCACAACCCCGGGGACACGGTCAACACCACGTGTTCTGTGTCTACGTCCTTTCCTTTCCTTCTATATTTTACGCTCATCCTATCTTCCTTTCCACCAAGTAGCGGCTGTATGAGGTGCCCATTCTGGGACCGAATTGCCCCGAGGATATCCTCGTTGGAATTCGTCTTGAGCACCCCATACAGCACCACTTGGGGATCCTTATTTTCCATTTTCTCTACATTCAAATTTGTATTACCCTTCTCTATTTTCCTTTTAATTTTTTCCCTGTCCTCTTTGTTACTAAAACCTAAAATGACTTTTCTCCCCTTTCCTTTCCTGATTCTGTCTATTTTTATTCCTTCTTTTTTCGCGTCTATAATTTTTCCTAGTCCTGTTATTATTTCCGCTCCCGTCATAAAATCTTCCTTGTCCGTGATAGCTAAAGAGTGGAGGGTCATGCACCTCGGCTCCGGTGGTGTGGCCTGAGGGGCCCCACCACCACTGACCGCACTCGCATATGACACGAGTTGCGGTTCTGCCGTAGCCCTAACCCCCCTCCACTCTTCAGCTACCCTTTCCAACTGTACTATATTTTCCTTAGCTACTTCCTCATTCTTCTCTCTGATCTCTTCCACTCTACCTATCACTTCCGCTCTGATCCCCTTGCATTCATCTACCATGTCCCTATTTGATTTCTTTACATCCTCGAATTTTTCCTCTAACTCTTTTCTTAATTCCTGGAACATTTCCCTTAACATACTTTTACATCCACATTCCTTGTTTTCTTGGCCCCCCTGTCCCATCCCTACTGTGCTCTGTTTTCCTACTTCGCTACTATCTAAACTCATTCTTTTTCTATTTATAACCGCTATTTTTCCAATCTTTTTAGTGATGCTTGTAATGTTTTCCGTTAATCCTACTTTAATTTCGCTTTTTAAATTTTTTGATTGGTTTAATAAATACAGGCTTTGCCTAACCATCTTCGCTGTCTCTGCTAGAAGGGCGTCCATCTGTCCGGCTGGGTCATGTGGGAGGGGGTCCATTTCAATGTCTTTTTCCGGGGTACTTCCCCTACTACTACCTATGCTGCTATTACTTGTGTTTCCTCCTGGCTCCAGTCTCCTTTTTGTTACGTTTTTGGCTAGAGTGTTGGGAGGTAATTTGGGAGTATGTATAGTGGCCATTTTAATCTCTAGAAACTTATTTATGTATTTAAATTTAGTTTAGAATAACTTGTATATATTAAATTATTAGGGGGAATGTGTCAAAAACTTTAAAATAAAATAATAAATAGTGTATATAATAAAATTTGTCCAATTAAACTAAATAAAATAGAGTTGTCTAAAAAACTAGCCTAGCAGTTGTCCTTAATAAAGGAGCAACTGGTCAAGAATATTTTTAACCTCAATAAAAGTCTATGTCCTATATGATCTTATTCTACTAGCAGCTGCCCTAATAAGGAACAGCTGGTCTTGTATATTCTAAAATAAGTACAATTAAAAGAAGTCGTACCTAATACTGGTCAATGTAAATGTAAAAGAAGGTCATCAGGTCGTTTGTTAGGTGTGATATGGAATTTAACACGCTAAGGGCGTGTTTCACCAAGCAATGTTAAAGTTAATCATTCGTTAAATATCATGTTGTTCCTCTCGTAATTCCTATCAATTAATGAGAAGGCATGGTATTTTAACAAGCCGTTAACATGCGTTGGTGAAATCGGGTCTTAGGGCTCGCACACAAAACCGCGATGCGATGCGATACGATGCTGCGTCTTTTATTTTTACACTGCAAAATAAGAGATGCGGCATAATATCGCAACGAATCGCGATTTTGTGTGCGAGCCCAAGTCGGGGTTTTTTTTAATTTATTTAATATTTTATGTAAGGATTGTATTTGCTTTGCTGTTTTCTCCGATGTGCGGTGCGCACTGTCTGCTTATTGTTTAGTCTGAGGGGGATACCTATGAAATATATGTCATCCGAGATTTGTAGCCTCCAAATTGTTTCTCCCCGCTATATATTTTCCTCGCATTATTAAATTATTCGTGTCACTGATCAAGATTCTGAAAATGAAGGGCGGTGACGGGGGAAAAGGGTTGATACAATTAAATTACAAAAATGTTACATTTCCGTCACTTTTTGTGAAAAATGTTTTAAAATGTTACACATTTATGAAATACCTGCCCAATTATACCATTCATGGGAATTTGGAATATGGTCTTATGTATATGGCCTGGATCAATGAAACCGGCCTCTGTCACCGGAATCGGTGTGGGAGCGTATTATTTTTATTATATTAATATACATCCCTGACCCAAGAACAGAGAAAACTTTTTGTTCCTTCGGTAGGATTCGAACCTGCGACCACTGCGTAGTACGTAGGTCATCAGTTTAATATCGTATTTTAAGTAACAGTTTAATATCTATAATAATAATATCTATGAACGCTTCACACCACGTCAATCTGGCCCCGTGCTAAGTATCCGAAGAACTTGTGCTACAGGTACTAGACAACGGAAATATATTTAATACTATAAACATAATTAAGATTTTTATTATAATAATACATAAATTTAATACACATCCACGATTCAGGAACTCAGAAAACTTTATGTTCCTAGGTTCCTGCAGGATTCGAACCTGCGACCTCCCGCTCGAGCACCAACGCGCTTATGCACTGCGCTACGGAGGTCGTCAGTTTAATACCATATTTTCAGTAATAACTTAAAACTTTTTAAATTTGATTTACGTTACATATAAATATAAGAAAAGCAAACAGGGGTATTGAATCGAGGGAGGGGGCTGTTTTCACCCGCGACGACCGGAAATCTGATTTCACGTATAACTTACAGGACTTTATTCATTCAGTTGCAAAACGATTCGTGGAAATGTCACATAAAATATAATTCGGTGATAAAAACAGTTCGCGATAAATGTAGGAATATCCCGGTCGTAGTTTTATAGAGAAAAATTATTGTAATATAAAATTCATGTATGCAACGTCTACGATTTTGTACTAGATACGGTCGCACCAGATTCGGTGTACCAGTTTTGCACCTAATTGCCGAGTAGTAAGGTCCAAAAGTGATGCAGCTAAAGCGTCGGCGACTGTACCTGCTGCATCTCGTTCATCGAAACCGAAAAATTATGTACAATTCACCGGATTTACTGCTTTAAGGTTATTCAGGGTTCGCACGTAAAACCGCAATTTTTTTGTATAGTTCGTCGAAGAGATAAATTTAACCCAAACGTAAACAGACCCGTCTATGACGAACCATAGTCAGGGGGCTGATTCAAGATGCCACCGCTAATTATCGCTTACAAAGTTCGGTAACAAAAGGTATGGGATTTATAAGCTACCTACACTAAATGATCGCGATTTGGTATGTAATTTAGCGTACCTTATATCAAATCCCATACATTTTGTTATCGAACTTTGTAAGCGATAATTAGCGATGGCATCTTGAATCAGCTCCCAGTAGTCGGTGATGCCAATTGGCCAATATTAATACAATTATTATTGTTTGCTATAAATCCATAGACTATAGGATTATATTCTACAATCGGCAGTATCAAAATGGCTTATTTTTTCTCTGAAAGATTTTCATTTGACGTTCAAAAATATAAATTATTGTTTAGTTGTTATAAAATGTATTGGATAATGAAGTAAAATCCTTTAACATTCCGCTGAAAGTGTGCACAATAAGTAAATATGTGAAAATTTCGGCGTTTTTGATTTGTTTACGTTTTGGTTAAATTTATCTCTCAGTCACATTTTAGTGTAAAAGTCACAATTTTGGTGTAAATAAGAGACCCAGCATCGTATCGCATCGCATCGCGGTTTTGTGTGCGAGCCCTTAGTCATCGAAAAGTAACGTGGCATTTTAAATATAGCCACTTAAATTATACACATTATTTACTGACGTACCGATTTAATGTAATCTAAATGCATTAATGTTAAAAGCTCAAGAATGCTTACAATTTATATGTATGTAACGGAATTTTTGAGCATAATTTTCACCAATTTTCAGAAGTCTGATTAATTTGAAATTTTTCATACGTATGAAAGACCAATGAATGACAATGCAATAATTTGATAACAGTTTATAGCGTATATATATATATTTTTTTTTTTTTTTCAGCATTTTTTTACATTTACACACGGTTCATTGCGGTATTGTGCTATGCCGCCCGGTGCTGCTCGAAATTCGAATTCTTGGAAATCTTGCTTGAAGCTATCTTAAAACTGCAACACTGCTCAATACATTTAATTTGAGCGTTTTAGAAATGGCAATAGTTAATAGCTTTTTTCTTATTTATTTATTTAAGGACTAATCAACAGCTAACACAAATTTGAAAATACAAAATAGACTGTGTGTCTATTTTGTATTTTCACAACTAGACTTAACTTTAGATACAACTTTCAACAAAAATTTAATTTCATCATCAAGTCATGAAAATATCTAAACAGAAGATGGTTCTTATAACGTTTTAGAATTCAAAATTGTTTTGCACATTTCTGAAGAGAAAATTTTTAGATTTTACGTTTTCATGTTGAGGAAAACTCGAAGCTGTTTCTAATCAGCCGATTACATTTCGCGCGAATTTCTCGATTCCCAATTCCTATAAAATTGAAATTAAACGAAAAACATAAAGTCCCGTCATAAAATCGCGGGAAAGTATAGCATCAACCCCGGCGAGGCGAGACCGGCGGATGACGGATCTATTACGTACAATAGCAGACGGACGCTATGAGAAGTCAAAGCAATTGCCTTTTTACCCGACTTCGGCGAAGCCAAAAGGAAGGGTAATGATTTTGGCAGTCTATGTATGTATGTATGTATGTATGTATGTATGTTTGTATATGTTCCCTCGTAGCGGCTAAACTAGGTCCGATTTTAATAAATGAGGTATCAATCGATTGGTGATGATACCGCGAGTAACATAAGCTATATAAATTTTCAAAAAGTTTTGGACTTTGAAAATTATACCTCAAAAACTATCTCAAAAAAAAATTAAATTATGATAATTGTCTCGTGTTTGGTATCAAAAGATAGGTCTTGGCAAGCACATAACGAATATGTATATAAATATTTTATTAATTATTATATTTTATCGTTAAATTTAAAATAAACGTTTAAAATTCGGTCGTACAAGTAGTATCTAGGAGTTGTTTAGTTACTTTCTATGGGTTAATTTAATGAAAATATAATGTTATATTTGATGTGGAAACAGATAAATATAAAATAAAATAAAAGTTTAAAAAACTATAACCCGACTTCGCAAAAAAGGGGTCTAAAAAGGCTGAAACAAGAAAATAAATCAATTTGAAATCCAGAAATGCAAAGGTACAAAAATGGTCAAGGTAGAGCCGAGGTCGGACCCGTATAACAAATCAAAAATCATAATATTCGTCTGCTTTTGCAATTATACAATCTCAATAGCGGGTACGACCACGGCTCTACCTTGACCATTTTTGTACCTATGCATTTCTGGATTTCAAATAGATTTATTTTCTTGTTTCAGCCTTTTTAGACCCCTTTTTTGCGAAGTCGGGTTATAGTTTTTTAAACTTTTTTATTATTATTTATTTCATGTCGCTCAAGCATCAATGGTCATAGCGACCACTCCCAATTGTCTTTTTTTCGATGCGACTGTATATATCACAGAATCTATTAAGCATACAACTTTTAATTTTATATCTTACACAATATCTGTTACTCTCGTTAGGTACATAATATGAAACGTTTTGATATGATTTTTTTGTATAAGATTTTCATTTGACTGTTCAGAATTCAGTGTTTCCACACTTCTAATGTGTAACTTATTATCTACTTTGTGGTGTAACTAATATTAAAATAATGAATACTATAAGTACTATCAATGGTAAATTTGGTTACTCTAATGTACAAAAATGTTAAATAAAACACAACGATAACAAGCAATACATTGCTGTGTATAAAAATGTGTGTGTTTTTAGTGTACATAAATAGAGAAATTGTAGTTCGTTACAGAAAAACAGACGATTAAAATTTCTCTCATTCGTCGATAAAGAAGTTACACTTCAATACCGATAGATACTGATATCCATGCTCACGTATTAGCCCCGCTGTAGACGCGCTCCGGCAGCGCGTCGCCCCGCGTACTCGAACTTTGACAGTTTATATGACCCGTGTAATGGCGCCTTAAACCAAATAAAGCTTTGCATTTGGCTCCTGTATCGTCGGTCGGGACACCCGCTCGCCCGCCGACTTTGTCTCGGTTACACCAAGTGTACATTTTGCCGAAGGTCTTCAAAATTAATTGATTTAGAGCCGATTTTTCAATCGTCAGATAACTTTTGTCTAAGGAATAAATATGCGACTTTGGTAGATTTTGTATGGAACAAATGTCAAAGTCACATGTTTATTCAACAGATATAAGTTATCTGACGATTGAAAAATCGACCCTTAAACTATTATTATGATGTCAATAAATTAATAAAGTTTGAAAAATGTCAATACAGATAATACATTACATTTCATTAAATACAGATGAAATTCAATAAACATTAATAAAATAAGTTAGATTATAATATTCACAATAAGTTTACAGTTCATACATTTTGTCATTAAAGAATTCGTTAATTGAGTAATACATTTAGCGAGGTGTTCAATTCATTTTTAAATCTTTGAATAGTAGCTCCTTTAAAATGATTAGGTAGTTTGTTGTATATTCGAACTGCCATACAGTATGCATTTCTGCTGCAGATATTAATTAATTATTTGGAAAGGAATAACAAGTGTATGTTCATCTCTGCTGCTTTTTGAAGCTACACTACATTTTTTGGAGATTATGAATCATCAAAATATTAATTTGGGTAATTCTAACCACACGGTATACCTGTTTGCCTGTGCAGGTAAGCCGGAGCGTGTACGTAATCGTGCAGGTTCCACGCTTAGCTCAAGCTTACCAAGCTGTTGTAACTATGCAGGCAAACCTGTCAGGTAAGCCCTTACATGTATTGCGGCGAGCTTAACCATTATGTTAACATGAGTATAACACACACATTTGACGAAGTGCTCTTTTAATTTGATGGAAGTCCGGTCCCTTATATTAATAATAATTGCTTCCCTCACCGATTTCGGTGTCGGTAGCCGATTTCATTGAAACCAGGCCAGCTACGCAGGAGTTATTTTATAGTGCCCAATTGTGTGCGCAATACACAAATACACTCTCTCTTTCTTTCTACTCTCATAACCCCCACTGGGTTGACCGACGGTAAACCGACAAGACTGGCGAGAGAACAGGCGCGGGGCCGACTGTTTACGCATGGATCATCTTTCTTGTCAGACAATCAGGTGATCAGTCTAACCAAACTTGAAAAGAACATTTTTATTGTTTTCCAACGCAGGAATCGAACCCTCCGGGTAAAGGGAAGCTCTGAACCACTAAACCACGGAGCTGCTATGAGGTCCGCTCCCTTATGAGGTGAACCGGCCGGTTGAGGGAGGAGTGGCCTGTGTTTTGACAGATCCAGGGCACTCCAACCAACATAACGGCTGATGGCAATCCGCAAGTGGTTTTAGTAGGTAAACCGGCTGTAGCGAGCCGGGAGTCCCACATACCCCTAGGGGACCCTCCCTGGGGGATGCGTAATGCATTTCCCTTGCGACAAAAAAAAAGGTATAACACACATGGGCGCTGCGTTATATGTCATGTTGTTCCTCTCGTAATTCCTATCAGTGAATGAGTAGGCATAGTATTTTAACAAGTCGTTAACACTAACATGCGTTGGTGAGATCGGGACTTAGGCCGGCGTCGCTACCGCCGAGGCTCCAAGTCGCCCGACTTGCTGTGATGAAAATGCTGAAAATTTCTTCTACCAGCTCGCCAAATGACCGTGTTTTATTTCTATTACTTGAATGGGACTACTTGATAGTACGCTTACATATGCGCCGGAGATGTCTGTAGAAAAGTTTTGTATATGAATTTCGCGTCGATTCGACTGCAGACTGATCGGTTTAACGCAGACGCGCCGTTGTAGGAAAAATTTTGCACGGCGCTCATGTCTACACGCTCACCAAACGTATAACACTTTTTAGTTTTCGTCAGGGTTTAAATATAGAAGAAAAAATGAAACAAACAATGTACTTAGTTTGTTTGTTTAATTCTTTATTATACAGTGCGTAAAAAGAAAAATCACTATATCTTTGAGATACTCATTTAGGATTTTTTTTTGTACAAAGTAAAAATTTTACCTTTTTTTATTTTTTTTTGTCGCAACCAGAACGAAAAAGCAAATAAATAATAATTAGTTACTAGAATTAAAAAAGGTAGTATAATAATATACCAAAGTTATAGTTACTGTTATTTTTACACTCGTTATAGTCCTTGTAATGATGATGTTAAGCTCTGTGTATAAAAGCCTTCTCTTGAAGGCTTCCTGTACTTTATAACACGTTTTTATGCCTCGTTTAGAAGCCTCTTAATCTCTCCGTAACCTATAGCACTTAGTGAAATTGAATTTACTTCTACGTCAAACCATACTTAGAGAGTAGCGGCTGAAACCAAGGAATATAAAACCCAGAGCTAAGTACTAACGATACTAAATCGTGCTGGGAAGAAGAGAGAGGATTATATTATATGTTATGGACCAAGTAATAATATCTATGGAATATATTATATAATATCTATGGACGCTTCAAACTACGTCAATCTGGCCCCGTGCTAAGTATCCGAACTTGTGTTACAAGTACCAGACGGAAATATATTTAATACTTTTATACTATACATATATATTTAAGATTTTTATTATATTATACACAAATTAAATTGAGAATTACACACATTACCTAGTCATGATGAAATATTTCCAATATGAGAGTGCAATTTAATAATATGTATATATATTTATATATATAGATATATATTATATATATACATATTTACCACTCTAATCTACCCACCCCAAGGTTTACACAAAAAATAATAATATTCTAAATCGAAATCCCAACTTATTGTATACCACCACATACATTTATTTACTTTCCAAGTATATGCTAGAGTTCATTAGAATTATGCCTCATCCAAAAACTATCTAGATAATGTACTGGATAAATAAATAACTGTATACAGTAATTTTCGTATCTAGGTAATACGGCAATGACTGTGTATTCGGTACATTCAATCAAAAATCAAAATCAATCAAAATCAAAACATTTTATTCAGAATAAATTTTTACAAAATGTTTTCTGAACGTCGAGACTATTTGATGCCTACCACCGGTTCGGGAACTAGCCCAGCGAGAAGAACCGGCGTAAGAAACTCGCGTGGGGCCATCTTTTACCAAAAAGATGGAAAATTGCTCTTTTTTAAGATTTACAAATGTCAGAACTAAAACTAAATAACAAAAGTACAGTAATTTTATAGTATTTAAATATAGCCTTGCAGAGGGCTACCTTATTCCCAAGGTGTGCTGTCATTCATAAAATCATTTACTGTATAGTAAGCTTTTGCACACAAACGTTCTTTGGCTACTTTCTTAAACTTATTGTTAGAAAAATTTTGAACGTTTTCTGGGATCCTATTGTATAGGCGTATACATTGGCCCTTAAACGATTTTTTTACTTTACTAAGTCTAGTCACTGGTACATCAAGTTTATGCTTATTTCGAGTATTTCTATTATGGTTCTCACTTTTCTTCTTAAATAAGTGTAAATTTTTTTTAACATACATTAAATTTGAAAGGACGTACTGAGAAGGTACAGTTAAGATTCCTGTTTCCTTAAACTTTTCTCTAAGTGAGTTTCAATAAATACGTATCTACTGATGCGACGCCTACGCGACGTAGATGAAGTGTTTAGGACACAGCCACATACCGGACTCGCCGCATTCAGCTAGTAGCAATTGCAAATTCATACAAAGGATCAAATTCAAATTCAAAACATTTTATTTCCATATAGGTTATTAAATAACACTTATAGAATTGTCCTACATGATGCCTACCACCATCAAGTGACCACCCTAAACTAACCCAAGATAAAATTAATTCACACAAAAAATAATTATACTCTAAATCGAAAACCCTACTTACTACATTTATTTACTTTCCAAGTCTCTTCTAGAGTTCATTAGTATTATGCCTCATCCAAAACTATGTAGATACGGCAATGACTGTGTATTCAGTACATTCAATAAATGCGCATCTACTAACGCGACGCCTACGCGACGTAGATGAAGCGCTCAGTTTCATGTACCCACATACCTGCCTCGCCGCAGGCAGCTCGAACCTAGTTTAGTCGCAAATGCAAATTCATACGAGGAATCGAGTGACGGCGCTTTTGACTGCATTATTATGCAAATTGGGGATATTGAATCGGTCGCTCGTTTTTACATTTACATATCATAAACTATGAAATATTTATTTTCAACAATAGGCGGGAACAATGTATTGTTGTGCAAACTGATCGTTATATTTTTTTATAAACTATTCATTACATAAACAGAACTATAGTTTTCCGTAGTCCAATTCGTTGAACTATTTTTTAAAATAATAATATCGTATAGATCTATTGTCAATCGTGTGCCAAGCAGGAACTTAAGCAATAAGTTATCGAATGATAATTATTGTACAGAACAATGGCAATAATTTGACATTTGATATTGTAACTTTTAAATTATTTATTGTGACTTTTAAATATTAAAGTGCTTCTACTTTTTGCGTGAAAGAGCGACAACATTCATACTT
Organism: Celastrina argiolus; assembly: GCA_905187575.2. Classification (NCBI taxonomy): domain Eukaryota; kingdom Metazoa; phylum Arthropoda; class Insecta; order Lepidoptera; family Lycaenidae; genus Celastrina; species Celastrina argiolus. The sequence goes on along the minus strand of LR994599.1, from coordinate 12,775,315 downwards.
ACAAACTTTCACGTTTCAAATATTAGTAAGGATAAAGGTACGTTTAACTGTTACGAAGAAATTGTATGAGACTGAAAGTACTGTCATAGTTTCAATAACAATATTTTATGAGGGTCGGCCGGTTTCTGAAACGATCATCAAATTGATCATCGACAAACATGGCATTCTAGTTAACAACCTATATTTGCGTTTATTGGTGGAAGATTTATCTGAGATAAAGGGAGGGACAGATATTATATTATAAATACATCACGGTCGCACTCGCAAGGCTGGTTAAAATTCCTTAAATAAGGTTAATTGACCAAATAAATCAATTAGTCGATATGCGATTTGAATCAACCTTATCCTTGGCATTTCAATCAGTGTGATATTTTTCCCTCCCTTTCTCTCTGATAAATGTTTCACCAATAAGCGTTCAATTTGGGTACAGACCCAAATTGAACGCTGATTGGTAAAACACAACAACAACAAGTTCTGTTAACTTGACTGCCATGTTAGTTGTTCATACATTTGAATAACGTTCGAAAAACCGGCCCATATATGAGGCAGGCTTAATCCTTGAGCGGTGTCAGCAGCCTCGCCCGGCAAAACAAAGTAATTGTGATGCGCCCCCCTGCGAGTCTGGGGTCTGGGGTTTATATTATATTTATTTTATTATGAACAAATACGCATGTTTATTTCAAAACTTGTTTTTCCTCGTAGGAGATTTAATGGAAAATAACAAAACAGGTAGATATTATGTTTTTATTTATCGTGCTTTTGTGTTATGGATTAAAATGTGCCGAGTTGCTGTACGGCGATATCCATTATATAGGTATAATATATATATATATATTATCTATAGTATACCAATATAATATACCAATAGGATCTATTACATAATGTACTAGCTGACCCGTGCCCACTTAGTTGAGCAAACAAACCGTTTAAACCTTCCCTGGACTTCCACGAAAAATTCAAGACCAAAAATAGCCGGATCGGTTCAGCCGATCTCGAGTTTTAGTGAGACTAAACGAACAGCAATTCATTTTTATATATAAGATAAGAGAAGAAATATCTTGACGACCTCTGTAGCGCAGTGGTTGAGCGCGTCGGTGCTCAAGCTGGAGGTCACGGGTTTTATTATTAGCTAAAAAGGAAATTAGCTGGGTTCCTATTTTTTTATTTTGTTGTTTATTGTAGTCAAATCTGTTTCCTAGATGTTTAAGCATAGCGGAGAATCTGGTCATTTTTTTAGGTTTTTGAAAGTCCATATCTCTTTGAATAATTAATGTATTAAAAAAAGTAAAAAATAGGGACATACAAACAATATCCATGAATATTAAGAAAAAGAAATGTTACTTCAGCAGCATTATCTAGGAAGGAAACAGGAATCCCGTAGACCCCTATTTATGTATAGAAAAAAATTCGTAGTGTTTCCTCTTAAGAGGAAACCACACGGACGAGAGAATCGAAAAATAGGTATTTGAAAATTTTGTTGCTGTCTCGCCGCTCGCCTTGATCACGTGGTTCACGCCCGCTATCGTTATGTGAGTGTGATCGTCTATGTGTGCGTGACCCCCCGCCCGCCACCCGCGCCGTCGCCCGCGCCGATACTCTCGCTACTTTTATTAAAACGGACTATACATATTTTATGATTATGACAAGAAATGGAATCTTTGTTAGACACTTTTTAGTTTTTACCTCGACTAGATACCTAGTACCAGAAATGGTTGATGCTCGTATACAATGTAGTCTATGTTAAGTTTCATAATAGTGTGATGTTTATTCTACATACTATGATTAAAGTGACTCGTGGCATCGATCCGAAATTATGTATAGATCATTGTGCTATTCGGACACAATTAAATAAGCCCGTAAAAAAATCTAAAAGTTATAAACAATCAAACACCTTCAAAAAAAAATTTTTGGTTTGTAGGCTATTGTTCAAAAACTATAATTATTTACAAAATTTTAAAAAAAGATCCTGAAAGAGGAGGAAATTTACTAAAAACTAGTTTCACTCCCGGAATTGTACCTCCATTATTTATAATTTTAATTTAACGCTGAAAATAGCCCTCCGCGCGCCATTGTTAGGTTGCGCAGGCCTCTAAAGCGTCTTACTTATAGTTAAACGAAAAATATAAAATAGGTATAGTATAATCTAAATACTTACTCAAAAAAATTGATTTCTGTCGGATTTTTTTATATAAACATTATATTTCAATAAATAATAAGACAATTGTTTATTATAAAAATATTTAAATGTCCGTATATCTATAGTATAAATAACTACAAACCAAGCACTATTATTGAAGATGTTAATTGTTTGTACCTTTGGATTTTTTGTGGGCAAATTAAATTATTGGTCATTATGATCTAAATATCATCGGATCGAATGAGCTAACCACATAGGGAATTTTAATCGCAGTAGCAGAATGAACAACATTTTAAACTTATAGAAGTTTAAAATGTTCTATAAGTTTAAAATGTTGTTTATTCTACAAACTAAGTAGTCTAGTCTATACTAGACTATCGCGAAAGGATATGGATCATGCTCCATAGAAGTCTAGGCCATAAATTCAGTAGCCAGCCAACAAAAACAAATTCCATGCTCACACACAGCTATGTATAACATTTTCAGTAAAGTAACAAAGTACATAATCGAAATTGAATAAATTTATTTACTTCAGTGAAAATAAGTATTACTTTGTGCGAAGTAAATTTATTTTTTGCTAAAATTATTTGATTAATAGTTTGATTTCAAGGACGTATCAGCTGAACCGGGCTTAGGAACGCTGTCTTAACTAAGACCGTCATCTAACTTTTCAAAACTGCATTTTTAAATGTATGACTAAAATAACGTTTCGTTACACTTTTAAAAGTAGCTAATTTATTAGTTATACATTTTTTTAAAATTTCTGTAAGTACATAAATGTAACAAAATTTTGTAGTATAAATATAATAAAGAAACTTTAATCTTAATTATTATATTAAAACCCTGTTTTTCATTAATATTTTGGTAGAAATAAAATATTCCATCACAAAGAAAGTTCATATTCAGAACTAGAAATAGGTAAAACGGAATGACATAGTGACATAAGCCTCAAAACAACTCTCAAATCACTGTTTGCATTCACTTACGAAGTAGCAGTTTGATAGCTGTCGATAACGCTCGTACTCAGTTGAGACACCGTCCAAAAAAATATTGGTCCACAGACGCTGGAATATGTTCAACGACATACAAAAAAATCAAGATTATTTTCTACAATTCTAGAGAATTCTTGCTGTAATTATTCAGTTCGGTTGCCTCTCCAACATTATAATATAATACGTTAATATGGTCGACCGGCTATTTGACATTATGGCCCAATATGATCCTCGTTATTTAGTAGTAGGCATGAGAAAAGGATTGACGCGTAATCGTTTATTATGTTTTTTTTCTGATATTATATAATTAAAGTTAGTGTAATATAATAATTTAATAATAAATACGAAAAATGGCTTCACGAAAAAGATGTAAGAAACTAAAAATGTCGATATCGATGAACAACACTAGTTTATCGATATCATTATCGACTACGTGTCACATCACGCGTGTGTGTACGTATTTGCCCGCGTCCCCCTACCTCAAGCCTCGCCCCTCAAAGCGCGATAGGGACAACTGCAGCTAGAACTGAAATTACCTATTAAAATTACCAGAAATCGACGTTTAGGTGTTTCCTGTTTCCTCCTCCAAAACTTAACCGATTTGGATATTTTTTTCTTTATTAGCTAGAAAAAGAAATTAACTAGGTTCCTATTTTTTGATTTTGTTGCATAAAGTAGTCAAATCTATTTCCTGGATGTTTAAACATAGCGGAGAGTCTGGCGATTTTTTTTTAGGTTTTTGAACGTCCATATCTATATAAATAATTAGTTTATTAAAAAAAGGAAAAAATAGGGACGTACAAATATTATTCATAGATATTCATGAAAAAAATAGTTACTCTAGAGGTATTATTCAGGGAGGAAATAGAAATCCCCTAGACCCTTATTTTTGTATGGAAAAAAATTCGTGGTGTTTCCTCTTAAGACTTTATAACATTACGCTGTGACCAATAGGAGCGAAGCGTCAGTGAGAAATGTTGCAAAAATGGGGAAAATAATCACATTTGGGGACTTTGCGCTACATAAACGGTGTAAGTCACTATAATATGCAGCCGAATTAAACGTAGTATTTTGAAATGACATTTTATAACAATAAAATGCAGCAACAAAACTTTGGCTGTTTGCTGCAATGGAGCAAAATTTATTCTATGATTCAATTGTGATAGTTTGCGCCAGTTTTCTGTCACTTTGCTTCTCCGCTATTCGTGCCGAGGCATGGCTCGCCCACGGTGAATAATTTAAGAGCAAAATGAAAACATAGACCCTGTTTCCTCCCATCCAAAAAACTAAAATTGGCCTTTTTCGCTGTGTTTAAACATACAGGAAACAAGTTTTTGGGAGAAGAGAGGAAAAATAAAGAAAGAAAAAAAGGTGTTTAGTCAGAAACGAATATAGCATAGAATAGAATAGAATAGAATAGAATAGAATAGAATAGAATAGAATAGAATAGAATATAATAGAATAGAATAGAATAGAATAGAATAGAATAGAATAGAATAGAATAGAATAGAATAGAATAGAATAGAATAGAATAGAATAGAATAGAATAGAATAGAATAGAATAGAATAGAATAGAATAGAATAGAATAGAATAGAATAGAATAGAATAGAATAGAATAGAATAGAATAGAATAGAATAGAATAGAATAGAATAGAATAGAATAGAATAGAATAGAATAGAATAGAATAGAATAGAATAGAATAGAATAGAATAGAATAGAATAGAATAGAATAGAATAGAATAGAATAGAATAGAATAGAATAGAATAGAATAGAATAGAATAGAATAGAATAGAATAGAATAGAATAGAATAGAATAGAATAGAATAGAATAGAATAGAATAGAATAGAATAGAATAGAATAGAATAGAATAGAATAGAATAGAATAGAATAGAATAGAATAGAATAGAATAGAATAGAATAGAATAGAATAGAATAGAATAGAATAGAATAGAATAGAATAGAATAGAATAGAATAGAATAGAATAGAATAGAATAGAATAGAATAGAATAGAATAGAATAGAATAGAATAGAATAGAATAGAATAGAATAGAATAGAATAGAATAGAATAGAATAGAATAGAATAGAATAGAATAGAATAGAATAGAATAGAATAGAATAGAATAGAATAGAATAGAACAGAACAGAACAGAACAGAACAGAACAGAACAGAACAGAACAGAACAGAACAGAACAGAACAGAACAGAACAGAACAGAACAGAACAGAACAGAACAGAACAGAATAGAATAGAATAATATTTATTTGTGTATTAGTTGTATTTGTTTTTGAATAAACACTTTTTTGCCAACACTAATATACTAATATTATTAATATTATTACAACCATCAAAACTTTTTTATTTTACGATTAGCTATATTTTGTTCGTAGATTTATGTTTTGTTACATCCATATCGTCGTAGAACAAAGACGGGTCTGCAAAATATCAAATTTACAGCAGAGCCGTTTAAAGTTTAGGGTTTATGTTTTTCTATATAACTTTATATGTATCAAATAAAATAAAAATTATTTACGTAAAACTTTTTTGTATTATTAAAATCATCATATTATATACTTTTAAAACATATTATATTTCATTAATTTATTAAAAAGATGACGTTGTACTGCGTTCGTTGCTTGGTTTGGTGTGACTTTGTTAATTTTTTTAAAATACAATAGGTACATTGTCTTAAATGTATTGATAAGCGACGGTAAGAATACCAATTTGTTTCAACTTTTTTTTATAAATTCAAAAAAAGAATGTGTTTTACAACAGTGTCGACATAGTCTACTAATTAAAATCTACTATATTATCCAACCATTATCACCAACCGATCCATCAATGTCCAAAACTACAATCAAAGATAGTATATGAAGGAGTTTACGAATGTATTCTTTTACTTTGAAAAGGTAATTTCAGTTTAAGCAGTTGCCTCTATCACGCCAGCGCTAGCTAGCTAGTGCACTGTGAGACAGCAATAGATTTTAGAAATACCTATTTTCTATAGCCCGTGAGGTTTCCTCTCAAACGACATTGTCGCTTCAGAGATTAGAGCGAGCGTAATGATTAGTAAAGTTTGATTGAACTTCAAGCCCTTTTCACTAATCCTTGATTATGAAAGTGCGTAATTACTCTTAGCGTATTGTGGCTGGGCCCGACTTGGGTGAACTAAATAATTAAGTTGGTTTTCTCGACCACTAAGAGCATGTCGAAGTTATTAACAACTTTAAGCACTTGATTATTACTTACAATGTTTGCATTTAGTAGAACTAAAGGTCGCCCTTGGTCATCGGTGTGTTGTCTAAATCTATACTAATATTATAAAGCGGAAGAGTTTGTTTATTTGTTTAAACGCGCTAATCTTAGGAACTACTGCTCTGATTTGAAAAAATATTTATTGTTGGATAGTCCATTTATAGAGGGAGGAATTTAGGCTATTAATATATTATTCCTAACCGACCGTACGTGAAAAAAAGAAAATACCGATGCAGATACAGAAAAGTCGGATACAAAATTGGTCATATTTGTATAATAATAATAATATCTATCTATGGACGCTACACACCACGTCAATCTGGCCCCGTGCTAAGTATCCAAAGAACTTGTGTTACAGGTACCAGACAACGGAAATATATTCTATACTTATATACTATACACATATACACATTACACATATTACACATTTAATATTATAAAGCGGAAGAGTTTGTTTGTTTAAACGCGCTAATCTCAGGAACTACTGGTCCGAATTGAAAAATTCATTTTTTGTTGGATAGTCCTTATTGGATTAGTTGGATAGTATTTATAGAGGAAGGCTTTAGGCTATAAAACATTACGCTGCGACCAATAGGAGCGAAGCGTCAGTGAGAAATGTTGCGAAAATGGGGAAAATTATTCACATTTGAGGAGTTTCGTTGCGTGCGCTGCATAAACGGTTTAAGTTACTCAAAAAATATGTATGAAAGAATTATTCCTTTTTAAAAATCTTAATAACAAAAACCAACGTGAGCAATCAAAAGATAATCGCGATAGTGTTTCCCGCGGACACGAAGTCGCGGGCACAGCTAGTTGTAAATAAATTTAAATAAACTAAAGACAACGTCCAGGTCAAGTCGTCGAAAACTGTAGGCCAAGGAACATTGGAAAGCTTCGTAAAAGTTACGTTATCGAATGACAATTGTATGAAAAGCATAACAGTGTCAACACAATTGACATTCGGCGACGTTACTTTCAATGAGCTATCAAATGTGCAAATCCATATCCAACTTTAATCGAACACATAAAACTGAAACATTTTTGGGTTGATTCAAAATTTGGGCGGTGAACAATTTTCATGGATAACGTTTTTAATATATTCACTTCAGTGTATTGTTATTCATGGATTGAAATTCTATTTCCCGATGTTTTTATATGCGAGTATAATAATGTGCGTACTGGAGAGCGGGGGTTTAGACATTTTTTAATTTCCGTTCGCCTGCGCGCCGCATCGGCCTTGGCGCTAATTGAATACGCGCTTCATGTGTTGTAAAACGTGATATAGTTATATTTCGCAGTCATCTGTTTTAATCCGCTGTTTAATTGAATGACTAGCGCGATCATTGAATCCTGTTTTTACCAACAAATTTCAGAATCCGAGACTAGGACAGCCATTTAATATTTTAGTTTTTTAGTTGATGGTATATATCTATCTCTTAGGGATAACCCACCATAATCATTTGTATCCTTTACTAAAAACTGGTTATTTACAAAGTGATTTTAAACAATACAGCATTAATTCTTATCCAATTAAGTAAATTGTGCATTTATTATAGATCAATATGCTTTTTACAGCATGTAATTTAAGCGAATATTACCGAAGATATTACAAATTTAAAATGCAGGGTCGTAGTTGTTTGCGCCGCGGCGGTACTGACCCGCGGCCGGCCGGGGGTCGGGCGGCGTAATATATAAAAATGAATTGCTGTTCGTTAGTCTCGCTAAAATTCGAGAACAGCTGAACCGATTCGGCTATTTTTGGTCTTGAAATATTCGTGGAAGTCTAGGGAAGGTTTAAACAGTTTCTATGCTCAACGAAGTGAGCACGGGTCAGCTAGTTTAAACATATAAAGTCGCAGTGACGGCGGTGACACTCAGTCATAGCCACGAGGAGAGCCTCATCCAGTCGCTTAGAAAATTGCACTGCATCATCCAGTATCAGGCCTTCTCTTGAATGTATTTTCTATTCATCGACATTGGAATTTTTCAATAAAAATCAGCGGGCTTACCTAATGCTGATTTTTTATTGAAAATTCAATTTCCTATATATTTTGTAAATACCTACTAGGTTCTCTGATTTTATTTAGTATCATAAAATCGACACTCAAAACAATTTTGCTCTAGCATCATGTTCTAAATTAGTAAACTGTCAAATCTGGGGGCACGGTCATGCCCCCGTCAAGACGAGCCAAGCGAAGCGCAAGGACACTACCTACATTTTCTCGAAAGGTTTCGTCGTTTTTTTGAACTCCTATAACTTTGCTTTGGATGATACTAAATAGTTGAAAATTTCAACATATAATGACACCAGTAAATATATGAATTATACAGAGTTTGAATGTCGTAGCTATTATACTTTAGATTTTATCGAGGTCTAAAAACCCTTGATTTCGGTATTAGCTAATATTCGCGTCGCGGCGCTGGGCGTCTGCAGGCATCTTGGCGCTGGGCGTCGGTAGGCGTCGCGGCGCTGGGCGTCGGCGTCGCGGCACTGTGCGTCGGCAGGCGTCGCGGCGCTGGGCGTCGTGGCGCTGGGCGTCAGCAGGTGTCCCGGCGCTGGGCGTCGGCAGGCGTCGCGACGCTGGGCGTCGGCAGGCGTCGCGGCGCTGGGCGTCCGCAGGCGTCACGGCGCTTGGCGTCGGCAGGCGTCGTGGCGCTGGGCGTCGGCAGGCGTCGCGACGCTGGGCGTCGGTAGGCTTCGGTAGGCGTCGGTAGGCGTCGGTAGGCGTCGGTAGGCGTCGGTAGGCGTCGGTAGGCGTCGGTAGGCGTCGGTAGGCGTCGGTAGGCGTCGCGGCGCTTGGCGTCGGCAGGCGTCGCGACGCTGGACGTCGGCAGGTGTCGTGGCGCTGGGCGTCGGCAGGCGTCGGTAGGCGTCGCGATGCTTGGCGTCGCGGCGCTGGGCGTCGGTAGGCGTCGCGGCGCTAGGCGTCAGCAGGCGTCGCGACGCTGGGCGTCGGTAGGCGTCGCGGCGCTGGGCGTCGGCAGGCGTCGCGACGCTGGGCGTCAGCAGCCGTCGCGGCGCTCGGCGTCGGCAGGCGTCGCGGCGCTGGGCGTCGTGACGCTGGGCGTCGGTAGGCGTCATGACGCTGGGCGTCGGTAGGCGTCGTGACGCTGGGCGTCGGTAGGCGTCGCGGCGCTGGGCGTCGGCAGCGTCGCGACGCTGGGCGTCCGCAGGCGTCACGGCGCTTGGCGTCGGCAGGCGTCGCGGCGCTGGGCGTCGCGGCGTTGGGCGTCCGCAGGCGTCACGGCGCTTGGCGTCGGCAGGCGTCGCGGCGCTGGGCGTCACGGCGTTGGGCGTCGGCAGGCGTCGCGACGCTGGGCGTTGGCAGGCGTCGCGACGCTGGGCGTCGGCAGGCGTCGCGACGCTAGGCGTAGGCAGGCGTCGGTAGGCGTCGGCAGGCGTCGCGACGCTGGGCGTCGGCAGGCGTCGCGACGCTAGGCGTAGGCAGGCGTCGGTAGGCGTTGGCACGCATCGCGACGCTGGGCGTCGGCAAGCGTCTCGGTTCTGGGCGTCGGCAGGCGTCGCGACGCTGGGCGTCCGCAGGCGTCACGGCGCTTGGCGTCGGCAGGCGTCGCGGCGCTGGGCGTCGCGGCGTTGGGCGTCGGCAGGCGTCGCGACGCTGGGCGTTGGCAGGCGTCGCGACGCTGGGCGTCGGCGTCGCGGCACTGTGCGTCGGCAGGCGTCGCGGCGCTGGGCGTCGTGGCGCTAGGCGTCAGCAGGTGTCCCGGCGCTGGGCGTCGGCAGCCGTCGCGACGCTGAGCGTCGGCAGGCGTCGCGATGCTAGGCGTAGGCAGGCGTCGCGGCGCTGGGCGTCGTGACGCTGGGCGTCGGTAGGCGTCGTGACGCTGGGCGTTGGCAGGCGTCGCGACGCTGGGCGTTGGCAGGCGTCGCGGCGTTGGGCGTCGGTAGGCGTCGCGGCGCTCGGCGTCGGCAGCCGTCGCGGTGCTGGGCGTCGGATGGCGTCGCGGCGCTCGGCGTCGGCAGGCGTCGCGGCGCTCAGCGTCGTGACGCTGGACGTCGGCAGGCGTCGCGGCGCTGGGCGTCGCGGCGCTGGGCGTCGTGACGCTGGGCGACGGTAGGCGTCATGACGCTGGGCGTCGGTAGGCGTCGCGGCGCTGGGCGTCGGCAGCGTCGCGACGCTGGGCGTCCGCAGGCGTCACGGCGCTTGGCGTCGGCAGGCGTCGCGGCGCTGGGCGTCGCGGCGTTGGGCGTCGGCAGGCGTCGCGACGCTGGGCGTTGGCAGGCGTCGCGACGCTGGGCGTCGGCAGGCGTCGCGACGCTAGGCGTAGGCAGGCGTCGCGACGCTAGGCGTAGGCAGGCGTCGGTAGGCGTTGGCACGCGTCGCGACGCTGGGCGTCGCGGCGCTCGGCGTCGCAGGCGTCGCGGCGCTCGGCGTCGCGGCGCTCGGCGTCGCGGCGCTGGGCGTCGGTAGGCGTCGCGGCGCTCGGCGTCGGCAGCCGTCGCGGTGCTGGGCGTCGGATGGCGTCGCGGCGCTCGGCGTCGGTAGGCGTCGCGGCGCTCGGCGTCGGCAGCCGTCGCGGTGCTGGGCGTCGGATGGCGTCGCGGCGCTCGGCGTCGTGGCGCTGGGCGTCGGCAGGCGTCGCGGCGCTCGGCGTCGTGACGCTGGGCGTCAGCAGGCGTCGCGGCGCTGGGCGTCCGCAGGCGTCCCGGCGCTGGGCGTCGGCAGGCGTCGCGGCGCTGGGCGTCGGCAGGCGTCGCGACGCTGGGCGTCGGCAGGCGTCGTGACGCTGGGTGTCGGCAGGCGTCGCGATGCTAGGCGTAGGCAGGCGTCGCGGCGCTGGGCGTCGGTAGCCGTCACGGTGCTGGGCGTCGGATGGCGTCGCAGCGCTCGGCGTCGTGACGCTGGGCGTCGGCAGGCGTCGCGACGCTGCTGGGCGTTGGCAGGCGTCGCGACGCTGGGCGTCGGCAGGCGTCGCGGTTCTGGGCGTCGGCAGGCGTCGCGGCGCTGGGCGTCGCGGCGCTGGGCGTCGCGGCGCTGGGCGTCGCGGCGCTGGGCGTCGCGGCGCTGGGCGTCGTGACGCTGGGCGTCGGTAGGCGTCGTGACGCTGGGCGTCGGTAGGCGTCGCGGCGCTGGGCGTAGGCAGGCGTCGCGATGCTAGGCGTAGGCAGGCGTCGCGACGCTGGGAGTCTGCAGGCGTCGGTAGTCGTCGGTAGGCGTCGCGGCGCTCTACGACATACTTTTTGTAGGACCAATAATCGTTCAGAGTTTTGCTCAATATAATTTATGTCCCACTTTATGTATGTTGAGTGCGTTACAATACTGCAATCAGTATATTCTATTATTCATCTACAAAAAGTCGGTCACCAATTATTAATCGCTGACCGACTTTTACCGAAGATGAAAAATATATGATTATATTATTAGCAAAAAGAAACATAACTCATAACAGGTAGCACCGATCCCCGCCATTTCCCTATATAAACAGAGATCTCAGTATGATCGGGTTCATTTTGCTGCTCGATCGTCTGTCGGTAAGTGGTTCATTTCGGTGTTGCGCGTTGTGAGTCTATTTAACGTTATTTTATATCAATGTTGTTTGTTGTAATTTTATAAAAGTGGCTATTGTGATTTGTGTAATTTAGTTTTGAATATTAACGATTTTCTTATTGTAAAATCAGTTTATAATAAATTGTTGATTGTTAAATAAATTATTTTTAGGTTGTTTAAAATTGTTTTTTTTTATATTTAATCACTTCTGGTTCCTAAAAATATTATTTATGAGAGGAAAATTTGTTTTTTAACCACTTATTTAAAATTAGCGCGAATATGCAGGCAGCTAATAGTTGTAAATTGCTGTCGGTCACAAAGGAGATAATATAACTGTCGGTGTATGGAACAAGTCCGGCACAAGCTCCATCTGTTGTTAAATAAAACAACAATTTGATGTGAGATGAATATAGGGCTAACGTCAGTGTTAGTGTAATATCCGTAAAATCTTATATAAAAATCGTTCGACACCTCAATAGCGCGATGCAGTTGCCTAACAGCGACATCTATGTTTAGAATTACTGGTAAATATCTAAACACAAACATTTAACAGTCGGTAACGTTTTATAATGATAACAATAAACGAAAAACAAACGTTACATAAAACTCCAAATGCGTAGATTTTTTGTAGTCTTAATTATTGTAAAAACTTCGTTACTCAAAGAAATTTGTGACCATAAATTAAGTACTTAATCGACTTTTAATTGATTTGCGCATGACAAAATTTTATGAGTTTCAATATAACACGATCAATTTATTTATACAATTTTAGTTATTACGCCTCCGTGGTCTAGTGGTTTAGAGCCTGGCTCTCGACTGTGGTCGTTGTGGGTTCGATTCCCACGTTGGAAACACGTTTTAAGTTTGGTTAAGGCAAGGCAGGCTGATCGCCTAATTGTCTGACAAGAAAGATGATCCATGCGTCGGATGGGCATGTAAAAAGTCGGTCCTGCGCTTGATCTCCCGCCAGTCGTGTCGGTTATCCGTCCCAGTGGGTTACGAGAGTAAAGAAAAAGATAGTGCTTCTATGCATTGCGCACACACTTGGACACTATAAAATAACTCCTGCTTAGCCAGTCCATTTCAATGAAACCGGCCACCGTCACCGAAATCGGTGTGGGAGATATTATTATTATTATTATTATTTTAGCAATCACTAAAATGATTAAACAAGCTTATGACTAAACAACTAGCCACCCGGATGGTTATAGCACTTTCGAAAAAAAAAACAAGAATAAAGTATAAAGAGAGTTCAATTATAGTAGTGAGGTGTTTTATTGAAGTTCGGTGTTACACAGCCACAATGGAGACTTATCGTTTTCATATCAACCGTGATACTTGGCCGTTTTGCTACCGTTACGAAGATTTTATAGGCATTCATTTATCGTGTGTGAAATAGAACGGCCAAGCATCACGTTTTAACTGAAATGTAGAGTAAGTGAAGCTAAGCCTAGTAAAGTAAGGGCGCATGGATCAAGAACTTTGGTTCTACATGAGATTTGTCCACTTTTTGATAGATTTTGATCAAGGTGCTTGTAGATTTAGGGCGAGTAGTCTTTAGAGCTTGGCTTTATACGATATCTGATAACTTTTTCACAGGGTAAGCTATGTAGACTCGTCTTGGCAAAACTTTTTTTCATGAAAATGTTTTTGTTGGGATTCCCATGTCCATCTGTTTGAATGAGACCTACAACTCGCAGCTTGAAATGCATAGAATAAAGGACTATGTGGAATTGCAAAGTAACAATATAACCTAAATAATAAAAGATATTTTGTAGTGAAAGCGCGATATTTGTATGTAGACCTAAAGTATACAGGGTATAAAAAACAGTCACTATAACTTTGGGATATGATTACACTACCTTTCCTCATCTCTCTCATAAAATGTGTTTTTCACCAAAAAAAAATTATGAGATTTAATTTAATTTTTTTTTTTGTTCTAGTACGATACTTGTAAAAGCATTTTTTTAAGTTTATGACAAAAAAATACAGTTTTAGAATGAAAAAATGTATACAGCTATGCACAATATACGACGTGTAAAAGAAGTGAGTGATAAAAATTAACTGGCGTAATTCCCGAGATATGTTTTATCCGGTAAGTTAGCGAAACCTTTCTGAGTTGAGGTAGTCTGAGTAGGTCAAATGGCGGACGGTCGACAGAAATATAAATAGGAAATATTACTGAAATGTTAGAATCTAGAGTAGAGACTAAATTCTCAACAAAGGCACCTTTATAACCTCGCCGGCAACTATAAATGGATTTTATGTAATGCGATCCTGACGGGCAAAAAGCTTTTTTTGCTAGGCTAGCAGTATACATAAAACTACTATGGATTACATACATTTAATATGGATGTAGGTGTATAAATGGACTATTTTTTTTATCCAATCAATACTACTAATATACTCTATGGGCTTGTTATATTAGTCTGAAATAAATTTTTTATATTCTATAATACTTGATAATATCATGAAAATAGACAATCTGCAATACATTTCTTTAATCTCTTAAAAATAACTAAGATACAAATAATTGAAACATGAGAAGAAGAGAGCGAAATAGGGTATGACGTCATTGCAATAGTAGTCTGTAAATTTTACATAGCCGAGACCGAATAAGATATAGACAATACTTTTCATTTGTTTATGATATTAATTGATCTATGCTATTTCTGTTGCCGCTCCTAGTCTACACACGAACGCACTAGTCGTTGACCTAACACCTGACCAAGGTTGAAACTCATCTGTTTTGTGACCCTTATGGATGGATCTTTGATCGATTTGTTACGTTATGATAAGTGATTAATATGAGTTGCCCATACAAAAAAATCATCTACGCGTCCTTCTCTTCACACTATATTCGGCTTGATATAATATGAACCCTGTAGAATACTTATGCTTGCCTAAATTTGAAGCAACAAAGCATATTTTCGCAATCGACTGAAGGCTGTATTATGTTTATTGTATAGTAAATGCAAATTGCGACAACAGCGTCAGCAACTTCAGTAAATTATTGCGGAACAAGAGCATAAACTTTATGATTGCTTCCTACATTTCGGAAGTACCTAGTGCCTACTTCTGGAAATGTCACTATCATAATTCATTTTAGTTTTAAGTACGCATATTTTTGCATAATAAACTCTGATCCAACAAAAGTAAAGACAGGACTTTCACAAAAAAACTGTGCTCTTATTCAAGATCCCATGGCTATTATCACTTACGCAGTTCGAAAACAAACATTTATGGGATTTGACGTAAGGTTCGCTAAGGGACAAGCGAATTCGTATGTCACTTAACGAAGCTTATGTCAAATCCAATAAATTTTGTTTTCTAACTTCCTAAGCCCTAATGCCGATGGCATCTTGAATCAAGGCCCTGTAGCCGGTTATTTGAGCTTCTGGCTACAGGGGGTAGCATACATCCTTGAAAAACTACACATCTCACTTTACAAGGTAAGGAGGCCAGTAGCAAGGAAATATCGTTATTAAGGAAATTTTCAATCACACTCACTTTTTATTATGTTTGCACTTTGGCTGAAAGAAACAGGATTGTGATCGAAAATTTCGTTAATAACGTCTTTTCAATGAAACTGGAATGTATAGAACCTTACACATAGCGCGGTGACAGTGACGAGCGGTGCCGCAGTTCTCTCAACTTATATCTTTGAGTGT
This sequence comes from Celastrina argiolus, assembly GCA_905187575.2. Classification (NCBI taxonomy): domain Eukaryota; kingdom Metazoa; phylum Arthropoda; class Insecta; order Lepidoptera; family Lycaenidae; genus Celastrina; species Celastrina argiolus. Next base: position 12,759,747 of record LR994599.1, on the reverse strand, counting down.
GTAAACGACATAACCTACTGTATGTCGTTTACACATTGAAAGTATATAAATGCCCAGGGGGCCTACTCAAGATGCCATCGCTAATTATCGCTTACAAAGTTCGATAACAAAATATATGGGATTTGACATAAGGTACGCTAAATGACATACCAAATCGCGATCATTTAGCGTACCTTATGTCAAATCCCATACATTTTGTTATCGAACTTTGTAAGCGTTAATTAGCGATGGCATCTTGAGTAGGCCCCCTGGGAATAAGGTGGCCAAGCGTAGTGGCTGCTTATATTTATATACTATATTATGTATCCTACTTGACTGACATGAGCCATCTCAGGTTCGCGGACGATCTAGTGCTTTTGTCAGAGACGGCCAGCCAAATGCAATACATGGTAGAGTCCCTTCACCAAGCCAGTGCCCAAGTAGGACTGGAGATGAATCTAACCAAAACCAAGATAATGACTAACAACAAATAGAAAAAACCGATTATAATCAACGGAGAACCACTAGAACATGTTGAGAAATACATCTACTTGGGAAAATTGATAAGCTTTGACAAAAACAGCGACTTACTGGAAATAGAAATAAGAATACAACTTACATGGAATAAATATTGGAGCCTTAAAGAAATATTTAAAAGCAACATGCCGACTGATATCAAAACGAAAGTTATGAACTCTAGTCTTTTACCATGTCTGACGTATGGGTGTCAGACATGGAAATTCACCTCTAAAGGCTCAAACAAAATCACTTCCTGCCAAAGGGGGCTAGAGAGAAGTATGCTCAGTATAAGGAAAATAGACAAAGTAAGACATACTAATATAAGAAAAACCACCAAAGCTATCGATGCCCTAACATATGCACTAAAACAGAAATGGAGATGGGCAGGTCATGTCGTGAGATACACAGACCAGAGATGGACAGCGAGAGTGACACTGTGGAACGGCCCGACGGGCAAGAGAAGCAGAGGGAGACCACTAATTAGATGGGATGATGACCTCAAGCGAATAACCGTCTCAAACTGGACAGCCGCAGCACGAGATAGAGAAAAATGGGCATCTTTGGAGGAGGCCTATACCCAATCCGGGGTTCTTGCTGAATAACTCACAAGTTCTTACAATAAGATTAACAAAATTATATTTAAAAACAACAAAAAACTAACCTAATTTAAAACTACGTTTATTTTACTAACATACCAAATAACTTAATTAGATACTAACATTTATATTTTTAAAATTTTTATATTGTAATAACTTCATAAAATTTACTTACCTTAATCATTGTAACAGTAAGAAATAAATGGCTTTTTTATTTATTTTATTTTATTTATTTATTATGTATCCTAACGTTTATAATATTAATATATTGTATAGATTAAGTTACATTGTAAAAAATATATACTTTTAAAAAAGATCAATATTTCCATCTTTTTACTAAAAGATGGCCCCGTGCGCCTTCTTACGCCGGTTTTTCTCGGTGGGTTTTCTCCTTTATTTTCTTGTTGACTTTCCGAAAATAGCTTGTTAAGTTTCATTAGAAAATAAAACGTTTTTTATTTTATTTATTTTAAAGGGAATCTATGATAATCAGCCGAAGTTGTTTACACTGCGGTGAAACGCAGCTCTTGCGGCATCGCAGCGGCGAAGAGCGCTGCCACCGCGATATCGTCTGAAGTCTCCTATAGACTATGGGCCATATTCTACTTTGTACCTTACATGAACCTATGACATTTAACAAACATAAAACAAAAGCTCATCAGCGCACTTCGTTTATACTAAAGTACTAAAGCTAAGTAGTAATAAGTTGAGTAATAAAGTAATAAAATATTCCGCTGCCACTAAAGTTTTAAAGTTATTAATGAGACAAGAATATTAGATCAAACTAACTAGCTCGGTATCCCGGTGTTACGGGGCATCGCACACACCTGACACAGACTTTATCACATTTTATTAGGGTTCCATAGCCAAAGGGAAAATACGGGACCCTATTAGGTATTGTAACTTCAAATAACTTAAAAACTGTCAGTCTATCTGTCCGTTTGTGACTGGCTATCGTGTGATAGCGATACGTCACACGAAATATCTGTAACTGATATAAAAACATATTATAGTAACTAGCTGACCTGTGCTTCCTGGACTTCTACAAACATTTCAAGACTAAAAACAGCAGAATCGGTTCAGCCGTTTCCGAGTTTTAGCGAGACTAACGAACAGCAATGCATTTTTATATATAAGAGAAGAGAGAAGAGAGCGTATATCTGTTGGTGATATGAAAACATATCCTAATAACTATACACAAATTAAAAAAAAAGTAAACCCTGAATAGTCAAGTAGTAAGCAAACTATGACGAATTGTATCTCACATAATATTATCGACAAAGTCAGCTTTCAAGAAAAAAAAACTAGATCAAAATCGTTTCATCCGTTTGAGAACTACGATGCTATAGACAGTTAGACACACACACAGGTACGTCTAATTTTAAAACCCCACTGTTTTCATAGGGGATTTAAAAAAGGATAAAATAAATATTGACGTACTTTTTATACGGTACCTTCCATGCGCTACTCCGACTCGCGCTTGGCCGGTTTTTTACAAAAAGCCAACTACAGGGATCAGGTTAGTAGCCACTAGCCGTCAACTATGTAAGTTGTAACATGTCCCACAGTCTGTAATATGAAAACTTGGCTGGACATTCAGAATATGTTATGACAGCATATCCGAGATAGGGGTTTTAAGGTAGGATTTTGGAGATATTTTATCGTTACATATACTGATAGCTTATTATTCATAAACGCTATGAAGTATAAAATGTATATTTTGTTAAAGTTAAAAGGCTATTTGAATTGAATTGAATGCTATGGGTAAAACACGACGCTTCACTTCTGTAGTACCAAAGACATATTTCCCTATCAGAAACTGACTGAAACAGACTCACATATTTGCAGCCTCGTTGCAAAAGTGTAACATGAAGGATGTATCGGAATATGAACAATATCACGTATGGAAATAGCTTAGGAATATACATCAGGGTGTTGCTAAATAATGGAGCCTGTCCAGGGCGGGACGGCGCGAAGACGTCACAGGAACGAGAAAATACTTCCCGGGGAAAATTAGCATCCAATATGAGAGCTAATGCAGCTTTCAGCTTTATTGCTTCTGCTTTTAAATCTAGTGCTCCGTGCGCTAACTTTTCATTCGTGTATATTTTATGAGCGAGCATACTTTTGAACATCGAACGAGTATATTTTGTTATTTTTGTTGAATGCATAGTTTTTATTTTAGAGAATGTATCTTGGGTTAGCTATTCATTAACAATCCGTTTCAATAATAACTCATCTTTAACAAAAGCGGATCGCTGTCATATTTATGGCGTTCAATCTTAAGTTAGAAATAGGTATGTTATTATTGAAACAGACTTTTAATAATTAATTATTAATTTATTAATTAATCATAAAAAATATAATAAGTTAACTATGTAGAAATTTGCTAGAATATTTACTACAGATATCATGAGCAGAAAAGTGACAGGCCAAGCCTCTGTTTAGAGTTGTTTTGGACCCTGCAAGCTGTCATTTTCAAGCTGGCCATTACCGACTTCAAACTAATGATAGTAGAGAAATAGTTAAATTTTAGCTTTACAAAGAACCCCTTTCTTTTCGGAAATTAGACTAAACGCCGGGATACTGAAAGGCTGATCAAATCGCCGATCAGCTAACATTTGAGATAATAAGCCATTCTGAACGTTCATTCTATGTCTAAACTTGTACAATATTAACTGTGTTTTGCCTTAATATGTATTTAAAATAAGAACTAATAAACATTTATTAATAGTATTTTATTATTATTGGCGAACGTAGCGATTGAGCGAAGTTGCTGCGAGTGATGTTCACTGTAACTGTAATTCTAACTTAGACATGGGCGCCCAGCAAAATTTTCCGACGTGGGCGCGCCGTCATATAATGGTCGGCAGTGCCGCGTCGCAGTGGAAACGGTCATCATCTGCAGTTGCTGCGGCGCAAAATCCATACAAATCTTAATAAAGAAATTTTCGGCACGTATGTGAGCGTGCTATCAAGTTGTCCCATTCGAGTAATAGAAATAATAAATACACAGTTATTTGGCGAGCTGGTAGAATGATATATCAGCATTTTCAAAAAAACGCTACTAGACTGTTCGGGCTCAAGCGTATACACTTGACAGCGATATTGTACACAATTGTACAATTTACACCGCGCTTCGAATTGCTGTTGCAAGATAGATTCTCGGCGGCGGCGGTTCCGTCCAAAATCGGGGCGGTACGACGCGGCGGCGCCCAGGTCTACTCTTACTCTTAAATCTTACATTTCTAATAACTCTAATAAATCTTCAAAGTAATAACGAATAACACATTATAACTTGAAAGCAATAAAATCACAAAAATAAGGGCAAATCCGGACAAGTTATTGCCAGTATAAAGATATATTTGTCTCGTGTATTCACAATGAAACAGTATTTGAGTGTACTCAGGCAAGCCGGAAGATTTATATTGTAGTACGTACGCGCTTTAGCAAATGGATTTGCGTTTTACAAAAGGTGCCAAGTTGTAAATTCACGCTGGGAAAATATTATATTTTCGTATGTAACGCCACGAAAGTCGGGAACAAATGATATTTTATGTTTCGACTTTATATTTATGCTTCTTCCATTGGTATTAGTTAATAAATGATAATTTTAAAAGGAAGGTGGCAAGGTGATGCTTTAATAAGTAGAGGTCAGCCTGTTGAAGAGTTCAACTTTCAACTTATTAACAAAAATTTTCAACCACCGCGCCGGTTTGAAATTTGCCCATAATAATTTATTAACCCCTGACGAAAACAGGTGTTATCAGTTTGACGTCGATGTGTGAGTTTGTGTCTGCCTGTAACGTATTTTGATCTTATGTCATTGAATGTACTGTAGGTTCTTGATGAAAATGAATAATAATATCGCAATAATACTACTTGCACATTTTTCTCACTTTATTAGTTCTTTTAGAATTAATGTTTAAAAACACGACCGGTTTCGAAAAACCACCTGATGATGACTATGACGAAAAAAGTCGTGTATTTTAACAAATATTTGTAAAAGAACTAATATAGTGGGAAAAAAGTGTAAGTGGTTTGTGCATTATTACTATTTATTTTGATCTTGTTTTTTTTCTGATGGAAGTATTTTTATTTATACTTCATCATCATCAGTTCGGTCAGTCGGTGATATATTTATCTATGGACGCTTCACACCACGTCAATCTGGCAGGGCCAGATCAGCTAAGTATCCGAAGAACATGTGTTACAGGTACCAGACAACGGAAATATATTTAATACTTTTATACTATACACATATTATTTAAGATTTTTATTATATTATACACAAATTTAATAGACATCCATGACCCAGGAACATTGAAAACTTTTTGTTCCCTCGGCGGGATTCGAACCCGCGACCTTCCGTTCTAGCACCAACGCGCACAACCACTGCGCTACGGAGGTCGTCAAAAAAAAAATACAAAGTCAGAGGTTAATTCATAATTAATGTGTCAAACGCACTCTAAATTAGAAGCAAATCATAACAACACACACTAACTGAGGTGACTATGGTATAAAAAATGCACGTAATTTGCCTAATCATTAGCACAATTCATTAAATTGAATTTAAATAAGAGGTACCTAATTCTTCCCTGATAATTAATAGAGCAGTATGTTAAAAAATTGTTTCGAGGAAATGGCACTTACAATTTTTTCAGTAAGGGCAGAATAATAATTACACATTTTCACAATATTATTTATTGATAATTGTACAGGCAATATTGCTGTTAGTTGCCAGCCCTGTTCTAGAGGGTCGAAGTTGGGACGTTTCAGAGCTGTCAGACGCACACACGCCGGGCCGCCGCCCGCCCGTAGCCAGCGCACAATGGACTCGAGCCCGCTTAGTATTACTAGTAACAGGAATTAGAAATTGCCACTTTTTCATGATATTACATGGATATTAAATAAATACATAAAATACAGAATGATTCATAGTTCATATATCAAGCTGAATAATAGTAAATAATTTTTTGTTTTGGCACCTCATATAAATTACTTATTATAACGCGATTAAAGATTTCCATAAAAGTCACAAAACAGATGAGTTTCAATCCTGGTCAGGTCTTAGATCAATGACTAGTGCGTTCGTATGTATAGACTAGGTGCCAGCGAGCCGCAGCATATTCACATATTGTGGTCATTTTAGACCTTCCAAAAATATTTTTTTGAGTTGTATTAAGTAATTTATATGAGGTGCCGAAACAAAAAAATGCTCTACGCGTCCTTCTCTACATACAATATGATACTACGTTCGGCTTGGTATATTAGCCGTGGGACACACTGTATAAGCACTTTTGTCCACTTTATTATTTGTTTTTTTTTTTACATAAATTATTTGTTAAAACACACAACCGGTTTCGGCTAAGTCATCATCGTAAACTATTTACACGTGTGTATGTAATTATAAACCACGATTTTCGATAAATCGTTGTATATAATTTACGGTTACTGTTATACATATTTTTTTTATTCTAACCTTTAAGGGCCGATTTTTGAAACATGTGACTTTGACATTTACTCCATACAAAATCTGTCAAAGTTACATATTAATTCCTTAACTAAAAGTTATTTGACTATTAAAAAATCGGCCCTAAGTCGAATTAATTATTAACTGCTCCCAATATATATACAATTATAGTTAACCCTTTTACCCTAGATTTTCAATGTGACCCGGTCAGTACTATTTCAATTTATGAAAAATATTTGTTTTTACTATCTCAGCGGGATACTTTCGTGTTGGTTAATTTACAACAGTAGCTTTTCTCATACTGCGTACTTAACGTAGTGAGTAGGTTCAACTTGAACAATCAACTGTGCTCATAACACGCACTTTGAAAAACACGAAATTCGTACTAACGCATTAAGTTTTATCTTAATATATTCCAAAAACCCAGCTACCTACATTAAAAAATAAAACATTTCGGTCATTCTCCACATTGGCGTTATTTGCCTAATTACCGTAACCGTTTTTTTTTTCTTCTAATCTGGATTAAACACACTGAAATATAAAACTAATGAAAGATACAAATACAATAATTAATGAGGCATGCAACAGTTTATTATAGTTCTTGAGTTATTGAGACTTAAAAATTGTATGGGTACGGTAATTAGACAAATGTAATATTTAATGTTACGGTAATTAGAAAGAGTTATTTATTATATCTAAATGATGATATAAAACTCTGATTAATAAGTTCTACATAATATTATGTAATTATAACTAAAGATCGGGTAAAACTAGTTAATTTAAACAAACATTGTTTTATTTTCGCAAATAATATTTATTTGAACAATAAGTAGTCTACCTAAAAAAATAAAAGTTTAAAAACTTATAAGCCGACTTTGGAAAAAACAAGAAAACAAATTTAATTTGAAATCAAGAAATGTATAGGTACAAAAATGGTCAAGGTAGGGCCGTGGTCGGACCTGCTAGCAAAATCGATTAATATCAATTGCTTGATACATCAATTGCGCATTACAGCTTAACTTTCGCATTGCAAGTAGATCTGGTCTTGAGGAACTCCAAATGACTTGGTGGACTTTCATTGTGCCCTTATACTACCACTGGAACCCTTGAACCCTTATAAAACGTATTCATTTTTCATACAACGGTAATTAGAAAAATACGGTAATTAGTATACGGTAATTAGAAAAAGTAAGATTTTCTTAAAAATTTCAAAAACCAATAAAGTTTGCAAAAACTGTCTTGAGCCAACTTACGTAGGCCAAAGCACTGTCTAGATTTATATGATCAACTTAGTTCTATTTTAAATTTTAAATATTTAAATAAGAACAACGGTAATTAGAAAAGTCTATTACCAAAGCTACGGTAATTATATACTTACGTGCTTCACTGGCGGCACACAAACATTAACGACCTGTGATGGCTGTCGGGTCGTGGCACACACGGAGGTGTCGCGACACGTGCGGCAGTGATGTCCCAAATCCTGTTGCTTTGGAGTGTGCACCCAAGAACAGTGTGGGTTACGGTAATTAGAACATTCGATGGGACACGCTATTATTTCAGGATAATTATTTATAGACTGGACCTATTAAGTCGATATTTTTTAATGCACACACGATCCTTTGTATTGTTTAGAAAGTTAATTGGATTAAAGTAAATATGTACGTAAAAAAAAATACAAGGAAGTTTTCAGATCAAGTTGACGTCGGGACACGTTACGGTAATTAGAAAAAAGTGCATTTTCAACGCAACTTAAAATAATTTAGTCTCAATCACTTAAAGCAGAAGCCTATATTTTTGTTTGCAGCTAGATGCGGATGCTATCTATCAAATAAAAAGAAAACATAGATGAATATGACAATAATACAGAGTAGACAAGCCCGGGACACGTAAAAATTTATTACCGGAGAATGGCCGATTTATTCATCACACGTTTCGACATTAACGACGGTACATATAAAAACAAGTAAATAAACTAAATTAAAAATAAAAAAAAACCCCGACTTAGGGCGTGTTAAAATTAATCCTTCGTTAAATATCATGTTGTTCCTCTCAAAATTCCTATCAATGAATGAGAAGGCGTGGTATTTCAACAAGCCGTTAACGTTAACAAGCCTTGGGGAAATCGGGACTTAGTGTGTAACATTCCTATCACACCTAATAAACGACCTGATGACCTTGAAGACCTGAACCGATTTCCACCAAACGTAGCTAAGAACACTCTCGACGGATATACCTTTCAAACAAAAAAACCGCATTAAAATCGGATCATCCGTTTGGGAGCTACGATGGCACAAACAGACACATACACATTTACACAGACACGTCAAACTTATAACACCCCGTCAATTTTCCGTCGGGGGTTAAATACCTTAAGTTACGGTAACGGGGCTAAGTGCCTGGAGTAGTCTGTCTAACGCCTGACAGTTTGGGTCCGCAGGATATCAGGGGCTGTGGAGCATCCACAGTCATCAACCTGAGTGGATACCTTTTCGACAACTTATGCATTACACTGCCTACCAAACCAATTGCAGACCTCGAATTGCCTATTCTCATTTGTCTTCCTCTTTCTTATTACGTTTTGTTATTCTTGTCTGTACGTTCTTTAATTATGTATCTTTTACGTCTTTTCATTGTGTAGTGTAATGTGTGTTTTGTGGAATAAATGTTTATTATTATTATTATGTCTGTGTGTAGCATCCTTGGTCACGGGCAATTAAATCCCGGACCTTTGGAAGGCATGCGTGGGGCCGAAGCCCTCACGCAGAGGCCCCGTTACACAATTTTAATTTAGATGTAATGTGACACTAGCCGGCGACTCTCCCTGTACGCACCATGGGAGTGCGCCCACGGAGACCCACCGCTTAGTGTAGGACTATTGCAAGGAATGTTTATAAGAAAAAATTATGGGCTATAGGGGTGAGGTGCTAGTGGACTGGGTATCTATTGGGACTATATTATATCTGCCAGATACCACGTGATTACATGTATCATAAAGTTGGCAGACGGTGACTCTCCAACTCATCGTAATGGGCCCCTTAAAATGGTCGCACGCACGGTGCACCAAGGCGGCAACATTTACAGAGCGGCTTGAGGCAGGAGAGGTGTCGCTGGACTTTATACGCCAATCATTTGCACCCTCAGAGGGTCCCATCACGACGAACGAAGCTCTCGCGACTCTACCCTGACCGGCCGGTTAAGGCAAGTCAGAGGTAGGGGCTGTTCTTCCTCAGTAATCACTCCAGCCGGCCAGTGAAGGCAAGCCGGAGATGGAGAACAGGGTCCTTCCCCTGGGAGCACTCAGGTACGTGGGGTCGCTACTCCCAAACAGCTCGCCACAAGCTGCCCTGCGGGCTTATTATTATTATTATTAAATACACAAAAAAACACATCAAACCCTATGGCATCTTGTTTCAAATCTTTCCTCTGCTCAATAAACAAGAAAAGCGTATTTTCCCATATAATCTACTTAGACTGTGTAATAACAAACATGAAATAAGAAAATGACAAAAGTTTTATTAGCGTCCATTTCTTTCTGTGAGACGATTTCAATTTAAAGTTTGCTGGCAGAAATTAGGGTGATAAAATAAAACAGCAGTCGAATACAGTGACAGAGATATTTCAATTAGAACAAAGGGTAACGACGAGTTAAGCCTCTGTCTATTGCCAGTGGCCTGAAAAATTATTGGCACTCGAATCCTCTGGTGCCTATAGCAACGTAACTAACCTATAGTACGTCCGAGATAAATTTAACCTGAACGTAAACAAACCCGTCTATGACACCAAAGACTAGTCATTGATGCCAATGGGCCAATATTATTACAATGATCTTTGTTTGATATGAATCCATAGACTATAGGCTTTATTTTACAATCGGCAGTAAAAATGGCGTATTTTTTCCGTGAAAGTTAATTTCATGTTTAAACATATTAATTATTGTTTAATCGTTATAAAATGTATTGGATAATGAAGTGTAATCCTTTAATATACCTGTGCACATTATGTGAATAAGGGAAAAGTTCTATGTTTTCGGTTTGTTTACCTTTATGTTAAATTTATCAGAGACGAACTATACTAAGTCCGTGACAAAACGTGTTTTCACGCTTCAAAAATGTACTGAACTGTCGAATTGAACCCGTAGCCTGGAGGGGTAGTTGCGTAGCCTGCGAGCCTGTTTTTTTTTTCTCATTTTTTTCTTTATTTCTGCTTTGTTATCTGTAGACATCAATTTAATAAATATAAATATATATGATGCAGTTACGCTAATTAGAAATGGGATGGCATTAAGGAAAATTTCAGTTGTCGTATGCCACGTAGAAAGTCAAAATAAAACAAACATAATTATTACAAAATTTTATTATAACATTATTTATTTATTTATTTATTTTCACACTTTATGCACAATGTACAATGGCGGACTTAATGCCAAAGGGCATTTTCTTCCAGTCAACCATAGGGTGATGCAGAGACAAAACAAAAGAAAAGGTGCTCAATCGTATTATGGGAGATAAATGTTAAAACAACAAGTGAAATAATTTGGAAGAGTAGAAGGAAATATAACTAATATATGTATATAACAAATATTACCAATACTAAAAATATATTTTATAAATACTATTATACATAATATAAATAATACATACATACTAAAAATAAAAGATATATAATATATATATATATATATTAAATATATAATATGTAAAAATGATTAAGATTCTGCCAAGAGATTAAAGTACAATTGTCGGACCTTTCGCTTAAATGTATCTCTGGTTGTTGCCAATCTGATTTCAAGAGGGAGAGCATTCCAGAGAAGGATTGCTTGAATGTGGAAAGATGAGTGAACGAGACTAGAAGTATGAGGAGGACACAGAAGTAGGGCATTGTTTGAAGATCGAAGGGTTTTGTCATGGCTACTACAAAGATATTGGAAGTGAGGAGTTAGGTAAGTAGGGGAATTGGGAGAACGAAGGAGAGAGAAAAGCGTACACAAGGCCCGAAGTGAGCGACGTTGGCGTATAGGTAGCCAGTGCAACTTGGAGCGAAAGGGGGTTACATGGTCATATTTCCGAAGATTATAAATGAATCTGATGCAGTTATTTAGGAGTCGATCATATTTGTCGAGCTTGTCTGCATTGAGATCAAAATAGCACATGTCAACATAGTCGATGATAGGCAGAATAAGGGACTGAACTAGCAAAACTTTAACAGATACTGGAAGAAAATTTTTCAGTCGATAAAGGGAGCGCAATGCACCAGTAACTTTCTGGCTCACATGAGCCGTTTGCGATTGCCAATCAAGAGTGGAGTCGATGTGCAAACCAAGGTCTCGAACACAAGAGCTGAAGTTTATATCAGACCCATCAAAAATCACAGGTGGAATGGAGCCAACGTCAACCCTTGATAAAAATCGTGGACTCCCCAATAGTATTGCCTGGCACTTACTTGGGTTCACTGATAACCCAAAGTTGTTACACCAGTCTCTGATAGTATTGAGGTCTCTGTTAACCTCCTCGATCGCACTGGACAAATTCTCCACTCTTGATTGGCCATAAATCTGAAAATCGTCTGCATACAAATGATACGTACAGCGAAGCCTTGACGTAACGAGATTTATAAATACTGAGAAGAGTAGAGGAGACAGAATACCGCCTTGAGGCACGCCAGAGTCCAGATGACGCCACATTGAGGAAGACAGTTCCGTGCGTACTGACTGCTGTCGCCCACGAAGATACGATGAAATCCAATTAAGCGCTTCAGACGAGATCGAAAGACTTGAGAGTATTGCCAATAGGATTTCATGATTTACATTGTTGAACGCGTTTGAGAAATCTATCAAAACTAGAACAGTTATTTTAGAATTCTCAATGCCTGCTCTTACATCATTAGTCACCTTTAGTAATGCAGAGGTGGTGCTATGGCCAGGTCTGAAACCAGATTGTAGTGGTGACAATATATTATGTTCATGGATAAACCTGGACAGTTGCTTATAAGCACAAGCCTCGAGCACCTTGGATAGGTAAGGAAGAATGGAAATAGGACGAAAATGTGATGGATTAGAGGGATTGGTAATTTTAGGGAGAGGACAAACGTAGGCCTTACGCCACTGCTCGGGGAATTCGGATTTGAGGGAGAAATTTACAATGTGGGTTATAATGGGTAAAAGCTGCTCTTTAATCATAATGATCATCTGTCGACTGATTTCATCACTACCAACGGCATTAGATGTTATGGAAATTATCGTCTTATTGATCTCGTCTGATGCAACCGGTAAAAATTGAAAGGGAGGTATACCATTCGGGCGAGGTAAGTTATTTAAAAGACGAATAGTTTGAAATTTCGTTACAACATCAAGTGTGGAAGATGCGGAAAAGTGAAAGTTGAGATCTTCCAAGCTAATGGTGCTCGGAATTTCCGCTTGATGTGATTTACCTACGCCGAAGGATTTTAGAAATTTCCAAGTATGAAAGGCCTTACAAGTTGATAATTTGTCGTGAAAATGGCGGCGTTTTGCCTTCCGTATCATCTGGTTGCAGCGATTTCTGGCAGATTTATAGTTCGACCAATTGGTTTCATTGCGGTCCCTTTTAAACCTCCGAAATAAGCGATCCCTACACCTCATCGCTGTAAGGATATCGTCAGTCAACCAAGGTGCAGGCGGATGCTTTAATTTTATTTTCTTGCTGGGCGCATGCACGTTATATAGTAGCGTGATATTTGCATTAAAAAGTCTAACCTTTTCAGCAATAGAGGTGGCATCAAGCAAAGGTTTCCAATCTATGTTTTCAGCATCGGTACGTAATTTATCCTTATCAGCACTGCCAAAACAGCGTCTATGTATAATCCTAGGTGAAATTTTGGGAGGCTTTAAAATGTATGACAGGTAGATAAGGTCATGATGGGAAAAACCAGGGGCAGGTAGCTGACCGTGTGCATGGACAAAGGAAGGATCAGCAATGAGCATTAGATCTAGCCAGGTGTCATCATCATTGACGTTGTGATTATTGTTTTAAATAAAAAAACACCAGTGATCTTGTTCGACTGATTTGCATAACGATTAAAGGGTTTTGCGACGACCAGAGAGTGTGAGTTGAAATAGTAGAAAAAAATATATAAAACATTTAAGAACATTGCAGGAACTGAAACGAAAATCCTAAGTCTTGCTTAAAATTAAAATACCGGAGTAATTTTTACACTCGCGTTACCAAAATATGAAGAGAAAAAAGGGCGTTCTTAGTAGGTATATTGTTTAAATCCACGTTTGAATAAAAACATTAAAGAATTAAATGACTATGCTCCATTAAAAATAACGAAGTTTAATATAATATTTAATATAATATATTATTTTATTGGGATTTTTAATAAAACCAAAGTTTAGAAAAAATATCGTAAACTACTCCAATTTTCAGCTCATCTCGCGTACACCCCCTTAAAACAGGGGCGTCTTGTTCTTGGCTGAAGTCGGAATTGGCAGGGTGGGAGTTTCTTGATAATGTCACCATAACAGATTATATCTTGGCACCGTGCAGGATCCTAGACATTGGACACGCGGTATATGTGCCCTGTTTGTTCCGTGTCAACTAGACTTCATAATATTCATGGCAGTATACTAAAAGTGTCTCAAATAAATATTTTCCTTTGCACTAATACGTCTTAATTTTTTAACAGAAAGGCAGAAAACGTCCTTTATAAGAAACTCGTACAAGTTGATAGAATGCGCTATGTAAATAGTATTTTAATATTTTTTTTAATTGATGCTATTATAATAATAATAACCTGTAATTTAGGCTGCATAGGACCATATTATAAATACCTTACAGATAATTATCTATCATACATAATATGTTATATATTAGGTCCTTACATATGAAATTGGCGTTTTGTATGGAAGGAACTTATAGGCGATTTTTTCATATCTATATCTATACTTATAATAAAACTCTAGAGAGGTCAATTCTGTGCGTCAGCGTCGCGGCGTCGGGCGTCGGCTTCGCGGCGTCGGGCGTCGGGCGTCGGCGTCGCGACGTCGGGCGTCGGCGTCGCAACGTCGGGCGTCGCAGCGTCGGGCGTCGGCGTTGCAACGTCGGGCGTTGCAGCGTCGGGCGTCGCGGCGTCGGGCATCACGGCGTCGGGCGTCGCGCCGTCGATCGTCGGCGTCCCGACGTCGGGCGTCGGCGTCGCGGCATCGAGCGTCGGGCGTCGGTGTTTGATGCTATTATAATAATAATAACCTGTAATTTAGGCTGCATAGGACCATATTATAAATACCTTACAGATAATTATCTATCATACATAATATGTTATATATTAGGTCCTTACATATGAAATTGGCGTTTTGTATGGAAGGAACTTATAGGCGATTTTTTCATATCTATATCTATACTTATAATAAAACTCTAGAGAGGTCAATTCTGTGCGTCAGCGTCGCGGCGTCGGGCGTCGGCTTCGCGGCGTCGGGCGTCGGGCGTCGGCGTCGCGACGTCGGGCGTCGGCGTCGCAACGTCGGGCGTCGCAGCGTCGGGCGTCGGCGTTGCAACGTCGGGCGTTGCAGCGTCGGGCGTCGCGGCGTCGGGCATCACGGCGTCGGGCGTCGCGCCGTCGATCGTCGGCGTCCCGACGTCGGGCGTCGGCGTCGCGGCATCGAGCGTCGGGCGTCGGTGTTTGAATTGAAACATTAAAGAATTAAATGACTATGCTCCATTAAAAATAACGAAGTTTAATATAATATTTAATATAATATATTATTTTATTGGGATTTTTAATAAAACCAAAGTTTAGAAAAAATATCGTAAACTACTCCAATTTTCAGCTCATCTCGCGTACACCCCCTTAAAACAGGGGCGTCTTGTTCTTGGCTGAAGTCGGAATTGGCAGGGTGGGAGTTTCTTGATAATTTCACCATAACAGATTATATCTTGGCACCGTGCAGGATCCTAGACATTGGACACGCGGTATATGTGCCCTGTTTGTTCCGTGTCAACTAGACTTCATAATATTCATGGCAGTATACTAAAAGTGTCTCAAATAAATATTTTCCTTTGCACTAATACGTCTTAATTTTTTAACAGAAAGGCAGAAAACGTCCTTTATAAGAAACTCGTACAAGTTGATAGAATGCGCTATGTAAATAGTATTTTAAATTTTTTTTTTAATTGATACTATTATAATAATAATAACCTGTAATTTAGGCTGCATAGGACGTCCTCTCGAGTGTGGTTCGCTGCATGCTCGAGAGCGATGAGGCCTGGCAGGCGGTGGTCTCCTTTTGCGAATTCGTCTAGTCGCAGAAGGAGGCCTCGGAGCGGGACAGAGAGACTGATCCTCTCTCTCTTCCGCTTCGCCGGCGCAGGACGGGGGTGCGGAGGCGTCGTTTTGCGGCCCTCCCATCTCACGTCTAGTACGGGGCTCCGGGTAGAGGGATGGGTAACCTCCCCGGCTTTGTCAGTCTCGGCGCCGAGGAGAGCGCTTCAGTTTGCCGGAGCGCTCTCTTAATTTGATGGAAGTCCGGTCCCTGTAGAGGTGAACCGGCCGGTCGAGGGAGGAGTAGCCTGTGTTTAGACAGATCCAGGCACTCCACCCAACATAACGGCTGATGGCAATCCGCAAGTGGTTTTAGTGGGTAAACCGGCCGTAGCGAGCCGGGAGTCTCACATACCCCTCGGGGACCCTCCCGGGGGGATGCGTAATGCATTTCCCTTGCGGAAAAAAAAAAAAAAAAAAGGCCGCATAGGACCATATTATAAATACCTTACAGATAATTATCTATCATACATAATATGTTATATATTAGGTCCTTACATATGAAATTGGCGTTTTGTATGGAAGGAACTTATAGGCGTTTTTTTCATATCTATATCTATACTTATAATAAAACTCTAGAGAGGTCAATTCTGTGCGTCAGCGTCGCGGCGTCGGGCGTCGGCTTCACGGCGTCGGGCGTCGGCGTCGTGACGTCGGGCGTCGGCGTCATGACGTCGGGCGTCGGCGTCGCAACGTCGGGCGTCGCAGCGTCGGGCGTCGGCGTTGCAACGTCGGGCGTTGCAGCGTCGGGCGTCGCGGCGTCGGGCGTCGTGCCGTCGATCGTCGGCGTCCCGACGTCGGGCGTCGCGTCGTCGATCGTCGGCGTCCCGACGTCGGGCGTCGGCGTCGCGGCGTCGAGCGTCGGGCGTCGGTGTCACGGCGTCGGGCGTCGGCGTCGGCGTCGCGGCGTCGAGCGTCGGGCGTCGGTGTCACGGCGTCGGGCGTCGGCGTCGCGGTGTCGGGTGTCGGCTTCGCGGCGTCGGGCGTCACGGCGTCGGGCGTCGCGGCGTCGGGCGTCACGGCGTCGGGCGTCGCGGCGTCGGGCGTCGCGGCGTCGATCGTCGGCGTCGCGACGTCGGGCGTCGGCGTCGCGGTGTCGAGCGTCGGGCGTCGGTGTCGCGGCGTCGGGCGTCGGCGTCGCGGCGTCGGGCGTCGGCGTCGCGGCGTCGAACGTCGGCGTCGCGGTGTCGGGTGTCGGCTTCGTGGCGTCGGGCGTCGGCGTCGCGACGCCGCGAAGCCGACCCCCGTATTTTTTTGTTGGATAGTCCATTTATAGAGGGAGGAAGGCTTTAGGCTATATTGTAACAGCTAGTTATCACCTCATCGGAATTGAATTTGTTTCCTTGCAAGAGTTATCCGAATTTCCAAAAAAAAATGGTAATGTGTTGGAAAGGTCCGGAGAGTACGGTGGATGTCTTAAACAATCCAATTGAAGCTGCTCTAATTTGGTAGCCGTCTGTTGGGCCGTGTGTGGTCTAGCGTTGTCTTGAAGCAGCAGTGGCGTAGAGCGATTGACAAGTCTCGGTTGTTTAACGGCGAGCTTTTCCATCATGGTTTGCAGTTGCTGACAACAGACATCAGCCGTAATCGTCTGACCAGATTTAAGAAAGCTATAGTGTACAACACCGCCACTAGTCCACCAAACGCTTATTAGTAACTTTTTTTGAGTCAATTTTCGCTTGGGGCAAGACTTTGCTGGTTCACCAGGGTTCAGCCGTTGCGATGAGCGTTTACGATTATCGTACATGACCCACTTTTCATCACATGTAATGATCCGATTTAAAATTCGTTCATTATTGTGCCGGTTGAGCAATGTAACGCAGCAGTCGACGCGCGTTTGTCGGTTTGCTTCACTCAATTCATGAGGTACCCACCTTTCAAGCTTTTTCACCTTCCCAATTTGCTTCAAGTGATATTACTTTAGGATGTGTATGTGAGTACTATGTAGAGTTTACTGTGAAAGAACCAGCGCTGAAAGACAAACTTTAGACTTCCGTATTTCTAAGAGAAATACCCCAACATCATAAATTTGTCCATACAATAATTAAAAAAACGTAATTGTATCAGCGCTGGCACTTTCACAGTATACGGGACACCTACATACCCAACAGTATTATCGTTCAGTAATATTACAGCCTTGTATATTTCGATCATTGGAAACGTACACATATTTCAGTTGCAAGTCTTCAATAACCCCGTATTGACGTAGTTGGCAAATCAAAACCAAATGCAATACTCGGGTCATAGAATTTAGATTTATGCATGCGACGGTGTATTATAATATCGCGATATTGCGTCCGGACGCGAATATAATGCTTAGTTACTGTCGGTCTGTCATTCAATACTGTATGAGTCCCGCTACACGTTACGATAAAACTGCACAGTTGGAATGAACACTGGTTCAAGCCTGGGTCCATAGTCCAAATGTCATCGCTATTATGACTTACGAAGTTGCAAAGATGAGATTTGACACAAGTGGCATATGAATTCGTAAATCAATTTATCCGCTTGGTAGCTACGATCCCAGACAGACTGACAGGCATACACACAAAGTAACACACACATTTATAACAGAACATAATTTGTTGAGGCCCAATTACTAAGGCGAAAGTGAGAAACTTCTAAATTAGCCGAACTAAAACTACATCATGAAACTAAAATGTTAATAACTAAAACAAAAATGTTCATAAAATAAAAACTACAGGCTATTCTGCGTCGAATAAATAAGGAATCACGAAAATCGGATCATTAATCTCAGCGTAATCGGTGTACATAAATAAAACAAAAAAGCCGACCAAATTGAGGACCTTCTTTTTTGAAAGTCGGTTAAAATAGTGACATTGGCTCGCAGGCAAAATGTTGTTTTAAGAAGTCTCCTTTGTGCTCATTTTGTTTTCACTGTACTCTGTCATTTGTGTTAATTTCAGAATAGTAAATATTTAAAAATTTTATGTTGTAGCTAACCCGTGCTGAGTATAGAAACAGTTTGTAATGAACCATTTAAACCTTCCCGAGACTTCCACGAATATTTCAAGACTAAAAATATCTGAAGTTTTAGCGAGACTAACGAGCAGCAATTCATTTTTATATATAAAAAAAGAAGAAGATATCACGTGTATTATTACTTCATCGTTTTAGCTAGGATTTAACCGAACTGTGCAGTTTTATCGTTACGTGTGCAGCGGGCTTAAACTGCACTTACAGACTAATATTGTCTTTTATTGCTTCGATAAGAATACGCTATTGCTTTGTGAAATCTTGTCTCTTATGAGGCTTAGATTATATAGTAAAGATGAGCCTTATCGACGATTTCCCCTCTAACGAAGGTACAAGATTAAAATTAATAAAAATACTAGTGCAACAATTAATTTTTTTTATTTATTTATTATTTTATAGTTAATTAAAACGGGTGACCCCAATTACATTAATTAACTTATATCTAAGTACAATTAAAACATATTAACAAATTATTAACTAAGTAATTAGCAACACAATACACATTTAGATTACAATTATAGAAGATACTCTATATAAGGAACAATAAAAACTTATTGCGGAATCGATTTCAACCATTCGTCGAAACGAAGACGTCTATTACTGTTCCGCTAAAAATCCTCTTAGCGCTGTTAGTTTCCGATAAACAAATCCCAGCATGTCAAATCTCAAAATATACCCGACATTACTGGCGAGAGAACCGACTTTTTACATGCCCATCCGACGCATGGATCGTCTTTCTTGTCAGACAATCAGGTGATCAGCATGCATTAATAATAATATTAATATCTATGGACGCTTCACACCACGTCAATCTGGCCCCGTGCTAAGTATCCGAAGAATTTGTGTTACAGGTACCAGACAACAGAAATATATTTAATTTTTTTATACTATACACATATTTAAGATTTTTATTATATTAAACACAAATTTAATCCATGACCCAGGAACATAGAAAACTTTTTGTTCCCTCGGCGGGATTCGAACCCGCGACCTCTCGTTCGAGCACCAACGCGCTTGAAAACGACGTCACCTTTTCTACTCCAGAGAATAATGATTTACAGGTACTTAAGTCTTATAACGCCATAAGGTTCAGATTAATATATTTTATAATTTTCACGGAACAAACGAAAACTTTAATTAAAGGAATTTAACGAGCAATGCGACACTACGATATCGATAATGTTTGATATTATAGTTATGGGACGCCATATTTTTTACAATCTGCTGTTAACTTTTAATCGTCGTCTCCGTAGCTGCGAAACTTTTATAGGTACGTAGATGTTGTTCATTACTTTCTTGTTATGTACATTTCAAGTATTAATTATTATTATTAATGTTCGTAACTTGCACAATATTATGTCAAACCGCAGGCTTATTACGTAGGTATATATGTATCTTTCAAATACAAAGCAATCACAAAAATTGTGCATTTTTTGCTCTTGAACTTTATCGACTGTTAAAAGGTTAAGGCCGTGTTTCACCAAGCAATGTTAAAGTTAACGCCATGTTAAATATCATTTTATGCTTCTCGTATTTCCTGTCAATGTGATGGCATGGTATTTTAACGTGGCGTTAACATTACCATTGCTTGGTGAAACACAGCCTAAAGGGCATAAGGCCTCGCTGCTCACTACGTCTACGTAACACTCGGAACAGCATCCTGAAAATGATTACCAGTAAACCGGACTGCCCTATCTAAAGGCACTGGGTAGAAGTAGCACTTGGTCTTAAATGCAAATAAAATGTAAATTAAAATGTATTTTTATTAAACTGTTGTTAGTTTATACTAACATAATACTTATAAGTTTATATTGTTACTAACACATCTACTAATTATGGACTGTATTGTGGGTCTGAAATAAACGTATTTTATTTATTTATAAGCACTAAAAACCAAATTAAATATAATATGTAATATGTAAAATTTGTTCAGAATTAAAACTATAATATTATTATAGTCTTAAAATTTAGAAAAATGAATTGGGCGTCAATGTTTGTTTGACGTAACATTTAATTGATAGTTCCTATGATTGCCACTAAATTGTTTTTGGCGCTAGCATTTATCGCAGCAAAATGAAAGCAAATGTGCAGTGTGCAAACACTACAGCGAGCGATTAAAAATAATAATATTTTTGACGATCAGCAATCGATTGCACATCTATCACGCGATTTATGCTAATGGCTTTCTTTTTCGTAATCAGCCAGTCAATGACGCAGGAGTAATTTTTAACCGACTTCCAAGTAAAGGAGGGCTCTCTCAATTCGGCCTGTTTTTTTCCATGTATTATTATGTACACCGATTACTCTGAGTTTAATGATCCGATTTACGTGATCCTTTTTTGGTTCTCTAAAACACATATTTGTACGAAAATTTTTTATATGGATGATGTAGTTTCAGTACGGCTAATTTAGAAGTTTTTCAATTTCGCATTTATAATTGACACAAAAAGGAGGTGAAAATTATAAATATGGAGTGTGTGGTGTCTGTCAGTCTATCGTAGTTACGAAACGGATTTATAAATCCTACTGTAGTTTACTTGACTTAGAGACACTAAAAAGTAAAAAATAAGACAGAATCTACGTTAAAAAAACCGTTTGTAGTTGTTGAAGTCGGTTTTTTAAACGTAATTTCTTTTTTATTTTAAAGTGTACAAGTGTGCGCAATACATAAAGTGTACAAGTGTGCGCAATACATAAAGTGTACAAGTGTGCGCAATACATAAAGTGTACAAGTGTGCGCAATACATAAAGTGTACAAGTGTGCGCAATACATAAAGTGTACAAGTGTGCGCAATACATAAAGTGTACAAGTGTGCGCAATACATAAAGTGTACAAGTGTGCGCAATACATAAAGTGTACAAGTGTGCGCAATACATAAAGTGTACAAGTGTGCGCAATACATAAAGTGTACAAGTGTGCGCAATACATAAAGTGTACAAGTGTGCGCAATACATAAAGTGTACAAGTGTGCGCAATACATAAAGTGTACAAGTGTGCGCAATACATAAAGTGTACAAGTGTGCGCAATACATAAAGTGTACAAGTGTGCGCAATACATAAAGTGTACAAGTGTGCGCAATACATAAAGTGTACAAGTGTGCGCAATACATAAAGTGTACAAGTGTGCGCAATACATAAAGTGTACAAGTGTGCGCAATACATAAAGTGTACAAGTGTGCGCAATACATAAAGTGTACAAGTGTGCGCAATACATAAAGATCCTCTAATTTTTTGCCTTTGCTCTCAATTTGTAATTTAAAAGTGCTGTTCTTGACCAAAGTCTTTAAAATATTGTCTATTAATAAATTTAAAAAAGTAGTCAAAGAACGTTTGTGTGCTAAAGCTTATTATAAGATGATTGATTTTGTTAATGATTGCACACCCTGGGAATAAGGTGGCCAACCATGATGGCTGCTTATATTTATTTACTATATGTACTCTAACTTTTATAATATTAATATGTGTGGGCTATAGATTAAGTTACATTGTAAAAAATATATACTGTTAAAAAAGATCAATTTTCCATCTTTTTGCTAAAAGTTGGCCCCGTCCGAGTTTCTTACGCCGGTTCTTCTCGGCGGGTTAGGGACTAGGGTTGAACCGGTGGTAGCTTGTTTTTCTTGTTGACTTTCCGAAAATAACTTTGTAAGTTTCATTTGGAAATAAAACGTTTTTTATTTATTTATTTTTATTTATTTTATTTTTATTTATTTTATTTATTTCTGAGTTACATAATATTTGTAACTTGATTTGACTGAGATGCAAATACATAACTTAGTGAAAATTATTTGATAAGTTCTGTACTTATGAAATAATTTCAGAGACATTTCATACGTCTGTAATTCCTTCTCGAGTTCCCTACATCGCTAACATGTGCAACATACATCTATTCCTACATTATGTTATAACGGGTGTAAAAAGAGCAGTCACTATAACTTTGGGATATGATTATACTACCTTTCTCATTCTAGAAATAAATTATTTTTT
Organism: Celastrina argiolus; assembly: GCA_905187575.2. Taxonomy (NCBI): domain Eukaryota; kingdom Metazoa; phylum Arthropoda; class Insecta; order Lepidoptera; family Lycaenidae; genus Celastrina; species Celastrina argiolus. The sequence goes on along the minus strand of LR994599.1, from coordinate 12,736,901 downwards.
CATTTTTTTTTTAAATTTCAGAAAAAAAAATTTTTTTGCTTTATTATTATTTTTGCGACAAAAAAATAAGAAATGATTAAAAGTAAAAAAAAAATTTTTTTAGTTTTTGACAGCAAAAATATTTAAAAAAATACATTTCCAAAATAAAGAAAGGTATATAATCTATCGTATCTCAAAGTATTAGTGACTGCTCTTTTTACACCCTGTATTACACACATACCTTATTGGTAGAGTTTCACTTTAACTTATTGGTCGAACACTTAACTAATAATAATTATTATAATTCTTATCTTTATCCTAAAATCGAACTTTACCAATATAAAATTACCTGACGTAGAAAACTTTACTACTCTCGAAAAATTCAATCGCTTGGACTAGAATAAACTTATCTCTATACTCAATCTTCATAACTTATATACCAGAAACATTATAACTGCCTCCTATTTTGGAAGTCGGTTTAATAAAAACATTATAGGTAATGTGAAAAAAATATTTCCAGATAAGCTATCACACAGAATTTCGACGAATCACACGTCTGGACCCTAATTCAAGATTCCATCGCTATTTATCGCTTACGAAGTTCGAAAACAAAATGTGTGGGATTTGACGTAAACAACGCTGAATGACGAGCGAATACGTTTGTCATTTAGCGAAGCTTATGTCAAATTCCATACATTTCGTTCTCAAACGTTCAAATTAGATCGTAATCACAAATGTTAATACATTTTCCCTAATCATACGATTTGGAGCCAATTCCTCCATTTCTTACTTCGTCACGACTTTCTTTGACAAATTGACTGAATGATGACAGAGACGCGCGATTCTCCAAAGAACATACTTTTCGATTTATAACTTTCGATAATTCAGTCGATATTCAAATGCGGAACCTTTACCTATTTTTACGAAAATTGCGCGGACACGGAGTGAGAAGTATCCCACAATTTTTGTTTCTAGCTGTGCCCGCGACTTCGTTCGCCTGGTTTTTGAGTGACTTAAACGTTTATGCAGCGCACGCATCGAATGTCCTCAAATGTGAGTAATTTTCGCCGTTTTTGCAACATTTCTCACTGACGCTTCGCTCTTATTGGTCGCAGCGCAATGTTATACAGCCAAAAGCTCTCTCTATAAATACACTATGCAACAAAAAAATGTTTTTCAAATCGGCTCAATAGTTCAGCGCGTTTAAACAAACAAAGAGATCAGCGCGTTTAAAGCAACAAAGAAACAAACTCTTCCGCTTTATAATATTAGTATAGATAATACAGGAATGTATGTTAATAAAGAGGAGCAGTGCAGAATGTTAGTATTTCTCAAAATACTAAGCTTTCTTTTTAATTTGTCTGTGCATCACCCTATGATTGACTGGTACAAAATGTCCTTTGCCATTGTTTGTATAAAATTATCTATATAACCTCAGATCTATGAAAAAAACAGCATATTTGATACATTTGTTAATTGTTATATTGCGTATCTATCTATTGTAGAGGCAAAAAAAACTAAAAAAAGGTAAAAAATGAATGATCGTGCAAATATTTCACAGGGTGACCTGTTATGTACTTCTACTTTATTTAATTAGATTAAGCATTAAATAATTTCGCCAAAGCCACGTGAGGGTAGACGTTGTCTAGACAGTTTGAGGGTTTATTAAAAAGTATAATCCGTCGCCACACACGAGCGCACGCGGTTTCGCGCCATTTTTAATTGTCAAACTTATTTCAACTTTTGTTGTGACTGGAAAGTTAAATTATCGAAACGATGCACACATCTCCTAAATTATAAAATGTCGCCATTAAATTAAAAATCAGTGAAATAACAAAATCCCACCAAAAACATTTTCATGTAAAAATGTTGTCAAGACGAGTCTACATAGCTTACCCTGTAAAAAAGTTATCAGATATCGTATAAAGCCAAGCTCTAAAGACTACGCTCTAAACCTACAAACTCTATACTACACCTTAATCAAAATCTATCAAAAAGTGTTCAGATCTCATGTAGAACCAAAATTCTTGATCTATGCGCCCTTACTTCACTAGGCTTAGCTTCACTTACTCTACATTTCAGTTAAAACTTGATACTTGGCCGTTTTGCTACCCTTACGAAGATTTCATAGCCATTTATTTATCGTGTGTGTAACTTTTTCACAGGGTAAGCTATGTAGACTCGTCTTGGCCACATTTTAACATGAAAATATTATGGTGGCATTACATGGACTGGGTTAATGGACTTTTTTGAGTATAAAAATAATCTATTTTGACCCGGGCCTTTACTTTCGCCTTATTCTTCGTCCGGAATGTAGGTGATTTATTGTATTTCTCATATAGTGGAAGTAGCTGTGAAAACGATAAATCGCTGTTTTGTAGCAATAACAGCTTACATACATAATTTCAGCTTTCTAGTACCTTATGAATTTTGACGATCTATAAATGAGTCAGTGACAAAATCTGGGGTTTTTAGACATCGATAAAATCTAATGTATAATAGCTACGACATTCAAACTTTGTTTCTTTCATGTTTCACTGGTGTCATTATATGTTGAAATTTTCAACTATTTAGCATCATCCAAAGCAAAGTTGTGAGAGTTCAAAGAAACGACGAAACCTTTCGAGAAAAAGTAGGTACTGCCCTTGCGCTTTGCTTGGCTCGTCTTGGCGGGGCACGACCGTGCCCCCAGATCTCGTTAAGGAATTTGAAAGCCCTTAAGCTATTATATTCAAATTGTGTGTTAACACTAGAGTATAAGGAAGAGAGTGTGCCCATGTGTATTGCGCACACACTTGGGCGCTTTAATATGACTCCTGCGTAGCTGGGCCGGTTTCAATTAAATCGGCCACCGACACCGAAATAGAGTTATTAAACCCTAAGTCCCAATTTCACCAACGCATGTTAGTGTTAACGGCTTGTTACAATACCATGCCTTCTTATTCATTGATAGGAATTACGAGAGGAACAACATGATATTTAACGAAGCATTAACTTAAACATTGCTTGGTGAAACACGCCCTAAACATTTTAGTTTTCTCCATCGTTGCAATTAGCGATAACAACTGGGCTGGAGACTCAGGTGTGACTGCGGGCAGACCGCGTGTAATCAAGGTCATAAATCCCGGCACCACGGCTTATGTTCCAGTGAATATAACTTATTAAATCTAACTAGTCTTAGTTAGATTTAGGGCGTCTTATCAATGAATGAGCAGGCAGGGTTATTTAACATGCCGTTAACACTAACATGCGTTGGTGAAATCGGAACCTAGGGCTGATTTTTCAATCGTCAAATAACTATCATTTGTCGAATAAACTTGTGCCTTTGCCATTTGTTTCGTACAAAATCTTTCTTTCATTTTTATTACTCAGTATAGGTTATCTGACAATTAAAAAATCAGTCTCAAATTTTATCAAATGCAGGAAAATTATTATTTAACTAATAACTATTACTTTCTATCCCGGACTTCGTAACGACTTAGATTTAAGTTTCTTGAAGAACTACCAGGAGCGCCACCTACCGAGTCTAATTAATACACTAAAACCTTCCTCGAAAACTATTCTGTTCATTGGTGAAAACACCATGAAAATAGGTGCAATAGTTTTTGAGTTTATCGCTGACCTTAATAAATTTTAAGGATAAAATCCGGACAAAAGAAATAAGTGTAATAATATTTTATATACATACATCGATGACAAGAAAACAGAAAATCTTCCTTGGGCAGGATTCAAATCAGCTACCCGCGCCCTAGCCACAGATCATAAAAATTGTGTATTCATTTATTTCCACTGAACTCCGACTCAGTTTACTGGCTAACTATATCCTAGGGGTAGATAGCTTGTGATGCATGTGAAACAAGATCCAATGAAACTAGGATTTTTCGAATATACGGACGCTCAAAAAGTAGGCATGCTTTGATGAGGCTCCGAGATAACTGGGTCGGTTTGATTGAAATTTAATACATAATATACAGAATGTAAAAAGAAGAATCACTATAACTTTGGGATATTATTATTCTACCTTTTTTAATAGTAGAAAAGTTTTTTTTTATTTATCAAAAACTGAAATAATATTTTTTACTTTTGACCGTTAAATATTTTTTTGTCGCAACAATAACAAAAAATCTTCTAGAATGAGAAAAGGTAGTATAATCATATCTCAAAGTTATAGTGACTGTTTTTTTTATACAGTGTATCATAAGTTCTCAAGGGACTATGAAATTTGACACAGATATATGTTCTACAGGGTTGAACTATTTTTCGGGGGACTGTCGATTACAAGACTTCTCTTTCTTGTAGGTTTAAGAGCGCGCAATCAAATTTCATCAAGTCGAAATCGCCGCGAGAGACGATATCGACTCACACAGACGCATAACAACACGCATGTGTGGGTTAACGCTAGGTCGAGCGTACGTAGCGCGCGCGAGTAATATTGGTAGTTTGATCCTAATGAATTTTAATATTACCTACCATTTCAATACTTCTATAAAATTAAATGGTATTTAAGTTATAAAATACAAATTATACATACTCGACATGCTAGTAATCGCCCGCGGCTCAGTCCGCGTTACTGTCTAACCGTCGGGAATAACTTTCGCGATGATTGTGTGAAAAGAGTTTCATGGTGGTTGGTCAGTAGATGAGACGTGAAGAAAGTAACAAACAAACACACGAACAAACAAACAAACTTTCACATTTATAATTTAGGATAAGTAAGTAATGAGAATAAAAAATTCAACAACCTAATTTTAATAAAAATATACCAAGTTATTTATTTTTCATCTTTGATTTCCAGAAATGTTTGTCCCTAAATATTTTACTGACCCACTTCCGACTACCCACTAAAATGTACTAAAATACCAATTTTTAGTGGGTAGTCGGGATGGACATGCTTTTTTCAGTGACAAAAATGTTGTCACTATACTAACTAGCATTTTGCAACCGTCTGATTATTGAATGAAAATGAAATAAAATTAAAGATTATTTGGATAAAATGTACATTATGGTCGGTTGAGTTGGCGGCTGCAATTTTTATGGCGAATAGAGCTATATGTAAGGAGTCATTAACCAAAATTTAAACTTGCGGAAACTCGTAGTTTTTTAGTTATTGAAAAAATAAAATTCGTATTTTTGTATGAATATTCGACTACTTTTGACGTAATTCTGCCCGATTATCTAGTTAAGAAAAATAGGTGATTGAACTAGAATAAAAATGGCTTTTGGCGCTATATAAAAAAAACTGTCAAAATTACGTCAAAAGTAGTCGAATATTCATACAAAAATACGAATTTTATTTTTTCAAAAACTAAAAAACTAGGAGTTGCCGCAACTTTTAATTTTGGTTAGTGACTCCTTACATATAGCTCTATTCGCCATAAAATTTGCAGCCGCCAACACGACCGACCGTAATGTACATTTTTTCCGGCATAACATGTATCTCACAAGTTTTAAGTTTTTTTATTTAGAAGAACTAAGTAGCGAGACTTGGCAATTTTTACAAGATATGTTTTTGATGGGATCTCAGTTCTTTTTGTAGAAGATTTACTAAACGCGTGTTTTTGTCAAAAGGGCAAATACAGCTTTGTAATCCTATACATTTAAATGACATTACAAAGTTAATTATGCAGTTAGTCTAGATAATTCTACAGAAATATTTTTTTAGGTTTTTCCCTTATTTATACACTAAACACTACTTGTATTCCAAATGTGAAGCTTCTATGTCTGCTAGAAGTGCCTAATACTTTTGATGATCGGTCAGTGAGTGATTGAGTCAGTGACAAAAGTAAGGAGTTTGACAAGTTATAATTATGTAACTTCTGTTTCAAATTGAATTACATTTGAAATATACTGTGTTTGTACAATGCTTTCCTAGTAACTAAAAATGAAGGCTTCTTTTAATCCACAACAAAGTTATAGGGAGTTGAAAATGGCCTAAACTGCTACGAGAAATTGATGGTACGGCCGTGCTCAAGTTGACAGAAGCACTGCCGTGCCCCCAGATACTCGGTTATATTGATGACAGTTACATTAAAGCAGACATACACTCAGGGGCTGATGATGATTAGTATAATTTTTAAATAATATATGAACCACACCATCTTTTAACTAAAAAAACCGCATCAAAATTTGTCAATCATTTAGGAACTGCGATATAACAAACAGACATACAGGGGCTGATGATGATTAGTATTATTTTTCAATATATAAACCACATCAGCTTTCAACTAAAGAAATTGACATAAAAATTTTTTGATTAATTTAGGGGCTGTGATATTACAGACAGACATACAGGGGCTGATGATGATTAGTATAATTTTTAAATATACAAATCACATCAGCTCTCAACAAAAGAAATTGACATCAAAATCTTTTGATTAATTTAGGGGCTGTGATATTACAGACTGACACACAGGGGCTGATGATGATTAGTATAATTTTTAAATATATAAACCACACCAGCTTTCTGCTTAAGAAAACCGCATCAAAATCTGTGATGCATTTAGGAGCTACGATATGAGAAACAGACACACAGGGGCTGATGATGATTATTATATAAATTTTAAATTTTATAAATAAACTCTGAACAAATTACACACCTTTTTTGTGGTAACCTCTTAATATTTTTTTTTCTATATAAATATTATGAACTTTGTAATCTACATAATATAATCTCTGTAAATTTCCCCCATTTCTCATAAAAATATTAATGCTCGTCAAAGCGTCAATTCTGCGTAGTCGCACTATAAGTCCATGAGCGGACCAGGTCGGTGAACCTTTATACGTTGACAGTCCAGGGCAGAGCGACACAACCTCCCCTCACGAATTCTCAGCGGGTACTAAATAGATCGCGATTTACATGACGCGTGCGCTTGGTTGAAAACAAGTAATTTTTAAAAAATTGAATAATGGGATAAACATCGTTTTTTAATTAAATAAAAAATAGTGTCAACTTACCAATAGTATGATTATCAATTATAAAAATAATATCATCGAAGAAATTTAGTTTTTCCAGTACAAATACAGCACTGAAAAACGTAAATTATGTCATTTTTAAAATATTTTTTATGCAGTTAACAATACATATATTTTTAATTTTTTATCAATATTTCATTGAAGGACTTTATAATCTTTTTTATAAAAATAGAAATTAAACTATATTAACACGATTTAATTGTTATTTTCTTTATCAAAGTGAGCTAAAATCGGCATTTTTGCGATTCGGCGTTCCGAAATCTTTAAATTTACTCAAATGTACTACTTAAAACTTTAATTTTATAAAATGATGTCCAAAATAAAGAGTTTATCTTCATATATTTCTAATTGTTTTATTTAATTTAGTTATTTTATGCGTGTGAGGGGCAGTCAAAAACACCGAAAAACTGAAACTTCGTCGTAAATTGAATGCACGCTCTTAAGGTTTTAAGGCTTTATTTCTCACAAAAAATAATACTTAAATTATAAAAAACGAGGCGAGAAACACAGGTTTACACAAAATAAGCATTACAATAATTAATAAGTAAAGATCATGAACCATGGTCTACCTTAACCGAGTGCGCGTATTTATATTTCGATAACGCTACCCACCCACGACAAACTATTTGTAGTTAACAATCAAACATACGATAGTGCGCACGTCCTACGAAGAGTAGGTCACAAAATCGGTTATACAGAGTGTAAAAAGAGCAGTCACTATAACTTTGATATACGATTATACTACCTTTCCTCATTTTGAAAATGTATTTTTTTTTATTATATTTTTTGTCAAAAACCAAAAAAAACGTGGTTTTTTCACTTTTCACCATTTCTTATTTTTTTTGTCGCAAAAAAAATATATTTTTTTGAAATTTGTAAAAAAAAAAATTATAATATTTGTAGAATGAGAAAAGGTAGTATAATCATATCCCAAAGTTATAGTGACTGCTCCTTTTACACCCGTTATTTGTTTTTAGGAACAATTTGCGACAAAATAGGTGGAAAAATCGGCCAAAAGAAGGTCATGTGAGGGTAGCCTAACGCGCATCGACAAGCCAGGGCGGCGATTCTCAGGCCCAGAACTTAGTTCCGAATATTAGTATATCCCGCTCGCACGCGCGGTAAATCTCATTTGCATGAGCGGGACAGACCGATAGTAAAAACTAAGTTCGAGGCCTGAGAATTAGGGCCCTGGTCGGACTGTTAGTCCCGACTACACTGTCGTTTCGGAGGATGTGCATTTTTCGCTTCAAAATTTACGTCCAAGTGTCGCCATTTTTTCTGCTTTCTAATTATAAACGTTATGGAATCATAAGCAGGTTATGGCCACCATCAAGGGGTTACGACCGGAGTCCCCATAATGACACCGACGAATGAACTTTATTATAACAGCATATTGTAATATTGGAATTTGGACATACAAAAGGTTTTTTTTTTTTATAATCCTAGAACTTTCAAGCAGTGAGCGAATTAATGATAATAAAATTATATAACGATATTTATATTTTGTCCTCACATATTATGCTACTGTTTATCGAAGGTAAATGCTTTTCTTTTGCGCCTGGTGGATAACATCTTTCCTACTACAGCTCCCGTTCAAAGTCAAATACTATAAAAGGTGTAAAATAAATTAGTGATCATACTTTAGGGAGTGTATGTGCCGCCCATATAGAGTATTTTGTGAACGTATCATCTCTGAAAGACTTACTTTTGACTTACTTACTTACTTACTTTCGACATCATAAATCTGCCTATACAATAATTAAAAAAAAGTACCTCTTTCTGCGCTAGTACTTTCACAGTAAAATCTATATATGGGACCCATACACACCCTAAAGTATTATCACTCATTAATATTACACCATGTATACAGGGTGTAAAAAGAGCAGTCACTTTAACTTTGGGACCGGATTATAGGACCTTGACTGATTCAAGAAATGAATTTTTTTCATTATTTATTTAAAAAAAAAATTTTTTTTTGCAATTTATTATTTTAGTCGCAAGGCTGAGCTGTTTGGAACAACGTTCTGCATTAAATTTTTAAATTTTATAATTTTTGCCCTAGTACGTAATGAACATACGCGTGCTATTAACCTCTCAGCGTAATCAGCTGATCGCTGTGTTGTGCACATTGTACATTGCCTATTGAATTTTTTTTTTAATTTTTAAAACAGTGGATTAAAAGCAAATGACTAGTACCAATGAATATATCTCTTGCCTGGTTATTACCCACGAACTTATAGTGACTGCTCTTTTTACACCCTGTATAATAAGTACAGGGTGTAAAAAGAGCACACTGTAAATCAGTAATGTGTCGAGCCAGCGAACGGTCGCGCTCCGCGTTATACACGCGCAACAAATATTAATTTATATTTTTGGGAATCGTGCGGCTGATTGCCGCTGCACGTCACCATGGCGCTCGTGGCCAATGAGTTGCTGGCGTTTATCCAGCATGCCATCGACACCATGGACGAGGTCAGCATCATGCAGATCTGCAAGTCTTCCTTCAACAGCGAGGAGATTTGCAAGGGCAAGCAGCTGTTGTACGAGACGCTCGGCCAGAGCGCGAATATGCCATCGCGACGCAGTGATGGGACAGAGAGAAGCGTGCAGGATATAATCTTCCTGCTGAAGCAGACGGATCCAGACGACGTGCCGGCATTTGTGGCGAAAGATCTCCACAAGCTGCCGGTGGTGACGATGGACCACGTCGACGTCTCCAGCCTGCTGAAGAACTTCAATAGTATGAAAGCAGAGCTGGACGAGATGCGAGGTAGGTTGAATGCATCGGAATCCACCATCCATGATTCGCGTAATGAATTATTGCAAATGAAAAATAATAATTCATTATGTATGTCACCCGAGCATTCGACCTTCGTAAATACGCGTCGCCGCGGCGCGCAAGCTGACACCTTTTGCGCGTCAGCAGAATCCGACGTGTCAGCGACCGCCACCGCTCCCGCGCGCCTTCCCATCGAGGTCGAGCCGAAGCTGAGTCAACCAGCGACTCAGCAGAAGAAAAGTTTTGCGTGTGTCGCTGCCCGCTCCCCCGCACCTCCCCAGGGGGTGAAGACAAAAGGGGTGAAAGAGAGCAAGGCTAAGGAAAGCCGTAATGCAGAACCTCCTCGATCTAAAGAGGGTGAGAGCAGGAGGTGCGATGAGGAGGGCTTCACATTGGTGGAGAGAAGAAAGAAGAGGAAGCCCGCCGTCCGCAACCACCGCGGCACCGCACCCTGCGGACCCGAGCAGCGCCTGCGGTGTGAAATACCCACCACGCCGCTGTACGTGTCCCGCCTGCACTGGTCCACGAAGGTCGAGGATGTCGTGGGCTACATCTTGAAGAAGACGTCCTTCAACTTGAGGGTCGAGGGTCTGGAGTCTCGCCATAAAGTTAACTTTAGTTCTTTTGTGGTGAGAGTACCGACACATCGCTTATCGACCTTCGAGGTGGAGGAGTTCTGGCCGATGGGTGTAGCCTACCGAAGATTCCGGGGGAGACTCCGGAGCGAGGCGCACATCACGTCGCCGAATATAATACGTGATAAATCTTAGTTATACCTAATTATAATATGTACGTTAGTCTGTAAGGTATTTATAATATGGGCCTATGCCGCCCGAAATAAAGATATTTCACGAATATTTCAAGACTAAAAATATCCGAATTGGTTCAGCCGTTCTCGAGTTTTAGCGAGATTAACGAAAAGCAATTCATTTTTATATATAATAAGATATAAAATAAATAGCGAGAGAGAAAATATTATTTTTGTTTCAATTTGTTTGCATTAAAAAATCTCTGAAACTACTGGACTGATTGCGATGATATCGACACAACTCAGACTAGCCTTTCTTGTGTAGCATATAATATGTCATATATGTCCTTGCATAATTTGTTATTTTTTACTGTCGAATATCCTTTGCGCGTCACAAAAAACACCTTGCCTACATTATTTTAATATTCCATATTACATTTTAATTATTTCAGTATTCACATTTCGGACGTTCGTTGAAAACCTGCGTCAATGTCAATTACAATAATGAAATCATTTTCACTCATGCACGACCAACTTTTATATTGACACGAAAATGAAAATCGGCAATTAAGAATACCATAAAGATCTTTTAGATTTCTGAACGTGTAGTTTTTTAATGTTTTTAAATTAATGTTATTTAATTTGATATGATAACAAAATTACTATTTCACTAGTTCTACGCATCAACCAAAAAGCGCTTGCCACGTTTAGCACTTAGCGTAGCTGCTACAAATCGCTGCGCAGGAGAGATATCGAAATTCAAATCGTAGGGAAATTGTCAGTAGCTCCGCTGGTAAGACATTCTTACCAGGGCCATAATTCTCAGGCCTCGAACTTATTCCCGTCCATGCAAATGAGATTTAGCGCGCGTGCGAGCGTTTCACCAGGTGTATAGACGACCTGAGGAAGTCTGTGGAGTAGGCCGCGAGACCGATCGCACAGGAAAACTTTCGGGGAAGCCTCCCCGTTAGTTTTCCAGTGCGATCGGTCGGTTATGTCCAGCACTGGACCATGGCCTACCGTGGCCTACCCGAAACTTGTATCTTCACAGTGGACGTCCTAGCTGAAACGACGATTACAATTCCAGGGGGAACCCTTTTACGATACCCACAGGAAATGTTAGGTTAGGTTGATGAGAAGGTGCTATACTCCGGCATCCTACGAACAGCTAAATCCTACTAACAGGAAAATAAGCTTTTATCACCAGTGCTTATAACCTTAAAAGGTACTTAAACGCAAAAGGTAGACAATAGTAACCGTCATTAATTTTTACTGCACAGTTTAAATAGTCGGAGATTCTACTGAAAGTAATACCTACCTCATTACAAACATCCTTCAGTTTTATTACGGTCTCAATAAACAAAATCAATATTGTAGTGTTGACGTTTACCTCTAAAAAAGATGGGGTCTTTTAGTTTTACCTTTTCTTATTTTTTGTTGCAAGAATATGTAACGAAAAGCAAAATAAAAATTGACAAGAAAGGAGAGTTAGTTGTTAGTTTTTGCAAATTTTGGTTTAAAAAAAATTTAAACGAGTTTCAGTACGATTTTAACACGCTCCGGCGCGGCGTCGGCGCAATACTCCTTTCTCGCCGTACTAAATTTGTACGTAATAAATTTGTTCAAGGTCAATGGCGGTATACAAACCCTTAAGAGGAAACACCACGGTGGAGAGAAATACAAAATAGGTATTTATAAAATCTATTGCTATCTCGCAGTGCCTTAGCTAGCCAGCACCAGCGATAGAGACAACTGCAACTTGGACTGAAATTACCTATTAAAAGTACCAGAAATCGACGTTTAGGGGATTCCTGTTTCCTCCTCCAAAACTTAACCGATTTACATATTTTTTTCTTTATTAGCTGAAAAAAGAATTCAGCTAGGTTCCTTTTTTTTGCTTTTGTTGTTTATTGTAGTCAAATCTGTTTCCTAGATATTTAAGCAAAGCGGAGAGTCTGGCCATTTTTTTAGGTTTTTAAACGTCCATATCTCTTTAAATAATTAATTTATTAAAAAAATGAAAAAATAGGGACGTACAAACAATATCCATAAATATTCAGGAAAAAAGTTGTTACTATAGAGGTGTTATCCAGGGAGGAAATAGAAATCCCCTAGACCCCTATTTTTGTATGGAAAAAATTTCGTGGTGTTTCCTCTTAAGGCGAGGAATACCCGCAACTAGCGCCACTCTTTTTAAAATGACACAAAGATCTTATTAAAAAAAGTAATGGGTTCAAACTTTAAGTAAATAGTTAAACTAATTTATTGGCATTTAATTACAGCTCTAAATCCTATACTGTATTTACTCTCGTAAGTAATAACTAAAACGTACGTTACGAGATATTATATGTAATATTAGTTACTAATTTATTATAGTATTAAATAATTATAGTTAATTTAATACTATAACAAATTAGTTTAACTATTTACTTAAAGTGTGAACCGATTACTTTTCTTAATAAGATATTTGTGTCATTGTAAAATTTATTTTAAAAAGAGTGGCGCTAGTTGCGGTTAATCCTCGCCTTAAGCGATAGCTGGAAGTGCTTTGTAAAGCGGATTACTAGTTGCAGGCTGGGCCTCTTTTATAACTAAGTTGCCATTGTATTGTATGGTATTGACATAACGTTCGCTAAGCGACATAACGAGCTATAATATATCAATAGTTACTACCCTCTTGAAAAACTCCCAGTCACAAGACATAAATGGATTTGTTTAAATTTACATTGTAAAAAATATATAGTTTTAAAAAATATCAATTTTCCATCTTTTTGCTAAAAGATGGCCCCGTGCGAGTTCTTACGCTGGTTCTTCTCGGTGGGTTAAGGTTGAACCGGTGGTAGCTTATTTTTCTTGAGTTTCCGAAAATAGCATATTAAGTTTCATTTGGAAATAAAACGTTTATATGACTTATTTCTTATTATTTACAGTACCAGTGCACCACGACGAGTTAAGGCTTTGTATAACGCCAATGACCTTGAACGATTATTTAGTGACGAGGAAGCGTGTTGAAATTGTTTAGAAAAAAATAGTCCCCTAAGGCTTGCCTCACTTAAAATATTGAAATAACTTTCACACCCGCGTCACTAGCAGATAAAGAGAAAAAAATGTTAAAAATGGTAAACTTTGCATATTATTAAAACAAAAATAACAATGTATTAGACGATAATCCTCATGGTTAATATAATGAAGATTATAATATTTTTTGGGGATTTTTCCGTAAGACCAGTATTGAGAAAAATGATTTCAAAGTACTCCAATTGTCAGCTTATCACGCACACGCAGCCTGAATTATATTAAGGGGCTATTTCTCGGTTTCAATATAACCCAGACTGGCGCACGTGGGCCTTAATCAGCCTACTTACAGCGGATCGCCGTTGCACTGTTTGATGTTGTTAAAGATAGATAAAATTTAGAAACGATCCGTAGTTAATATAAAATTATTTTAACCTGACGCTACATACATAGAGCACACTTGAGAATCTTGTGTGACTTTGTGGAATACTTGTAAAGAAAGTTAAAGTCGTTCTAAAACAAAAATAACTTAAATCAGTTACGGAAGATCCGAAGTTTCCCGCCTGGAACTTATATGGCTATGGCACGTTTTATTCTTGTCTTGTATTCATTTGAAAATTGTTTAGGTACTTTTTATATGTTCTTAGATTCTTAGATTTTTATTATATTATATGTTCTTAGATTTTTATTGTATTAATATACAAATTTAATACACATCCATCATCCATGACATGAACATTTAAAGCTTTTTTGTTCCCTCAGCGGAATTCGAATTCGCGACCTCCGGGTGAAGAGCCAAGCTCTGAACCACTAGACACCGGAGGCGTCAAAATGAAGTATAACTTTTTACATGCGTACATAAATACACACATTCTTTTTGTAAGGTGTCACGGCCTTACTGCTCTGAAATAAAAGACGTTTATCTCACAATTACGGAACAGCCATGGCGACCATATTTGATGTCCCCCATAAAAAGTAATTCATCCCATGTTGATACTCCCATAAACGTTTGCAAAGGTTTGACACTCGATTTTTATGAATATTGGAAAAACGTCGCCGCTAAATTTGATTAATAAAGAGCCTAGCACCCCAGAAAATGGTAATGTTATTGATGTACTCATGTCACCTCACGATCACAATTTTAATAGGTTAACTTTTATCAAGTGACTCGCAGAAATAACTCAAGTGCTAAGCCTGCGGTGTTCGGAACTGTCAAAGTAAGCGATGGAGAAAAGGCCTTGACTTTTCAAGGGTTTTTCTTTTCCGTCAAAGTACGTGCTGGTCGAAGATACAATTAGGTATTGTTTTAAACAAAACAATCGAATTTTTGTATATAATTTAATTATGCGTACACTCACTCATCTGCTTGCAGGTTGTGGTTATAATTGTTTCGCGGGATATTGCTAGATATAATATATTTAAATTGTAATCGAATTTTTGCTCGTGAGTTACAGTACATTTTAATAAATAGTATGAATAGAAACTAAATCCCATAAAAGTCATAACTTATAAAAAGTGCCAAGTCGATACTTAGTTCTTCTACCGTAAATAGTTCTGAGATAAGTACATGTAATGCCAAGTATAAGAGGATAGTCGGTCGGTCTGACAACATCTTCTAGTGATCATAATCAATATTATTAATAATCTTTCATGTTTAAAATAAATAAGCAGATTGACTTGGCAATTGCCTGATTAGTATGTAAAAATGTAGAAATATACTTTTTTGGTCAACAAAGTTATTTATAACCCCTTAGGGTCGAAAATGGCCTGAATTATTTCGAGAAAAGGATGGCACGGCCGTGCTCCACTTGGCGAGGGCACTACCGTGCCCTCAGATTATATTATAGCGTATGTTACCCTATTATAACTATATTCACATTTCTCTCATTCAAATTGGATCAGTGTTTGATACAGTGGTATAAACACTGCCTGTCAAAATCATTACCCTTTCTTTTGGCTTTACTGTATTCGGGTAAAAAAGTATACCCTTTTTTTTGTCTAAACTTGTCTCTAACAGTGTCTTCCTTTAAACGCTCTGAACGCTCAGATCATTCATAACGCACACTGTCGTTTCTTAAGCACAATAATGTAAATTTTGAAATTTTCGATCTGATCGCTTTACTGCTAGTGGAACGACTGACAGATGTTAAATTTTGACACTTCTCGTTTATCTAATAAATTCTTGTTATATTTAAAATTATCAATTTCAAAAATAATACAAAAGAATCCTTAATAAATTTCCTCCACGATAACCTAAAAATAACATCGAGATCAGTGAAATCTGTGAAATCCAAGTAAACGTCAAAAAATGTACATTTTGCCTCAAATATGTAGTCCATTGAAAAGTTACATTTTGGGTTGCGTTTTTTAGAGGACGCAATTTTATTTTTTTGATGTGTAGGGGGGGTCAGTGTAAAGCTAAAACCAAGTTTGTGGGGTCGCCACCCTTGTCCCACGGCCGCCATCTTGAAAATAGGGGTTGAAATGGTATTTACGATATATCTCTTAAACTATTTATTTTATAAAAAAATTGTTAACATTTTTTGTTGCAAATTAAATTCTCTACAACTTTGCTCCAGCAACTTTTTGTCGTAGAACTATAAATAAAAAAGTTATAAGCGAAAATCATCAGTTGCTTCGATCATAAATCCATTCCATCCGCTGATATTTACAGTGCATGACCATTTACCATACAGCCACATCAAATCACAAGGTGTAGGAACAATTTGTTTGGTCGATTGTGTTCAATTACTGAAACATTTATTTTACTGAGACCAACGGTTTTGCCTTTTGAGTAGGATGAAAGAGGAATTAATCCAAGTGTAGATTTTATTGAAGCAGGTATTTTTTTGGATACTCGTGGTAAACTGGTATCACTTTCGATACTGTTATAAGGTGTAACGCATTGAATACCACCCATCGCATGGAAAGTATTTTTACCATCAATTGTATTGCTATTAAAATCAGCATTGTCAAAAACAAACTGTAAAAAAGCATGAGGTATTTGAGGTATTACAAAAAAAAAACAAACAATAACTGATGACTTATCATAGGTACACACGTATAATATAGGTATAGTTAAGAGTACTGAAAAATAGTACTCACTTCGGAGCGCTGTAAAACCTTAGCTATTGACTTAATGAAAAAATGATGCGAATAAAAGTTGTTCCTCAAAAAACGATGTACAAAAATGGTCGAATATCATTTTTTTCGTAAAATGATCCAAAAAAAAGTTACATCGAAAAATATAATTTTTTTTCTCAAATTTCCGAAGATTTTCGCTTATAACTTTTTTATTTATAGTTCTACGACAAAAAGTTACTGGAGCAAAGTTGTAGAGAATTTAATTTGCAACAAAAAATGTTCACAATTTTTTTTTATAAAATAAATAGTTTAAGAGATATATCGTAAATGCCATTTCAACCCCTATTTTCAAGATGGCGGCCG
Source organism: Celastrina argiolus (assembly GCA_905187575.2). Lineage (NCBI taxonomy): Eukaryota > Metazoa > Arthropoda > Insecta > Lepidoptera > Lycaenidae > Celastrina > Celastrina argiolus. The sequence continues at coordinate 12,719,958 of LR994599.1, read as the reverse complement.
TAGGACAAGGGAGGCGACCCCACAAACTTGGTTTTAGCTTTACACTGACCCCCCCTACACATCAAAAAAATAAAATTGCGTCCTCTAAAAAACGCAAGGTAAGGCCTAAAAAATGTAACATTTCAATGGACGAGCTGGGTAGAAATAAGCAAAATGGCGTGATCATTCTGAGCGTTTTGAACAGTTTTGACAGCTGACAGTGCGTGTGGAACACTAGTGAAAACAGTTCAAAACGATCCTAAACAGTGCTAAAGAAACGCGAATCTGAACGAAAAAAACGTTCAAATCGTTTATACTTAGCAAGTGGAACGAGGGGTAAGATGCTGCAATGAAGTATAGCGCTCGAGCGGTCGTTCATACGAACTTTAAGTATTTTCTATTTTCAAAATAAGTGAGGCAGGTAGTGTTGTAGTCGAGGGGCCAAGGAGAAGCGCGTCCGGTTCCGGCCGGCGATTCAATTTGGCCCGCGACGAAACTACATTGATTGTTTCTATATTCCGGTCACAAATACGAGTGAATTTTACGATTCTCCTACGGTCGTAACTTGAAGGTTTGCGCGGTAAGTTGATAAAGGGATGAACTGTATGTATATTTTATTATTTATATACATATTTTATATTATCATAATTGGAAAAGGGCATGTATTTTATCTTCACATACAGAGTGTAAAAAAGCAGTCAATATAACTTTGAGATATGATACCTTTTCTCATTTCAGAATTTTTTTTCTCATATATTTTTTTAATTTATATTTTTTTTACTCCCAATAATAACAAAAAAAAAAACATTTCTAGTTTGAAAAAGGTAGTATAAACATAATATCCCAAAGTTATAGTTACCGCCTGTTTAACACTATACAAAGTCCTACTTATGAACTCAGACTGCACCGATCGTTATGCTATCTTCACCGCTAGATGGCGTGATTTTTGAGTGTTATTATTGGATACGGTAGGTGGCATTGCTGTCGGTGCGTCAAGCTAGTTATACTATATAATTAATATATTATTATGATTTAGGAATAATATTAAGTTTCGTTATTCAATTTATAATTGTTATTGTAAGAAACCTACCTACTTTATATAATACTACCTCTGCATCACCTTATAGGTAGAGACCTCATTTAAAATATATTTACTAAGCCCGCCTTTATAAACTGTTTAAAAAAAATGTGACTCATGGTTAGCAAAAACGATAAAAAAAACAAGACTACTTTATAATCACTCAAATAGGCCACCCAAATAAAATTTTATTCGCCTCCCAAAATGAGAATCAAATAAAAGAGTACTAAAAAGATTGTATCATGTTTTTGCCGCTAAAGATAACATCAGAACGTAGTATTCGCAGATATTATAATATCTAGTTTGTTTTGTTTCCGGATGGGCCACGTTGTCCCCTCACATATGCTTTCCGCCGGCGCCGGTGAGGCACAAAAGAGCCTCTGTGATTTAGTTTTATTGTCGTGCACCCCTACTCCCTTATTCCCTACTCCCATCCCCTACTCCCTGTTCACAAATAACTCATGAAGAAAACTAGCTCCGTTCTGTATTACACATTAATTAAATTATTTTTATCGGAGTTTTCTTGTATTACCGTAGGTATCAGGGGCTTTCCGCAATCACTAACATGTTTTATTTCGTGTAGACATTTAGCCTCGAGGACCATATTAAAGAGCTATACAGGATGATTCATGGGTCACATAGCAAGCCGAATGTGCTATGAAGAGAATGGCGTTTAGAGCATATTATATATCTTTTTTGTTAGTTTTTTTTTTCACAAATTAAAAAATTCATAGGTCTAAAATGACCATAAGGAGTGAATCTTGCTATGATGGGGCTCGAAAGCTAGTCTATACCCACGAACGCACTGGTCCGTTGACCTAAGACCTTACCAGGATTGAAACTAATATGTTTTGAGACTTTTATGGAAATCTTTAATAGCGATTTGTCGCCCATACCATATGGTAAGTAATTTATATGAGGTGCCATGACAAAAAAATGTTCTTCTATTCACACTATATTCGGCTTCATATGTGCACCGTGAATCAATCACACTGTATTATGATTTTCAGCCATAGGTTCCAGTATAGCATCAGTTGAAATGACTGCGCTGCGGTGGATATATTTTGTGATTAAAATCCAATAAAAATTGTTGGCTTTAGTCTATTTATATTCTTTCTGATATTCTAAAAAAACTGTAGGAAATTTGGCCTAAAAAAACATGCGGTGTTGAAATGCAAAGGTATTTATTTGGTCTGTCATTTTCACTCGTTGTTCCACGTAACTACACTGGTACGAAACGAAACGAAAATTGAATAATCTGTGGTGATTTTAATGAAACTATGTTGTTTACAAATAATACCATCGACAATATGTAGTACGAAGGTGAAAATATATAATGTTATAAACGCGAATGTTTGTGTGTAAAATGTGTGTGAAACGGATGTACGTTTGATTTTCTTTCACGCAAAAGTATTTTATTTTATTTTATTTTTATTTCGTAGGAAAACATACAGTGTACATATAAACTGCTTAAAGACTAAGTAAACTCTTAACACTATTCACACGTTTCCATATATAGATAGTATAACACAGATTTTGATGTAACTTAGTATGTTAGTAACTTAGGCTCCGAAGACACATAAGCTACTTTTTATAGCAGCAGGATTACTTTCGACACAATCGAGAATCGAATCGATCTCAACGGCTTTTGGTGTTTTATTTGGTGGATAACTTTGAAACTACCGAGGATAAAGACAATCGTTAGATCGTAACTTTTTGTACTCCTGACCATATCGATCGACTGATAATCAAAATAAACAAATCCCAATTTATTCGGGAGTACGCGGCACGATCGAATCTGAATCAAAATCGTATCAGATTGGAGAGTAAGGACCCGATCTTTTTTGCGCGTACGAACTCGCGAGAAACATCTATAAATATCGATAAATTAATATCTTTTTTTAATATCTATAGACGCTTCACACCACATCAATCTGGCAGTGCTAACTATCCAAAGAACTTGTATTACAGATATCAGACAACGGAAATATATATTTCATACTTTTATACTACCTATACATTTATTTAAGATTTTTATTATATTAATACACATCCATGACCCAGGAACATTGAAAACTTTTTGTACCCTCGGCGGGATTTGCACCCGCAACCTCTCGGTCTAGCATCACGCAGATCTCTCTAGCCTTTGACAAATTTTCCTAGAAATGTACGATTAATGTATAGATCTCTCTAGCCTTTGACAAATTTTCCTAGAAATGTACGATTATCCCGGGATATTAAAATATTGTGGAAGTAACGTATGGAATATAGAAGTAAATATGGAACACGTACGGTGCACGAGGTAAGTTTTCTGAGACAAGCACACGTGTTGTATTTTTATTTTCAATTTCCAATTTTTTTCGGTCATTGTTTGGCAGTTTCGGTCCCGGGACCAGTCGTAGATTCTTAGGCCCGTATTAATAAAGAAGCCTCAAGCCGAACCTCACTTGAGAACCTATTTGACAGATAAAACAACGTTTTTCACTTTTAAAGGTGGAGGAGAAAAGAGTTGTAATGTGATGTCGTAACAAACATATTTTTCTGCGCTTACATTGCAAACGCTGGCTAAACCTGACGAGATAGATCAAATATTACTATGGAAATGTATATCTAAAAGAGATGAATAAAAAAGTCCGCGACAGAATATGTTAATCTCCTAATGATAACCCACAGTAACCATTTTTATCTTTTACATATTATAAAAAAATATGGCTTATTTACCAAGCTATTTTAAACGATACAGTATCATTCCTTACCCACTTAAATACAAGTTGTGCATTTCATGTAGATTAAAATTGCCCTGTGCAGCGTGTGATTTAAATGAATATTTTCGAAGATATTACAGACTTAAAAATTGCGGGACGTAGCGTTTGCAGCGGTACCGGCCGGCCAATGGCCAGGAGCGAGCCTATAAATAGCGTGTCGGAGGTAGAAATGTAAAAAGTAAATAAGTAAAAATGTTGTGTACAAAAATTCCAAAGATATCAGGAAATCTTCATGGAATGGGGAAATGGGAATTGTTTTACTCCAAATTTAACGCGTGCGGGCCACGGGCAGTAATGAATAAATCAAAACTACTGGATCGATTTTAATGATTTTTTCAGTGAGTGACATCGGGCCGCTGTGTTTTTATATACAACGTTCATAGTTTTTCTGTAGTGTATTTAGTATCCAGAATTGTACCCGTGCGAAGCCGGGGCGGGTCGCTAGTATAGTATAAAAGAATTAAATATATTTCCTTTGTCTGGTATCTGTAACACAAGTTCTTTGGATACTTAGCACGAGGCCAGATTGACGTAGTGTGAATAGATATAAAAAATATATAAAATTGGTTTGCTCTAACCTCAACCTGACCTTTAATTTTAATTTCAAGTACTCATGCGGAGGCTTAAAATTGAATTAATTTGAAAAATATTGGAGTCGATTTTGCCAGATCCGATAATAGCACCTAAGTTCGATTGGATTTTAAAAATATTACCGTTATAAATCCTTCCTGGACAAAAGCTGTAGTGCAATGTATCCTCTATAAGAATGGTTCCGTTGAAATCATAAAACGATCTGCCCAGCCGTATCGCGTGAAATGCCTCTCCGAGTCGATCTTCGGTAGAAACGTGACCGAACGACCCAATAAAATTTACCAAATTTTTCATTGCCCCCTATAAAATTTCAACCCTCACAAAATACAATCCGTTTGACACTTTATTGATTCTTATAGCGGAGTTAGTGATGTAGCGAATTGCCATTTTGCAGTGTTATAGCTATTGAGGATCTCTGCAGCTCAGTTCGAATCCCCGCCAAGGGAACGAAAAAGTTTCCTTTGTTCCTGGGTCACGTCTCACGGATGTGTATTAAATATATGTATAAATAATATTAAAAAAATCTTAAGTCTGCAACGAGTAACAAATAATGAGTAATAAAAATTTACTGGTGTAATTCAGGTGTTATACCTAAAGCAGTTGCGAAATTTTATAAACAACACGATTTTGGAGAAAACCGAATCTGAAATGTAGCCCAAAATATTTTAAGAACCGCCCTATATAATTACACGTTGTTTAAGTAATATTCTAATTTCTGACTAATTTATTGTGCTCTCGTAATATAAATTTTTTGAGTACTTAATACCATAACTTGATGGTGTGATGTGTTATGTCTATAGGTTTTATTAATCATTTCGCTGCATTCACTACAATTACCAAAACATACCCTTCCTGCCAAATAGATGTACATATCAGTAAAACAAAGTAATTTGCTCAATGTAAATGGGATGAAATTGAAAAATTCGCCAAATTGTTATGAGTTCACATGGGACCATCCATTAATTACGTCACACGTTAAGGGGTCGACGAAGTGTGACGAGGGAAAAGATCGTTACATCATATTTAAAAAATTATTTAAATTTTCTTCTTATTAAGGGAAACACAAAAGTACATAATTTCTAGATGTAAAATTGCAGAATATGTGAAGTCACACAAATTTAACCAGGATGGCAGGGGTAAAAAATCTTGAAATTAGTGTGACGTAATTTATGGATGATCCCCGTGCAAGACGCATTCGGCTGAGCGTCGTAATCGTAAAAGCAAATCTTCGGAAAGTTATTTATCTACGAGGAACGACGAAAACAAGGTAAATACTAAATATGTTAAATCGTGCAGTCATAACGACCTCGGGTTACCGTCTCGTGTTTTTACATTGCAGGTTGTTTTTATCCGACCGCGCCAGAAAAAAGGTTATATTTTTCGAGAGGACATTAATAAGTGATAATACTTTAGGTTGTGTATGGATCCCGTATATAGAGTTTACTGTGAAAGTACAAGGGCTGAAAGAGTTCCTTTTTTTAATTATTGTATGGGCAGTGATGTAGGGGATGGTAGGATGTTTTTTTTCGGGGGTAGGCGTGCAAAAAGTTAAGTTGAACTTTTAACTGCTCCTTAACCAAAATTATAAATTAATTATTTTAAATCAATATTATGTAAAAATTTATACCTGCATCTACTAGTGTCACAATCTCCTATAATTGCAATAATAAGATACAGTATATAAACACTGTTTTCTTAAACAAATTATATCACTTGCACTTTTGTCAAAATTTGCTGTTATTTTTCTCTTCCACTTGTTTACAATGGAGTCCTTGCAAGAATCAATAACACAAATGAATAAGATGTTTAACTCGAAGATGATGGAGTTCCAGCAGGAATTGTGTGCGGTCCAGACTACAAACACCTCTACAACACTGGCATCTGATTTTTGTGAGTTCAAAAATTTTATATTGAATGCACTTAAGATGATGCAGGCTCAGTTGGAAATATTGATGGATGCCTATGATCAAACTGAGATGAGGCACAGAAGAAAGATTTTGCTTGTGCATGGAGTTCCCGAAGCCAAAAAGGATGCACAAGAAGCTATTGCATCTTTGTTGTCTTCCCAGTTAAAAGTCCAAGACATAAACATTTCTTCAGTAAAATATTGTCACCGCTTGGGACGCTTAAAGGAATCAAAACCCAGACCGATCTTGGTTAAGTTTCAGAATTTTACTGATCGGAATGAGGTTTGGAGGGCTAAGACCAGCCTGAAAAAGTCCGGCATCACTCTATCAGAGTTTTTAATTAAAAAGAGACATGAAGTGTTCCTGGCGGCCAGGCAGCGTTTCGGTGTTACAAAGTGTTGGACATATAATAGCTCTATTTTCGTTGCTAGATCTGATGGCTCCAAAAGCAGTGTTTGTAGCATAGCGGAGTTGGATGCCATTTCTGATCTCTGTGGTGATATGGCAGAAGTCACATCTCAAGTTCCGGCATCCAAAACCAAAAATGAAACTGGAACAAGACCAAGGCGAACCAAAAAGTAAATACTCTAAGGGTAACATACTTTAAATAATAGCATGGTAACTTTCTCAATCTTCACATATATACATATAAATCTATAATTCTGCTTTGCCAATATTCGCTTCTCATTAATCATTCACTTATAATTTTATTGTCCATACTTAGATCTCATAGTTACTTATTTCTATGCATCATCACTAATTTCTTTTGTCACAAATTGTCGGTATTTCGAAAATGAAACATATTTAATTTTGTAATCTGTACTTTTTGAAAATGTTTGATATTGTTTCATTTTCTATAACACGAAGCTTTTGACAGATGTGTTTCGGTGACGTCTGACAGGAGTGAGTGATAGTTATTCTTCTTCGTCTTCTTAATGTCACTTTAATTATATTTTATTTTTTTTTGTTTTTTGTGCGTGGACATGAAATTTAGCATGAGCCATTATGTACTTAACTGATTTCTCTTAATCTAGTATTATGTATATAAATTGCATCTTTGTTATGTAATTTTTGTAACTAATAAGCTGTGCTTGTACTTAGAACTTTATTATTATATCTCAGTATAACTCCATTAAAATTTTAATTGCCAATTTGTGTTGGGCTAGCATCTCATCTTAAATCTAATTATATTTTGTTAGAATAACTGCTCATATTTAGCTAGGTGTTTAAAAAATAATAGGCATGTTTGGATTCTTTCCATTTATCTACCTACTCTTTTTCTATTTATTTACTAATTTTATTATAGCAAATTTATTTATATACTTATGTTTTTTTTTTATGACACAGTGGGCTGCAGGCCAATTATATTTCAATTGTTGTAGGATAATATATTTATAGTGTTTTATATATTTTATTTATATTTAGTTTGTATTATTATCATGAATGTAAGTGTTGACTCATTTGCTTCAGATGATTTTTTATCCATTTCTTCTAACAACAGCGATGATAGTTTTCAAAGTGCCACATTTATGTCTCTTAGGGATACCATAACTTCAAATTTTAACACAGTTAACAAATGTTTTAAGGCCGTTCATATTAATGCACAGAGCATTCCGGCTCATTACCCCGACTTGCTTGCGTCTTTTGATCGGGCTAATGTTGATGCTGTCTTTATATCGGAAACGTGGCTTAAGCCTTGCTTACCATCAACATGCTACAGTTTACCCGGTTTTAAGTTAATTCGCAACGACCGCATTGGGAGGGGTGGAGGTGGCGTTGCGATTTATCTACGTTCAGACTTGTCCTACACTATTATTAGCTCGTCAGCGCAACCCCCTCCATCTGATGCTCTCGAGTTTTTGCTGGTAGAAGTCCAGGTATCGCACTATAATAAATTATTACTCGGGGTCTACTATTGCCCATCAATGCACAATGATTACTTCTCATCCTTTGAAAATACGCTTGATGCTTTTACACCGTACTACGATCATTGTGTTATAATGGGCGATTTCAATACTTGTCTACTTAAGGGTGATAGTCGATCGACTAAACTTAGTTCAATTTTAGATTCATATAATATGAAATTACTACCTCTGAATCCTACCCACTGCTTTCCAGGTTCCCGTCCTTCCCTGCTCGACCTAATCATAGTCTCCTCTCCTAATCGTGTTACTACGCATGGACAAGTCTCAGCTGATATGTTTTCATACCATGATCTTATCTATGTCGCCTATAATGTTCGCCCTCCCAAAGCTAAAAACTCTTCTTCAAAGAAATTTCTCTTCGATGAATATTGAAAGCCTAGAGGAGGACGCACATAACATAGACTGGTCAAACTTACTCTCAGCTGATTCCATTAATGACAAAATTGATATATTTAACGCTAAACTTAAATCTCTTTATGATATTCATGCACCTGTTAGGCCCGTTAAAATCAAACATCTTCCCGCTCCCTGGTTATCAGACGAAATCAAATCTCTGATAAATGCTAAGCATGCAGCCAAAGCCAAATTTAAAATAAAAAAGACAGAAGACTATCGTAACAAATATATTAAAATCCGGAACCGCTGTAATATGATGTGTCGTGACGCACAAAGACGTCATATTCACGCCTCCGTTGAGAACGGGGATCCGGCTAAAACATGGAAATTTCTCAAATCCCTCGGCGTGGGCAAATGCTCTGAACCGCAAGACTCTCATAATATAGATATAGATTCACTTAATAACCATTTTACTTCCTCTTTTAATCTCGACCCCAAAATTAAATCACAAACGTTAAATTATATTTCTTCGCTACCTATATTGAATTCTGATCCGTTCCTTACTGTTCCAGTTTCCGAGTATGAGATTAAAAAGCACATCCTTTCCATATCGTCAAACGCAGTAGGAGATGACGGTATCAGTCGTAGAATGATCACACCAATATTAGATATAATTGTTCCTGTTCTTGCACACATTTTTAATTCATGTTTAGAGTCTTGTACCTTTCCTGATGCCTGGAAGGCAGCTTACATAATTCCTTTACCTAAATCCTCCTGTCCTAAGACTGTGTCTGACTTCCGTCCTATTTCCATCCTACCCTTTTTATCAAAAGTTTTAGAGCGAATCATTCATCACCAGCTTACGCAATTTGTTACCCACAACAGCTTACTCAGTCCGTTCCAGTCCGGTTTTCGCACTGGTCACAGTACGACTACCGCATTGGTAAAGGTAGCTGATGATATACGGTCAGGTATGGATGATAAAATGCTTACTATTCTCACACTTCTGGATTTTAGTAATGCCTTCAATTCCATAGACCACGATATTCTGCTAGCCCGGCTTGCATCTTTAAATCTTTCACCATCAATAATTAATTTAATTCGTAGCTACCTTGTAGGACGACGGCAGAGAGTTAAATCATCCGATTATTTCTCCGATTGGAGTTATATCTATGCCGGCGTGCCTCAGGGTGGTGTGCTATCTCCTCTTCTGTTTGCAATTTTTATAAACCCTATAACAATATCGATTTCATCATCCTACCACTTGTATGCGGACGATCTTCAAATATACACACAGTCTCCTTTGGACAATCTGAATTCCGCTTTTGATCTAGTGAATCACGATTTGTCGAATATTTGTGAATGGAGCAAGAATCATGGACTTCTTATTAATCCTATTAAAACTCAATTAATTGTAATTGGTAGCCCCGGGCTAATTTCTAGAGTTGACCATGATTCTTTACCTCCTGTCCTTATAAATGGTGTAACAATACCTTTCAGTAAAGTGGTTAAAAACTTGGGAGTGTACTTTGATGAACATTTATCGTGGACGCATCAATTGCAAGAGATTAGTAGAAAGGTTTTTTCTACCTGGCGTTCCCTAAAACGTCTACGATATGTTCTTCCGATACCCACTAAGGTAGTTTTGGCTGAATCCCTACTCCTTTCCCATTTAGATTATGCGGACGCTTCTTTCACTAACTTGACGGAGGAACAACTGAACAAATTGGAGCGCCTTCAAAACCTGGCTTTGAGGTTTGTTTTCGGTTTACGTAAATTTGACCATATCTCCGAGTATCGCCTCAAGTTAAAGTGGTTGCCAATCCGCTACCGCCGTGACTCTCGTGTTCTCTCCTTCCTTTATAACATCCTATTTGACTCCCATTGTCCCACTTATTTAAAAAGTAATTTTATCTTCCGTACCTCTGACAGACTGGAACTACGATCTATATCTAATCTTCTTCTAGACATTTCTATCCACCGCACTAAATACTTTAATTGCTCTTTCATTGTAAAATCCATTTCCCTTTGGAATTCTTTACCTATCCATATAAGGCAGGCTGAAACTATACATCGCTTTAAAACTCTTATAAAAAATCATTATCTGGAATCATATTGTGTCAACCCTTGACTTATGTAACTAACACTTATTATTATAAATTAAAATATCATGTAGGTTTATCTATTGTATATATATATATATATAGATATATATATTATATTGTATACATATATTATATATGTCGGCGGGATGGCGCTTCAGTCGTGCAACATGTCACCTGTAGCTGTCATCTGTCTTCGAAACGTCAAGCTATGATTTGGACAGCTGTCATGGCTTGGGAGTGGTCTATGCTCGTTTGAAATGACACATAACGGTGGAGTGTCAGACGGAACGGACGTGAGCGCAGAACTCTCCGCGTTTCTGATCGTTATCCATTTGCATCCACGACCTGAGTTAATGTTTTAGAGTGAAACTATGTTATTTAAAAATGAATATACCAGTACTGTTTGTGCGGCCTATTATTTCCTGACGAACAAAACAATCAACACGCCCACAAAATACCGCACCTCCGTTATCAGAAGCGAGATGTAACCCTGAAAATCAAGATAGATTATAAAATTGATGGATTGGATATGGCCTTGCTGACATTCAGATCACGTTGAGACGGAACAGAGTATATTACGGAGCCTCCACTACCAAAGGCAGCATGCTATATGCATAGCAGAAAGACGAATGATGGGATTACAACGCTGCTGACGATGGTAACGTGCTGACAATGGGAACGTGACGATTTACAATAGAACCACGATATTATGACAAGATTGACGTGGCTAGTCAACGACAGGTCTTGGTTATAAGCGTGGTGGCTTTGGTAACAGGTGGTAGCAATCTTTTTATTCCTCGTAATAATTTGGAAGCCTTCAAATGTTCGTTTGTATTGCTGTTTTGTTTTATTTGTAGATGGACAATACACTGGGATAGTGCTTGACTGGACGATGCATAGCCTTGCATAGCTTGCATACTTGCCCGATGCATAGCGTTCTATGCTTTTGCTGGGTAACCAACCAACGCAGATGAGCATTGTGTATCTTATGGACTTCTCTACTTGCTTCGCAAAGATGTGAACTGGTTGTATGAGTATCATTACTTATTTTATTGTAAAGTTCAGAATTGGTCTGGTTTTATAATCACAGTATTATTAACAGAAAAGAGATTCAAAGTAAAAGATCTTACATTATTTTGATAATTAAATTATGTGAGTTTTAAAACTTGTTATTATACTAGCTATATTCTTATTAATAGAGTGAAATCAACACAGTGAATAAAGAAGAAATCAAAGTTTGATTTTAATGATAATAATTATTATTACACAACAAGTAAAGGTCTTATATCTGCAGGTGAGCGCAAGTTGTAAACAAACAGGCTTATACAATAACAATTGACATGTTCTTTGTAAATATTGTTTACATGATAGTAAGTAGGTAGTTTAAAACTACACTACTACTTAAATGTAATTTTCATTGGTGAGCTTAAAACAAAAAAAAAGTAACTTTAAATAATGTCTTGTACATTGTTATTTATTCCTAAGCTGGCTATAAAAAAAATTATTAAAGTAAATTCGGAATACATATTACCTACAGATTTATCAGAGTATTACTTTTTAGAACAATATACGATATGGAATAGTTTAAAATTCGTCTAACATGATAATATTGTTTGTGATATGAGTTTTATGGAATTAACACATTTTAATTTCATGTTTCAGAAGTTACTGTATGTAAGCTGGTACTCATGGTGAATGATGCATCACACACTCAACGGTCCAAGAGTCACAGAGGCCGTGGGCTGTGGCTGAAGAAGAGGAGGATAAGAAAGTTCTCCAATGGACTTCAGTGAGCTTCGGCGAACTTGGTTATCATGTGAAAGGTGGTAAACGCACTTCAGAGTCTTCTGGTATTATGAACGTCTCCATGGTCTAGTGGTTTTGAGCATGACTCTCGACTTTGGAGTTGTGGGTTCGATTCCCGCGACACTACAACTAAAAATGTTGATGTCAAGTTGGGTAAGGACAATACAACCTGATCAGTTGTTATTGTGTGACTCATACTGTAATAGCTTTTCTTCATCCAATCAGTTATCTAACCATATCAACGATCTCGTTGAATGGAAATGAAATTAATTTACTGCATAGTGATTTTAGATTTTGATCTTATTGTTGTTCCCGTAATTTAAACCTCGATAGCTTTTGATGTCCTCTTCTGTACATAAGCATCCCTCATAGTGTTCCATGGGAAGTAGTTGCCTATACTCGCTACACTTGGCAGGCGGGTCCGCGGGCGCAATTTCCAATTTTGTAGTATTCTCTCTGTCGCTTTAACGGCACGGGAAAAATGGTTGCTGGATGGATGAAAGCTGCTATTCTTTCTCTGACTCCTCACCGATAAGGAAACCCAAAAAGAACTTAATTTTACATAGTCTAGACATTTTTTTGTGCTGTTTCATTTTGTGTACAGATGGAGGTTGGGTGTTCGAGCAATGCTAGCGACGACGCGACGCAACGCAACGCGACGACGCGACGGAGCGTGGCGGGCGGTGCTGTGCGGCGCGGTGGCGCGACGGCTAGGACTTTCCGCTCTGTAGTCTGTACTTCGTTGAAGTATCAGATTCGAAACAAAATTTATCTGGTGAGCGTAATTGTTTATCTCTTGACTGTAGTGTGAAAATTTGGTACAGTCTTGTTTGAAACCTATTTACGAAATATTCATTTCGATGATGAATAAACATTGAGTCGCTAGATGGGGATCGATACTTGCTAAAGGCGTTAGATTCTAAGAGGACATACAAGTTTGCTCATGATAGACTGAGAAGGATGCTCTGAAGGTCAGTTGGTTATAGAAGAGTTAGCTGATCAAAGTGATGATCTGAAGTTTCTGGCACATCGCGTGATTATGTTCGGTTACACTTGGGGGGAAAATGCTCGATGGAGGCATTGTTCTCTTATGACGTGCTCGATGGAGGCACTGATCGCATAATGCTCGAGAGAGGTGTTATGTGTGGTGTAGACTGTATGGAATCGCGACATGTGTTCATTGCGTAATGATGATTTGATTTAAAGTTTGAACTTCAGATATCCTCCGATGTTGTTGATTTACAAAAGCACTATGTAATTAGTGGACATAGTTTGAAATCATTAAACATAGTTTGTGATCAATGTGCGAAGTTAAAAGAGTTGTAATAAATTTGGTGTTAAGTGAATACGTTTTATTGGTCAGAGATGACCGAGGGACGGCAAAGGCTACTGGTTGTATGTGTCTCTTTCAGGCACACACGAGGACGTGTGATGCGGCAGGATGGCCGTGTCGGCGGGATGGCGCTTCAGTCGTGCAACATGTCACCTGTAGCTGTCATCTGTCTACGAAACGTCAAGCTATGATTTGGACAGCTGTCATGGCTTGGGAGTGGTCTATGCTCGTTTGAAATGACACATAACGGTGGAGTGTCAGACGGAACGGACGTGAGCGCAGAACTCTCCGCGTTTCTGATCGTTATCCATTTGCATCCACGACCTGAGTTAATGTTTTAGAGTGAAACTATGTTATTTAAAAATGAATATACCAGTACTGTTTGTGCGGCCTATTATTTCCTGACGAACAAAACAATCAACACGCCCACAAAATACCGCACCTCCGTTATATATTTATTGTGTTTATGTATTATTTTATTTTATTTACTTTTATTTTATTAAATATACTTTTGCGCAACTCCCATTCTCTAGCATTGTTTTCTCTAACACCATAAGGTTGTCTGGAAGAAATTGCTATCTAGTAATAAGGCCGCCTTTGTGTGCATGTCTGATTTTTGTAATGTATATTTTTTTTTTTTGTTTTTTTGTAACTTGTTGTGTGCACAATAAAGTATATTTGTATTTGTATTGTAGGGGCATTTCTCATACGAACATGGAAGTCCAAAGTAAGTCTTACATCACTGGTACTTTCACAGTAAATTCTACATTGGAGGCATATACACACCCTAAAGTATTATCACTAATTAATATTACAGCATGTATATTTGTTTGGCATGCTCTAGTGCCTGAACGGCTTAATGCATTTTATATTCGTATTTACTTTGAGAGTTTACAAATAAGCAAAACAGCAAACAAAACGGCAAAAGAAACGCAGTCGATTTTTGTAAACTTTTTTTAATTACCGTTTTTACAGTGCTATTATATGTTTTGTAGCACTCATGCGGGATAAGTAGCATCTTGGCGCACGCTATTGCGGTTGAAAACGAGCCGTTTGCCCATTTTCAACCGCAACAGCGAGCGCCAAGATACCACTTACTTACTTATCCCGCATTTGTAATACAAAATAGTATGTGCAAATCGTGCGACGTTGTCGATACCCACTCAAGCGAATGACCGCACTCGCTTCGCTCGTGCGTTCAACTTCGCTTTCGTGGGCAATCGACAACTTGTCGCACTTCTTGCACAATATACTATTACCCGACCAAGACAAAAGGAGGGGTTTGGCAGTCTGTAAGTTTCTTCCACCATAGTTCCTAAACTAGTTATCTAATTTGAATGAAAAAGGTGTCAATAGATTTGATATAAGAACGAAAGTAACATACGATAAAAATACAATTTACAAAGTCGTACCAAAGATGTAAACAAAATATTTATCAAACAATCTACAATCATAACCTTAATTATTGTATGAATATACAGGTTGTATCATGGTTCATATATCAAGCCGAATATAAGTAAAGAAAATGACGCGTAGTCTCGTAGAGCATTTTTAGTTTTGGCACCTCATATAAATTACTTACCATATAGCGAGAAATCACGATTTAAGAACATGTTTCCTATAAAACGCAATGAATATCTAATTAGCATGATTCCTTATCGGAATCAATTTAGGCTCAGGCTGATCCGATTTTAAACCTATAAAAACGGTAAATGTCGAAAGTTGATATTTCATCGACGACATTTCGCAAATTGCCGCTCACATCAATTTTCGATTAGCGATAATTGGGCGATTATATGAGATATGGTTTAACGCCTCATAAGGTAAGCTCCAGGTACAGCCTTCACGTGATTTACGTGCCTTGTTGAGAAGTAAAAGTTTAATGATTTGACCCATAATGCCAGTATTGACGACCTTTATAGCTTGATGAAGTTCGGTGCTCAAGCTCAAAAACAGTCTTCCTGGATCATGGTACTACATAGTACAATATAACTAGCTGACACGTGTCCATTGAGCATACAAACCATTTAAACATTCCCTGGACATCCACGAATATTTTAAGACTAAAAATAGCCGTATGGGTTCAGCCGTTCTAACGAGACTAACGATCAGCGATTTATTTTTATATATAAGAAGATGAAAATATTAAATATACAAAGTGATTCATGGGACAATGGACATACATTACGCCGAATATAGTATGAAGAGAATGACGTGTAGAGCATATTTTGTTTAGGCAACACATATAAATTACCTAATTTAACTAAAAAAAATCAATGGTCTAAAATGGATTGAATCTTACTATGCCATATACACACGAACGCACTGGTCGTTGACGTAAGATCTGACCAGGGTTGAAACTCATCTGTTTCGTGACTTTTTTGGCGATACCACACATAACATTAATATATTCGAATTCTCCTTCATTAATCGGCATTACGTCGTTGTTGTTCCCCCGTTCGACGTCCCGAGATCTTCCTGTTGTTCAGTAGGCCTGATTGATCCCCAATCACGTAAGGATGTACAATTGGAGACTGCGCTGCGAATTTTCCGCTACGTTTCGCTACGGGAAACGGACGTAGCCAGTGTGTACCAATTATGTTTGTGACTCAAATTTATTTGGGGGATTCGTTGTACATTATTTTTTGCACATTTTTACCCCCGACACAAACTGAGGAGTGACACACCTTACGGAAAAGTGTTATTTATCGCGGAGTAGGAGTGAACCTCCAATAGACCACAGCCGTCGGAACTCCTGTAAAGTCTGTAATCTAACTATTGATCGTGAGGTAGCTCACTGAACACTAATTCGAGATTTAGTTATTTTTTTATCTATTTTTATTATATTAAAATATTTATAGGTATTGAGCTGCTGTTGAGTACTAAATACGGGTATGGGACTTTTTTCAATACTAATAAAAAGTAGTTTTAAATTTATGGTATATTTACCTACTCTGTGTAACCACCGTAATGTCAAGTAGAAAGGAAGTTGATGATATAGCTAAAAACACTTTAATCATGTCAGCTTTTAAAGAAAAAAAACTAATTCAAAATTGGTAGCTCCTCCTAAGTAAGTAAAATCTAAGACAGTCTAGACATGGACACCCATGAAATTTCCCGGCGGCGGCGCGCCGACCCGTCATGGCCAGTGCGGCGGCGAGTGAGTTTTTCGGCGGCAGCAGCGCCGCTTGAACCATTGAGGCCCATTTCTAAGACACACACAAACAGACATATCAAACTAATTACACAGAGGGTGTTGGTTTTGTCGATGATTAAAAAAAAGTAACTAAAATATTATCCTCTTTTAATAAAATTATAACTAATATAAACACTTATCGTTCGACACGCGAGCGCAATATCTATATCGAAATGAGATTTTCCTGATTCGACTTCGCCAGTCGCTGATCCTCGACAGCCGACATCAATCCGAGCTCAACCTAATTGAAAAGATGCAGACGCAGTCGATGCGACGTGTCGATATTAACACCGCTCGAGATCCCTATCTCTTTTATTCTGTTTGAACTAGGAGTAAGTTTGTGATGTATGTTTCATGTCTTTTGTTTTGTTCATAACAAACTTTTTTTACTTACTGCAGCAGCTCGCGTGTATCCTTCCTCATTTCACCGTTTCCTAATTCCGTCGACTCCGTTTCCTAATTGCGCTGAAATTATGTAGTTATACACATAATGCGATGATGCTCAAAGGTAGCTAATAGGAACTCCGCTATAAAACACCCCATCAAATTTGGGTATTTTTGATCTCCATATTGTAGAAATCAAATAATAAAGGTTGTTGTAATAATGTTTTCTTTTAAGTTTTATTTTACAAACGTACGTAAGTTGCGGTCTTCGCGTCTAACTTACACTTGGCTTATTGCCACTGCTTATAAAGACGCCACATGCAATCAGAACTTCAAAATACGAGTTAAGTTACTATGAATGTTCAACAACCATATCGTGACATGCAAATATAAATTCAATGTACAAAAATAATTAAAAAACACCGACAAACATACAATTTGTTTATAATTATCCAGGTCAGCGATTCAGGGTATAATAAAATCCTTATCGAAATAAGTGGAAGAAATTAAAACCGGAGGCATAACTCTTGTTATTTTACTCTTGTAAACAATGAAATCGGCTGGTAATGAATAGGCTTGAGAACATAGCGCCTGATACAGGCTGTAGTCGATCGCAGGCGATGTCGCGTGACGGCGCTTGCACGCACCCTGTATTTACACCAGTTAATACCAGAAAACGCGTATTTACTGTGAAATGCTACGCACCAATGCATGCATGTTGAGGACCTTCGTAACTCATGGTAGAGCGGTGGTCGAGCGGGAGGTCGTGAGATCGAAACTCGCCACAAAAACGACGAAAGTTTGTGCCACAATTCATAATAATAATATTAAAACATTTGAAGACATTTATGAATTAAAGGTGATATGTATCAAAATTCTGATTTCGAGAAAATTGAGTTCAAGCAGTCACTTAAACATTTTAGAATACGTCGTAAAGTATTAAGTGCATTCATCTAAAGATTCGTGTCTCAAATCAATGTACTCAATACGTAACTACATATCCTAAAATGTTTTAAGTACCTAACAGTTTAAACTGAATTTTTCTGTGTATTTTTTTTGCGACAAATATCATCTTTATCCATTCATAGTAATAATAGCTCCGCTCACCGATTTCAGTGTCGGTAGCCGATTTCATTGAGACCAGCCCAGCTAAGCAGGAGTTATTTTATAGTGCCCAAGTGTGTGCATTATACACAAAGACACTCTCTCTTCCTTTTACTCTCATAATCCAGTGGGACGGTAAACCGACACGACTGGCGAGAGAAAAGGTGCAGAACCGACTTTTTACATGCCCATCCCACGCATGGATCATCTTTCTTGTCAGACAATCACGTCAGACATCGGCGTGCATTGTCCTAACCAAACTTGAAAACAACATTATTTGTTGTTCCAACGCGGGAATCGAACCCACGACCTCCGGGTCGAGAGCGAACCTCTGAACGACTAGACCACGGAGGCGATTAAATGTCTTCATTTATTCAGTAAGACGTTTGATCATTACACTTCATTAGATCAAATCATGTAAAAAAAAATGCAGATAGACGTGCATGAAAAAAACAAAGATAACAAGTCAAAATCACGGTTCGTGATATAGATAGCTCAGTAATAATAATAATCATCTTAATCAGTTCACTTGCGACTTCACAATTCGTAAGTTATCTACTTAAAAGTTATGATTTGGTGTTGGTTATTTATGTTTTAGTCGCGACGGCTTTTAATTTCTACCGCCCTTGGGAACTGATAAAAAGAAAATTAATAAATAAAATTATTTCGAAGACTCAAGGTATCAAAATTAAGATTTGCCAATTTC
This sequence comes from Celastrina argiolus, assembly GCA_905187575.2. Taxonomy (NCBI): domain Eukaryota; kingdom Metazoa; phylum Arthropoda; class Insecta; order Lepidoptera; family Lycaenidae; genus Celastrina; species Celastrina argiolus. The sequence continues at coordinate 12,700,743 of LR994599.1, read as the reverse complement.
TTTTCGCAATATTCTGTTAGCCTTAATTGTTTGTAAAAATTGTATAAGCGCTGTGCAGACATTTGATCATCTGCCAAGGTTGAGCGTGATGTACGATCATGTCGCCATTGTATTAGCGACAGGAAGTGATTGACGATATTTAATAAAACCTCCTCCCTCATAAACATTGCTGATTTTCACATTTTTTCAGCGCCATGAAACTTGGCGCATAATACAGGATGTAAAAGAAACACTCACTATAACTTTGGTATACCTACTACCTTGTCGCATTCTAGAAATATTTTTTTTTTTAACTAAAAATAAGGTTTTTACTTTTTGCAATTTATGTTTATTAAGTCGCAAATAACAAAAAAGCAGAAAAAATGTTTTCAAAACATAATTGCACAGAAAATAATGTACACCACCCCCTATACAAAAATTAAACAGATTACGCGAAAACTACAAAATAGATTATCCGTTTATATTAAATTTAGGAGTAGGAGTAGGAGCTGAACACGATAATACCAAAGATTAAAAAAAATATATTTTACATTAAATAAATAAATTAGTGTAGGTCAATATGGAAATGGATTAAAACAATTTATTAAATAAAATACCGTTTGTTTCAAACTGCATAGGCACTCATTATTATAAATACCTTACAGACCACAATACTGCGATAAAAACCATTTTATTCAGAATAGAATAGACACGATTTTATTCTGAATAAAATTTGATTTTTAATAAAACTTATGCAGTTTTTTCACGCAATCCTATTATATTGAGGTTTATTTAAAATCAGAGGAATGATTGTATTGTATTTATCTGATTTTAAACAAAACTTTATGTAAATCTTTCCGATTAAAAATATTTTTTTACATATCGTGCGTTCATCGTACGCTATAAAAATTTACTTTATGACTTTTATATTATTGAATATCACTTAAATATTGTGTTGTTATTTAACACCTCCGTGGTCCAGTAGTTTAGAGCTTGGCTCTTGATTCCAAAGTTCGATTCTCGCGTTGGTAAAAAGAAAAATGTTGTTTTAAAGTTAAGTTAGGACAATGCAGGCTGATCATCAGCTGATTGACAATATGGATGGATGGATCGATACTGCTTCTTTTTTCTGGAGATAACTGTCCCACCGGGTTAGGAGGATAAGTTAGGAGACAGTGTCCTTGTGTATTTCGCACATACTTAGGTACTTTAAAATTTATTTCTTCTAAGCTGGCCTGATTTAAATGAAACTGAAGTCGATGTGGGACCTTAATATTATTATTTACAAAAAAATATCAGTGTATTTATATGTTTGGTAGACGTTGTAAGCAGTTGGCGAACTTTAAATACACAGTGTGTCGGTACCCTTATGGAAGCGAACCGGTTACCGTAGGGACTCTAAATACTCGTAGAAACATTCCTTCGTTTATTTACTAGGGATGTGAACATTTGGGACCGATCTTTTTCACTTTTAAAATATACTATGACTAGTACCTAATAAATTTAATTTCTATGAAAATGGTAATTTATACTATTTCAATAATCTCAAGAATTCGGTAAAAAATAATCTGGGGGCACGGGAGTGCCCCCGTCAAGACGAGCCAAGCGAAGCGCAAGGGCACTTCCTACCTTTTCTCGAAAGGTTTCGTCGTTTTTTTGAACTCTCATAACTTTGCTTTGGATCATGCTACATAGTTGAAAATTTCAACTTATAATGACACCGGTAAAAACATGAAACATACAAAGTTTGAATATCGTAGCTATTATACTTTAGGTTTTATCGATGGCTAAAAACCCCGGATTTCGTCACTGACTCATTTATAGATCATCAAAATTCTTAGGTTACTTCCGAAAATCTTAGAAAGCTGAAGTTATGTATGTAAGCTGTTATTGCTACAAAACCAACAAAAAAATTATTAAAATGTAAATGCCGCCATTTTGAATCCCATATGGTGGACCACCATATTGGATTCAAATGGATGTTTATTTATTATAAGGATCCGATGATCTTTAATTCATAAAAGGAATATAATATACAAGTACATAAAAAACCTACGACCTACTTTTTGTAGGACCAATAATCGGTCAGAGTTTTGCTCCATATAATTTATGTCCGACTTTATGTATGTTGATTGCGTTGCACTACTGCAATCAGTATATTCTATTATTCATCTACAAAAGTCGGTCACCGATTATTAATCGGTGGCCGACTTTTACCGAAGATGAAAATTATATATTTATGAGAGGAACATTTGTTTTTTATTCACTTATTTAAAATTAGCGCGAATATAAATAATAGTAAAGTAAATTTGTAAATTGCTGTCGGTGTATGAAACCGGTCCGGCACAAGCTCCCTTTGTAGTTAAATAAAACAACAATCTGATGTGAGAATAAAAATTAAGCAAATGTTGATATCATATCCATATAATCTTATATAAAAATTGTTCGACACTTTAATAGCGCGATGCAGAAGTCTAACAGTGACATCTATGTTTAGAACTCTGAAACATCTAAACTCAAACATTTAACAGTCAGTAACGTTATAACTTATAATACAATGATAACTATAAACGAAAAACAAACGATACATAAAACTCCAAGAGCGTAGATTTTTAAGTCTAAAATTGTACAAACTTCGATACTTAAAGAAATTAGTGACCATAAATTAATCTACTTTTAATTGAATTGCGCATGACTAAATTTTATAAGTTTCAATATTACACGATCAATTTATTTATACAATTTTAGTTATTACGCCTCCGTGGTCTAGTGGTTTAGAGCCTGGCTCTCGACTGTGGTCGTCGTGGGTTCGATTCCCACGTTGGAAACACGTTTTAAGTTTGCTTTAGACAAGGCAGACTGATCACCTAATTGGCTGACAAGAAATATGATCCATGCGTCGGATGGGCATGTAAAAAGTCGGCCCTGCGCCTGATCTCCCGCCAGTCGTGTCGGTTATCCGTCCCACTCCCACTTTCAACGGGTTACGAGAGTGAAGAAAGAGCGCGTGCTTCTATGCATTGCGCACACACTTGGGCACTATAAAATAACTCCTGCGTAGTTGGCCTAGTTTCAATGAAACCGGCCACCGTTACCGAAATCGGTGTGGGAGGGATTACTATTATTATTATTTTAGTAAACACAAAAATGATTAAACAAGCTTATGACTAAACAACTAGCCACCCGGATAGTTATATAGCACTTTCGAAAAAAAACAAGAATATAGAGAAATCAACAGTAGTGAAGTGTTTTATTGAAGTTCAGTGTTACACAGCGACAACGGAGACTTATCGTTTTCATATCAACCCCTACAATACAATTTATACAAGATTTCATGAATGCCGCCATTTTTAATCCAAAATAGCGATTTATCGTTTTCACAGGTACTTCCACAATATGGTTATCAAATGAAAGAGAAATACAATAAATTATCTTAATTCCAGACGAAGGATAAGGCGAAAGTAATTGCCCGGGGTCAAAATAGGTTATGTTTAAACTCAAAAAAGTCTATTGAGCAACTTACAAAAATAAATGAAATCCCACCAAAAACATTTTCATGTAAAAATGTTGTCAAGACGAGTCTACATAGCTTACCCTGTGAAAAAGTTATCAGATATCGTATAAAGCCAAGCTCTAAAGACTACACGCCCTAAATCTACCTTAATCAAAATCTATCAAAAAGTATTCAGATCTCATGGAGAACCAAAGTTCTTGATCTATGCGCCCTTACTTTACTAGGCTTAGCTTCACTTACTCTACATTTCAGTTAAAACGTGATACTTGGCCGTTTTGCTACCGTTACGAAGATTTTATAGGCATTCATATATCGTGTGTGAAATAAAACGGCCAAGCATCACGTTTTAACTGAAATGTAGAGTAAGTGAAGCTAAGCCTAGTAAAGTAAGGGCGCATAGATCAAGAACTTTGGTTCTCCATGAGATCTGAATACTTTTTGATAGATTTTGATTAAGGTAGATTTAGGGCGTGTAGTCTTTAGAGCTTGGCTTTATACGATATCTGATAACTTTTTCACAGGGTAAGCTATGTAGACTCGTCTTGACAACATTTTTACATAAAAATGTTTTTGGTGGGATGTAATATTCTCAATTAAAATTATCTTTGTAATTTAATATCAACAAGAATTGTCTTAGGGCGTTCGCTGCGTTGAGCGTGTCCGGCGCGGGCACCCGCGAGGCGTGCTAGTTTCATGACATCCCATAGAGCGGCGCTGCGTTGAGCGGGTTAGCCGTCGCACGCCGCGCGTGCTGCGGGTGCCCGCGCGACGGTATATATTGTACAGTGAGCATAATAAAAGTATATAGCATAATAAGTTATGAATTTTATTGATACGGTACGTGTCATTTTAGAGGTACAATGTCGCCCCGTTTTATGGGATATGAAAAAAGTTCGTCAAATTTAGACGTTGATATTTTAAAATAAATAAAAAACAGTTTCTCATTTTCTCTCAATAACGAAAACTTGGTTATAAATTCTCTACACAACAATCTAGACGTGACAAATGGGCTGATTGGCTGTCAATAAAAATCCAGACAGTAATAATACACAAATTACTTGCACTTTCTCCACTTTATTAATTGTTAAACATAAGATTTATTGAAATACACGACCAGTTTCGACTAAGTCATCATCAGGACTTACAAGTAATTTGTGTATTATTACTATGTACAATGTATTTCCATCAAGAACCTACAGTACATTCAATAACATAAATAAAAATCCATACTGTATCGACTGTACATCCGCACGATCGAAATATACTGGCTGCCTGCGAGTGACGGGAGACCGTCGCGGCCACCCGCGGCGTGCAGGCGGGCACACGGCGCGGGCACCCGCGGCGGGTAGCCGCGCCGAGCACACGCTCAACGCAGGGAACGCCCTTAGTAATGCTACGAAGCTTTGTAGCATAACGAAGTACTGTGTAGTATACCGGAGAGATGTGTAGTACAACGCAGCATAAATACGTAGAACGTATAGCGTAGACGTTCGTAGCACGGCGTAGTAAGATGCAAAACCGCGTAGCACGTCGTAGCATATCGTAGCATCATTATTTGGTGCCGTGTTACACGCATTTGGCAAAATTAGTTAATAAATTTATACAAGGTGTAAAATAAATTTGTGATATTACTTTATGATGTGTAGGTGTCTCCTATGAGAGTATACTGTGGAAGTACCAGCGCTGAACGATGAATTTAATTATTATAGGGGAAAATTTATGATGTTGGGGCACTTCTCATTCAAACATTAAAGTCAAAAGTAAGTCTTTCAGCGCTGATACTTTCACGGTATACTCTACACTCATTAATTTAACACCTTGTATATACTATTTACTGTTGTAGAAGCACACAAAATACTATAAATCGTTTAGAATATTTAGCGCCCTTCAAATAGCATCCCGAATAAACAAATTAAAATGGCCAAAGGAAATGACGTATGGTCGCGTCACGCCTTTTGTATTCAAACTCCCTAAAACAATGTCCAAACGGAAATTAAGAACGGGACCAATGTGCAGGAATAAAATTTGATCGAACATTGAATTGCGAACTGCGTTTGCTTACTTGAAATACATAAATTAGAGCTTTAAAAAGTATTTTCAAAGTATTTTATAATAGAAAAAAGATAAGAATAAAGTATTTTATCATGTATATTTTATAGAGTAGGCTTAGAAACTTTTGGGTGAGTATAAATGACATTTGGCTCATATGACAGTAGAATGTCATACTAGACTGACAAACAGAAAGAGACTTCTTATTGACAGTTTTTGATACCAATTTGCGCCACCAGGTGACGCTATGTGTGAGTCAGAATTCAAAATTACATAAATCAAAATCTCTCATCGGATGTTTCTTAATTTTTTAACTTGTATATTTGTTTATGTTATTGAATGTACTGTAGGATCTTCGTGGAAATTCATGTTAAAACACAAACTACCTGCACTTTTTGCACTTTATTAGTAACTATAAAAAAGTGCAAGTAGTTTGTGTTTTACATGTTTTTAAACTACCCACTTGTATTGTACTAGCTGTGCCCACATACAGCGACTTTGTTCGCGTGGTTTTTGAGTGACTTTAACCGTTTCTGCAGCGCACGCAACGAAAGTCCCCAAATATAAATAATTTTCCCCGTTTTTGTAACATTTCCCACTGACGCTTCGCTCCTATTGGTCGCAGCGTAATTTCATATAGCTCAAATCCTTCCTCTATAAATGGACTATCCAACAAAAAAACTAATTTTCAATTCGGACCAGTATTTTCTGAGATTATCGCGTTTAAACAAACAAACTCTTCCGCTTTATAATATTAGTATACCTATAGATATAGCTTCATGTCTCCAGCCTTAAAATACATCTACGAAATCTTAATCATTTTTCTACTGGTCCCCATCAAACATTGGTATTCTCTCCGCCGAGTGATTGTGAGAGAAGGACTGGCGCCGGACCGGAAGTCGTTTCCACGTGACGGCCGCCGGAAGTGACGGGATAGTTCGTTATGGCGCCTCACCCCCGAAGCCTTTTATCTGCACTTAAACACGCTGGAGATGTTTAATCGCTGTCCGCTCTGATTGAAATATAATCTGTGGCATTAAAATCGAGGTCAGATAATATTAGGAAATCGTGAGAACCTCGGCAAAAATATACCGTATGTTCTAAATAGATGTATAATTAGTTTTAATGTGTAGAAATGTATGAAAATATACTTTAAACTGGTGTTAAGTACATCGTCAATAGAAGACATACAATGACTCTAGTACCCGACGTACTAAGAATAATATTGGTTACTTGCTTGCATAAATGCTCCGAATAATAAGGAAGGTTACAATAGTACCACACTGTCAATCGATATTTCAATCTACGGATTGTTTTAAGCATTTTTTATATGGAGCGTTCTTACAAGTCTCTTCAAAGAATCAGCATTTTCGTAATATCTATCAACCTTTAGTAACCTTTCTTTATTTTACAGAACACTTTATTTTTAATTTTCTGCATGCGGTATAACAAGCTGTAAAATAAATGAGTGATAATACTTTAGAGTGTATAATATGTGCCTCATAAATAGAGTGTACTGTAAAAGAAAGATTTACTTTAGGCTTTCATGTTTCTATGAGGAATGCCTCAACATCATAAAGTTGCCCATACAATAAATAAAAAAGTTCTTCTTTCAGCGCTGGTACATTCACAGCTAACTCTATATACGGGACTCATACACATTCTAAACTATTATCACTTATTAATATCACAGCCTGTATACGGTCACGAACTAGAATACGGTGTAGAGTTTGCACTCGTAGATATAATATTCTCGTAGGTATAATATTTTCAGTGTTGGCCTTTATCCTGATCAATGTACGACTTGTCTCCAGAAAATAACCCCCCAAATCTCCGCTCCAACAAAAGATCTCAAGAAATGTATCGTTAAGTGCGTATTTCTTAGCCAACCCTAACGATTATACCCCGCCGCGGCTGCCAAGAGCCCGCAGAAAGAGCTAAACTTACAAAAGTTGCCGACTTGTTCAAACGACCGGCTTTTGTCGGCGAGTTATTGTTCGCGACAGATTGTTGAGGATCATCACTGCTGGCTAACAATGTACTGTGCATTATGACGTCATAACGTGCAATTTATAGGACAGATATGATTTTTATCTAATAGAAAATTTTTAAATATTATAAATAAATTATAGCTCCCTTCACCGATTTCTATGTCGGTAGCCGATTTCCTTGAAACCAGGCCAGCTACGCAGGAGTTATTTTATAGTTCCCAAGTGTGTGCGCAATACACAAAGATACTCTCTCTTTTTTTTACTCTCATAACCCAGTGGGGCGGTAAACCGACACGACAGGCGAGAGAACAGGCGCAGGGCCGACTTTTTACATGCCCATCCGATGCATGGATCATCTTTCTTGTCAAACAATCAGGTGATCAGCCTGCATTGTTCTAACCAAACTTGAAAACAACATTTTTTTGTTGTGTTCCAACGCAGGAATCGACCTCTGGGTCGAGAGCGAAGCTCTGAACCACTAGACCACGGAGGCGATTTAATTTTAAATATGTATGTTATAATAATAATATCTGTAAAGTATTTATAATATGGGCTTATGCAACCTGAAATTAAATTTTATTTATTTATTTATTATTAGCCTAAACTGTCCCACTGCTGGGCAAAGGCCCCCAGTGTCCTCCAGGTATTTCTTTCCTGCGCCACCGCTGGCCAGCCTGGGTGGTATGCGTCCAGCTCGTCGCACCATCATGATCTGGGCCGGCCTCGGCGACATCCATTCGTCGTCGTTAAATACCATTAAGTATTTAATTTAATTTAATAGAACAGTTTTTGTAATCAAAAGTTTTTATTATTGAAGATGCCATCTTTGTTATCAGTTATGAAGTACGAACTCAAAAATGTATGGGATTTGACATAAGGTTCGCTAACTAACAAATCACATAGCAAAACTTATGTCCCATACATATATGTAATAGAGAGACAAGATTTGTCTGTTTGCCTTCAATTGGCTCCGAAACTGCTGGACCGTTTATAATAAAAAAAAAACAGATATACACGAGGAAGGATTGTGCGCATACGAAATCATGGGATATATTTAGCAATACAATAATTATAAAAATACAAAATATAAAGTAAGGAAAACATCTAGCTACGAAAAATGCATAGAGATTATTAAAATATGCAAGCAAAATTGTGGGCACATAGATACTGAGCTTTAGTAAAAATCTTTTTTAAATTGTGCTTATTTCAGCTTAAGCTAGTTGGTTTAAAACTTTGGTTAAGTTAAACCTGTGCGAGTTGCCTACTTTATGCTTTTAACGATTATGAAAAAGAAATCTGCTACAGTAAATTTGTGGTGATATAATATAAAACTACTTTGGTTTATTTTAAGTTGAATTGGTAGATAATAATAGGCCTATCTTTTTCATTAATCTCTAATATTATTAATAATAGTATTAAATGTGTGTATAATATATAAAAATCTTAAATATGTGTAAAGTATAAAAGTATCTATACATATAATAAATCTGTAGAGGGGTCATGTCTGTACATTAAGAATATTTAAGTGAAAATTAAAAAAAGGGGGTCTATATAAGCCACAGAACCTAAAAATAACATTTTTGAAAAAAATGTCTGTCTGTCTGTCTGTCTGTCTGTCTGTCTGTCTGTCTGTCTGTCCATATGGGAATGTTTGTCGTCGCATCACGCTAAAACCACTGTATGGAATGAAATGAAATTTGGCAGGCAGGTAGCTTACGACCTGAAGAGCATTATTGGAAATTATTATCCCGAAAAACGAAAGGGTTCCCGTGGGATCTTCAAAAAATTGTAGCTACCTATTTGACGGTATTTCAGCCATACTACTTAACGTATTTAAATGCAATTTGGCAGGCAGGTAGCTTATAATCTGAAGAGCCTTATTAAAAATTGTTATCCCGAAAAACGAAAGGGTTCCCGTGGGATCTTCAAAAAATTGTAGCTACCTATTTGACGGTATTTCAGCCAAACTACTCAACGTATTTAAATGCAATTTGGCAGGCAGGTAGCTTATGACCTGAAGAGCGTTATTGGAAATTATTATCCGGAAAAACGAAATAGTTCCCGTGGGATCTTCAAAAAATTGTAGCTACCTATTTGAAGGTATTTCAGCCAAACTACTCAACATATTTAAATGAAATTTGGCAGGCGGGTAGCTTATGATCTGAAGAGCATTACTAAAAATTATTATCCCGAAAAACGAAAGGGTTCCCGTGGGATCTTCAAAAAATTGTAGCTACCTGTTTGACGGTATTTTAGCCAAACTACTCAACGTATTTAAATGAAATTTGGCAGGCAGGTAGCTTATGACCTGAAGAGCATTATTGGAAATTATTATCCTGAAAAACGAAAGGGTTCCTGTGGGATCTTCAAAAAATTGTAACTACCTATTTGACGGTATTTCAGCCAAACTACTCAACGTACTTAAATGAAACTTGGCACAAAGGTAGATTGTAACATGAAATAACCAACATAATATTTTTAACCGACTTCCAAAATAGGAGGTGGTTTCTCAATTCGTAAATATATGTTTTTTTTATGTTTGTTCGTGGATATCTTCGTTGTTTATGAACCGATTTTAAATGTTAATGTAATACCACTACTACTTAGAGTCTTTGAAGATATACGTTTGGAAATTTCGACATCGTTTATACTGCAAGCATAATATGGTAATTAAAAAATAAAAAACCGGGCAAGTGCGAGTTGGAATTGTGCACCGAGAGTAGACCGCCGACGCCGAAAAATTTGGCGGTCGGCGCAAGCAGCGCATCGTCTGATTGAAAGTCGGCGTCGGGCGTCGGCGTCGCAACGTTAGGCGTCGCGCCGTAGGGCGTCGGGTGTCGTGGCGTCGGGCGTCGCGACGTCGGGCGTCGCGGCGTCGGGCGTCGCGACGTTGGGCGTCGCGGCGTCGAGCATCGGGCGTCGGCATCGCGACGTTGGGCGTCGCGGCGTCCGTCAGCGTCGTGACGTCGGGCGTCGCGGCGTCCGTCAGCGTCGCGACGTCGGGCGTCGCGGCGTCCGTCAGCGTCGCGACGTCGGGCGTCGGCGTTGCAACGGCGGGCGTCGCGGCGCCGGGCGTCGCGGTGTCGGGCGTCGGCGTCGCGGCGTCGGGCATCGGGCGTCGGCGTCGCGACGTTGGGCGTCGCGGTGTCCGTCAGAGTCGCGACGTCAGGCGTCGGCGTCGCGGCGTTGGGCGTCGGCGTCGCGACGTTGGGTGTCGCGGCGTCAGGCGTTGGCGTCGCGACGTTGGGCGTCACTGCGTCGGGCGTCGCGGCGTCGGGCGTCGCGCCGTCGGGCGTCGTCGTCGCGACGTTGGGCGTCGCAGAGTCGGGCGTCGCGGCGTCGGGGGTCGCGGCAGCGGGCACCGCGGCGTCGGGCGTCGCGGCAGCGGGCACCGCGGCGTCGGGCGTCGCGGCGGCGGGCACCGCGGCGTCGGGCGTCTCAGCGTCGCGGCGTCGGGCGTCGGGCGTCGGCGTCGCGACGTTAGGCGTCGCGGCGTCGGCGTTGCGACGTCGGGCGTCGGCTCCACGACGTTGGGCGTTGCGGCGTCGGGCGTCGCGACGTCGGTCGTCGCGGCGTTGGGCGTCATATACGGGACATGAGCGCGTTTAAACCAACAAACAATTTACATTTGGGGACTTTCGTTGCAGGCGCTGCATAAACGGTTTAAGTCAAACAAACACCACGCGAACGGAGTCGCGGGCACAGCTAGTTAAATATATATTTCGGTTGTCCGGAACCTGTAACAAAAGTTCTTCGGATACTTAGCACAGGGCCAGATTGACGTGGTGGGAAGCGTCCATAGATATTATTAGATATTATAATATAAGAGCTAGATAGAACTGATGCTGTTATTTAATATATGAAATAAATACTCGTTATTATTTTGCAGTTAAACCTATCAACAGGTGGGATAGAAAACCCAGTGATTTTTTTCTAAATATTATATACAATATATTGTAAAGTTTTTTCTAAATATTATATACAATATATTGTAAAGTTTTTTAAATAATGACTAGCTTTTCTAGCGCTTTCGCTCGCAGCTTCATTCGCGTGGAATAAAAAAGTAGCCTTTGTTACTTCTAATATCTTTAAGAATATGTGTATAAAGTTTCATGATGATCGGTTGAGTAGTTTTTGGGTGGTTAGTACGGATAATACGAGTAATCAGTTTATTTAACTGCATAATATTTTGTGCATGTTTCGCATAGGTATTTGCAAACTTTTTATTAACCGTTGGTATTGGGCGGTAATACGTAATTTAAAAGAAAATAAGATTTTTATTTGTTGATTTTCACTCTGGAAAAATTGATAAGATGAAAAATTAAAAATAATTTAAAGTTTGTTTATTTTACTTATTTTATGTTTAACTTCTCAATATTAAATACTGAAAAAAAAATTGTTAAACATGTCGTATTTCATTAATGCTTATCATCTAGAAAATATATTTTTATCTCTAAATAAAAGGCTAGAAGTTAGATAATTCATCATCTGGATGGCCTGAGGCGACCCGCCGTCGCCGTCACAGCTCAGCTACTTTTACTATAAAAGGCTGTATTTATTTTAACCCCAAGTCCCAACTAAATACAAAAAGTCTGCACATCATCGTCTGTAAAAAAATGTAAAAATATGTCAGAATTTAACGGGATTTTATTTAGATTTGCTGATGCAATAAGCTAGTATCTAATTAAAAATATTAAGTTTATATTTTTATAATAAAAATGATGTGATATTTTCCTTTTACAGAAGTAATGATGTGTTTTTGTTATATTTTAATGCTGAGTACATAATGTTAATTATATTAACTTATAGCAGAATATACCTAATTCTTGCGCGCGGCGCTTAAATATACTGGATCCTTACTCTCCAACCTGATTCGATTCAGATTCGATCAAGCCGCGTTGGTTTTTAGTCTATATATATAGATATATGGTCGGGAGTGCAAAAAGTTACGATCCAACGGTCTTCTTTATCCTGGTAAGTTTCAAAGGAATCCACAAAATAAAACACCAAAAGTCGTTGATATCGAACTGATTAGATTCTCGATTGTGTCAGGAGTAAGACTGCTGTACTTTTTGCTAGATAAAAAGTAGTATAACATATCCTATCTACCCCGTGGATATCCGTATGAATAGACAATCCTTGCTGACCGCGGTTTTTTTCTTTATTCGGTAACAGACATAAAACTCTTCGTGTGGAGGTCAGGGGGCCTACTCAAGATGCCATCGCTAATTATCGCTTACAAAGTTCGATAACAAAATGTATGGGTTTTGACATAAGGTACGCTAAATGATCGCGTTTTGGTATGTCATTTCGCGTAGCTTATGTCAAATCCCATACATTTTGGTATCGAACTTTGTAAGCGATAATTAGCGATGGCATCTTGAGTAGGCCCCCGGATTCATAAAAAAATAACAAGTTTCAGATATTTATTATTTACACGTGAAAGGAAACAATCACAGATTGACCAATCATTCCTCTGGATTAGATCGACTATGTTGTGAGAATGCCGTATGTGCTGGTCAACCGCGACATCCCAGGACAGTTATTAAAGAGTGGTTACTTTGCTTTGCTAGGAGAATACAGTATAAGTAATCCAATAACGGATTCAAAGGCCTAGTATTTTGTATTCATATATTTAAGTGTGTGTTTTTTTTAATGTCAGTAATAGCTACAATGTAGATATAATATTTTAAATATTATACACTTGCTATGACTGCAACGCTGTTTACTGCAAAATATCTGTTATATTTACACTTTACAGTGTAAGCAATGATTATTATTATTATATTATTATTAAATGTTATAATAATAATTATGCCTATAAAGTATATTTCATCGCATGCGCTGCGAACACTATTGATGATAGAAGAAAATAATGTTTGCCAAATGCCAATTTTTTTTAAATGTTCACCCTTGTGAAGCTGGGCGGGCCGTTGGTTTTTTTTTTTTTTTTTTTTTTATTTATTCAATAGATACACCAACAACTTATTGCTAATTACATTAATGACTTAATCTAATACTGTTTGCATAGTTCTATCACAATAGTTAATTACAGGTGTAGGTACACAGCATCTAAAGATAGATCTCCATAAAAATTTAACAAAAACATTTTTAGTAGTCAGTTTAAGATTTAATTTAATTTCATTTCAATAAGCGTACTTTAACTTTAATTAATTAAATAAATAATATTAAATCGTATATGAATGTCAATTTGAATATAAATATGAAAATATGGATATATGAAAATATATATATTTTTTCATAAAAATGAAGGCTATTTTTATGTAAAGAAGGTCAATTAGGTTTGTTTCGAGCCTCAGCGATATGGCCACTTAATATTTAACCTAACGACGTCATCCCGCGCACACCATCCACCACAAACATTACTTCTGCCGATTGCATTAACATAACCGCTCCGTTATGGAGTAGACGCAATTTGTGGGGCAACTTCGGCCTGTAATACGTCGCAAATTGCCGGATAAGACTGTGTGAGACAACTGTTAGTTTTAATTAAACATCTGGGGCGATTCACAAAGCGTATTTCAAACGTAACCAACCAACGCTTGCCGCGCGAAGCGTTGACCAATAACCGCCGTGTATTTCGAGCAGTACAACGGGGATTGTGAATTACCCCCAGGTTTGCGTGGAGTTTGAACGGTAGAATTATTCTAATCTTATAAGCCTGTCACTGTTCTGGAGACTTCGTAATTTACGGTCGGGCCGGGACGGTCGTAACTACCGAAGTACGAGAAGTGATATGTTACTTCACTCTCTTTCAGCGTAATTGTCGACAGTTGGATTACGCAGATGAGGTGTGAGGTGAAAAGCAGACCATCGCAAGGGTCCCAACATGCTTGCCTACTACAAACTACATCCACATACTATCACTTAAAATAATTACGACATCGATTTATTGACTATAATTATTATTACCTTGTCGGATTTAATAGATTAGTTGAATGTGTTTAGTTATTTCTAAAGTAAACAATTATAATTAAAATATATCTTGTAAGAATATAATCTTTTTATGTTAAGGGCGTGTTTCACCAAGCAATGTTAAAGTTAACGCCATGTTAAATATTATGTTACCCCTCTCGATTTTCCTATCAATAAATGAGATGTCATGGTATTTAACATGGCGTTAACTTTAACATTGCTTGGTGAAAAAGGAAATACATTTAAACAACTTTAGCCCGTTTTCATTCAGTGAATTAGTATAATTTTAAATTGAATTAGTATAATAAGTATAATTTTCTTTTCTAAGCGTAGGAATGTATACAGTATGTAAAAAGAACAGTCACTATAACTTAGAGATACAAAGGTAGAAGTATGCCTTTCCTCATTTTGGAAATTTTTTTTTTTTTTTTGAGAAACTAAAGATTTTTTTTACTTTTAACCATTTCTTATTTTTTGTCGCAAGAATAACAAAAAAGCTAAAAATATATTATTTTTATTTATTTTTGATTTTTTTTTATAAAAAAACATTTCTAGAATAAGAAAAGGTATAATCATATCTTAAAGTTAAAGTGACTGTTCATTTTTACACCCGTTACAATAAAATAATTCATATAAAATCAACAGACAAGCTAGAATACAATTCTCAACACATAACGTGTGGGGCTATCAATAACATCTAATTCAATTCCGTTGCGAGATATCGAATTTATGTGAAAAGTGTAAAACGTGCCCGGGGATAATCTGTGGATTCAATTTGTAGGACGTAGTGCCTTGGGAGATGTTTCATTACGCCGGGAACAATCGCCGCTGGTCAGCGAACACCTGAGGTAGGAACGAGTCCCGGGATACCTGCAAAGTATTTCATTATCCCAGAACCTCCTTAGTCATTTGCTTTTAATCTGGAAGTAAAAGGAACTATTCAAACAGGACAATTCACGTAAAAATATCAAGTAATCCCGCTTGGATTGGCTGTCCAGTGCGCGTTTTGACACATCTCACCCTTCTACACAACGTTTAACAGAAATTAGTGATTAAAGTTACTGGCTTAATTCTTGGATTGTGTTTTATTTGAAACGTATAAACGAACATTGCATGGGGAAAAACAAATTAGCTTTTTTTTTTTAATTTCTACCTTACGGATGATTCTACACAAGGACTTTTATTTAACTAGTTAGTAGCCATTATATTCACTCCAATCAGAAATGGGACGATTTTTGGAGGTATGTCTCTGACACTATGAGTTTTCATACGCAGTAGAAACAATTATTGACAGAAACAAATATTTGTAAATAGTAAAGTTATCGAATGTCGATTGTATGGGTGATGTCATAATTTTTATAAAGTTTATATTTATCTTTCGATTTCTTTCTTTTCAGTAACGGTTTCACTAACACTTGTTCGTGTTAACGGCTTGTTAAATAACATGCCTTCTTATTTATTGACATGAAATACGAGAGGGATAACAAGATAATTAATAAAGAATTAACTTTAAAATGTGTTGGTCAAATTGGCACTTAGGATTTTAATATTTCAAATGTGATTATTGTCTTACGAAATACAAAGCTAGCAAAGTATAGATACCCTTTGTAACTTGTTGGCACTAAGGCTATTAGCAGTCACTGTCACTTAAAGCTTACTGCCAATTTCACCAACAAATGTTAAAGTTAATGTTCATTAAATATCATGTCATCCCTCTCGTATTTCCTGTCAATGAATGAAAAGGCATGGTATTTTAACAAGCTGTTAACACTAACAAGCGTTGGTGGAATCGGGACTTAACATCGAGCCTACCTTTATAGAAACACTGTAGACAGTTCCGAGTAAATAACGCTGCGTTTAATTTATGAGTGCAAAGTTTAAGCTGTTATCGTTTTTAAGTTCATGCACAATGCCAAGTTCGTGTATCGGAACGTTGTCTTGCAGAATTATTGCAGCGTAGTTCAGTCGGACCGAGTACCGACTCGGCGCTGTCAAACTTTGCTAATTTAACTTCAAAACAGTATTGGTGCATACATTCGTCGAGTCGGTAAGGGTTAGGCGTGTTGTGCACACACGTTACATCGCTGTGCGGTAAGTGAAACAGCAAGCTTTGGTACATGGATCGGCAATGTGGCGATAATTTGCTATGAGAACGTGAATACCTCCGGCCATCTTTCACTCGCTCATATATTGTAACTAGCTGACCCGTGCCCACTTTGTTGAGCATACAAACCCTTTAAACCTTGCCTGGACTTCCGCAAATATTTCTAGACCAAAAATAGCCGGATTGGTTCAGCCGTTCTTGAGTTTTAGCGAGACTAACGAACAGCAATTAATTTTTATACCTATATATAAGACTACCTAACCCGTGCTCACTTCGTCGAGCATGGAAACAGTTTGTGATGAACCATTCAAACCTTCCCGGGACTTCCACGAATATCTCAAGACCAAAAATAGCTGAATTGGTTCAGCCATTCTCGAGCTTTAGCAAGACTAAAAGCTATTCATTTTTAATGTATATAAGAGAAGAAGAATTAAGATATAATCCTGAAATTACGCCTTGCTGAGGGGACACCGGACGCCATATGCGCCCCGCTTGCCACAGGAAATCGCCACCGTTTTTCTCACTAAGCTCCCACGGCATATGTACAACACTGAAAACCGTACCAACATACAGCGAATGCAACTGCTTTTCCACCAGTAATGAGCGAGGTATGTGCTTTTCAAGAACCAATAAATACATAACTAAATGAGTGATAATACTTTAGGGTGCTTATGTGCCTCCTATGTAGAGTATACTGTGAAATAACAACACTGAAAGACTTACTTTTTTATTTTCATGTTTCTATGAGCAACCTCATAAATTTTCCCATACATAAAAAAAATATCTCCTTGAGAGAAGGCGCGAATTTTTAAGCGGTTAGAATGTGGAATGAGCTAAACCGCCTAACAAATTTAAAAGCTACTTCAAACTTACCAAATAAAACAAAATAAAATCGCTTGAATAATGGAAAAGCGGTTCTAAAACAGCCTTTTATATAGTCCATCAATATAGAATTAATCCGTCAGAAGTTTCATAGAATTAATTTATTAAACTTGTCGGAGGCCAATTTGTCCATCGAACTACGACATTTAATTAAAACGATAAATATTCGAATAAAAATTAAATAAAAATGGAAATAAAAAATGCCCGACTTAGCGGGTAACATACCTATCACACCTAACAAACGACCTGATGACCTTCAAGACCTTGACTTGAACCGATTTCCACAATTTTTTTTTAAACCGCATTAAAATCGAACCATCCGTTTTGGTGCTACGATGTTACATACAGACACATACACATTTACACAGACGTCAACACCCCGTCGTTTTTGCGTCGGAGATTAAAAACTCAAAGCACAAACACATGCACATATATAATATAATAATATAATATATAATATAATATTTATGGACGCTTCACACCACGTCAATCTGGCCCTGTGCTAAGTATCCGAAGAACTTGTGTTACAGGTACCAGACAACGGAAATATATTTAATACTTTTATACTATACACATATTTAAGATTTTTATTATATTATACACAAATTTAATACACATCCATGACCCAAGAACATTGAAAACTTTTTTTTTTTTTTCTTCCCTCGGCGGGATTCGAACCCGCGACCTCTCGTTCGAGCACCCAACGCGCTCCACCACTGCGCTACGGAGGTCGTCAAAACATATCAAAGAGATATTAAAATTAGATTCGTCGAACCGAACGAGATGAAATTTTTATAATACCCCGGGGGATCTTTAAGTGAAATATTTAAAGCAAATGACAATATTTCAGCGAGAATAGCCCCACTTTAAAACGAACACCATCGTAAATTACATGTAACTGCAATAACGCATGAGACATCGGAACGAGCGGAATATAAAAATGGCGATTATAATATTTTAGTTATAAAGTTCCGGGTCCCGACAATACTACGACATCATAACATGTTTATTACTTTCTACTGGAGTTAGTGACTTATCCGACTGCGACGAAGTAAAAAGGAATAATTTTGGTAGTGTTTTGTATGCAAGTTTGATACGCCGTAACGCTGAAACTACTGCGCCCAGCAGGCTTACTCCCGACACAATCGAGAATCAAATCAGTTCAATCTCAACGCCTTTTTGTATTTTATTTGATGGATTACTTTGAAACTAACCAGGATAAAGAATCGATAGATCGCAACTCGTTGTATTCCCGACCATACTAATCGACTGAGAATTAAAATAAACGAACGCCACTTTAATCGAATCTGAATCAAAGTCGAATCAGTTTGGAGAGTAAGGCCCCACGGCCCTAGTTCATGATCGTTCGTCGATCGAAGTTCGAATACAAAAAGGTATGGGTTTGACAAAAACTCCACTACACAAAGTAATTAACGTATTATTATTGTGTTACATGAATTTCCACCACATTAACATATTAGTAAGAGAGATCTAACGCTCTGTTTTCGTATGCGATCCAACCACATTCCATTGAATAATTTTTTGTTTTTGATGGGTAAAATAGACAATCCTAATTGCACCGTTTGTGGACGATACGAAGACCTTTACCACGTTCTCATGGAATGTGAGAGGAACGAGCACTTACGTCGTGAATTTGTGCAGTTTACTAAGTGTACCGATTTGTACTTTTTTATTCATCATATTCTGTATTCCAATTTTAAAACCGATTTTAGTCCAATATTTATAAGTTATGTAATACACTCTTTGTACTTAAGGGAACTAGATTTTGAAAATTAATTGTACATAATTCTAAAGTTAGGCAGACTTAATCTATAAGATGTAATGCCTTTAAATAAAGATAAAAAAAAAACAAACATATTAGTATTTTAATCTTTTCGTCTACTCTTTACATAAAGTTGCGAGTTTATCTAATCTCACATCTAAACTGAGTCAAAACTGATGAGGCAGGCAGCCGGGAGGTAAAATAGAAATGTCAATTCGGCTTCGGCTTGTAATTGTCACCGCAACGTCCCGCCCAATCATTTGAATTCAATTGCGTCGGCTTTGACGCCGTCATACCTTTACTAACCGCCCTTAGGCCTGTTGTACACACACGTTTTTCCACCGTGACAATCGAAGGTTAAGGGTGCTTTTCCACCAGAACCAATAAACATATACATATAATATTAATGAGTGATAATACTTTTGGGTGTATGGGTTTCGTAATATACAGTTTACTATGAAAGTACCAGCGCTGAAGGAGATATTTTTTTTATGTATGGGAAAATTTATGAGGTTGCTCATAGAAACATGAAAATAAATAAACGATCGTGGAATTGGCTAAGGCCAATTCCACGATCGTTCTGACCCACTTCCAAACATTGTTGCCACAACAAAAAAATCAAGATAAAGGTCGGATTAAAAATATAGGAAATCCTCTCCCATGAAATATTTTGTTGGAAGTTTATGTCCAACAGTGAACGTCATAGTTGCGAGGCCGTTGGAGGTATCTACAGCTACCTACTAGAGAAATTTACCTAACCAGGTTAGGTTAGTAAAATAACATAACGGCTGATGGCAATCCGCTAGTAGTTTTAGTGGGTAAACCGGCCGTAGCGAGCCGGGTCTCTCACATACCCCTAGGGGACCCTCCCGGGGGGATGCGTAATGCATTTCCCTTGCGTTATAAAAAAAAAGGTTAGTAAAATAAAATTCCTTTTCAGAATGTGCTCTAATTCTGTATGGAATGCCTCCTGCGTTATTTGACGCCCTATGTCCCTCAGGCGTTGAGCAGTCGATACGTTGCGGGTTCGAATCCCGCCGAGGGCATAGTTTTCAACGTTCCTGTCTCATGGATATAATTGGATGTGTATTAAATATGTGTATAATAAATAACACACCGATTTCGTTGAAAGCAGGCCAGCTACGCAGGAGTAATTTTATAGTGCCCAAGTTTGTGCGTAATACACAAGGACACGCTCTATTCCTTTTATTATCATAACCCAGTGGGAAGGTTAACCGACACGACTGGCGAGAGAACAGGAGCATGGCCGAATTTTTTCATAACCATCCGATGCAGGGATCATTTTTCATTTCGTAATAGACAACTAGGTGATTAGTCTGCGTTGTCCTAACCAAAGTTGAGAACAAAATTTTTTTAGTTAGTCAAGTTAAAACGTAAAAAATTTGACATTTCAACTCTTTAAAATCGTGTTTTTTTTTTGTTTTAATGTCACAATGACAAAAGATCTTCTTCGAAGGAAGCCCGGCAAAGTTTGATAATCAGGACTAAGTCCCGATTCAACACGAACACGACAAGATCTTATTAAAAAAAATTATGGGTTAAAACTTTAAGTAAATATTTAAAATAATTTATTGGCATTTAATTACAGCTCTATATCCTATACCTACTGTATTTACTTTCGTAAGTAATAACAAATTTTAGTTGGATTGTTTAACTATTTACTTAAAGTTTGAACCGATTACTTGTTTTAATAAGATCTTTGTGTCACTGTAAAATTTATTTAAAAAGAGTGGCACTAGTTGCGGTTATTCCTCGCCGTAAGATCCTAACGTAATCCACTCTACACTACAAAGTGCCATCCCATTTTCGTCAAATTTTATCCGGACTTGAACTAACAATACACATCTTCCGTCGAGGAGCTCCCCGCTCGCCAGGTGTCGGCTCACACGGATCAATTAACCTCCACACGTTACAGCCTAACACTTCAACGTCGCAAGTAAAAAATGCAACAACTTTCCTCCTCGTTTGTTTTTCCTAGCGATTGCCTAATTGCGGTTCTTTCTTGAAAAGTTTCTTGCAAACAATACGCTTGAGACGTACTTGAATATTTTATGACTACAAATTAGGTATTTCATCTATACTAATATAATAAAGAGGAAATATTTGTATTTTTGTATGTAACGAATAAACGCAAAAACTGCTGGACCGATTTTAATAATTCTTTTTTCATTAGAAAGCTACATTGTCACTGAGTAACATAGGGTATATAAAAATCAATTGCAGTTTGTTAGTCTCGCTAAAACTCGAGATCAGCTGAACTGATTCGGCTATTTTTGGTCTTGAAATATTCGTGGAAGTCCCGGGAAGGTTTAAACGGTTTCCATGCTCAACGAGTCAGCTAGATATTAATATAATACGTATGATGAAATTGTAACATGCCTTAGAACGCGGCCTCACGTCAACCTGCATACTAAGTTTTATCAAATTTGGTCCAGCCGTTTGAGCATGAATAAGTAACAGACACACACAAACTTTAGCTTTTTATTATTAGTAGCTTTTGAATAAAAGTATACGATGTTACTTGTAATACCTTCAAGAATATGTGTACAAAGTATCATGATGATCGGTTTAGTAGTTTTTGCGTGAAAGCATAACAAGCAAACGGACATTTATAATTATAGAAGAAGATAGTATGATGAGGCCGACAGAACTCATGTCTTCTACAGAATACTCAGTAGACGCTTCACATTCACCTTATAGCGAAGTATGAAAATTTTAACCTTCTACAATCGGAGTGGGTAAAATTACCCCACTGTAACTATATACGTCTTGAAGTTAAGTCAGAATTAACACTGCGTAACATGAGTGTCTAAGGCTCAAGACACATTGGTGCATAATTGAAGCGTCAAGTTTTTCACCATGTTTCTATTGTAGGTTTACTAAGGTACAAATTTGTATTATGGAAATACATAAGTTATAAATATAGACGCTTGTGATAAGCGATTCGATTATACAAATTTGTACCTCAATATTTTAACATTTAATGAATATTATACTATAAGTGAATAAACTAAGTTAAAAATAAAAAACTTCGCATGTAACATTCCTATCACACCTAACAAATGACCTGATGATCTTGTTGAAGACCTGAACCGATTTCCACGAAACAGCTAAAACACTCTCAACTGATATTCCTTTCAAACAAAAAAACCGCATTAAAATCGGATCATCCGTTTGGGAGCTACGATGCCGTAGACATACACATACACACACACATACACGTCAAACTTATAACACCCCGTCGTCTTTTCGGGGGTTAAAAAAGGTGTCATGGACACAGCCGTTTTTTTTTTTCAAATATATTCAGGTGCAACACTTAACTATACCCTCTGATTTTATTATCATTCGTTATTAGGGTCCTATACCTTTGTCTATCTATCTCTCCGTCTGTCCATCTGTCTATGGCTTTTTTTTTAATGGACCCTTGTAAAGTGTGGGTCCGACTTGTTATTATTCGACAAGGTCAATTGTGTTCTATATTTAATTATTTCAATTTTTTATTTGTATAAGTATGACACTTCATTCTGTGTTACAATTTATTTTTCTATCACCAGGCTGTATCTTGAAATTTTCACAAATGGTGTATGTCCGTTGCCGCGATGACAACAATATTAAACAAATATACGGGGGGGATGTTCTATTCAACGAACTCGATTTATTGCGTTTTGTCGTGCGTGAGACCGCCTCGTGTTTGGCCGATTTTTTTTATGCCTCCCAATGAAAAGAAAGGCAAGGAGTTAAGTAGAAGGAGACCAGCGGGCCTACCCCCGACACAATCGAGTACCGAATCCGATCGATATCAGTGGTTTTTCGTATTTTATTTGGTGAATTAACTACTTTGAAACTAATCAGGATAAAGAAAATTGTTAGATCGTATCTTTTTGTACTACCTACCTTATCGATAGACTGAGAATCAAAATAAACAAATGTCAATTTATTAGGAAGTTCGCGGCATGATAGTATCTAAATCAAAATCAAATCAGTTTGGAGAGTAAGGCCCCAGGCCGCAGTAGGATATCTTGGCTCAAAAATCTTCGACAGTGGTTCGGAAAAAGCACCAAATCACTTTTTAGAACAGCAGTTTCCAAAATGATCGCCAACCTGTCAAAGGAGACGGCACAATGAGAAAAAAAAATGAAAAGAATTTTAAACACATATTCACGTCAAAACTTGACGCGTCAACTGCGGCAATGTGCGATGAGCTTAAGACTCGCCGCGAACTTACTGCAACTCGGCCATAACTTTACACGCAACATTAACCCGGGCCCCGGGACACGACCGCGACATACCGAATAAAATGCTAATTTACTGCACGGAAACTATACATATTCTCATTATTATAGTCATTAGTGCATACGCTTGCTATTTGTATATAACTAAGAAAGGTTGAAAATAGAAAAAAATAATACTATTCTAAATTTTAAAAAGTCAAATCCTATCATACGCACTACAATGTTTTTTCCGAGGCGTATTCTTATATATAAAAATGAATCTCTGTTCGTTAGTCTCGCTAGAACTCGAGAACGGCTGAACCGATTCGGCTATTTTTGGTCTTATACGCACTGCAATGTTTTTTCCGAGGCGTATTCTTATATATAAAAATGAATCGCTCTTCGTTAGTCTCGCTAAAACTCGAGAACGGCTGAACCGATTCGGCAATTTTGGTTTTGAAATGTTCGTAGAATTCCAGAAATTCCAGGGAATGTTTAAACGGTTTTTTTATGGTCAACGAAGTGGGCACTGGTCAGCTATTAAAGTTTAAAAACTAAAACCCGGCTACGGAAAACACGCTGTAATAAATTATTGCAATTATTAGGCAAGGAAAGCTCTGCTCAACGATACCTCATTTGTCTAATTATCATAACTAGTTTAGAAGTTGTAAGGGAACAGATGAACATCCATATCCACGTCATATAAAAAAATCTTTATTCGAACAAAAAATTACATAGTACTTAGTGTACATTAGTGAAAATAAAATAAAAATTGTTCAAATCATTTATTTATTTATTTACACATTTTGCACCATTACATACATACAGGTTAAAATCATATCCCACATTTTCGGGTAATTAAAATAGGTATACTTTCCTACATGACAACATTAATTATAATCCGAGAAGGGGAACTAATAACATAACACATCCGACGTTCACAACCCGCTCACGTGCTCACGAACACTTTCGCTCAAATTATAACTTTAATATACCCAGGCTGAAAATTATACGATTGCGGTTCTCTAAATTAACTAAACTTATGAGATGTGCCGCTTTCAGAACTATTTATTACACAGAACATGTATATTGTGTACTGTGTAATTGTAATTATAATTTATATTAAACTAGTTGTAGCCGGTTTACTACCAAAATTAGGCAGTACACTTCCCACCGAATATGCACTTGCTATTTGTTATACCTTGTTTTTTTTGTTACCTTTTTGCTGTGTTATCTGGTGTTAAATTTTGTGTTTTAAATATTATAATAATTATCTTCACTTAATGTTTGTATTGTCTAAAATTTCAAATAAAGTTTTATTTATTTATTTAAAATATATAATTATATACTACACTGAACTCAAAACATATTCAGTGTCATATAATCTCATAATTATGTCATGCACTGATTAGTTTTTACGAAGTAAATTCTTATTTTTCGTTATTCATTATAGAATGAATAACGAAAAATAATAATTCATTAAACATTTCAAATTCCACTTTCATCAGTCATTAGTAGGTATCTCATTTTATCTACAAGCTGTAATATGGGTGATAATACTTTAGAGTGTGTATGGGTCCCGTAT
The DNA here is from genome assembly GCA_905187575.2 of Celastrina argiolus. NCBI lineage: Eukaryota > Metazoa > Arthropoda > Insecta > Lepidoptera > Lycaenidae > Celastrina > Celastrina argiolus. The sequence goes on along the minus strand of LR994599.1, from coordinate 12,675,688 downwards.
ATAGAGTTTACTGTGAAAGTACCAGCGTTGAAAGAGGTATTTTTTTACTTATTCAATGGGCCAGTTGATGATATTGAGGTATTTCTCATAGAAACATGAAAGTCAAAAGTAAGTATTACAGTGCTGGTACTTTCACAGTATACTCTACATAGAAGGCACATACATACCCTAAGGCCTAAAGTATTACCACTACTTTATTTTACACCTTATATAAGCAAAACTATTATTTGAATTCTTTTTTAAATATACCGTATGATATTCTGTTGGTGAACCAATAGTAAAAGAAATACACTGAGTTCGGCAGTATTGTGCCCAAGTATCAACGCAGTAGTTGCTAGAGGATCATACTACTCCATTACTAACAGCTTCCCTTACCTTCTGAAGACCACATCACTACATAATATTATACTTGAGATTCCCTCTGAAGAAGAACCAGCCTTCGCCACTGATATGGTACACAAGAGCCTTGTCTCTTACTTTTCTGTCGTAACCCAGTGGGACAGTTAACTGACAACACTGGTGAGAGATCAGGCGCAGCGCTTACTTTTCAAATGCCTATCCGATGCCTTGATCTTTCTTGTCAGAAAATCAAGTTGTCAATCTTGTCCTAACCAGACAAAAAAATGTTTGTTGTCCCAGCGCGAGGATCGAACTTACGATTTTACGAGAGCCAAGCTCTAAAGAACTGGACCACAAAAGCGTCAGTGCTACGAAACTAACATCATAACTAGAGACAGAAATAGAACATCAACATTATTAAAAACCGAAAAATATTAAATGCATTCTCAAACTTCTCAAAGACGCATTGAAATTTCTCATTTTTCTTTTCAATGCATTTCTCAGTTGGTCAACGCATCATTGCTTCCAATTCATCGTTTGATACGAACGTTGAACGTCGAGCGTCGAGCGAAAGAGTCGAATGTACAGCAGATTCATCGTTAGATATCACCACTTTCATGATTTTCGGAGCAAATAAATTTAACTAGAATTGGTGCGATTTTCATATAATGTGGTCGGAGAGAAAATTTTACACTTATTTTGTGATAGAGATTGATAGAGACTCATAAAATTGTATTTATTTTTATGAGTTATTAATATATCTTGCTTACGCAATAAATACCAGAGATTATATTACCCAATGAATATAATATCTGTTATTATTATAATAATATCTGTGGATGCTTCACACCGCATTAATCTGGTCCCGTGCTAAGTATCCGAATAACTTGTGTTACATATTGTGATAACGGAAATATGTTTTTTATAATATTTTTAAGATTTTTATTATATTATTTAATATACATGCATGATCCAGGAACATTAAAAACTTGTTGTTGCCTGGGCGGGATTCAAACTCGCGACCGTCAGCTTTAGCACCACTGCGCTACAGTGGTCGTCAAAATAGCATCATCGGTGGCATAGATTTCCTCTAACTTCCTACCGGCTTCACTTGGCCTTTACCTTGCCTTCAAATTCCTACCACGGCTTCCATCCGTCATTTCTATCTATGATAATAACATGAGACACATATATACAAAAAAAATTAAATAAGCAACATATTTTACATCCACTGACATAAAACACTCTCACTTAACCTAAAAATAATCAGAAAGATAAAGACACATAGATAGATATAAAGACACATAGAACCCGACTTTACAAAAAAGGCTGAAACAAGAAATTAATTCAGATAGAAATCCATAGGTACAAAAATGGTCAAGGTAGAGCCGTGGTCGCCTTCCGTTTAGCTTCGCTGAAGTCGGGTAATAAAGGTAAAATAAACCACAAAATAGATATATAACAGAGACACGACCTAGTACTATTATTATTATTATTATTATTACTAGAAAATGGTATCACGCTAATACTGGCATTGCGACTGGCAAAAGGTAGTCCTTAGAAATTCCGGAAACCGCCATCTAGCGCCACTATTGGGAAATACTAATTACTTATTTCGTTTCGAATCTTCTTCTTATTTAAGGAGTTGAATTTAGCTTAATGTGATGTTATGCTTAAAAAATATGCTTATCTTTATTTTAATGTCAATATTTGTACTTAATTCGGAATATTTACATTTTATAATTTACAAACGTTAATAGTAGTGACATCTATTTGTATGTATTAGATAGATAGTATGGGATGGTAGGTCATGAATAAACGGAGAAAAAGCTATGTAAACGTGTGCGGTGCTGACCGCGTGGGGATCGGCTGGTTTTATTGGCGTCACTAATGAGTTGCTAATTCAATTTCACGGACCCAGGGCGCCGCCGGCCCGCAGCGGAGCCCCACGCCCGCAGGCGCCTTCGCCCCATTAACATACGTCTGCTTTCCAGCCCCGTCTGCCATTAATTGAATACAAAATTGAACCCATTTTAACTCATGAATAACCATTCAAAACAATACTGTGAGGTTATTTTGTCGTATGATATAAACTAAATGTAGCACACTACATGCCTATTGTCCAATCGGCAGTGTCATGCCGATTGGCTAAAACTTTGAACTTGTAATGTACAATCTAACTTTTTCTTGAACTTCTTTATATACAGGGTGTAAAAAGAGCAGTCACGATAACTTTGGGATAGGATAATAGGACCTTGACTGATTCTAGAAATGAATTTTTTTCATTTATTTTTTGAAAAAAAAAAATTTTTTAATTTATTATTTTAGTCGCAAGGCTGAACTGTGGAACAACGTTCTGCATTAAATTCTTAAATTTTATAATTTTTGCCCTAGTACGTAATGAACGTCTTACGCGTGCTATTGACCTCTCAGCGTAATTAAATTTTTAAAACAGTGGATTAAAAGCAAATGACTAGTACCAATAGATATATCTCTTGCCTGGTTATTACCCCACGAAGTTATAGTGACTGCTCTTTTTACACCCTGTATATTATAATTTAAATCCTATACTGCTTGTATAGGATTTTCGAATGTTTCTGATCGCGATTCAGCGATATAAAAAAACCTAATATAGTAATTTTTCTTGTTGCTTGCCATTTCCAATAAATATTAATTTTCGAAGTTATAAAACAAATTAACGTAAAAGTAGATGTGAAAAACTTAACTTCAGGCTTAAAATATCCCATTTTTAACCTTGAGTAATAAAAAGGATATTTACTGTTTTCGAAAGGTGAGTCAAATTAACTTAATTAGTAATTTATTTTGCAGGCTTAACTCAGCCCATATTCAAAGCTCTAATTACAAAATGATAACATAATATAATGTACCATCGTTATCCTCGCTATTTGATATATTTATTAACGTTACACAAAGTTACTAGACAGATATTCAATACACTTGAACTTGAAGCTAAGTTATAAGGACGCTACTCCAGACAGCTTTAGAGCCCAGTAAGGCGAGGCGCGCGTAGGCCAAATACCTGTATTCCTTTATATCAAATTGAGCATTATCAACCAACGCACAACATACAAACTATTAAGACGAAACACCACGATGGAGAGAAATACAAAAAGGTATTTATAAAATCTATTACTATCTCGCAGCTAGCCAGCACTAGCGGGATCGAAAGACCTGCAGCTCGAACTGAAATTACCTATTAAAAGTACAAGAAATCGACGTTTAGGTACTTCTGTTTCCTCCTCCAAAACTTAATCGATTTAGATATTTTTTTCATTATAAACTAAAAAAAAGTCGTATGTTATGATTTTATTGTACAATGCAGTCAAATTTGTTACCTGGATGTTTAAACACAGCGAAAAGTCTGGTAATTTTTTTGATTTTTGAACGCCCATATCTCCCTAAGTTATTAATTTATTACAAAAAGGAAAAAATATGGATGTACAAATAATATATAAATAGATATTCAGGAAAAAATTGTTACTCTACCAGCATTATCCAGGGAGGAATCATTATCGTATTTATGTCTGGAAAATCATGCGGTGTGTTTCCTCTTAACAAATTTATTTTGGGTAGAGTGAGTCTAGTCGATAAACTTCAATTTACTATGAATGAAAATTAAGATTCTAGCGGTCATATAAACGCGCCCTTATGCTTATTAATAAGCACCTAATTCGATTATCCCTACATAGAGGCATGTCTTTAATATACAGGTCGCAAAGGGCTTTGGAATTTAAAGTACTTTGAAGTCTCTTCAGCCCTTTCATCAAGTTATCAACACGTTATCACCGATCGTCTCATTTTAGCATAATTTGTGCAGTATCTACATTTTATTTTGTATAATAAAGTTCTTAATAATAGTCAATTTTATTTACTAACATTTACTGCTTTACGTTAATAAGCATCACACTCGAAAGAAAAAATATAAGTTACCCAATAGGTGTAATTGTAAGTGAGCGGTTGAAGAATAAAGGTAAGAAAAGTATTTTAGATCAGCTTTTAAACAAAAGAAATTGGATCAAAATCAGTAATTAAAATCAATAGTGTCTGTGGTAACGTAGGTCTAAAACGAACGGTTTCAAACCTACAATGGCACGGACAGACACACACACGTCAAACTGGTACCTCCCTTTCGTCAGGAGAGTAAAAATAAAGGCGAATGTCTATGGACTATGTTTCTGGCTAATATTTTGTACAAAAGCACAAAACCATTTTCGAGCAATCTGAGGGAAATGGAAGAGGGTGAGTTTTAAGGGTAGAAAACGGTTTATATCGATTTCCGGAAAATATATAAGTTCTACGGAAATAAGCTACATGGCATTGTTTTACATAGAGACCTACAACTTTAATATTGAAACTTTTTTCATATAACCTCAAAATTTATCTGAAAAATTCAAACAACCATTTTTTGTAAAACGTATTAGACCAGATTACGCCGTGACCTGTTTAATATAGTTGTAGTATATAACCAACAGTAAAGTTTCTCCAAACAACCCTTCCATATATCTAACGGCCATGGTTTAGTTAGTGCGATCATAAAACCTTTGTGTCGTCGGTTAATGGTCATCCTAAACACGTCATCATCTTCAGAAACTTCTTTTCTATGGTCGTAGAGGTTTGATTTATTAAAATGTCTGCTTCCTTTGTATGAAAAACCGTAATGTAGCCGACGTGGGTTGCATTATTTCACAGTACAGACTGTCTGCTAATAAATACAAAAAATATACAATTCTATTTTTTGAGCAGTTTATATGATATAGGCCCAACGCCTATAGGTTACAGATCAATAGCCTATAGGCCGGGCATTTAAGGCCTTTTACAAACTTTTCAAAAACACAAAGAGTGGAGTGAAGAAAATAAAATATTATGTTCTTATAATGGAACATAATAACTAAACAGTCTTGATCAATTAATTATTCGACACCTAAGTTTTTAATGAATTCCGACTGTTGTCGGAGTGAGTGAGTGGTGACATTTTTAGAATATAACTTATTTTTTTAATAGTGTTAGGGCTGATTTTTCAATCATCAGATAACTTTTATCTGAGGAATAAATATGAGACTTTGGCAGATTTTGTATGGAACAAATGTCAAAGTCACATGTTTATTCAACAGTTAAAAGTTATCTAACGATTGAAAAATCGGCCCTTAATTTAATAATATACCATAGAATTTTAGGCCACCGGACATATTTTTTATCTTTTTTATTTTTTTATTTATTTATTTAACATCCACCCTGTAACATTGAAAACTTTTGCTCCGTCGGCGGGATTCAAACCTGCGAAGCGTGTAACGTGTGCACATAACATAAAATATATACTAATAAAATATTTGGTACTAAACTTCGCGTGTAATATATTAAAAAGCCTCTTCAATCGTATTGGAAACACGCGCATTAAGACGCAAAGCAAATGTTTCCCCAACACTCGATCGTAACATGTTCCTGTATAAATACGAGATATTCAATAATCGTATCTCACTTTGCATAAATCTAATGGATTTCCATGAGATTCCGGCATCGGGTACGTTGGAGCCGGTAAGCTCGCGGCTCGCTTCAAGTAGGTAAGTATCGTTTTATTTTACACGTGTACAAATCAGGAAAACATTTTTATGTACAAACTTCATGATATAAATATAACGGGTGTAAAAAGAGCAGTCACTATAAATTTGGGATATGATTATACTACCTTTTCTCATTCTAGAAATGTTTTTCTTTTTTCCTTTTTTTTGGATTATTGTTATTTTTGCGACAAAAAAAAAGAAACGGTGAAAAGTAAAAAAAAAATAAGTTTTTCACAAAAAAAATATTTAAAAAAATACATTTCCAAAATGAGGAAAGGTAGATAGTATAATCGTATCTCAAAGTTATAGTGAATGCTTTTTTTACACACTGTATATTGTGCGATATTGCACAATATATTTTTATGTCATGAATTACAATTTTGATATCAGTTACTAATTAGCTTTTGCTCGCTGCTGCACGAAAATATGAAAGTATGTTCTTCATTTTTAAAAGTAGAACGAAACGTTTTTTTATCTGTCAAATAGGTTCTCAAAAAGAGGTTTTATTATACGGCCCTTACAAACTTTCGCCTTTGTAATACACAGTTGTGAATATAAGTTTTGCTCAAGAGATAGTAACAGAATTGGGTATTTCGAAAATATTGCAAGAGCAACAAGTTGGAACATTTTAATGGTAAGTAGATGAACTAAACTTATAACTTGTTGCTTGCACTAAACGGGTGGGATGGGATCGTCGTCGAAAAAACTTTTCTAAGTGAGTATTCTGCACCCACTACTTCGGCCCGTATTAATAGGCCGTGTTCCAGGAGACGCTCTAAACGTTTAGATCATTCATAACGCTGACATTGACAGCTGACAGTGCCTATGAAAACAGTTCAAAACGACCCTAAACAGTGCTAAAGAAACGCAAATCTGAATGAAAAAAACGTTTTTTTCGTTTACTATTAGGTCCTGGAACACAAGGATAGATAAGTCTCACTTGACAACTTATTTGACAGTATTTGACAGATAAGAAAAACGTTTCGTTTCACTTTTAAAAATGAAGAACTTCAAATGTTACGTTAAACGTAAAAGATTATAAAAATATAGAAATACTTTTTTTCTGTAATCTATAATATGAATATTACGGTATAAAAAGAAAAGAAATTAAAGTACTATGTAACATTAATAAAGTTTTAAAAGAGTAACGAAACGTTTTATCTGTCAAATAGGTTCTCAAGTGAGGTTGGGTTTGAGACATCTTAAATAATACGAGCCTAGGTCTTCTTCTCTATTGCAGAATCTTCAGGAACTGGATTGCAGGATAAAGCAGTTTTGACGACCTCCATAGCACAGTGGTTGAACCAATTGGTGCTCCAGCTCGCATCCCGGAGGTAGCGGGTTCGTATCCCGATAAGGAAGAAAAAGTTTTCTATATTCCTGGGTCTTGGATGTGTATTAAATATGTGTATAATAAACTATAAATCTTAAAAGTATATTATGAATGTATTAAATGTGTTCCCGTTGTCTGGTACCCGTAACACATGTTCTTCTGATACTCAGCACGGGGCCAGATTTACGTGGTGTAAAGCGTCCATAGATATTATTATGAGTATATGATACTACCAACACGGTAATGTATGTGATCCAGTGTCCAGACTTAGCTCTCTCTCTACTCGGCGTTACGAAACATTAATTGTTGTTCGGAATTCAAAACAAGCAAAGTTAAAAAACATTAACGTCCTGGGCGGCGATTCTCAGGCCTCGAACTTAGTTCCGAATATTAGTATATCCCGCTCGCACGCGCGGTAAATCTCATTTGCATGAGCGGGACAGACCGATAGTAAAAACTGAGTTCGAGGCCTGAGAATTAGGGCCCTGTTAAATATTAATCCAACCCTATACAAACCCGTCTACGACACAACCATAGACTAGTCAGTAATGCCAATTATTGGTCATTGATACAATACAATGATTATTTATTGTTTGCAACTATGAATCCATAGAATAGCTTATTTTTACTGTGAAACTTTTTCATTTGATCTTAAAATATATGAATTATTGTTTAGTTGTTACAAAATGTATTGCATAATGAAGTATTATCCTTTAATGTTCCGCTGAAAGTGTTGATGCACAATAAATATGTGAAAATTTCAGTATTTTTGGTTTGTTTACGTTAAATTTAAAAGAGACTATACATCTCCGAAACAGGATGCAAAGTAGCTAAGCACATTCACCGCGCTGGTGCCAAGAAATAATCTCTGAAGTAACACCCGCATACATCATCCACTACAGCTGCCAAACTGACACCCCCGCTCCCGGCCCGCACCGTTCAAATAACTGGAGTTCAGAGTTGAGCTGTAGGCCAAGCCGGAACATTGTATAGAAAAGTAACGTTATCGAATGAGAATTGTATGAAAAGGTAACGTTACTTTTACGGAGCTGTCAAAAGCTCCTGCTTGGCGTGCAGGTCTCCGAGGTGCAGTGGATTGAAAGATCGTGGGTTCAATGCAATATTTGCCTGTGTACTCGTATATATAGAACGAGAGATTTTAAGTTTGGTGATTCTGCCTACTACTGGGTTATTACCCGACAACGCGAAGCTAAAGGAAGGGTTATGATTTTTAACTGTATAGTGTATGTATATATCCCACCAAAAACATTTTAATGTAAAAATGTTGTCAAAACGAGCGTACACAGCTTACCCTGTGAAAAAGTTATCAGATATCCTATAAAGCCAAGCTCTACACTACACCTTAATCAAAATCTATCAAAAAGTGGTTAGATCTCATGTAGAACCAAAATTCTTGATCTATGCGCCCTTACTTCACCAGGCTTAACTTCACTTACGCTACATTGCAGTTAAAACGTGATGCTTGGCCGTTTTATTTAGCACACGATTAATGAATTCGTATTCAGAAATATTCGTAACGGTAGCAAAACGGTCAAGTATCACGTTTTAACTGCAATGTAGCGTAAGTGAAGTTAAGCCTGGTGAAGTAAGGGCGCATAGATCAAGAATTTTGGTTCTACATGAGATCTAACCACTTTTTGATAGATTTTGATTAAGGTGTAGTGTAGAGCTTGGCTTTATAGGATATCTGATAACTTTTTCACAGGGTAAGCTGTGTACGCTCGTTTTGACAACATTTTTACATTAAAATGTTTTTGGTGGGATTTCATTTATTTTTGTAAGCTGGTTAATGGACTTTTTTTAATTTAAAGATAACCTATTTTGACCCCGGGCCTTTACTTACGGAAAATAGAACAGTCAGCGCCTTAGCATAGTGACGCCTAGTGACGTCGACTGATGTCACCGTCAATATTATACCGTGTATAAACTTTCACCGTAATTTTTAAGAGGTTGAGGCCGATTTTCAAATAAATGTCTCGTCCATATTTCTTTATTTGTTATAATATTATTCTTATTATTGTTATATTATTATAATATATTATAATTATATTATAATATAATAAATATAAATTATAAAATATACATTATTTTATTGCTGGAGTGAAACTTCTTATTTGGATATCCTAGGATGCCACTAGTATAAATTCAACACTAATAAAATTCGAGAATTTGAGAATTACTTATATATACGAGGGAGATTGCCTTTAATAAAGCATGTTGATACTTAATAAAATAATACAGTAAGTCTATAATAATATCGTATGTAGACGACGGTCACCGCCATCTGTTGGTCACTAGAGGTACTAATTCTTGTACGGCTCTTATAAACATAATATATAATATGCTAACTGCATACACCTAAGTGCAACTTAGCATTTTGGAAGGAAAAAAAATGTATTTATTTTTATTTTTGAAAAATAGCTTTAAGGTTTTCTTTTGATTATGGCCATCTTTAAACGTCATGACGTGACGTGTTAAAAATCATATAATCATATTATAATAGTCATAAGATCAAACACTAAAATTATTTATACATTGATCGTGTAATATTTTCGTTTATTGTTATCATTATATCGTTACCGACGGTTAAAATATGTATTGGTAAATGTGTGTTTAGATGTTTCACAGTTCCAAACATAGATTGCGCTGTAAGCCACCTACATCGCGCTATCGATGTGTCGAACGGTTTTTACATAAGATTCCCTGTTAACAAAGTTATTACATATATACTGTATTATCTATGGTTATTACGTTTACGTATCATTAAGGAGCTTGTGCCGGACCAATTTCAAGTGATCGACGCAATATATTGTTTATGTAGGTACACTGACAGCAAATTACTACTTGCTGTCTGTTAATTCTTACCTAATTTTTACTTACTAAATATATAATAGGTACCTAATTTTAAATAAGTAGATATAAAACTAATTTTCTCATAGACATATTTTTCATTTACAAAAAGTCGGTCACCGATTAATAATCGGAATAAAATAGAACATACTGATTGCAAGTAGTGCAACGCACACAAATAAATAAAGTGGGATAGAAATAATATGGAGCAAAAATCTGACCGATTATCGGTCCTACAAAAAGTAGGTCTTATTTTTTTATGTACTTGTATAATATTGTATAATATAATATTTTTTTTTTCTCTTGTCTATGTCTTAAAGATCATATCCGTATAATAAACATATTAAACATCCATTTTGTACCGTCCACCATATTGGATTCAAAATGGCGGCATTTATATTTTAATAATTTTTTTGTTGGTTTTGTAGCAATAACAGCTTACATAAATAATATCAGCTTACTAGGACGTCAGGAAGTACCTTATGAATTTTGATGATCTATAAATGAGTCAGTGACGAAATCTGGGGTTTTTAGACATTGATAAAATCTAAAGTATAATAGGTACAACATTGAAACTTTGTATGTTTCATGTTTTTACTGGTGTCATTACATGTTGAAATTTTCAACTATGTAGCATCATCCAAAGCAAAGTTATGAGAGTTCAAAAAAACGACGAAACCTTTCGAGAAAAGGTAGGTAGTGCCCTTGCGCTTCGCTTGGCTCGTCTTGACGGGGGCACTCCCGTGCCCCCAGATATGGCTATGGATGTTCATCTGTTCTCACTTCTAAACTTTTTATCATAATTAGACAAATGAGGTGTCACATTGAAATAGCTACAGCGCCCTCTAGGAGACACAAAGTAAAGAAGATTTTTTTTTCTTGACGGTGTCGTGTGGGATATTAAATGAATGATCTTTGTTAGCACAATTCTTTATATAATAAAAGGAGTTTCGTACTTAGAAAGACGATAGTTAGCACATTTCAAATATGAAATATTATCAGCCGTTACTCAGACATGCGCAGTTTTCTGATATTATCAATGTCCACGGAAACCCTGCTGCCCATTTCCGGATTTATATTTCCTCTGTCTCCCTTTTCCATAAATCAAATCAAATCTAAAACAATTTGATTTGGTTTGTGGTTTGTTTTCCATATAGGTTATTAAATAATACATATTATATAGAATTGTCCTACACCGGTGCGAAAACTAGCCCGGCGATAAGAACCGGCCTAAGAAACTCGCGCGGGGACATCTTTTAGCAAAGGGATGGGAAAATTGTTCTTTTTATATTGATTCATTGATAACAATGTTATGACTTAAAAATAAATTTATAAAAATAAAGTGTAGAAAGTTGTAACCTAGCTAGCTAGCCTAGTTGTAGGCTACCTTATTCCCAAGGTGTGCAATCATTAACACACGCAGTTACGCTCCTACTCACTCACACTCACGGCCTTTTTGGGATCAAGAACTAGTAAAAATGTCATCTAATGTAGAAGTTGAGATCAACAAACCCAGAGCAACACAGCACTGCCGATTATACAGGATTGATAAAACATATCGGAATATCGGCCCGATTTATTCGCAGGGAAAATATTTTGGGGTCGGCCCGGGTAAATAACGATTTTGACCCATTTATGTAAAGGTATACCGACGGATATCCGGCTCAGCCGGCTTAGCCGCGCAAATCTCTATTTAGTGGCGTGATCTCTGCCCACCCGGACCGGGCCAATTAGAGCTTACAGACTGACATACGAATATCGATACCCGAATTTCTATTGTGAAAGTTTTTATGAATATCCATTGTGATATTTTTCGGACTGACTATATTTTAATTCGCACACCGTTCGTTATTCTAATAACAAATCCAGTTTTGTAACATTTCGCAGAAGGCTTACTTACATAATTATAAACGAATTTAAACAAATAAGTGTCACCTAAGCATTAAGCAGAGATTAAAAAAATTATAGCTAAAATTACTCTCGATCATGTCAACTTTTAAACAATAAAAATTGATCGAAATGTATTTATCCCGTTTAGGAGTCACAGACACACACACATACACGTCACAATTATCCTTTATGTTTTCGTCGGAGGTTAATACTCGTAATATTTGCACCGCATGTCAATGCCGAAATGGAAGGCACAATTACCTACCGTTTTTTGTAGGCACATTGTAAAAAATAGATAGTCTAGAGTCAGCGTCCGTTCTCACATAAAGAAAAAAGTATTACGTTGAAAAATTGAGTACTTTGCATAATTGTTTTAAGCTATATTAAAACAAAAATACCAATTAATAAAACTATAATCATTTGGAAAATATAATTAAGATCATTATATATTTTTTGTGATTTTTCAATAGGTCTTAAAGCGAAACACGACAAAAAGTCTGGTCATTTATTTGAAATTTTCGAACGTCCATGTCAGGAAAAAAAATTGTTACTCTAGCGGCATTATCCAGGGAGGAAACAGGAGTCGCGCAGACCCCTGTTTCTGTATGGAAAAATGGACATTGTATTTCCTCTTAATCTTCGGCTTCCTAATATACCTATGCCGACTTACCTAGAAAACAGGTATCTACCGACAGATAAAGAAAATAAACTGTTCCTAGATACAAGATTTGTTATCGGCACGTAGGAGGGGCAGGCTAGAACGTAATTATCCCGTGATCCCGAGCCAATTCCAGTGTTTAAGAAAGATAAACGGGAAACTATCCCCGCTAAACTTGTAACTCACTTTGATCACAATAGATAAGCCCACCCGCCCGTGCCCAAGTAAAAGATCTTAAATCCTAATTCTTAATTAAATCGCTCGTAATGGCTTCGTGAGGTTATCTCTTTCGCAATAATCGAATACGTTCGATGTGTTTCTAGATGAAAAATAAGAATGCCAAATTACCTAATAGGAGATTAAACCATGATACTTCTATAAGAGGGAGTTTGAACTCAATGGGGATTGTCCACTTTCTATAGACACTTTGGCCAATAGTGGACAGTTAATTAAGCGAATAAAATTATATAAATTAAATACGTCATATCAGTAAAAAGGAGAATACAAACCTAGTTTTGTGTCAGACTTTATATTTAGTTAGGTTTTTAGGTGTTATTGAAAAATGTAAACATCAAATAAAACAACATACTTTTCATGAATATTTTAATAATCTGCTTCATAGGTTAGTAGTACATGATCAAGAAACTGGGCAGGTGGATTAATATGCTCTTGATACCTTGCCCAGCCTATAAACCATAAAATGGTCATAATAATATGAGCGCAGCAACCTACTGTTATTATTCCAATTATTATAAAACATAACCTATTTTTATTGCAATTGCGTAGTGGGCCAAAAATGAATGCAATATATATGCAATTGCAATAATATTTTATTACCGATCTCCTTTCAACTCATCATAAATAACATAAACAAAATATAACCAAACGGTAGCGTCTCCTTTGCAACAAATCGGTTCCATAATTCACTCATCGCTGCGTTGACGTTTCATCTCTCGCCAATAGGTTGCCTTCAGGCATGAGAAGTTCGGAGTCCATGTTCATGCCACGGCTGTCGTTTGGGCGAGAGTCGGTTTCCATAAGTGTGCCGGGATCAACGTCAAGTGCAGTATCGGTGTCCATATAAGTGCCAGGGTCGTCAGAATGGGAAGAAGAGTCGGAATTCATTGTAAAAGGCCAAGTAGCAATATCTCACACGAAAACAATATTCACGAAAACAAAGCGAATGACATTGCATATTTTGACATATCGTATTTGCATTGCCATAATATAAAAAAGTTATTGCTCACGTCACTGATTTTAAGATTTAATATTAAAGAAACTATTTAAATAAATTCCATTCTAACAACAGTAAACTATTTGCGAATTTTTAAAGTCTATAAGCAACATTCAAAAACATAAAAATAGCATAAAATAGAGGCATGACTATAATATTAAAATCAATTAGTTGATTTCTCAGAGCCTGACAATGGTAACACTGGACCAATGGCGACTTCCGAACATGGAAATTCAAACTAGAAACTATAAATAATTGTGTTTTTTGTTGTGTTTATTTACACAATTTGTTTTTCAAATAACATTAACAATAAATAAATAAAAAATATACAATAAGTCACTTTTTTTATAACGTCGTGTTCACGGATGGCCAGAAATGGACAATGCCCTTTCTCGAAGTCAGAATTTTGTGATATATAACCATCATCCTATCTATATAAGTTCATACAAGTTGAGGAATATATAAAGACATAAATAAATGAAGGTATATCACGAAATTCTGATTTCGAGAAAAATAAATTCAAACTATCTTTGAAACATTTTGGAATATGTCGTAAAGTATTAAGTACACAATCAGTCTCTAGAATCAATTAACTTAATACGTTACTGGACATCCTAAAATGTTTAAGTGACAGTTTAAACTAAATTTTCTGGATATTTTTTGTGACATATCCCCTTCATCCATGCAAGTCTTCAAATACTAATAACTATAGTACTACCTTTTTGGCGACGGTGGCCGAATTCTAAAACTAGACTAGACCTTTTTTTTTTTTTTTTTTTATATCGCAAGGGAAATGCATTACGCATCCCCCCGGGAGGGTCCCCGAGGGGTATGTGGGACTCCCGGCTCGCTACGGCCGGTTTACCCACTAAAACCACTTGCGGATTGCCATCAGCCGTTATGTTGGGTGGAGTGCCTGGATCTGTCTAAACACAGGCCACTCCTCCCTCGACCGGCCGGATCACCTCTATAGGGACCGGACTTCCATCAAATTAAGAGAGCGCTCCGGCAAACTGAACCGCTCTCCTCGGCGCCGAGACTGACAAAGCCGGGGAGGTTACCCATCCCTCTACCCGGAGCCCCGTACTAGACGTGAGATGGGAGGGCCGCAAAACGACGCCTCCGCACCCCCGTCCTGCGCCGGCGAAGCGGAAGAGAGAGAGGATCAGTCTCTCTGTCCCGCTCCGAGGCCTCCTTCTGCGACATGACGAATTCACAAAAGGAGACCACCGCCTGCCAGGTCTCATCACTCTCGAGCATGCAGCGAACCACACTCGAGAGCGAGAGGTCCCGCCCAATCACTGCCACGAGATCGTGGCGCTGCACGGCCCATCGATCGCACACCTCTAAGGTGTGCTGGGCCGTGTCCTCCGCAGCGCCACATGCGAAAAAAAAAAAACTAGACTAGACCTACGCAGGGTTTGTTATAGTGCCACCAGGCCAGGAGTTATTTTATAGTGCCCAAGTGTGCGCAATACACACAAGTACTCTCTGATTCTTCACTCTCGTAGCCCAGTGGGACCGATGACCGACGCGACTGGCGAGAGATCAGGCGCAGGACCGACTTTTTACATGCCCATCCGACGCATGGATGATCATCTTTCTTGTTAGACAGGTGATCAGCCTGCATTGTCCTAACGTGGTCCTAACCAAACTTGAAAACAACATTTATTGTTTTTCCAACGCGGGAATCGAACGTACGACCTCGACGGTCGAGAGGAAAGCTCTGAACCATTAGACCACGGAGGCGTTAATAATCATAACTAAAATAAGTAATGTTTTTCCAACACGAGAACTGAACCCGGAGTCGAGAGTTCCATGAACCACTGGACCACAGAGGCGTAAACTACAAACGAGGAGTAAAGTATTTAACTGGTATTTCGCTCATAGACTTCCCAAGCGGGCAACAAAGTTGAAAAAATGAACGCTAATTATAACTTTGTTAGAATTCAAAATGATGTTGTTCGGTCTAAGGTAGCTTATAACTACATTCCGAGTCGCAATTACGTTGCAGTTAGTTTTTTACAGCCTGTGTGGTATTCGAGAACATTTCAACTGCTGCGAACATTCGTCATTAGTTAACATTCACTCAAATGCTTTGTTTTTCGCCGTCTGCCTTTTAATGAAATTCGACTTAAACGCTCACTTAACTGCCTATTGTTGACGTCTCATTCACTAATAAACTGACTTTGGGCGCCACCCACGAGCGATATCGGTGACCGACTATTTGTAGGTGAAAAATAGAACATAGGGATAAACGCACAAAAAAGGTCGGTCAGAAAATAGCATGGATCCTATTCTTTCCTTTCCTAATTCCTGCTATAGGGGCACAACTCAATATGGGAACTATGGGAACTATGGGAACTGTGCCCGCGACTTCGTACGCGCGGTTTTTGAGCGGGGACCCCCGAGGGGTATGTGGGACTCCCGGCTCGCTACGGCCGGTTTACCCACTAAAACCACTTGCGGATTGCCATCAGCCGTTATGTTGGGTGGAGTGCCTGGATCTGTCTAAACACAGGCCACTCCTCCCTCGACCGGCCGGATCACCTCTATAGGGACCGGACTTCCATCAAATTAAGAGAGCGCTCCGGCAAACTGAACCGCTCTCCTCGGCGCCGAGACTGACAAAGCCGGGGAGGTTACCCATCCCTCTACCCGGAGCCCCGTACTAGACGTGAGATGGGAGGGCCGCAAAACGACGCCTCCGCACCCCCGTCCTGCGCCGGCGAAGCGGAAGAGAGAGAGGATCAGTCTCTCTGTCCCGCTCCGAGGCCTCCTTCTGCGACATGACGAATTCACAAAAGGAGACCACCGCCTGCCAGGTCTCATCACTCTCGAGCATGCAGCGAACCACACTCGAGAGCGAGAGGTCCCGCCCAATCACTGCCACGAGATCGTGGCGCTGCACGGCCCATCGATCGCACACCTCTAAGGTGTGCTGGGCCGTGTCCTCCGCAGCGCCACATGCGAAAAAAAAAAAACTAGACTAGACCTACGCAGGGTTTGTTATAGTGCCACCAGGCCAGGAGTTATTTTATAGTGCCCAAGTGTGCGCAATACACACAAGTACTCTCTGATTCTTCACTCTCGTAGCCCAGTGGGACCGATGACCGACGCGACTGGCGAGAGATCAGGCGCAGGACCGACTTTTTACATGCCCATCCGACGCATGGATGATCATCTTTCTTGTTAGACAGGTGATCAGCCTGCATTGTCCTAACGTGGTCCTAACCAAACTTGAAAACAACATTTATTGTTTTTCCAACGCGGGAATCGAACGTACGACCTCGACGGTCGAGAGGAAAGCTCTGAACCATTAGACCACGGAGGCGTTAATAATCATAACTAAAATAAGTAATGTTTTTCCAACACGAGAACTGAACCCGGAGTCGAGAGTTCCATGAACCACTGGACCACAGAGGCGTAAACTACAAACGAGGAGTAAAGTATTTAACTGGTATTTCGCTCATAGACTTCCCAAGCGGGCAACAAAGTTGAAAAAATGAACGCTAATTATAACTTTGTTAGAATTCAAAATGATGTTGTTCGGTCTAAGGTAGCTTATAACTACATTCCGAGTCGCAATTACGTTGCAGTTAGTTTTTTACAGCCTGTGTGGTATTCGAGAACATTTCAACTGCTGCGAACATTCGTCATTAGTTAACATTCACTCAAATGCTTTGTTTTTCGCCGTCTGCCTTTTAATGAAATTCGACTTAAACGCTCACTTAACTGCCTATTGTTGACGTCTCATTCACTAATAAACTGACTTTGGGCGCCACCCACGAGCGATATCGGTGACCGACTATTTGTAGGTGAAAAATAGAACATAGGGATAAACGCACAAAAAAGGTCGGTCAGAAAATAGCATGGATCCTATTCTTTCCTTTCCTAATTCCTGCTATAGGGGCACAACTCAATATGGGAACTATGGGAACTATGGGAACTGTGCCCGCGACTTCGTACGCGCGGTTTTTGAGCCGTTTATGCAGCGCACGCAACAAAAGTCCCCAAATGTGAATAATTTTCTCCGTTTTTGCAACATTTCTCACTGCCGCTTCGACGACTATCCAACAAAAGCATATTTTTTTTAATCGCACCAGTAGTTCCTGAGATTAGCGCGTTTAAACAAACAAACTCTTCCGCTTTATAATATTAGTATAGATAAATAGATAAATGCCACTACACGGATTTACCTAATGCTTTTTCAGAAAGAGTCGGAGACTGATATAAGCAGTTTAATTTATTTGTGACCGATTTTGTAAAAATATAGGGGTCAAAAATCTTTAAACGCATTTCTCAACAATCGCGTGTTTCGAATTAAAGTAAAGTAAAGTAAAAAGTCTTTATTTTTTTTCAAATACATTTACAAATCATGCAGCCCACCAAACCGCGCAGCAGTTTGTCGGTGGGTAAAATTATGCCCCTATAGTAGGAATGGTGCGATACGTCCTACAAATAGTAGGGCGCGGCTGGATCATTTTAATTGGCATTTCATTCAAATTCGTCTCCGCCGCATGCGCCATTTCGCTAAACCAGCGTAATAAATAACTCACGCATTAATATGTAAAGGAAAGAAGCGCATAAAAATTTCATATCCACATCAGAGTACAGGTTTTATGGGATCTTCGTATAAATTACCTCGCGATAACGGACCGACGTCCCACCCGCGACAGACACCCTTACTGATATAACATGTACCACCATCATTTCAGCTTGTCGTCCATGGACATAAGCCTTCCCAAATTATTTCATGAGGAGTGGTTGCCATACTCGCTTCACTTGGCAGGCGGGTTGGGAAGCGAGGTGTTAAAATGAAATTAAAATTTCCGGATATTTCCCCTCTGTCGCCTTTTACAACACTCATGATAAATATGGTTGACTTGGAGATCTTATTCTTTCCCGGCACCCTACGGATAAGTCTTCTTACAAACAGACTTTGAAATTGACACATTAATACATGGTACATGTTTATCCGTGGATGATGATAATGAAAAAATGTTTTCGGTACCTACCTTTGGCCCCCTGTACTTAGGAATTGACTTAGGTACAGCAGAACGTATGCATACATTCATCGTAGATAATACTACAACATGGTACATGTTTTATCAGCAAAGGTGTCCAAGTTTCGTTTTGAACGAAATTTTTAATCATATACTTTCCAAACTGATTCGATTTTGATTCAGATTTGATTGTGCCGCGTACTCCCGTAACGTATGGACGTTTGTTTATTTTGATTCTCAGTCGATTGATATGGTTGGGAGTACAATGAGTTACGATCTAACGAATAAAACACCAAAAGCCGTTGAGATTGAACTGATTCGATTCTCGATTGTGTCGGGAGCCTGTTGTTTCTTCCGCCCTAAATTCATGCATAAAAAACGGATAGAATATTTCGTTCAAAACGTTATTTCCTCGCAACTGGAACGCATCTTAAGCGATGTCTGTCGTCTGGGATCTCTACAGGGTCGGTGAAGCTGAGCCAGCCACAGGGTGAGAATATTGTACGTGATTACTTTCTAAATATTTTACTTTATTGCGTAATCCTCTTTGTGTCATCTTAAGAAGTGAGACGGTAAGGTGAGAGTGAATAATATATGCGAGGACGTACCGTCTTCCCGAGTTGTCGGCTGTGACACGGCAGGAGGCACGCGGGGTGGAGGGGGTACAAACCGGCCAAGTGCGAGTCGGATTCGCACGAACGGTTCCGTACAATTGAATCTACCGAATCTACCAAATCGCGTTTGTTTTATGAAAGCCCCTCCGAAATATTTATTTTTATTTAAGTAATTAGATATTAAAGTAAATATAACTAATTAATATTTTGTAAATATTTCTAGTTTTACCTATTTAAGTACCTGTTGCCGTTATTTGTATCGACGAAAAGATCACATTTATTGTGTTTGTTATAGCGACAAATT
This sequence comes from Celastrina argiolus, assembly GCA_905187575.2. Classification (NCBI taxonomy): domain Eukaryota; kingdom Metazoa; phylum Arthropoda; class Insecta; order Lepidoptera; family Lycaenidae; genus Celastrina; species Celastrina argiolus. Next base: position 12,655,860 of record LR994599.1, on the reverse strand, counting down.
TAATTTGTTTTCTCTATTAGGTACGGTAAAGGATAGAAAGCGAAATTTTCTTGTCTGTATGTCCGTCTGTCTACAGCCTGAATCCTAAACCGTGACATCTTAGTCCGGTCTATTTACACATTCAAGTTTACATAAATTCCCATAAAGCTGAATATTGGCATAGTTGTTCAAAACATCATTATAAAGAAAATCTCAAAAGTCCTCATCGTTCCGAGGTGTGCTAAAAATTTGGCACGGGGTCAAAGGTCAAAAAAATGAGTTTTTTGCGATTTTTAGCGAAACGGTGAGTTTTTTCGCAAAATTACCCCAGTACGAAATTGTAGATCACAAAATTCTCTACAAAAAATATATCAATAATTTTTTTCCTAAAAGCCACCATTTTGGAGATATAACGTTCCGAAAAGTTGGATCAGTCGTAATCCCTCTATTTTGCACACGTTTCCACGCCACCTATGAGGTAGTGTACAAAGCGCGTTTTTTTTAACGTGGTTTCCCCAGTAGGCCTATTCCACGGGTCGGCTGAGATTTTATATGTTTTAAAACTATTGCAAAATAATATTATATATTATAGTGGGCAAAAACAACGGCGGTGTAATTAAATAAAATACTTAAAATAAAAAGTTAGTCGTCTGATTCATAACTGTCCAAGATTTCTGTTTCTTCTTCTTCTTGATCTTCTTCTCCTTCTTCTTCCTGTTCATCCTCTTGTTCTTCTTCTTCTTCTTGTTCTATTTCACACGTAAACTGCCCCAATAGCGATTCCTGATCGGTATCAAACGAATCTTCAAGAGTTGGTGACTCAACATTCGAGCATGATCGGCCTTGACAGTGTGTGCATGCCAGGGAACAAAACAGTCCAACTTTTCTGCAACCACATTTTGCACTACACCCTTTCTTGCAGTTGCAAAATATTGTGTTGAGAAGTTTCTCAGGTGCTGGTGGAAGTAAAGTTTGAACTGGCTCTAGTGTATTGTCGATCAACTTCCAACCCCAGTCTTTAGGGTCCAGCTGATTACCAAGCCACACTTGAACTTGGTAATATACCCGAAACAGATGTTGATGAGCAGCTACTGAGGTTGGAGGAAGAGAAGCTAAGTTGACTTGTTTTTTATTACGCGTATTTTTCACGAAAGATGTGTATCGCAACTTATCTAAGCAAGTGGTTTTTTTGGGGGCTCCGTACATAGCAAGAAGAAATTGAACTCCGTTGGTGATAACATGTTGTTGAGTTGAATTACCATTTTTAAAAACTTCAGCACATTGTAGTAAATCTTTTTTTTCAAACATTTTGAAAACTGTTGTTTTTCCTCTCCTGTAAAAAGCAGATGTCGTATCGCAGCCAGTTATTGCGTGTAGAAACAATACATGATTTTGACATTTAGGAAAATTGGATAAACTGTTTGATGAATATATTTTCGATTGATTTTGGGCTTTTCCGGGTTTAAAAAAATAAATAATTTTTTCAGTTGGAGTTCGAGCAGTAAGCAAGACGAGTAAATCAACATCCTCACCAACAACAACAGTTGTATTTGTCACACTGAATTTCTTTATCGCTGTTTCAATAATCAATACATCAGCATCATCATTAGCTTGTTCAACGGATATATTCTCAGCAGTAAATTTTGCTTTCAACATCGAAATAAACCTAGATTTATTGTGATTATTTGCAAAGAATTTCTGTTGACTGGTAGGAACTGTCATTGATTCATCGAATATAATATCAGAAGAAGTTGATGAAGCAGCATTTCGACGGCGTTGCTCTGCTGCTTTAATATTTCTCGTATAATCATCATATCCGTCAAATACGACAGTAACTCTGGAACCAAAATGTCGACGTACATATTGAACGTATTTATCTAAGATAACGTTAAATGTTTCCTCGCTATCCCACACCACTCGATGTAATAAGAATCCTCCGTCAATTATGTACGTTGAATTAGTGTTATTAATATCAACATTTATAGTCTGAAAACAATCGTAAATAGCCGACTTCTGGGTCTTGCGCATTCCAATGTCATCAAATAATGTTAACGGATAAGGAGCTAATTCATACTCGAAATATTTCTCAATTTCATCTTGAAAAGCCGCAGTAACACTCATACGTTGGAATAATAACACTGGGTCAACAGGTACTTTTTCTTCGTGAACTTTTACGGTGCTACTCATAGCTAAAAGAGGAACAACTTTGTCAGCGCGTTTAAGTTTAATATCTTTAAATGTCAGTCCAGTTATTTTAGCAATAGAGATAAGCCCAAGTTCACGTGCTTTATAGCAATTAATTGTATTATCACCAACGACACCACTTGCAATCGAGATGACTTTGTTAACCTCTGGGAAAGGATCATGAATCGAGAACCACTCAAGAAGCATTCGTATGTCTTTAGCGTCTTTTTTTACACGTGAATCACTGGCATCAACATGCTGTTCAGTCGTATCCATCCTAACATTAGCAAGATCTTCTAATTTCTCACAAACTGTGTTCATTGCATGCATGCTGTAAACCCATTTACTGATTACACTTTGTTTTGTACTTCTTCCTCGAGCAATACCTCCATCTGTCTTCATGGCTTTCATCATAGACTGTTCGATAACCATGTCTGTAGAAGTTCCACAACTCAATTTATCTGAGCGTCTCACGGTGAAAAATCCTTCGGTAAATTTTTCGTAAACTTCAGGATCCATCGAGTCCTGTAATTGCATCATGTCTTGTAAATACAAGTGTGCAGATTTAGCATATGGAAAATGTCCTGACGAGTGGAAATAAGGTAACATTTCTTTTACACAACTTAAATGAGCTTTCCAGTCCCCCATACGCTCAGCTCTCAAAAATTCTTTTGCAAGTGAAACCATATTAAAATATTGTATCCAAAGTTGCGCTGTTGGTCCTCGTTCCTCAAAATCTTTCAATTTCATATTAAATTTATGAAGTAAAGCACCTGATACTTCATTATCATTTTCAATATCTGAATATGAAAGAGTGCTATCTAATATATGGTCAATATTTATGATTAAATCTGCTCCCATGATATCATTAATATCTATTGTTTTTAATATTGTAATTGCTAAAGCCAGCTGGAGTAGTGTATGTGCTCGAACAGCTCTTGCGTAAGCATGACCATTGAGCATTTTTTCTAATGACTTTGGTGCATAGATTTCTGAGAGTACTTCTTTTATCCCGCTACCTTGCATAATATAACCAATTGCTCCGAGATAAGACATGAGTAGATGAAATCCTCCAAGTCTGACAATAATCTTCGATACTTCAGAGCCGTCAGGTGCGGCTGATACAATTTCTCGAGCTTTCGCATACAAGGGTTGGTCGAAAGTCACGATGCATACAGTGTGGCCGTAACGTTTCGCGTTCTCTAATGCACAAAGTAAAGTCGTATAGACAGTATTATAGTTACTAGCTGGTTGATGGATGAATGGTAAAAATGTAATCTGAGATTTTGAATAATTTGTATGGTAATTTGTTAAGCGCTCAATAAAACCGTTCCAACCAGGTAATGATGTATTTTTCCACTTTCCATAAAACCATACTACATCAGAATTTTTATGAAAAGATACTGTTTCAGTTCCATATCCAAAATCTTGGACATATATTTTACTGTAACCAACTACATCACTATTCTGATAGATCTGTATTGGCACATGAGCTTTTGCTTTGAAGTGTTTTGCTGAAAGAACTTCTTTTATTCGTTGCATAGGTTCTTCTAGTAAAACAGAGTGCTTTGGAGTTACAATTTGAATTATACCCATTATGTGGAGTGAATTGTTACCATCTAGCGTATTAACATTTATATCAGCATTATCTGCAACGTATTGAATAAGTGTGCCACTTTCAGGTGGTAGGACATGAGGAAGAGGATGAAAAACTGCTGCTGACTCGTACATCAATGTATCATTATAAGAAGCACACAAACCAAAAGACGACAAAATTTGTATAAGACGCTTAGACCCGAACCTCCGATGAAAAAAAACTGAAAGACCTAACTGTAATTTGGACTTGAACGATCTTGGTCGAATAGCAGTCATGATACTATGACAAATATTGGTGCATACTAGTTTAAAATGATCGAAATTTGATCGTTTATTTTTTAAGATCATTTGCTCCAAAAAAAATGTCAGTGACTGTGGGATGTCATTATTTAAATCTTCAAACATTCGACCTGGTGGAGGGTAGTAGGAATTATCAAATACCGAGGATTGAATATCTTCTCGAATAATAGATGCTGCTGCTTCTAGAGTTTTTAATCGTTCTTCTTGTTTATTAATTTTTTTATTTTCGGACCAAGATTGATTTAAAATTTCATGGTGACTGTTTATCAAACATACAAATGTTAACGCTCCCGGTTTTTCAGTGATAATAATTTTATCGCCATATTTCAGTTTAAGTCGCAGCTTAATAGTCCTGTTATCTAAAGTTAAAATTTTGCTAACATCTTTTAACTCAGCCAAAGTAAACTGACAGTCATTGCTACTCTCAATGTATGTAAATATTTCCTGCATTGCCAGATCTGTTGCTTCATCTTTAGGACGACCAACTGTACCGCCAGTAGTCGGTTTCAAAAAAGAAGTATAACATTCTTGGTGATACTTTGCTTCAGCAGCAACTAAATCATAGTCAAATTCGATTCGAGCAACAACAGCTTTCGATATAGCATCGGAACGAGTTCGTGCTACTTCCAAAATTGAATGTTTGAATTGGAGTGTACTTACTTGACAAATTTTACTGCGACGATCTAAGGATTTTTTTCTCTGCAACTCTTCATTCAATTTATTGCCACAAAATAAACATAGTTTTTTAAAACAAAAAGCTGAATCACTTGAACGGGATTTAGTACGAGGAGGACTACTTACTGTAGATCCTGTAGATGTGTTAGGTTCTTGTTCTTCGCGTTTTCTTTTGATGGCAGCAGCAATAGAACACTTCCGCGTATAAATTTTACGACAGTTGCTATGTATTGTCACAGATTTTTGTTTTTTAAGAAATTCCGAGTATCCATCATCTCTTTCAGCACTTGCATTAATCAGTGTCTTCATACCACGATCAACAGTTACAGTTTCACTTTCAGTTAAAAGATGAGTACAAATAAAACAATATTCTGACATTTTTCTTATAAAAATCTAAAACGCACAAAATAGGTTAAAAGATAGGTTAAGATAAGCACATGTTTTCCCTACACAGTGCCGCTCAAGACTAACGGTATGTATTTCATATATTGGGCATGCCAACATAAAGCAGGTATACGACCCTAGCCACGCGGACAATAGAATAAAAGACAGATGTTATCCCAAGGTTATACTGACGTACAAATTTAGGAACGGGGTTTCATTATACCTGAGATTCTCGTAGTTTAACTTATATTTTACATAAGCAAGTTACAATAAATAATAGCGAACTTATTTTAGTTCTATTACACCTTTAGTGACTTTCATATGTGGCGTACGTGTGCAAAATAGAGGGATTACGACTGATCCAACTTTTCGGAACGTTATATCTCCAAAATGGTGGCTTTTAGGAAAAAAATTATTGATATATTTTTTGTAGAGAATTTTGTGATCTACAATTTCGTACTGGGGTAATTTTGCGAAAAAACTCACCGTTTCGCTAAAAATCGCAAAAAACTCATTTTTTTGACCTTTGACCCCGTGCCAAATTTTTAGCACACCTCGGAACGATGAGGACTTTTGAGATTTTCTTTATAATGATGTTTTGAACAACTATGCCAATATTCAGCTTTATGGGAATTTATGTAACCTTCCTCCTGATTTTAGGCTTAAATAGACCGGACTATCTAGACAGTAGAAATATTAACAGATGAGGTTAGACGTCTGTTGCCGCTAAAACAGTTAATACTAAAAACGTAATAAAGTAGGTAAATATACAAATAAAACACAAATTACTTGCCCTTTTTCCACTTTATTAGTTAATTAAGAGATTTATAATATTTTATTTAAAAATAAACTAGCTGTCCCCGCGACTTCGTTCGCATGGTTTTTGAGCGACTTAAGCCGTTTATGCAGCGCACGCAACGAAAGTCTCCCCGTTTTTGCAACATTTCTCACTGACGCCTAGCTCCTATTAGTCGCAGCGTAATGTTATATAGCCTAAAGCCTTCCTCTATAAATGTACTATCCAACAAAAAAAGATTTTTTAAATCGGACCAGTAGTTCTTGAGATTAGCGCGTTTCTACAAACAAACAAACAAACAAACAAACTCTTCCGCTTTATAATATTAGTATAGATTTTAAATCTATCTACACCTGATGATGACTTAGTCGAAACCGGTCGTGTATTTTTATAAATCTCTTAATAATCTATATCTATACTTCTATCTATATCTATATCTATACTAATATTATAAAGAGGTAACGTTTGATTGTTTGTTTGTTTGTTTGAATGGAATAGGCTCTGAAACCACTGAACCAATATGAAAAATTCTTTCACCGTTGGAAAGCTACATTCCTAGCGCTGAACATAGGCTATATTATATGTTTAAAAAAAGTAGGGTTCCTTACTAAAACCCCAAAAATGTAGCCCAAAGTGTAAAAAAACGACCTCCAAAATTTCTTACATCGTGTGCGCTTCGACAACGGCTTGACCAATTTCGCAAATTTTTTTTACGGTATGTTCGTTATTGTCACGAAAAGGTTATTATGAAAGAAAATGTTGAAAAAAATAAGCAGGAAATTAGAAAAAAGAAGAAAATACGTGATGGTCACGCGGGGTTTGAACCTGGGCTCGATCGATTCACGTCGTTGCCACTTGCCAGTTTATATGACACGGGTGTCATGGTAACAAACATTGTTTACAAATGGAAAATAAAAATTATGAAATGCTATAAATACCGTTTTTATATCAGCTTAAACTATTTGGATTAATAAAATTATTAGGATTAACAAAAACATGAATCCAAATAGTTTAAGCTGATATAAATACGGTATGTATAGCATTTCATAATTTTTGTTTTCCATTTGTAAACAACTTCGTTACCATGACGACCGTTAGACGTTATAGACGTTTGGCTGCGTTTCCATTGACGCAGGGCGAGGCGGACAGGAGCTTGCGGTACCCGAATTGACCAATCACTATACTCGAAATCTCCGCTCCACTCCGCTTGGGAACCACTAAGTTCCTATGCGCCCCGCTCCGCGTCAGTGGAAACGCCAAGATTGGGGAGGTTTTCCAAATCTATACATCTATACAAATAAATAAAATTGAAGTGTCAGTTTGTAACTTTCAATTAGCAACGTTTTTCTAAATGCATATGACATTTTAAACGATATCTTCTGCTTTTTTTTTGCATTGGCAACGATATTTACTGAAAACGAAAAAGTAATTTAAAAAAAAAATGTCTGTCTGTCAGCGTGTCACTTTGCTCCGGCTAATCTCTGGAACGGCTGGACCGATTTTAACGAGACTTTCACTGGTAGATAGCTAAAGTTATAAGGATTAATTTAGGCTACTTTTCATCACCATCATCATGGTCATCTAACTAATGATCACCGAATTGGCTGGACCGACTGTGACGGGAGCATTCACCGGGCTTAGCTTATGTTAGTAGGAGTAATCTATACATCTATATGTATAAAAGTAAGTCGTGTTAGTTAAATTATTTATAACTCAAGAACGGCTTTATCGATATGGCTGAAAATTGGTGAGGAAGTAGCGCAAGTAGACGGACATAGGATACTATTTATTCCATTTGACAGCGTTTCCGTGAACGTTGCGGGTTCTGCGTTAGGGTTTCGCGTTGTGGGTTCCGCGTTGCGGGTTCCGGGTTTTCGTGTTGCGGGTTCCGGGTTCCGCGTTGCGGGTTTCGGGTTCCCGCGTTGCGGGTTCCGGGTTCCCGCGTTGCGGGTTTCGGGTTCCCGCGTTGCGGGTTCCGGGTTCCCGCGTTGCGGGTTGCGGGTTCCCGCGTTGCGGGTTCCGGGTTCCCGCGTTGCGGGTTCCGGGTTCTGCGTTGCGGGTTCAACGTTGCGGGTTTCGGGTTCCTATACTGCGGGTTCCGCGTTGCGGGTTCCGGGTTCCCGCGTTGCGGGTTCCGGGTTTCCGCGTTGCGGGTTCCGCGTTGCGGGTTTCGGGTTCTCGCGTTGCGGGTTCCGGGTTCCCGCGTTGCGGGTTCCGGGTTCCCGCGTTGCGGGTCCGGGTTCCCGCGTTGCGGGTTTCGGGTTCCCATGCTGCGGGTTCCGCGTTGTGGGTTCCGGGTTCCCGCGTTACGGGTTCCGGGTTCCCGCGTTGCGGGTTCCGGGTTCCACGTTGCGGGTTCCGGGTTTCCGCGTTGCGGGTTTCGGGTTCCCGCGTTGCGGGTTCCGGGTTCCCGCGTTGCGGGTTCCGGGTTCCCGCGTTGCGGGTTCCGGGTTCCCGCGTTGTGGGTTCCGGGTTCCCGCGTTGCGGGTTCCGGGTTCCCGCGTTGCGGGTTTCACATCGCGGGTTTCGGGTTCCCACGTTGCGGGTTCCGGGTTCCCGCGTTGCGGGTTCAGGGTTCCCGCGTTGCGGGTTCCGGGTTCCCGCGTTGCGGGTCCGGGTTCCCGCGTTGCGGGTTTCGCGTTGCGGGTTTCGGGTTCCCGCGTTGCGGGTTCCGGGTTCCCGCGTTGCGGGTTCCCGCGTTTCGGGTTTCGGGTTCCCGCGTTGCGGGTTCCGGGTTCCCGCGTTGCGGGTTCAGGGTTCCCGCGTTGCGGGTTCAGGGTTCCCGCGTTGCGGGTCCGGGTTCCCGCGTTGCGGGTTTCGCGTTGCGGGTTTCGGGTTCCCACGTTGCGGGTTCCGGGTTCCCGCGTTGCGGGTTCAGGGTTCCCGCGTTGCGGGTTCCGGGTTCCCGCGTTGCGGGTCCGGGTTCCCGCGTTGCGGGTTCCCGCGTTTCGGGTTTCGGGTTCCCGCGTTGCGGGTTCCGGGTTCCCGCGTTGCTGGTTCCCGCGTTTCGGGTTTCGGGTTCCCGCGTTTCGGGTTTCGGTTTCCCGCGTTGCGGGTTCCACGTTGTTTTTTTTTAGTTGAATTTCATCATAAACTCTTTTTATGCTCAACGAAGTGGGCAAGGGTCAGCTAGTTAACTAATAAAGTGGGAAAAGATGGTAGAAATACACTTGATGGAAATACAGTGTAACATGTATTTCCATCAAGAACCTACAGTACATTCAACAACATATAAATATACAAAGACTGCTAGGAAATATATGACAATATTCCCGAATCAGTTCCGCGCACGTATTCTATTTCCCATCAATCAGCTTCGTAAAATCCGGCAATCATATTTTGATGACAGGTTTCTTAATATATCGTCATTTTAATTAAGTGAAACGGTTAGGGGACAGTTATTAATAAAATTATTAATTAATATTATAAAGCGGAAGAGTTTGTTTTTTAAGCGCGCTAATCTGAGTAACTAGATAGTTACTGGTCCGATTTTATAAAATATTTTTTTGTTGGATAGTCCATTTACAAAGTAAGGCTATTAAGAGGCTATATAACATTACGCCGCGACCAATAGGAGCGAAGCGTCAGCGAGAAATGTGCAAAAACGGGAAAACGGGGAAAATTGAATTTGAGGACTTTCGTTGCGTTGGTTTTTTTTTTATTTGGTTTTGTACTGGCAGTTCTTGGTGACAAAACACTCACATGTTCTTCACGGGCCAACGTGAATGGCTTAATACAAATGCTACAGCCACTAGCTTTTCCGATAGCTTTACCGGCCCGGTAGATCTGCCGGTCGGGCGTAGTGTGAACCCAGCCAGTGTAATGTGTGTCGTTTTCCTTGTTTTTACAAATTCCTGATATTACAAACGGCACAACCAACCTCAGCTGCGGCACAACTCGCCCCGCGGTCAATAGTGCCTGACGGCCGCTGTTAAAAAATATCAATATCTATTAAAATACCGTTCTAGCACAAAAACTGATTAATAAATTTGAAATATGCATAAAATTCTACTGTAGACTAGAACAGAGGTTAATGAATAAATCAAGTAACATGAATGTGATGGCATGTTACTTGATCTATCAAGGGATAATATGTTAATATTAGATATCCTTTGATAGATATATATGATTCGATCGTGTCGTGTACTCCCGAATAAATTGTCCTTAGTTTATTTCGATTCACAGTCGATTGATCTGGTCGGGAGTGCAAAAAGTTACGATCTATTTTTTTTATTCCTGGTTAGTTTCAAATTAATCCACCAAATAAAATACTACGTCCCGATTTCACCAACGCATGTTAGTGATAACGGCTTGTTAAAATACCATGCCTTCTCGTTCATTAATATCAATTACGAGAGGAGCAACATGATATTTAACGAAGGATTAACTTAAACATTGCTTGGTGAAACACGCCCTTAAGGCCGTTGTGATCGAACTGATTCGATTCTCGATTGTGTCAGTAAGCGTGCTGCACTTTCAGCCCCGCTCTACGTTGTAAGTTTACTGAGTATGCCATTACATGATAAAAATCATATTCATAGCCTTATCACACTGGCGTTTTTCGAGTGGAGGCGGAACGGAACGTATGCGCGACGAGCTCGCAAGCTGCTAGTGTGAAAAGGACCTTACGGCCAAAAAAGTAGCCGAAATCCCCAATCACAGGCTTGAGGCTGGCACTGTCACTGCTTGGCTGTAACCATTCAAGTTATTCTTCTTTTACCCTTAACACTCGTATGTCTCGTCTGTTTCACTCGACTGTCGTAATTTTGCTCACAGAATGACTTTGGCTGACGTGGGGTCATGCTACTGTGGCGAAGCCGCGGTAGAAGACGTACACCAAGCACTCTGGGAGTGCCCTCTGTACGGGGAGGCACGTAGGGAGCTTTAGGATGCGATCGAAGTCTTTGGAGAGGGCCCGGCCTATTACTGCGACCTCGTTTCCTCGGCGGGAAACTTCGGACGACTTTTCGGGAATACGCGCGACTATGGCATAAGATAAGAAGTAGACTGGAAATAGAAGAACGGTTGAATGGAGGCAACCTAGAAGACATAAACTAAGATAGTAGAACCAGGACGATCTATCGGAAGACACCGAAGTCGTATCTGTGTTGTCCGCCCCAGAAAGGGGAGAATGGACTTAGGGTTAGGGATAAATAGAAAGAGAATAAATAACTTGTAGGGAATCAAGAATTGCGCACCTAAAGGGGAGAGCCCGAGACAGTAGGGTGCGCATTCCCGTGTTTCGGTCCGTATAACCACGATCGGTTGATGGGGCCATGAGTTGGTGAAGGGATTTGTCGTAATTTTGCCAATTTTACAATAGAACTCTCAAAATTGTCAAATTCAAGATTCGATGCCCCAATAGGGCCATTCAGAACATTCGTATTTTCGTACAAGATAGTCTAGGTAGCCCAATCAGGAACAATAATTGAATATACGTATTTGTGATGTCATCGAAATCTGCCTAAACTGCGTAGAAATGTTTGTGTGTGTGAAATCCTTTGAAATAGATATTGTCACAACATAATACTTATCATAGGAAAATTAAATAAATAAAATGCATCACATACTTGTAAGCTTTTATTTGTTAATACAATTTAGGCAGAAGCCCAACTAAAACTATATAAAAGTAATTGAAATGCAGACAAGCACATCGTGCCTAGCGTAACTAAATATACATTACTGGGTCTTATAGTAATGTGGATACAATAGAATTAAATAAATACTTTGAATTCGTATTATGTAAGCTCATTAAAAGAAAAGTGTGTTTGGGGTATTATAAAAAAGATTATAATTATTATACATCTATTTGAAATTTGTTAAAGTTTTCGTACACGGTAAGTCTATTATGAATACTACACGCTCGCTTATACGTTACGATTCAATCCCCCGAGTTTCCGAAAGGCTAATCAAATCATTCAGTTGACATTTGAGTAAACAAGCCATCCTCATTGGTGAACGCAGCGAATGAGCGAAGTTGTTGCGAGTGATGTTTTTAATGAGCGTTCAGAAAGGTTTAACTCAAATGTTAGGTGATCGACGATTTCATCAGCCATTTAGAAACCGGTGGTTATGTGACCTAAAATTACACCCTATTTGGTTGGCGATACACGGTTACGATTTATCTTGCCTATATATATGCGAAATATCGACTGTGTTCGTTGGCGTTTTTGGCACTATAAAATACCAATTTAAAAAACGTGTGGGACTCTCGACAGAAATGATAACTTAGTTAGTGGATCAGAGTAAGAAGGGATGAGCCTTCCTACCGCTACCGTTTACTTTACAAATGGAAGCCGCAAGGTTATTATGTATCTCGCAGCAGCAATTCGACAGGCGTAAATTGTACAATCGTGTACAATATCGCTGTTAAGTGTACGTTTCACAGCGAATTGTGCACAATCGTACGATTAACGCTTGTGGAATTGCTGTTGCGAGATACATAATCAGTCTAGGGGACAGGCTGGCGCCGTAACGCGTTACGTTACGAAGCGGTTCACCCAAATGGGATCAACTGCTTTATTATAACGATATGATAACTTATAGATGTTGTCATGCCTTTATAAAATACGCCGGCGAACACGGCCTCAGCCTTGCAATATCTATTTCACTCGCGGCCATATTTTTTTTCATTAAAATGAATGTCGAGCGTGTAGTAACTATGAAATATAGTTTAGCACGGGCGATGGTCGGGGCCGCGCTTCCTCGGGGCCGCCTTCAGAATGTTGTCCACGCGCAGTATCATCTCAGCCGCCTCGGACGCCGACAGCAGAACTTGACGCTTCACCACGTACGACTCGGTGATGCCGAGTTTCTTCATGTCACCCACTTTGCCGTTCTGCATGTCTGTAATAGAGGAGTATGTTAATGCACAAATTTAAATATATATATCCTTACTTTTAGATAAACTAAATATAAAACTCAGCACAATCAAAGAAGTTTATCTCAGCTCAAAGATTAACATGAAAAAACGGGTCGAAACCCTACTGTCTCGGGTATTGCCGCCATGTAGAGCCAGTGAACATATTTTTTTTATTTTTTTTTAGCGAAGGCTGGCCTTGTCACGCCCAGACGTCACTACGACCCCTCTGAATCTGGAGTCACAATGACTCCTTCGCTTTAGAGTACCGTCCCCAGTCCTATGTTACTCATGAAGCTAACAATATGGTGAGGGTCTGCGGTGCAAATTTCCTCTGCTGTAGAGTATTCGTGCTGCCCCAGGTACTCGCTCCTGCCTATATGCCAGTGAACATACCGAGGCCGGTGGTGTTCTCGCCCTGCGCGTGGTGGAGGTCCGCGCTGTCGTAGCCCGCGTTGTCCGCGACGGCGGAGGGCAGGCGGCGCAGCACGACCGCCGCCGTGTGGAGCCAGTGAACATACCGAGGCCGGTGGTGTTCTCGCCCTGCGCGTGGTGGAGGTCCGCGCTGTCGTAGCCCGCGTTGTCCGCGACGGCGGAGGGCAGGCGGCGCAGCACGACCGCCGCCGTGTGGAGCCAGTGAACATACCGAGGCCGGTGGTGTTCTCGCCCTGCGCGTGGTGGAGGTCCGCGCTGTCGTAGCCCGCGTTGTCCGCGACGGCGGAGGGCAGGCGGCGCAGCACGACCGCCGCCGTGTGGAGCCAGTGAACATACCGAGGCCGGTGGTGTTCTCGCCCTGCGCGTGGTGGAGGTCCGCGCTGTCGTAGCCCGCGTTGTCCGCGACGGCGGAGGGCAGGCGGCGCAGCACGACCGCCGCCGTGTGGAGCCAGTGAACATACCGAGGCCGGTGGTGTTCTCGCCCTGCGCGTGGTGGAGGTCCGCGCTGTCGTAGCCCGCGTTGTCCGCGACGGCGGAGGGCAGGCGGCGCAGCACGACCGCCGCCGTGTGGAGCCAGTGAACATACCGAGGCCGGTGGTGTTCTCGCCCTGCGCGTGGTGGAGGTCCGCGCTGTCGTAGCCCGCGTTGTCCGCGACGGCGGAGGGCAGGCGGCGCAGCGCGACTGCCGCCGTGTGGAGCCAGTGAACATACCGAGGCCGGTGGTGTTCTCGCCCTGCGCGTGGTGCGCGCGCAGGCGGGCGATGAGGTCCGCGCTGTCGTAGCCCGCGTTGTCCGCGACGGCGGAGGGCAGGCGGCGCAGCGCGACGGCGAACGCCTCGGCCGCGGCCGCCTCCTTGCCCGCGGTGCGCGCCGCCGCGCGGGACACCGCCTCCGCCATCAGCATCTCGCTCGCACCTGGAATGTTTCATATACTTTTTTGACTCTACTGATAAGTTGTATCAGTAGAGTCAAAAAACTTAATAAATTTGGATTTTATAATGATATGGATTTCGAATGTATAGCACTCTCTCTTCCTTAACCTTCGTAATCCAGTGGGACTGATGAGCGACATTAGTGGCAAGAGATCAGGTGCAGGACCGGTTTTTATCATGCCCATCCGAGGCATCATCTTTAAGATAAGAAAATAAGGTGATCATTCTGCGTTGTCCTAACAATACTTGAGAACTGTATTTTTTGTTGTATCAATACTAATCAAACCCACAATCTCTGGAGCTACTTCAAATCTTACAATAATACTGTTTCTCGATCTCATGTAATCGCAAAACATCATACAAGAAAACAACTTCTTTATTAAAATAAGACATACTGACATTTTTTTAAGTAAAACAAGAATTAAGCATCTGTTTTAAGGCATTTTTAATTAATATTAAATATGCAATAACAATAATTAATCATTATTAAAATACTCACCGCCACCGTACACAACTTTAGGTTCTTTAACTGTAGCGGCCAGAACACACAGAGCATCATGCAAGGACCTCTCTGCTTCGTCGATAACTTGCTGTGTGGCTCCACGGATTATGATTGTGCAGGCGGAACCTAGCTCCACTCCGGAGAAGCGAATAAGGCACTCATCACCGATCAACACCTGGAAACATACAAGATGCAAATATTTAGCGACTTTACTACTTAGCGACGCACAAAACGTCTACACGACTTGCGGTCACGGGGTTTGAACCAGGACTCGATCTTTCCCATCGTTGCCAGTCTATATGATACGGTTGTCATGGTAACAACATTGCTTACAAATGGAAAATAAAAATTATGAAATGCTATAAATACCGCATTTATATAATAGAGCCAGAGGCTGTGAACGCTAGACTTCCATTATAGTATAAAGGTAAAAATTTCTGATTTCATGCTCCCAACACAGGTAAGAATGATGGCCAATTAATAATTATGAAGTTTGGGTTATATTATATTGTAAGTAGAATTACAATATCATGAACATTAAGAGGAAGCACCATGGTCCATAGAAATGCAAAATAGGTATTTCTAAATTCGATAAGCTTAAACTATTTGCATTAATATTTTGTGTTCTAAAATGAAATAAAAAATAAATTCCTTTGAAGTTCTGTCATACCCTACAATGCCTTCAAAGGCAAAAAAAAAGTAAGGAGGTAAATATACAATAATTATATACCTGTTCAATAACTTTGCAGTGTCCCAGTTTGACTTTGTCAGGTGAGTCAAATGTGGAGACAATTTCTGCTCCGGTGACCAGAGCTAAACGCTCAATGCCATCAAAGTCGGCGTGCTCGATGGCCATAGTTCCAGCATCAGCAAACAGTTGCTCAGGATAGTTGTAGATAAGTTGTCTGGAAAATGTTCATATACTTACACTTATCCAAACTGGTTAAATAGAGATATCTTAAGTAATATGATATACTTTGAATATTTTAATGAAATTGTATGTATGGGACATTTCAAGTCAAGCAGACCAGAGAAAAAATAGTCTTATCAAAGTGGAATTGATGAAATTATGAAGAATATCCAAGATCTGACTTTATTTTTCTGGCCCACTTGATGTGAAATGTCCCGTATAATAATAATATATGAAGAGGAAAGTTTTGTGTTTGTTAGTTCTATTCATAACTTCATAAGATGTCTGAATAGGTTTTAAAAAACCAATTTTGATTAAATTTAGTAGACATAGGCTATTTTCAATTGTGTACAATGTACTATTTATTTTTTACATAACATTTAATTGATACGATTAATTTCACTAGTACTTGATAGTTTTAACAGCTTGTTAAAATACATTCTCATTCATTGACAAGACAAACGAGAGGGATAACATGATATTTAATGAAGGATTAACTTTAACATGTGTTGGTGAATTTGGCACTATTTTGTTACAAGATCGATTTTTTGAGTAAACATAATATTTTAAGCCAAAAACATCAGAACCATACCTGTTGATGAACACATTACACTTGTGTGCCAGAATTTTGTTAACTTTATCCTTCATCTTTTCTTTCTCCGCTACTTCTAATTCTGCAATCTTGGCCATTGAGTCTACTTTGATGGTGGATCCGAACACTTTTATTTTGTCTGTGTCCATTGGTGTGTTGGCAATCAATATGTTTGCATTCTCAATCCTCTTAGGTTGATGTACTCCAACCTATATAATAGCCAACCAATAAAAAAAAACCAAAGAATTGTTAACATTTTTAATTAAAAAATCAATACTAGTTAACTTATAAAAACAGCATCAAAACATTTTAAAGTACCAGAGAAGTATGGAAAGGCTGCTTGGGTAGTCAAGAAGGTACAGGAAGAGAGCAGTAGACATAAGAGAAATAACAAATCTGGAGGATGCTATTAAGAAGAAGAAAAAACTAAACTTGAGTTACATATTCAGAGACAAAATAGAGAGATGGATAGGATTAACAACTGTATGGATACCTAGAAGCAATATATTTTATTTATATTTATCTAGGTAGGTATAACCTAGAAGCAATATTAGAACAAAAGAGGTAGACCACAAAGAAGATGATGATTTCAGAGTGGCTGAACACCTCTGGCTAAGACTAACCAGGAAAGGAAGAAATGGAAGGGAGAACTGTGTCATCTGGACACGCTAATACTAAAAAGCCTGTTCAGTAAGAAAGAAAGAAAAGAAAAGAAATGAAAATTTATTTGGTAAACAATAAACATATAAAAACATGTTGTCCCGTAGGTTTGCTCGTTGTTCCAGACGAGTGAAGATTACGCTTTTTAAAGCATACTGTCACTCTCTGTACACGTGCAGTCTGTGGGTCAATTACACTCAAACTACGTACAGAGCGCTGCGCACCCAATATAATAATGCCTTTAGGGCGCTGCTGGGGCTGCCACGACACTGTAGTGCTTCGGGGATGCTAGCTGCAAACGATGTTGATAGCTTCTCAGCCATAATCAGAAAACGTGTGGCATCCCTGTTACAACGTGTGCGTGGCAGCACCAACAGCCTCCTGAGGAAAGTCGCGGAGAGGTTGGACGTGGACAGCGCTATCATGCAGCACTGGACTCGTCTCCACCGTGACAAAGACACTAATATCACGTATAATAGTTATATTATACGTGATTTTAGTATCTTAAGCTAATATAGTCTTTAGCACTTAATTAAAATAGAATGTAAATACTAATATAGTTCTTAAGAAATTTGTTACTAACACTATGGGCACCTAGACCGAAATAAATGCATTTTATTTTATTTTATTTTATTTTTATTTATTTAAAAACATTAAAGAAAAAAAACAACATTTACCAAATTGGTGAACACTCACTCATTGTTCGAACATAACAGTTTGCAACGCTGATTTTCAGTGAACACCGTAGATAAGTAAATATTGTTACGAAATTAAATTTAAATTTACTATATTGGTCAGCACAATAAATAGTTCTTATGATACAGTGTATGTAGCTAATAGGTTAATGAATAAATAACTTATAAATATTATTTTTATGATAGACACAAATACAAATTGTATTTTACTGATATTACAAATGTAAATAACTGTCTGTTTCCTCTTCATGCTTAATCTACTGAAATTTGGTATAGAGATGACTTTTGAGTTCCGTGATATAGGATACTTTTTATCCTGAAAATACAGTAGTCTCATGGGATGTGTTAATGTGTTTATGGGGGGCAAAACAGGTGAATTTATTTAAGGTATATTAAATACAAGATGAAGCCTACAAGCTAGTTTAAAATAAATGAAAAACTATACCTTCTTGTTTAGCAAAAATCCTTCATCAAGGAAAGACTCTTCTAATACACCTCCAGAAATTTTTATTATTTGAATGGCTTTCAGGTTACCAGAGCCTTTAAGCCTCAGGATAGCATCCACAGCCAACCTTGTGAAATGCCTGTAAAATAAAAAAACTCATAAGTTGTTGTTTAAAGCATTTTATTATTACTTACTACTTACTTACTAGCATAGCATGAGTTCTGAGATTTAATTATCTTTTCACACTAATATTATAACGGCAACAGTTTGTAAATATGAATGTTTGTTACTACTACATATTTAAAATAATGGACTGCTGCAGTATTCAGGAACCTGACACCCTAAATTAAATCAAAGGCTACTCTAGGTCCCAAAAAATGAAGTGTTCTTGTGCAATACTGTATTTACAAAGGTAGAGTTGCAGTCCAAGGCTGGTCCCAAATAATTTTCAAGGTAGGTATAGCACTTACTCTTTGTGGTTTGATAAAATTTTTGAGCTTAGAGTAGTACGGGCAATGTTTTCCAAATCTGCTCTCAGGGCAGCTTCATTGAAATTCTTTTCATGATCAAAACTAGCCTCTGACAGTGCTTGTTTTGCTGCATTAGCTGCAATGCGCCAACCGGCTATGATTGTTTGTGGGTGAAGTTTCTGTTCAATAAGTTTTTCCGCTTCTCTCAGTAATTCCGCAGCTGAAAAGTAACATTACAGTTATTATATTGACAGGTTTACTTATATAGTTACTATTCTTGTAAAACTCTTTAGTATTGACATGATTTAGTAACTAAATTTTCATGTACCTGTTTAAGCAAAACTCACCTAAAACTGTGACTGATGTTGTGCCATCTCCGACTTCATCATCCTGGACTTTTGACATGTCAACCAGGATCTTGGCAGCGGGGTTATCGACACCTATCGACTTTAAAATAGTAGCACCATCATTTGTAACCTCAACCTATAAAGAAAAAATTTAATAGTTTAACTATTGTGCTATTCATGATTATTTAATAACATCACAATGTACTCAGAAAACATTACTTGTCCTGAATTTCTGCCGTAGGAGATCAGAATCTTGTCCATGCCTTTTGGTCCAAGAGTACTTTTTACGAGATCTCCAATAGCAATAGCACCGATGAAGCTGGACATACGAGCCAATTCGGCTTTTTCTTCTTCAGCATCATGCTTCAATATTCTTGTGGGATTTAGGGACACCTGGTCGAAAATAAGGAATAAAACGTAAATAATTAAACATGTGTGCCGCTGACCGCATAGCGGCTTCACCATGAGCCTTTGTTAGGTACATTACAAAACACAAATGTAAACATATATCATTTAAACAACTGTCTTGTGGAATATATTTACCATTTTGATTAAACAAATTCACTTAGTTTATTCACTAAGTTATTTATTACAATAGTATAACCAAACTTGAATTTATTTCAGTCACGGATCACGATTCAATGAAAGATAAAAAATATATATTGTTGTCTCTGGTTCTGGCCCATTTTCTTTCATAGACAAGACAAATATTCTATAAAAAACACCATTCATAATGTAGACCTACTTTTTGGATATTTATGTTACAATCATAGAGTATAATAATATAAATAGGTTACAATAATATGTTGTGTGATTGCTGGCACTTAATTACCAACTTGTGACACTTATTTCATTGTTTATGTGTACTATTTTCTATTGGAGTTCGATTTATTTAAATAAATAATAGTCAATTGAAATTAGTAAGCCTTATACATTTTAGGTTTGTGCTTAATACAAAACTGTCATAAAAAAAACAAAGCCGCCATTGTTGATTGTCCATTCATCAATTAATATTAGTCATACGATTTAAATGTTTTTGTTCGAAAAAATAGAAATATTTTATCTGTTTCAGTGATTTCCTTTCAACTTCAAACATTATTTATTAGTTGTAATCGTTTCAAACTCTATAGAAGTGATAAATCTGCCTAAAAATGGAAACTCCAAGTGGCACTTCTGCACCTAGAGTAAGCGATAAGCGCCTCGCACAAACTCAAGCAAAAGTGGATGAAGTCGTTGGGATTATGCGAGTTAATGTTGAAAAAGTTCTGGAGCGTGATCAGAAGCTTTCCGAATTAGACAATCGTGCCGATGCTCTACAACACGGTGCTGCCCAGTTTGAGCAACAGGCTGGTAAGCTGAAGAGGAAATATTGGTGGCAGAACCTTAAAATGATGTTGATTATTGGTGCAATTGGAGTCATATTGCTCATCATAATTATTGTGTGGGCTACATCCGGATCCAGCAACAACGTCCAATCGACTCAGGCCCAAGCTGTAACCGAAGGAACTGGTTGATAACACATTTATCATTATCATAATTCCAAATATCAGCCATACTATTCACGAGAAATTCTATAAACTGACTGATAGTAACATAAATTCATATTTTTGTGTAAAAATTTATCTTTCAGACTACATTTGTATAAAGAAACTTTTTACAACTTTTGATATTTCTGTATTGATGTTTATAGCATAAAATGTTCTAGATATAATCATTCTTTACAAAATGTGTCCTAATATAAACTAAAGCTATATTACTATTTTTGTAAGTATTATTGAATCATTTGAAATTATCAGATGTGTGATTTTAAACTTAAAATATATAATCACAAAAAATCTATTGAAACTATTGATGTTGTTTGTTGGTTCCTATTTGAATCATAATATTGTATCAAAACCACAAATAAAATGTTAGTGTTTTGGAAATGTTTATTCTTAAATATACAACTATTCATTAGTGAAATCATTAAAGTGCTTTAATGTTTAATCCAGATTACTGTTTAAATTTTATCTTGTTACTTATTAATACAGAACATGTTCTTAGAGGCACAAATTTACCGCACAAAATGTTTTACTAGCAGAAAGCGCCTGTTTTCAATGTTAATTATTCACAATTACTTTTGCATTTCTCATAAACACTGAAGTAAGTGGGACCAAGTTGTGTTTATTTCGTTGTCTTAAGGTCCAGTTTCCAACAATTATTATGTATAAGTTAATGTATAATAAATCTATGTTACTTAGCCTGATCGTTTCACATGGCATTAATATATTTATTCTTTACTCAAATGTCTTTCTTTTCTTTTATCTTACCAAATCTCGACAATTATCTATGTATAACTGATAATATGTAGCAAAGATATAAAACTGTATCAAGTGTTTGCGTTCTAGATTAAGTAAAATTCTATTGTAGGAATCAGTGATTTTAACAATCAATAGCTAAGTAAATGTATTGTTTTAGCTGTTGACATCAAGTGTAGTTTTTGTCCTACACTAGTAACAAATAACAGGAAAACCTCTAAACTTACTGTGTTATAATTGTAATTATGTTATTTGTTCCATATTCACATATTAGTATGAGTTTTGAAAGGCATATTGATGTCTGAAGCTAACATGCTGAGGCTGTTTTACATACAATATTAATTTAAACAATGTGACACTTGCCCGTGACTCGTCCTGTATTCACTCTTGACTTAGTGTAGAGCTATTGCAGGGAATAGGATTGATACTGGGCTATTGAGGTACCTGGTACTATGATGTCTGTCAGAAAATATGAGGTAACATGTAGAGGCTAGAGCCCTTTCCATTAAAGTAGTCCCCTGGGATGCGGTGTTGTGATCATTCTACGGAATGTTAAATCAATGTATGCTATAAAAAGGACCCAGACCCAGTTTCACTAGTACATGCTAAAGTCAACCCTTCAAAAATATCATGTTATCCCTCTAGTCTCCTGTCAATGAATGAGAAGGAAGGTGGAAGGCAAGCCATTAACACTAACAAGCATTGGTGAAAATGGGAATTAAGCTAATATTTACTAAGATAGGCTCTTTTTTTTACGGGAAATTCCTAAAAATAGTTGAATACTGACCGTAAATATCTCTAGATTCCAGATAAGCTTTAGGGCGTGTTTCACCAAGCAAATGTTACAGTTAACCCTTCGTTAAATATCATGTTGTTCCTCTCGTAATTCCTATCAATGAATGAGAAGGCGTGATTTTTTAGCAAGCCGTTAATACTAACATGCGTTGGTGAAATCGGGGCTTACACATGCCATTCATTAGTTCCACATGCCATTCATTAGTTCATTCATTAGTTCCACATGCCATTCCCAATGCCAGGCACAAACTTTTACATGTAAACGTTTCGGTAGGTTTATTATAAAATTGGCAGACGGTGATTCTCCAACTCATTGTAATGTGCCCCTTGGCTAATATCTATCTATGGACGCTTCACACCACGTCAATCTGGCCTCGTGCTAAGTATCAGAAGAACTTTTGTTACGGTAACTGGACAACGCAAACATATTTAATACTTTATACCTTCTATATTTTTTTTTGATATGTTATATATATCTACACACATTTAATACATGGCCATGACCCAAGAGCACAGAAAATTGGTCGCACCCGAGGTGCACCAAGGCAGCTTAAGACAGGAGATGTGTCGTTGCACTATTGTATGTTTTAGAAGACTGGTTAAATTAAGTAGGTATGTGTAATAAAATTAATAATTATGTAAGTAGTCTGACAGTCTACAATACACAAGCATCGTGGACTATATTCAGTTATCTCTGTTCAGATCCAATTTGATTAAACGTAAACAAAAGAACAACAGTATATATAGTAACGTACGCTATTATTTGAATTTCACTTTTATGACTGCGATAAAATATAGATTGACACTTTCCTTTTTTAATCGACTTCCAAAAAAGGAGGAGGTTTCTTAATTCGACCTTTAATTGATATAAATATTATGTTTTTTTTTTTACTTTTAAACTCGGCATAGATACAAAATAAAACCCCCGAATATATAAAAAATATATAAAAACTTAGTGCCTTGTCCCGAACAAGGCACTAAGTTTTTATATATTTTTTTTGGCAGCTTAAGACAGGAGATGTGTCGTTGCACTATTGTATGTTTTAGAAGACTGGTTAAATTAAGTAGGTATGTGTAATAAAATTAATAATTATGTAAGTAGTCTGACAGTCTACAATACACAAGCATCGTGGACTATATTCAGTTATCTCTGTTCAGATCCAATTTGATTAAACGTAAACAAAAGAACAACAGTATATATAGTAACGTACGCTATTATTTGAATTTCACTTTTAAGACTGCGATAAAATATAGATTGATACTTTCCTTTTTTAATCGACTTCCAAAAAAGGAGGAGGTTTCATAATTCGACCTTTAATTGATATAAATATTATGTTTTTTTTTTACTTTTAAACTCGGCATAGATACAAAATAAAACCCCCGAATATATAAAAAATATATAAAAACTTAGTGCCTTGTCCCGAACAAGGCACTAAGTTTTTATATATTTTACGTTTGCTAAATGATAAGATTCGTACCTACATCTGCTTACCTACGTCTGTCAATTCCTTTCAAACGAAGTTAGATGAGAGCAATTAGCAACACATACATAGTGTTGTTAGTCCCTACACAGTACTTGCATAGTTAATATGCTATTACTTAACTAAGTCCTCGGTATTTAACGCGTGGGATGATCTTGTGTTTTACATTTCCGCAGTAGAGACACCCACCATGATTGTATCACACTTTACGTACCTATAAGGTAATCGATGAATCGATTTGAGGCCATTCCACGTTACGTACTCATTACTTTTACCTGTTCAAATTCAAATGGCCATTGTAAACACGTATTCCTAGGTCTTTCATGTACTGCATATACCTACTTGTTACGCTTGACAGGCGGGTTCAGTGGTAAAATAATAACAATCTCCGCGATACTCTGCCGCTCGTTTCCGTATCTATCTATACATATAATAATAATAATACATATAATAAATCTGTAGAGGAGTCGTGTCTGTACATTGAAGATATTTGAAAAAAAATATGATAGGGGACCTTTATTTACGCAATAGTACCCAAAACTATGATTTTTGAAATTTTTGTCTGTTTGTCTGTTTGTCTGTTTGTCTGTGGGTTTGTGCACGCTAATCTCAGAAACGGCTTATCCGATTAAGATGTACTTTTCACTAATATATTGCGGCAAGCTTCACTTAACATTTAGTGTTTGTTTTATGTAAATCGGTTCATAAATAAAAAAGTTATGACAATTTTAAAAGATCATGTCGATTTTGCTGGACGTTTGTAGGAAGCGCGCGCCGGGTCCGGGAGCCGCGCGCCGCCCGCGCCGCGCCGCTTCAAATTGTATTCGCAACAAACGCACCGGGGCCGCGGGGGTGACTTTTATTTGTTAGTTTTAGGCTTGCTAGGGACAATCTAAGATTTTTTTTCTTGAGTTTATTACGAAAGTTATTTGTATAAAATCAGTTAGTACTTTTACTGTAAAGTCCTTTGTGATAAGTAGGTACTGTATACATATTTGTTAGCGTAGGTTAGTAATAAGTAAATAAATAAAAACCGGCCAAGTGCGAGTTGGACTTGCGCACCGATAGCTCCATACAAACCTGATTGACATAGAATTTTGATTTGGTTACAGCTTGAATATATTAGAGACCTAAGTATTTGTTATAAGTTTCAATTATACACATTCATGACAAACGGTACTAAGTTTAAAAAAATCTAAATATTTTTACTATCTATATAATGTTACTAAAAACGTATGGTTTTAGACGTTGCTTGGTTTCAAATTTTATGATTTTGAGTTCACGGGAAGTAACCTTTAGGTTTTGATTCCCTTACGAGTGTCGAAAATGACGGAATTTAGCGACATACCTAAGCGACTGCTTTTGGTTGCATTGGCTAAGAAGTCTGATTTTTTCACTGCTTCAAGGAACAGTAGGTATCCTGAGTATTTTATATAATTTTCATCTTGATACCTACACGCGTTTCTGAGTAAAAGGGTCTTGACAGACAGACGGACATGGAAATAATCTTATAATATGTGTTTCGTTTTTTCCTTTTGAGGTACGGAATTTTAAAAACAGTTTTAAGATTTTCATAAATATATTGCTCTTTTTTTTTGTTTTTTCTATTTTATAATATATACGTTAAAAAACATCTTGATAGTTACTAAACTGTGTTACAGGGGAAAACTGTTGATACAACTCGATTCCAATCGAGATACCTTTTGAAATTCTAGCCTTTTGCGGCCTGCCCTGGATATGTGTTAACAGATTATTATGGGTTTTTTTGCCAAATATCATAATATTGATAGAGTATTACACTCTTATACAAATCTATCTTACAAGCGATAGCGCGATGCAGAGCAGACCATAATAGCGACATCTATACGCCAAATGCCGTACTTTTAATACAATTATAGCAAAGTTGAGTAGGTACCTACATTTATACAATACGTTATCCGAGAGTTATACTCAGCGTGCATCATTAGCAATGTTACATAATATTATTTTGCATTGTATATTATAGTTCTCATTCCGTCCGTTAAAATTCATACTACAGCCAACTATTACTGTACATTTTTATAGTCTTCTTTGTCCAAATTATGTATTCGATAACTGCATATTATGCATAGAATTTTGATTAACATAAGTATTGTGTTTACAGTTAATCTAAAAAAGTTATGTCAATATAAGTTAGATTTATGTTTTTCTTGATATTTTTATTTCTTAGTTTTTACAGTAGTAGTTGTATTATGGACCGAATGGTTTTTATGTTAGGTACAACTTAGGTTTGTTTTCTTTCTTTTGGGACTTTCATATTTTGCTACTTTTCTGTATTAAATCAGTACTTTAACAGTGAAGTGATTTATAATCAGTACCTACGTTTGGTTATTAATAAATAAAAAACCGGGCAAGTGCGAGTCGGACTTACGCACCTAAAGGCTAAAATACCGCAAAATTTTGCGGCGCGCTGTCTTAATATCATTGTCGCCACACCAGCAGCGTCGGCGTGGAAACGATCATCGTCTGCAGTCGCTGCGGCGCAAAATCCATACAAATCTTAGTACTAGATGTTCGTCGTGTATGTGATCGTACTATCAAGTAGTCCCGTTCGCATTATAGTAATTATACACGGTCGTTTGTCAAGCTGGTAGTAGGAATTGTCAACATAAAGTAGTTTTTTAAATACCTCGACGACAGTTTTTATAACTAAAAATATTTTTAAAACAGATTTATTATAACACTGCCCTAAATTACTTTTCCACGCGTACGGAGTCGCGGGCACAGCTAGTATTATAATATATTCTATACTAATATTATAAAGCGGAAGAGTTTGTTTGTTTAAACGCGCTAATCTCAGAAACTACTGGTCCGATTTGAAAAATTCTTTTTTTGTTGGATAGTCCATTTATAGAGGAAGGCTTTAAGTAGGCTATAAAACATTACGCTGCGAACAATGGGAGCGAAGCGTCAGTGAGAAATGTTGCAAAAACAGGGAAAATTATTCACATTTTGGGACTTTCGTTTCGTGCGCTGCATAAACGGCTTAGGTCACTCAAAAATCTCGCGAACGAAGTCGCGGGCACAGCAAGTACAATATATTCTCTCTCTCGCCTTTTACGACACCCACGAGAAAGAAGGTCGATGAGGGGGTGCTATTCTTCCTCCGGCATCCCACGGACGTAATCTTAGGTAAGTATCCGTTAATGGATAAAGTACTATAAGAGAAGTTAAGAAGTTGGAAGGTTCTCAACGAAGTTCAAGTTTCTGCGAGAGTATAGCACATAGGTGCATTCGACTGAATTATCCATTAGGTAATGAAAGGTTAATAATTAAGGTTATAAGCCATCCTATTTACTTATTTAGAGGCTAGAGATAATTGGCAAAATATAGGACAGCACTTCTTCCAGTTGTGTGGCGACAAGGTACTATGAATAATGACTTGAAAATTGCAATCACTTGACCACCGCGCATGGCGTGGGTATGATTATTTAATCCACTTTGCAGAGGCACTCGGGTGTAGCGAAATATCTAATCGGCGAACTGGAATCGTGTCTAATTTCAATGAAATCGGATCCCTGTGAAAAATAATCCGGAAGAGCAGGTAACATCGTTCCGCTCCGTCTGCCGACCGCTGATAGACAGGTTGTGACTTGTGGCCGACCTTGAGAAACTCACCTTTATTAGAACAATAAAGAATCAAAACATACAAGTATAAGATACAACATTATCATTAGCAGTGGCGTAGCGTGCCTTGCGGTGCCCCGTAAAATGTTTGGGTAAAGATTTCTCACAAAAATGATGTTTTCCGTAAATGAAAAAGACCTCGATAACAGATGTAGGGTGTTGCGAAGCTTTAAACGTACGCTTTACGCGGGATTACCACTTCTGAAATAATATTAATTGTGCTATAATGAAGTATTTATTAATTGGTGCTTACGAACGCCGGGATCCTCGTGTTATTGATAAGGCAGATAAGGGCGCCGGTAGCTCCGCCCCTGATCCCTATACCAACCATAGGAAGGGTTTCTTTCCACGGACGACTAGACAAAATAACAAATATAACTAATTTGTTCGTTAAATTTGTAAAAATAAAACATAAAGATATAAACAAAACAAAACGCTTCCCAGCGTTACGTTAAGGTAATCCTAAGCGTGCAGGTAGAATATTTGTAGAGCTGTGATAGCCACTTTGGAGTACATAGTCTGGATAAGTATAGGTACAATATATAATATGTGCCTACTAAACTATGTACGTTTTTTTTAATTTTCAAGAAGTTAGCGATCCCATAATGATCAGATATATCTCGATCACGTCAGCTTTAAAACAAAAAAAAAACTAGAATAAAATCGGTTCATCCGTTTGTCGGTGCCACAGTCATGAGACAAGTCTGTCTGTCAGACACAGACTCAAATATACGCAAAGACATGTCAACTTATTAACATTACTAACTTTATTTTTTCGTTTGGAGGTAAAAACCATATTCTATTTTCATATTTAGAGGATACAGACTCGACCCTCAGAGGCCACCGCTAGTGAAAGATAGGGCCCTAATTTGCTGATGTTGATGTTTGATGACGCCACTACAGCTTATAGGCTGTACCAACAACATGCGGAGGTAGCGTAGGAGGCTCGAGCGACCGTTCTCCTTATATGGTGCGTGACAGACTCTGCGTCGATAACGATTACAGCCTGTCCTATTCGAACGACGATATCGCAGAGTCATTCACCTGCTGTTCTTATTGTTAAATCGCTCACGTTATGATTTATTAAAGCGTTTTGTAGTACCTAGCGTATTCTTAGGATCTAGATGTCTGGGGGTTATATCTGACCATATTGTGTATATTTTGTATCACTTTTACGGTATATTTCGTCGCTTTACCTTCTAAACCTCGTATCTATATAATTTTAAACAAAAAAAAACCGACTTCAAAAAGTAAACTAAAAAGCAAAAAATAAATTTACTTCGCACAAAGTAATACTTATTTTCACTTAAGTAAATAAATTTATTCTATAATTTTGAAGTCGGTGCCAAGTTTAGCGTTCTTTCATAATTTGTTTTCATTTAATATTAGTTTGTAAGCCAGCACTTTGGTAGGTACATAATATATAGTAATAGTTACATTGATAGTTGTATATTTTTTTCTGATTCTTTTTTTCTGTGATTGCCTACATATATTTAGTAATTTGATATTGTAGTAAAGTTGTTGAAGTACTTACTTGGCACCGACTTCAAAATTATAGAATAAATTTATTTACTTAAGTGAAAATAAGTATTACTTTGTGCGAAGTAAATTTATTTTTTGCTTTTTAGTTTACTTTTTGAAGTCGGTTTTTTTTTGTTTAAAATTATTTTATTTTAAGATTTTTAGTTATGGGTAGACTGAGTAAGGATAGGTACTTACCGCCAGAGCAGCGCAAAAATTATATATATAAAGTTGACTATAAAATGATATACAAATTTTAATAATATCAAAGTCGATACCAGCCAAACTGAATATGATTTCTATGTAACTCTTTTATTATTTTTAGTCGATTTACATTTCTTTATTTGGCTTAAAACAATTTTTTACCGTTTTAATATTTACCTATTTCGTCATATTGTTATGATAGTACCTATATATAGATACCTACTATCTGGCGAAGACAGAGGTGGTGTTGAGTACTGTAATTGATATAGTGGCATATGCTTGCAGTACTTTAAGCGATGTCGTAATTTCCAAACTTATAACATCAAAGACTAAGCAGTCCTGTATGCCTGTTTCTGATCTATGTGGTATACCTTGATAGTTGATTCAAAATTATGTTTGTTTTTAGTCGGATATGCTTATGGTACTAGAAAAAAATACAAAATTACTATGAGTGTTCCTATAAATTTCGAGGAGTTCCCTCGATTCCTCACGACACCATCATCAGGCTTTAATAACTATGAGACCAAGTTCGACTGTAATTGACGTAGTGGCGTATGCTTGCATTTTTTTAAACAACGCTGAAATCTTCAAACGTGTATCTCTAAGGAGTCAGAAGTTCTGTTCACTACTTTAGGTCCAGGATATGGTGCAAAATCTTACTATTTGGTAACATATGCTTGGGCTACTTCAGAAAAAATCAAAATCGATATATATTTCCATATAAATTTTGAGGAGTTCCCTCGATTCCTCACGGATCCCATCATCAGGTCACCACTTTGGTAAAAACTGGAACAACACTGTAATTGACGTAGTGGCGTATGCTTGCATTTCTTTAAACAACGCTGCAATCTTCAAACGTGTATCTCTAAGGACTCAGATGTTCTGTTCAGTACTTTAGGTCCAGGATATGGTGCAAAATCTTACTATTTGGTAACATATGCTTGGGCTACTTCAGAAAAAATCAAAATGGATATATGTTTCCATATAAATTTTGAGGAGTTCCCTCGATTCCTCACGGATCCCATCATCAGGTCACCACTTTGGTGACAATGGGACCAAACGGGAAGCACCACCTTTCAAATAAAAAAAAATCATCCAAATCGGTTCACCCAGGCGAAAGTTCTGAGGTAACAAACATAAAAAAAAAAAAAAAAAAAAAAAAAAAAACATACAGACGAATTGAGAACCTCCTCCTTTTTTTGGAAGTCGGTTAAAAACTACATCTTTTCGGTAGAGTAAAAAAAGTTAATAATATGTAATTTTAGATTTCATTATGACATGGATTTTTTTTAAATGAGGTTCAGATAGGTACAGTATACATCCAAAATCCATATCAAAATAAAATCTAAAAATATTAAGTTTTTTGACTCTACTAATAACATATAGATAATATGTACACATGGTCAGCTTTAAATCTGATGGTTAGAAGCAACACGAAGATTAAATAGACTTGAAGGCATGTTGAGATAATATACTCTACATACCTCCACGGTTGTTCAATCCTTCGCAAAAACTACTCCCTGTCCAATCGGCATGACGCCACTGATTATGAGTTCGATATCATAGTAGGTACATCCCGTTTTCATTTAACCCAATCGTAAACAAACCCGTCTATGACACAACCATAGATCAAGTGAGTGATGCCAATTGGCCAGTACAACAAAATGATTATTGTTTGCGAATAAGAAATAAGAATACATAGACTATAGGCTATATTCTACATTCAGCAGTATCAAAAGTAATAAAATTTTTAATTTGATGTTTAAATATGTTAATATACTTTAATTGTTATAAAATGTATTGAATAATGAAGTATGATCCTTTAATATTCATGTGGAAGTGTTGATAACTGTGCACAATAAGTGCATTACGAAAATATCGGTGCTTTGGTTTGTTTACGTTCATGTTACATTGAAAAGGGACGTACCTACTTATTTTACATCCCAAATGCCAATTTACGCTCATACACGGATCAGTTACTATCGTTTGGAGGACAGGACGGATAAATTTACACTAGTCAGAACTATAAACATGTGGCTTGATCGTTTTGTGGAACCGAAAACCAACAAACATTAAACAGTGAATAGATTTTTCAATTTACGTCCATATGAATCATCAAAGAAAGATGATATATCTATTATCTAAGTAGCCAAAATAATATGTAGGTGTGGGAGTACGAGTGGAAGACCCAAAGGATCCGACCGAGCGAGATGGTATGATCAGGCCGAAGCCCCACTGTAATAGTTTTCAGACGTGCCTCGTACCTATGTAGATATATCTTGGAATAAATAAATCTTGATCTTTATCATAATTTAGAAAACTTCGATAGCGCGATGCAGGATTGTACCGCTCGCAGTAACGCCACATTGGTATCTATATAAAGCTGGCCAATATCTGCGTATATCTACTTAAGATTCCTGCATCATCGCTACAGGTGTGAATGGCCTCAGTGTTTATCACTTCCTCCACACTCCAGGCTGAAGTGCGCACTCAGAATTGCGATATATCAAACAAATAGAATCAAGACTTGCAACGGCGCACAATACTAGATAGAATTTAGAAAAATAACTAGATCCGATTTCTTCAAAGGCAGTTCGCATAATAAATTAGTTTAGAAAACCTGTTCATTGTTTGATTAAAATTTCATCAGTCGATTGCGCCGCGGATATTAGTTAATAATTATATCCTTAATACCTATATCATAAACTTCATCTATAATTTTATGGAATGCAAGAAACAGCATTCCTCGCGGCGTTTTGTGCAAAAACGTAATGGCAAATAGGCTATGAATAAGTATATTTTTTAAGTTTACTATGTTTGAGGAAATAAATAATACTAGATATACCTACATGTTTATTAGTGGTAAATAATAAGGTAAATAAACTAACCTAATTTATTTATTTATTTATTAAGGTTACCAGCAGCATATACATGAAAAGTGAAAACATTCATATTGCACGAGAAACAAGTATCTGATGCATACCCCTTTGTGGGCTACACAACAATTAGGTACATAATAAATTTTAAACAACGAATTATACATTTAAACTAATCAAGACCATGTCAAAATAGACACACACAGTCTAAGGGATTCGTAACTATCAATGGTTATCTGAAAATTACATCAAAAGTATAATATATTTCGGTACTTATGCTGAAAATTATTTTCTGCCTGATATGGTATACATTTCGTTGTTGCTTCAAAACTCAAGCTCTATTATTAAATCTCATCATTTTGTATGTATGCATAGGTACCTTTACATACTATACCTTTTATAAAAAGGTAATGGTAATGTAGAGTATAGAGGGCACATTATTTTACATGACAGTTCATCATTATATTCAAAATAAACCCTGGATCTATGTAAATAAGGTGCATCATTTGTAGGTAGGTTGCCAATTTTTTAATAATAATAATTCATTTTCCTCCACAAATAGAAAAAATGTAAAAAGTTTTAAAAATGTAGTTCTTTTAGGATATTCGTGGAAAAAGTATACAGCGTAATATGGTAATAGTTTTCAAAAATATTTATAAAATCATTGACATTTATTAGAATTCTATACATATAATAAATCTGTAGAGAAGTCGTGTCTGTACATTGAAGATATTTGAGAAAAAATATTATAGGGGACATTTATTTACGCAATAGTACCCAAAACAATGATTTTTGGAATTTTTGTCTGTTTGTCTGTTTATCTGTCTGTCTGTTTGTCTGTGGGTTTGTGCACGCTAATCTCAGAAACGGCTTATCCGATTTAGATGTACTTTTGAGTAATATATTGCGGCAAGCTTCACTTAACATTTAGTATTTGTTTCATGTAAATCGGTTTATAAATAAAAAAGTTATGACAATTTAAAAACATCATGTCGTACTTGCTGGACATTTGTAGGAAGCGCGCCGGCCCGGAAGCCGCGCGCCGCGCCGCTTCGAATTTTATTCGCAGCGAACGCACCGGCGGAGAATGGCATTCGATAAAAGTGAATTTCATTAATTATATTATTATTATTATTATTATAAAGGGTTTGTAAATACAACAATTATTTTTGTATAGGCGTAGGATAGTTTGTTTTCAAGTAAACTATTATACAATATACCTAATACCTAAATAGAATTTTTATTTACACGTATTATAGTTAAACTAAAAGAGTTAGGTCAATATAACTTAGATTTATGTATTTCTTGATCATTTATTTCTTACTTTTTATACTAGGTAGGACAATCTAAGTTTTTTTTCTTGACTTTCTTTATTACGAAAGGTTTTGTATTATTTTTTTAAATCAATTACGGTAAACGGTAGTAAGCTCAAAAAAATATATGATATTTTTATGGTTTCGCAATTTATCCTTTGTCAGCACTAAATGTTGCTTCATTTATCTTTTAAGATTCAGAGTTCCCGGGAAGTAGAAGAGTTCCTTTAGGTTTTGATTCCCTTGCAAGTGTCGAAAATGACAAAAATTTGCGACATAAACGGTTGTATCTTTTGGTTGCGGTGGCTAAGAAGTCTGATTTTTTCATAGCTTCAAGGGATAGTTATAGATCCTGAGTATTTGATATGATTTTTAGCTTGATACCTACATATGTTTTTGAGATAAAGGGTTTTGCAATACAGACAGACAGATGGACCACGAAGTTAAATCCTATACTAAATCAACGAGAAAAATTGGCGGGGTTTAAACGGTGTATCCGAATAACTTCTCTACTATCTACATGTTGTTCGGGGCCTACTTCTTTTGCTGAGCTCCGAAAGGATGGTAATATACTTAATATACCCTATGTATGCAACTGGATCGGGATCAACATTGGCAAGTACCTATTAGCGAAAGTCCTCAGCGGTTGCGCCATTTGTTTGTAGTCATGATGGTGTTCTGTGTACTTTTTGATGCTGAGCAGTTATGTCTGACTATTCAAGATATAGTTACATCTATTGGGGGTAATCCTATGTCTTCATATGGCATGTCCGAGCCATTATTTGACGGTAAACTATTCTTATTACTTCATCGGCCTACTTCTTTTGCCTATGCACGTCTATTGTTAAAAATGTATGTTATTAAAACAGATTTATTATAACACTGCCCTAAATCACTTTTCCACGCGTACGAAGTCGCGGGCACAGCTAGTCCTTAATAAATATGGCAAGACATTACAATTTACATGCAGCAGGTACATACTACACATACATAGTTAAATAATATGTATAAACGCTCTAGTTTACTTACCGATGAAAATATACCTACCTAGTATTTTTGTACTATTTTCTGTAGTTACGGTTGGCAACCCTATCTGTGGCCTCAGTAGTTGAGTAATTCATTATTTAATGAAGCTGTGAGTTAAGTCTGTCTACAATAGTCTACATCTAACTTGAGCAGGGGCAACGACCTAGACGGCAACTTATAATCTCAATTTGTAACGCGTCAATAATAGATTATGACATTTTTTTTGAAAGTATAATGATGTCAGCTTCCGTCCTCTTAAGGAACTTGTACTTCCTTGTACGGCATTTGGTCTGATTTTGTTCGTGGCCTCAGAAATCACAACTTATTTTGTGGAATAATAAGTTAAATATTATCCTTGTCTTGTCCGTAATAAGTAGTAACATGAATTCATACTTGTGTACCTGTGATGATAAATTTGACTACCTCTGCCTCAGCAGTGCTATTCTATACTAATCTTATAAAGCGGAAAAGTTTGTTTGTTTAAACGCGCTAATCTCAGGAACTACTGGTCAGATTTGAAAAAATCTTTTTTTGTAGGATAGTCCATTTATAGAGGAAGGCTTTAGGCTATATAACATTACGCTGCGATTAATAGGAGCGAAGCGTCAGCGAGAAATGTTGCAAAAACGGGGAAAATTATTAACATTGAGGACTTTCGTTGCGTGCGCTGCATAAACGGTCACTCAACAACCAAAGTCGCGGGGACAGCTAGTTATATTATAAAATGTTTTGAGTATCTCGACAGCTGAATCCGCGGTGAATGTCAAATTTTGAAGATTACAGTATGGAAAAATCTATACTCGTCGAGATACGCAAAACAATATTAGAGAATAGCACTGCTGTACTGAAGCTGCAGGACGGGGGTTCGTATCCCGCCAAAGGAACAAACAAGTTTGTTGTGGTCCTGGGTAATGGACTTATATTTATTATGTGTACCTACTAGCTATATTATAAAACTTAATAGATAATATATAGAACGAGTATAAAACATTTAAACATTACCTTTCTCACCGTTTAAACCTTCCCCGGACACGAATATTTCAACTTTCAAGACTAGAAATAGCCGAATCGGTTTAGCCGTTCTCGAGTTTTCGAGACTAACGAATAGCAATTAATTTATAAGAAGATAGATATACATATAGAGAAGATAGAAGAATCTTCTTCTTCTATCTTCTCTATCTATATCTATCTATCTATTTCCTGGTAACCGCAACACAAGTTGTTTGAGAACTTATCACTGGGGCATCAAGTGTGAAAGCGTTCAAACTTTGGTACGTAAGCTTCATTTGTTTCTGCACAGTGCACACTAGATATTCTAGCAATTCGTTCTGCAGGTTTGGATGCATGATTAATTCTTTCTAGTATTTCTAGTTTATTGAAGCTTTAAGTTGGTAATGACATGCAGATTGCAGTCACTGCATCATTAGGTACTGACCTAAGCATTTTCTTGGAACTAATTTATTCCAAGCTATTAGTTATGACGGTTACGTCATAATTATGTAGACGTACTAGATTATATTCTATTGATAAATGTATAATAAAAATTAATAGTCCCACCCACATTGCCGACACCGCATTCTTTTACACCAGTTATCTTGTAGTGTATAGCCTCGGCGTTGCGACGCTGGGCGTCTACGTCGCGACGTCGGGCATCGGAGTCGCGGCGCAGGGCGTCGGCGTCGAGGCGTCAGGCGTCGGCGTCACGGCGTCGGCGTCGCGGCGTCACGGCGTCGGCGTCGCGGCGCAGGGCTTCGGCGTCGCGATGCATGGCGTCGGCGCGTCGGCGTCGGGCGTCGGCGTCGCGGCGCAGGGCGTCGGCGTCGCGGCGCAGGGCGTCGGCGTCGCGGCGCAGGGCGTCGGCGTCGCGACGCTGGGCGTCGGCGTCGCGACCCTGGGCGTCGGCGTCGCGACCCTGGGCGTCGGCGTCGCGACCCTGGGCGTCGGCGTCGCGGCGTCGGGCGTCGGGCGTCGGCGTCGCGGCCCAGGACGTCGGCGTCGCGACGCTGGGCGTAGGCGTCGCGACGCCGGGCGTCGGCAACGCGACGCTGGGCCTCGGCGTTGCGACGCTGGGCTTCGGCGTTGCGACGCTGGGCTTCGGCGTTGCGACGCTGGGCGTCGGCGTCGCGGCGCAGGGCGTCGGCGTCGCGGCGCAGGGCGTCGGCGTCGAGGCGTAGGGCGGCGGCGTCACGGCGTCGGTGTCGCGATGCAGGGCGTCGGCGTCGCCGCGCAGAGCGTCGGCGTCGCGGCGCAGGGCGTCGGCGTCGCGGCGCAGACCCCAAGTTGCCATCTTCTTTGCTTGGTTCTGGGCCACCGGACCCGCCTAGGCAATAACAGCAGTGACTACCTATTGAACACCTGCCATTGTTCTAACCAGACTTAAAAACAATAGCTTTTGTAGTTCCATTGAAGGAATCGAACCGACGAACTGCAGAGTGGCAAGCCCTCCACTGGAGCACGGAGGCGACATTGCTAAATGAATATTACGTGGGCACTGGTCACGTACAGAGTGGATATTTAAAATGGCGTACCAAAATATATTACTCATGCGTCTAACGTCGCCAGCACCAAAACATTAATCGTCAGCTAACGGAAACATTCGGGAATTATATTCAAATAAAATAAACTGCGATAAGATACTGCGTGTGCTTAGTGCGAGTTTCTGTCACTGCTCACCGTGAGGAAGGTAGATAATGTTAAACTAATTCTGTAGAAATTCTAGTTAACTTCTTAACTTGAGCAAAATCTCGCAAAAGCACGCTGTATATTGGTAGATACAATCTATAATAACAGGTGGAGCAAAATCGTTGTTTTGAACCAGGGATGATATGGATATTAAATTATTTCGGATTATCCGTTTGTTTCGGATAATTTCGGTTACGGATATTACATTTATACAGTAGCAAAACTTTAATTTCGGATTCGGTTACGGTTATGGATTTTTTAATACCGGATATCCGTTAGTTTCGGTTACGGTTACGCAGCTCACTAACATTCTGTTTTGAACCATATGTCCAGCAGTGGACGTCATAGCTAATGAAAAAGTACTACATTAACGCGGATAAAGTCGAAGGAAAAAACTAGTATATCATAAAGATTATTAAAAACTAAATTAAAAATTAAAAAAAAACCTCGACACGTGTAACATTCCTATCACACCTAGCAAACGACCTGAACTTGAATATCTGAACCGATTTCCATCAAACATAGCTAAGAACACTCGACTGGTATACCTTTCAACGACAAATAACCGCATTAAAAACGGATTATCCGTTTGGGAGTGATCAAGTGGTTCTGAGCTTCTCTCTGGACCCGTAGGTCGTGTGTTCGATCCCGCGTTCACCGATTCACCGATCACCTGATTGTCTGACAAGAAAGACGATCCATGCGTCGGATGGGCATGTAAAAAGTCGGTCCTGCGCCTGTTCTCTCGCCAGTCGTGTCGGTTTACCGTCCCACTTGGTTATGAGAGTAAAACGAAGAGAAAGTGTCTTTGTGTATTGCGCACACACTTGGGCACTATAAAATAACTCCTGCGTAGCTGGTCTGGTTTCAATTAAATCGGCTACCGACACCGAAATCGGTGAGGGTAGCTATTGCTATTTTTATTTACAGACACGTCAAAATTATAACACCCTTTCGTTATTGCATCGGGGGTTAGAAATACAATATATTGTTGCCTACAGCCTACATATATAATGGCTGGATTGAAGTTTACTGCTTTCAGCGCGTAATGTAACGGCGAGTTTACAAGCTTCAGTCTATTCTTAGATGTAGCGATGGAAAGATGTTTACACAGTCATTAATTATCTGCTGGCTAATGTATGAATATTTTCCGTTGCTAAGGCACTGAACTTTGTGGAAGCAAAAGAATTATAAAACTTGTACTACAAGTTGCGCGTGGCTTCATTTGCGCAAAACTACAAAGTCTTGCAGGAATCGTGCATTTTGCAGCAATGAAAAGTAGCCTCGTACTACTTTAGTTACGTAGTACTTTAGTTCGGTATCAGTTTGCATCAAACTGACTGCCAGTTATTTCAGAGGACAATGAGTCAATGCTAGCAAAACAATCAGATCTTTGTTTATAGTAATTTAAAATATGTATGTTAGTATTATGTTAGTATTTAAGGTATTTATAATATGGGCCTAAGTATGTAGCCCGAAATAAATGGTATGTAATTTAATTTTAATTTTGTCTTAAAGATAACTATCTTCTGCCTGGGATGGATGGAGGAGTGACACAAATGGCGAGAGATCAGCTGTAGCAGCACCAAGTTCTCGATTTCCAACTCATACGTATTATCTCTTATTGACCAGGTGATCAGCCCGCCATTCTCCTAATCAGCCTTGAAACAATCCACGGCTCTACCTTGACCATTTTTATGCCTATGCATTTCTGGATTTCTATCTGAATTATTTTCTTGCTTCAGCCTTTTTAAACCCTTTTTGCAAAATCGGGTTATAGTATTATAAAATGCATGTCGATTAACTATACAAAGTGTAAAATAAATGAGTGCTAATACTTTAGGGTGTGCATGTACCTGTAGAATATACTGTGAAAGTACCAGCGCTTACTTTACTGACTTTCATGTTTGTATGAGAAACGCCCCATATAAGTTTTTCAATACAATAATTTAAAAAAAGTACGAAAGATGAGTAGATACTATTATAACGCACATAAAAGTAAATTAATCAAAAAATATATCAACACATTGCTATCTGTACGAGCTGTTTGACGACATTATGTAACCGCGCTAGTCATTTAATTAAATAAGCAGTTTTAATCAGATGACTGTGACATATATATACTGAGCATACTTGAAATACATAACTACAACCCTACAGACTATAACTTATAACATACACTACACTAATGCATAAAATCATCAATAAAAGAATGTCGGAATTTAGTTGATGAGTTCTGGACGAGTGTGAATTTCAACATTTATTTGGATGACTGTCCGCATTTTCTACTAAGTAACAGTATAAGGGTGCACAACCACGGCCTAATTTTTGTCGGTCCTATAATCGGACAGATTTTTCGTCCATATTGTTTTTGTCCGACTTTTTGTACTTATTACGTATGCGTTGCACTATAGCAATCAGTATGATCCATTTTTTGGCGATTGTCGGTATGCCATGGTCGGACACCCTCAAAGTACCTACCCCTATAATCGGCGACAGACTTTTTGTAGTAGAAATAGAACATACTGATGCGATAGTCCAAAGTACGTCATACAAAAAGATGGTAAAAATTATCACATCAAAAACATAACTTGTAAAAAGTGCCAAGTCTCGCTACCTAGTTCTTTTGTCGTAAAAAGTCGTGAGATCTATGAATCTATATGATGCCAAGCTGGAGTAAGTCGGGCGGTCTAACAACATCTTATAGTGATGAAATAAATATTACAGTCGACTCTTGATAATTCGAAACTCGACGGACTCTTAAAATTTTACGAATTATCGAGTGTTTGGAATATCAGATAGTTCGAAATTTGTGAGAGAAAATAAATAAAACTTCGAATTATTAAGTGTTAATCAATTATTATTCATTAACTTCTATTCTGTAGGTACTCAGAGGAGACTTAAATTATTTTGCAACATTCTTTCATTTATACACTAAACACTACTGTATTCCAAATTTGAAGCTTCTATGTCCGCTAAGTGCCTAATACTTTTCATGATCGGTCAGTGAGTAAATTGACAAAGTTAATAAACTTTGAGCTGCTTCGAGAAAAGGATGGTACGGCCGTGCTCAACTTGGCGGGGGGACCACCGTGCCCCCAGATAGGAAGGAAAAATCTAAACGATTATCGATTTTACAAAAAGTATGGCGTGGGGGAGCATCCTTACAAACATATTCAGCATACATTAGCCGCACGTGTTAGCGTTAGGGAACTGTTTCCGGGACTCCCTATTTGTGAACAGGAAGAAATGCCATGTGTTCGGATGACGGCGTTTCAAATTCCAATATACTACGATGATAAGAATAGCTCCCCTCACCGATTTCGGTGTCAGTAGCCGATTTCATTGACACCAGGCCAGCTACGCAGGAGTCGTTTTATAGTACCCAAGTGAGTGCGCAATACACAAAGACACTCTCTCTTTCTTTTACTCTGGAACCCTGTGGGATGGTTAACAGGCGCAGGACTGACTTTTTAAATGCCCATCCGACGCATGGATCATCTTTCTTGTCAGACAATCAGGTGATCAGCCTACATTGTCCTAAATAAACTTGCATACAAAATTTTTTGTCCCAACGCGGGAATCGAACCCACGAAATCCTGGTCGAGAGCGACGATCTGAACTACTGAGCCACGGAGGCGTTTCGATGATAATGCTATTAATAAATAAGTTGTAAGTACAATGGGAAGGATTTCTGCTTGACTAGATTTCGTTCTCCTTTGCACTAGGTCGGCTAAAACACAAAGAAAGCGACCGCGTCGACTGCAGACCTGGATGAAGTTCGTATATTTATTACGTGATAACGTGTTAAGACACGGAAATAATTGTTCGCACGCGCTGGGCGCTAAGTGATTTATCTTATGCCTGGTCGAACTGCAACTGGTTTTATAGTACCTTCATAGTGATCAAAGAAGAATTTCTAACCATTACCTATTTATAGACAACTTAGCCTCAGACGCGTGGAGTAAAAGGATGTTCCAAATTCGTGTGTTACTTGGGATACCTCCAAGAATATGATTACAAAGTTTCATGATTATCGGTCAAGTAGTTTTCCCGTGTAAGCGAAACAAATTGTCATTCAAAGTATTATAAAGTGGAAGATCTTGTTTGTTCCTTTGTTTGTTTAAACGCACTAATCTCAGGAACTACAGGTCCGATTTGAAAAAATCTTTTTTTTTAGATAGTCTATTTATAGAGGAAGGCTTTAGGCTATATAACATTACTCTGCGACCAATAGAAGCGAAGCGTCAGTGAAAAATGTTGCAAAAACGGGGAAAATTATTTACATTTGAGGACTTTCGTTGCGTGCGCTGCATAAACGGTTTAAGTTACTCAAAAAATATGTATGATAGAATTATTCCTTTTTAATAATCATAATAACAAAAACCAACGTGAGGAGAAATCAAATAATATTAGTGGGTATTGAAGTACAGTTTATGAAGCATACAGCATGCTAGAATATTCTCAATCTATTGATCACTGCAATTATGTCATGTTTAAAAATGATCACAACAAGAACACACAGTTAGGTAGTCACTGTGGAAGGTCATATAGCATTGTGAACGAATTACGTAATATCCATACACCTACTTCTACATTTGCGAAACGACAACTGGGTGCTGACGCAACCGGTCCAACGTCACAACCGGTGAACACTGTAGGAGGTTCCGGCCCACTAGAAACATTAACGGGAGTATTCCGTATCGAAGACAAAATAAGGAAAATAAACACCAAAGTCAACTTAACGCCGAAATTGAAATAAAACTAAATTTGGATATTAATAGATCGTAAAATCATGGTATTGATTTTCTAAATAATAATATTTACTTACTCGTTAGCTAAACCTGGATTAAATCTTTTTATAATAATTAAGTAATATTTCATACGATCGTACAGTACTAGTTATAAATAGATAAAATATTATAATACATATTATGGATCTAAACTTCTAACCACGTTTAAGCCGTCAGTGATATTTTAATGAGCTTTAAACGCCTTTTATATACTACACTATCCCTAGATTTATTTAAAGTATGTAATAGACAATAATTCATAATATTTCATGCATTGCCAAGGCCGCCCTGGGGCGTCGGTCTGTCCCGCTCATGCAAATGAGATTTACCGCGCGTGCCTGGGGGATATACTAATATTCGGAACTAAGTTCGAGTCCTGAGAATCGCGGCCCAGGGCCCTGATTCAAGACGCCATTGATATGTATCGCTTACGAAGTTCGCGAACGAAATGTATGGAATTTTACATAAGCTTCGCTAAATGACATATAAAATCGCTTGTTATTTAGTGAAGCTTATGTTAAATCCCATACATTTTGTTTCAAACTTTGTAAGCGATAAATAGCGATGGCGTCTTGAATCTGGCCCCTTTATTCTATACATTGCTCAGGTATTGTGTGAAATACCCGAATTATACACATTGCCGGTAACATATTTGCTCTTTTTTTATTTCGCCGACCTCTGTAGCGCAATGGCTGAGGCGTTGGAGCTCGAGCCGGAGATCGCGGGTTCAAACCCGACGAAGGAACAAAAAAGTTTTCTATGTTCCTGGATCATGGATAAGTATAAAAAACGTGGTGTGAAGCGTCTATACAGGATATAATATTAACGAGTCATAATACTTTAGGGTGTCTATAATGGGTCCCGTATATAGAGTTTACTGTGAAAGTACCTACCAGCGCTGAAAGAGGTACTTTTTTAAATTATTGTACGGAAAATTTATGATGTCAGGACATTTCTCATACAATCATGCTGAGCGCTGGTACTTTCACAGTATAGGTACTCTACATAGGGGGCTCATACACACTCTAAAGTATTATCACTCATTTTTTTTTTCACTTTGTAGATATAAAAAAAATAGCCTAAAATATTCCTACGAAAGTAAGTAAATAGGATTGTATCCTTGCAAAAGATAGGAAACGAACATAGACTGTTAACCTTCGTTTGCCGGAAAGTCACGTAAAGAGGTAAACTAACTGCCATATGCAAACTCTTATCACAATATACTGCAGCGTCTGTTTCGGCCCGCGGTAAATAATAAAGATAAACCTTATCAGAGAAATGTTAAACAATGGCAATTAAGGTGCAAGTAGACGCAGTAAGGTAACATGCAAAGCTACGTTTGAAGAACATTGCTATAATAGTAACAAGAATCATACAATACTAGGTTGAAATTTAGGGCGTGTTTCACCAAGTAAAGTTAAAGTTAATCCTGCGTTAAATATCATTTCGTTCCTCTCGTAATTCCTATCAATGAATGAGAAGGCATGTTGTTTTAACGAGCCGTTAATACTAACTTGCGTTGGTGAAAACGGGACTTAAACTATTTTATTTACT
This sequence comes from Celastrina argiolus, assembly GCA_905187575.2. Classification (NCBI taxonomy): domain Eukaryota; kingdom Metazoa; phylum Arthropoda; class Insecta; order Lepidoptera; family Lycaenidae; genus Celastrina; species Celastrina argiolus. Next base: position 12,612,891 of record LR994599.1, on the reverse strand, counting down.
TTAGTTAACATAATACCCCCCTAGAGACAAATAGTAATTAAATACATGAATCGATGAAGGTATATGTCGCAAATAAAATTTACTCAGAAAATTGAGTTTAAATGGTCACTTAAACATTTTAGGATATTATGTAGTAACGTATTAAGTACATTGTTTCTAGAGACGGATCTTTAGATAAATATAAATACGTTACGACGTATTCTAAAATGTTTAAGTGACAGTTTGAACTCAATTTTCTCAAAATCATAATTTTGCTACATTATCACATTTATCCACTCATGTCTTCAATTGGTATAATAATATGATAAGGGTAATGTGTAGAAATCGAATACGTCCAAAACTTAAAAAAATTCTATTATCAACCTAGTAGGTATACATAAATCAAAATACATTGTACAAAATATAACTCATGGCTTGTGTAGCGTCTGCTAAAGAATAATATTAGTATATTTATACTTTTTACTTTGCCAAAAGATCGTGCTAGGCTACTTAATTTACCTGTTCACAAATAATTCCAAGAATATACCTAAGTATCTATGTCAAGGATTCTTCGTATTCAAAACAAAATTGAGTATAATAATTTCTTTAAAAAGCTCTACGTAGCGCGTAGATACATTAATAATTAGGGATAGGGACTGCTCACAGATAGTTTAGAAATTTATCTAACTTTTAAGTGTTCACTTTACAATCTACGGTGTAAATGTGCTTTAACTACAGTTTTATCTTGCAGAGAAACTTGCCACCAAAATGTTTTCTTTTAAAACGTATGAGCATTGAGCAATGTAAATTGACGAAGTGATTCCGAGAAAAAAATATTTGTTTGTCTCGTCAGTTTTTGTAGAAAAAATTCCGACAATGAAACCGTAAACAGTGAGTTGGGGAATAAAAATATCGTAATGAATAATATCCAGCATCGACTCTCTAGATTACCATATAGAGCCAAATGAGAATAATGATTCATCAATTAAATTATGTGGCGTTCACCACCTTCGGCTGTTCGCTTGAGATGTAGCGTAGACGGTGGAAGGAACGAGAAGCACAGTGTGGGACGTACGACGAAGAGCGAGACGGCCGCGGCGTTTCGAACGTGAGGCTATTTAAAACTGTGCGCAAACCACCCGGCGCCGAGTCGACGACTAATGATCAGTCCTGCCTTGTCTACCAACGAGTGCGAAGCGTGAACTGTGTTTACACAAGAACCTCAGTGTTTGTTTAGTTCGTCAGTTTAACACGTGAACATGGCTGATAGTGGTCTGAAGAGGAACATTCCCATCAAACTCGGAGACTTCTCTGTCATCGACACGGAGTTCTCGAGCATCAGGGAGAGATTCGATGCCGAAATGAGGAAGATGGAGGAGGAGATGAGCAAATTCCGATCGGAACTCATGAACAGGGAAAGCAACAACTTCTTCAAGAGCTCCACAAGGTATTTATTAAGTTAATGATTAATACACGAGATAAGGCCAAAACAATAATATAATTTTTGTATTCGATAATATATTGCGTAGCGGGTGAATATATTACAGAGAAATTTCTACTTAAAATTAAATTATTACGAGTGGTTATAATGTAGTCGGCCCCGCGTACCTTAAAGGGTATCTTGAATAAGTAACATTGTAGATTTCGTAAGTCGTCTCGATTGACCTCGCCGGTTCCACGAAAGTGGTCGTATTCAAAAGGCATTATTCGGGATCATTCCGCGGAACGGCATCAACTGCAGACATCTTAGTCGGCTCCATTTAAAGCGTGCAACGATACGTAAGCCCACCGATGATGTCATGAATAGAAATAGCGCCAGCCGGCTGCTTCGACGGCAACACAATTCATACATTCGTGAAAATTTACATGAATTGCGTACTACACTGCCTGCTGAGTCAACTGCTGAGCTCAGAAATTGCGTAACTTAACACGCAGTATGTGCAGATGTCATTCACACTATATTAATTGTGTATTATCCCGCAAATGTGTGTAGGTGTCACAAACCCGCCGCACTTTAAATTGTATGATTGTAAGTTTAACATCAATACGAAATAAGATAGAGCAAGAAAAATAGGTCTCTAATATTCACAAACTAAGAAATACTGCAAGGTTAAGCGCCCTGGGGGAGCCCTGAGAGTCCTTCAAATACCTGCAATGTCCTTGATTCGCGAAACCACAAACGAAGGTTTCGCGTCGATTGCGAACCGAATGACGTCACACTAGTCATGGGTAGTAACAACGAGAAATTTTAGAACGCTACGTAAACGCCAAACCAAACTTCTGATAAACAAAGTGATTTGTGTTTCCTATTCTATTTGACGATTGGCCAAGCCAACGTCGTTAACAAATAAAATGTAATAACAATCTAACGGTAGTTTAAAACAGGTTCTCAGTGCTATAAACCCACAAAACCGGTATATTAAATATAAATAAACGTTCATTAGGGCACTAACTAGCCAAATTATGATCGCTCATGACCCAAATGGAGAAAATAGAGTCTTGTGATGCAACTTGTATTGCGATTCGGAATATACTTGGCAGGTCAGAGTGATTACAAAATAACAGACGCAAGGACGCCGAAACTATTATCGATTATTGTATGTCCTCTAATAGTTCATTGCCTCCAAGCCCATCATGGACCCAAAAATTCGTCGCTTGAATTACAATTTGCCCATATTATTACAAATTCCCAAATTGCAATTTTATTAATTACAAATTGCTCGAATTGCGAATTTTATGAATTACAAGTTGCCCGAATCGTAAATTTTCCGAATTACAAATATCCGAATTAACTACAAATTGCCCGAATTACTAATTTCCTGAATTACTTATTGCCCCATTTTGAGCAATAGGGCCGCCTCTGCAAAGTTGACTAATGTCACCCACTGCCAGTGGGTGGCATATTATTATGCAGGTTAATCACAATAATATAAATATGTATGACTCGATTTTACTTGTATGGCTTCAAGATTACGTTATAAATAATTGCATTAATTTGTTCTTATTAAAAGTTGTTTACTTGTCAATTACATACAAGTTTTAATAATCTAAAAGTAATTCGATTTAGCCCGTACACTAGATAATATTTCACTGCCTATGTGTTTGTAATTTGTAAATTATTCATATTTAATTGCTATTACCTTATCTGCGGTTACGAATTACGATAGCGTATTAAGGTCTAAGATTTTAAATTAATTCTGCTGCTTAATTTTCCCTTAAATTGGCTTGGAACTTAACATCTAGCCTTGGATTTGAATTTTATTAACTTAATTTATAAATAAATTGTACAATACACTTAATAATATGCATTTACTAAATATACTTGCTGTAATATTTAAAAGTTTTTGCTTTGAGTTTAACATGATTTTTATTTTATACTGTTACTTAATATTTTTTAATTTATTACTATTCATATAAGACTAACAACGAATATTGCTTTTTGCATGTCTTACAATTTCGAATCTGTTTCCTCCGGTGGAGTAACTTCGTCATCAGAGAGGTAAAATATACATTAACTGTATGTATTATGTATGCGTTGTATGTGTGTATATTGTGTCGTACCTACTCACTATAATGATACACAACCTACATTCAGCACTTTAGTCTAATTGGGTACTAGATAGTAATGTTTACTCGTATTAAATGAATATTGAAAAGTGCTCTAAAAAATGAGTACAAGGATTTTTACGCTAATAATGAAAAAAAAAAACAACTTGTTTGTTGTTTGAAAAAAAGGTTTCAATAGCTTTATTCCTAAACTAGCTGACCCGTACCCACTTCGTTGAGCATGGAAACCGTGTAAACCCACCCTCCCGGGACTTCCACGAATATTTCAAGACCAAAAATAGCCGAATCAGTTCAGCTGATCTCGAGTTTTAGCGAGACTAACGAACACCAATTGATTTTCATATAGCCTTTGTTACTTAGTGATAATGTAGCTTTCTAATAAAAAAAGAATTATTAAAATCGGTCCAGTAGTTTTTGAGTTTAGTCGTTACATACAAAAATACAAATCTTTCCTCTTTATAATATTAGTGTAGATGTAGATGTATTGTTTTACTTGTTGTCAAGTACCCAATTTTGCCATAAATATAATTCATTTCGCATGTTCAACAGTTGATAGACACTACACAGTAACAGTTATTGCACATATTATTATGTAGTTTGTATTCTTAATTACATTGCTAAGCACTTAATATTATGCAATGTTTATCTACTTACATTGACAAGCACAATATGTTAATTTATTTGCAAATGCCTGACTATTACTCTACGTGACTATTAATCTAACTAAGATTATTATCAAATGTAGAGAAAATAGAATTTAGAATATAAGTACCTCATAAATATTGGTTTTCACGTTTAGTTCCTAACATTCCAATATTCGTGGGGTCTTCTTCTTCTAACTTAAGAGCTTCGCTCTTGTCGGTGGAGTTTTCTCCATTCCTCTCTGCACTCCACCCTTCTCTTGACCTCATGATACGATACGACCATCACTTTCTCCTTCTTTCCACTTCACCTGGTCTATAAAAGTTCTTCTCGGCCTTCCACGTTTTCTTCGTGGTTCTCCGTCCGGGGCCCTCTAGAATGATCGAGGGTTTCCATCGGGCGTGAGATTACATATGAACATGTCCACGTTTTCTTCTACCGTCATCCGTGGGGTGCTGGAGTAAAAATAGCACCACCCCATCAACCATCTTTCCCGTGGGGTCATAAAAGACATTGCGGACAATGTATTGCGCCAAGCTTGACGAGTATAGCTTTATAGCCCCATGAAATACTTTGAGGGAGGATTATTGGATTTTGAGAAATTGGATGTGACGGGATAGACGGTACTAATACTATTACATTACCTTAATCTATACTAATAATAATGGACACTTCACAATCAATCTGGCCCGTGCTAAGAATCCGAAGAACTTGTGTTACAGGTACCCGACAACGGAAATATTATATATTTTAATCGTTTTATACTGTATACATTTTTTAGATTTTTATTATATTATACACAAATTTAATACACATGCATGACTTTTTGTTCCCTCGGCGGGATTCGAACCCACGACCTCTTGCTCGAGCACCAACGCGCTTAACCACTTCGCTACGCAGGTCGTATATCGGCTTTATTTAATTGAATGACTGCCGCGTTCATTGAATTCTATTTGTACCAACAAATTCAATGAATCCGAGACTAGGAAAGCCATTTAATATTTTATTTTTAAACTTAAAAATTTCCGAAATCCGAATAACGCACATTAAAGTAAATTAATAATAAAACACATTGCTATCTGTACTGTCTTAACTGTTTGACGCCATTATAATATAACCACGCTAGTCAAATAAGCAGATTCAACTAGATGACTGCGACATAAATACGAGCAGAAAGCATTACACATCGGGATGTGCCTATAAAATTGTATAGAAAATAAATCATAACGTTCCAGAATGAGGGTATTGTAAAAATAAGCTAATAACAATAAAACTTTATTCTATTAGCCAAGAACTCTACAACTTGTAAAATAAACGACTGATAATATGATGCGCATTATAATACCCCTTGTAAATAAAGGTTTCACTGTGAAAGGCAGAACTTTTCTGATTGGAGTGGTTGTGGTGGTGGATTCATTATTATTATATTCTTATAATTTACCACTCCGATCAGCTCCAAACCAGATGAATGAAACATAAGTAGGACTAGACAAATTCGATTTTCTCCAAAATCGTATGGTTTACAAAAGCTTGCATCTACATTGCGTATAAAACATAACTCAAGATTTTACGAAAGTCATTTTTATAACTCTTTTCTGTTACACGATGTTTATTCAGTGATCTGTATTTCCTCCGACTTTTCTGGGATTCTGTATAATATATTGACGCTGGTGAGATCATCTGAACTAACCTTGCGTCTGCACCGCTTCCGTCACAGAGATGACATCAGCCACCTCAAGTGCTATCACAACTAAAACAGACAATTACAAAAACGAAACGGTGATAAGAGCGAAATTAAAATATTTAATCGGTCAAAGTTGAACATTTTAATGCTTTATTCATATTTTACACATCAATTAGGGGAACGTGCATTGGATTTGGATTGTATGGAGGTTGAGTTGTATTTTATGAAAGAGAAACGTAAATTATAACGAAAAATGCATAATTAAATTAAAAAGTTACAGTTCTAAAAGGAGTACAACATATAATACAAAATATAATATATATTTGTATTTTTAAAGCGATGGCAATTTTAAAAACTACCAACACAAACGCAGTAGTTAAGTTAGTAGCTATAAAATATGTACAAATATAATTAAATACAAAATAGAAGATCCATTAAAAAACAAAAAACCCACACGATTTCCTCTACTTCAGGAAGTATACCTATAACAATTTTGGAAAGCTTCCAAAAGTTGTTTACAACTTTATATTATAATTTTATTAATAGGTACCTGGTACATTCTATTATATCTATACAATATGATTGATAGGGTTTCTTTGGAATGCTTAACATACTACTTTATTATTAAGAAAAAAAAATATAAATTGCAAATGCGATAGAATACTTATTACTTATATACTTTTTAAACAAAATTTTAATATTTACCCCCGAATTGCCCAGCAGTGAGCTGATAATGATGGAATAGAAGAACACACACGATCACGTCATCTTTCTAACAAAAAAAACTAGATCAAAATCCGTTTGAAAGCTACGATGCCACAGAAACACAGACAAACTTACAACACTGTTTTCGTCCGGGGTTAGAGATAGTGTATAACAGCAAAAAAATGTGCGTAGCATTATGGATTGTAAAGTGCAATTATGGGTTGTAAAGGGGTATATGTTATGAATACAGTCTTATTTCGAACACACACAATGATATGACAAAAATTTGGATAAAAACAGTTCGTGTGTGTTATTAACGTTTCAGTATTTTACAGTAATTTAATTCTCTGAATATGTGGCGAATTGAATTTCATTGCATGTCGCGTGAATTAAAAAATGCGGTCATGGTACGATATCATCTAGCATGAGAACTGAAAAATGCTCATTACATTAACAATGCAATGTATTTTATGTGCATTAAAATTTACAGTTTAAATAAATGAATCACCTTTAATTAGGTTTCTGATGTTATGATGCATAAATATCGTATATTTTGTGTATTCTTATTCTTTTTTATTATTATGCTGGTTATGGTATAGTCTTAATAAAGATACAGTGTTAAAAAAATCTAGTGTTTAGTTACTATAGGTGGAGCAGGGTTTCCCAACCTTTTTTCGTATTCGTTTATTATTTCGTAGACATTATATTATAGTGAATAAAACGTATTTTTATTCTCAAAAAAAAGGCGGTTAACTAGCAGTCATGGCTTCAGGTTCCCGTAATTCCAATGCCTGTCTTCAGAGGGTGCTCTGTGGACCCTCACCTAGAGGCTAGGAGGGAAGCCCCTCTGAAGAAGAACTCGCCACTGCTAGATTTACATTGCACAAAAGCATGTCCTTCGTTTACACATACCCTAGAAATCGTAGTTCATGTAGAACTGTGTGCCAAGTGGGAGTTTTTCACTGCTCATCGTGAGAAAGTTAGCTATAATTCGTATGGCAATAAATTCATCGAAACAACGCTCTAATGGCAATCAATGATAACTAATTCGATGCTATACACATTGTGCAACTTACTCAATCATTTAAAATCCACGTAGCCAATCAATTTATAGAATGCAACTTTTTTGACGTGACATCGTCTAATAAATCGATGAACGCCGAGCGCATGCACGAAAAAGTATGACTCATTGTCCCGTTACGTTCAATGAAACGTGCGATTGGAGCGAGAGCGCTGAACGAGCGAGCGAAAGGCACGATCGACTCCGTCATCGATGTTTTACTATGACGTTGTCACGTTAACTATCGTCCATAAACTGACTTCACAGACATCCAAAGTTAATTTCCTCCGCAGTGAGAAAACTTCACACTCGACACACTGATCAGTGATCAACGTAGTCAATATATTCATAGCATTGTTTATCCTTCTCCAGCACAACCACGTCATCACAACACAGTGACAACAGACAGTTGGCTGAGCCCAGCCATTGGGACAGTCTGAACTCCCCCCTCATCCAGGACGAGGGTGACGGCAAATCCCTCAAGCTGAGGTTCGACGTCAGCCAGTACACCCCAGAGGAGATCGTCGTGAAGACAGTTGACAACAAACTATTGGTGAGTTTAATTTTTAAACCGAACAAAACCTTTTAAGAACAAAATGACGGCTGAGACTTGGGAGTAAGGAATTAGGTATTATTGTTCGGAAATTCCCGGAAGTCGCTTGTGTATTCGAGTTTGAACTTTATCGAATTTTCAATCATTTTTATTCTCAGTATAATTATGATCTCTGGTCCTCTGGATTTCCGATCATATAGCCCGATACTAACTCAAAAAATTAATTGTCTTTAGCTTCAGCTCGAAAATTTTAAGTCAAATATACCTACGTAAATGATGTCAGCGCCTTAACAATTTCTATATCGACGCAAGAAAACGAAAATGTTGTAAGTACAGTACAAACAGTATGGAACTTAAAGCATTTTCGTTTGCTTGCGTCTATATGATAATTACTATCAATGTTATTTGCCGAATCTATTTAATTTTATGCAGCGTAAAGTACTCAGAACTTATGAGTTTTTTACCCTTGATATTTACATCTTGGCAATGTATTGGATACATTCTAACAAGACTGGACTAGAATTTTCGGTGATAATGAACACATCATGGCGTAAAAAATGTGAATGAGTGCCAAAGTGTGTTGTAACATATCACTCAGTATCGTGCATACTTTTAAGACATATTGCATTGTGACGTACGATTACATCTGAAGAAAATAATTGTATTTATTACATTTTATCTCAAACAGCTGCGCGTGCCAATAATGTGACGTGCATTCCTGAGAATGCATGTAAAAGGCTAAAAATACTTTCAGTAGAGTTCAAAATCGAACACACGAGCTGTCAGTAGTTGTCAAATTTGACATCTAGTCACTCTTGTGTTTGATTTTCAGTTCTATTTCCAGTAGGGTAATTATCAATTGACAAGTGCGATATCGTAACGATATCCAATGGCAATCGTATTGGCGCTGGCATAATCTTCATACAATTCATTTTCGTAAGAAAACGTATTTGTATATTGTTCCTGGTAACCTCACAATTCCCAAAATTATGTAAAGTATAAATATAAATATAAAAAATATTTTAAAGTTCTCCCAGCCTTAACCTACAATTAATGTTCCAGGTACACGCCAAGCACGAGGAGAAATCAGAAACAAAGTCCGTCTACAGAGAGTACAACAGAGAATTCCTTCTGCCCAAAGGCACGAACCCAGAGGCTATCAAGTCCTCGCTGTCACGGGACGGAGTCCTCACAGTGGAGGCTCCCCTCCCTCAGCTGGCCATCACGGACAGGAACATTCCTATCCAGAAACACTGAGAATCTCATGAACACAGCTCGAGCTATTCCATACTGTTAATAATTTATTTTACAAAGTATTATAAGTTTTTTTTGGAAATCAAATATTTATTTCGGTTATTTGTAAGAATGTCATTGGAACTAAATTCAAATTTAAACGTGATTCGATTCCATTATGATCTGTTGCGGATCTGGTTGCACGGTGCACCGTTTTGTTAGAGCCTAGCGCATACGCTTTCGTTGTGAAGGTCGATTCTGCTATTTAAATTATAATTCAGTTTCGATACAGTCTCGACCTTATCTAACAACAAAATGGTCTCTTTATGATAGCGAGACAGACCATATTTTGAAAGTTAAATGCCAGAATTAGGTTTCTGGTCGGAATCGTGCATTTGTACCGCGATGTTACAAGTATGATATTACGCTGATATTAGAGTAACTTATGGATCTGAGAAGTGTTACGACTGAGGTCGCCAGCGGCACTCCTATCTGTAGAGTAGAGCTATGCTTATGGGCGTGTCTACTGCCTATTTGGATGTCCATTTTCTTAACACTATTTACATATGCTACGAAGCAATAAGTAAATGCACTTTGTTAACAGCTTTTAACAGAAACACATTTATATTTTAGTACAAACAGTTGTTACAAACGTTTTAGATGTCAATAAAATATATAAAGATGGTGTTTATTTTATTTCTATGTCCTACCATTCCATAAAATGATAGAATATATAGATAAAGATACGAAACGAAAATAGTAATTAGTATTTTCCAATAGTGGCGCTAGATGGCGGTTTCCGGAATGTGCCTGGAAATCGAAGAAAACAAAAATAGCCAGTCGAATTGCCAGTATTAGGGTGATACCATTTTCTAGTACTAGGTACTTACTGTCTCTGTTATATATCTAATTTGTGGTCCTACCATTATACCAGTGGTTGTGGGTAGTTTTGATATGGTTCGTACATATTAATGAATTTAATATTAATTAACAAGTGATTCAGAAATTACGTGTTTCTAAAGCGAATGCCGTAGCTTGTTCGAGCTAAGTTTGACGATCGCACTAGCTATGCTGTAAAATTCTAAGAGATTTTAAACTCAAAACTCAATCCTATTTGTTTCCTTTTAAGTAAGTAAATAATATTTAATAACATTGAAGACATGAATGTATTAAGGTGCACGACGCAGTGCAGTGTGTTTCGCAAAAAAAAATTAAACAGAAAAATGACCTTAAACCGTTACCTTAACATTTTAGGATGTGTAAGTAACATATTAAGGGCGTGTTTCACCAAGCAATGTTAAAGTTAACGCCATGTTAAATATCATGTTTTCCCTCTCGTATTTCCTGTCAATGAATGAGATGGCATGGTATTTTAACATGGCGTTAACTTTAACATTGCTTGTTGAAACACGGCCTAAGTATGTACATTGATTCTAGAGACGGTTCTTTTGATTAATTTACTTTATACGTTACGAGTTACGACGTTTTCTGAAATGTTTAAGTTAAAGTTAAAACTCAATTTTCTTTTCCACACACGACCTCCGTAGCGCAGTTGGTTGAGCGCGTTGGCGCTCGAACGAAAGGTCGCGGGTTCGAATCCCGCCGAGGGAACAAAAAGTTTTCAATGTTCCTGGGTCATGGATGTGTATTAAATTTGTGTATAATATAATAAAAATCTTAAATATGTGTATATTATAAAAGTATTAAATATATTTCCGTTGTCTGGTACCTGTAACACAAGTTCTTCGGATACTTAGCACAGGGCCAGATTGACGTGGTGTGAAGCGTCCATAGATATTATTATTATTATATTATTATTATTATTATATTGCCTTCATCCATTAATGTCTTTAATTATACAATTGTCCTACATGATGCATATTGCCTACCAACGGTTTGAAAACTAGGCGAGAGGAACCGGTGAAAGAAACTAGTGCTACTATAGTAAGTAGCTATCATGAAAAAAGCAAACATAAAATTATGTAACAAAATAACACCTAATAAGATGTCCTTATATTATATTATGCTATTAATTAGGTGGGCTATCAATTATCATTCAATCAATCATTGACCTTATAAATTTTATCACACAAACGTTCTTAACTGGCTGCTCTTATGAATTTATATTTACAAATATAATAATAATAATAATAATATCTATGGACGCTTTACACCACGTCAATCTAGCCCCATGATACGTATCTGAAGAACTTGTGTTACACGTACCAGACAATGGAAATATATTTATACTTTTATTATATAAACATATTTAAGATAATTATTATATTAATACACAAATTTAATACACATCCATGACCCAAGAACACAAAAAACTTTTTGTTCCTTCGGCAGGATTCGAACCCGCGACCTGCCGCTCTAGCACCAACGCGCTTAACCACTGCGCTACAGAGGTCGTCGAAAACGTAGGTATTGCACATCACTTTAGAAGGTTAATGATAAAACCGGTGGGTAAATATTACGATGTTTTCTTTAGCCAATGTCACCTCGACCCGAGATCGCTCGTCTCGTCTGAAAGTCACTTGTACTAATTGGATTACGTTATCAATAAAAACCAAATAACAAAAAGAAGAAAAAAATTGTAACTCTGGGGACATTATCCAGGGCGAAAACAGGGGTCGCGTAGACCTCTATTTCTGTATGGAATAACAGCCGTTGTGTTTCCTCTTAATCTATACTAATATTATAAAGTGGAAGAGTTCGTTTGTTTTTTTTAACGCGCTAATCTGAGGAACTACTGGTCCGATTTTAAAAAATATTTTTTTGTTGGATAGTCCATTTATAGAGGAAGGCTACATACAAACTGTATAGTGTATAGCGAGAGTAAAAATAGTCCCTCGAGAGATAAGACCCGCCGCGCCGCTGCGCGACGGACTGAAAAATCAACCGTGCACGTCACGACTACTCCGCCAAGTTATAATAAAATAATAGCTATAATATCTATGGACGCTTCACACCAAGTCAATCTAGGCCCGTACTAAGTATCCGAAGAACTTGTGTTACAGGTACCAGACAACGGATTTTTTTTAATACTTTTCATACTGTAAGTACACAAATTCTGCCCAATCCAATACAAGGACTTTTCCATACCTTTGTATGTGTCCTCATGTTTCTATGAGAAATCAAATCAAATCAAAATATTTTTACTCAGATTAAATTTTACAAAAAATGTCATTTCTATAAGATGCCGGGAACTAGCCCAGCAAGAAGAACCGGCGTAAGAAACTCACACGGGGCCATCTTTTACCAAAAACATATTATTATGCCCCAACATCATAAATTTTCCCATAGAATAATAAAAAAGTTAGTCTTTCAGCGCTGGTATTTTCACAGTAAACTCTACATACGGGACCTATGCACTAAAATATTACCACTCAATAATATTACGGCCTGAAAAGTGTATAGGTATCATCTAAATAAGATTTATTTCCATACATTTTCGAAGACCTTGTAAATATAGAAAGGGCTATACTTATTTTCGCTGTATGTAAGTAATGTTGTTTTTTTTATTCGAACTCCTCATGCTATAATATTATCTGTACTAATACGAGTAAATAGACATTTCACAGTGCCATTTACATTCGTCTATTACCATATTCCTTCGGCATGCAGCCTAGTTTGAGATTTCAAAAACGATATAATGAAAAAATAGGCAGCGTGTGCGTGTGTATAACCTAAAAATTGGAGTACTTAGAATCCTTTTTTCTCAATATTAAAAAATCCGAAAAAATATTAATAATAATCTTCATTATAAGTACCAATTTACCATAGGCATATCGTTTTATGAGTTGAATTTTTATTTTAATATCGCTTAAAATAAACCAAAAAACATTTTTTTTATTTAAACAAATTTACAAATAAACAAAGTAACTACACCCTCTTTAACGATATAATACCTACTTACCTTTTTTTTCTTTATATTGTGTGTGCGCGTTGTATAAATTACTTCAGTATATACTTATCCCACCAAAAACATTTTCATGTATAATAAATGTTGCCAAGACGAGCCTACATAGCATACACTCTTAAAAAGTTATCAGATATCGTATAAAGCCAAGCTCTACACTACACCTTAATCAAAATCTATCAAAAAGTGGTCAGATCTCATGTAGAACCAAACTTCACCAGGCTTAAGTTCACTTACGCTACATTGCAGTCAATACGTGATACTTGGCCGTTTTATTTTACACACGATTAATAAATCCCTATGAAATCTTCGTAACGGTAGCAAAACGGTCAAGTATCACATTTTAACTACACATAATTTTGTTTTAGTTTTTGCAAATTTTATCTCAAATTTTTTTAAAACAAGGTTTTTTACGATTACAACACGCTTTGGTCGGTACGATACCCATTTCTCGCCATACACGTATATACTCATTCAACATTACTGGCGTTTACAAATCCATTGATTTTGAATCGTTATGATAAAAATTCCACGCCGTGCCTCGTCCCGCTGTGACGCTCACGCACCCTAATTAGACCTTGTGCTCCTAATGTATTCAAATTCCGAGTGACATAAGTGTAGATTTCAAAGAAGTTTAACACGATCTCCTAGTAATTCAAAACCCACAAGGACACGACCGGTACGAGAAGGTAGAAGCGAGTTTCTAACAATAGACTGGGCGGGTATTTAGCTCACGGACGTTTACCCACAATGGTTAACCCTACTGACGCACCGCGCCAAACGAATTTGACGCGACGCTCTAAATACTAAATTGTCTTAACGACCACGAGTCATTTAATATGACACACAAAGTGGTAGATTTAGATTAACCTTATAAAATAAGGATCGGATGGAATTCAATGAAATAAAGCATGAATAACAAAATTAAGCCGAATTTAGTGTGAAGAGAATGTCGCGTAGAGTATTTTTTGTTTTTTGGCACCTCATATATAATTATATTACTTAGCATAACGCAACAAATCACGATTAAGGGCGTGTTTCACCAAGCAATGTTAAAGTTAACGCCATGTTAAAATACCATGCCTTCTTATGCATTGACAGGAAATAGGAGAGGGATAACATGATATTTAACATGGCGTTAACTTTAACATCGCTTAAAGATCTCCAAAAAGTCTCAAAACAGATGATTAATTGATGAGATGACCGATTCGGCTATTTTTAGTCTTGAAATATTCGAGGAAGTCCCGAGAAGGTTTAAACGGTTCATCGTAAACTGTTTCTCTACTCAACGAATTTTATATGAGGTGCCAAAACAAAAAATTCTCTATGCGTCATTCTGTTCACACAATAATCGGCTTGTTATATGAACCATGAATCATCTTGTATGTACCAGGGATGTTGCGAACATTCGCATCCGCATCCGCAAATGCGGAACATCCGCATAAATTTGGACATCAGCATCTGCATCCGCATCCGCATTAATCATTGCGGATGTTCATGCGGATGCGAGTATCATGCATGTGGTTCGCAGCAAAAGATAAAAATACTAAAACAAAAATGTAAGAAAATTTCGACTCATTTCAATCATTCTACCATTGCTCACAAACAACTGCAATTAATTCAGGACATACTGAATCAACCGCATCTGAAAGTGTTCCAAGATTGTGTTACGCGATGGAACAGTACGTTCTACATGTTCGACCGTTTTACTAAGTTGAAGGATGCTCTGAGTCTTTACATGAATGATAATGAAATAGACCCTATTTTGCCAGATAAATGGAAAATCATTGAAAGTTTTATTCAATTACTGGGACCTTTTGAGGAAGCAACGCGGGAACTAAGCAGCTCTCACGCTCTTATTTCATCTGTGATCCCAATAATTCAAATGCTTGTATAAAAAGTTGATGACTATTTAACAAGATCACAAGAGTTTGATACGATTCGGCTGCTACGACTTTGAAAAATGAACTTTCAACTAAGTTTTCCAGCTTGAGAGAAAACAATTTATTTGTCATCAGATCCTCATCAGATCCTCGCTTCGACCGCCTTTTCTGGGCTACTAAGTAATTGTTCGCTAGGAACACTGCCCGGTGGAGAGGATAAAAATCATCGAACTATCGGCGACAATACCTTAAATTCCTCTCTATGAACAGTCCACCAATTTAGAGTATTTTCATCCACATTAATTCTCTTTTAGTGCGGCGAGTATCTCCTTTTTGAGTACAGCTTTAATGCTAATTTTATCTGGCATTTCTGTACTCTCGTCTTCACTCGACGAATCTAACATCATAGCCAGTTCTGTAAACATGACTCTCTTTTGAAACCTGATGTCCCTGTTCCTAGTTGTTCCATATCATTTTCCGTGCAATCAGACATTTTTATTCTTTTAGCTCTTTCGGTATTGGTATTTAGAGATTCAAAAACGTCATTCTCAGTACATTTATCATCTTTAAAATGTCATCTTCAATCTTTTCTTCAGTTTGCACTCATATTTTTAATTTTAATTACTAATACAGGTACCAATAGGTGTTTAATATATTGATTAATTACAATAAAAATACGAATAATTAAGTTATCATTGTTTTAATTCTTCATAAAGGCTGAAATGATGATGATGATGATGATGGTTTACATAATATCTTAAACATCCGCATCCGCATCCGCATCCGCGGATGTGAGCCCTCAAAACTCCGCATCCGCATTCGCATCCGCGGATGTGAAAAAATCAGCATTCGCAACATCCCTGGTATGTACGTACTGCATCAGTGACGCGGGGTCTTGTCACTCCATTTCTATCGCCCTTGCCCATTGCCTTTTGTAGACCCTCATCCATTCCACCCAATCCCTGGGCTTCCCTGGGAAGGAGACCGGGCTTACACCACTGGTATGCATAGATAGTGCCGGTTTAGTTTCACCAATGTTTCACCAATCCAATAATGGTTGTTTACTTGAATAGGCATGACGAAAGATTTTGAAATTCACTTTTGTAAAGTGGATACACATTTGCTTATCATGAAAACCCTTTATTTCGGTAACAAACTAATGAATATCGAAGATTCTAGCCATTTTTATAATATGTATATGTATTTTCAATGGTGCGCCAAAACAAGTCGAAGTGTCATGGCGTCGAGTGTGACGTCACGCCTAGGTAACCGTCAGATGTTTAAGTAAATCATAGATAAAAGAGTGATATATAATGACTAGCAGCGATGGACCATGACAGTGATGTTTACCTAGACGTGACGTCATGCGCTGTAATGCAGTGTTTCAGTCAAAATGGCCCATTGCACTATTTTAATCTTCTATTTTTTTTTAAATTTTAATTATCACAAATTTTTATACAAAAGTATATCAGTATTTCAAATCCTTTTTATATCTATTATTAGTACCTTGAAATCATTAAATCTTTGATTATTTGTTAATGTCGTCACGCCTATTCTATGTTAGTTGATCATAGATTTGATTATTCTTATAGAAACGGGGCGATAGACTGCCATAAATATAACCCTTTCTTTTGGTTTGGTCAGGTAAAAATTTAATTGAAATGTCATTCTTATTTGAAGTCGGTTTAAATGTATACTCCTTGCTATACATACCTATGTCAACGCCCTGTTGAAATGTGCATTTGTAATTTTGCCAAATAGCTTTCAACTCTGACATATAACAGCGAGGCCGTCCATGAATCTGTAAGTCAGCTACAAATCTCAGGCCCGTATTAATAAACAAGTATCAAACTCGGCTTCAAGAATTGATATCGGAACTAGATCGGAACCTCTAGTCTATTGAGAACCTATTTGATGTCATTTGACAGATAAAACGTTTCGTTTCACTTTAAAAAATTACCAACCATAGGTACTTATTGTTGCATTACTTAATTTTTTTTCTTTTTGAAACGTAAAAAATACCTATTAAAAAATATTTTCCTATAATCTATGTTACCTATAAATATTATATCGTTTGATTACGTTTCAAAAATAGCAAGCAGGTAACATTGTTCACAGAGTCAACATCCTGAGGATGCTCCGGGGTCGGAGCGAAACGCGCGTCGAGTTTTGCAACCTGCATGGTGGTGTGGGGCTTTGCACGATCGTGTTAACATTATTGCTTGTGTGGTGGTGGTGTTTTCACGCTTTTGCTTCGAGTGTACGCATAAGCAGTATGGGAAGGAAGGATGTGCATCAAACGCATGCCTATGCAGCCCGTGCGTGCGTACACTCACTCATTTGCTTGCAGGTTGTAGTTATCATTTTCGCGGGATATTGCTAGATATAATACATTTAAATTTTATGCCATGGATTTTCGCAAAGTAACGCCTGATTCTATTAACATAATAAGTAAAGTTGTTCAATTTCAAAAGTGAAACGAAACGTTGTTTAATCTGTCAAATAGGTTCTCAATTATAATTTATAGGTTGCGGTAGCAATTCTTGAGTCCGAGTTTTGAATTGTTTTATTAATTCCCGCCTTAATGTTACTTCGCCACGTCACCGCATGTTGGCATGCACTAAATAAATAACGGTTTTATTAGTAACAAATGTCGATGTAAATTACCACCTACGTTCGCTAACGATTTGTGATGTTCAACCGTTTACAAGTTTAGTGAGGTACAACAGAAATATTGCATAATCAATGCAATGCAATGCAATGCAACATAATATACATACCCCCGGTTTCCCGAATGCTATTCAAATTAATCATCAACTAACATGACTAAATGTAAAATGCCATCATGCTTGCACTTTCACGTGAAAATTCTATTTTCTTCTATAGATAACTTTAATTCACCAGACAACGATTAGTTGACATACTATTTGAATCAGCGAACGAGCGTGATGTAATTATAAAATATCTGTCCGTTCCTTTCTGACTGATAATGTTCCACCAATCAGCGTTCAATATGGGTAGTTAACTTGAATGTCATGTTAGTTGATCATACATTTGAACAGCGTTCGGGAAACTAGGGGTAAGCTTGGTGATAGATACATTAATTTGCACTGGTAATAAGTAAGTTATTAAATGGCTGTTTACACAACTACAGCTGTGAACACAAATACATGCCAGTGACGAAGGCTGGTGCTACTCCAGAGGGTAGCCCTAGTCTATAAAAGTAGGCCTTTGCATTCGTTACTGGATGATTTACAGAGTTCTTTCTTCTTATTCTTCAAAAATGGCTACTTAGTGAGTCGCCAATGTCAGTGTGTTGACGAACTCTGCTTTATGAGTAGAATTTATGGAAAAACAAGAGTGCGGTAGAATGATAAGAGATCTCAGAGCGAAGTAAACACTCTAAACTTAAAAAAACATTTCGGCATTGTGACACATTGGCAGTGTTCCAAGCGAACTAAATGAAATAACAGCTCACTTGAGCTGATATTCGCCGAGACGGATGTTTTGTGTTGACAAAATAATAATAATAATATCTATGGACGCACCACGTCAATCTGGCCCCGTGCTAAGTATCCGAAGAACTTGTGTTCCAGGTACCAGACAACGGAAATATATTTAATACTAGCTGTGCCCGCGACTTCGTACGCGTGGAAAAGTGATTTAGGGCAGTGTTATAATAAATCTGTTTTAAAAATATTTTTAGTTATAAAAACTGTCGTTGAGGTATTTAAAAAACTACTTTATGTTGACAATTCCTACTACCAACTTGACAAACGACCGTTTACAATTACTATAATGCGAACGGGACTACTTGATAGTACGCTCACATACACGACGAACATCTAGTACTAAGATTTGTATGGATTTTGCGCCGCAGCGACTGCAGACGATGATCGTTTCCACGCCGACGCTGCTGGTGTGGCGACAATGATATTAAGACAGCGCGCCGCAAAATTTTGCGGTCTTTTCGGTGCGTAAGTCCGACTCGCACTTGCCCGGTTTTTTTATTTATTAATAACCAAACATAGTAGGTACTGATTATAAATCACTTCACTGTTAAAGTACTAACTGATTTTATACAGAAAAGTAGCAAAATATAGAAAGTCCCAAAAGAAAGAAAACAAACCTAAGTTGTACCTAACACAAAAAACCATTCGGTCCATGATAAAAACTAAGAAATAAAAATATCAAGACAAATATAAATCTAACTTATATTGACATAACTTTTTTAGTTTAACTGTAAACACAATACTTATGTTAATCAAAATTCTATAGGTATATTATGCAGTTATCGAATACATAATTTGGACAAAGAAAACTATAAAAATGTACAGTAATAGTAGGCTGTAGTATGAATTTAAACGGACGGAATGAGAACTATAATATAGAATGCAAAATAATATTATACATTGCTAATGATGCACGCTGAGTATAACTCTCGGATAACGTATTGTATAAATGTAGGTACCTACTCAACTTTGCTATAATTGTATTAAAAGTACGGCATTTGGCGTATAGATATAGAGATTTGTATAAGAGAATACTCTATCAATATTATGATATTTGACAAAAAAACCCATAATAATCACACTGTTAACACATATCCAGGGCAGGCCGCAAAAGGCTAGAATTTCAAAAGGTATCTCGATTGGAATCGAGTTGTATCAACAGTTTTCCCCTGTAACACAGTTTAGTAACTATCGAGATGTTTTTAACGTATATCTTATTAAATAGAAAAAACAAAAAAAAGAGCAATATATTTATGAAAATCTTAAAACTGTTTTTAAGATTCCGTACCTCAATAGGAAAAAACGAAACACATATTATAAGATCATTTCCATGTCCGTCTGTCTGTCAAGACCCTTTTACTCAGAAACGCGTGTTGTGATGAAAATTATATAAAAAACTCAGGAACTACTGTTCCTTGAAGCAGTGAAAAAATCAGACTTCTTAGCCAATGCAATCTAAAGCAGTCGCTTATGTCCGTAATTTCGTCATTTTCGACACTCGTAAGGGAATCAAAACCTAAAGGGTACTTCCCGTGAACTCAAAATCATAAAATTTGTAACCAAGCAACGTCTAAAACCATACGTTTTTAGTAACATTATATAGATAGTAAAAAAAAATTGATTTTTTTAAACTTAGTACCGTTTGTCATGAATGTGTTTAATTGAAACTTATAACAAATACTTAGGTCTCTAATATATTCAAGCTGTAACCAAATCAAAATTCTATGTCAATCAGGTTTGTATGGAACTCTCGGTGTGCAAGCCCAACTCGCACTTGGCCGGTTTTTATTTATTTACTTATTACTAACCTACGCTAACAAATATGTATAATACAGTACCTACTTATCACAAAGGACTGTACAGTAAAAGTACTAACTATTTTTATACAAATAACTTTCGTAATAAACTCAAGAAAAAAAATCTTAGATTGTTCATACCTAGCAAGCCTAAAACTAACAAATAAAAGTCACCCCCGCGGCCCCGGTGCGTTTGCTGCTAATACAATTTGAAGCGGCGCGCGCGCGCGGCGGCGCGACGGCGCGACGGCTCCCGGGCCCGGCGCGCGCTTCCTACAAACGTCCAGCAAAAACGACATGATCTTTTAATATTGTCATAACTTTTTTATTTATGAACCGATTTACATAAAACAAACACTAAATGTTAAGTGAAGCTTGCCGCAATATATTAGTGAAAAGTACATCTTACTCGGATAAGCCGTTTCTGAGATTAGCGTGCACAAACCCACAGACAAACAGACAAACAGACAAACAGACAAACAGACAAAAATTTTAAAAATCATAGTTTTGGGTACTATTGCGTAAATAAAGGTCCCCTATCATATTTTTTTTCAAATATCTTCAATGTACAGACACGACTCCTCTACAGATTTATTATATGTATAGATTTTTAATACTATACACATATTTAAGATTTTTATTATAACACAAATGTAATACACATCCATGACCCACGAACATTAAAAACTTTTTTGTTTCCTCGGCGGGATTCGAACCCGTGACTTCTCGTTCGACCACCAATAGTAGGGGGGGAGCCGAAGAGGGGATTTTTGTAGTAACTCGAGCGCGTCAGATTAAGATAGTATAGGTATGTGTCTCACATGCTTCTGGTAATCTAAGCATGATTTTTTAAAATTTGATTGGCGGGGTTAAAAAAAAGTTTTAGAAAGTATCAAAAATTTAATTCGATACATCAGATTAAGCTTGGAGATGTTAAGTAGGTATAGAAGTAGGTATAGTAGGGAAAGAAGCTCCAACCGAAAGCACTGATGATTTAAAAGTCAGGTAAGCTAATAGGGACTTATGTAAAATTTAAAAAGTAACTCAATATTTTTTAATAATTGAGTTTCTCAAATATTTTATATTGGACTCAGCGTAATACTCTTGTCAGTCTTGTCAATTCTAACGATAAATAAACTATATTAAAATACTATTTCATCACAATTTTGTTATTTCAAAGTTTAAATAGGGCTATTTCCGCTCATTCCACTAGAAAAATAAAAAACTATCATGTTTTTTTCCTCCTAACATCTTATCACCAAAACCGCAACGCTCGAATAACTACACATTTTGCACTATGGGCTCCCCTACTACAACGCGCTCAACCACTGCGCTACCGAGGTCCTCGTCGATCAACAATACACAATATCTAGTGTATTGTTGTTCGAAGTATTAGTGTGATGTAATCAGCTAGTTTATAATTAAATTTATTTCTTACCTCATTAGCACTGATTTGTTTCATGTTACAGGCTCGGATGATTTAGTCCATAGGGCATGCCAAAATTATAATTAATATAATTCTAATTTTACTAAACCATTAGCTGTAATTATGATTGATGCTTTGGCTCTAGAACCGTTTGGATAAAGGCTACATGGATAATTAAAAATGCTAAACATACTAGAAGTGCGAAGTGCGTGCGTAGTGTGTGCGTGAAATTTTCACCGTCTGTTTTTTATGAACTTAGGGCGAAAGAAAAAATCTGATTAAAAATTTCGTTCAAAACTTGCAATTGGAACACACCTTAGACCAGTGGTACCCAATTCGTTTTTGCTGGGTACCACATCACAAAACTACGTACCCCTTATTGTAGCAATGATAAATAATTAAAAAAATATTATAATATATCGTTATAAAATAATACTTTTCGTTTTTACTGATAGCCGCCCGTACCCCTTAATGCAACTTCACGTACCTCTGGGGGTACGCGTACCACTAATTGGGAAACACTGTAGAATAAGAGTTTATAAATATATCAGGAAATTAAAACTCAAGTATGGCACAAACTTATTTAATGATCATCTTAAAATTCAGGCCCTTAGGCTACGTTGCCACGAGGTTTTTTTGTGTCACAAAAACTGCACTCTAAACAGATCCATGTTCCATAAATGTATCCATAAATGGATATTATATTATATTATATTGATAATATTTATAACTACAAAAAAATTGTATACATGTAGCCTACTGTTATTACTACATATTAAGTTGCTATGCCATAATACTTAACCTATTACTTCACAGCCGTACTCAGATACTATGTTCAGATTGACATCATACAGATTAATTCACTTACACATCATAAAGTTAATGATTATATGAACGATAGCAAACCTTGGGAATAAAGTAGCCCCCAAAACAAGGCTACATATACATAGAATGTACTGATGTTATTAAGTTTTAGTATGGACATTCTTCTTGCTGGGCTAGTTCCCGAACCGGTGGTAGGCATCATATAGACGACGTTCAGAAAACTTTTTTGTAAAATTTACTCGGAATAAAAATATTTGACTTTGACTTTAATAATGACTTTGAAATAATGGAGTTGCTACGTATGCTGGACATAGGCCATTCCCAAAGTATTTCTTGGAAGTAGTTGCCTATACTCGCCACGCTTGGCAGGTGTCTTGACGAGCGCAGTTGAAAACAATCAAAAAAACGCTGCTGATAATTTCCGGATATCTCCTCTGTCGCCTTTTACCGCACTCACGGGAATGATGGTTGATGGGGAGCTGCAGACTAAGCATGCGCGGGGCCCGTAGCAAATTCTCTGACCTGCATATTATACGGCAGACATTTTGTAGAGCTGATTATCAGGCCGACTGAAATTCTACGCGTTTATACAAGCAACTTTTTGTAGAACTAATGCGTTTACCGTAATAAATTATTTACGCCAAGGAAATAGGGCCTATCGGGATTGTCTCAATGACAAGTAGTAACGTTTCACGTTTTTGTGACATACTCGTATATAAGTTTCACGTAATAAAATACGCTCAGGCAAAGATGTGCGTTAAATATGCGGCGCCCCTTTCGCGCGGGGCCCGTAGCTATTGCTACTCTTGCTATGTGGTTAATCCGGAACTGTGGTAAGAATGAAGAATGAAATGAAGAACCCCCAACTGAGCGTATAACATTCTTATCACACCTAACAAACGACCTGATGACCTTGAATACCTGAACCGATTTCCACCAAACACAGCTAAGAACACTCTTGCCTGATATACCTTTCAAACCAATACGGCATTAAAATCGAATTATTCGTTTGGGAGCTCCGCTGCCACAGACAGATACATACACATTTACACAGACACCTCAAACTTATAACACCCCCTCGTTTTTAAGTCGGGGGTTAATTAAAAAATCATTCCGAGTACAGCCATTGCATTTTTTTCGGACTTTGAGCCCTAATATTGGCACAGCACTGGTAACATATATTATAATGCTTATTTGTATTATAAATCTAGATGTGTCATGGAATTACATGAACTAAATATTTTGTCAAATGAACATGTTTTATATCTTCAGGCACCTATATTTGTGCTATCTTTGGTCTAAAGGTAACCTGATCTATGCGACGCGAGATTTAAATAAGGTAGCGGGCCCACTGCTTTGTATAATAATATAATATTTATGGACACTTCACACTATGTCAATCTGGACCCTGATTTAAGATGCCATCGCTATTTTGTCCTCCTTATCATAAACAACGCACTTGTTTGGAGGTTACTTTCGAGTAAATCGCGTTTTAAATTTTTATCTTTATATTTTGTTATCTCTATGAAACACTAATAGAAATATTTCAAATATTTTTGTTTTCTTTAGCGCCTTCCAATGTGAACATTGCATGTGCGATATTATATGTACATATTTAGTTAATTTATGATATTTCTACGTTGGTTATGACTAGTTATTAGTTTGGATCCATTGATCCACATATTTTGTAACAAAGTAACGAAAAGTATAACAGCTATTAAAAAATTAGTAATTGATCCTGGTAGATCTCGTTGCGGTAATTCCGAATATACTATTAACTCATTTTCGAAAAAAAAATCGATTCCGTTGTTTATGATAAAAGCGGCAGTATTATTAGCTTGTTTTTCTTGTTGACTTTTCGAAAATAGCTTGTTATTTTCATTTGGAAATAAAACATCGAAAAAAATGTATGGGATTTGACTAAGTTATGCTTCGCTAAGTGACTTACGAATTCGATAGTCAACTAGCGAACTTTATGTCAAGTTCCGTACTTCGTAGGTGATAATAGCGATGACATTTGAATAGGGCCCGGGCCTCGTGCTAAGTATCCGAAGAATTTGTGTTTGGAAATATAATCGAGATTTTTATTGTATCGTTTACAAGTGTGATACACATCCATGACCCAGGAACCCAGAAAACTTTTCTTCCTTCGACAGGATTTAAACTCGCGATCTCCTGGTTGAAGACCTCCTCAAGCACTGTGCTACAGAGGTCATTCAAGTATAGATTGGTAGACTACCTTTAGGCCTGTGTCTTTTTCATAACATTTTTTACAGTAACACATATAACATGAGGTTTACAGAACAGATTAAGTAAACATCTTACGAATATAACTTTTGGCTAGAAGGCCCATTCCACATATAAGAGCTAACTTAGTTACATACTCCTTTGCTACTTCGTACGAAGATTTCTCCCTTATTAAATCTGCTGGCCTTAAACTCTCATCTTTTATCTGTAAAGAAAAAAACAAAAGGGTTAAAGACACATAACGAAATAAAATAAATGTACATAAAGTATAGTACATCCGAAATTAACACAACCGTAAACAAAGCCGTCTATGACACAACCATAAATTACTCAGTGATGCCAATTGGCCAATATTAATGCAATGATTATTGTTGGCTACATGAATCCATAGACTATATACAGTCGGCAGTGTCAAAATAGCGTATTTTTACTTTTTCAATTGATGTTTAAACATGTTAATTATTGTTTAATTGTTATAAAACGTATTAGATAATGAAGTATGATTCTTTAATATACCTGTGAAAGTGTGCACAATAAGTGAATAAGTAAATATTTCTACATTTTTACAAACGTTAATAGTAGTGACATCTATTGCAATTTTTTTGTATTAAAGATATATTGTATGGGATGGTAGGCCATGCTTTTAGGTTAAATTTATCAGGGCAAACTATAGTGTATGTAAGTTGGATATTATGATAAAACGTCCGTTGTGTCACCCCTTAAGGACGCGCAAGCGGCGACATAGTCACCAATGGACACACTGCTCTTCTGACATGGTGACTACAGCGCGCGTTGCCACCTCCCTCGCCGCTGTAGTAGACAGCACCATAACGCATTACTAGGGCCCTAAATGAAGGTGCCATCGCTAATATCACTTACGAAGTTCGAAATGTATTCGCTAAGTGACACGAATTCTCTTACCCTATGTCAAATCCATACATTTTGTTTTCGAAATTTGAAGTGATGATGGCATCTTGAATTAGGTCGCCGCTGGTACCTCTCGCTCCCGAGCATGGTCAAGCTCGAAAGGGAGGAGGCCTGGCCTCCTTCTGCTAATACGTCATAGATATCAGAAGGAGGCCTCGGAGCGTAACAGAGTGATGGATCCCTCCTCTGTTCCGCTTCGCCGGCGTAGAATTACTGGAGTGCGGAGGCGTCGCTATCCGGCCCTTTCATCTCACGTCTAGTACGGGGCCCCGGGAGAGGGATTAGTTACCCATCCCTCTCTCGGAGCCCCGTACTTTGTCAGTCTCGGCGCCGAGGGGAGCGCTTCAGTTTGCCGCAGCGCTCTCTTATTTAGATGGAAGTCCGGTCCCTTAGGCTCGAATTACCTACATACGGTCGCGCGACCGTGCGGCCCGGCCGCTACACCACAAAATCGCAAGCAATTGTGTGCAACGATTTAATTAAAAGCGGCCCTGCCGCATCTCTGAGTTGCATATAGTTGATTGCAATTTCGCGACATTGCGGCCGGGTCGCTCGGTCGCGCAGATGCATATAATTCGAGCCTAATATAGAAGTTTTCGATACTTATATGACATCAGTGTGGCATAAAAAACTGATTTATCTATAATAAAAGTTAGATTGGTATTAAACCCGCCATCAAAGTATGTGTGCTGTGTGCGAACTTTTGTAACTGCTAACCGTGAGGAATTTAAGTACAATTTGTAAATCGAATTAAAGCCCCTAGTAATCAATGCTAACTTATTCACCTATCAGAAAACGCGACCCAGTAATCTCAAAAAATAAAATTACCTTTTTATGCATAACCTTCATATTATTAACTTCCTTTCTTATATTGTTTATGTTCGTAATCATCTTCTTTACAGCGTCGTTGAGTTGTTTGGTTACCGGTGAGTCTGGCTCGGAGTCCAGCTGATCTCGCATCCGGTTGTAGTCCCTCAGCACATAAGCCAGCGTCGTCTCAAGGATGTACAACTGTTGCAGATGGCTACCCAATACAGTCAAGCATTCTATTATCCTGAAATAAATATGGTAAGAATATTAGCATAAAAACGGTTTTAAGCTATTGCATAGCTTCTATCGCGGGCCTTGAGCGTGGAGACCGAATCCAGAAATTCCGTAACGAAAATAACCTAACACCCCCCACTCCGACCGGATACTTTTTATTGCCATCTATCGATGAATAGCAGAACTTTTAATGACTTTTTTGAAATATCACGCTTGTCTCTTTAGTTCAACAACTCGCCTCTAGGTGGCATTGGTTGTATCGAATAAGTTGATATGCAATAAGTAAGTATGCAATAGCTTTACCGCGGCAGTCCCCGAGTGCCACATGTCTTTTTTTTTCAATTACATATCTGGAGAGATTTTTTTTTGGTAATTTTGCATAATTTTAAGCAGAGATTAATAAATTTTTAAAACAATAACATATCTCTAGTATATTTCGTAAATAGTTTAGGCTTCCATACCAAAAGGGTTTTCATTCTGTAGGGGATAAATATAAAGTTATTATTATTTTACGATCACAGGTATAATAATAATGCAATAAAAATATATATTGCATTATCATTATAATATGCCTCTGTGGTCTAATGGTTCAGAGCTTCGCTCTCGACCCGGAAGGTGGGTTCGATTCCAGCGTTTAAACAAAAAAAATATCGTTTCCAAGTTTGGTTAGGACAATGCAGGCTGATCGCCTGATTGTCTGACAAGGAAGATAATCCATGCGTCGGATGGGCATGTAAAAAGTCCTGCGCCTGATCTCCCGCCAGTCGTGTCGGTTATCCGTCCCACTGGGCTACGAGAGTGAATGAAGAGAGAGTGCTTGTGTGTATTACGCACACACTTGGGCACTATAAAATAACTCCTGCGTATCTAGCCTGGTTTCAATGAAACCAGTCACCATCACCAAAATCGGTATACCTATATATTTTATATAGCGTTTGTGACTAATACAAATTTAATCTATACACATTCATAATTACTATACATATTTAAAGAATTAGGATGGAGAAAGTGGATATATAAATTGATTTCCTTAGTTCCTTAAATACTGTGGAGACTATGGAAACTTAAAAACGAATATTGCTGAGAAACAAAGATTGCGGAGTGGTATAATTATACCAATCAGTAACTTAATAAAAAAATAAAATAATAAACTAGGTACTTGTGCTGTCCTTACGTGTATTTCTTTGATTTCTCTGCATACAATCCAGCAACAGAGCTCAATGTCCAACTTCTGGTGTGAAACCTCCTTATTCCTGTTATTATTCTTTGTCTTTCGTACGGCATTTCAACGCCTAAGGCAATCAAGTCCTTGTCTTCTAGTAGAAGGAATGTCCGTAGATCCATGTTACACTCATAAAATTTCTTTTTCAATTTCCTACAGTTCATGCCGTCCAGTAAATGTAATACTTCATTGGAATAATTTGGTCTGTGAAATTAGTGAAATATAAAATATTAGATTAAATAACTGTTTTAATGTACTATTGACTAGATTGAATTTAAATACATATTTAAATCAGTATCATCAATACATATTACATGGGGCATGATTTACAGTTCTTATCTTCAGCATGAAATCAACGGGGGGTTTTAATCACTAAGGGTTGGTTTATGGAACTCTATTCTAATGTATGGTCAACTAACATTTTATGTTAACAACCCATATTGAAAATTTATCAGAGAGAAAGGGAGGGAAATATAATACATAATTACATCATGCTCACACTCAACTGGAATACCAAATAATATAGCACACACATACTCAAAATATCAGAGATGCAGTTGATTGAAATTGTATGTCAATTAATCGGTGCCTTTAGTGAATTAACTTGCTAATCTATCTATCCTTCCTTTCTCTATGATAAATGTTCCACCAATCAGCGTTATGTATTAGAATAGCGTTTTAGAAACCAGCCGTATGTGATAAAGTTTCAAACCCCTTTTAAAAGATACTTTAAATCATGCCCAATGACCGAATACCAGGAACACTTATTAAAGTTATATATATATAGTATCCCCCATATCCACAGGATATCACTGCTTGGCAGGCTGACAAGGACGACACGTGATTGGTGCTTTTATTATTACAGTTTAGATATTGTAATCCACAATACTTTTCCTGCCACGTCTGTTGTTTGATGGGTAAGACAACCAATTTAGCAATCAAACAAAGTACATACACAGATTTTTTCACATCCGGATAGTAGTTCTCCCAGTCACAAGTATCTGGTACATCATCAACATCATCCTGAGGTTCCTTTTCAATATTGTGATGCAAGTGCTTTTGCAGTATATCAACAATCTCCATGAACCCATGGGTCTCGGCTATTTCAAGTGGGGTACGACTATGTCTATCAAGTAATTTGGCATTTGCTCGTTCTTTTATTAGAAGCCTCGCACATTCCGGTTGATTACAATGTATAGCCCAAAATAATGCCTATAATTAAAAAATATAATTATTGTAATAAATTTGTTTTTAAAAATTTAAATAGGTACAATATGCATATTTCGTTATTGTTTATAAGCATTTTATTATACAGTCTACATTGACTATATTATAATCTAATTTTACTAAAATTTGTACAATGTTTTGCCCACAACTTTGTGCGCACAAAAGTAAATACTCCGGAGCAGTACATTTTACAAAAATGTAATGCAAAATCAGATCAGTAGTTTCAGAGCCCAATAAAAACAAACTGTTTTCTCTTTATTATTTAGTCTGTAAGAAACTGCAGTAAGCAGTAAGATTTTATACTGTTTCTTTTTTGTGTGTGTATGTAAATAAAGTATTTTCTATTCTATAATAGTAATTGTACACTTACTGTCCATCCTTTTTCATCCCTCATTTCAATATTGACTGGTTTTGTAAGTATCAATTGTACAAGTCTAACCCGACCACTGCTCGCAGCTCTCATAAGAGGCGTTAAACCATATTTGTCCCCTTGATTCAGTATACATTTTTTTTCAATTAGCATTGTAACTATATTATAGATGGCAGTATCATTAGCACTGGTGTTAGAGCAGGCCATCATTACAGGAGACACAGAATCTGAAATGTCAACAGGCAAAGTATTAGAAACAAATATTGTAAACATTTTTACATGTTATACAAAAAAAAAATGGACTACATTATGCTGTCTAATAAAAGCAATACAATGTTTTTCCCATGTCTATCAAGTGACTTTCAAAGAGCGGACAAAGATTGAAGAAGAAGAATTAAAGTCTTAAATATTGTGTGAATGGAATTAAGTCTTTAAAATTAAGTACTGTCTGTAAATGTTCACCCCATTTTAGTGCTTACATACATACAAAATAGTATCTTAACTACATTGTTGTTGTTAAAAAAATAAGTTGAATCAAACATTTAAGATAATCAAAAATAGGATCAACCTTTGTCTGACACCCCATAGATAAACCAATTTATAATTTTTAGTGTTAATATTTGTGTAACATCTCACCTGCACTCAAATTCGGGTTGGCCCCAGCGTCTAGTAAATATTTTACAAACTCTTCTTGGCCGTAGAAACAAGTATGTAGCAATGGATTCCAACCGCTATCTAATATTACATTGACATTTTTATTGAGATCTGTAAATAAAATAATTACAAAACAATATCCATGGACACTTCACATTACATCAATATTGCCCAGTGACAAGTATCAAACAACAGTAAGTATGTTGGATACCTGAATATGTACTTGTGTACTATAGTCAGTATTTTTATTATAAGTACATATAATTCACATAACACATATTATTATTACCCAAACAGGACCTGGGAACATTTAAAACCTTTTGCTCCCTTGGTAGGATTTCAACACTAGTGTCTAAAAGCGAAGAAATTAAGTAAACAGATAACTCAATCATTTAACTGCTTTTTTGTAATATGAACAAATAGCTAATTATAATTTTATTCAACTTCAGTTAACTTAAATATTAAACAGAATACTGTTGCTTAGTTTATTTAAATAAGAACAATCTACTGCTATTATTATTAGAATAATAATACTTTACCATTATTTAGAATAGATTTGAAGCCATCAAAATCTCCATTTATGACTGTTTCTTTTAATTTTTCCTCATTTTGCCGAGGCACATTTATATGGTCATACTGTTTGTAATTTGGTTTCTGGAACAATAAACATGTAAACTGATATTCTGAAGGTTATTTGATAAAAACTGATATTCCTGACGACGATTTTTTTACACCCAACATAGTAAGAGCTTTTCAAATCGATACAATACTTTCTGAAATTAATGACATTAGTAAAACATACACTTGCGATTAAATTATAGTTTATACCTAATAATGAAATAAAAAATTCATTGGAATATTTACAGGTTTACGTTCGTAGTATCCATAGTCATCATCGCTTGATTCTTCATCAGATAGACCGGCCGGTCGTGCGATCGGCATTTTCGTCGTAAAATATACCACTAGATTCAACTTTCAAGTAATGTAAATCAGAGATAAAATCTTTTTAATCCTCGCTATTTAATTTATTTTAGTGTAACTCAAAAACTAAATTCACCAAGAGGATTTTTAAAATTTAAATATTGACAAATTGACCGCTATTGACAAACAACAACTGTCATTCAGACAAGTGACAGATGTTTTTTTTATTTGTAAGTGTTAAACGCATGGAATAATGTTATAAAGTCGTGTTTTAAAAAAATTTAATGACTTAATATTAATCATGGTTTACTGGACAAAATTAAATATTATAAATGCGAAAATAAAAGTCTGTATTTCTATACGAACTTAATATTAGTATTTGACTAATGTTTGTCTTTGTTGTTTGTCCGAGAGGTTGCGGGTTCGTATCCCGCCGAGGGAACCAAAAGTTTTGAATGTTCCTGGGTCATGAATGTCTATTAAATTTGTATATTAATATAATAAAAATCTTAAATATGTGTATAATATAAAAGTATATATAATATGTGTATAATATAAGTATATCAACAGAATGTTTGTAACAATGCTTAATGCTTATACACCTTAAACAACCACCGCAAATAATCCATTCTTATGGCAGCAGCCTGCAGCTGTTAAAACAAAATAAGACTACCTACCTTAACACAATGCCTTTCTGACTTTTTGTTCACAGTGATAATGTAGGTTTTATAAGTGCTAAGTCTAAATACTATTGCATTACCTAACTAACTACATTCAAAGTGAAGGTCGCATTCTATCAAATCCTTGCTGAACAAATTCAAGGGATGTTCTTTATAATCTGCGTATGTCTTCTGGGTTCAGTATACGGGGGACCAGCTGGTACGTTACAGGGGACTCTGGTGGATTTTACTAGTCCCAGGGTATTGGGCCACATCGAGTCCCTGGCGCGTATAGCCGCGTCCTGTGTTATCAAAACCCGACCCATACCGTCCGATGTTCGCTCCTACTTAACCAACTCTCCAGCGATCAGCCACAGGGGCAAGTGCTTTGTGACCTGCATGATGGAGTCCAGCGACGTCATGAATAATGGTGAGATAAACAGAGAGATGCTGATCCAGCTCGCCAGTCTCATTAACGGAAGTAACTCTCGCGTAGTACGGAACCTGAAGCAAGTCTCCATGAAGTGCCTTCGGGTTGTTTCGCCAGATGTTTATAGAGGCCGGTGCGAGTTCGGCTCGGAATACAACGATTGTTTGAACGATAATATGAGAGACTTCAGATTTCCTGTAGAAGTAGCCGATGAAGTGCTGAAAGTGATGCCTTTCCACCGTCTATCAACTGATTAGCATTAGACTGAACGGAATGAAAAATATCTCCTTCATATCGAAGAAAAAGTTATTTATAATTTAAATGTGTTTTTGTAACTACGAGCTGAAATAAAATTAGCTTTTATTGTGCATATTTATATTATTTAGGTAAGTAGGTATAGTAAGTACTATAAAACTTACAACAGAACAGTTTCAGTGTGATGCTTTATGTCATTTACTGGACTGAGTTGATAAGTATTACATAATTATTGCATAGGTACTGAGATAGGTACTAACAAAGTTCATTATTTTTGCAAAGAAAAAGAATAAAAAATGCTTGAAATATTCAAAGCGCCGTCAAAAAAGTATTTTATATGCGTGGCGCCCATTCTCTTTCGGAGCTCGGAAGGTAAGGATAATGCCTATTATCTACAGTGCCTACCAGTTCCAATTAAGCGACGAGGAGGGCGTTTGTTAACATTTAATTAACGTCAGGGGCTATTGTGTCGTCGGCCTACGGCTGCTCGCTGCGCCGGTACTCCGTTGCGTCTTGATGAGCCCACAAGTCACAGTGCTCCGAAACATCCACGAACACTACCTAAGCGCTAAAACAATCGCCGCAGCGTGTTACATTACCGTTTTATCACCCGACTGCGCGACACATCGCTCGCGTTTGCAGCAATGTGTACGAGGAAATTCAAAGGGGCCAAAAGTCCTTGTGGGGCGGGAGTCGTATATTTTTTTATGGTAGACGGCCCTCACAGGTGCCGCTTGCTAATGATGCGATGCCGGAGGGCATCTTCGGCGTGACACGAGGACACTCATTGGTACTCGTGTAAGTATCCTTTTTGTCAAAGGCGCGCTTCATTTATTTTACGTTGGATTAAAAGATTCAGGTGCAGCTAGAAAATACGGTAAATAAGTTTGTGGAGGACCTTACAGAGAATTACAAACGTAAGCCTTCTTCAGAGGGACAATTCACGTAACTATTTGCAATCATAAACCTGGTTCCTCATGCGCGATATATTATGTAGGTAAGTACCTACTCGTCGAGTTTTCAGACTGACGGATGGGTGCCTACTTAGTTGATACTAACATTGCTAACCATTATAAACTGAAAGTTTCTATTTAAAAAAAATACAACCACATAAGCAAATAAAAAGCGTACGTACTTAAATTACAGGTACGATTTGTATTCGCTTTTAATTTTGTATTTGCTGTAGCTTTACCCAGTTGTTCTGGCTCTGATTCTGATCTGCTTATAGATTTACAATCTGAGAAAATAAATTCAGAAATAACAAACAAACAAACATTTGGCACATCGCGGTATTTCAGGAACGGTCCACGAAATATTTCCAAACGTAATAAGGATTTTTCTGTAACGTTGAAGGTACGAGATTTGATTTATCGCAGCGGGGCGGAGTAATGCCCGCTGACCAGCACCCAGCGACCAGTCGCCCGACGCGTTATTAAACTTTTCCCCATATTAAACATTCCGGAGACGAATACATTTTATTGTGCCCCGGACCGACGTCACAGTCCCTACAAAGCGAAACTCAAAGACGGCAATTGCGAAAGTCGAAAGCAATTTGATATTACGTTGTAAGTAATAGCAGAACCCCGCAACCCCGGACGGCTTTTTGCGACCATAAAATCAGCTGTTCCAACAAACTTTGGTTTATTGTTTTGCTATTCGGCCAAATTGATTCGGTTTATTTTTGGGTTACAGAATTGTTCCGACTTTATCGCATATCGATACAGTGGTGTAGAAAGAAATATTTCGATGGGGATTATCCGTGGGGTGCCGAAGGAGTAGCGCCTCCCCATCTACCATCTTTCCCACAGGTGACGTAAAAGGCGACAGAGGATATATCCGGAATCCGGATATAGGCAGCAGCGTTTCGCAGACATTCGAAATGTGAACAGCAAACTTCTTTTTTAATCATTTAAGTCTAACATTTCAATATAATAAAACAACCATCTCGCCAAACACATGTTTAAGATGCGCTCATTAATCAGTATCCGTGTAGTCATGATACTGTTACAATGTAAATTAGAAAAAAAGTACAATAACAGAAGAATAAACTTAATTAATTATGCAACAGTACGTCTCTTAATTATTTTTTTACAATAATTCCGGGTGACATTTCTTCACGCCAACCCGCTTGCCAAGCGTATAGGCAACTACCCCCCACTTTTAGGGAGGCTTATGTCCAATTTGGACATCATAGCTGAAAATTTAACCAAATTGATTCATTTTATTTTAGGCTACAGCTCTGACATTATTGCATATCGATACACTCGCTTTTACAAAGAAATATCTCGATGGGAGTGTAAGAAATTAGAAAAGTCGTAAATAATAAATTAGAGGAATAGCTTCCAGCGACTCACTGCAGGCTAAGTGATTGGATTCGACCATTATCTCGTATCAGTTGTCTGCCAGATCTCGCAATATGTTCTCCGGTTCAGTTCATGTTTTGTACTTTGAACTGAGTAATGGATTTTTGGTTTTTTTCTAAGAACAAAGCAAGAAGCATGTATATTTATTTAATACCAGCCAATGTTGTCACAATCTTTGGAACGACTGACCAGTTTGAAGTGAAAGAATAAAAATAATATTGTTTAAAAAAATACGGGAAGCCATATTATCAGGTTGTTTATGAAATCTACAAACAACTTTTACACTTACAAGCTCTTAATCTTCTAGTGAGGATTATACTAATATACTAATTAATATTATACTATTATTTTCCGTGGAAATATATTAGATTAAAATAATTATGTCTCTAAATGTTAAGGTGTGACACAATCTTATTCAAAAAAGGAAAACGGTTAAAGTACCTAACTACTCGGTAAATAGTTAAACTGATTTATTGGCATTTAGTTACAGTTCTAAATCCTATAGTGCAATGTTTCCCAATCATTATTTTCACATGACCCGGTAATTTTCACACTTAACTTTCATGACTCATTTGATAATTTTAACCTCAAGCTAGTTTCATTAGATTATATGTCTAACAATTACATTTAGTAATAATAGAAATGTTTTATTAATGCTATTTTATAATATTTTCGTACAGTATTTTATTTTGATGGCCCGATACCGGGTCGCGACCCGGCAAATGGGAAACGCTATATTGTATTAATTTACTCTCATAAGAAAATTGCTAAATCGGCCACTTTTGGGTGTTTTTTCTGGGAGTAATAGA
Organism: Celastrina argiolus; assembly: GCA_905187575.2. Lineage (NCBI taxonomy): Eukaryota > Metazoa > Arthropoda > Insecta > Lepidoptera > Lycaenidae > Celastrina > Celastrina argiolus. Next base: position 12,576,973 of record LR994599.1, on the reverse strand, counting down.
GTTTTAAGAGGAGATATGTGGGATCCCCAATGGGAGACCCTCGATCGGTGGGGTGTGCTCGATCTCACCGGCTCGGCCTTCAGGTAGACCGCGCATGTGAACATGGTTAGCTCAGGCATGGCCTACCATCCCATACAATCTATCTTTAATTCAAAAAAATTGCAATAGATGTCACTACTATTAACGTTTGTAAATTATAAAATGTAAATATGCCGAATTAAGTACAAATATTGAAATTAAAATAAAGATAAGCATATTTGTTAAGTATAACATCACATTAAGCTAAATTCAATATAATAATAAGAAGATTCGAAACGAAATTAGTAATTAGTAATTTCCAAAAGTGGCGCTAGATGGCGGTTTCCGGAATTTCTAAGGACTTCACCTTTTGCCAGTCGCATTGCCATGCCATCAGCCAACGTGATACCATTTTCTAGTACTAGGTCGTGTCTCTGTTATATATGTCGCAGTCATCTTATTGAATCTGGTTATTTAATTGAATCACTAGGCGGCTATATAATGGCGTCAAACAGCTCGTACAGACAGCAATGTGTTGACATATTTGTAGGTAGGGGTGTGTGTAGTATAAGTGTTAGGTCGAATAAATAACTTAACACGAAATACAATTAAGTATTGTTTATTCTCGCAGTAATACAGCGCATATAGTCCACACGTATATTACCGTACACTTAACTTAATAGTTAAAGAAGGAGAAATTAAAAGGATGGCTAATTACTAATTTGTAGCCTAAAAACAATAGATCGCGTAACATAACGTGAGGCGCGACAAAGCAGCTGACGACACAGGTTCAGCGCACGGAAGTGATTTTCATACTAACTTGATGTGCAAGCCGATCGGGCGCTGGCGCGCCGTACAGAATTCTTGTTATCAATAGATAGGTACTTAAGGCGCAGCGCCCGGCGCGCGGGCGTCGGGCTGCAATACCTGTTCCCTATGTATTACAGAATATATACGTACTAATATTTTTAGTTATAATTTATTTGAAATGTATAGTTTTAGTGTTTTAATTACTTTATTCAATATTTCTTGTTTATGTAAAAATGATTAGTAATTGTGTAAATATTTTATTTGTTTAGTAAAATTATAAAGATTAAATGTATAAGTAAAATGTTGTAAATAGCTGTGTATATACTTAAATAAATACATATTATGTTAACTACTGTGTTAGGCCACATCACTCCCCCCCTGAGACCGTCACTGCGGTCGATAAAAATCTGGGAATCGAACTACTCGACCAGATCGTGTACGTTTAACATTTTGTTGATCTGGGAGTGAGACTGCCGAGTCCGGTGACGAATCAAGACAAGGACTGTCAGCGGTAGAATTGGGAATTGTCGAAGGGTCGACCAGTGTATAGGCCGGCTTAAGGCGGTCTATGGTCACTGTGACGTTCTTACCTTTGACGAGAATTTTAAATGTTTTAGTACCTCGTTGTAGTACTTCGTAGGGCCCTAAATAAGGAGGCTGCAAGGAACCACGCACTGTGTCATCTCTAAGGAAAACATGACTAGCAGTGTCGAGGTCCTTATAAACGAAGATTTTATTCTTTGAATGGCGTGATGCTTGTGATGGTCTTAATTTTGAAACGAATTGGTGAAGTCGGGTAGTAAAGTCCGATATATCAGTACTATGCTGTATGGAGGGCTGGAAAAATTCTCCAGGTAACCTTAATGGTTCCCCATAAACCAATTCGGCAGATGATGATTTAAGATCATCTTTAAATGCACTTCTAATGCCTAATAGCACTAGAGGTAACATGTCCACCCAATTCACATCGGCATGACACATTATTGCCGCTTTTAACTGACGATGGAAACGTTCCACGAGGCCATTGGAAGCAGGGTGATACGCGGTTGTTCTGCGATGTTTGAATCCAATCGCTTTTCCAAGATATTGGAAAAGCGACGATTCAAACTGTCTACCGCGATCAGTAACAATATCCATTGGACATCCAAACCTGGATATCCAAGATACCAAAGCTTTCCCTACTGTCTCTGCTGTCATGTCAGACATTGGTGTTACCTCAGGCCATCGTGTGAACCTATCCACCGCCGTCAAACAATAGCGATAGCCCTGTGAAACAGGAAGAGGGCCAATGATGTCCACGTGAATGAACGCAAATCGAGCGCGAGGTAAATCGAACACGCCCAATGGCGAAGACACGTGGCGATACACCTTAGCACGTTGGCAGGACAAGCATTGACGAGTCCAGTCTCGGCAGTCCTTTCTGACGCCAGGCCAAACAAAACGGTCTGCGACAAGTTTTGCAGTAGCGTTAGCTCCAGGGTGACTGAAGCTGTGGAAACTGTCAAAAACTTGTCTTCTCAAAAATTTTGTGATAAAAGGCCTAGGAAAGGGAGTGCTCACGTCGCAGTAAAGTTTACTGTGACAGTTAGGGACTTGAATTAGTTTAAGACGTAATGAAGATTCGTCTTTTAAAAGTTTAACGAGTTCTTCATCATAACCTTGAGATGCAGCCAACGATTCAAAATCGATTGGTTTTTGCAGTTCGTCGATACGTGAAAGAGGGTCAGCAACTATGTTGTCCTTCCCTTTAATATAACGAATATCAGTCGTAAACTGAGAAATAAAATCTAAATGACGAAATTGTCTTGGCGAGCAATTAACTTTTCTTTCGGCGAATGCAAAGCTAAGGGGTTTGTGGTCGGTATAAACGACAAAATGTCTAGCCTCTAGCATGTGACGAAAATATTTTATACTTTCGTATATTGCCAAAAGCTCGCGGTCGTAAGGTGAGTATTTTTGCTGGGCGGGGCTTAACTTTCGTGAAAAGAAAGCAAGCGGTTGCCATAAATTATTTTGGAGTTGTTGCAAAACTGCACCCATCGCCAGGTCGGACGCGTCCGTCACTAGAGTAAGTTCGGCTTGACAATCCGGGTGAGCAAGTAATGCAGCATTAGCGAGACTGTCTTTACAATCCTGAAAAGATTGAAGTGTTTCACCAGATATGTCGACAGCTTGAGATGCTTTCACACGACCAGTAAGCAAAGCATTTAATGGTCTTTGGATGTCAGCGGAATGCGGAAGAAATCGCCTGTAAAAATTCAGCATTCCTAAAAATCTCCTGAGCTGTCTTACTGTTTTAGGAACTGGGAAATCCTTTATGGCTTGGACCTTGGATTCCAATGGTTTAGTACCTAAAGCAGATATTTTATAACCTAAAAAAGAAACTTCTGATGCTCCAAAAACACACTTAGAAGTATTTATGATGACGCCATACTCCTTCAGACGGGTAAATATTTGGTGAAGGTGAGCCTCATGCTGCTCCTCATTTTCTGAAAAGATCAAGAAGTCATCGATGTAACAATAACAAAAATCAAGACCTCTAGTGACCTCATCGACAAACCTTTGAAAGGTCTGCCCCGCATTCCTTAAACCAAACGTCATGAATGGGAATTCATAGAGACCGAAAGGCGTTGTAATCGCGGTCTTTTGGATATCAGACTCAAATACGGGAATCTGGTTGTAGGCTTTCATTAAATCTATAGTTGAAAATATTTTACAACCAGATATACCCTGCGTGAAGTCGTGTATGTGCTTAATAGGGTAACGGTCTGGTATCGTCCGTGCGTTAAGCATGCGATAATCACCGCACGGACGCCAGCCGTTATCCTTTTTAGGTGCTAGGTGCAGCGGGGAAGCCCAAGGGCTTTCCGAAGGTCGCGCTGTACCGTCGCTGAGCATGAGCTCAAATTCACGCTTGGCAATTTTGAGTTTGTCTGGAGCCAGTCGCCTAGGGGTACATGAGATAGGTGGCCCGGTTGTAGTCCTAATGTGGTGTACAGTGTTATGATTTGGCAATACCGGCGAGCCTGATGGGCGTGTAATTTCGGGATACTTATTTAAAATTTCGTGGTATCGCGTGCTGCCTGTCGCTACCTTAACAGAACAAATATTATCATTAGCAATAGAAGCAATAGCAGTAAGAGTAGTTGTATTATCTATAAGGCGTTGATGACGGCAATCTACAATTAAATTATAAAAACATAAAAAATCAACACCAATTATTGGCTTAGTAACATTAGCCACTACAAAATTCCAAACAAAATTACGTCTTAGCCCTAAATTTAAACTAAGTTTAATAGTTCCAAAAGTGTCTATGGCTGATCCATTGGCAGCACTGAGTTGAAAATCTGTCTTGGCTCGACGTTCACGAAGCGCAGAATGAGGGTAGACGCAAAGGTCACTGCCAGTGTCTATTAAAAACTGGGTCTTCAAACTGCGGTCGGTCACAAAAAGACGACTTGAAGTAGTCGGACAGTCGTCAGTCGCCATTACTGACTGCCCATAGCGTTTCCCACCTTGTCAGTAGAATAATCACAAGGCTTAATACACTTATGTGCCTGCTTACCAAATTTAGCATGGTACCAGCATAATGGATGCTTAATGTAGCTAGAAGTAGAACGCTGTCGTGATCTCGAACGATTAAAACGCTCGCGCGGTCTTGAGCGTGATGTAGAACAGCAGGATGCCCTGGTATGTGCCTCTAATTTGAGTGTCAATTCCTGGACCATCTTCTTTAATTCAGCAATCTCGTTGTGATGACTGGATCTTGATGAACTGGCCGATGTAGCAGCAACAGTATACGGCGACGCTACCTCTTGAATGCGGTCTGCCAGATCCGCCAACTGCTCCAAAGAATGTGTGTCTTGAGATGCGAGCACAGTCTGAATATTGTGAGGGAGACGGCTACTCCATATGGACCTTAATAAATCATCCGGTACGGAATGTCCGGCCAAGTCCTGCAGGTGACGTAGAAACTGGGACGGTTTTCTATCACCAAGTTCCTCGTGAGTAAGAAGCTGCTTAACTTTTTTCTCATGAGACGCAGAAAGTCTCTTAATAAGCTCCAGCTTAATCTTCTCGTAACGGTCCTTGGCGGGCGGGGATACGATAATGTCCTTTACAGATTTGGCAAATTGAATGTCTAAATTAGTAATGACGTTCGTGAATTTAATATGATCGTCCGTAATTCTTTGACTTTCGAATTGGCCTTCAACCATCGCAAACCATAATTCCGGGTCATCGGGTGAAAATGGTGGCACTTTAATTTTAAATTTGGTCGCATCGTATCCGTCACGTACAGTGTGATCGCTCACCTTGCGAGTACGCCGCGTCACATGTTCGTCCATTCGCGATTCTGCAGTCTTAACACTTTTTAACGAGTCACTATCACTTCCACTCATGTTTATTATCCTTTAAAGTGTTCTCGGGGTCACCAGTTGTAGGTAGGGGTGTGTGTAGTATAAGTGTTAGGTCGAATAAATAACTTAACACGAAATACAATTAAGTATTGTTTATTCTCGCAGTAATACAGCGCATATAGTCCACACGTATATTACCGTACACTTAACTTAATAGTTAAAGAAGGAGAAATTAAAAGGATGGCTAATTACTAATTTGTAGCCTAAAAACAATAGATCGCGTAACATAACGTGAGGCGCGACAAAGCAGCTGACGACACAGGTTCAGCGCACGGAAGTGATTTTCATACTAACTTGATGTGCAAGCCGATCGGGCGCTGGCGCGCCGTACAGAATTCTTGTTATCAATAGATAGGTACTTAAGGCGCAGCGCCCGGCGCGCGGGCGTCGGGCTGCAATACCTGTTCCCTATGTATTACAGAATATATACGTACTAATATTTTTAGTTATAATTTATTTGAAATGTATAGTTTTAGTGTTTTAATTACTTTATTCAATATTTCTTGTTTATGTAAAAATGATTAGTAATTGTGTAAATATTTTATTTGTTTAGTAAAATTATAAAGATTAAATGTATAAGTAAAATGTTGTAAATAGCTGTGTATATACTTAAATAAATACATATTATGTTAACTACTGTGTTAGGCCACATATTTTTTGATTAATTTACTTTAATGTTCGTTTTATTAGTACTCATTCGGAAATTTCGAAGTTTAAAACTAAAATATTTAATGGCTGTCCTAGTCTCGGATTCTAAAATTTGTTGGTAAAAACAGGATTCTATGAAAGCGCTAGTCATTCAATTAAATAGCGGATTCAATCAGATGACTGCGACATATATATATTATCTACTTTGTGCCTCAGGTAAACCGATCTGTGTGTGGCTTACTTAACAATATATTGAAGCGATAATAATAAAAATATACTCGATATAATTCAGCTAAAGAGTCCCGCGGGAGCTGGAAATAAACTTGTACCATAAACTTATACGTATTGTCTTCACAAGAACTCTCAAAGATATTGTATTAAGTGTATCAATAAATACAGTATTCAATTTATATGTGCATATTCTAGTATTAATGTAAGGAACGAGTTACGACTTAAACTTATGACTTCCATTCGTTGGAGGAGAGATAATGCTTGCAGGCAATCTCATAAGTGGATCAAATAGCTGTACTCCATTTGGATAATGAACTAGCGACTAGCCTCAGTAGATTCTTTTATTGTAAGCCTTCGCAATATACAACCAGAATGAAACGTATGCCATGAACCGAATTTATATATTATGTGCGCTGTCATGGAATAATGATTTTATGTTATTTGTATCTATGGGTATTGTTATTAGGGCATTATCATTGCCCCCTGACTAATAATTTTTTTTGTCCTTGTCTATCGAGTACTTTTCTAAGGTATCAAACAAGGATGAAATATTGTTAAGCATAATAGCTCCCCTCACCGTTTTCGGTGTCGGTAGCCGATTTCATTGAAACCAGGCAAGCTACGCTGAAGTTATTTTAAAGTGCCCAAGTGTGTGCGCAATACACAAATACACTCTCTCTTCCTCTCATAACCCAGTGGGACGGTAAGCCGACACGACTTACGTGAGAACAGGCGCAGGATCGACTTTTTACATGCCCATCCGATGCATAGATCATCTTTCTTGTCAGACAATCAGGTGATCAGCCTGCGTTGTCCTAACCAAACTTGAAAATATCATTTTTTGTTGTTCCAACGCGGGAATCGAAGACCACAGAGGCGAATATTATATTAAGTGTATTGTTTATCATACACAGAGTGTAAATATATTATACCTAATAGAGTAACCCCCGGTTCTGGGACGCTATTCAAATTTATTATCAACTAACATGGTATTCAATTTAACTACCCATATTGAATGCTGATTGGTATTATCAGAGAGAAGGGAAGGGATAGATATTTTATAATTACATCACTCTCGCACTTGCATGGCTGGTTAAAATTCCTTAGTCAACTAATCGGTGTCTTTGGTCATTTGAATAGCGTTCCTTCTGGAACTACTAACCCCCAGTGTGTGGGGGTTAGTATACCTGAAAAGGATGAGAATGTTTTGAAAGGATGAGAAAACTTCATGCGCAAGCGCACGTCCTCTGTTTGTTTGTTAGAAATTATGATTGGGGGTGAAAAATGAATATAAAACGAACAGAACAAACACTACCTTTGCGAAAATCATCCACAAGCAGAACAACTCTTGTGATCTTGTTCTTATATATAAAAATGAATTGATGTTCGTTAGTCTCGTTTAAACTCGAGAACTGCTGAACCGATTATTAGTCTTGAAATATCGTGAAAGTCCCGGGAAGGTTTAAACGGTTCATCACAAACTGTTTAACTGTTTGTATGCTCAACGAAGTGGGCACGAGTCAGCTAGTAATGTATAAAACCATTAAATAAGGTTTCACGCAATAATAATAATAATTGATTCACAATATTAATTATTGTTTAATGTTTAATTATATCTAATCCCAAAAATACAATAATTACTATCGTCATTACTAAGCCACCCCTTGATTATTTGAGGCTGTCGGGGGAACTAAATTGTAATTCATAATCGCCCGGGCTGCCATGCCAGTTGCCACACTGATTACTTTTGGCTTAGCTTAATTAATCATTGCCATTATTATAACCAGATTTATAACTAGAAAAAATTCTTAAAAATAATCTATACTATTACTATAAAGCGGAAGAGATGTTTGTTTAAACGCGCTAATCTCAGGAACTACTGGTCGGATTTTAAAATTCTTTTTTTGTTGGATATTCTATTTATAGAGGAAGGCTTTAGGCTATATGACATTAAGCTGCGACCAATAGGAGCGAAGCGTCAGTGAGAAATGTTGCAAAAACGGGGAAAATTATTCACATTTGGGGACGTTAGTTGCGTGCGCTGCATAAACGGTTTAAGGCCGTGTTTCACCGAGCAATGTAAAAGTTAACGCCATGTTTTTTAAATAAACTGTCTAGGTATCGCGGCTCTTGATAATACAGCCTGGTGCCAGACAGACGGACAGACAGACAGACAGCAAAGTCTTAGTAATAGGGACCCATTTTTACCCTCTGGGTAAGAACTATAAAGTACATTAGCTGTATGCTTGAGATCAAACTGATTCGATTCTCGATTATTCGAGAGTAAGCGTGGTGGGCTACATGATTCAAATTATCTTTTTTGAAAATATATTTTTTTAAATATTAAAAGTTATTATAACCACTGAAATAAATGAGCTGCCATTTAATGTATGTTTAGTATCCGAATAGTTTGTTTTGCATGTTTACCATCAAACATCAATATCTTTAGTACAAATCTAAATAGTGCACTCAGCAAGTAGAGTTTGCAAAGCCTATTCTAGTTCCTACTCTAGACAAAGCAAAGACACATCAATCCATTTAGGTGCAAGCCTGTAGTGCACTCCTAGCATATACTATACAGTAATAATATCTATGGACGCTCTGAGCTTTCATACCACGTCAATCTGACCCACTGGTAAGTTAAACATAAATCTTTTTGTTCCTTGAGCAGGATTTGAACCCGAGCTCCTGGGGCGTTCAGTCACTGGGGCACAAAGGTCATCAAAGTGTCATCAAAGTTCAATACAATTCGCACAAGAACTATTTTTAATCGACATCCAAAGAAAGGTTCTCAACTCGGCCGGTTTTTTATGTATGACCACCGATTACTCTGAGATTATCGATCCGATTTGCGAGATTCTTTTTTTATTCGACGCAGAAAAGCTGCCATTGGGTCCCATAAAAAATTTACATAGTTTCCTTGTACTTTTTATTTTTTATTTTTATTTATTTATTTATTAACTTACTAAAATTGAAAAACAAATTGACAGTTTTTTTTTGGTACAACATAAGTTTACACAAACTTTACCGTGTACCACAGGCCACCATCGTTATATTTTATGAACATATTTCACCAATTTCCAGAGGTGATACATATTTTGAATTTTTAAATTATCGTCAATTATTAATGTCTTTTTATTCTTTGAATGTTCTTTGCTTTTCAAAGGTAGTTTCTTTTTATTATGTATATTTTTTAATTAGCTTTTGCCCGCAGATAAACCCGTATTATATCTATCATATTTGAGCCGCCACTTAAATTTGAGTGACGTTTAAGTATACTAATCCATCACTAGTTATTTTGGCCCAAAGTATTTCATAGGGGTTTGCACTTCGCAAAGCAAATTGTCGTTCTATAATGAAATTAATTAATTTGGACGCAAGCCTGTAGTATTCTCATACAAGGTAGGTATTATACTCTACAGTTGCACGCCTGTAGTATATTCCTAGTACATACAGTGTGTAAAAAGAACAGTCACTATAACTTTGAGATACGGTTATACTACCTTTCCTCATTTTGGATTTTTTTTGTTAATAAAACGATTTTTTTTTACTTTTACCATTTCTTATTTTTTTGTCGCAGGAATAACGAAAAAAAAGACGTGTGGCACTCGAGGACTGCCGTGGTAAAGCTATTGCAGAGTATATTTTTATCAACTTATCCGATACAACCAATGCCACCTACAGGCGAGTTGCTGAACTAAAGAGACAAGCGTTATGTTTAAAAAAGTCATTAAAAGTTTGTGGGAGTACGAGTGGAAGCCCCAAAGGGAGATCTCCGACCGAGCGAGATGGTATGCTCGGTCAGGCCGAAGCCCACTGTACTAGTTTTCAGATGTCGTATATATAGCGCCGGACTTAGAAAACTTCGATAGCGCGATGCAGGATGTGGCGCTAGTAGTACCGCTACAAGTTCATTAAAAGTCATTAAACGTGGAGTGGGGGGTGTTAGGTTATTTTCGTTACGGAATTTCTGGATTCGGTCTCCACGCTCAAGGCCCGCGATAGAAGCTATGCAATAGCTTAAAAATAATATTTTTTTGTTAAAAAAATTTCTAGAATGAGAAAAGGTAGTATAATCATATCCCAAAGATATTATAGTGACTGTTCTTTCTACACCCGTTATATACTACACTACAATTAAATACTACAGTGGGATCTGATCAATCCATTACCGTAAAGCTAGGCCGAACTTGGCGACACACATTTTCCATTCCCCCCCTGTCCCCCCCCCCTGACATCGGCCTCGCCATAACTCACTCCATATCGAATGTATTGTGACAGAGTTGGTAAACTCCTCCAGAGTAATGCTACAAATCTGTATAAGAGGGTAGACAGAGAGAGAACTATTTCTCTCTCTCTTTTTTGTAAACTTAAAAAACACACAATAATTACATGGTTAAATGTTCTAATGTAGAATATAACAATATTTTTTTATATATAAATATATGCCTATGCTGCCTAGATGAAACATCAAAGGAAAAAATAGGAACGTACTAATAGTATACATTATACGTATATAACAATATATGTATATAATACATACATACAACACATATATATAATACAGCGTTCGGTAAATTACGAAACGTCTTCTCGTCCAAAATACCTCAGTGCCTTAAGACAAAGGTATACAACCAATGTGTGTTACCACTTACCAGTGATGACTTACGGTTCTGAGACGTGGTGCTTCACGAAGGATCTTTTCAAAAGGCTCAATGTCGCTCAGCGTGCTATGGAGAGGGCAATACTCGGTATTTCTCTACGTGATCGAATCAGAAATAAGGAGATCCGTAGAAGAACTAAGGTTGCTGACATTGCCCGTAGGATCAGTCAGCTGAAGTGGCAATGGGCCGGCCACATAGCACGAAGATTGGACGGTCGATGGGGCAAAAAGATCCTAGAGTGGAGGCCACGTACTGGCAAGCGCAGTGTGGGACGGCCACCTACCAGATGGACCGACGACCTGGTGAAAACTGCCGGGTCACGTTGGATGCAGGTGGCAATGGACCGGTCGCACTGGAAATGTATTGGAGAGGCCTATGTCCAGCAGTGGACAAAATAAAAGGCTGAAACGACGACGACGACGACGAATATTATAGTTTTTGAGATTGCGCGTTGAAACAAAAAACAAACAAACTCTAAAGCTTTATGATATCAGTTTCATTGAGATAATTGTTTTATATGCAATATTGTTCTATATTTAATGACAAATTATAATTTAATATGTTAAAACTGACCTTTAAACTTTTAAGGTATATATAGTACCCTAAACATTGCCAAAAGTGGGGCACTCAAAGTGCAGACACATTTTGCAGCGATAGGCCTCGTCTGTACCATGTATAAGTCTGGTGAAAACCAATAATATTGCCTGCAATTATAAAATATGATAAGCACAATTTTCCCAACTGTATACGCGTTCCATTATTTAATTAAGTTATTAATTTTTGGAGTCACAATTAACTCGACAACGTAGAAAAGTTGTTTTTAATTCAAAATTAATATTTTCGGTTATTATAAATCATGATTGGCAGAATTTTCCGAACGCCCATATTATTAACTTAATTGATATTGCTTTATCAGAAAATGTTTTTCTTTTAGTACCAGTAGGTAACCACTTTTAGACAGGAATATTTTGGTGAAACTTTTCGTCACAAATAAAAACCCACCCAACGATTTAGACCAGGGGCCTTACTCTCCAAACTGATTCGATTTTGATTCAGATTCGATCGTGCCGCGTACTCCCGAATAAATTTACTTTTATTTATTTTGATTCTCAGTCGTATATAGTCTGGAGTACAAAAAGTTACGATTGTTATGTTATTTATCCTGGTTAGTTTTAAAGTAATCCACCAAATAAAATACCAAAAGCCGTTTAGATCGAACTGATTTGATTCTCGATTGTGTCGGGAGTAAGCCTGCTGTTAGAGTAAGTCCCGATTTCACCACACTTGTTAGTGTTAACGCTTTGTTAAAATACCCTGCCTTCTTATTCATTGACAGGAAATACGAGAGGCATAACATGATATTTAATTAAGGATTAAACATTAACATATTATTATGTAGGTGAAATTGGTACTTAATGCCATCAGCTGGAGGTCTCACCTTCTGCAGGTGAGCCCTCAAGCCACACGAAAATTAATAAACATAATTCATTTATCAATTAGTCATTTTGTCATTTCCACATTCTAAAGTCTTCCATAAAAAGATATACTTTTTTATGTGGCTATTCTAGATATGCCGATACGTTTTTTATTTTTATTTCATTTTCGCTAACTTCATTTCTTCACCTTTTGTATGCCGGCGTTATATACGACAGCTAAATAGACTAGCAAAAACAAATCTGAAAATTATAGAAATAAAGCTAATACAGATGATACCACAATCGAGAGTTCCGTCCAAGGTTTATTGGATGTCTCATCAAAATGAAGCTATTCAAGAAAAATTTGCTTGATACTAATCAAGTGAAAACAATGTATGGGGGAACCCTGACTATATTAATCGACTGAGAATCACAATAAACAAACGTCAATTTACTCGGGAGTTCGCGGCACGATCGAATCTTAATCCAAATCGAATCAGTTTGAAGAGTAAGGCCCCAGGACAGAGAGATTCATAAAATACGAGGACTGGGCTTATGTTTATTTTATTGCAATTGATTATGTGCGAGTAAAATATCTACTTAATGATTCGTAATAAAGTTGCAGCTTGTAATTATTTTTGATTAAATTTTAATTATAATCAAATTAAAACCAACCAGAAGCCGACTCGTAATTGAGATAGAGATGTTTCCGCGTTTAATTGCTATTAAAACAAATTAGATACCGACTTATTTAGATTTGAAATAACGATATATAAGTTATAAATATGTACATATATTTAATTTTTAAAATTAATAAAGGTGATGGACTTCGTTAATTATTAAACGTAGAGATCGGAAAAGTAATTGTAATTTAATAAAAATATATTTAATTTCGTAATGAAGCTTAAAAAATGTTAACCCGTTAAGAAGAACCGGCGTAAGAAAATTTCAGCAGAACTATGTAAATATTTCGAATGAGAATTGATTTAGCCAGCAGTTGTTGAATTTTACCCCCAACTAATTTTACAGAGGGGGTTATAAATTTGATGTGTCTGTGTGTGGTGTCGCAGTTACGGATGAACCGATTTTGATCTAGTTTTTTGATTGAAAGCTGACGTGATCATTAGTACCTAGCTGACCCGTGCCCACTTCGTTGAGCATGGAAACCGTTTAAAGGTTTAAACGGTTTCCATACTCAACCCGGGACTTCCACGAATATTTCAAGACCAAAAATAGCCGAATCAGTTCAGCTGATCTCAAGTATTAACGAGACTAACGAACAGCAATTGATTTTTATATAGCCTATGTTACTCAGTGATAATATTTTTATATATTATCTATATATTTTTATCTCTTTCTAATGAAAAAAGAAATATTGAAATCGGTCCAGTACTTTCTGAGTTTATTCGTTACATACAAAAATACAAATCTTTCCTCTTTATAACATGAGTGTAGATTAGTGTAGATGTAGAAGTGTAGATAAATATCATCAGTTCGCTAACTTATGTTACCTAAAATATTTTAATTTATTTTCGGAATGCCAATTAAAAACATGTATTTTCCATAGGTATTTTAAAATTGATCAATACAATTTCGTCTGTACATATAATACATAATATATTATGTCGCAGTCATTTGATTGAATCAGTTATTTCATTTAATGTCTGGCGCGTTTAATAAATGACGACATTTTAATTGAACGTTCAGTTTAGCATAGTCGTTGAATGGGATATATAGTACGAGTAAGTATGCTTTGTAATGTTTGGTATGGGTGACCATAACTACGTTTGTATAATAATTGTGTTGCAAGTACCAACTAGCAACATAGTCTCACTGACCGACACAACTTACCGACAATGTATCGGGCATCGGCAGTACATTACGGAGCGTCGGTCTATTTCGGCGAGATCCATTACTTCGGAGTGGCAAGAAGCAATCTCATTGAATGACCGCCTCCCTATCCAATCGGTAAATATGCGTGTTAAATATGTATGCGCTGTTAGGTGCCCGTAAGTGTATTAGATTCAGCCTGCTTCTTCATCCTGCCAAATATAAACTTGGAATATTAACTCAATGCTAAGAAATTGTTTGTTGTACGTATTACGTTTACATGAGCTATTTATCTCGCTCTACATCTTTCATAGTCGCCCGTAACTTTGTGTGCACTATATGCTATCCAAACCGTACATTTTGCCGCCATAAATAGTACAAGCCGTCCTCGTGGTCTATTACTATTGTATGTACTAAATTTCAACTAAAATAGTTCAATAGTTTCGGAGCCATAAGCCAATTAAATGCAAACAAAGTAAGTAATATTTCCTCTTCATAATATTAGAATAGAATAACTTTTTTAATAAACACAATAATAATTGTAGGTAGGTATGTAACATAAGAATATTGTTTTTTTTTTAATTTAATATTCCTTCTTAACTGTTTAATAAAACAATATTTAAAATAAAAAAATTTGTTATTTTCTTTACAGTTACGTCGTCGCCAAAATTTATACTTACATTACGCAGAAAAAGTTGATTTAAGTGCAAAAAAAACCTAATGAAACTAGCCTTTTCCCCTAACTCGAATCTCAAAGTTGATAAGTGCAAACCATTTCCAAATACGCGCTATCCCTTTGTTCAAGTTTCAAGCAATAAGTTTGTTGTCTATAAGATTTAATATCTTATATCTGACAGCGAAAACTCGGAATGCACTCCGCACGGGCGACTAGACTTTTCCATTAGTGGCAATTATCAGGCCAAGGCATCCCTGGGACCTGTTAGAGATAACGTCATAAACCCCGTCTTTGCTGACGGCCTCACCTCAGAATAATGGACTGGCCAGAGCCACTACAATTTACTTAACAGAGATATACAGACTTCGTATGACGTCGAAGTTTCGAGATATAGTAGAATAGCATTGTTTGTGGCTTTCGTGAATAGAAATATAATTGAATGGTTCGTGTGAATTCCTTTGTGTTATGGACATGGAAATATTAAAATTAGCATCGATAATTTGTCAGTTTAAGTCCCAATTTCACCAACGCTTCTTAGTGTTAAAGGCTTGTTAAAATACCAAGATTTTTCATTCACTAACATACCTGTGTATTACCATACGAGAGGGACAACATTATATTTAATGAAGGATTAACTTTAACATGACTGTGTTAGTGAAATTTACATTAAATTTCTAAAATTTCAAACCTTCTCTAAGATTCCATTGCAAATTACAATAAAGGTCTTCGAAATCGAAAATAGCATTCGCTATCGTTATACTTGTCCAACGATAACGAAGTATATTAAATTACTTACTAGCAACTAGTACAAGCTAAAACTCACACTAGTTGAGTAATTACACTTCGCGATTATTTTAAAGTATGTCGAACAAGGTAATATCTACAGTAAATTAATAATCGACAGGTATTGTCACGTCACACGTTCAGTTATCGGCTTATGGCAGCCACATAAGACTAATAATGAACTAATAGCGTATCAAACCTCCCATCCCGCCCCGCCCCGCGCCGCGCGCCCGCGCGCCGAGCTCTCGCGACTCCTGTGCTATCGAAACAATCCACTTACGTGATGCGGGTACGACACGACATTCTGGCTATTTTTCTCGATAGGGCGAGACAGAAAATTAGCTACATTATGGGACAAAGATGTTACTGCTGCGGAAGCTTTTGATTTAAATAATAACTATAAACTAATTTAATTGAAAACTCCACCATGCTTTCCGATGCAGTCGCTTAAATATAGAAAAATGTATTTTCTTTCTTATAGTTATTAAATGAAGTAGCTACCCTACTTTAGTATAATATATGTATAATGTATATTTTTACGAGTCTTACTTGCTAAAGCTTAAAAGAAATGTGTTCAATATACAAAAAATTCTGTACTTAGTAGATGTATGTAGTGTGTCCATAATAATATATTATTATCCATGCAAAAGATTATTGTTACGACGCAACTATTACAAATTAAATTTAACAGTATTATGAGTAAAATGTATTCCTATGTGAGACTTAATTATTCGTGGGGTACAGGGCAAAGAATACCATCTTTTGCCGTAAAAGGCGACACATCTGGAAACTGCTCTTGTCAACTTACCTGCCAAGCGTAGCAAGTATAGCCAACTGCTCCCCACGACATAGACGACAATCTTTATTCGACTTGACTCATGCAAAAAAAAAAAAAAAACAAAATATCGTCAGTTGTAACGCGACCTGGCCTTAATGGACTAGCGTTGATGGTCCGTCACTCTACATTTGACTAGGCGGCTTTCACAGCGGCACTTACGTAATGCCGGGCTTACACTGCCCATCTATCAATACTAGATATACACCTACGAATCACTCTGACGATCATTTATGATACAATAAATTAATTACGGATTTCTCCCCGGGGAAATCTCCGTATTAGGTTAATCTATTTGCATATTAAACACGAGAGCTGGGAAATTATGGATACGGCTTTTCCCTGGAACATCTTGCATTGGTCGTTGGTGAGTTAATCAAAATTTAAGTCTACTTTCAATTCAAACTCCGGTCAAAACTTACGGTCGGTTTCTGAAAGGCTAATCAAAGGCTAACCAGCCTTGCGATTGTGAGGGTGATTATTGTATAATGAGTATCTCTCTTCCTCTCTAAATGTTACACCAATCAGCGTTCAATACTCCTCTCCAGTCTCCATTGACGACCTCTGTAGCGCAGTGGTTGAGCGCGTTGATGCTCTAGCTAGAGGTCGCGGGTTCGAATGCCGCCTTGGGAACAAACTGTTTTCTGTCTACCTGGATCATGGATGTGTATTATATTTGTGTTAGTGTAAATTAAAAAAAAATGTATGGTATAAACTATAAATATAAAATTATTAAATATGTTTTCGTTATCTGGTTCCGGTAACAAGAGTTCGTCTGATACTTACCACTGGGCTAATTTTTATTATATTATAGATATTATATGGGTATAATACCATGTATGTTGATCATAGATTTGATTAGACTTTCAGAAACCGGCTCTATGTTGTTGAACCAGGTGACGAGGAGTTTCCATAACTCCACTCCTATCGGAATTCCTGAATCCTTTTGAAGACCTTTACCCAAATTTCTACCTTACAGGCTAGGTATTCCCTCAGAAGGAGAATCAGCTTTCGCCACTATTAAGTACTCATGTTATGCAAGTATATCTCAGATAATGTATCTAATAATGTAATACCTTCCTATAATTAGGTAAGTTAATTACGCGGATAATAGGATCAAAGATCGAGCTAAGTGGCGTCAAGCCCGGCCTGGAAAGTAGGCAACACTCGACCTTTAACCTAAGTCAAGAACTTACCGACCTTTTAAGACAAAGGTATTCGAGTGTGAACGTATTCTA
Source organism: Celastrina argiolus (assembly GCA_905187575.2). Taxonomy (NCBI): domain Eukaryota; kingdom Metazoa; phylum Arthropoda; class Insecta; order Lepidoptera; family Lycaenidae; genus Celastrina; species Celastrina argiolus. The sequence continues at coordinate 12,559,407 of LR994599.1, read as the reverse complement.
TGCCATTCTCAACAATTCTAAATCTAATTTACACATGCCTGTAGCAACACTAGCAACAGAGCGTCCGTGTCCTAGTTGGTAGAGCGTTGATTTGCACTCAAGGGGCTGCAGTGGGGACTCTTGAAAAATATGTCATTGGAATGTAATTTGAATTTGACAGTTTGTCGCGACACTAGCGCCAAAGTTTGTAATTGAGTGTCGTTTTTCTGGAACTATTCCAATCTTCCGTAAGTAGCTCATGATTTGACAGCATTAGGATCGGAATTGATTTTATAAAATATTGAAATTAGTTTCAGGCGTACTTTAATAAAACATCGTGACACCTGCACATGGTTAATCCTAGACGAATTGGCTTGTCATTCCTCTGGACTATGACTGTGTTGACATGCTGCATGTGCTGGGAAACCATAACATGTAGAACCTCCTATTCCAGACACTACGGATATGGATGATACATATCATCTAAAACGGATGAAAACTGTCAACCTAAGTTTAATAATAGTACGTCGTCTCTTAACGTATTGTATCTGTTCTAAAAGGGACCAACAAGATTTTATCACGTTTTCCTCTTTGCCGTCCAAAGAGGACGGAGTAAAAATGCGAAATCTCTTTAGGCTTATGTCCAGTGCTGAGTGGGTTCACAAATGTCGCTAAAAGGCTGGACGTCATTGTTTATCCGGGCAACATTAGGCGGGTAACCGGACACGCGCTAGCTGAGTGCGCTACAAGTATCCGCTTTCAACTCATTACGGTTCGGACGTGGTGCGTGGGTAGTCCCCCTCCGCTCTTCTGTAGCCACCCCCTCGCCTCCTCCCGCACTCCCCTACACTCCCGGCCGCTCCACAATCCTTCAATCCCTCTTACAATCTTCGATCCGCTTTCCGACCACATGTCTCATATTGTTTGCTTATTAAACAATAAAATTGAAATTTTTGCTGCTACGTTATATAGGGTACGGTTATCAAAGTAGCCGGGGAATTTAATATGTTTTCATAGCTTTTGCTATATATATTGCTTGCGACTTCGTTCGCAAGAAGAACTGTACGTTTTGACACGAAAAACAGCTTCTGTTGATTGTAGAGTCTAAACTCTTACCATCATCAGAATCCGTTCGGTCGTTAAGTAGCGACAACTAGTCAATCTATTTATATTCAATTATAATAAACATATTTTAATTCGACAGACAGTATTAATATCGAATGAACGCAAACGGCAAACGACAATTATTTTTAATTCGCCAACTAAACGGCTTTCACTCAATTAATATCGGTGTTTACGATGAGAATTACGAAACCTACATCGTCGTTTCCCGGTGAAATAAAAAAGATTTACTCCAAATTAGCAGTAAAGTAGAATTAAGGGATTACCAGAGTATGAGTCAAGTAAAGTAGGTATCTTAATCAAGTATCCATTCCCGGTTAGAGCGGCCGTAGCTGTCCGTAATGGGTGATTCTACAAAACTAGTTGCGGAGGTTCGTGCAATAACAGTTTGGACAAATTGAGTCCGCTGACATTGGACTACGAACGAGTTTCACATGTTTTAGTGCTTTGAACAATGTATGTTCCATTTTAATGTGATTTAATGTAAACAAATTTTGTATGCCAAATTAATGTGTCATTGTTTTTTTCGCGGTAATGTGACATTCGAAATGTGATGTGCTGGACAATCCAAACCGTTATGTAGGACAATTCTATAAGTATTATTTAATAATTTCGCATGATTTGATTTGAATCATGCGACATTTAAAACCGTGTTTAAAGAGTATAAATCATCAATAATGCAAAGGTTTCTTTACTTTACGGTGTATAAGAGACATTTAAGTTTGTAGCATTATAGCCCCCCATTGTTGCTGTGTATATCCTTTTAAACCCAAAGGTAAACAAACAAAAATCTCAGAAATTACTTCTTATCAACAGTTTCACCGGAATATTAAAGGATCATTTCATTATCTAATATTTTATCATCAAATAAAAAAAATTCACATTAAAAATATGACATTTTGACATTGCCGACCGTACCTTTATTATAGTCTCTGGATTAATAGTCGCAAACTCGCAAACAACAATCATTGTGTTATATTCGCATCACTAACTAATGTATGGTTGTGTCATAGACAAGCTTGTTTACGTTAAAATTAAACAGGAGGTACGTATATATTTGGATCACATTAAATCAGAGCGGAATATATTTGTACTCACATGGTGTATTTAATAATAAAAAAAAATTCAAAAGGAAAATAAAATTTGGGTCTTTTCCCCGCATGTTAACAATAAGTTTTCTATTAGGTTTATTGTTGATTAGGGCAGAGCAAATAGCAGAAATCACATTGACCGCCATGTCGGCTTACCGCCCGCACTAACATAACCGTTCCGACAAATTGTGGTTCACTGGGGTCGGGATTAGCGACTTATGGAACAATTCGTGTGTTAACTCCGCCTCTGCAATTGATATGTTTGTATTCATTTTCTTCATTGAAAAAGACATTGGGCGTTTCACTCACTGGTTGGTAGGCGACAGTCTATTAACTATTATAGTACGTCCCTGATAAAATTAACATAAGGTAAACAAATCGAAAACATCTAAATTTTCCCTTATTCACTTATTGTGCACACTTATCAGCACTTTCACAGGTATATTAAATGATTACACTTCATTATCCAATATATTTTATAACAATTAAACAATAATTAATATGTTTAATGAAAAAATGAAAATCTTTCACAGAAAAAAAAACGCCATTTTGACACTGCCGATTGTAGAATATAAGCTTAAAGTCTATGGATTCATAGCAAAAATCATTATATTATTATTAGCCAATTTTCGGCTCGGGTTTGATTTCGTTAAGGTTAAATTTATCTCGGACGTACCTACTATCGATTGTAGATACAGTTTTCATTTCTATTTTGCCTGGACTTCATTATTTTTATTCAGCTTTATGGAGAAATGCAGAAAATTAATACATTGTTAATATTTATTGAAATTATAAATATCAAAGTATTTACATCAACTTCATCTATACGTACCGTTGTAATCCAGATGCGATTACAATTACACCTAAACAAAAATCCTACACACATACCTATACATAGGTATTTATATTTGATTCTACCATAGTAAAATTCCCAATGTCCTTTGGGCTTTGTTTACTAACTATTAAAGGTATTATACCTTTAATAGTTCTGTGTCTACGTATCCTAATTCTATTTAAATAAAAATAAAACGGGCAAATGAAATTTTATAATTAAGGCGAAGATAAGTACGAAAATTAGTTCCTCGCTAACATTTGAATTTTGAATAGTAAACAAAATGAATAGGCCTCCCTAAGTAAAGTTTAATCCGTTTTTATTACAAAGAAAAGAAGTAATTACTCTACCCTTACCGCTCCAGAGGGAGCCCGAGGTAAAAATTTCCATAGATTTATCATAACGAAATTAAGTTTATAATTAAAAACAGAAGTTTTGTATAGACGTAATTTAAATATGTAAATAATATCCATCGTATTACGGTAAAAATTAATTTACTTTTTTCTCGAATACGTTGAACTTGGAATAAAATTATTGCAATCTTTTATGCGGTCGTATAGAAGTTTAAAAATGACCATGCAATATTTTGAATGTGTTCTGTTTGAACCTAAACTAATTAGATACCTATCTAATTTTATTTGTTTTATCTGGAACTAAAATAAGGGAAACGGAATATTCTTATTTTTTATTAGCTTTGGAATTCATTAGATATTATTATGTTTTTACAACTATCCACTAAGGAATTAGATAAAAATGCCTTTTCAACGTAAACAAAAATCAAAAGTGAGACTTCCGTGTGCAAAAACTACCTACAATCAGCCTTACTAAAACTACCTACAAAATTCTCATTTGGCTAAACTTTTTAAAATCTATTTCATGAGACTCGTTGTGGCTTTGCAGACAGGGCGCAAATGTTTTGGGATTAATTACCTACTGCACAATATTTATCGCAAAGGTAATTGAAACAATCAACATAACCAAACATAAAAGCTAGACTTTCGTATGCCAAAACTACCGTCAACCCTAACGAAATTCTAATTTGGCCAAACTCTATTTCCTATTCCAAAATCTATTTCATAGGGCATAATATAAGATGTGAAACGGAACGCCAATCATTGGGATTCATTACGTCGTCCTTCCCCACATTTGTCCGGAGGAGAATAATAGATAGTTTTTCAACATACCAAAAAACAAGAGCAACAAGTGTGCCAAAAACGTGCCAATATTCGCATTTGGCCAAATAATTCCCTTCTAAAATCTATTTCATGAGACATGTTAGCTGTGGAAACGGAACGAGAATAATTGGGATTCATTAAGTCATCCGTCTCCACATTTGTCCGAAGGAGAATAATAGATATTATTTCAACAAACCAAAAACAAGAGCAACAAGTGTGGCAAAAACCTTACAATATTCGCATTTGGCCCAATATTTATTTTCTAAAATCTATTTCATGAGACATGTTAGCTGTGGAAACGGAACGCTAATAATTGGGATTCATTCAACACGTCATCCATCTCTACATTTGTCGGGAGGTGAATAATAGATATTATTTCAACATACCAAAAAACAAGAGCTACAAGTGTGCCAAAAACCTGCCAATATTCGCATTTGGCCAAACATTTCCTTTATAAAATCTATTTCAAGCGACATGTTAGCTGTGCAAACATAACGCGAATAATTGGGATTCATTTCGTCATCCTTCTCCACATTTGTCCGGGGAAGAATAATAGATATTATTTCAACATAACAAAAAACCAAAGCAACAAGTGTGCCAAAAACCTGTCAATATTCGCATTTGGCCAAACATTTCCTTTCTAAAATCTATTTCATGAGACATGACATAGCTGTGCAAACGCGAATGATTTGGGATTCATTACGTCGCGCCGCGTCGCGTTTCGTCTCCACAATTATCCGGAGGTAATTATTCCATTAGCTGTGCAAATAATGATAAACGCTCCGCTGAACACTAAGTTTAATTAATCTATTACCCATCCCATATACCACATATTAGATTATCATAAATATTACTTCCGTCATTAATTTATATAACGCTCTTAGATTAGATATATTATTTAGTAGATAGTCGGTTGTTACCGTTTTGATAGTACAATAGGTGGTCGAAATTTAATGATAAATCAATTATGATCGATTTATGAATAATATTAAGTTTAAGCTATTAAGGGTTTGTTTATGTATTGCCATGTCATTTTTAATTAGTTGTTTTTAAGGACTCCCTCTCGTTATCTATTAATATCCTATTAAAGGTGCATCCCAGTTGCAAGGAAATGACGTTGTTAACGAAGTTTTCAATCCTGTTTTTTTCGGACTACGTTCATACATAAAATTTGTAGGTCTGCTGGCAAAGATCTCTTGTAGAGATAAGCATACCTTTGTACTTCTATCACTGTTAGTCCTAATTTTAAGTTAGTTTTAGAATGTTGTACATAAAGAATAAATAAATAAATAGATAAAAAACATTATGTGATTGAAAATTTCGTTATTAACATTATTTCCTTTGAACTGGTAATCATATGTAATTATTATATAGCGTCTAGTGGTTCCGAGTTTCGCTCTCGACCCGGAGGTCGTGGGTTCGATTCCCGCGTTGGAACAACAAATAATGTTGTTTTTGTCTGACAAGAAAGATGATGGCATGTAAAAAGTCGGCCCTGCGCCTGATCTCTCGCCAGTCGTGTCAGTTTACCGTCCCACTGGGCTACAAGAGTGAAGGAAGAGAGATAGTGTTTATTATTTTATTGCGCACACACTTGGGCACTATAAAATATCTCTTGCGTAGCTGGTTTGTTTCTATGAATCGGCTACCAACACCGAAATCGGTGAGGGGAGCTATTATAAATCTTATGTATGTCACGATCCTGCATGATGGAGCTGGATATGAGTAATGCCATTAACAATATTTGCTGGCGTAAATATATCGCTCGAGTTAAGACTAACCACTTAAAACTGGCTTCGTTTCCGTAACGATCAGCATCCACGGGTTAACATGATAATGTTTCCTTAAGGGTAAAACTATAGAACACGTACTAATTGCAATCGTGCAATGCACATTTCAAAATGGTCCGAAATTATATGCCAAAAAAATTGCCCGATTATCGGTCTGCAAAACGTATGCCGAGAGAGGTAGCCCTTAATTAGATAGAAACACGTCATGTATTTATTATAATAACTTGTGGGAAGCTGGGAGCACATGTGCCTAATTATAGCCCGGTACAAACTCAATTTCTCTGATTTGGAAGTGGGATTATAGAATTATAGTTAAAAAAAAGTATTGAAAAAACTAGCTTTATATAAAATTCAACTAAAAATTTATAGTAAATAAAGCGTGATTTCTATTTTTTTTAATAATATTTATTTTAATTTTTTTCGTTAACTTTCTTTTAATTTTATAAAATTAGCGTATTGCCATTGGTCCTCGTTAATTCTGCAAAGTTTGAATGAAATCTGGCCGTTTAAAGTGGGTCAAAATCGCGCCCAAAGTGGTTGGCTACAGACATACAAACATACATGTAAAAACACGCTTAAAGGCGTTGCCATTGGTCCTTGATACATAAGCAAAATGTGAAATGAATCAGATTTTTGGACATTGGTGAGAATAATGCTCAAAGATTCCGTTTCATACATATTACATACATAGATACATACATTCAACCCAAGCTTATAAAAGCGTCTTAAAATATACTAGATGTTGCCCAAACGCGCATAAAAGGTAGAGTTGAATTTGAGACGAAGGAAACCAATACGAACAAACGTATGTATGCCATTTATTTTATACTAAATTGTATAACAATACTGGATTTTTTAATACATATTGTTTCCGAACGCAGCAGGGCCGAATTTAGAGCTATAAAAGCTTCAGAACAAGAAAGCAGTGGAGTTTCCGGGTTCCACAGTTTTTATTTTATTGACTACCGTATTTTGAAATTATTTCATTAGTTATATTAAACATTCTTAGTTCCATCGAAACTAATAGTCAAAGAGGATCTTTTAAAGTAAATATAGGTATTTATTAAAATATACATATTTATTGAATAACGTATAATGTTAAATTGGAATATTGCTGATGATGTCGAATAGTCAGAACCGGGCGTCCATTAGGCCGTGTAAGGCAATATTTGCACGGACTAATTCCATTCGAGGCGCATTATCGCTTAATCTAGATACGAGCGAAATCAATTTAAAGCTCGTAACGCAAAACGGACGCCCAGGAGTCCCTAAAAGGCTCGGTCGTCCCCGCCGCCCGTCTAGTTCGCCTGTGCCCGTTTATAAACGGTTTTATTGCTTTCGGAGCAACCGAACATTATTAAACTTTTCCAATTTCGATTTATCACGTAGCTGTCGGAATTTAATACCGCCCTACCTTCGCCGGCGATCGCCCGCGTGATTACAATACACGTCGTTAATAACACAAGATGAGTTGCGGCTGGGCCGGTGCCTTATGCGACCCCTGAGTGGGACACTCGCTCCTGTCACAATTATTAGCTCCTGCACGGATTTTAGTATCGGTGCGTTCCGCTGTAATTTTATTGTGCCCAAGTGTATGCGTGGTAGGACACTTCCTTCACACTCATAATATATGTTGTCCGACACGATTAGCGAGAGAACAGGCGCATGATCTATTTTTTACATGCTCATTCCCCCTAATCAAAACCCTTAATGAGGGAATCGGTCCCACAACCTTCGAGTCAAGAGACAGGCTTCAACTACTGGACGTGTGCTCACCGTAGAGGCGTCCCGTCACAATTACCCGGGCCATAAGTCAAGTGTACCGAGTCGCATTTTGCAGCCATTTCATACAACTTTTACAACGTAGCGCGAGTATATTATGTTAGCCAATTTCGTAACAAAATGAAGTCTCATAACAGGACGGGTTGAAATTATGAAGCTAAAACTGAAGGTTATTGAAAACGTGACATACGTTTATATAGGTCGTGCAAAGAAAAGAATTTTATATACCCGGATTAAATTCTGGCGTGTAATAACTTTGTAATTCTGGTGGGCCTATTATAAGTATAGTTCGATAGACAATATTGCGGCTAGAAGCTCAAAGACAAAAGGTTTGAGAAGACATGGCTCGGGCCCTTAAAATCTAACGACGTAAATTGTTGCAAAATTTTAACGAGTTCCCAACGAGATAGTTAAGAAAGTCTACTTCTGAAAGGTTTAATGAGTGCATACAATTACAAGCTACACTCATCGTTTAAGATTGGAAAACTTGTGGAGAGTGGTTCACATTATCTCATGCTGTACCAACTCCTGCAGGTTGGAGCACCATTTTTACTACGGATGCTTTACACCACATTAGTCCGGGCCCCGTAGAAGGATTTGTATTACCAAAAACTGGAATAGGACCAAGTGGTGAAATCTTCTAACATTCATCATCACACTGATGATGGTGGTGGGTGATGATGATCAAGCTAACGCGTGTGCATGCATTTGGAGGGGATTGAGGCACGCGGAACAGTCGCGCGTGGTCGCGGCGCGCCGGAGGACCAAGTGGTGCAATCTACTCACATTCATCATCAGACTGATGATGACGGTCGGTGATGATGATCAAGCCGTGTGCATGTAATTGAAGGCGATTGAGGCTCGCGGAACAGTCGCGCGTGGTCGCGGCGCGGCGGAGGACCAAGTTATGCAATCTACTCACATTCATCATCAGACTGATGATGACGGTCGGTGATGATGATCAAGCCGTGTGCATGTAATTGAAGGCGATTGAGGCTCGCGGAACAGTCGCGCGTGGTCGCGGCGCGGCGGAGGACCAAGTGGTGCAATCTACTCACATTCATACGGCCAATCAAGCACCGCCCCGCCGCTCCTGTGCCACCCTCGCCAGGGACGGACTTGCGCCATTGTACACAACATGTGTACGTTAATAACAATGCTACGTGTTAACTTGTAAGATAAGCTAGTTTTGTATACTGCTACTCCGTTAAGTTTCAATATGATCTTTATGTTAATAATGAATAAAACATAACATTGTAAAATTGTATTTGCTTTAATGACTTTACTGTTTACTCAGATGTTCGGTGCGCTTGTGTGCATTTTGCTTTTATAATCTAGTTCTTGGCAGGATGCAACCACATAATATAATGTCTAGAATAAATAATATTGGAAAAAAATCCTTTTCTGTTATTAAAATTTACAATAAGCTTGTTCCATTATTGCAAACCAAATGGCGTACTTGTTAGGTACATCATAGTATTACAGTGGCTTACCTCTTATATTCTACAAATATTTTATATAACGAAAGTTTTGAAGTATGGATGTTTGTTACTCTTTCATGCAAAACTTGAATGAATTTCGATACAATTTTGTATGGTAGTAGTCTACATGCTGGATTAACACTTGACGGTTGACGGTTGGATGGAGCGGTTTCACCGCTGGACGGTTCCCGCCAAATTTCATTTTACGTGAACGAATAAGCAGGAAACATCGGGTAGGTACATCGTAAATAGTAAGGAAACATACTTGCCAAGAAAAAGTGTAATTTCAGCATTTACATGTTTTCTTAAGAATTACGATATATTTAGTGTTGCCAAATCCGCCCCTGCGCGCCCGGCTCACGTACGACCGCTCGTAAGTTCAATGGAGGTGTTGATTAAAAATATTTCCCATGTGCGGGCGGATAAGACCCAATTGGGCTGGCAATCACCCCCTCCCCCTCCTCTCCCGCCGGCCACCGCTAATCATGCGCCACTTCCCTCTTATTACACCCACAGTTACCTTCCTTCCCCAAAACGTTGTTTGCTTTTTATTAATGCAATATTCCGTTTGATTTTCATCTGTTTCATCACCGTTTTTTCGGAGATTAAAGTTCGTCCATCGCAAATGATCATATCAGAGTTGAAAGGCTTTTTGTTTAAATTTTACACAGTGAAAATTGGCTTGTTTATGAAAAATTTAATTACGTAAGCACTACAAAAAAAGTCTATAAAGTTAATATTATGCTGATTTTACATTTATATACTAGTTATTTTGAGCCTAAGTCGCGATTTCACCAACGCATGTTAGTGCTAACGGCTTGTTAAAATACCTTGACTTCTCAATCATTGATAGGAATTACGAGAGGGATAACACGATATTTAACGAAGGATTAACATTAACATTGCTTGGTGAAACACGCCCAAAGACTTGGTGGGAACGCGCTTAACCCTCAACTAAACTTATAAAATAGGTAAATAATAAATACACTTCGTACAATTTTGATTCTCGTATTAAGGTAGGCATTTGCATCCGTTATTGCATGTATTATATTTATACAATATTCTCCGAGCGAAGTAAAGTTTAAATAATGTCTCTTTCTTTAAAAAGTGCCTGTGACGGGGGGTTTTAAATGCCGCATAGTTGCCCAGCACATACGACATTCTGACAACACAGTCGGCCTAGTACAGAGTAATGACTGGTCAATACGTCTAGGGCCAACCATGTGCGGGTTTCCTCACGATGTTTTCCTTCACCGTTCGAGCGTCCGTAATAATCTCTCTTCCGTCAGTGTAGCCCAGTGAGTCGGATAACCGACACGACTGGCAGGAGATCAGGCGCAGGACCGACTTTTTACATGCCCATCCGACGCAAGGATCATTTTTCTTGTCAGACAATGAGGTGATCAGCCTGCATTGTCCTAAACAAACTTGAAAACGATATAAGAGTTTTAAGAGCGTTAAGAGAGATTTAAATAGTCTGATTGGTACATGGCACTACCTGGGAATCGAACCTGCTCCCTTTTGTGTGCTAATTAACGGTCTACCCACTAGGCCACGGTCGCTCTTCTCGTATAAGTATGTTCGTTTTAACCATATTTTCACAAATCTTGCTGAAAAAATTAATTGCTGTTCGTTAGTCTCGCTAAAACTCGACAACGGCTGAACCGATTCGTCTATTTTGAGTCTAGAAATATTCGTGGAAGTCCCGGGAAAGTTTAAACAGTTTCTATGTCAACGAAGTGGGCACGGGTCAGCAAGTTATTATTATAAATTATCATTGTTAAAGCCTAAAAATTATGGTTAAACTAAACATACTTTTAACTAAACTTATAAATAAAGTTGCAGCACATTCGTGCCGCATGTATCGCAACTCGCAACGTAAGCTTTTAAAATTGGCCGAGACTGAATAGTCTAATTTACATTTAGAACAATTCTCGGGCTCTTAAGCATGGCGTTTCTTTTGTAAATTCGTAAGCGTTTGAAGTGAAATTGCACGCAAAAGCAAAGACAGCAGCCAAATATTTTTGGTCGTCCACAATCTTCGGCTCGCACAAAGCGTGCCAGCTTTACAAAAAGGTTCCCTTTCTTGGACTCCGTTTAATTGGCGCTGAACTATACTATAGCTCAGCATAATACGCCCATTATTTGGCGGTTTTTCGGCTTCGACGTGGAAGGATTTCTTGCTGGTTAGGATAGGTCAGGTTTATTTATGAAGGGTTAACGCTTTTTAGGGTTTGTAGTATTTTAATTCTGTCCGTTCGTTTGACTGTATGTGTGAATGTGCGAGTGTCAGCCGTTTTGTGTCTGGAAGGTATGTATGCGACGGGCAGTCACTGCGTGAGGCCTAGTCGGTATGAACGAGAGTTTAGTTTCGGGATAGTAAAAGGCCATATAAATTGACAAATGTATATTATTTGAGTGACCAGCAAAAGGTGTAGTGAACATTAAATAAATTGTAGTATAATAGTATTGTAAAAATTAAACTCCTACATCTTTCTATTCTATTCTGGCTCTCTGGCTACAAAGCCAAGTCTGTCTGTCTGATCAGTGTTTTATCACGTGTATGTGTATAGTAGTGTATTTATCACAGTTTTATCTTACCTTTTATAGCTTAGCTAATTTTATTTAATTATCTACTTAAAACTGGAATGTTCTAAAACTTATCATAATTCAAATAGAACCTGCTAACTGTTGACTTATGTACAATGTTGCAGAATCTGCGATGTAGGTTGCTCGGTAAAAAAGTGTTCTACAAAATGACGGTTACTGTGGGATTGGCATTTCCTGCCATAGAAGTAATAACCGATGATAAATCACAGCTACGTTTTATCGTACCTCATTACGAAACAGGCCCGTCAGCTGCGCAGACGCACCAATAACGCATTTCATACATACCGGGGGTTTTTGCCGTTTCATTGCATTTAATCTGTGTTAACTGCCTCGCTTTCATTAATCTTCTTACATAAATGTAGGTGTAGAGTGTAGACCCCCTTGAGATCATTAATACGGCTATATCAAGTAGTCATACTTAACATAATTGAAGACTTGCAGGAATGAATGTGATATGTAGCAAAATTTTTATTTCATGAAAATTGAGTTCAAACTGTCACTTCAAACATTTTAGAATGCATCGTAAAGTATTAAGTGCATTAATCTAAAAATCCATCTCTAGAATCAATGTACTTAATACGTTACTACCTACATATCCTAAAATGTTTAAGTGACAGACATATCGCCTTCATTAATTCATTCAATTACATATTTAATAATGCCTAATGGCATACTTAAAATAAGACTAATGCCTCCCCAGTTAAAAACATGGTGTAAAATAAATTACTGATAATACTTTAGGGTGTGTATGTAGGCACATAAGTATATTAGCTTATGTGCCTACACCCTAAAGTATAGTAGGAAAGTATATTACTCTCCATAGGAGGCCCTATGGAGAGTATACTGAGAAAGTACCAGCGCTAATAGACTTTCTTTTGACTTTCATGTTTGTATGAGAAATGCCCCAACATAATAATTTGCCCATACAATAACTAAAAAAGTACCTCTTTTAGCGCTGCCACTTTCACAGTAACTCTATATACGGGACCCATACACACCCTAAATTTTTATCACTTATTTATATTACAGCCTGTATAAGCCGTTTATAGTTAACAGCAGTATTCAGCATTGCTTTCATTCATCATTTGTTTACATTGAATAGCCTCCGAAAGTACTGAACCGATTTTGAGGAAATTTGGTATAAACTTAGATTAGATTATGGGGCTACTTCATATTTCCGCAAAATGTACGGATCACGGAATGCGTGCACGAAGTTACGGATAACATCGAGTTAATATAATATTATTCACCACTAATTGGTATTTTAAGTATTTTGTTTATCAATTAAAACAGCCACACTAGGGGTGACGGTTGTGTTTACAAGTAATTAGTATTTATGACTAACTGTCAATATATTTTCCCCGTCCACGTTCGTAAATGGAACGATTAAAATGGTTGCACCACTTTTTTGCGCCGTTAGTTTGTTACCCGCATTCCTCGATGTTAACTACCTTATGAGTGTTTACTGGCATGCCATCTTTAACATTTCAGCAATTTCCTGTTTTGTAGTTTAAATAGACACAGGATGGTCTCAAATATACAGGCTATAATATTAATAAATGATAATACTTTAAGGAGTGTATGAGTCCCGTATATAGAGTTTACTGTGAAAGTACCAGCGCTGAAAGAGGTATTTTTTTAAATTATTGTATGGGAAAATGTATGATGTTGGGGCGTTTCTCATACAAACAAAAGTCAAAAGTATGTCTTTTAGCGCTGGTACTTTCACTGTATACTCTACATAGAGGCAAATATAATCACTAAATTATTTTACACCTTGTATAAACATTTAATCGTAATTAGTATTCGATTCTTGGTTCAATTAAACTATATTTTTTGTGAATAACTAAATAACTTGAAAACGCATTTTTTTAGCTTGTGTTACTGTAGCTTGAAGCTATAGACACCTCATTTATTAAAATCGGTAAAACAAGTAGTCCTAGTGCGCTATAATGGAATAATTAGTATTATATACTTCCAAATCACTAAACTTTCTTTTGCCATGACCATAGTTATATTATACATCGTGACCATCAACTTTGACACATTATCCAGTAAAATCCTTAAATACTTTATACTTCAGCGCGCGGCCTATACAGCACCGCGGGCGCGTGAACTTTAAAGCAGTACGAAAGTGTCCATGTGAAAATGAAAATGAAAATTTTTGTTATTTCCAAATTGGTTAGATACTAACACTTATAGAATAGGCATGACGAAAGATTTTGAAATCCACTTTTGTAAAGTGGATACACATTTGCATTTTTTTTTTATTTTATTTCGATATTAAAATAGATTAAAATAGATTATAGCCATTTTTCTAATATATTTTCAATATTGCGCCAAAACAGGTCGAAGTGTCATGGCGTCGAGTGTGACGTCACGCCTAGGTAAACGTCAGATGCCTAAGTAAACCATAGATAAAAGAGTAATATATAATGACTAGCAGCGATGGACCATGACAGTGATGTTTACCTAGACGTGACGTCATGCGCTGTAATGCGGTGTTTCAGTCAAAATGGCCGATTGCACTATTTTAATCTTTTCATTTTTAATCACAAAATTTGTATATAAAAGTTTATCAGTATTTTAAATCTTTTTTATTAGATATAAAAAGGATTCAAAATACTGAATACTTTTATATAGGTATATATTTTTTTTTACCCTGAAATCATTAAATCTTTGATTATTTGTTAATGTCGTCACGCCTTTTGTCCTACATGATGACCTACCACCGGCTCGGGGACTAACCCGGCGAGAAGAACCGGCGTAAGAAACTCGCTCGGAGCATGTGTAGTAAAAGTTATGTATATTTATTAATTATATTATTATTATAATTTCCGTAAATTACACTTTTGATTAGGCATTCAACTAGGAACCTACTTAGGTACATAATTTTGGGTTGAATATTTAATTCGGTAAAAAAACAGCCTGTATACTGTATAGCACTTACATAGTAATAAATAGTTTTTTTCTTTTTAATGGGGCTTCGCAAACTACCTCGGCATCTTAATTGAATACGTAGTATATACTACATAGTAGCTACCTATTGCATAGCTATGATGGCCCGGCGAGATATACATACAAATTAATATTTAAATTTGTTTTAATATACGTATACTCTCTCCCGTTTTCCCGAACGCTATTCAAAGAAATGATCAACTAACATTGCATTCAAATCAACGACCTATATTGAACGCTGATTGGTAGAACATTATAAGACAGAAAGGAACGGACAGATATTTTATAATTTCATCACGCTCGCACTTGCAAGATTTGCTAAAATTCCACAGATAAGGTTAATTCACCAAAGAGACCGATTAGTTGACATACGATTTGAATCAGCGAGCGAGCGTGATGTAATCATAAAATATCTGTCTGTGCTTTTATTTCTGAAAATACTCTACCAATCAGCGTACAATATGGGTCGTTGATGTGAATGCCATGTTAGTTGATCACTCATTTGGACAGCGTTCGGAAAACCGGGTGTAAGTTTCGTACCAATCTGATAACGTGTCAACAAAAATGTTCGACCATGTTTAGAGTGCCCAACAACGGAATGATTTTTTTACCATCTTTTTGTAGGTAAATATAATAATAGAACATACTGATCATTTTGTATGACACGTCATACAAAATGTCAGTTAGAAATAATATGTAGGAAAAATTGCACGATTATCGGTCCTACAAATAGTAGTCTGTATATGTGCGGGCACTCTAGTCAGTTTGCTTCTTTATTCCTCAAACAAGTGACAGAAATTAAAAGCATTATTAAAAAAAATCAAATCGAATGTCAAGTAATCGGTGCCTTTTCATGAATTAAGCTTATCTGTGGTATTTTACCGGCCTTGTGAGTGCGAGCGTGATGTAATATCATATCTGTCACTCTCTTTCTCTTTCTAATCTACTACTACGTTTTTCTTGGATAAACCCCCCGCGACAGAACGCAGAAGAAAACCAGCGGTACTAAAAGGAAAGAGCCATGGAAGGCTAGACCTGAACGCCGAGACGGACAAGAGACGCATGAGGTCCTGAGACCGGATAAGTGTGTACGAATCCACTTCCCCACACGCCGCAACACTAGACACTAACCCCCAGTTTCCCGAACGCCATTTAAATGAATGATCAACTAACATGGCATTCAAATCAACGACCCATATTTAACGCTGATTGGTGGAACATTATTATAATTAGTTGATATACGATTTGAATCAGCGAGCGAGCGCGATGTAATTATAAAAAATCTGTCCGTCCCTTTCTGTCTGATAATGTTCCACCAATCAGCGTTCAATATGGGTCGTTGATTTGAATGCCATGTTAGTTGATCATTCATTTGAATAGCGTTCGGGAAACTGGGAGTAAGGCTGGGTTTCCACTGCGGGCGGGCGGAGAACTTAGCGGTGCCCGAATTGACCAATCACTATGCTTTTGCTGTTACCGTTGAAGCGGAGCGGAGATTTCGAGCATAGTGTTTGGTCAATTCACCGCAAGCTCCTCTCCGCGCCGCTACGCGTCAGTGGAAACCCGGCCTTACACATTTTTAAAAACGCGGGCAAGATTTCCTTCACAATGTGGTAGCTGCTACCGCAAGTGGTTTAACCTACCATTTAACCACCTTTGTAAACAGAGACGCACTATTCATGCCGTCTCATGTCACAAAGTTATTATCGAATCACAACACTAATTTAATTAGAATCGAGGCGCAACAAAGCTATGTCTAAAAACAATTAAAGTTTCTCTATTAAACGCCACATACCGCACGGTAGTCCATGCCATTGTTACTTAGTATTAATGGAATAACTCCAGCCAATGTTGGCTCTACAAATTACAATACTCTACATTCACACTCCGTTCCGATTTATCTTGATAATCACGTAAACAAGCCTCAATATGGAAGGATATAAGAATTTAAATTCCACTTATTTACACCATAACTGAATCTGAACACTACGTATGTGTTTGTATAATTATATATTTTACTAGGGGTGAGGACCTGGTGATCCAGGTGTAATCTACATATATTGGACACTAGCTCTGGAGTATCATAAGCAATGCATCTGCTTGGAGGTAACTTTCTAGTAAATCGCGATCCAAGATTAGTTATTAGTTTGGAATGGGTCAATTATGATGTTTATAATTAACATCTCGTTTCGGTGATTCCGAAAATACTATTTTTAGCGCCATACAAATTATGACAATAAGAAAGAAATGCACGTGGGTAATATTTTTCAGCGTATTTTATTTTTTTACCTGGTTTTTTATTTTGGATAAACAATTAAATAAAAAAAAGAAAATAAAACTGAAACATAAAATAACAGAAAATAATTATTAAGGCCAATTTGCAAACATTAAGCCGGCCCAGAGTTTGGTTTAAAACGATTCTTATTGTATTAAGTTAGCGCCAATATGGCCTGGCGTGACAACAGACTGCGCAGCAACTAAATACCAAGGTATACCAATACAATGTGGCCAACAGCTATACGACTTATAATTCTAGGGGTCTATAATTATAGGGGGTCGATAATTAATGACCGACTTTTTGTCGGTAATACTTAATAATAGCTCCCCTCACCGATTTCGGTGTCGGTAGCCGATTTCATTGAAACCAGGCCAGCTACGCAGGAGTTATTTTATAGTGCCCAAGTGTGTATAGTGCGCAATACACAGAAGCACTCTCTCTTCCTTTTACTCTCATAACCCAGTGGGACGGTAAACCGACACGACTGGCGAGAGAACAGGCGCAGGACCGACTTTTTACATGCCCATCCGACGCATGGATCATCTTTCTTGTCAGACAATCAGGTGATCAGCCTGCATTGTCCTAACCAAACTTGAAAACAACATTTTTGTTGTTCCAAAACGGGAATCAAACCCATGACCTCCGGGCCGAGAGCGAAGCTCTGAACCACTAGACCACGGAGGCGTATATTTTTGTTGGTAATACTTGTTCTACATACTACGGATTCCATGTAAAAACATAACTTGATAAAAAGTGCCAAGTCAATGCCAAACCGAGGTTAGTCCGTCTAACGACATCTCATAGTGATCATATAAATCTTCATTGTTTAAAATAAATAAGTAGATTCTACATAAAGATAAGTAGACTTTCGTGTATTACATTTATTGTGATATAGAGTTAATTAACTATCATAGTGTCGCGGCAGAAGGTAATACATAAATATTAGGAGAATCCTAATTTGGTTATTACTTACTAAACTGCAATATCAATTATTGCAGTTTAGTAAGTATAAGAGATAACAATAACACTGACATAGATACCTAGCTGTTGGTGTGTCATGAGTTACGTGTAAGTTGTAACGTGATATAGAGTTAAATAACTAAGCAAAGTGTCACAACAGTAAGAAATACTAAAATATTGTAAGAATTTACTCAACAAATCTGCAAAAACTATACTTAAATTAAGTGCCGCTCAAGTCTCATGCTGTCTTTGTCATTCTCCAAGTAGTGACAGCTAGAAAGAAGGAGGACTTCTAATCATATTAAACCTTTCTGTATAATATAAGTGTTTTAAAACCTGTAGCGCTTGGTGTGTTAAGACTGTTAAGTTACGTGTAACATGATATAGTACAGACTGAGTTAATTAACTGAGCATCATACCTCCGGTTTCTGAAAGACATATCAACGCCAAATCAACTAAAATCTCTTGTCGATTTAAAACTTAGTACCTACTGAATTTGACATCTGACTTTAATACTGATAAGTTGATTTGCCTTTCTAAAATATTAGGAGAATTTGGTGAAAAAAATTACAAGTATGGATCTATACTCCGATCCGATGTTATCAATGGCACCTTAATGTAAACAAAGATTAGTGCCAATATAAGCGGAATAATCGAACGTAAAGACACATAAATTTCGCCCAATTTAATTTTTTTGTTTATAATAAAAAAAAATTCATTTAGATTGAATTGGAACGGATCATAAACAATTTTTTTTTATTTATAATCCGTTCCGATTCAATCTAAATTTGATTATAGAAAACAATAACACTGACTCAGGCATCGGTGTGTTACGTAGTCGGGCGTCAGGCTCGGGTGTCGGGTGTCGACGGGTCGGCCGACACAGTTAATTAACTCATCATGTACGCACTAAAACGTCTGTTAAATTGACTGCCGCTCGAGCTACTTGCTGTCCTTGTCATTCCGCCTAACAATGTCCGTAAGGCTCTTAAAAGTAGGTAACTTAAATTAATTAATTAATTAATTTACTGAACAAAACTGCAAGTACGGAGCATACTCCAATGTTTTCATTTATATCTAACTAGCTTTTGCCCGCGACTCCGTCCGCGTGGAGTTAGTCTATTACGGTAGCCTAATTTTTCTTTTCTTAGTTCCGATATCACCAACGCATGTTAGTGTTAACGTCTTATTAAAGTTAATCCTTCGTTAAATATCATGTTGTTCCTCTCGTAATTCCTATCAATGAATGAGAAGGCGTTGTAATTCAACAAGCTGTTAACACTAACATGCGTTGGTGAAATCGGGACTAAGGGCGTGTTTCACCAAGCAATGTTAAAGTTAACGCCATGCTAAATATCATGCTATCCCTCTCGTATTTCCTGTCAATGAATGAGATGACATGATATTTTAACATGGCGTTAACTTTAACATTGCTTGGTGAAACACGGCCTTAAGCTTCTAGTTTTAAAAATAACGTTTCATACAACATTTCACCCACCCCTTTTAACTCCTTACAATCCTTTTGTAGTATAATAATTATGTCCTTTCTCAGGCTCTTGACAATCTGTGTACTTTTTTTTTAATTTCATTTAAATCGGTTCCGTGGTTTTATCGTGAAAGCGAGACAGAGTATAATAATATAGGAGAAAACAATAACACTGACACATGTCGGTGTGTATGTCCCGTTTAATTGTAACGTAAACGAACCCGTCTATGACACAACCATATATTTTTATAGTCATTGATGCCAAGTGGTCAATACAATACAATGATAATTGTTTGCGACTATGAATCAATAGACTATATTATACTATATTCAAAGTGAAAGATTTTCATTTGATGTTTAAATATATCAATTATTGTTTAATTGTTGTAAAATGTATTGGATAATGAAGTATGATCCTTTAATATTCTTATGAAAGTGTCGATAAGTGTGCACAATATGTGAACATGTGGAAATTTCGGTGTTTTCGGTGTATAACGTTTAAATTTAAAAGGGACGTGTTACACATACGTATTTTATTGTGGAACACAATAACTGACACACTGGGTGTCGGTGTGTAGCGGGCTCGGGTGTCGGCTGCCGGTCGGCCGACTCAGTTAATTAACTGGGAGCGTGTAAGGCGACGCTCACGGCCGCACTAATTGCGCGATTATTCCTCCGCGACGCCTAACTGCTGGATGAAATTTAATTAAAGTTTGTTGTTCAAATAGATTTAATTAAAGTAATGTTGTAGCCGCGCTCAATCCGCGTGAGTGCTGCGCAACTTTTCTAATTCATTACTCCTGAAAGCGTTCCCGTGACGCGGCCACTCTTAATCATTTCTATTGTAGTGCTTAAGGTGTAAGGAAAGAGAACTAAATAGCGTTCTAATTTGCAACTCCTCTGTGTACTGAACTAATAATAATTAGAATAATTTTCGTAGTATTGAAACGTAATAATTAAAAGTAATCATGGGGTTTATTTTTATTTTAAACTAGCTGACCCGTGCCCACTTTGTTGGACATACAAACCGTTTAAACCTTCCCTGGACTTTCACAAATATTTCTTTAAGACTAAAAATAGCCAAATCGGTTCAGCCGTTCTCGAGTTTTAGCGAGACTAACGAAAAGCGATACATTTTATATAACGGGTGTAAAAAGAGCAGTCACTATAACTTTGGGATATGATTATACTACCTTTTCTCATTCTAGAAATGTAATACATTTTCAAAATGAGGAAAGGTAGTATAATCCTATCTTAAAGTTATAGTGAATGCTGTTTTTACACACTGTATAAGAAGATTATAACGTATCCTAACCTAATATTGTAAAACAAAGTCCTCCAATGCGTCTGTCTGTCTGTTGGCGATAAACTCAAAGACACACATCGATTTTAATTATGTCATCTGTTTAATTTCATCAATAACACAAAAGAATCCTTAAAAATAACATATATAAATTAAAACTATTTTAGGTATATTATTATTATCTAAACTATAAACTAAACAAGTACAAGTTATGTTATTAGTTAAGTTAAGTTTGTAACTGATTCGATTCTCGGTTGTGTCGGGGGTAAGCCTGCTGTATAATAGCATCGGCTTTTATGTAACAAAACAAAATAAAAAAGAAACGCAAATAATATGATAGAAAGTTTTCCTTTTACAGCTAGGGACATTTCAGATTATATTATTTCCCCATTAGCGTCGAAATTCGTGTCAATGAAAATTATACTGAAATTACCCTCGGAATATTTCGAATTAGCCGTAATGATATAATCATCAAACTTTTATGCGATTGTCAATTAAGAAAAGGCCTTTCGCAAGTAGGAAATATTTATCTATCCAAAAATAACAATCGTACAACGATCCGGCGGCCGTAAGCGACGAACGATGTTCGCGTCAATTAGGGCTAATGGAAAACTTAAATTATGATAAAAGCTGAGCGGGTAGCGGGCAGCTGGAGCGGGGAACGGGCAGCGGGAGCGGGTAGCGGGAATGGGTAACGGGGAGCGGAGAACGGGTAGCGGGCAGCGGCGTGGGCTCACACTCGTATCAGCGATGACGTCACATGTGCAGCGCCATAGCACTATATTGAGACAAACGACTAATTGATATTTGTGATGTACAATAACTCTTGATTTGATAACAAATTAAAATTAATTAGTATTCGCACCAGCATAATAAATTGTGAATTAATCATACATAAACTTCTTAAAGTTTTACAATACTGATAAAGATCGTGCGCAGTACATAATATGTAAAAATGGCGGTATTATAAAAAAATATTCAGACAGATAAATAATTTTTGTCTTCAAATTCATTGTACGTACTACAGAATGAAATGATACCTAGGTTCTTACTTCTTAGTTAGGTTAAGTTGGTACCACGGCTACTTTCTGTAGGACCGATAATCTGGCAGATTTTTTTGCAATCAGTATTCTTCAGTTCAGTTCAGTTCAGTTCTATTTATCACCTTCTAAAAGTTGGTCGCTGATTATCGCTCGTGGTTGAGTACTCTTATGCACACACTTCTAATATAAATCAATGTGTCGAATCAATGTTATGTAAGCAATGAGTGACGACCCCAAAGCCAGCTCTCAGGCGATTACTAATTTGATTGCCTTCTTAGATTATAATATAGTCATGGATAAGTGACTCACGAACATTTTCTAACAAAATATTCTGCCATTTGTGGTGCGGGGAGGGTTGTGTCAATACAAACGCACACTTACAACACAAGCGCGTAACAGAGGCGTAAGACATAAGAACATTATTTATAATATGAACCTTATACCTCGAGCTTAAGGTATACAGGATGGGTGTATAAATGAAAACAAGTCGTCAAAACAGACCACAGAATAAAAACATCGAGTCGATTAATCTATTCACTCGACAATAATTAAAATAAAGACGTGTGGCACTCGGGGACTGCCGCGGTAAAGCTATTGCATATATTTTTTTATCATCTTATCCGATGCAACCAATCGAGAACCATCTCGAGGCGAGTTGCTGAACTAAAGAGACAACCTCGATATTTCAAAAAAATCACTAAAAGTTCTGCTATTCATCGATAGATGGCAATAAAAACTATTACCGATGTGCCGGCCGAAGTGGGGGGTGTTAGGTTATTTTCGTTACGGAATTTCTGTATTCGGTCTCCACGCTCAAGACCCGCGATAGAAGCTATACAATAGCTTAAAAAAATAACACATGAAAAGTTATTTCAATTTTGAGATTCCATATTATATTGGGATTTGTTTTCGGAAATTAAGCTAAATTAATCTTTAGCGGAACAGTAATAGACGTCTTCGCGATGCTGTACCGATTCACTGAATGGTCAAAATCGATTCCGCAATTAGTTATTATGGTTGCGCTAGATTTTTTATCAAAAAAAAAAAAAAAAAAAAAAAAAAAAGGTTTTTTTTTTTTATCAACCCCCCAATTGTCTAAGCCTTGTCGTGGCGGAGGGGCTCAGTAGTCTGGATTGCAAGTACTCAAGGTGCTTGCAGTTCAGGCTATTGCGAATTTAGACTGAGAAGGCTCTCTGTACCTCTCTTAACCAGAAGAGAAGACAAGAGATGCAGGTGGTGAAGGAGAACAGCATATCATTGCGTTGGCATGGGGAGATTTGAGAATCTTGAATCTCGTCGTGACAGTGAGTTGATGTCTGGGTATCATGGTTTCAAAAGCTGTATGGTTATCCATCTAGCTTTTGAAGTTATGAATGATGTCATAGCTGCAAAAGCTGGATGGATGTTTTGCGTCCGGCTTTTGCAGCTACCCTAATCCTAAGGTCTAGCGTGCCGATGGGATGTATGGCCGCGGGGTAAGTTGAGGCCTAGTTGTTGCAGTTGCAGCTGACCTAGTCGTCTTATAGCTCCGATCTCGGTAGGTGGTAGCACTTACACGCGCAGGGTTTATTGTATGTGCGGGTGAGACCGTTTGACTTGGATTTGGGGTTGTGTTGCGGCTTGGCTTGTTTTGATTGCGAGAACTTCTGGTCTTCTGGTCGCAAGCGCTTTAGGGGGGACCAAACCCGCCAAAGGAGGTACCAAACCCTTAAAAAGGAGGGACCGAACCCTGAAAAGGAAATCATGGCAAGTGTTAATGAAAAACTACCCCAGGAGGGTACCAGCCGCTCTGCGGCTGGAGAATCCCTCACGGTGTCTTCGGACCCCGTCAGCCCCGCGTATTCTGGGGGGGGCAACATCTGCCATTTAGTTTCTAACAGTCAGTTAGAAAACCTAGATAACTTAGGAGCCACCATGAATTTAGGCATAGAAGAGCCGCCGACTCAAAGCCGGTTTTATAGAGGCAAGCGAGCTTATGCAACGGATACAGCTAATTCAGGTACTGATTCCTGTCAAGACAATCCAGAGTTTGCTAAGCCTAAATCTAAGCCTAAAAGAGGAAGAGGACGTTCAGAATTTGAAAGACGGAAACTTATTTCAGATTCAGAAGGGGAAATAGCAGCAATGTCTCAAAAGAGTAAAGACAAAAAAGTAACTACACAAGGTTCTTTAAATACTGCCGATTCAATACCAGCTGCAGCTTTAGGCCAGCAGGTGGTAGATAACATTGATGTTATTTTAAACGTAGCGTCTAAGTCTCGTAATCTCAAAGGCACTTTTCAACGTGCATTAAAAGACTCGACAGTTCTGATTAAAGAAGCTGTGGAAGTGCTTCAAAAACGCACTTTAAGTGATGAAACAGCTTTGTTACAAAGCTTCAATGCAAAATTGCAAGCTGAAATTAAAGAGCTACGTAAAGAGCTATGTGAGCTTCGTGCAAATTTTGAAGCAATACAATCAAGCAGAGAGGTATCTGTTGCAGGCAATGGCTCTGTAGTAGAAACAATATCCCAGGATAAAAGAAGCGCTGACCACAGTCCACATACAGACTCGCTCCCATTGGCAGAATCCATTGCTCGTTCGGTAATGATCCAAGTAGGAAATATGATTGATGCAAGATTTGCATGTCTAGAGGATAGACTCCTTCCGAAAAAATTGCTTCGCCCTGCTCTTGCAACGGACCAACAAAATGTGAGGGAATCTAATCAGGCCATGTCTAAAAGGGTAAAAAAGACTAACAAACCCAAAGAAAGTGAGAAGACACAACTAACCAATGTGGGAGTTGCTGCAGAGACAAATATTATTCAGTCTTCATCTGCAGCTTTAACTCAATCAAATGATACAACCTGGTCTACGGTTGTTAGAAG
Source organism: Celastrina argiolus (assembly GCA_905187575.2). NCBI lineage: Eukaryota > Metazoa > Arthropoda > Insecta > Lepidoptera > Lycaenidae > Celastrina > Celastrina argiolus. Next base: position 12,534,650 of record LR994599.1, on the reverse strand, counting down.
GAAAAAGAAAAATAATAATAGAGAAGTAGCCTCATCACAACCCGTAGCACCGTCTCAGAAGTCAGTTAAACTACGTGCTCCTCGCTCGTCTGCTGTAGTATTAACTCTCCAACCAGGTGCACAGGAGAGGGGTATTACCTATGCTAAAGCGATTACTGATGCCAAGTGCCGATTTAAGCTTGATGAACTTGGCATATCTTCATTGCGGTGTAGGCGTGCAGCCACGGGTGCACGCATTCTTGAAATTCCGGGAAACTCTAATGATGATAAGGCAGATGCTCTTGCTCGCAAGTTAAGAGAATCTTTTGCCAATGAAGATATTTTTATATCGAGGCCAACAAAATGTGCGGAAATTCGTATCTCGGGTCTTGACGATTCTGTTACGGTTGAGGAAGTCAGAGAAGCTGTGATTCGTGTTGGAGGATGTTCCACTGAATCAATAAGAATAGGCGAAATCCGAAGCTCTGCATCTGGTCTCGGAGCTGTTTGGATAAAATGTCCAGTAGTGACTGCAAAGAAAATATTAGCGGAGAGGCGTCTACTTGTCGGATGGGTGGCTGCAAACGTTAAGTTGTTGCAACGCAGACCTTTACGGTGCTTTAGGTGTATGGAGCTAGGCCACTTGCGAATAAACTGCACTTCTGAGACGGACCGCAGTGATATATGCTTCCGTTGTGGAGCTGTTGGCCACAAATCTAATGTATGTAACAACACTCCCCATTGCGTTTTGTGTGCTGTTAAAAGCCTTCCCACAGATCATCTTCTAGGAAGTAGTGTGTGCAACAGCTCTAAAAATGTGAGAAAAACTATGGCTACAGGATCTAATTGTCCTTCGCCACCTAGTCGCCATCCTCTTGTAGAGGTAATGGATGAGGGGGAGTCGAACCCTAGTCAGTTATAATGGCTATTAACGTTTTGCAAGCAAATATTAACCACTGTGCCAGAGCTCAAGATTTACTATTACAGAGCATGGCACAGTGGTTAATAAAAGTTGCTATAGTCAGTGAACCTTATTTCGTCCCGGATAGGAGTAATTGGATTGCGGACAGTAATTGTACAGTCACTCTGGTGGCCCAGTTTTGTACTGGAATTGAACTCGTAGGTAGAGGTTCTGGATATATTGCAGCCTTGGTAGAAGGAATCGTAATAATTGGAGTTTATTTTTCTCCAAACAGAGTACTCTCTGAATTTGAAAGATTTCTAATTGACATTGGTGAAGTAATTGGAAGAAGTCACCCTAATCCAGTTCTTTTATTGGGGGACTTTAATGCCAAAAATGTGTTATGGGGATCCTTAGCCACTGACCCCCGGGGTTCAGTTTTAGAGGAATGGGCTTTGACTAGTGGTCTATGTCTTCTAAATCGAGGATCAGTATTAACATGTGTAAGAGGTGGAGGAGGCTCAATTATTGATTTGTCCTTTGCTAGTCCAGGTTTGTTGCCTCGAGTTTGTGATTGGCATGTTGACGAAGACACTGAAACCCTCTCTGATCACCGTTATATTAAGTTCTCAATTTCTTTGCCATCGGTCTCTATTAATGAAGTGAGGCAAGCCAATGTAGTGAGGCAACCTAATCGCTGGGCACATAAGCGCCTTGATAAGGAGTTATTAGAAGAGGCCTCTATTATCGAATCTTGGATTGCAGAATCTGTGTCTTCCCAACATGCCGATCAAAAGGCGGAGGATTTTTGTCGGTGTATGACCAGAATATGTAATGCTTCAATGCCTAAGATAAGGCCCCATTCACCTAAAAGACAAGTTTACTGGTGGAATCAATTGATAGCAGAAATTCGCGTTAACTGTATTGCAGCAAAACGTCGTTACACTAGACAGCGCCGAAAACGACTACGTAATGAGGCTGTAGAAAATCATCTGCATGATTTGTATAAGCAATCCAAAATAGCTTTAAAAATTGCCATAGTGGAAGCTAAGACTAAAGCTAGGAAGGAGCTATTGGATTCATTAAACATTGATCCTTGGGGACGGCCTTATCGAATGGTGACCGGAAGACTTCGTCCTTGGAGCCCACCTTTGACTCAAAGTCTTCAACCTGAGTTGGTTGAAAGAATTGTGATCAATTTATTTCCCCACAGAGAGGAACATTCTCCTGTAACTACTTTTAGGGATGATGAGGAAGTATTGTGTGAAATACCTGTAATATCTCATGAGGAGGTTGATGTTGCTGTATCAAAGATGAACTCCAAAATTTCAGCTCCTGGTCCAGACGGTATCCCTGGGAAAGTTTTGGCTTTAATCTTAAAAATACTCAGTGAGAGATTGGTTCAATTGTTTAATTGTTGTGTACAGCAGGAGCGATTTCCAGATATTTGGAAAGTTGGACATCTCGTTCTCCTGAGAAAGCATGGTCGTCCAATAGATTCTCCGGCTGGATATCGCCCTATTGTACTATTAGATGAAACTGGAAAGCTTTTTGAACGCATACTAGCGATGCGTATATTGCAGCATCTCTCTAACCATGGTCCAGATCTATCAAACGATCAATTCGGTTTTCGTAGAGGCAGGTCGACTGTTGACGCAGTATTGAAAGTGAAGACTATTGTCGAAGCCGCATTTTCAAGACGTGAAATTGTAGTGGCAGTGTCTATTACAGACATTGCTAATGCTTTCAACACTTTACCCTGGAGCTGCATCAAGGAGGCGCTGAAATATCACCGAGTACCATCTTACTTGCGGAAAATAGTGTCATCATATTTGTCGGAACGGTATATTTCTTACCTCACTAAAGATGGGTGGCGAAGACATAGGATGTTGGGCGGTGTTCCCCAGGGATCGGTTTTAGGGCCGCTTCTGTGGAACATCGGTTACGACTTTGTCTTACGGGGTAACTTCATGACAGGTATCGACATCACTTGTTATGCTGATGATACGCTACTAACAGCGACAGGTAAAAACTTTGATGAGTGTGCCACATTGGCAACAATAGGCGTAGAACAAGTTATAGGCCGCATCCAACAATTAGGATTAGAAGTAGCTGTCCATAAAACTGAAGCAATATGTTTTTATAAATTACGGGTTAGGCCTTCTCCGGAATATCACATTATAGTAAGAGGTACTCACGTGAGGATTAAGTCAAGTTTGAAATACTTGGGAATAGTACTGGATAGTAAGTTGAAATTTTTGGAACACTTTAAAATTTTAATCCCGAGAGTTATGCGCACAATATCAGCTTTGGGAAGTCTGCTTCCTAACCTTGCTGGTCCCAATATTCATTGTCGGCGGTTGTACTCAAATGTGATACGTTCTATGGTGTTATACGGAGCGCCAGTGTGGGCAGACTCCTTAAACAGAAACCTAGTATCTCTTTTACGTCCTCCTCAGAAAGTGATGGCAATTAGAGTCATTAGAGGTTACCGCACAATGTCATTTGAAGCTGCCTGTGTGTTGGCCTGTACGCCCCCTTGGGAGTTGGACGCTGAAGTTCTTGCATCATTATATTTTTGGCGTAAGGAAGAGGCAGAACAAGGGCATAATGTAGCGGCAAGTAATATTGTGGCCCAAAAAAAGTTGCTCGAGAGATGTATGATGCAAGAATGGTATTATCGACTCCAACATCCAAGCGCTGGTATGAGAACGATTGCAGCAGTGCGTCCCATACTCCAGAGATGGTTAGATAGAAGACACGGTGTACTGACATTTCGGATAACGCAGATGCTATCGGGACATGGGTGTTTTGGCAAATTTTTATTCCGAATAGGGAAAGAGACGAGTGCTTGTTGTCGTCATTGTAATGAAGCGGAAGACTCAGCTCAGCACACCATAGAGACGTGTCCTGCGTGGTTAGTTCAACGGAGCCATCTCTGTGACATAATTGGTTATGACTTATCCTTGCCAGCTGTAGTGCGGGCCATGGTGGATGATGAGATTTCGTGGCAAGCTGTAATTTCATTTTGTGAGGAGGTTCTCCTACAAAAGGAAGCTGCTGAGCGGGTTAGAGAATCGGACTCTTCTATCCTAACTCGCCGCCCAAGAATTGGTCGTAGAAGACGGGCATATGGCTTAAATGATATGCCCACATAAAATGCCCTATTTAGTAAGCATAAGTATGCTTATAGTAGGGAAGGAGATGTTTCTTGACATTTCTATGTGTCAATAACTTGCGCGGTGAATCGGAGATTGCCACCCAGAAAATGGGTCAGCGGGCAGTGTTGCGGTAGAATGCTAAAGCGTACCCATGACACTGCTGGTTACGCAGTGTGAAGACACCGTTGGGTTTTTTAGCCGGTAAGAGTCCGGCATCACTCGCTTTGTGCAAAACGCATTGTGAGTATCCATGAGGATTTTTCCCAGCGTGAAGGAAAAAAAAAAAAAAGAAGATTTTTTATCAATTTTAATCTTATCTTATCTAGGGGGGAAATCGTTGCTAAGACACATCCATACTAAATGATCTAAGCCTCTCGCCATCTATTATCTCCCACTCTTATTTATTGACTTCGCCAGTCCGCATGCATTAAGTACCTTGAGTTATTGTTATTTGTGCCACAAACCAAGTTTTTTCAAAGTATTATTTTGAATTAGATGTTTCCCGCGATTTCATACGAAAAATACTATAGGAACCGCTTTCTGCAGTTAAAAACAGCCAAGTTCAGCCATGGTCTACCCAATTCTTCCCCATGATAGACCGCGGGGAAGGATAGAGTAAAGTAAAGTAGACTCTTTATAGGTAAAAAAAAATATGAAAATCGGACATGCCTTCCAAAGTCCGGGACTTAATTGCCAGTGAGCAAGCGAAGTTTTACATAAAAATAATATTAATAAAATAATTAACATATACATACATACATATCTATGACCAGGATGAAAAACACAGAAAACATTTTGTGCCTTCGGCAGGATTCGAGCCCGCGACCTCCCCTCTCGTGTTCGGTGCTAGTCTAGGGTTGGGTTTCCTTTAATCTGAATATCTTGTTAACCATAATTGAACTTTACGAGCCAATAATGAAACAGTCGCTATAGTGAGGAGTTCTTCCACAGACAGTCACTGCTTCAAACATCACGTGAGCGTCTAACTATCGTTTTTTTTTTTTTTATAATCGAAGGCTGGCCTTGTCAGGCCCAGACGTCACTGCGACTCTTCTGGATCTATTATGACTCCTTCGCTTTAGAGTACCGTCCCCAGTCCTATGTTGCTCATGAAGCGAACTATATGGTGGGGGTCTTTGCCCGGGGTACTTGCTCCTGCTGAAGAGCTGGACAATCAAGAAGAAGGTGGAGGGGTGTCTCGTCTTTCTCCTTGCCGAATCTGCAAGTAATTTGATCACCTATGCCTGTGAATTTGATTGTTTAGCTTGCAGTGCCCGGTTAGGGTTCTGGTGAGGATTCTTAGTTGGTTTCTACTCATTGAAAGCGCCGATTCTGTCGTTTGTTAAAAACAATAACACTATCGTTTCAGTACACCATAAGTCATGTCATGATCACTTCACTCACCACACCTTCACACGGAGCAAGATTATTAGTAATGAAAGACAATGCTGCCGGCACACACAAATATGTCGAACAATAATTTATTGTGCATATTTCAAACGTTTTATTAGCATTGTTTCCGTTTGATTGTTCATTGTTTCGAGCACTCGAACAATTAAAAATGAACATTATTGGCAATGAACCGTCAGGAGTTAATAAGGCGCAAATTGATTATACCCATTCACCATTATTTCATTCTTTTAACTGTTAATTTTTGTGAATGTTTCTTAAGAGCAGGGTTTTTCCATACAAATGTAGATCTCTGTTTCCCTGAATAATGTCGCTAGGGTAACAATTATTTTACTGGATCTTTATTAGTTACTGTATTTTTAATTGGTAATTTCAATTATAGTTACTAGCTAGGGTACTGCAAGGCACCCGCAGTAAAATATTTTATAAATACCTAGTTTGCATTTCTCTTGCCATTCTCCTCTTAATATTTTAGCAATTAGTTGTGTATAAATACTCGTATAGTCCCTTTATATTTCAGCAATTAGTTAATATAGTCCCTTTCAATGTTGTTGCTTTATCTGATACTGATGAAAGCAACAGACAGAAACATTGACTGTGCTATCTGTACCTATATCCTTTGCGTAAATATTTCATTAATTTAGGGGCAAGTGTACCTATAATATACCCGCTATCTTCATGACACAAATAAAGTAACCGGTAAGAACCTACATACGGTATTCATTTTTTAAATATCTATGGACGCTTTACACGTCTATCTGGACCCGTGCTAAGTATCTGAAGAACTTGTTTTACAGGTTCCAGATAACGGAAATATATTTATTTAAGATTTTTATTATTTTAATACATACATTTAATACACATCCATCACACAGGAACATTAAAAACTTTTTGTTCCCTCGGCGAGATTCGAACCCGCGACCTCTCGCTCGAGCACCAACGCGCTTAACCACTGCGTTAGGCAGGTCGTCATAATAAAATCCTTTCTTCATAATAGGCATGCAAATTGTACAAAATGTAGTTGTATTATAACTGAACTAGCTGTGCCGGCGACTTCGTTCGCGTGGTTTTGAGTGACTTAAGCCGTTTATGCAGCGCATGCAACGTAAGTCCCCAAATGTGAATGACTTTTCCCGTTTTCGCAACATATCTCACTGACGCTTCGCTCCTATTGGTCGCAGCGTAATGTTATATAGCCTAAAGCCTTCCTCTATAAATGGACTAATCAAAAAACGATTTTTTTAAATGGGACCAGTAGTTTCTGAGATTAACGCGTTTAAACAAACAAACTCTTCCACTTTATAATATTAGTATAGATTAATTTCAATGGTCATAACTCAAGTTTAATATAATATAGATAAGTGAAACAGGATTTGATTAAACACTATCAAAAAGCTGTACAGTATACAAACAGATACTAAAAGCGAAATACTAGGATCGTTGTCTGCCCGTCAATTTCCTTGATGAATTCTCAATTACGGAAATTGGAACCGCCGCGCCGCCCGCCCTGGCCGCCCGCCCTGGCCGCCCGAGCCGCCCGCCCGCCACCAGCGGGGATTGGGTTTTCCAATGTATTGCACCGACTTTACTTTATTACCTCACACTTTGTTGATGGAATTTGCTTTAAACTTTGTTTTATATTTCATTTCATTTCATTTATTGATCACCAGAATGCAGTACAAAGATATCAGATATAGTTCTAGCACATCCTGCCATTACAATGACGTGTGACATTTATAATTTACAACATTTTTTCAATTTCAATAAATACAATTCTTCTATTACATTATTTAAAAAATTGTAAAACATTTAAATAGTGATTGTTTTACAATTTAAACAAATTAATTAAAATTTAATAAAATAGAAAAATTTTATTTGTTTACATGGAAATATTTGTTTGCATTGAATAGTTCAGAATCTACTGGTATGATTTAGATGAAATTGGCCTCAAATATATAGCAAAGCACGCAGAAGAACGTAGGCTACTTTTTACCGTAAGAATAAGTACGGTTCCCGAGGACGATGCTGTGGGAGACATCTAGTGGAATATGTCGCAAATGCGTAATTTTTTTTCATTATATTTTATCATTCAAAATATTGGGGTAAAGATTATTCTCATAATTATATTATGAAGTGTAATAAATAACTACAGTACCTACTTTCATAAGAAATGAAGAATAAATGTTATATCTACATGAACAAACCCCTTAATAATTACAAATATCACCCGACCTCGTAAACAAAACGACTTTAAAATTATCCCAAGGAAGTTTTAATTCGTCGAAGAGTTTAGGCGTTTTGTAACGTTTTCGCGAAATTGCTCAGTATCGTCAGAGGAGTCATAAAGAAAATTGCTATACAGTTGATAAATAAATTGCTATACAGGCTACAGTTGATAAATAATTTATCTGAAAGCCGCTCCAGTCACCGAAACATGAGCGGGTAGTTCCTTACCTTATTACCTTCCTTTTGTACAATTTTGCAGAAGGTACCGTTCGCACGTTCCTCTACTTTTATGGGCAATAAGTGGAACGCAATTATATTTATGGGAGAGATGGCTATGCAGACTAATTTGGTGCCGTATTAGAGTGGTTTCGCTGGAGGTACTCTGAGCAATTTGAGACGCCGGTTGATCATAAACTTAGAATGCGACACAATATTCTAAATCTATGGTTATTGGCTGGTATAGACTGATCCGATGCAATATGACAAAATATAAGGCTATAATAATAAATAATAATAATAGCTCCCCTCACCGATTTCGGTGTCGGTAGCTGAATTCATTGAACCAGGCCAGCTACGTTATTATTTTATAGTGCCCAAGTGTATGCGCAATATCTGAGTCAAAAGTCATGCGCTGAACCTATCTAATCTATCAGTCGAACTCATCAATGCTACCCACATGTGAGTGGAACTTCAAAGTGCATTCAGTTCATTTCGTCAGGTGGTAATTAGCACCGTAATCCACCTGCATAACCTAATTAATACGCCTGGATACACAACACACGGGTACCGCCCGGGCAACTCCCGGGTACTAGAGGTGCATATCCGTATCCGTAAATGGAGATTGAAAGAAGGGAAAAGAAAATCTAATAAAAGTGGAAATGTGTACTTAAATAAAAGTTGTGTGTTATTACGATGTGATTGTAAAAAAAATTGCCATGTGTGTGTGATAATGAAAAAAAAATTGCCATAAAACACGAAACAAGGCTTTATAGATTTACATATAAGAATCAACAAGAACGAAATCAAAATAGAACTGAAAGAAAATAAAATATTAGATGGATGGTCAATTTTTAAAACAAGATGATTATTTTTTCACATCCCAAACTATTACCAATCTATTGACACCTCTTTTTATACAATAGCTCAGCAGGTTTACTCCCGACACAATCAAGAATCGAATCGATCGATTCGAGTTCGATCTCAACGGCTTTTGGTATTTTACTTGGTGGATTACTTTGAAACTTGCCAGGATAAAGAAAATCTTTAGATCGCAACTTTTTGTACTTCCGACCGTATCAATGAAGAATCAAAATAAACATTTATTCGGCAGTACTCGGCACGATCGAATCTGAGTCAAAATCGAATCAGTTTGGAGAGTAAGACCCAAATACATACACTGCCATTACCCCTTCGCCGGAGTCGGGTAAAAATATAATGTATGGGATTTGACATAAGCTACGCTAAATGATCTCGATTTGGTATGTCATTTAGCGTACCTACCTTATGTCAAATCTCATACATTTTGTTATCGGCCTTTGTAAGCGATAATTAGCGATGGCACCTTGAATCAGCCCGCAGGTACCACACAACGGAAATATATTTAAATACTTTTATATTATAAACATATTTAAGATTTTTATTATATTAATACACAAATTATAATAATTGCTCCCCTCACCGATTTCGGTGTCGGTAGCCGATTTCATTGAAACCAGGCCAGCTACGCAGGAGTTATTTTATAGTGCCCATGTGTGTGCGCAATACACAGAAGCACTCTCTCTTCCTTTTACTCTAACTCTAACCCAGTGGGGCGGTAAACTGACACGACTGGCGAGAGAATAGGCACAGGTCCGACTTTTTACATGCCCATCCGACGCATGGATCATCTTTCTTGTCGGACAATTAGGTGATCGGCCTGCATTGTCCTAACCAAACTTGAAAACAACATTTTTTCCAACGCGGGAATCGAACCCACGACCTCCGGGTCGAGAGCGAAGCTCTGAACCACTAGACCACGAAGGCGTCAGAATACACATCCATGACCCAGGAACACAGAAAACTATTTGTACCTTCTGCAGGATTCGACCTCTGGGTCGAGCACCAAGGCGCTCAACCACTGCAAAATGTCGTCGGTCGACGTCAAACGGTCAACAAAAGGAGTCCTTTACCCGCATATAATGAAGAACAATTAAGCATACTCCATTAGGTACACAGTAGGTTGCGATGGTGATAGTTCGTGTGGGTAATTAGTCCGAGAGCCCACGGCGCAGCACACTAATTAGACTCCATCGCTGAATACCTAACTCTTCCAATTAGTGACTAGCTAAATCAAACTTGCAATACCTCCGTTTTTGCAAGTTAATTTGCTCCATTAAAAATAATTACACAGTTAAATAACAACGCAACGATATTGTGGATTTCATGTTTTTGTTCGTTAATTAGGTTAATTAATGTATTAATTATTTGAGAACAAAAGAAGCGAGAGTATTTCAATACAATGTAATTCTGATATCCATTTTTATATTTTTCTATTTAAAAGTGACCAAGTATCTGCGCAATGCACAGGAACTCTATTTCTTTTACTCGCGTAACCCAGTGGGACAGACGACATGACTGTTGAGACTTGAGAGATGATGCGGCAGGACCGACTTTTAATAATAAAAATAATAATAAATCTTTATTTCAGACCAGAAAGTCCATAAAACAAAACGTCAATTAATTATTAATAAATTTAAATTAATAACTACACGGATTAGTAAAATAGTTAGTTTTATACATAAAAAAACGTATCGTACAAAAATACAATTATATATTTTTAAGAGTTAGTAATTTGTTAGTAAAAATTATTCTAAAACCTACTTTTTATTTCAATTACGGTGTACGCCTGTCCAGTATACTTGGAAGGGGCTATCAATCTTTCCAGCTAACGTTCTGAGGACACTTTTTAAATATGTCCACTCGAAGCACAAACCATCCTTCATGCCACACAATCAGGTAATCAAACATTGATCTAACCAGAATTGAAAACACATTTTTGTTGATCCAACGCGGGGATAGAACCTATGTCTCCTAGAAGAAAGAGCCAAGCTCAATCATTGCACCACTTAATAGGTAATTAAGGCCAATATAAATATATACGTTATCGGTAAGGCGTAATGCTAGTAATATTCCAGCGGTATTAATGTCACCCATTCAGCATGGCAGTGTTGCAAACGTGTTTCTAAATAAATATTAATAAACGAGCAATAAACAAAAGCAGCAGTGACATCGCAGCGAAATCAATTAGCGGCGAGCTGCTCCAATAAATACTGCTATCGTTAATTAGAATCAATCGTGGGCCGTGGGCTCCGGGACTGGAATCAGCTAGAGCCGAGAGTCGAAACTGACAGTTAATGGCTTAGGGCAAGTCCACACAGGGGTGGGAGACGCTGCGTTAACGCAGTGTGTCCACTCGCCCATTAAGAGAGAACACTACGAGAGAAGAAGATTGAGAAATGCAAAATTTGTATTTTTTATTGCTGTCCCGCAACTGCCCGAGCAAACCGATAGAGACAAATTCAGCTTGAACTGAAATTAAATTTAAAAGCATGAGAAATCTATGATTAGGAGACCCCTGTTTCCTCCTCCAAAACTTTTTAGGTTACCGATTTAGGCTTGGTAGGAATTCAAACGTCTTTATTTCTTTAAATAATTTATAAAAAAAAAAATTGGTACGTACTAAGTACTAAAACTATACTCAGATACTCAGGTTTTTTTTTACTCTAGTGGCATTATCTAGGGAGGAAATAGGGGTCGATGTTTTTGTGTGAAAAAACGGCTGCTGTGTCAGATCCGCGGGTTTTATTTCACTATTTCACACGAAGTCGCGGATACAGCTAGTTCTTTATAATTTGATAATCATATGCAACGCAAACGTTGCGCGTCCTTAACAGATTCGCTGCCAGCGGTGAAACGTTGCGGGCTTGTAACAATAATATATTTGATGCGTTTCCGCTACCGCTTGCAAACCGCTAGTGTGATATCGCCCTAAGAACGAATCGCGCAAAACACTATGAATGTCGCATTCGTTCGTAATTAAGCTTTCTTTAATTAACTTGACATAATTGCTCTGTTTCGCCACGATATCGATAATTTCTTGGAATGTCAGATTTTAATTGAATTTGGTATAATTAAATATGATTGCAGCAAAATTTAAGTTGTAAATTATGTTTTTACGGTCAGCTTTCCTGGTTTAAGTGTGCGTAATAAGCAAGATTCAAGAGTAAGTAATTTTAATGTATCTCTCTACCTTAGATATCATGAAAGTCTCTCCCCCAAAGGTTTGCTGGTAAAAAAATATATAAGGAATTAAACCTTAAGATATTAGGATTATTAGAATCATAGTAGGTATCGTATTTTATTTCTAATTTGGTAATTTTGTTTTTGTCTCTCAGACTAATCAATGTATATTTGTTATTCATTTCTATGTTATTTTTACTTCTTCTCTTGTGTACTATCTGCGCCCGTTTCTTTATCTCACAATGTCCTGTTGCAGGTCTGCTGGCAGAGATCACTTGTAAAGCTAAGCACACCTATGTACTTCTTTTACTGTTTGTCTTACTTTAAAGTCAGTTTTAGAATGTAAAAGCGCGGCCGAAATTGAATCGAAGTTCGAATTTTTAATTTTTACCGAATGTTCGGCCGAAGTTTGTATTCGGTTCAAACCACATTCGGCCCATCCCTAGTAATTAACTAATTAGGTTATCTTAGTATTTATAGAGCATGCACGAAACATACGTAAGGTGCTGACTGTTTGTCTAAACATACGAGTACTTTGTTCATTGATCGAATGAGGTTTGATAAAATAATGCATTGTACACCAATTATAGTTAAAGTGTGTAAAAAGACCAGTACACTAATCACTATAACTTTGGGATAATTTGATTAACCGTGTCCTTTGCAACTTAACTTTATCACCGTAACAGTGGTATAGTTAAGTATACCTATCGTTCGGAGCACGAAATACAGTCCCTCCAGTCACGATCCTAATTAAAGATAGCTTCAGATAACGTCCCATCTCGTTTGATTGTCGTAAGACTCAGGAGTCGGACCCTTTACAGTACAGACCATTTGATTAAGCATTTTGTGGTCTAATATAGTATACTCCATTCTGATTCAATGTGATCTAAATGCAAAGCGCAATTATGAAAAAAAAGACAAGTTAATTCCAATAATTTTTATTTAGTTTAAACAACAGTAAAAAGGAATAGTCACTATAACATATTATTCTATCTTTTCTGAGTAAGTATAGGAACGTATTTGTTGAAAAAACTAAAAAATGGTTTTAATTTAAAAAAATGTACGTTTTTAGTTGCAATAATAACTAAAAACAAAAACAAAAAATCCATTTATCTTTTTTTGCCCAAATTTATAACACCCATTTTTTCCAGAGGGGTTAAATAAATTCCAGAGACGTAAACGATAATATAACATTGCGGCCATGTCATTTTCAAAACAATCAAATAACGAATTAATTATAGATGGTAGGTACTCGTATATTAACGTTCTATAGTGAGAATTTACAACAACATTAAAATACATAATTATAAAATTTCTAATCTATTTATAGCATAAAATTGCTTTTTAAATCTGCGTATTGACTATTGGGTTATCGACCATCAGAAATAACTTAAATTGTAATATCCTAAGTGCCAATTTCACAAACACATGTTAACAAGCGTTGGAGAAATTGTCACTTAGTCTCTATTTCATTTGCTTCATCAAATATCATGTTATCCCTCTCGTATTTCCTGTCAATGAATGAGAAGGCATGGTATTTAACAAGGCGTTAACACTGACAAGCGTTGGTGAAATCGGTACTAAGTGTCAATTTAACTAGCGCTTGTTAGTGTTAACGGCTTGTTAAATACCATGCCTTCTCATTCATTATTATTTTTATTTATTTAGCATTTATTGCACACAAAGAAATTCACAACAATCCATTTTACAAAAAAAGACGACACAAAAGTACTGCTTATTTCTAACAATAAATTTCTTCCAGCAGCCCTACTACTACCACTATTAATTGGCAGAAAATACTAGAGGGATAACATTATATTTAATTAAGGATTAACTTTAACATGTGTTGGTGTAATTGGCACTAAAACTTTTAACATCTTAATACATAACATTTAATAGTATCTAAGTAGTATAATTAGCATATCACTTAATATAAGTGTTATAAAAATAGAAAGGCTATTTTTAGCTGTTTATGTTTCAAGTATGTGTAATATTAAATATTGCCAAATAAGGACATGACGTATTTTATAGTTTAAATTGCGGATATCCTTAATTTTTAACTTCGTATTTTAGAATGTAATTAATAATTTCTGGACGATGAAAATAAAAAAGCCGATTGCAAAATGACAACATAAACGGACTAAAACGACCGAAACAAGATTAAGAAAACAATATATGGCTAAATTTAATCTCTATTCTAGTTTAACAACTTACATTATGTTAAGTGGCAGTTTCACCAACACAATATGTTAAAGTTAATCCGTCATTCAATAATATGTTATCCCTCTCGTATTTCCTGTCTATTAAAGAGGTGGCTAGGTATTTTAACAAGCTGTTAAATTTAACAAGCGTGGGTGAAAACGGGACTTAGTCGCATACATCAATAATACACCAGATATCGTGTCAGCACAAAAAATCCGTCTCGGTAAATTTCAAGTGAGCTGAATTAAAATTCAGACTGAATATTAAAATTCTTTTATTTTCAAAAAAAATAAAAATGAATATTAATACAGTGAAATTGAAATATTTCCTTTTTAATTATTTGTGCGTCATTGTTTAATACTCTTTAATTAAATACACGTAAGTGTTATCACATAGTACAAAATTCCCCACACTTTTTTAGTTTGTACAATGTACAAAGATTATTTTTTCATTATTTTTATTTATTTTCTATTACGAAATATTATAAATTTATTTATTAATACTATGGAAAAATATAAAAAGTCAAGCTATTGATTTCCCACTCTTCAACATAATGCAAAAATTCGACAACAATACAGCTAATGGGTTGCTTAGTCGCCACTGACTTGGCTTAATTAAACAAGCCGAGACTCGACACTCCACGCATAATACTGCTAATTAAACGCGGGGCTACAGATCCGAAAGAGCCCTCAAACACGCTTAGCCGGTATTATTACAGTGTTCAGGAGGCTCCGCGGGCCCTCTCGCTGAGGGTGCTACTGAGTTTCGTTTAATTAGACAGATAGAGGCGCGGACAGGCCTTATTAGTATTGTCTACGGGGGCCCAATTAACACCGGGCGCCGCCGTGGGTGGGAGCCGCTACCCGACCCAACCGGCGGGATCGGCTTTCCATCATAAAAACTAATATGTCGAGCCTTCATTAACTTAATTGGCTTAATTTTAGGTAAACAATGCGTTTTTAATTAAATTTATAATTGACATTTTATGTGAATATATCTAGTAATTAATTTTTTTACGCGTACTTACCAGTTACGTGGAGTATTTCATGTGCTGTGTTCACACTCATACTGGCTTTCGTGTCACTGTTTGTTTTAAATTACCTGAAAACAATTTGTATGGTATTGAAACCTTGCCCCTAATAATAATGTCTCCCACACCGATTTCGGTGACGGTGTCCGGTTTGATTGTTACCAGACCAGCTACGCAGGAGTTGTTTTATAGTGCCCAAGTGTGTGCGCAACACACAGAAGCACTCTCTCTTCCTTCACACGACACGACTGGCGGGAGATCAGGCGTAGGACCGACTTTTTACATGCCCATCCGACGCATGGATCTACTTTCTTGAGATCTTCCAGACAATCAGGTGATCAGCCTGCATAGTCCTAACCAAACATGGAAACATAATTTTATGTTGTTACAACGCGAGGAATTCGATGTAGTTAAATTCTTCACTGTGAGAATTGATAAATTCGAACGCAGCACATTCATTGAATGTTTTACATAAATAACATAGATTGTCTACAATTCAATATCTTTTACGTATTTCTACGTTACAGTACGCTGTAACAAGATATCTTGTAAATTGAGTTGGTACATTTAAAACATGACTTGCATAAATATCAGGGTGTTTCGGAGTACAGGTACCGATCCGAGAGTTTGGACCGTGTCCAAACAAGGTTCAGCTTCTCTTGCGGGTTCCTGAGTTACAGCCTCTAGGAATTTGCTGGAGTATCTCTTATTTAATTAAAATATTATTCTACATTATTTCAATCGAGTAAAGTATCAAAACCAGTGGGGTTAGCTAGAACAAATGATTACGTATTCGTATATTTGTACCAATTGATATTCGATGACGTTACGAGCTGTCAATTGCTTACCTGACTGTGCTAGAAGAAATATCTTTCGCTTATATAAAATAAGTGTAATTAATCAATTATTTTGCTACATTTCTAGTTATACTAACAGTATAAATTGTAGACGAATGTCTAATAATATAAGTTAAGTAAGGCCCATAACGAACTGGAAATATATTTTTTTGGTTAAAACTATTATTCATATTTAGATATATTAGATCAAAATGTGATTTACGTGTATTTTCTTTTCTTTATTGTCTAAGTAAAATGTTTGACGTCTCAGATACATTTTACTCTAATAAATAATTAATACTTCAAACCAAAAGTCAACATAATTATTTTTTTATTCAATCCGAATTTAATACTTAAGTCATATCTCATTAGCTACCTTAAACCGACTCATTTTAATTACGCTGTGATTAGTGACTCTATCGCTCCATATACACATAATGATTACGGAAAATGTGAATTAATTAAAGCGGAGTTTTCTTTGGGTGAGTAATGGGTTCATTTATTATTCTTTGCTTTTAATTATGATGCAGAGACTTGTTCGTAATTAATTTGCATGTGGCTGCTATCAATTAGGTGGCAGCTCGGGGCTGACACGAAATTGCCGCTGCAGCGCCGTGTCTTCCATAAAACTAGCGTAACTTAAAAGTAATTATTCTCATTAAAGTAGTAAGGATACGCCGGTTCTGGCTCAAGAGCCAGAACCGGCGTATCTACAGGGGTTGGTCGGCCAACTACAGGGGTTGGTCGGCTAAAAAAAAAAAAAAAAAAAGTTTGGTGTCAAAATAGGGGTTTTCCGCTACGCCCGATCGATAGCAAGCATTCCCATGGCGCTATCTCTCGCCGTTCCTGACTTACGATATGATCTAATAAACTCATTAGTATTTATCTACTCCACTAATGACATTCCTCATTCATTACTATTGTCCTATTGTTCTATGTCAAGCCCTTGTTCACTGAGTATTGGGCAGGTTATTTGAATGATTTAATTAAATAAAAAACTTATAATTTTATTGCAATTGTTTTATTTTATGTATAACTTTCTTAATAATACACAGTGTTAATTACACAACAATCCAACGTGATGTTCATATTTCAAAAACAAGACTGAAACATCATATGCAATAACATATCATTTTTCAAAGTATCTCTACTATTAAAATCGCTTATAAAATCTATCAACGACTTCTTATTAAACTTATATAATAAATATGGGCAGGTTATTTGAATGATTTCATTAAATAAAAAACTTATAATTTTATTGCAATTGTTTTATTTTATGTATAACTTTCTTAATAATACACAGTGTTAATTACACAACAATCCAACGTGATGTTCATATTTCAAAAACAAGACTGAAACATCATATGCAATAACATATCATTTTTCAAAGTATCTCTACTATTAAAATCGCTTATAAAATCTATCAACGACTTCTTATTAAACTTATATAACAAATATGGGCAGGTTATTTGAATGATTTCATTAAATAAAAAACTTATAATTTTATTGCAATTGTTTTATTTTATGTATAACTTTCTTAATAATACACAGTGTTAATTACACAACAATCCAACGTGATGTTCATATTTCAAAAACAAGACTGAAACATCATATGCAATAACATATCATTTTTCAAAGTATCTCTACTATTAAATTCGCTTATAAAATCTATCAACGACTTCTTATTAAACTTATATAACAAGTACATTAAACAATACTCTCCACAAACTGAAGTGAAATCGTTTTGCACCTGGTACGGACTAAAATTCCAATATTTCGAATTCCGATTCATGAACTTTCTGTGATGACCCGTGGGTGCTCTCCCGTATGTGTCAAAAAATTGTCCAATACCGTGAATGTCTATGTGTATAGCTATCCAATGAGAACCTGGTTGTGTGTCCAAATCCAAATTGCTTATAATGTATGCAGGGAGTTGAAAATGTATGGGTAATCTGTTTGCTGCATATACATTGTATTGTAAGCTCGGGTGTATTTTTCCCAAATTTCTTTGAATTTCAATAGTATTCATTTTGACATACAGAAGTGGTACATTACTTAGTCAATGGCTTTATCACATGAGAGTGAAAAGACACGGGTAAGACATCCACATTTTATGGATATTTATATTAGAAGTGGTAAGTAGTATAAATAAAAGATATGTATAATATATACCAATGTTTTATTTAAATCATAAACCTATGTGATACAATATTTGTTACCCCTAGCTACTATAATCTACAGTTACATTTCTATTCTTATCTATTTCAATTACATTATCAAACTCCGCATACACAACGCAGTTTATTGTTTCAGTAAGAGTCGATTCGAAACGCACCTCTAATCTTACACTACCATGTTTTATAAGATTCCAATGATTGGATGAGTTGGCTGACAAGTCTGGGGTGAGATCAAATGCTAACAAACAATAACCATTTGAATATTTATCGCGGGATATTCCATTACCTTCATTTAGAAAATGTATACCAGTTCCTGAGAATAGTGTATGATAAGTTGAAGTAAACATATTACTTTCAAATGATGGTTGTAAGGCTTTTGATGGTATTTGTTGACCATCTATGTACAAACAAAATGAACTCATATCGTAGTTTTCAAAGTTAAATGGATTTTTAGTGAGAATACCATTAAAGGCTGCGTTATTAACAAATCCAATAATACACCTTTTAGGAACTTGTCCTAGAAAAATATTATCGAGTGTTTTTCCTTGAACTCCCGATGGTATTGTTAAAACTTTTACTTCAGCTCGAGTTATAGGATATTTTGCTGTAGTGGACGAGAGAACTTTTTGATGTGCAAGTAAAATACTTGGATTTATTTTTGCTCTCCTTACAATGAGAGTTGCATCTGTTATGCTAACTTTAAATTTCGAAACATTTGATGGTGCCATAAGATTGAAAGATTCACGAGATCTAACCATCTTTACACTCATTTCAACACCATTGAGTAAGAACTTTTCTTGATTAAATATATCACCATGAAGATGTCCGATCATTTCTATTTCTTTACTTTCAGATACTAATTGTTGTCTTTTAGTAAAACCAACATTTTTGTCATCAGTTGAATTCATTTTCCCCTCAGTATCTTCATACCAAAGACTGCATGTTAAATGAGATTCTTTTGCTGCTGGAGCATAGTTTAAGAGAGTTTCCATATAGGCGCGATATGCATATGTATTATTAGGAGGTGAAACTAATTTTTGATTTAAATAAACATCTAACTGACTAAATAGTGTATGTAGCCAATTATTTACAGGGGCTACTACAGTAGCTGCACTTAATTTTGTTGAGTCTTCATTTAATATTTTCACTTTTAAATGTAACAAAGTATGGGACAAATCAACATAATCATCTCCAGTTCCGGGTACTTGAAATTCTATAGGGCCATCATCACCTAGTGAAGATATGGGTTTGTAGTGTACCCATGTTCCGCTTTCTATACTAGTTTGTGTTGATGGTAAAGCAAATAAATCCAATTCCGATTTAATACACTCACAAGAATTATTATGTAAAAAGGACATTTTGATTTATGAAAAAATATCTTTGATCTTTCGAGGAGCTTTATTTCTCCGTTTGTTTATTCCTTTCACTTTAACAGTTGACGGTGGAATGAATGATGATATTAGTTTTCTCTTTGTTATATATCCTGAACCAGACATTATTTTATCAATTTTATCATCGGCTTTCCTTTTTAAATTAGAACTAGCTTCTTTGAGTCTACTTTTGATAGACTCTTCCATTGGTCGAGCTCTAACCATGTCTGATAACAACCCTACACCAGCACTTAAAGCTTCTTTTCCTACAGCCTTTGCACCACTTGAAAATAAAGGTAAAACTGAACGAAATAGCCCTCCCAAAAAGCTACCAATACCATGCCCACGTTGATATGGTGCTCCCTTATATATTACTCCCATTCCTGAACCAGCCTGATGAGTGTAGTAATTTTCATATGGACAATTTGGATGATCTCGGGGATACATTATAATTTTTTGAAGTGTAGTTTAACACACACCGTCCCAAATTGAAATGGTATTTTTTTACCTGTGCTTGATCTTATATCTATTTCAATAGTATCGAATTCTCTTCGCATTACAGGTATGTAGTGTGGCGGTGAAAATACATGCATTTTATTAGCACCATATATATACTTAGCGGGGTCCAAAGGAATAATTCTTAACAGTGGTGTAATTACATCACCTACAATTTGGGGTTCTACGATATCACAATAAACGAAAAGTTGGGATGGTAACCCTAAATGTAAATTTGCAGGACATTTACCCAAACCTTTCTCTACAAGATTTCTATTGGGTTCATATCCTAATTGAAGACCTAACTTTGGTGACAACGTTAATGATACAATTGATTCATCACTAACTGTCACGGAAACAAATTTTGATATTTCATCATAGCGAAATCTCACTTTTTCCCTTATATTATTTAATGCCGTTAAAATATGTTTTACATCATCATAATTTGTGGCTGGAATGTGGGTCTTATAGTGAACCACTGAAGGAGTGTTTTCGTTGGGCATTAACATATGTTTAGTTATATATATAATATTTTCGCCTTCCTGAACAGTGAACATAGTGCATGGATATTGAAATTCAACCAGACCAACGACCCATTCTCCCTCTAATTTTATTGCTTTGGGTAGTTTAGTAGAAAACATTGTTGTCCTATTTTGAGGAAAGTATTCCATCGAACTATTGCTTGGTAATGTTATGTAAAAATTATGTTTTATCATATTGTTTCCAAATTTGAAGCTTGTATCCAACTATTGAACTTATCAGGATAACCTTTCCACTTCACTAACACCTGCTTTCTGGAGCCTGAATAACGAAAACCTAGTATTTTATCAATTTTATAACTTGATGTTGGGTTGTAATTTACTTGTTGTAGTTCTTTTTCATAAAAAGTCCCTTCAATCTCCTCATCTTTTAAATCTTTCAATGTGTAGACTACCCAAGGTGATCTCTCAATAACTGAAGTTATCACAAATATTTCATCACTCCAGTTAGACTCATACCCTTTTTGGAATATATGTTTATATTTGGTTATTCTAACATGATCACCAACATGAAACTTAGGCAATGGAATATTTTTAGGTACCTTTAATGTTTTTCTATCATATAAATTATTCCAAACCGTCATAATATTACCGGAATTTACATCACACGGTGTCATTTTAATGCTTGAATGATAACTATGATTATAGGAATACATTAAATCTTGTAAAATATCAATGTATTTGTAAGTATTTTTATGTGTAAAATATCGCCACATTTTGGTTTTCAATGTTCTTTGAAATCTTTCGACAACACTTGCTTTGATATCTGGATTGTTCGTAGTGTAATAATTTATTTTCTTAGACTTAAAAAAATTTTTAACATCTTTCGAAACAAACTCAGTTCCTTTATCTGATTGTATATGGGTTGGGGTTGTATTTGCTTCACTGAATATGCTTTCAAAACATCGTTTTACTGTCTCAGAATTTTTACGTTTTAGAGGTCTGGCGTAGGCACACTTACTAAATACATCAATTACACACAGTATATAATTAAAACCATTATTATATTTACTATAAGTTCTCATATCGCTTAAATCTACTTGCCAAAGTTCATTTAAATTAGATAAAATATATTTATTTCGAGAAAATTTCTTCTGTACTGGTTTATGAAGTGTATACGTTTCTTGTGACTGCAACCATTCCTTAACTTCTTTTTTAGACATTTTACCTTTCATGGCATTTGTAAGTTTATCAATACTACTAAAACCAGCAGGGTTCGATGGATCATAATAAATATTATTAATATCTAGTAAGGGGTCCATTTTTCCCAATCGATTTTATTTCGAATTTTTTTAATATGTTTTTGATTAGGTGTAGAAAATGATCTCTCACCAAAATCTGTTTTATCATATATTTTTTTTGGACTCGATGTAGGTGTAGAAAATACTACCTCTTCGGAATCTTTAAACTCTATTTGATTTATAAACTGACTTCTTCTAGGATTACCAATATAGGTAAGTGGTATTTTCAAATCTTTTAAAGTCCTTGCAAAATTTTCCCACCCTATTGGTTCACTATTTTTTAGTGGTCTCAATACATCGTTTATTAAATCTATTATATTGCTCCCAGTTTCCTTTTTGTTATTAATGAAAACTGTACCCTCTTCATCCCAATTTATTTTATTTTTGTTAATCGATAACAAGTTCAATAACTGCTCACCCTTTTTCGAATATGTCTTTGGTATCAAACTTAAAATTTGTTTAACTGAATAAACAGGTTCTCTCTGTGTAACGTTACTGTTCAGGTTGATATCTTCTTCATTAAACGTCTTATTGATAACTGAATCTTTAGAAACTGTTTCAACATTTTTATTAATATGTTCATTTTTTGGTAATGTTTCAGGTAAATCATTTGATGTTATTATTGGTAGTTCATACGTTTGGCGATCTTCTCCAGTAAAGTGTAAGTACCTTTGCAAAACTTGTAAATACAAAATCCATTTCTTTCTATCATCTTCTTTGCCTTTTAAAATATTTTGCATTTCAATATCCAATCTTGATTTTGGATCATCAGAAGACCCCTTTTGGGTTATTTTGTCTATGAAACTCGGTTCAACAAGGATCATCCTTTTAGCATGTTCCATTTTAAACTAAACCACTAACTAATCCACTTAGTATTGAACCCAATATAATAGGTAGAAATGAACCACCTTTTTGTATTATTATATTTTTTCTTACTTTGTTTGTTGTTTTGCGTACAAGCTTACGAAGCAAGGATTTATATTTTTTGAGAGATTTTTTCTCTTTTTCTTCCAATGGAACTTTACCTTGTAGAACGTTGTGAATACATTCACAAATACAATTTATTTCATCTTCATCACACGATTTTAATAAAGCTTTTTGATATTTTGGATTTAACGTGTGCAATGCAAGGAGTAAATCTTTATGCGTCTTCAATCTTCGATCCATTATTTGTAAATGACAGAAATTTGTTGATTAATGTCGTATTTAAACCCTTTTTTTGGTACATAAATAGAACAAAACCCATCGTCGGGGAATATTTTTGATTTAATACGACATAAATCATTAGTATTTTGTTTAAGATCTATCATTAAATATCCATGAGCATCCAAGGTTGCGTCCTTGTACGCTTCTTCAACAAACTTAGTATTTTCCGGTACTACTTGACGTGCTAAATAGCGAATCTGTGTTTTATCACGAGGGTTTTTAAAAAATATTATGTAACTTGAATTTAAAGAAATGTCCCGCTGTCCTTTTCCTTGATGGAACAAATTTTGAGTTATATAAAAAACACTCAAATTCCTGTGATGGCTTCCTTTAGTGAAGATGTCAACTATACGTCCATCTGATTCCCTCATGAGATCATCTATTATAATAAGATTAGGCTCTTTACCATCAAACATATTCAGATCTGGTAATCCTTGAAAATAGTTAACGTTTTTAAGGTTATATAATGGCTGCATTTCATCAAAACACCAAGTTATTTGAGAAAAAATAATGTTACACATCTGATTTCTATGTTTGATAAAGTCAGTTACAAAATGTGACTTTCCACATCCACTAGGCCCAGCAATTATTGCACTAAAAGGGTGGATAAAATGATTCATGTCGTTTACGTGTGATTAATGTGAAATCAAGGAATAAAGTAAACAATTGTAGTTTAAAACATTATATTTATTAACTTATTATTTGTAAAGACACAATAAAATATAACATAAATAATTTATAGGACAATTAAATAAAACATAAAATCATTTTCATTTACAAACTTTCTTAAATGTTAGGCACATATAAATTTATTTACACATTAATATCAAAAACATATATACATAGCTTATCTAGTAAAGTAAAAATAAACAATATAATTATGTAAAAGTAAATAACAACAACACTTTATCTTAATGAATAATGACCCCACGCTAATGTATCAATGAGATTAGGTAAAATGTAACGCTTAGTATCATTATATGACAAAGAAGTTTTATTAATTTTTTGGGTGAATATTGTGTGTTTAATTGATTTAAATCTATGCATACTCTGGTACTGAACATTTTGATTAAAAAGACATGATTTGTAATTTTCAATATTTAATTTTTTAGTAGTGCTTTTATTTACACCCTTAGCTTTTGCTATAAGTTGGTTACCTACATTATATGCATACATTTTTGATCGTAATCCAACAAATTCTTCTAAAATTTTACCATTATTTTCATCTTTGAAAAATCCTAACCTTTTTTTATTTATTTTGGGGTAATTAAAAATATTATCAGTTGGATAGTCGGACGTATCAAACCGTGTAGCTAAATCAGGTCTGAGTTCTTCATAAAAATTATTGGTGAATATTTGATAAATAAAACTGTCAGTATCGGTATACAACAGTTTGGTGTTATCATTAAACTTTTTTAACATATAATCATAATGAAATTCATACATAAGAGTCTTAGAAATATCTAAAATACAAAATCCTAGATAAATGGGTTTATTATGAATAACTTTTGTTTTGCGCAATTGGACGGCAACTAAGTTTTCCGAGAATATTGTAAGACTATGAAATTCTGGTCGTGCGATTAAGTCTTGTGCACCTAAAGATTTACCACAATTTTCCCAATGGGTTAAAAGCTTAACATTTACTCTCTTCTCTACGTTTTCCATTGTTTTACCAAAAACTGAGTTGTTCATCAGCTTATAGAAGTCCTTTTCAAAATCTGACATTGCCTTCGTCCTCAAATTATTATTTAAATCTATATATTTTTGCAGCCAGGGCTTTTGATTAAATTTTAATATTCTATGAATTTTTTGCAATTTCATACCTAATTTAAGACATTGTTTTAGATTTCTATAGTGAATTACATATTTTGTTTTATTATTAAGGTTTGATATTAATTTTACATCTTTAGAATCGCCTACACAAATGTTTTCGGGGCAAAGAGGAAAATCAGAATGTTGGTCATGAAGTTCATCAGGATACATTAAATCTACTTCTAAAATGAATCCATTTTCTGAATTGTCTGGCACATTGAAATAGGTTGTAGGAGCAACCCATTCAAATCCTCCTACGGGGAGATATTGAGACATAGCCCAACCGTATAAATTATTTGCATCGAAATATGCGAGATAAGATTTCGTTTTCGTGTTATCATAATTGTTTAGATATTCATTATTAGCCTTTGCATACCTGTTACTACATTGAGATACACCACCACGAATACCATTCCTTATAAAAGCAATTTTGTCAAAGTCAGTCAATAGTTCTAACTGTATTTTGGTATATTTTAACATCGCATCCCAACTTAAACCTGGTGCTGTATAGTAGTGTGCAGGATCAAGATTATAAGTAGCAATACAAAGGTCTCTAAAATTTTCAAATATGTCTGTTAATAGTAAAACATCTGTTTTTTGATATAAATTAGAATAGTCCTGCATATTTATACATTTAAAGTGATTCCAAACATCTTGGGCATGCCTATAATCATCCTCGGATATGTTTGAATTTGTTAAAGTACTGTAAAACTCTTTTTGACTAGGTAAAAATGGCACCTTTAAACTATTAGAAGAAGTCATAAACTCGTATGGGAAAATACCTTTTTTCCTAAGACGTATAAAATCATCATTTTTAGGAAAACTCTTTTTAAGAGTGTGAAATTGATTATCTTTAAGATTTTTAGCTAACTGATCAAGACTGCATGGTAAAAACTTTAGTGAATCTATAAATCTTAAATTTATTCTTTGGTTATTTATATTTAATATTTTTGAAAAGGATATGTATTTTTCCTTGTTTTGTGGAATTATTTCTACTGGGCCATCTTTAAAATTAAGAGCATGAACAATGAAATGTGAATCATAGTGACTTAAATTATGGAGAAATATTGGTATAAAATGTACAGTTTTTTTCTTTTTTGTACATACTTCATGAGCAACACCTATAAAATCACCCGTATACCAATCAAAATCTAAATATTTTTCATCATTTAAATTAGTCTCACAAATATGACAAATTGTACAATCACTTATAATGTTTTTATGTTCTACACACAACGATTTTGGACATTTTTGAAAATTATTTTTGCTATAAATTATTTTCAACTGTTCGTACAAACTATTCATAAACTGTTGTGTACAATTAACCCCACAATAAGACACATATTTCGATAAATTGTCATCATAAGAACACTTCACATAATATCCGAAACTATAAGGTTCATGTTTTTGAATGTTATCTGTATATGATTTAGATGGATTATTAGAACATGAATGGATAGGATTTAGAAACGCTTCAAAATCTGCGTATATGACAAAAGGAACCTTCAGTTTTCGTTCAAAATTATTAAACATAACGCTATCGTTAGATGTGGGCTCTCCAAACCAATTTTTAAATATGAGATTACTAGTAGGTAATTCAGTTACTACGTGGGAACAATCTTGTTGTTGATGATTTGATAATCGATCGCCAGTTGAAAAATGTAATAGACATCCATCACATATATAAACAGAATGATCTCTACTTGAAAGTTGTTTGCTAACTAAACGAGATAAATTTTTGATAAAACAATAATGGTTGTATGTACCATTACTCAAATACAACAAATTTATATGACTATTCTTACGACTTTTTGTAAAATATAATGGACCAATCACATTATTTCGTTTAGTTCGTTTATCAAATTCTAAACCAAAAACGTTTATGCTAATATTATTTAATTTTTCAACTCTAGGAATATCGGTTAATTTAACAGGGAATGTCACATTTGTAAAGTTTAATTTGTTAGAATATTTAGAGTATGAGAATACGCGTTCAGCATTTTTACAAACAGGATATAGAGCAGAGAGTAAAGCCCATTTAAAACACAAATAGTCGGTATTCTTAACATTAATGACAGCCTTTTTTGTAGCAATGTCCTTTGGTAAATCAATAAATGAAGTACCACGAAGAGGATTAAATTTATTGATATTCATATCGATACTTTTTATATTTTTAAGACTCCAACCGCTATCTTTTTTCTCAAACTTACTTATTTTATTTGTTAATGTGTTTGATAAAGATGTAAAAAATATATCAAAATCATCTCCACGAAAAATTATAAAGTTACTAGTTTGGAAATCAAATGAATTTGTCATATCATTTTTACTTTGTTGAATAAAATCTGCATGTAATATAAAATTAACTTTAAAAATAGTATGATTTACAATAGACTCTTCAATTAAAAATAATAAATTATCTTTAATTGAATTCAAAAAAGATTCAGGAGTTTGCAATGTTGATTCTAGAGATGGGTTTGATTTAGTGCAAATATTGTACGTTATAATTCTTTGACCAAAAGCTGTTTCAATAACTGATACGTTATCAAATTTTTGATGTAATTTTAAGGAGTTGTTTTTATGTGTCTTACTTTTTAAATGATTCACAAAATATCTTCTACTAACTGTAATTCTACAAGCATCACATTCTACTTTATCTGAGTGATTACCTGTGTGGGGTCCTGATATCCTAGAAGAAGTTGAAGGTGTCTCTTCAGTTATTTGACGTTTTGCTTGGTGATCTGAAGTTTTCAAATCATCGTGAACTAAAGACCTTTTGAGTGATCCCCCTTCTTGAAGTGGTTGACTGGAACAAATAATAAAAAAGTTATACATTTGATTTATAATGTTATGAAAAAAAAAATATATAATAATTAAAAAAAAAACACTCACTCAATGTAATTTTCAACAGAAGCACACACAAACTCCTCGTCAAAACATGAATTATACAATTCACATCTCTCAACTTCTTCGCAAATCTGAATCATTTCACTATCGAGAATTTCGTCAACTTGAGAACAGAAGAAGGCGCTTTCACATGTATTGGAATCCATTTTGGGTATTGAGTCCCCAAATAGTCAAAGCTATGACACGAATAATGATTTCGAGTTGGTTACAAACTCAATGTTTTTCGAGTACTTCTATGAGTACACAATAAGAAATCATTAGCGTTGTTTTGATAATGCTGTTTTAACAATCTATTTTTACAACTAATTAACTAGTGTATCGACAAAAATGAAATAGATGAACTTATTTAAGGAAGCTATTGTTATAAATTATATATTAAACAATATTTTGAAAATAGTATTTCTTACAATTATTGTCACTTGAAATATCTTTTGTGATATTACATATTAATTTTTGAATGTTTTCATAGTTAGCACTGTTGTTTTGCGTGTATAATTTTACACGCATTTCAGTGTGTTTCCAATGTTCTGATGGTGGTAACTTAGATATCTTTTTTAAATCAAAAATTTCTATCTTGATATAATGAGTTGCATTACTAGCATCATCTGAGTTTGAAGAAATAAATCCAGTGCCTCCTTCTTGAGTTCTAGACACCGAACTCGATTGTTTCTTTTTCTTGTTCTTAGATGTAATTTTAAATAATTCATCTAATTGCTTTGTTTCGTTTGTATGTTTCCTTTTCAACGATGTAGGTTGGGTCGGCAATATCTCTAAATCTTGTGTTTCAGAATCAGTATGTGATGCATTATAATAATCTTTAAAGGTGTTATCACCGTTCAATAGATTGAATGAGTTCTGTAACAATATAAATAAATCTAATTAATATTTCACATTAATCTAAACATTTATAACATAAATAATTAATAAAAACATTTTATTACCTGCATTTTGTTTAGGAACACTTCACAAACTTATAACTCACTTAACAAGAATTCTACAACACACTGTGACTTACAAAAAATATTTGGGGCCTTATATACTAATGTTTTCAAATATTCATTAAGATAACTTGTTTGACTAATGGTAATGGCATAGATAAGAATACAAAGGACACAGTTTAGAATGCGTAACACAAATTATTTATGTTACGCATCCTAAACTCTACATTCTTTAAATTTTACATCTAATTGCTTTGTTTCGTTTATATGTTCCCGTTTTAAGGATGTAGGTTGGGTTACTTCTAAATCCTCCGTTTCAGAGTCAGTAGGTGATGCATTATAATCTTTAAAGGTGTTGTCACCGTTTAATAGATTGATTGAGTCCTGTAACAATATAAATAAACCCAATGAATATTTCACATTAATTAAAATATTTTTAACAATAATTTATGAAAAATATGTTATTACCTGCATTTTGTTAAGGAACACTTCACAAACTTATAACGTGGTTAGCAACAATTCTACACACTGTGTCTTACAAAAAATATTTGCGGGCTTATATACCAATGTTTTCAAATACTCATAAAGATAACTAATTGTTCCACTAATGGTAATGGTATAGATTAGAAAACAAAGGTTTACATTCTTTGTGTTACGCATCCTAAACTGTACTAGCGAGGTTTTTTGTTTCGAAATTTAAAGTTGTTATTAAATTTAGTTATTAAAAGTTAACAGATGCAACTCTCATTGTAAGGAGAGCAAAAATAAATGTGTATAATTGGATTTGTTAATAACGCAGCCTTTAATGGTATTCTCACTAAAAATCCATTTAACTTTGAAAACTACGATATGAGTTCATTTTGTTTGTACATAGATGGTCAACAAATACCATCAAAAGCCTTACAACCATCATTTGAAAGTAATATGTTTACTTCAACTTATCATACACTATTCTCAGGAACTGGTATACATTTTCTAAATGAAGGTAATGGAATATCCCGCGATAAATATTCAAATGGTTATTGTTTGTTAGCATTTGATCTCACCCCAGACTTGTCAGCCAACTCATCCAATCATTGGAATCTTATAAAACATGGTAGTGTAAGATTAGAGGTGCGTTTCGAATCGACTCTTACTGAAACAATAAACTGCGTTGTGTATGCGGAGTTTGATAATGTAATTGAAATAGATAAGAATAGAAATGTAACTGTAGATTATAGTAGCTAGGGGTAACAAATATTGTATCACATAGGTTTATGATTTAAATAAAACATTGGTATATATTATACATATCTTTTATTTATACAACTTACCACTTCTAATATAAATATCCATAAAATGTGGATGTCTTACCCGTGTCTTTTCACTCTCATGTGATAAAGCCATTGACTAAGTAATGTACCACTTCTGTATGTCAAAATGAATACTATTGAAATTCAAAGAAATTTGGGAAAAATACACCCGAGCTTACAATACAATGTATATGCAGCAAACAGATTACCCATACATTTTCAACTCCCTGCATACATTATAAGCAATTTGGATTTGGACACACAACCAGGTTCTCATTGGATAGCTATACACATAGACATTCACGGTATTGGGCAATTTTTTGACACATACGGGAGAGCACCCACGGGTCATCACAGAAAGTTCATGAATCGGAATTCGAAATATTGGAATTTTAGTCCGTACCAGGTGCAAAACGATTTCACTTCAGTTTGTGGAGAGTATTGTTTAATGTACTTGTTATATAAGTTTAATAAGAAGTCGTTGATAGATTTTATAAGCGAATTTAATAGTAGAGATACTTTCAAAAATGATATGTTATTGCATATGATGTTTCAGTCTTGTTTTTGAAATATGAACATCACGTTGGATTGTTGTGTAATTAACACTGTGTATTATTAAGAAAGTTATACATAAAATAAAACAATTGCAATAAAATTATAAGTTTTTTATTTAATGAAATCATTCAAATAACCTGCCCATATTTGTTATATAAGTTTAATAAGAAGTCGTTGATAGATTTTATAAGCGATTTTAATAGTAGAGATACTTTGAAAAATGATATGTTATTGCATATGATGTTTCAGTCTTGTTTTTGAAATATGAACATCACGTTGGATTGTTGTGTAATTAACACTGTGTATTATTAAGAAAGTTATACATAAAATAAAACAATTGCAATAAAATTATAAGTTTTTTATTTAATGAAATCATTCAAATAACCTGCCCATATTTATTATATAAGTTTAATAAGAAGTCGTTGATAGATTTTATAAGCGATTTTAATAGTAGAGATACTTTGAAAAATGATATGTTATTGCATATGATGTTTCAGTCTTGTTTTTGAAATATGAACATCACGTTGGATTGTTGTGTAATTAACACTGTGTATTATTAAGAAAGTTATACATAAAATAAAACAATTGCAATAAAATTATAAGTTTTTTATTTAATTAAATCATTCAAATAACCTGCCCAATACTCAGTGAACAAGGGCTTGACATAGAACAATAGGACAATAGTAATGAATGAGGAATGTCATTAGTGGAGTAGATAAATACTAATGAGTTTATTAGATCATATCGTAAGTCAGGAACGGCGAGAGATAGCGCCATGGGAATGCTTGCTATCGATCGGGCGTAGCGGAAAACCCCTATTTTGACACCAAACTTTTTTTTTTTTTTTTTTAGCCGACCAACCCCTGTAGTTGGCCGACCAACCCCTGTAGATACGCCGGTTCTGGCTCTTGAGCCAGAACCGGCGTATCCTTACTACTCATTAATGAACAAAACTGTTCTGCATGTTTTGTAGGGGTCCTCGGCGGGGAAATGTATGTTTTCAATTTCAATATTTATATATTATTATTCCGAGTTTCTTACGCCGGTTCTTCTCGGCGGGCTAGGGTTGAACCGGTGGTAGCCTTTTTGTTGACTTTCCGAAAATAGCTTGTTAAGTTTTATTTGGAAATAAAATATTTTGAATTTAGAATTTCTTTGAATTTCAATATCATCACACCTTCTTCATGTGCCGTCTCCTTTGGGAGGTTGACGACCATTCTATTTTTGAAACTGCTGTTCTAAAAAGTGATTTGGTGCTTTTTCCGAACCACTGTCGAAGATTTTTAATTTTCACCATACTAACAAAATTATTGTATGGAAAAATGTATGATGTTGGGGCTGATTTCTCATACTTGATTTTAAATTCAAATTAAAAGTAAATGTCTTAGCACTGGTACTTTCACAGTATATTCTACTAGGAGGCACATATACACCCTAAAGTATCATCATATACAGGGTGTAAAAAGACCAGTCACTATAACTTTGAGATACGATTATACTACCTTTCCTTATTTTCGAAATGTATTTTTTTTATATTTTTGTTGTCAAAAACTTAAAAAAAAATTTTTACTTTTCACCATTTCTTATTTTTTTGTCTCAAAAATAACAAAAAAGAAAAAATTTTTTTTTTGAAATTTTTGAAAAAAAAACGAAAAAAAAAATACATTTCTAGAATGAGAAAAGGTAGTATAACCCGTTAGGTATATTATACTCATTTATTTCGAAGCGACGCGACGTACAGAAAACATTTTTTGTAAAATTTACTCTGACTAAAAATATTTGAGTTTGAGTTTGTAAAAAATAATACTGCGTTTTTAATCTGCTTTCCCGATGAAAAGTATTATTGGGACTTTGTTTTAGGCAGTAACTAATATTAGTTACATATGTAACTAATATTTTCGGCTCTATTGCACCTTCTGGATTTATCTCCGATCATCCGAATTCCGGGCCCCGAATATTAAAACGATAGTTGAATTAAGTGGCGGTGCAGGATTACCTTGTCATTCTGCCAAGAAGTGACGGTGACAGCTAGTACTTAATGTTAAATAACGTTTCAGTATTCTATCGTAAGAGTAGATAAACGGAACCCGCTTGATCCTTATCGTATTGCGCTTGGATAGTTTTTATTTAAATTGCACTTAATTAAAATATCGTTAATTACAGCTAGAAAGAGTCGGTTCTTTTTATAATGATATCCGCAAGGCTTCATAATTTTTATAATACGCTACAATAATACGACGTACTTGTGTTGTATATTTTATAATATCATTATAATTAAGCATTTTTTATCTTTATTAGATACCTTAACGTTAAAACTAATTAGGAGAATAGTTTGTGATGGACACGTCTATCACGTAAAAAGATCATTTGAATGACTTTAATAGTTTATATTAAAAATTTTAATATTATATTATTTTAACCTTTTGTTTAGTTTCATTTGTCCCTTTGTGTGTGTGCAAATCTTGTAAGTCATATTTGACCCACTTCCCGGTTTTCGATTAAGGTGAAATTTGCATGCATTATGACGTTTAAATACTTCAAACTTCAAAAAGTTTATTAGCAACCAAGTAATATACATGAATCAAAATACATTGAAAAAATGTATACAACTTAGTGATTGCAACATTACAGCAATATTAACACTTATTTTAATCTGTATAAATATATTGTCGCTGTCATCTGATCGAATCTGCTTATTTAATTTTTATAATTACTTATATTAAGTATAATGGCGTCAAACAGCTCGTACAGATAGCAATGTGTTGATATATATTTTGATTAATTTACTTTAATGTGCGTTATTGAGTACACATTCGGAAATTTTGAAGTTTAAAAATAAAATATTAAATGGTTGTCCTAGTCTCGGATTCATTAATTTGTTGGTAAAAGTAGAATTCAATGCGCTAGTCATTCAATTGAATAGCCGATTCAATCAGATAACAGCGACATAATATATAAAGCCAAAACTGATTGATGTATCAACGAATTCGACAATTTTATTCTGAAATCAAATCTCCTTAAGACTAGAAACTTGAAATTTCGCACACGTATTAGTATTTACAAAGGAACGATTTTCCAAAACTCAACCTCTAAGGGGTGAAATCTATTGCAAGCGAAGCCGCGGGCTCAATCTAGCTATAAATAAAGGTATAATGATGTGTTTAACAAAAACTGTAACATAATTCATTATACGATCACAGTAATGGCCCCCGACACATGCGCGTGGAAACGACGGTATTAATAAGGCTATACATACTTGAGTGACAAGTTCGCGTAAATTGGCTGCGCGCTGCAAATGTCTGCACCTCATGGTGTTGCCAACTTACAAACATATTTATCCCCGAACTGAAGTGAAAAACCTCTAAAACTGTAACAATTATTGAAAAAAGATGAAATTATCTTACACTAATTATTTCAGTTCTAATTTTCAAATTGCGTGTCAATACAATAAGAAAATAATAAAAAAACTCGTAAATAGAAAGTATAACTAAATGCTCTAAAATATTCTTCTTCTAAAAATATGTGTGTATTCGTGTCACTAGTCACTACTGAGTTTTATAAAATGAATATAGCGCGTAACAGAAAATTGTGTTTCTTATGATGATCAGAAAAAATAAATTTTAATCATACTTCGATAAGGAAGTTTTACTTATAAACCTGTAACGCAGGTTTATAAGTCACTACTGAGTTTTAGAAATGAATATGGCGCGTAACAGAAAATAGTGTTTCTATGATCAGAAAAATGAAATTTTCATCATACTTCGATAAGAAAGTTTTACTTATAAACCTGTAACGTAGGTTTATTCCAACAATATTTTTGGGAGAAACCTTGAAGTTGGCAACACCGGCACTTCAGTAGATTCGCTAAAACTGGTGTCAATTATACCAACACTATTATGGTAACGTGTTATATTTCTTAGAACCTTTATATTCTATGCCTCTATCAGGCGGTTGACGGTGCGAGGCTTGGTAAAATTGGACTTTATAAAACGCGGAATCGATTATATTTTTTTTATATAAAATCAAACTTTAATAAGCCATTTTCCATTTAAATATGAATAAGATTGTCAAAATAGCATAATAGGTACTATCATAGACCATAGAATTTCAGTTTTTCCCTTTTTGTAAAACAAAATGTTTATACGGCTCTAGCACTATCAGTATGATGGATTTCTTATTTCAAAACTTCAGTGGAAATATCATTACAGAATTTTTTTAAACTATTCTAAAGACCTTCTTATTCCCGCGCAAATTATCTGGGTTAACACGACCAGAGATTTATCAGATTCAATAATTATTAAGTAATGTACGGATTATAGCTATATACTCGTTTTCATCCGTTAATCGTTGCTCAAAAATAATTAAAAATTAAAAAAGAAGCACAGCCTACCTGTCGGCTTCATGTTCCTGGCAGTCGAGGGGCAGAACGTGCCCGGTAATAAGGAACAAGTTATTCATTAGTTAAGAAAGTTATTAGCGGCGGCGGTTGTGCGCATGCGTTTGCATTTCACTGCGCAATTTGCGCAATTTGTAGGTCAAAACTACCTCCGAGTTGTAATGACGTTGTTAAAATGCGCACAGGCATAACGCTTGATGTCATGCTGTTTTTTTTTCGTCATATTCGTCTTTGAATTGCATTCATAGGGCCGGTTTCTGAAAGGCTTTTCAAATGTATCTGTGGAATTTTAACCAGTGCGAATGTGATGTAATTTTTTATAAAAATAACATCTATGGACGCTTCACACCACGCCAATCTGGCCCTGTGCTAAGTATCCGAAGAACTTTTGTTACAAGACAACGGAAATAAATTTAAAACTTTTATACTTACTGTACATATATTTAAGATTTTTATTAGATATATTATACACAAATGTAATACACATCCACGACCCAGAAACATTGAAAACTTTTAGTTCCCTCGCCGGGATTCAAACCCGCGACTTCTCGTTCTAACGCCAACGCGTTTAACCACTTTTTTTCAATCGATTCGAATTATATAATATTATGTCTCTCTCTTTTATCTCTGATAAACGTTCCACCAATCAGCATTCAATATGGGTTTTTAGTTTGAATGCCATGTTAGTTGATCATACGTTTGAATACCCTTTCAGAGACCGGCCGATAGAGACGTAATTCAAATTACTTCTCTATCGGCCGGGTCGGGCAAAACAAGCGTAATTTTCTGTGAACCACAGAATGACGGTTGCTGAAATTCTACTGCATTTGGTTTCATAGAATAGTCCGACTCATTTTACGTCGGTTATTCCTACGAATGGGATTTATCTACCAAACCGAATGCAGCATAAGTTCTGCGACTCACGATGGATCGTTTTTTCTTTCACGAAAAAATTCTGAACTATCGACCTGCGCTCGAAAATTGAGATTTTGATTCAGATTCAAGAGTGCCGCGTACTTCCCAACAAATTGACGTTTGTTTATTTTGATTCTCAGTCGATTAATATTATGGTTAGGGGTACAAAAAGTTACGATCTAACGATTCTCTTCATCCCGGTTAGTTTCAAAGTAATCCACCAACTAAAATACCAAAAGCCGTTGAGATAGAACTGATTTGATTGTCGATCGTGTCGGAAGTAAACCAGCTGTTAGTGAACTGATAGTGATGAATAATTATAGCTAAGAGTCTCGATCACGCCGGCTTTCTTTTTACCCGACTTCGGCGAAGCCAAAAGGAAGGGTAATGAGTTTGGCAGTCTATGTATGTATGTATGTATGTATGTTTGTATGTATGTATGTATGTTCCCTCGTAGCGGTTAAACTACTGGTCCGATTTTAATAAATAAGGTGTCAATCGATTCGTAGTGATCCCGCGAGTAATATAGGCTATATAACTTTTAGAAAAAATTTGGATTTTGAAAATTGTACCTCAAAAACTATTTCCAAAAAAAATTAAATTAATATAATTGTATCGTGTTTGGTATCAAAAGATAGGTCTTGGCAAGCACAACACAAATATGTATTTAAATGTTTAATTATTTATTATATTTTATTGTTAAATTCAAAATAAATGGTTAAAAATGCGGTCGCACAAATAGTATCTAGGAGTTGTTTTGTTACTTACTATGTGTTGTTATTTAACGTTAGTTTAGTGAAAATATAATGTTATAGTTCATGTGAAAACAAAAAAAATGTAAAATAAAATAAAAGATTAAAAAACTATAACCCGACTTCGCAAAAAAAGGCTCTAAAAAGGCTGAAACAAGAAAATAATTCAATTTGAAATCCTGATATGCATAGGTACAGATATGGTCAAGGTAGAGCCGTGGTCGTACCCGCTATTGGGATTGTATATTTCAACAGCAGACGAATATTATAGATTTGTTTAGCGGGTACGACCACGGCTCTACCTTGACCATATCTGTACCTATGCATATCAGGATTTCAAATTGAATTATTTTCTTGTTTCAGCCTTTTTAGAGCCTTTTTTTGCGAAGTCGGGTTATAGTTTTTTAATCTTTTATTTTATTTATAATAATGTATAGTTTTACACCACATCATTCTGGTCCCGTAACATAAGTTCCCGAAGGACCTGAGTTACGGGTTTACATATACATAATAAAACTTTTTTTCCCATCTCAAAAAAAACACTCAGTGAAATATATTTTTGTAATCAAACTTTTTTAAGGAATTAAAATGTCTTTTTTAAACTTTTATTATCTTTCTTAAATATTAAATAGGTAATATGATATTTAACTTATTTAAAGCTGTAATATATTTATGGCGTTTTCTTATTTAAATGCAAATCCTAATTGGTAGTTATTGAATAAAATATGTATCGTTTGTAACAGCTAGACTAACTAGCTATTTATATACTTATTATACAGGCCGGGTAAACAGAACAGTTGTTACATTACGACTAAAAATAATAAATATTATGTAGTAAAATGTGAAAAAAATGTTTTTAGTTTCTGACAAAAAAATATTTAAGAAAATACATTTCCTGGACGAGAAAAGGTAGTGAAA
Source organism: Celastrina argiolus (assembly GCA_905187575.2). NCBI lineage: Eukaryota > Metazoa > Arthropoda > Insecta > Lepidoptera > Lycaenidae > Celastrina > Celastrina argiolus. The sequence goes on along the minus strand of LR994599.1, from coordinate 12,497,117 downwards.
TATCCCTCAGTTATTTTAACTGGTATTTGTACAGCCTGTATTATGTTATTACGACTCTGAAAAACAACAACAAAGTTTCTATCTATACTTTTTGTCTATACACATTACACATGATGATTCAAAACCCAGGAACACAGATATTTTTATTGCTTTGCGGGATTTGACTCGCAACCTCCGGGCTCGACCGCTAACGCGTTAAATCACCGTGCTACAGAGGTAGTCGAAATTAATCTTACTAATGTTATAAAGACAATGTGTAACTTATGGAAACAGATAGACACATCTCTCTGTTTCCGTGCGTGTTTCACCAAGCAATGTTAAAGTTAATCGTTCGTTAAATATCATGTTGTTCCTCTCGTATTTCCTATCAATGAATGAGAAGGCATGCTATTTTAACACGGCGTTAACTTTAATATTGCTTGGTGAAACACGCCCTTAACACGCTAACCGCTTAACCGATTGTGATCAAATTCAGCATAAAGATTTTATCACGTTTTTATCCCGAACAACTGAAGTATTCCTGTGGACAGTAGCTACTTACTATGTATTTAAATCTTGTATGTGCTTAAAGCCAATAATCTGGGAGAGCAACATCACAACATCACATACAAATTTCGCAAAGTTTGTATGTGATGTTGCTCTCTCAGGCAAAAACTGTTGAACGGATTTTAATTAAAGGTATGGTAGTAGTTTTCAGGTTAGATTAACGTATAAGCTATGTTTATTGCTACAAAATGCGCCGTTCCTGCGCGATTTTATTTTACGAAACATCTAGTTTAAAAATAAAACGACCTTATGTTCACCATAAAATAAATTATACACCATAATATTTGATGTCGTACGCATAATAACTATATCGTGCATAACTGATATAAAATGTGCGGTTGGAGTAATAAAATAAATAATATTAAAACATTTTCAACATTTTCACAAAAAATTTTCATGAAATAGTAGTTGTATTTAAATTTTATACTTGTATATTATAGGCTATTAATGAGTGATAATACTTTACGGTGTTACACCCCCGATTATAGAGTTTCACTGTGAAAGTACCAGCGCTGAAAGAACTTTTTTTAACTTAGTGTATAGGCAAATTTATGATGTTGAGGCATTTCTCATAGAAACATGAAAGTCAAAAGTAAATTTTTCAGCTCGGGTACTTTCACACTATACGCTACATAGGAGACATACACACCCTAAAGTTTTATCACTCATTTATTTTACACCTTGTATATCACGCGTACTAATGGCCGAATACTAAACGCTAATTATAATTATTTACCCTCCTATTCACAGGCTGTCACTGTCACTGCTTGCCGTCGCTATCGTCTCAGTGTATTTCAAAAATAGGTAGATTCTACCTATTTTTGTAAAAATGGGTAGATTCTACATATTTTTGAAATACAGGAAATACAATAATACAATACAATAATAAAAAAATACAGGAAATTATACTTAGGATAAAAATTGGTCTGAACTCTGAAACGTTTTTATACTTCTGTTATACAATGTATTTATTACAAGAACACAAAAACGGGTGAACTGTTTTGGAGGTTATAAACTTATGGACCACTGACGAAGGCTGGTTCTGGTTCAGGAGGAAGCCATCCTGATGAACTTCGATGAACATCAACTTTTATTTCATTGTTAATGGAATCAGGCGTTACTTTGCGGAAATCCATAGCATACAATTTAAATATATTATATCTAGCAATATCCCGCGAAACAATTATAACCGAAACTCTGTTCGCAGAGTCTACATCCTGAGGATGCTCCGGGGTCGGAGCAAAACGCGCGTCGAGTTTTGCAACCTGCATGGTGGTGGGACTTTGCACGATCGTGTTAACATTATTGCTTGTGTGGTGGTGGTGTTTTCATGGTTTTTGCTTGCGAGTGTACGCATAAGCAGTGTGGGAGGAGGGAGGTGCATCAAATGCCTATGCGTACACTTACTCATCTGCTTGCAGGTTGTGGTTATAATTGTTTCGCGGGATATTGCTAGATATAATATATTTAAATTGTATTTTATTTCATTGTTAGAATTTTTTAAAACAATGTGTTTGTAAAAAGTTCGAACTTCAAAATGACAGTCCATGTTTATTGAACGAAGGCCACCAAAGTTAGGTAATCAATGACCTGTATTTTATTTTAGGTAGGGATCTGAGTGAGAGAGAGAGAGTGTCTTCATAGGGCAAAGCCACTGAACTCGATAGGAAAGGAATTGTAGGAACGTGATTTTTAGACAAGATGTAATATAAATGAGTGATAATACTTAAGGATGTGAATAAGCCTCATATTATGTAGAGTATACTGTGAAAATACCAGCGCTGAAAGACTTACTTATGATTTTCATGTTTGTGTGAGAAATGCCGTAACATCATAAATTTTCCCATAATTAAATATACTACCTCTTTCATCGCTCAGTATGTCAGTAACTCAGTAAACTCTATATACGGGACCCATACACCCTAAAGTATTATCACTCATTAATATGCCTGTATATGAGACAAAATATATTATATGGTATCTAATATTAAAGTTTGTCTGTACCTTAGTATACAAACTGCTCGTTATTAAAATGGTATCTACCTACGCCATTATGCTGTAACTGCATACTCTGTTCCAATTTTATTTTATTATTCATCAAATCATTGAGATTGAAATGTAAGTTGATCCCAATATGGGCTATAATGCTTCTTATTTAAATGCCACTTATTACAGTTTACAGCTCAATAAAGAAATACGATATTTGTCGTGTCACCTATGACATCCACTACTAGACATAGAAAGGAAGGCCCTTAATTTCCTTGCAGAAGTTATACACGTCACGCTAGGCAGGTTAGGTTAGGTAGGGTTATATTTAATTGAAACGAAGCGAAAAACTAATGCAATAAGCTTTATGTAATAGCTGACGCGATAAAATAATTATATAATTGTATTTTTTTTGCACTCTAAATATGGCATCTAATTTGAAGCACTGTAGCCCATATTGAGATCAGCATACATTTCAATCTCAATGAGTTGATGAATATTAAAATAAAATTGGAATTTACGGATTAAATTACAATTTAGTCAGTCGAGTTCCTTTAAATGATGTTGTAGGAGTCGCAGTAAATTGTATTAATGTGGTCACTTAAAACTGCCATTACATGAAGTCAACTGCGCCGGTGCATATAAAATTTTATAACATAACCATGAACGGAACGCGCCAATGAAAAACGGAAAGGTACACGGAGTAATTGGATTTATTTCATCGTAAAAATAAATTGTACTAAACAATTCCTACTTCTGCTCCAAACTTACAGTATTCAGTTTTTACACGGCAATTTATGTTACATTCAAACTGTCGATTATGTATTTAAATCGACCGTTAATGTAGTTAATGTATTTTTTAATACTTAATTAATCAACGTTCTATAATAAATCCTATCCAGTTAATATAGTAACTGAAAAAAATTAAGAAAATGTTTTCTTGCTATTTCAAAATTAATAAAAACATTGACAATACAAACCAACAGAGTAGACACACATGACGTAATAAAACTACGCTATAAAAAATGTAAAATAAATGATTGATAATACTTTAGCGTGTGCATATGCTTACTATGTAGAGTTTACTGTGAAAGTACCAGCCGAAAGACTTACTTTTGACCTCCATGTTTTTATGAAAAATGCCCCGTCATCATAAATTTGCCCATACAATAATTTTAAGAAAGTAACTGTTTCAGTGCTGATACTTTCTCAGTAAACTTTATATACGGGACCTATACACACCCTAAAGTATTATCACTTAAAATATTACAGCTTGCACATTAAGGTGCTTACCTTGACAGCTTGGTGACAGCTTTGTCACGGTGTGCTATTTTATGTACATTGTACATGTACTTGTACATACCCACACACGCAATAAATTAAAACCGGCTAAGTGCGAGTCGGACGCGCGCAAAAAGGTTTTCTTACAAAACGAGCAAAAAGGTTTCCTTACAAAAAGTCACGTTTGTTGCCCCCCCCCCTTGAATATTTTTTTTATTTTATTTTTAGTATTTGTAGATAAAGCGCCAATAGAAATACATCTTCAATTTAAACTGTCTAGCTATCACAGCGGGCCTACTCCCGACACAATCGAGAACCGAATCCGTTCGATATCAGTGTTTTTTTTTAATTTTATTTGGTGAATTACTTTGAAACTAATCAGGATAAAGAAAATTGTTACTTCGTAACTTTTTGTACTCCCGATCATATCAATCGACTGAGAATCAAAATAAACAAATGTCAATTTATTAGGAAGTACGCGGCATGATCGTATCTAAATCAAAATCAAATCAGTTTGGAGAGTAAGGCCCCTGTTCTTGATATACAGCCTAAACTGTCTTTAGGCTTAGACGGACTCAGTAATAGGTTTTACCCTTTATGTACGAAACCCTAGAAACAGGTACAGGTTTTTTTCAGACACAAAGCCTTTCAAAAAAGGAGGAGGTCCTCAATTTGGCCTGTCTTATTTGGTATAAAGTATCATATATTTACGAGTATAAATGATGTACAAACAAGTTTTAGATTAGCCACATTTTTCTTGCTGTCCAAAGTAATTATTGTTTTCAAATTAAAATGTTAAACACTTACAACTATCCGGCAGTAATGGCGTACTTACGCCGGGTGTTTTAATAACATAACTTCGTCGTGTGGGCTCCGTGTACCGGGTATGCCCGGCTGACGGTGAAATATTATTCTCAAGTAATTACACAAATACCGGCTCCCTGCCCACGACATTGTAGGACCGATATATTATAATCGGCCAGATTTTTTCTTCCTATTATTTCTGACCTTTTTATATGACGTGTGTTTTGCAGGTTATTACTATATTCTTCACCTACAAAGAGTCGGTCAACGATTACTGTTTGTGGGTAGGCACCCTAATGTACTTGATGGCGCCATTTTTATAATTATTTTAATACAAAATGCCGCAGTAACCTACTTATTTCCACTTTGCATGAAGTATGCGAAATCTAATACTCGTAACAACATTAATAACGACCGAATACTGAAATTATAGTTAAATTAAATTGCTATCAAGTCATGCTGTCTCTTTCGTTCCGCCAAGAAGTGGCAGTGACAGTCTATGAATAGGAGAACTCCCCTAATTACCCTTTCGATAGGGTACTAAAATTATAGTTTTCCGTTGATGAAGCTAAACATAATTATCTATACTAATACATATTATAAAGCGAAAGAGTTTGTTTGTTTGTTTAAACGCGGTAGGAAACTGAGAGTAGGAACTACTGGTCCGTTTTTTTTTCGTTGGATAGTCCATTGATAGAGGAAGGCTTTAGGCCACATATCATTACGCTGCGACCAATAGGAGCGAAGCGTCAGTGAGAAATGTTGCGAAAACGGGTAAAATTATTCACATTTGGGGACTTTCGTTGCGTGCGCTGCATAAACGGTTTAAGTCACTCAAAAACCACGCGAACGAAGTCGCAGGCATAGCTAGTTATGTATAACTTATTTTAACTAAGCGTTTGCTCCTATTTTGCCACTTTTTCCTACATTGGGTGAAATTATTTCCTATACTTACAATGAATTTTCATACTAAATATATTGCTTAAAAGCAGCTAAATTGTCCCTTATATGTAGTAGGTTATGAACTTACCTAGATACAGAGTATGTATCTACGTTTTCATAATTATCAGATCTTCCATATTAAAAGTCAAATATCATGTTTTAACCGCCTTTCTAAAATGAGGCAACCGAAGTAGAGCAGTGTTGTTCGGAAACACTTAAAAGTATTTCAATTCCACTTTTATTCAGTACATAATCCATTTAAGGTTTACTTTATAGCTTAGCTTTTACATGAAATGCTCGTAGTGCTCAAATCCGCTAATGGATCAAGCGAGGCGATGCTTTAAAAATATCCATCTAATCTCGGAGTCGATTTGGCTAAAACATTCCCGATCCGTGCCCGCGCAGAAACGGGAAATGGGACGTCTCGCCCACTTATGACGAGGCCGGTGACACTGTGTCTTAAACGACGGTTAAAGACAAGTAGAACAGTTAACCTTCTTAGAGAATTTATTGAACAGTAATTAATCGTTAAATAACGAAGCAATGTATTAAATACTAGCTGAGCCGTGCCCACTTCGTTGAGCATTAAAAAAACCGTTTAAACATTCCCTGGACTTCCACGAATATTTCAAGACTAAAAATAGCCGAATCGGTTCAGCCGTTCTCGAGTTTTAGCGAGACTAACGAACAGCAATTCATTTTTATATATAAGAAGATTACTTAAGTCGCATAATATTATTAATATTGTTAATTTTTTGTTGATTTGAGGACTCTATTTTCAAATTTTACCCATTTTCTTCAGTCGTCATATTACCAACCGATAAATATATGCGCTTTTTGGAGTTTTCAGTTTATATTTATGTTGCCTTTCGTAATATCAATTATATTTCTCACATGAAACAAATGTTTATTTCATGCTTAATAAAATATTGTTATTGATATTATGTAATTTATAAATGTATTGTAGGTTCTTACTGCATAGTAATATGTAGTAATATGTAATACAAAGCTACCTATTTGCTTTTTTCGCATTATTAGTTATTTTATATCAAATGTATAGAGATAACATATTTGTCTTTTTTATAAATTTTATGTCAATTACCTAACAAAGTGGTAAAACTGCAAGTATCATTACTGTGTTTATATTTTACCCGAGAACTGCGTGTTGATATTAAAAGAGGGCTTTAAAAGTTTCATTGTAACTTAAAAAAGTTGTAATATCTTAAACCAAGATTAAACAGTTGATCGTGGTTAAGAAATATGGGTGCAACCGGCCCGCTGCCGGGAGGTGGATGGTATTTATTCAGCATTAGAAAGCAGGCACTCTGTGTTGATACGGCACTGACATATCCGTTAATGTCTTTTCCATTTCCCGCCACTATACCACCCCCCACCCCAACGCCGCCCCGTCTGACTGACAGCTTGACCAAAACGTTACTTATGTATGATTAAGCTGTATTTAGACGGCTGAGTGCCGTGTTATGATACGATGAAATTTAATTTATATTTGAAGTTTATTAACAAAGCATGGCATTCATTTTTGCAATAATAAAAAGCCTAATATGGTCAACCGACTTGAAAAAATTAAACCTCCTTTTTGGAAGTCGGTTACAAATACTCTACATTAATTAAGATAATATTAGACATAAAATATTATATTTCCTAAAATTTTCTCAGACTATAAAATAATTGCCAGAACATCTGCGGCGAAGCCAATTAGGCGAATACAAAATCAAAAGCAAATACACAATGAGAAACGACGATGTCCGTAAGGCGTTAAGATGAATATACAGTAATGTTACGTTATATAAGTATAATATAGTAAAATTGTATTTGCCTTTTTTTGTATTTACTTTAGTGGCTTCACCCAGTTATTCGGAGCGCTTTATCTGCATTTCGTCTAATAATAATATAATAATTCGAATATTTCTAAAAATAAAGTGAATAATAAAGTATGTAAACGGAACAGAAATCCTCTATTTATTTATTTACTAGATTTTTCCCGCGGCTTCGCCCGGCTTATCCTAAGTAGCTACTGATACCTCCAAAAATATGTTTCACGACGATCGGTTAAGTAGTTTTCGTGTGAAAGCGTAACAAACAACTATACTCAAAATAAATTATCAAATCGTCGGTGTGACCCTACCTTTAGCAAATTAGCACTCTGAAAAGAACGATTCAAACTCAATAGAGCGCGGGGCTGATTCACAGTCACCGACACCTAACGCCGAGTTGACATTTTTGTATCAACGGTAATATAATTGTGAAATGTGAATTTATATTCACGATATCAATTTGTTTTCAAATATATACAAGGTGTAAAATAAGTTAGTGATAATACTTGAGGGGGTGTATATGTGCTTCCTATGTAGAGTTTACTGTGAATGTACCAGCGCTGAAAAACTTACTTTTGACTTTCATGTTTCTGTGAAAAATGCCCCAACATCATAAATTTGTCCTTAAAAAAGTAAATCTTTCAGCGCTGGTACTTTAACAGTAAACTCTACATTCCCATACCCACACCCTAAAGTATTGCCACTCATTAATACTTCAGTAAAATAAAAGATACGCATAACATAAATACTTGATATACATATTGGGCTGCCCCTATTCAAGTATGAAAATGGCAAGTCTAAATGACAGTAAAATTATGAAAAACCTAATTAATACAATTTAACAAAACACTAAAAAAATATTCAATAAAGAAGTGTCTTCATGGCCTATTCAAGAACATTGTTCATAAAATATTATAAACTTTTGCGTTATTTAAAATAACATTAGCAGCATCCGAGCAAAGAAATCATATAAATATTAAATACTGTAGAGCCTGGGACAGGCGGATTTAAATAAGTTGCTTAGCACATATGGCATTCTTAGTCTCACTGCTCGGTCCAGAAGAATGACTGGTCAATATTTCTGGGGCCGAATATCGTCGCTTTACCCTCAAAACCTCGTATCTATGAAACTACAACTTTTCAGTGGAGTAAAAAAACTTAATAATTTAAGATTTTATTATGACATGGATTTTTATTTGAATGAGGTTCAGTTAAGTATTATATCTAGCTTGTACTGACCTAAATTATATACAAATTAAGTTTTATAACCTTTAGGCCGTGTTTCACCATGCCAACGCACGCCATTAAAATACCATGCCATCTCATTCATTGACAGGAAATATGAGAGGGATAACATCATATTTAACATGACGTTAACTTTAACATTGCTTGGTGAAACACGCCTTTAGGTTAATACAAGCTAGATATTATCGAGAAAACATTGATTTTTTAGATACGAGGTTGAGAAGGTAAAGCGACGAAATGTGCATTTCTTTCTTTCATTCCTTCACAGGTAGGACTCATTGGTACACGCCACAACCTAGGAATCGAACCTGCACCTTTTCGAGAACTACCAGCGGATCGGTCTACCGACTGGCTTCAGTCGGGCGCTCATACATGGAGCTGGTGACGTTTCGGGGCCAACCACGTGTGGGTTTCCTCAAGTTTTCCCTCGCCGTTGGAGCGTTCTTTTAATGTACTTGAAGTCTCATTGGTACCCGGAAATCGAACCTGCACCCTGCCGACAGTGAACGGCATACCGATTAAGCCACAGACGCTCCTATTTGACACGTGTAGCGGTACTACTAGCGCCACAATCCTGCATCGCGCTACCGAAGTTTTCTAAGTCCGGCGCTATATTTACGACATCTGAAAACTAGTACAGCGGGCTTCGGCCTGACCGAGCATACCACCTCGCTCGGTCGGAGATCTCTCTTTGGGGCTTCCACTCGTACTATCACAACACGTCTAAACGGCCAACCATGAGCGGGTTTCCTCAGGAATTTCTTCTTCGTCAGATTGTCCTTCTATAGTACCTACTTGAAATCTGAACAGTCTCATTGGTATATGCCACAATCTGGTAATCGAACCTGCACCCTTTTAAATCCACCTACCACTAGACGTGGCCTAGTAGACCGTTTGCACTCGGGGCTCATATTGTGTGAAAAAGTAATTAAAACTAACTTGTAAAGAGTGGGAAAAGGGGGTGGCCCCTCGCCCTGCTGCCCTTTTGATTGCGCATTATTCGCGTGTTTATACAGTTAGATCGCTTCCTAGATTGTTGCTATTGTGATAACGTTTTTTGTTGGCGCGGTTTTGAAGGGGACTTTAATTAAAAATGCTTGTTTAGACAACGGACTGAGTGGTTTTTGCTCCCGTTTAAGCATTCGATTGTAAATGTAGTCTGTAAGGAAACGGAGTCTGTTTTTTATTGGATGCACGATAAATGAATGTTTATTTTTTATTGAATAATTGTAGTAAGAACGTAGTGTATGTATAATATAAAAATGGATCGCAAAATGTGCTGGTACTGAACCGATTCGGCTATTTTTGGTCTTAAAATATTCGTGGAAGTCCAGGGAAGGTTTAAATGGTTTGTATGCTCAACGAAGTGGGTACGGGTCAGCTAGTGTAATAATAAACTTGAACAGTTAAACTTATTTAAATAGTATTAAACCATAATTTGCTTTACGTAGATTTTTTACTTATGGAATATAAAAATATACCTAAATAGGTCTGGCGCAGACTTTAGATATTGTATTTAAATTAATTAAATCCGTACTTAAATACTTTTTCCTTTTAAGCATTAAAATAATAAAGTATATTCGTATCGACTTATATCCCGGAGGTTTAGTTGTAATGAGGGGATCTACAAATTCATGACGACAAAATTGACGTACCTATTTTGTTACAAAAGCGAGCAACTTAAATACGAAAAGAATGCCGGATTTATCTGGTCCGGCCGCGTAATCCATCGCGCCATCGCCTTTATATACATTACTTACGGCTCAAGTATCCGATTATATAACACGAAAAATTTCAATTACAACTTGTAATTAGTTTTTCGAGTTTTTCTTCCATTCGGGGGGAGGCGGTGCCGGGGTGCGAGCGAGAGGGTACACGCCGTCCCGCTCCCACATGCAGCTGCGACGCGCGCTGAGTAATGTCCATGCCACTTATTTGATTATTTTTATGCAATCTGCGCGGGAAAATGAAGGATTTATTTACTGCATACCCCGCTGTTAATTAATTTTACGAACTCGGTGCTCGTAATAAATGTACTTTACTAGCCTCCTGCATATTGTATCGTCACTTTCGCATTAAGAAATAACTGTCGCTGTTTTTGATTGCACGTTTTAATTAAGGTATCGCTTTTATTGCGTTTAAATTTACAAGGTAGTCCTTGCTTTCTCAAGATATTCTTAATTACAATGATCAATGTTTTGAGATTTTAATTTCTTAAGTAGATTAACAAAAATTTGTGACTGTTTTCGGGTTAAGTAACAAAAATGACAGTGCGTTGTGACTTGTGCACAACAATTTTCAGCCGTTTCGAATACGTACCTACTTGTCAATAATTTTGTTCACGCTAACCCGACATATTTGACCAGCAGGCTTACCTACTCCTGAAAAATCGAGAATCGAAACAATTCGATCTCAACGGCTTTTGGTGTTTTATATTTTGTGGATTACTTTGAAACTAACCAGGATAAAGAAAATCGTTAATTTTTGTACTCCCGACCATATCAATCGACTGAAAATCTAAATAGACAAACGTTAATTTATTCGGGAGTACGTGGTACGATCGAATCTAAGTAAATCAAAATCGAATCAGTTTCCTTTTTTGTCCTTCTTTACAAACTTTTTGTAATTGAAAAGTTTTAAGTCACATTACTTACCTAATATTATTATGTCTTCTATTTTTGTTTTTATTGACGAATTTATGAAATATTGTCAAAGTAATATGATTTTACTGCAAGATAATTTTATGTATTGCAATAAAACATACGGCAATTTATGCCGTCATAAAAATTACGCGTACCTAATAAGAAAAACATTGTCATAACGTATTTTATAATATCGAGGGATATAAATTGCCGACCCTTCTGTATTGGCACCGGCCGCTAATGCACGGAAGCCGGGCCATACGAATTAATGGCAAGAATAATGGAGATCCCATTATGGATTGCCGCCAACATACTTTACTCATGAAAAGAACCGAAAGTTACATTTGCGATACTCTGAATACTGAGAGCCTGGACGTCGCCCCGCCCCGCGATACCCGGCAATGCCCTGCGCTGCCCCGCATCGCCCCGCGCTGCCCCGGGTGGCACAGAAGAGTAGTGGAGCCGTAATGGATTCCCTCAATAATTGATCACACAAAACACGCCGCCCCCGATTCTATAAAAGCTTTCTAGACTTTATAATAACCGTACGACACCGGTTATGCGTCAGAGGCGAAATAACTAGCGTCATGGCCTACCACCCCATACAATCTATTTTTAATACCAAAAATATTGCAATAGATGTCACTACTATTAACGTTTGTAAATTATTATAAAATATAAATATGCCGAAACAAATTGGTACAAATAGGTATTGACATTAAAATTAAGATAAGCATATTTTAAGCATAACATCACATAAAGCTAAATTCACTTCTTAAATATGAAGAAGATACGAAACGAAATTAGTAATTAGTATCCCACCAAAAACATTTTCATGTAAAAATGTTGTCAAGACGAGCCTACACAGCTTACCCTGTGAAAAAGTTATCAGATATCGTATAAAGCCAAGCTCTACACTACACCTTAATCAAAATCTATCAAAAAGTGGTTAGATCTCATGTAGAACCAAAATTCTTGATCTATGCGTCCTTACTTCACCAGGCTTAACTTCACTTACGCTACATTGCAGTTAAAACGTGATGCTTGGCCGTTTTATTTCGCACACGATTAATGAATTCGTATGAAATGTTCGTAACGGTAGCAAAACGGTCAAGTATCACGTTTTAACTGCAATATAGCGTAAGTGAAGCCTGGTGAATTGCCGTGTGGTGACGGCATTAGAATACAATTATCACCACCCCCGATACTATCCTAGGGGAGTCGTAAGAGGCGACTAAAAGGAAACACACATACATCAACAGCTAGTGTGAGAGAAGGAAAACTCGAAACAAAACCCTGTACCAACCCGTCTAGCCAGCGTGGTACCAGTAGGCTTAACTTCCTTCAATAATGTATTGGAGAGGCCTATGTCCAGCAGTGGACAGTAAAAGGCTGAAACGACGACGACGAAGCCTGGTGAAGTAAGGGCGCATAGATCAAGAATTTTGGTTCTACATGAGATCTAACCACTTTTTGATAGATTTTGATTAAGGTGTAGTGTAGAGCTTGGCTTTATACGATATCTGATAACTTTTTCACAGGGTAAGCTGTGTAGGCTCGTCTTGACAACATTTTTACATGAAAATGTTTTTGGTGGGATTTCATTTATTTTTGTAAGCTGGTTAATTGACTTTTTTTTAATTTAAAGATAACCTATTGTGACCTAGGGCCTTTACTTACGGAAAATAGAACAGTCAGCGCCTTAGCCTAGTGACGCCTAGTGACGTCGACTGATGTCACCGTCAATATTATACCGTGTATAAACTTTCACCGCAATTTTTAAGAGGTAGAGGCCGATTTTTAAATAAATGTCTCGTCCATATTACTTTATTTGTTTTATTATTATATTATATATAAATATAAATTATAAAAAATACATTATTTTATTGCTGGAGTGAAACTTCTTATTTGGATATCCTAGGATGGTGGCATCCTATAGTATAAATTCAACACTAATAATTCGAGAATTTGAGAATTACTTATATGTATATACGAGGGAGATTGCCTTTAATAAAGCATGTTGATATTTATTAAAATAATACAGTAAGTCTATAATAATATCGTATACGACGGTCACCGCCATCTGTTGGTCACTAGAGGTACTAATTCTTGTACAGCTCTTATAAACTTATGCTAAGTGCATACACCTAAGTGCAACTTAACATTTTTGAAGGAAAATAATGTATTTATTTTTATTTTTGAAAAATAGCTTTGAGGTTTTCTTTTGATTGTGGCCATCTTTAAACGTCATGACGTGACGTGTTAAAAATCTTAATATTATTATGTTAATAGTCATAAGATTAAACACTAAAATTATTTATACATTGATCGTGTAATATTTTCGTTTATTGTTATCATTATAACGTTACCGACTGTTAAATGTATTGGTAAATGTGTGTTTAGATGTTTCACAGTTCCAAACATAGATTGCGCTGTAAGCTACCTACATCGCGCTATCGAAGTGTCGAACGGTTTTTACATAAGATTCCCTTTAAACTCAATAAGTACGTTATTGTAACATCAGCGGGAGCTTATGCCGGACCATTTCAAGTGATCGACATAATATTCTGTTTATATACACCAAAGAGAATATACTCACTACGTTTTAATATACACTGACAACAAATTACTACTTGCTGTCTGTTAATTCTTACCCAATTGTTACTTACCAAATATATAATACCTAATTTTAAGTAAGTGGATAAAAAACTAATTTTTTCATAGATATATTTTTCATTTACATAAAGTTGGTCACCGATTAATAATCGGAATAACATAGAACATACTGATTGCATTAGTGCAACGCACTCAAATAAATAAAGTGGGATAGAAATAATAAGGAGCAAAAATCTGACCGATTATCGGTCCTACAAAAAGTAGGTCTTTTTTTTATGTACTTGTATAATATTGTATAATATAATATTTCTTTTATGTATTAAAGATCATATCCGTATAATAAACATATTAAACATCCATTTTGTACCGTCCACCATATTGGATTCAAAATGGCGGCATTTATATTTTAATAATTTTTTTGTTGGTTTTGTAGCAATAACAGCTTACATAAATAATATCAGCTTACTAGGACGTCAGGAAGTACCTTATGAATTTTGATGATCTATAAATGAGTCAGTGACGAAAACTGGGGTTTTTAGACATTGATAAAATCTAAAGTATAATAGCTACAACACTCAAACTTTGTATGTTTCATGTTTTTACTGGTGTCATTATATGTTGAAATTTTCAACTATGTAGCATCATCCAAAGCAAAGTTATGAGAGTTCAAAAAAACGACGAAACCTTTCGAGAAAAGGTATGTAGTGCCCTTGCGCTTCGCTTGGCTCGTCTTGACGGGGGCACTCCCGTGCCCCCAGATTTTCCAATAGTGGCGCTAGATGGCGGTTTCCGGAATGTGGGGTTGGATTTTATAACGAGTGGCCTGAATTTGCGAGTATTCGTGGTGTAGGGGGCTTAAGGAAGTTAGTTATAATCCCCCCAAAGAAATTTTAACTGCCGGAGTTGCGTCTAAATATTTTTAAACAATTTTCAAAAAATCTTAAACATTATTGCAATTATGCAAAACGGAACGTAAACTTTATGCTTTAGTACAGTTTTTCAAATGTAATTATGTAAAAAACGTGAAACGAAATGCAACTCGCCATTTTGGATGAATAATATTGACAGGTAATGTCAAATTTGTGTGTCATTGCCTTTGCTTCCGAGTATAATATGTGATTGTCACAGATTAAGAATTAGTTACTACGTAACAGATGCGACAGCTATATTTTACCGAGTTTCCAGTTGTTACGTTTTGGCAGCACTGTAGCATCTGTCATTTTGACCGCACACCACAGACCATAGCACATCACAGACTACAAACACACATTGTATAAGTGGTTGAATAATCGAGTCCAGCTATCGATACTTTAGTGAGGTATCGATTTTTTTTGTAGGTAGGTTTTTGTAGTTCAGTTAATTTATTTTTATAATAAGTAATACAAAATAAAAACAGGTTACATTTATCATTTATTTATTGATTTTTTTTCTGAATTTCTAATAAGCCCTGATTGATATAGCAAGAACATTAATATTTAACAGAATATTTTTTTAATAATATTTTAATAATTATCCTAATAAAACTCTCTAATGTCGTAATCCAACCATCTAGTGATGGTAACACACAAGTCCAGGTTTTCCTGTTTCTAAGGCCACTTGCCTTACTTGAAGTGTGCTCATATTTCAATTGTTTTCATTTCTTTGATGACACAAAAGTTGATCAGTCACTTCTGTAAATAAATAACACAATATTTAAGATGAAAAAACAATACATAAGTTGGCCGGTCACTTAGTCCGGCCATCAACAACAACAAAATAAGGAGGGTTTCTAGTAAAAACTATAGTTAATTAGCAAAAATAGATTAACTAGTTTTGTCCTTCAGCTATAAGTTGATTACCAACTATAAGTTGATTACCCTAAATAAAACTGCAATAATATTCTGCTATCAAATATGCTTAAACTGCCATAACACTTGTTTAACATTTATGAAAATACCATCTTTTCATAAATGTTAAACAAGTGTTACATAAATTTTTTGTTGTTTCAATGAAGTTATTGATACCCACAACCTCCAATTCCTGAGCCAAGTTCCAAACCACTAAACCTTGGTATTTCACAAAAATAAAACAATTTCAGTATCTTTTGATATGTTAAAATATCATATAGAATGAGTGTCAAAATGCCATAGTACTTAATACATACCCGCTCTTCCAATGACCAACATTTCATCAGAAGCATTTACATCCTCATTGGAGTTCTCTTTGTAATAATTGTTATCACTAAGGCCTAGGGGTATTTCTGTCTGAAACAAATGAGTACAGTTAAGATTATTATTGATAAATAAAAGCAAAAAACATTAGCAAACTTAATGAGTCAAAGATTAAGTATAATTATATTATATTGTTCATACTTTATATTACACTAGCTCTAACTATAACGTGTTAAAAGTAAAACTCACCTGTGAACTAATAGTTGCGTTGCAACCGCCGACACAAGACTTAAATAGTCCCTTAAAACGAAAAATGAACAATATTTACACTAAATTAATTAACATACTATAAAAGATTGATATAATGTATCAATAATCTGCGGAGTAATTGAATATTTTGGATCAAATCAAGCAAGAAACGAGGATAAACAAAGCACTAACAAACTACACGCGGCCATATTTGAGTTTTGACAACAAAATTACTCTAATCTATGTTTGACAACATAGATCATATTTTGACACTACAAACAGGAAACAGGAACTTTACGTGTGTGACGTCACAAAACGACGCCATTTTGCTTTCGACCGCAGCGCCAAAAAAATGGAACTACACTGTCAGCCCCCTGGTGATTGTATTCTACCGTATCGATTAAGATTAAAATGTGTAATTAAAAAATAAAACGTGTGTAGTGTTAAAAATGGCTAGGTTAGGTTAGGTTAGACATTTAAGATTGCGCTAGAAGCGAATTCTGCCCGATTCAATCCAGTGAAGGAAAATAGGTGATTAAACTAGAATAAAAATGGCTAGGTTAGGTTAGGTTAGACATTTAAGATTGCGCTAGAAGCGAATTCTGCCCGATTCAATCCAGTGAAGGAAAATAGGTGATTAAACTAGAATAAAAATGGCTAGGTTAGGTTAGGTTAGACATTTAAGATTGCGCTAGAAGCGAATTCTGCCCGATTCAATCCAGTGAAGGAAAATAGGTGATTAAACTAGAATAAAAATGGCTAGGTTAGGTTAGGTTAGACATTTCAGCCACTGCTCTGGCTGGAGATCCGCCGTGGGAGCTCGAGGCGTCGGTGCTCGCCGAAGTGCACCTCTTCCGTGCTGAGAAGAGGCTGCAAGGCGAGGTGCTGAATTTGGAGGAGCTTTCGCGACTGCGGAAGCTGGGGCAACAGTGGTTGCTACGAAGGTGGGGTGAGGTTCTGGCGCAGTCCCCGTATGGTCAACATACGGCCACGGCACTGCGCCCAGTTCTTGCGGCGTGGATGCGCCGTAAGAGAAAGCCCCTCACCTTCCGTCTTACACAGGTACTCACCGGACACGGATGTTTCGGTGCGTACCTGTGTAAGATTGCCAGGAGAGAGCCTACGCCAGCTTGCCACGCATGCGGCGCTGCGGAGGACACGGCCCAGCACACCTTAGAGGTGTGCGATCGATGGGCCGTGCAGCGCCACGATCTCGTGGCAGTGATTGGGCGGGACCTCTCGCTCTCGAGTGTGGTTCGCTGCATGCTCGAGAGTGATGAGGCCTGGCAGGCGGTGGTCTCCTTTTGCGAATTCGTCATGTCGCAGAAGGAGGCCTCGGAGCGGGACAGAGAGACTGATCCACTCTCTCTTCCGCTTCGCCGGCGCAGGACGGGGGTGCGGAGGCGTCGTTTTGCGGCCCTCCCATCTCACGTCTAGTACGGGGCTCTGGGTAGAGGGATGGGTAACCTCCCCGGCTTTGTCAGTCTCGGCGCCGAGGAGAGCGCTTCAGTTTGCCGGAGCGCTATCTTAATTTGATGGAAGTCCGGTCCCTATAGAGGTTTACCGGCCGGTCGAGGGAGGAGTGGCCTGTGTTTAGACAGATCCAGGCACTCCACCCAACATAACGGCTGATGGCAATCCGCAAGTGGTTTTAGTGGGTAAACCGGCCGTAGCGAGCCGGGAGTCCCACATACCCCTCGGGGACCCTCCCGGGGGGATGCGTAATGCATTTCCCTTGCGATATCAAAAAAAAAAAAAAAAAAAAAGGTTAGGTTAGACATTTAAGATTGCGCACGAGCCGAGCGAAGGCCGAAGCGTGCCGCGGCTGCGGCCGGCGAGTGCCAGAAGCGAATTCTGCCCGATTCACTCTAGTTAAGGAAACTAGGTGATTGAACTAGAAAAAAATTTGACACTTTGTTTAAAAAAAAACTGTCAAAATTACGTCAAAAGTAGTTGAATCCCCATAGTAAAATACGAGTTTGATTTTTTCAATAACTAAAAAACTACGAGCTTCCGCAACTTTTAATTTTGGTTAGTGACTCCTTACATATAGCTCTATTCGCCATAAAAATTGCAGCCGCCAACTCGACCGTCCGTGATGTACATTTTTACCTTTTAATAACACAGAAAAATTTGCAGATGTTGTTTTTGAATATTTGTGGTGGTGAAATAACATTAAATACTGGAAAGATTCATTTGTGGAATTAATAAAAGTTATGAAACATTTTTTATAGTAAAATAAACCATTTTTGTACAAATTAGTTATTTTTTAAGGAAATCAAGTATTTCCGGTGGGTGAAATTGGTGAGAGGGGAGTCTGACTCCTCCCCCCTTCCCCCTCCAACCACTCGTGACCCCTTAAAATGGCGACGTATTTCAAAAATTTTACCGGAATGTGCCTGGACTTCACCCTTTTTCTATTGGAAATCGAAGAAAACATAAATAGCCAGTCGAATTGCCAGTATTAGGGTGTTACCATTTTCTAGTACTATGTCTCTGTTATAACGGGTGAGAAAAGAGCAGTCACTATAACTTTGGGATATGATTATACTTACTACCTTTTCTCATTCTAGAAATGTATTTTTTTTTATTTTTTTTTACAAAGATGTAAAAAAAAATATTTTTTTGCTTTATTGTTATTTTTGCGACAGAAAAATAAGAAATGGTGAAAAGTAAAAAAAAAATTTTTAAAAAATACATTTCCAAAATGAGGAAATGTGGTATAAGTTAAATTTGACTGCTCTTTTTACACACTGTATATCTACTTTGGGCTAGAGTCGAAACGAACGACACTTCACAGATTTCGTGTTCCTTCATCGCGGATTCCTCGTAAAAGTTGAAGAAACTCTTTGAGATTGCTTTTAAGAAAATTAATCCATTAATAGCCGCAATATCTGGAGGTGGTGAGTATGTGGAAGACGTCCAGGGTGGGGGGAGGGGGGTGCCGTCCCGTCGGCGGCCGCAGTCGCGCGCCACTAATTGCCAATTTGTTCGATCCTTAGATCTGACGTAATGATGCCAGTTCGTTTATTTAAATGATTCAACGGAAAGTTTTCTTGTAGCTCCAAGTTAGTAAAAAGCTCTTTATCGATACTATTCCTTAGTTATCCGTATAGAGTCTAATGAGTGTCTTGTGAGTTGTTACGTTTAATAAGCAATTAGACTTGATGAGAATGAGACACTTATTTTTACATTTAATTTTAAATTGGCGTATAACAGTATTAAGTATTTAATTTATGTAGGTTAGTAGAGTTTGTTCAACATATCTTTCTCTTAAAGAACTCTGAATTTTGCCAACCTAAATTACATTAAAATCTATCCAGCCGTTTTTAAGTTATCTACACTCAGTATTAACATACAGTTCATACTGACAATGAGTGACAATTAATACTGTAAACAACGCTCAATATGGACATAATCCTTCGAATTTAAATGTCACTTATTCAATGCGCGACGATATAAATAAATCATAAGCAAGTTGTAAAATAAATGAGTGATAATAGTGTGAAAGCGTGATAATACTTTAGGATGTGTAGGTGCCTCTTATGTAACTCTACATACTGTGAAAGTACCAGCGTTGAAAAACTTACTTTTGACTTTCATGTTTGTATGGGAAATGCCCCAACTGCATAAATTTTCTCATACAATAATTTAAAAGTACCTCTTTCAGTACTGGTACTTTTATATTAAACTCTATAAACGGGACTCATACACACCCTAAAGTATTATCACTCATTAATATTATAGCCTGTATACCTAGTGTATACGTTTCAAAATAAGTCCACTCTTAATAAGTTGTAGGTGTAAAAATCTATTATTGCATCGGCGTCCCGTCAACAGCCAGTAATTAATATAACATTCTCCGCAAGCCCCGCAGATCGCTGGCGGAGAAAAATCTGAAATTTAATTAAAAAAGTTAAAGTGGGTGCCACGAGCGGTCTCCAACTTGGCGATTCCTATTGTTTATACGGCACGGGGCAATTTTATGCTTGCGTCGACAATCATCAATCACTGTTATTGAATGTACTGTAGGTTCTTGGTGGAAATTCATGTTATGTATATAGTCACAAAGTAGATATATAACAGAGACACGACCTAGTACTAGAAAATGGTATCACCCTAATACTGGCAATCCGACTGGCAAAGGGGAAGTCCAGGCACATTCCGGAAACCGCCATCTAGCGCCACTATTGGAAAATTCGTATCTTCTTCTTAATTAAGTAGTTGAATTTAGCTTAATGTGATGTTATGCTTAAAAAATATGCTTATTTTAATGTCAATATTTGTACTTAATTCGGCATATTTTTATTTTGTAATTATTTACAAACGTGACATCTAAGTCATTTTTTGTATTAAAGATAGATTGTATGGGATGATATCTATACACAAACTACTTGCACTTTTTCCCTCTTTATTTGTTATTTTACATTAATTATTACTTAAAATACACGACTGGTTTCGACATAGTCATCATCAGGTGTGATGTGAGATAAGTCATCATCTCATCATTAATGTAAAAAACAAATATAGTGGAATAAAGTGCAAGTAGTTTGTGTTTTACTATATCAATCACTGTGTAGTGTGTTTGTTCCACGGAAAGGATTCCTCATAAATTAAGCTTTCTATTCATTGAACCATAACCAATAAAAGTATTTAAAAAAAATATAAAACCCGACAGCGTTTTTGTGTAAACAAAATTGGCGCCAAAAATCCGCCATTATGTTTTTTTAATTCAGTGTCACTGTCACATTAAACACACACCTCTCAAGATAAAATACATTAAGCCGTTCAAGCTGAAGAGCGCGCCAAACCTACACACATACATACTCTCTAAAAACATAACTTCGTCTGGCGAAGTCGGGTAAAAACCATTGTTACATAATATCATTATTAATTATTGGGCTTAAAACAATGTAATGTAAATATGACATTTGACTTTGATGCTTAAGATTTTATAGGTTATAACTAGTTATAAGTTTATAACAGTCCTCCAAGAGAGGTTATAAGGGTAGGACCTATGTACCTAGTTATAAGACTTATCCTATAGTATAACTAGCGAAAGAGGTTATAAGGGTAGGACCTATGTACCTAGATAAAATACTTATCCTTTATTACTAGCTAATAAATATTATAATACATCGACCAAAGTGGATGTTAGACAGCTCCGTAACCGTAACCGAAACAATCGGATATCCGGTATTAAAAATATCCATAACCGTAACCGAATCCGAAATAAAAATTTTACTACTGTAAAAATGTGATAACTGACAAACGGATAATCCGAAATAATTTAATAAAAAATTCCATTTATTCATAAATATCCATTTCATCCCTGGTGTGAAGGCCTGAAGGGATCCTAACCTTGGTGTATGCTGTAGCACCAAAACATCAATGACTTTTCACAGCAATTTCTTTTCATCAGAAACAAGTTATACAATACAATGAGCAACCCAAATATAATGAAATAAACCAAAATGAGTCCTGATAAGGGTACAGGATAGATTGGCAACATAAAACTCAAGCGAAGTAATTCCATCAACTCTATTTATAACTCCATCAAGAAACAATACGACAGATTCGGAACTTGCCAGGAGATTTGGATAAAATTCTTAGGGCGTGTTTCACCAAGCAATATTAAAGTTAATCGTTAAATATCATGTTGTTCCTCTAGTAATTCTTATCAATGAATGAGAAGGCATAGTATTTTAACAAGCCGTTAACACTAAGACGCGTTGGTGAAATCGCGACTTAGGCTAAAAAATACTGAATCGATAGTAAAATTAAGATTGAGTTATAATATGATGTCCTTGTCGTCTTAAAAAATGTGATAGTGAGGGACAAATTGGCGGACTGTTAAGTGTTAACTTTAAATGGCTTTTCAAGGGCCTTACTCGCCAAACAGATTCGATTTTGATTCCTATTCTATCGTGCCGCGTACTCCCGAATAAATTGAAGTTTGTTTATTTTGATTCTCAGTTGATTGATATTATGGTCGGTACACTCGGGAGTAGAAGTTACGATCTTACGATTATCTTTATCCTGGTTAGATTCATTAGTTGCAAATATATACCTAACTTAAGACTGTCCGTTAGGCTATCTATAGAGCAGTGGGAACATGTTTCTAATGAATTTCGACAGATGCGTTTTTTCATACATTGTCTGTCTATAGAAAAACTACGATTGTCTGGGGGCTGACTCTCGAAACTAATTTCAACGTCGATGCAAGATCAACCCGGTTCCAATTCTGTCAAATCATGAGCTACTCTCTAGAACAAAACCGATGTTATTGCAATGGAATAGTTCCAAAAATCGCCACTCAATTTGAAACAATTTAGCGCTAGTGTCGCGACGAACTGTCAGATTCAAATGCAGTTCCAGTTTCTAATGTTAATTTTGTTAAATAGTAGTCCCACAGATCATCACAAGTATTAGAATAATATACAAATAAACATACGGAGCTACACACTTTTTTATGAGATCATTAAAAATACATTACTATTTATTTATATGGATAGTGCGACAACGTTTTAATGGTTTTCGACATTCTTCATATTTTAATATCTCCTTTTTGTTTAATACAGTGTGTAAAAAGAACAGTCACTATAACTGTGAGATACGATTAGGTAGGTAGGTACTTATACTACCTGTCCTCACTTTGGAAATGAATTTTTTTATTAACATTTTTTTAAAACTTTTTATCATTGTTTAAAAAAAAATATATTTTATTGAATTTTTGTAAAAAAGAATATACATTTCTAGAATGAGAAAACGTAACTAGTATAATGATATTCCAAAGTTATAGTAACTGTTTCTTTTACACCCGTTATGTATGTGGACCGTGCAGAAACTCATTATTGCATTACAAAAAATGTTTTTATACTCGTATTGCAAATGTCAAATATTGACTGATATGGTAAAACGTTGAAATTGATGGCAATAGGCAGCACCGTCAATGTGCGCGTTCCATATAGAAAAACGAAGATTTTCAGATCAGAGAACCTTCACAAAATTTGTTTTACTGTGTGAGAGTACATACGGCGCTACACACATTTTTGTGAGATCATTAAAATGACATTACTGCTTATTTAAACAGCAAACAATTTAACGACGCGCGGTAATGCGTTTCGTCGCGAGAATGTTATGGACATACCCCGCTCCATAAAAACAACCAACCTAATTACAACGAATAAGCCACATGTATTGCTTCTTACAAGCTAAGTGCGAGCTGATCTCGCCCACGAAGGATTCTGTACAAAATGAAAAAACACGTATCGGAGCTGCCTTTAAATGTATTGTATTTTAATTTTATTATATATAATTGTTAAAGCAAATAAACAAGTGTTTTGTGAATATTTCATATGCTGATATTGATTTCGAGTAAAAAAAGACAAAAAAACATGTTTATTATGGGAGCAACTCTTGAATATTTAATTTATTTTGCTTTTAGTATATTTTGTTGTTATAGCGGCAACAGAAATACATAATTATTAATTATTAATTTGTGAAAATTTCAACTATTAGATATCGCAGTTTTTAAGTTATTGCCTGATGATAGACAGACGGAAAGACAGCGAAGTCACTACTGGGGCCTTACTATCCAAACTGATTCGATTTTGATTCAGATTCAATCGTGCCGTGTACTTCCTAATAAATTGACGATTGTTTATTTTTATTCTCAGTCCATTGATATGGTCGAGAGTAAAAAAAGTTATGATCTAACGATTTTCTTTAACTTGGATAGTTTCAAAGTACTCCACCAAACAAAATTCTAAAATATATAGTAATAATACACTAAATACTTGCACTTTTTTCCACTTTATTAGTTTTTTTCCAAGTTACTTCTTAAAATACACGACTCATCATCATGTGTAGGTAGAATTAAATAAAAAAAAATTGTAAACATTGTGCAGAATTTTTTAGAGTTGCCAGCAAATTCTAAAAACCGTTGGGATCGAACTGCTAAGGTTCTCGATTGTGTCGGGAGTGGGTAAGCCTGCAGGATCCCGTTTTTACCCTTTTGGTAAGGAACCCTAAAAATTGCATCCCAGCATTGTTCGAGCCGCTGGAATAATTATTGCGAGGGTTGCATTTTTATAATGTCTGGGGACGTTTTTGTAGGCCCTTTAGCAGAATTATCTGTTTTTCAATCGTCTGGTGATTGACGGGCTTAAAATACTAATGCCCTTCCAGTTCCGTATATGGACCGCGATAGGGTTGAGGGCTTTGTTTAATTAGGCTGATATCATTAGCATAAGAATCTCATATGTGCCTATTGTTAATATACTACCTGTATTTATTATGCGTTGTTTTTAACAGAATACTTATACATTTGGAATACTTTTGCAAGTAAGTTATGCCTGCCTTTATGATGTAAAAAACAGTCACTATAACTATATGATTATACTAGACTTTCTCATTCTAAAAATCTTTTTTTTTTTTTGCTAATTCGTTATTCTTGCGACAAAAAATAAGAAATGGTAAAAAGTGAAAAAAAAAATTTTTTTTTAGTTTTTGACAAAAATACAATAAAAAATACATTTTCAAAATGAGGAAAGGTAGTATAATCGTTTCTCAAAGTTATAGTGACTTTTCTTTTTACATACTGTATAAAATTAGAGGTAATTATGAACACTTCGTTGCAAAGAAGTAGTTCAAGTAGGTACGGGTTTTTCAGAATTAGGGCGTGTTTCAACCAAGCAATGTTAAAGTTAACGCCATGTTAAATATCATGTTATCCCTCTCGTATTTTCTGTCAATGAATGAGATGGTATTTAAACATGGCGTTAACTTTAACATTGCTTGATGAAACACGGCCTTATAGTAACTTTAGCTGTAGCACGCTATAGTAAAATATACTTTCAAACGTAACATCCACCATTATTTTATAATAGACGCATGTTAAAATGTACCAGAATATCCACACAAAGATAAAACCTCTCTTGTGAAGTATTTTTAAATGATTCAAAAGATTGAAAGAGCACTTATGCCAATTATCACAGCGCGCTGCGAAGGGACGCGGCGGAGAGGGGACGCGGCGCGGAGAGGGGCGCGGCGCGGCGTTAAGCCCGGACACATTTAAAATCTCAAATATTTAAAATAAACGCGAGAATATTGCTAATGGCTTCACGTAAATAATGTTTAGTGTGGAAGTCGTTAGCACTAAAATAACTTAGATGTTGTCAGACGAGCGGCTTATCGTTAATTTATCGTTTTTTCTGTCGTAGGTACTGTATACGGATGTTTTGTATCAGCGCCTCCGTGGTCTAGTGGTGCAGAGCTTCGCTCTCTACCCGAAGGTCGTGGATTCCAGCGTTGAAGCAGCAAAAATGTTGTTTTCAAGTTTGGTTAGGAGTTAGGACAAGACACCTGATTGTCTGACAAGAAAGATGATCCATGCGTCGGATGGGCATGTAAAAAGGTCGGTCCTGGGCCTGATCTATCGCCAGTCGTGTCGGTTTACCGTCCCACTGGGTTTTGAGAGTAAAAGGAAGAGAGAGAGTCTTTGTGTATTGCGCACACACTTGGGCACTATAAAATAACTCCTGTGTAGCGGTGAGGAGAGCTATAATGATCGCATAGGAACGTTCTATCTTTTCTCATATACAGAGTGTAATCTTACGCAGGGGACTTATTGAACAAGCGTGATGAGCATTCGATTCTCGTTTCAAAAAATATGAGTAATTTTTGATAATTTTTCAATGGATTTTTATACATAGTGCGCTTGAATGTCTAAAGCGGCCTCTGCGTGGCAATCGTCTATTCAATTGCGTCAATGCATCTCGGCACCAGCGCCCGCACCGTCGCTGAGTGCAAGTCGTCGCACATAACGAATAAAGATTTTAAAGAAATTGAATCATGTTATTTACGTTGTAAATAATGAAAAATCTTGTTAATGTATATTGTCATTGCTTACGGTATAGTGATCCCTAACATGAGTTTAAAAATGTCCCATTTGAAAAATTACACGATGTATATATGGGTTATTGAAACACGTCTTTGTCACCCAATATAAAAGTGCCTAAATAAGTAGCACTTAAATTGGTAGCAGCCACCCATATTGAGTATTATTTATTTGGATTACGATTAATCGGAACAGAATTTATGTCGCAGTCATCTGGTTGAATCTGCTATTTAATTGAATGACTAGCGCGTTCATTGCTGCAATCCTGTTTTAACCAACAAATTCAATGAATCCGAGATTCCGAGCCGAGAACGGCAGTCTTAGACTGCCGTTCAATATTTTATATTTAAACTTCAACATTTCCGAATGAGTACCTACTAATATAACGCACATTAAAGTAAATTAATCAAAAAATACTCGTATATAGGGCTGCCATCCGTCCGGGTTTCCCCGGATTTGTTCTAGTTTGGAGGCCATCCGGGGAGGTTTAAGTTGTAGTCCGGGTAAAACCCGGACGGATGAGCACTCCCGTGCCCCCAGATTTTAAACAAGATGTAAGTTAATGAAAAAAGTGTTGCAATATCCGGGGAGAAAGCTCCAAAATCCGGGGGAATTACGCTTTCGGTACTTGGTGGCAGGTTTTAGAGATGGCAGCCCTACTCGTATATCAACATATTGCTATCTGTACGAGCTGTTTGACGCCATTAAGTAACCGCTAGTCATTTAATTAGATAAGCAGATTCAATAAGATGACTGCGACATATACACAAGGTTCTTGCAGACATTAATGTCCACCTAAGTGACTGTTTTCTTTAATAAACTTTATTATTGATCCCCCAGAACACGAGCTTTTACTTCTGATGACTTGATTTACATAATGCCTTTATAAAGTAGTATAGTACAACTACTTCACTTTAGGATATTACGTCCTAAATGTAGAGCTTTTCAAATGTATAATAAAGGCCGCCGCACATTACAGCAATTGTAGTTTATACATGTACATATTACATCGCTGAATCATCTAAGCTGCGTTATTCCCTTAGGTATTCTAAATATTCTTGGTAATAATATATTTTCGTGAGCAAGACTTTTTATGTAAGATAACTTTCTTTCTATTTATTAAGTTTTATCAGGAATATTTATGACTCTTATTGGTTTTACGGGGCTAAAATAAAAGTCGTATGTAATTATTAAATAAATATATTTATTTACATAATAACCATAAATGAAATATTATTTCGTCGATGTCTTTGAGGTTTGTCTATATTACAATGTTTAAGGTGATATCTATTAGAAATTTTACAGAAATGAAAAATGTACATTACAATCGATTTTTTGAGAAGACGATTTGAAGTTTGCGAATCCTTTTAAAAGCGAACAACAGCTCGTGATGGAAAAAATATGACAACCATTAGCATCGCAAAAATATAATTTACAAATCTTAGTTACAATATCTTATTTACAATCACTTAATAATAATATTACATCAACCATTGCACCACTTCGGAGTACCTAAGGTATCGATATTACACAATAATAATAATAAACTCAAACAAAATGAAAACTTATCAGATGTAAATGAAATCATCTTTGGTACAAACATAACATATACTTAACCGAATCATAGTGCTTAAAAGAATACATAAGTTCATACCTTGTATGATAACAATACCCTATACAAGAGTATACAAATTTTAACAATGAGATCGATTTTATCAATATATTACACGGACCTGACTCGTTGTATGAAATTTATAATAGGTTCAAATTTACATTTTAAAATATACAAGATTCATAAATATTCGAAATACTCGGAGTGGTTTAATAGGCTAAGCGTGAAATATAGTCAATGATAAAAATTTCACAAACAAAATAATAATTCATCAACAAAAAACGTTAGCGCATTTTTGTCACTGACTATGCGATAGAGTAAGCGAGATTTCACGTCTTACCGACGCGACTTTATCTTAACAAGTAGACTCAAATCGTATACATAATGGGAATATCGTGTTCTGAGGACGCTATCGCGTCTCGTGCGGACATTTTGTAAAGTGCCGCAACCACGGCCCGACGCTAATGTGCGCTGCGGCGCTCGGCGGTGCAGACGCTTCAATGTACAGCACTTATCCGTTTGCATAAATATCCTCAACAATAATGTCTAATTTAAATTGCACTATCCACTTAAGTCGTGTTGTAACATTTTACATGAACGAAAGCGTCGTGATCCAGTATTTCGGTGAGATGAAAACAATACGCTCTAACAAGATTATCGGTTAGTAAGAATCTCCCCTCCTCTCGGAAGCCGATCGGGGTCCGTATATACTTCTCCGCCAACGCTCAGTGAGGCTTCACCTAAAACAAATTTCATACGTGAACGGATTGTAAACATAGCTCATTGATAAGATACACACAAAGTTAAGGAACCAATTTCACTTTTCCGGTTAGCAGAAATATGTTCTCGACCTGAGTTTTCTGCCATAAGTGACAGTTCACACCGAACGCGGCGCGGCGCGGCGTACTAAAGATAATAATCCTAAATTAAACTTTATTCATAAGTGTAATAGCATGAGTTCTAATTTCGAGCTGCTCCGCGCTTCATCGCAATGACTGTGTTATTGCAATGCAACGTGTATATTTTTGTGTAGCTCGTAAATGTAAATGTAGGTCTAACTTTAGATAAGTTTGCACAGTAATATTTCAACGTACATAACTGCATCCAATTCATCTAGAACAAATTTGATACATCACACCCACATGCCAAAATCAAATTATGTTTGATTCTACTGGCGTTGAACTAGCGTCTAGCAGCCAATATTTATTGAAAGATGTCCACTATCGTCTTCAGTTTGTTCACGGTGATCATGATGATTAGAGCAACACATTTATTTATAGCATTAGGATGATAAATGTATAATAAAATTTGATCATTATATTATGTACTATGACTCAATAACTGAAAAACGGTTTTAAGGCTCGTATTAATCAACAAGACGTATCAAACTCTGTCTCAAAAATTGCGATCGCAATGTCTACTTGAAAACCTGACAGATGTTTTATTTGTAAAATATGTAACTTTTCGATTCATTATTACCAATCAACTTTACTTATGTAGGCAGAAGTCATAACTTCTGTAGATTTTTCTCTTGAAATTTATTACCCTCCCATAAGAAGTTATATCAAATGTGTTAGGTACCCTTTAATAACCGATACGAAGTTATCACTTAAAAAATGTAGTATACAAAGGTATTTACTAACCGAAGCGATCAGTCGGCGCGGCGTCGGCAGTCATCGCGCCGCGTCGCACACGTCAGGGTCTGGTGGGCTGCCGTAGCCGCTGGACGCGTCGTCGGCGCCCGCGCAGCCGCCGTTGTCCTTGTCTGCCATGGGGGGGCCGGCCACACACGCGCCCACGTACCCGCCGCTAGGGGACTGTCAAAAATCATTCATTACTTTTCAAATCAGCCAGAAGGCTGTGTTTGCCGCGGAGCGGGGCGGAGAGGAGATTAGCGGTGCCCAAATTGTCCAATCACTATGTAATAATGCTCGTGCATGTGTGCACGTGCTCGTTCCACTCACGCAGCCTTAATCGGAGGATTCAAATTAACACTACAGTCCATTAATATACATGATTCGTGAATAAAGATTTTTTTATTGCAATGACGATATCCAAACGTCAAAGGCATGAAGTACAAAAAACAAGTAGTACCTAGGTAAAGTTGGCGGAGTGAGCGAAAGAGAGGTCCAAGATATTACAGACGAATTGACCTGTCAAGTCTCAGGACTAGGTGTTGTTGAATGAAGTATGTTCTGGACACTCATACGGCGTTTAAAGATGCATCCGAAGCAGTACAGTATTCAAAGAGCGGTTACTTGGTTCGGAGAATATAAATCAACCAATGGGAAATGAAAAGGCTCAGGCTTGCTAATCTAAACAATCTCAAGCAGTACTTCGCTCAGTTTCTTAGTTGTCACAATAAACGTGGATGCAGTCGCGAACAAAAGCTAGCGAGTATATAAAAGATTTTGTTACAGTTTCCTACATTGACTCCTAAGTAATGAAAGAATAGGGCTACAATAAAAGCTCTCCCTTGCTCCTTTGATAACATAATGGGGAAAACGTCGTAATTGCCCGGCAAAGTGGAGTTAAAAGATTAATGATCATGCACTCCACTTATATTGATAGGAGAGTGCTTCGTCTAATGTACTCGCTGTGGCGGAAATGATCATGTGGTTAGAATAACAACCGACCAGCTAATCAATTCGACATTAATATGGAAAATATGGGGTCTTCCATTTTCAACTTCCGTTTAAGCTGGGACTTATATTGTTCTGAATAGCTTGTTTAAAGGTGTGACACAAAATCTGACAAAGTTATATATTTATTCATTCCTCGGGTAGAGGTTCCTTTGGCGATTGGTGAATCAGCCCTACGTATAACATTGCTTATCAAAAACGTTCAGTGAATAGCTACTATAACTGCGAACTGACGGACACAATCGAGTGTTGCGTGAGATGTAAATATCTTTAATCAAAACCTGAATATCAAATCCAGAGAAGAGAAAATTTAGTATGATTCAGATGACAGCACTTTTTCGTTCCCAACACCTCCGGAGCCAAAAGCTAAGCAAGCTATAATCCACTGAATCAAGTAGGCGTCCTTAGTAACATCGTTATAAGGGTATAAATCTAGGTGATGAACACGGACCGAACCAAAAACTCTAGGATCTGTAGGAAACCTGTAGGAACATACGGCACAAACGTTTCAAATTGTTGAAACATCAAAAAATTCCATGTTTGTTTCGAAGACAAAAGATAGCTCTGGCAATTGAATAAAATCTTTTTGATCAATCTCCTCACTACAGCACACCGGGTTTGGGGTGCGCAATCAAAAAGTCGATTAGAAGTGTCGCGCGGCTGAATGGGTTCCTCCACTCGCGCTCATAAAATGAAATAGATTCCCCCACATTCGCATTCCGACAAGCGTTCGTTCGAGAAAGATTAATGATCACAAAAGAAACATAATAAACTCGAGATAGAATCTTCCACTAACAGTGTCCTTGCGGGAGTTATTCGCTCCGCTGCCTACTTTTTCACGTACCTTTTATCTACATTGGCCCCTAGAAAAACTCCTTTGTGTTACGTAGTTCCATAAACAGAAGAATTATTGCGTTCGAAACTCGAACGGCGGACGTAACAAGCGAGCCCGTAATAAATCGGTAAATACACAGTTCGTGGCGTGAATGTACGGTTATTTACGTTTTTATTTTCGATGCGGGGCTATTAGATTTCAAGTATTTGTAAAAAGGTGTCGGATTGATGTCGGCTGTGGTCTCCCACGGTATCATTGGACCACGTCGTCCTGGGCCTCTAATTGATCGAGCGTGGCGTGTGGTCTGCGCGCCACGTGGCCGCGCGGTGAGAACTCGCAATATGATACACACACCCGCGATGAAGTATTAACGCCGTATATAATGACTCGTTTCATGTATTTTATTACACACTCAATTATTCAATTTCTCGAAGTGCTTGTGTGTGAAATTAAAATCGTTATTAATATTTAATAGGCTTGGAAAAATTCACATGTGATAGTTTTTATTATTGTTTTCAAACTTTGAGGGAAATTGAAAATATTTTAACTTAATACTTTTGCCATATAATCACCTATCTTATAAGTCCAAGGTGAACTTGAGATTTCTAGTAATAAGACGTGAAACATTATTACCCCTAAATATCTTAATTACTGCTCTCCCAAGTCGGGGAAACAACAATTTGGAAAGTAGAGACCTCGTGAAATATATAGCATTCCATATTATGTAACTCACTTAATTACAGAAGGATGCATCTACACTTGGTAGAACAACGAGGAAGTGAGGAAGTTCGCAAGTGAAGAGATAGAAATAATATATTAAAAATAGCAAATACAGGGGAATCTTTTGAGACAGTCTTGTCTCAAAAGATTCTCCTCTATTTGCTCCATATCCGCTATATCCAGCTTTTATCAGAAAAAATAAGGAGAAGGCTCAAGGCATACGTATAGCCATTTTAGCTAAGCCATAGAATATGTTATGTTATATACATAGCTAAAGGACAGATAAACAGATAAAAGGGCTGAAGATCCAGCGACAAGAGCAAAACTCTTAAATGATGAAATAATATGATCTTTTATATCATAAGAGAAGGATCTCATCATTATCATGCTGGCAGTATATAATTATAATACTTATCAGGGTAACATCAAGGAGCCATCCTTGTACCCCATGTAGTCTGAACAGATATATTAGAGACGTCAGGCTGTCAGTACGTACCTCTAGTGACTGTCATAATATAGTGCCTTCAGATATAACAAGTTACGCAAACACCATAATGATAATGAAGATAATTGAAGACATGAATGGATAAAGGTGTTAAGAAGCAAAATTCTGATTTCGAAAAAAAGAGACCTTGGTCTTGATGTCACTTAAACATTTTAGAATACTTCGTAACGTATTAAGTCATTAATCTAAAGATCCGTCTCTAGAATCAATGTACTTAATACGTTACTACATAACCTAAAATGTTTAAGTGACAGTCTAAACACAATTTTTTTGAAATCAGAATTTTGCGACATATCACCTTCATCCATTAATGTCTCCAATTATAATGGATAATTACCTGCAGCCCGCTTACTTGCCGCCTGATGTGCGCCAGGCCACTCGGGTTGGCGGCCATGCTGGCGAAAACCAGCCTCTCCTCGTAGTCGTACTCGCACAGTATTTTGTTATCGCACAAGTAGAATCTGTCGCCCACACAGAACCTGTATAATAGATACCGTGTTACTTGTTTGCCAATCATTAATGTAAATTGCGTGATAAGATATGGCCGCTGTCGAAGAAATTGCATGATCGAGTGGATGCTGTTTGATTAATATTAAATGATTTAATTCCTCATTAAGTATAAGCTGGATTTGCTTGAGTTTAAAATGGAAATAAATAGCGGGGTTTAAAGGCGAAATTAATTATCATTTTGCTGTGAAGTAAAGATAATTATGCAATAAATGCATTATCCAATTATACGTTTTAATAATATCTAGGTAAATGTAAGTCGCTGCCACATTGTATGGTTTTTTACATTATGTGATATAGCATAGACGAATAAAAGAACATGGTTGTAGGTAGGTTATTGACACGGGCCTTAATATATAAGATTTTATAACAGAGCTAAAAGAACATTAAATACTTAGAAAGTCTATTAGGTACAGTCTATTACTGCAGCGTAAGAAAACATAATTAAAACAATTATAACCTGTGATTGCACTGCTGACAGGCGAAACACTCCAAGTGGTAGACGAAGCTTTTCGCCCTCATCACCATCTCGAAGGCGGGGATGACTTTGTTGCACGCCACGCAGTTGCCCGTCGCACCGAATAACCTGTTGATCATGCGAGAGATAATGAAATGATCGAAACAAAGTTTGCAGAAACTCGAGCTATAAGTGTAAATTGTGGGTGATTTTTATTTCGAGAGTAACTGCACTGTATGCTCAAGTATTTGAACGATGAAAAAGCTTAAAATTATCATGAACTTACGAGTAGGTTACCCTACTGCATCACGTGCAGCTCCGCGCTGCTCATCAAGCGCATAAGTCACCACTGTAATGGTGACCATTATTTGGAATTTCAATTTTAAACATGTATTTATATTAATTAAATACACACACATATAATTATCAATAAGTAGACATCCTGTTACCAGATTTTTATCAAATAATATATTGTTATCAGTATCCTCTAACTATTTTAACAAGTCAGTTTTGTGATACAGGTTTGATCATGACAGAACCTTTCCATGTCTGCGTGATTACATTAGCTTACAAAGACAGTTGCAGTACTTGCAGTAGGTACTCACCTAAGATAGTCTCTCTTGCAGAGCATCAAATCAGCTTTGTAGTACAGTTTGGAGCCGACTTCGCCCAGCCGGCAGTCGCAGCAGCCGCACTTGAGGCAGTCCTCGTGCCAGAACCTCTCCATGGCCTTGAGGAGGAACCTCTCTGTGATAACCTTGCCGCATTGCGCACAGAGTCTGGCCCCGGGGTTGCTGCTGACGGTGCTCAGGGCGTATTTGTTGTCCTCCTGTTGATCTGTTGACAAGAAATCATTTTATTGAGTATACTTTTGAAGGCTGCGATTTTTAACTCCCCACGAAAAAGGGGATTATGTAAGTCGTGTCTGTGTGTGTGTCTGTCGGTGGTATCCAAACGAATGAACCAATTTTGGACCTATTTTTTTATTTTAATAACCTGCCCTCATTAAGGGTGTTCTTAAGCTAGATACATCATCGTCAGTACGCTCACTTGAGAAATAAGAAATTTGAGGTTACTAAAAATGTTCAAATTAGTTTTTGTGTTATAGACATGAGAAGACCCTTAACTCCCGTAGAAGATAAAATCGGGACCTCATTTACTAATACCTCGCTGTCTGTCATCAGGCTGTGTCTCCACAACTGCGATAGCTAGACAGTCACATTCAAAAATTCTGTTTTTCCGTTGCTGAGCTCTATTATATAAGGCACCCTATGCGTACGAAGAAGAGTTTTTAGGAATATATAAAACGTAACGTAAATAATTATTAGAGTTCTAATAAGTCTCAACCATTTATTTGCCATTATTAATGTTCGCACGAATATTAGAAACCCATAAAATTGGGTAAGCACTTAAGTGTGGCCGTCTGTATCTTATCATAACGGGTAATGAATTGTGTTGTAATCCTTCTGACACTTTATTAACTCGCCTCTTTATCATTCTGTCGATATTTTGGCCGCAAAGTGCAGGCTCGTTTTGGTATCAAAAAAACTTTTAGTTGTGAATTTCAATTTACCCCTTAGAGTTTTAACGTCCGTCCGCCTGTTTGTATATTTGCCGACCTTTTGCCGATTTTATTATAAGAATAATAAATAGCTTTCGTACCGATTTTGGCGTCGGTAGGGAGTTACATTGATACATCATCCGACACATCATCTTTCTAGTTAGACAGTCAGCAGTGCAATTCTCTAAGCGACCGGTTAAGGCTGTGCTCGTTGCTATGATCACGAATGTCACCGTCGTCACACGGTCGGTTGTTAATAGCATAAAAACTAATCTTGGGGTGTTCCCCAAGATTAGTTTTTCCAATTCGGCCATCATCACTACTACAGCCGTTGGAATCTTGGCTGTCACGATTTTTGCTCTCAGAGAATTGCAGGTAATAAGGCTGAATTCTCCTAACCAGACTAACGGTGCTTAATAATATGCAATGGCAAATACTGGTGTAGGCTACTTACCTACATCATATTATTAACACGATACATTATATTAAATATATTATAATAACTATTAAAACTTACAACTAACTTAAATCTAAACTTATTACTAACTTATAATATACATATAATAATAACATAATATTTATACTACATTGACACTAACACATAGTATAGCAGTTGGACATATCGACATCATTTATCGATACGTTATATCGACATACGTTTATCGATGCCGCTCTCGCACTATACTGCAAGACCGGTTTCCGTGCGCCTGCACTCAGTGATCGATATAGCTATAGGTAACTAGTGTGCGGCGACGCGCCAGTCGGAATTCTATGCTCGATGCTAACGTACGCTATACGCTTTGCTTATGCGATACGACTAATCGCTTCCGCTAAAACCTATCTATGCTTGTATCTTCATTTCTATAAACTGTACTCTTTCTTTCTAAGTGCTGTGCCCTATTAACTGTGTGTGTGAATACGTGTGCCTATTTCTTCCGTGCCTTCTGACTGTAATCAGTGTGTTTAACCGGTGTTTCTAATAAACACAGTTCACCGTGAGTAGACTTTTATTTCACTCTGTCTATCTGTGCTACACCCGTTACCTACCACACCAAACTGGTGACCCCGAGTTTGAACAATTATGGAAAAGGAATACCACGACGCATCCGCCATTCCTGCGGGCGCTGCCACGCGGTCGGCCAATACGAGCGCTAGTGATGGGACACAGTCGATACCCAATATCGATGTTTTTAAAGTTGGAGTACGTGTTCCCCCATTTTGGCCAGAAGAACCAGAGATATGGTTTGCACAAGTGGAGGGACAGTTCGCTATATCTGGGATTACCAATGACCTTACAAAATTTAATTATGTCATTGGCCACCTGGACGTTCATCATTCGAGAGAGGTGAAAGATATTATAATCAAGCCACCTTCGTCGAATAAGTACGAGACACTAAAACGGGAGCTGAGTAAACGGCTGACAGCATCGAGGGAGAAGCAGATCAAACAACTTTTGATGCACGAGGAGCTTGGAGACCGTAAGCCCTCGCAATTCCTCCGTCACCTCAAAGGCCTCGCTGGTGTCGACGTTTCCGAGGAGATATTGAGGACCATTTGGACCAGCCGACTTTCGCACGGGATCCAGACTGTACTTGCTGGTCAACCTACTTCTACATCCATCGAAGATCTTGCGGACTTGGCCGATCGTATCCACGAACTGGCCACTCCCATGCCAGCTGTGGCGTCCACAAGCCAAGCTGTACCAGGATCGGCATTGGACGCGTTAGCCAGGGAGGTAGCCGAGCTGAGGAGACAGTTTCAGCGACTCTCGACGGACAGAAGAAGCAGACCACGTTCCAGATCGTCAGGACCTACGCGCAGAGGATCGGTATCCAGGTCAAAGCGCTCCGACTCGAATTACCGGAAGTTCCCGCTTTGCTGGTACCACTCTAAGTTTGCGGAGAGAGCCAGCAGATGCGTGAAGCCCTGTGATTACCAGGCGGGAAACTCCAAGGGCGGTCGATAATGGCGACTGCTGACTGCCCTCACTCTACTGGTCGCCTGTTCGTGACGGACCGCGAGTCGAAGACGCAGTTTCTGGTCGACACAGGAAGCGACCTATGTGTTTTCCCTCGGTCCAGGCTACATGATCGTCGTGCGAAGACGGACTATAGTTTATGTGCGGCGAACGGTAGTTGTATATCAACTTATGGCTATGTACACCTTAATTTAGACTTGGGATTACGTAGATTATTTTCATGGCGTTTTGTAGTAGCCGACGTAACCAAGCCTATTATAGGCGTAGATTTTTTAAATTACTACAGCCTTATTGTAGATTGTCGTAATAAAAGATTGTTAGATAACATAACTTCTGTATCTTGTGTTGCTAATTTTGTAAAGGATTCCGACATAGCCTCAGTTAAAATCCTAACAGGTGAGACTCGATATCACAAAATCCTTGAGGAATTTCCCGAGCTCACCCGTCCAACTGGTATACACCGCACAATTACACACAACACTGTCCACCACATTCGCACGACACCAGGCCCTCCAGTATCTTCCACTCCACGTCGTCTAGCACCCGACAAGCTTAAAATTGCCCAGCAGGAGTTCCAGGCTATGATCGCCAACGGCACGGCTCGACCTTCACAGAGCCCCTGGGCGTCTGCTCTCCATCTCGCGCCGAAAAAAGACAACGGTTGGCGTCCCTGTGGTGATTATCGCATGTTGAACGCCCGCACTGTGCCTGACAGATATCCGATTAAACACATTCACGATTTTGCCCATAATCTTGTTGGCTGTAAAGTGTTTAGCACCCTTGATTTATTAAAGGCGTATAATCAGATACCTGTCAGTGCTGCAGATATTCCGAAGACCGCAATCACAACTCCGTTTGGACTCTTTGAGTTTCCTTTTATGACGTTCGGACTTCGGAATGCGGGCCAAACCTTTCAAAGGTTTATGGATGAAGTTACCAGGGGGTTAGATTTTGTTTTTGTCTACCTAGACGACATTTTAGTGTACTCCCAGGATGAGCAGCAGCATGAGCATCACCTCCGCCAACTTTTCACCAGACTCAAGGAGTATGGCATGCTGGTTAACACTGCAAAGTGTGTCTTCGGTGTGCCTGAGGTAACATTTTTAGGTTACGCGATTTCGGAAGCTGGCTCCAAACCTTTGGACTCCAAGGTGCTGGCGATTAGAGAGTTTCCTGTTGTTTCAACAGTGCGTCAACTAAAAGCTTTTCTAGGAATGCTAAACTTTTATAGGAGATTCCTTCCTCGAGCAGCTCAGGTCCAGGCTCCGCTACACGCGCTACTAAAAGGTTCTGTTAAGGGCTCACAACCTATTAACCTGACAGGTGAGACCCTTGAAGCCTTTAATGCTTGCAAACGCAGCCTAGCAGACGCAGCTCTACTAGCTCACCCGGACTGTACGGTAAAACTAGCTTTAGTGACGGATGCATCCGACAAAGCAATTGGTGCTGTCTTGCAGCAGTTTAAAGACGGTGCATGGCAGCCACTGGCTTTCTTTTCGCGCAAGCTCAGCCCGTCGCAGGTGAAATATTCACCATATGACAGGGAGCTGCTGGCGATTTATGAAGCCATTAAATACTTTAGGCATATGCTAGAGGCCCGGCATTTTGTCATCTATACTGACCATAAGCCGATCAGTTTCGCATTCCATGAACGGAAAAAGAACTGTTCGCCTAGGCAATATAGACACTTAGACTTTATCGCCCAGTTCACTTCTGATATCCGGCACATATCTGGCAAGGATAACGTAGTTGCCGATACGTTGTCGCGGATTGAGGAACTGTGCGCGCCGGTGAGCCTCGAAACCATAGCCCAAAGTCAAACAGCCGATCCCGAATTGCAGCAACTTCTAGAAGACGGTTCGTCTCTGTGTTTGGAAAAGCTTACGGTACCTGGAAGTCGTATCCCTTTGTACTGCGACGTCAGTACACCGACCTCCAGGCCTTATGTGCCTAAATTCCATAGAAAGCAGGTATTTGAAAGCCTGCATTCTTTGAGTCACCCCGGCGTTAGTGCATCTGCCAAATTGGTTGCAGAGCGCTTCGTCTGGCCTGGCATACGCCGTGACTGTCGTGAATGGGCCCGTGCATGCATAGCTTGCCAGAAAGCTAAGGTCACACGTCACGTGACCGCGCCTCTGGGCACTTACACCTTGCCTCGGGTGCGTTTCCAGCAGATCCATATAGACCTTGTGGGTCCTCTGCCACTGTCACAAGGATATCGATACTGTCTTACGGCTGTAGACCGATTTACCCGGTGGCCGGAAGCAGTACCGATCCAGGACATGACTGCGGAGACAGTTGCCCAAGCACTCTTGTCTATGTGGATAGCACGATTCGGTTGCCCTACTCAAATCACAACCGATCGTGGGCGGCAATTTGAATCGGCTCTCTTTCAGTGCCTATCGAAAGCCACTGGTTTTGAGCATAGGCGAACGACAGCTTACCATCCTGCATGCAATGGCATGGTGGAAAGATTCCACCGGCAACTCAAGGCTGCCATAGTTTGCCATGCTAATGACAGGTGGACAGAGTCATTGCCCTGGGTCCTCCTTGGCATACGTAGCGCCTTTAAAGAGGATCTCCAATGTTCTTCTGCGGAGCTGGTTTACGGCGAACCCTTGAGGTTGCCAGGCGAATTTTTTGAGCCTTTGGATGGTGGTACGACTGACACATCTGAGTTTTCAGCTCGTCTCAAGCAAATCGCTACCAGATTGCAACCCACGGCAGCGTCTCGTCACTCTAGCCCGAAGGTATTTATTTACAAGGAGCTAGCTACCACTGATCACGTGTTCCTTCGTGAAGACGCATCACGTGGTTCTCTCCAACCTGCATATTCTGGCCCCCATAAAGTTTTGTCGAGGAACGACAAAGTATTTAAAATACTGCTCAAGAACAAAGAGGTCACAGTATCTATAGACCGCATTAAGCCGGCCTTCATACTGTCCGACCATACAACACTTGAGCATTTACCCGATGTCCAAAAGAAGTTTGTAACTCGTTCTGGACGTCGAGTTAAATTTCCAGATTTTTATCGCCCTTGACGGTCTCTGGAGGGGGGTGGTGTAGGCTACTTACCTACATCATATTATTAACACGATACATTATATTAAATATATTATAATAACTATTAAAACTTACAACTAACTTAAATCTAAACTTATTACTAACTTATAATATACATATAATAATAACATAATATTTATACTACATTGACACTAACACATAGTATAGCAGTTGGACATATCGACATCATTTATCGATACGTTATATCGACATACGTTTATCGATGCCGCTCTCGCACTATACTGCAAGACCGGTTTCCGTGCGCCTGCACTCAGTGATCGATATAGCTATAGGTAACTAGTGTGCGGCGACGCGCCAGTCGGAATTCTATGCTCGATGCTAACGTACGCTATACGCTTTGCTTATGCGATACGACTAATCGCTTCCGCTAAAACCTATCTATGCTTGTATCTTCATTTCTATAAACTGTACTCTTTCTTTCTAAGTGCTGTGCCCTATTAACTGTGTGTGTGAATACGTGTGCCTATTTCTTCCGTGCCTTCTGACTGTAATCAGTGTGTTTAACCGGTGTTTCTAATAAACACAGTTCACCGTGAGTAGACTTTTATTTCACTCTGTCTATCTGTGCTACACCCGTTACCTACCACACCAAACTGGTTCTCTTTCAGAGAGAAACCCTAGCCTGTATCATGGGGCTTTGGATGGGGTCTTTGAAAAGTAACAGTGAATCGAAAGTGAAGCCGATAGGAATGGAACTATATGACCCCACTGGTAGTGAGTATACCGTGACCAATTGCAATTCCGTCCAACATTTTGAATAGCGTAACATCATTTGAGTGTATGATTTCGTTAAGTAGCAGGTGAGTCGTTTCGCTACGCAGCGGATAATTATCTAATACTTGGCTGACATTCGCGTTGTGTTCTTCTACGTAATTGGTGCAATTAATTCGAGCAAAGCCGGGGCGCGTGACGCTCCTTAATTACTGACGTCACTTGCGCACACGCAGTTTCCCATGAGAGGCACATTCTTATGGTTCTTTTGTACTATTATGAGAATTACCAACATTGTTGTAGGTACATATTGTTTGCACTTGTTACATTTTCTGTTCTAATATTTTTTAATTCATTTATTGTCTTCAATATCAGAACAGTGCGTCAGACACGTAGATTTTTCCATAAAGCATAAAAACGATACTAAACTAAATTTGTAAAAGAATATTTGCTTGCGACTAACCTAGGCAAATACTAGGGAACGATTTAGCCTATGTTTAAGTCCAAACCAATTACCAATACTAGTCCAACTACCGTACCAAATGTGATCAAATTCCATTCAGTCGTTCTTGTGTGAAAATCACAAACATCAATCCTCGCAAAATTTCTCTAGTACCTAGTAATTACAAAGGGCAAACGACCAGTTTTGGATTACACCATACACACGTCAAGCCAATCAGGGGCAATTGAAGGGCTAACGGGGTGGACATAACTCACGGCGATCGATCACGGGCGCATCGCCATACATTGTTGTGACATTACACTTAATTGGACTATATTAATG
Organism: Celastrina argiolus; assembly: GCA_905187575.2. Lineage (NCBI taxonomy): Eukaryota > Metazoa > Arthropoda > Insecta > Lepidoptera > Lycaenidae > Celastrina > Celastrina argiolus. The sequence continues at coordinate 12,455,524 of LR994599.1, read as the reverse complement.
CCCATTCTCCATTAATATGACGGCGAAGAGGTTAATGAATTCGCCGATAGGGGCGCTCGTGTAGAGTGAGGTCTTCTTATTTATACAAAATAGAAATGAACTCACGTATCGTTGGATAAATTAAATAAATAAATTATGCGAATATTTATTGCCATACGTTGATACCGTAGAGGCCAATTGAGACAGTGAGGTATGAATTTGGCGGTAGGGGCGCTTGTGAAGCGTGAGGTCTGCAAAATGTCAATTGTCAAACTGTATGCGGGTTGGTTGGCTACGCGGGTTTATGTCTAGTTGAGAATATGATTTAGGTATAGGTTAGATTATGGCAAATATAATATACTAGCTGACCCGTGCCCATTTCGTTGAGCATGGAAAGCGTTTAAACCTTCCCGGGACTTCCACGAATATTTCAAGACCAAAAATAGCGGAATCAGTTCAGCTGATCTCGAGTTTTAGCGAGACTAACGAACAGCACTTGATTTTTATACAGCCTATGTTACAGTGATAATGTAGCTTTCTAATGAAAAAAGAATTATTAAAATCGGTCCAGTACTTTTTGAGTTTTTTCATTACATACAAAAATATTACAAATCTTTCCTATTTATAATATTAGTGTAGATAAGTCGCGGTTTGGAACGCAGTCCGAACTCAAGGTGTGCAGGGCGCTAATTTATAACATTGAAGAGTATTCGAAGAAATTATACAACAATGTTACTAATTACAATAATTACCATTATTCAAAGCATTGTGAATAACCTGTGTAAGCAATAAGTCATTAACTATAACTATATATTTTATAAGATGTTATGGCGTGGAACGTTTTACGCGGACGTTTTTTTATCGATCAATTAGCAATAAAAATACTGCAAACTGCAATGTTGACTTTTTATAAAAACGCTTATAATTACTTACTCAATAAAGTCATGTGCACACAGCATAGAAAATATAAGGAGATTCCTGACAAGCTATAAAAGTTGGAATTGGGGTGATAACACACGGACTACTTTTTAAGCCGATTTTGCTGCAGATTCTTGCATACAAATATGCCCGATTTGGTAACCGACTTTTTGTCTGACGTGTGCGTTGCACTATTGAAATCAATATCTTCTATTTTTCACCTACAGGAGCACTTGCTATTCTAAGATATAATTTACACACTTAACTTTTTGCCGTCTTAATTTTACTCTTCTGATTACAGCTCGCATCGTTGAAGAATTGTTTTATTAATACGACTGTTTTTATTGTCTTCAGCGTAAACAACTGCAAAGGTATATAATGCTTCCAATTTAAATGTCACTCATTCACCAAATTATTATTAATCTAAAAATTCAATTATTATTTATTTATTATATTTTCTTCGGGGTTGACTAAAGCTGCGGGCTTGTAGCCATTATTATTTTTATTACCTACCAATAAACTAACACAATGACACAATACGTGGTCGAATATCAAATGTTTGTGAGTATTTGGGTACCAAATAAAATCTATCGTGAAAAAATTTATTAAATAGCCCTAATGTCACATCACGACGAACAATATACTTCTACATAGTTACGTTTTTCTTCTTTGAAGCAATTAAAATTTTTATTATAGCAGGGGAGGCCAGAAGGCTCTGAAAAACGTGCACTTAATTTACTCAATTGTTTGGTGAATAAATGATAAATGAAAAAAAAAACAATATCGTTTTTTATTTTAGTGGTGGAATGAGCGAAAACAGCCATATTTAATATTTTAAAAGAAAATGTAATGAAATAGTAGCTTAATAATATATGTATACATGTAGTATTTTTCGTGAGAAGCAGAATTATTTAAATATAGTCATTAACTTCTTAAATTTTATGTAAGTCCCTACGAACAAACCAGACTTTCAAATCGTCTATACTTTACGTTTTTTGACACCTTACATCTCCAACCATAATCTGACACGCCGATTTAATTTCTGATACTTTTTTTTTTACTTTTTTAACCGCACCAATGAAAAAAACTAATTATGCCTAGATTACCAAAGGCATGTGGGGCACTCTGACGCGCACAAGCTGCTTCAAATCCCCTCATGGGCTCCCCTACGATTACGCCTGTATTCGATATATGAGAGCAGCATGTCATTTCATTTCCACGGTAGGTCGAGAGCGATTCGTCGACGCTTTCTCGATGTTCTTAGAATACGCATAAGTGTTGTAAATTTCTCGACACAAAAACTGTTAACGGTAATTTACATCACTAGTATCTGCATTTCTACCCGCTCCATTAAACTCTAAGTGCGTTATAACCATTTTTGGTTATGCACGTTCTCCGCATAATGTAATTGCGGAAAAAGCGTTGAATACACAATTTGAAAAACCGCTTTCCTCGTTACCGGTTTTAACTTACCATGGTAATGAACTTATAACATGGCAATTGGCTATAAAGTATATTTATAACCGACGGTGCTTTTAACTTCCAAATAACATGTAAATACTCGTAATTTTTCAACCGACTTTCAAAAAAATAAAAATGCTCCATATACCGATTGCGTCCTCTAGTTTCATTGAATTTCGATAATGCGAATTTGCCCCTTAATAATGTAAAAATAGAGAAGTATTACTACTTCTATATGTGAAACTATAATATGTTATTATACTTTTTTGTCTTCTTTATTATAATTTAATAGGTATTATGTAATGATAATAACAATAATATGTTTTCTCCATTGTGTAGTGTCCGTATTGTTGAATAAACGTTTATTTATTTTATTTATTTTAACTTGACGCTTTGTCCACGAGCAAAAACGGTGACGGACATTTTGTACAAAATTTAACATACCGATTCCGATTATACAAGTAGTCGGACACACATAATAGGTGGGAGAAATGATCGACCGATATCGGTCCTACAAAAAATATGACGGACAGACGCCCTATTAATGTAACAAAATATAGAGTTCTAAGAATATTATGGTATAGGTGAAAACTGAACGTCTTTATCTATTTAAATAATTATATTATGAAAAAAAAAATAGGGACGTACATTAGTAGGCTACTATTAAGTATACATAGATATTCAGGAGAAAAATTGTTACTCTAGTGGCATTATCCAGGGAGGTAACAGGGACATTAATTTTTTAGTAGATTAGAATTAATTAGTAGAGTTCTAAGAATATTATGGTACAGGTGAAAACTGAACGCTTCAACTCTACCACCTGCGTCAACGTAATTTGAGCCCTTAAGAGGAAACACCACGGGCTAGACAAATGCTAAATAGGTATTTGTAACGTCTATTGCTGTCCCGCAACTACCCGATCAAACCGATAGAGACAACTGCATCTTGAACTGAAATGATCTATTAAAAGTATAAGAAATATACGACCAGGAAACCCTCGTTTCCTCCTTCAAAACTTAGCCGATTTAGGTGCTTTTTTCATTATAAACTAAAAAAGGCTAGAGCTATATTCCTATGTTTCGATTTTATCTAAAAGTGTACTCAAATTTGTTACCTGGATGTTTAAACAAAGGCGAAAATCTGGCTATATTTTTTGGTTTTTTAACGCCCATATCTATCTTTTTTTTTTTTTTGTCTATATTATTATTTATTTTTCTAGTTATTTTAATCCTATTATAAAGTTGCCACATAAATTTTTTGTAATTTTATAACAAATGTCTTTATGATTTTAATAATTATATTACGAAAAAAAGAAGAAATAGAACATACTATTAGTAAAATACATATTCAGGAAAAAATTGTTACTCTACTGGCATTATCCAGGAAGGAAACAGGCATCGCGTAGACCCCTATTTCTGTATGGAAAAACGGCCGTTGTTTTTCCTCATGTAAATACGCTTTTGACTGAAATCCAGTGTTGCCAGTATAATACCCGTAAAAAGTATGACTGGCTTTCCGAAAAGGTACCGGTTGTAACTAAAAAGTACGGTTTTGTCAAAACATATGCTATAGTATAAACATAGTGATCCTTTAATAGTTTGTATTAAACAATTAATTACCAGTATATAAGGTACGGTCTGAGGTACGGCAGTAGTTATGTGATAAAAAGTACGGCAAACTGTACTTTTTGGTACGTTCTGGAAACGCTGAAAACTGCGAGAAATAGTCACAGTCCTTGACGGAGTTAGCCGGAATGCCGCGTCAGTAATTGGTCGTTCAATTATTTCCACTCATTACTTATACGCTACGATATTATGACTAATGAGTATTGTGTACGGTTCCCAATGAGCACGAAATATGATTGAACACAATACGCGTTCTCCGATTACCGCACCCATTAGGAATGTAATTTGAGGTTTACGAGTTATTTTAATGGCATTCTATTTTCATTTTGCATTTTGCATGAAATAGCTGAAATCTGAAGTTGTCTAAATAGTAGTTTGTTACATATTACAGTACGTTCAGTAGTTATTACGTGATAAGTAGCGACCATTCATACATACAAACTTTTGCCTTTATTTTACTATCTACTGAATGAATGAAATGAATTAGTTTTATTTCTAAATAAATTAGAAACTGAGTTAGATTTGTACAAACAAGACTACATAACTTTTAATTGAATTAAATATTTAAAAAACCGGCCAAGCGCGAGCGTTGCGCACGCAGGGTTCCGTACAGTATATTTTATAGTTAATTGAATGAAAGGTAAAATTCGGTTTAAGATTTATAACGTATTGAAAAACACAATTTTCGATGGATGTATTGTGATTTTCCACGTTGGCAGCGTCTCTCGCCCAAAACAATTCAGTTTAGAAAAAAACAACAATAGAAACCACAATATCATTCTGAGATTCTGTATGGGGAGCCCCAAATAATTATTGTTTTTTTTTTCTATTTTTGTGTGAAAATCTTATTGCGGTTTACCAAATATATCTACTTACCAAGATTCAACAAACAGTATAATTCTTATAGTTTCGGAAAAAATGGCTGTGACATACGGAAAAGATGGACGGACAGACGAAGGGTCCCGTTTTTGACTTTGGAATCCTAAAAAGCTGCGTTCCTTAGTATTTTAATTAAAATGTTTCCCACACTACACCACAGGTGCTAGCACTGCTAGCCGCTGTGGTGTCTGAGGGAATGTGAAGAACTTGTGTAATGCGGTATTGAATTTATTTATGAAATGTGGAATATGAATCGGCAATTACCTCACCATATTTACCATGGTTGTCAACTACAACAAATTACTCGAGTAGATGCAAGACAACTAGTTTTTTTGCATAAAATAAAACTATACATATATAGGTATGTACTTATTTCATTAAAAAATATTTGAAAGCCAATCAGTACTTCTTTCACTTTTCAAATGATGCTCTTTGTGCTTATGCAAAAACGTCTGTAGCTCGAGTTAGTTTTATTTATTCTGCGATACAAGCAAAAACTAGTATTTGTAAATTTATCGAATTTGAATTGTATGTGCACTATAGGCTAATAACATTTTTATACAATTCCTTTCTTTACGTACCTAATTGGCAATTGCTCCTGCTAAGTCCATTTAGAATTTTAATAGAAATCCCACAATTTCCAACACTTCTATTGTCGAGTCTCCTGCTAATTAAGTAAAACATTACAAATGTCACGTCTCAATAATATGTAATGTTTCGAAAAAACAGGAGACATACCTTAATATACATTTAGTATGAGGTTGGTAGCCCTGCGCCACGTGCACGGCGATGCGTGTCTCCACTGCAGTCTCCGTGTTACCAACATTCCGCAAATTCAATTAAACGGCAGGTTATTGTAATGAACCCACATCACTATTCCGTGCAATTTACAATCGTTATTGCGTTCTGCAATTAACTCCAGCTTGATGAATAGTCAATGCTACGCACATTTTATCCAAGTATTAATTAACATTAGAATTTCACTCTTTTTTATCACCTTACATGCACGTTGTAAATTACTTTTTTGTTATTGCAATTATTATCGTCTAATTGTGTTACGTTTGTTTTAAATTAGATGTAATTAAAATGAGATTAAACAGTTAAGCATCGGTTTCTTAATTACAATAGGTACGTAAGGGGAAATCTTATTAGTCGCAGTCAAATAACGAGTAATAAAGACATAAATTCAAAACTTTGAAGCACTTTATTTAGATCCGTAATTCTTTATACATTCCTAATTACTTTTGGTACAATATTTTCTTTCTTGTATATAAAAATGAATTGCTGTTCTTGCTAAAACTCGAGGATGGCTGAACCGATTAGGCTATTTGTAGTCTTGAAATATTCGTGGAAGTCTTGGGAAGTTTTAAATGGTTTGTATGGTCAACGAAGTGGGCAAGGGTCAGCTAGTTAGTTATATATCTGGCACATGCATCTCTCTTGCAACATTGTCCTAACCCAGGCTGCACCGTTCAGTAACATTAAGAATAGCCTCACAATCTACCTTTCCCGTGGGTGTCATAAAAGGAGATAGACGGAATATCCGGAAATAGGCAGCGTTTTCGCGGATATTTGAAAACTGAGCTCGCCAAATCACATGCCAAGCGTGGCAAGTATAAGCAACAACCCCTAATAAAATAATTTGGGCGCGCTTATGTCCAGAAGTGGTCGTAATTATGCAGTTATTACTAAATTAAAGGGTGTACTTGTCAGTACAAATAGGCGTGGGCATGAAAGGGCTTAATGCGAGCTGTTAGATAACAATTGGCACAGAATTAGCGGATTAAAATGCCGTGTCCCCGATGACTTAGCCCCGCAGCCGGTAAACAATAGCGTTGATTGCGCTGTACAGGCGCTATTACACTCAATGCGGGCTTTGTTCTAATCATTTTTACACAGAACTCAATTATATCACTAATTGCTTACTAGTTCGTGTGTAACAATTTTGTTTTTGTGATGCTGAATAGGCGTGACGACATTAACAAATAATCAAAGATTTAAAATGATTTCAGGGTAAAATAGATATAAAAAGGATTTGAAATACTGATATACTTTTATATAAAAATTTGTGATTATTAAGATTTTTAATAAATTAAAATATTAAAATAGTGCAATCGGCCATTTTTACTGAAACGCTGCATTACAGCTCATGACGTCACGTCTAGGTAAACATCTCTGTCATGGTCCATCGCTGCTAGTCATTATATATTATTCTTTTATCTATGGTTTACTTAAGCATCTGACGATTACCTAGGCGTGACGTCACACTCGACGCCATGACACTTTGACCTGTTTTGGCGCACTATTGAAAATATATTAGAAAACTGGCTATAATCTTCAATGATCATTAGTTTGTTTTACCGAAATAAAGGTTTTTTCATAACTAGCAAATGTGTATCCACTTTATAAAAGTGCATTTCAAAATCTTTGGTCATGCCTATTATAAAAGGCTGTAAGGGTGCACCGCAAGTTTTTGTAGCCCGTTCGCAGATAATTCCACCATACAAGCATCACTGATTTTGCGAAATTTTGTATGACGTGCGATTTGCACAATTGGAATCAGTTAGTTATATTTTGGACCTACAAAAAGTCGGCTACTAAAAGTATGCGGTTTTATCTTCCGTTTTTTGGAACGAATTTCAAATGTATGGTCAACTAACCTGACATTAAAACTAACAACCCAAATTGAACGATGACTGGTGGAATATTAACACCCAGAAAGGAGCGGATAGATATTTTATAATGACTTCACACCTGCACTTGCAAGGCTGGCTATTAGTCCTCAGATATAGTTGATTAAAAACATATGACTGTGGGCCAGTTATTCCCCACGTAGAGGGATCCGAGGATCTTTGGTCGTGGTTCTCCTACCGGGGCCCTTCCTGTTCGAGGGCTTCCGTCGGGCGTGAGATTGCATACGACTGTGGGCCTATTTTTCAATCGTCAGATAACTTTTATCTAAGGAATAATTATGTGACTTTGACAGATTTTGTATGGAACAAATGACAAAGTCACATGTTTGTTCAACAGATAAAGGTTATCTGACGATTGAAAAATCGGCCCTAAGTCAACTAATCGGTGTCTTTGGTGAATTAACCTTATCTGTGGAATTTTAAGCAGCCTTGCAAGTGCGAGCGTGATGTCATTATAAAATATCAGTCCGTTCCTTTCTGTCTGATAATATTCCACCAATCAGCGTCCAATATGGGTTGTCGATTTGAATTCCATGTCAGTTGATCATACATTTGAATATCGTTCCAAACACCAGAGGGTTGGTCTTTAAACAATTTGTTACGATGTGGGAATAGTGGTAACTCCGCCGGGATATCTCTGAGCGAAGTGCTCAGTCAGGCCGAAGCCCACTGTACCTTTCAGATGTTGTGAATATAGCGCCGAACTATAAAAACTTCGATAGCGCCAATCGACTGTGGCACTAATTGGTCCGCCAGATCAATTGACAGCTGTTCTTGCAACTCGATAGACAAAGGGCACGGATTTCTCGATCCATGAAACGTGCAACTGAAAGCCACTTTTATTTATTTTCAATGCCATAAAAATATGAGCAACTCATGAAGTTGAATCAAATAATTATTCGAAAGATTGTATGAGTACCGTCTTATTGTTTTGGTTACCTTTTCACCGCGCAAACGGCTGGACCAATAATAATACAATTTGGAATACGTAAAGCTCATACATCTGGATTAACACATATGTTATTTTTAATCCAATATGTACTATTGGTGCTGTGTGTATGGCAAAAGCTTGTTGTTTCGTTATTATACTTATTACAAAGTTACTTAAATGTTTGAATAATATTAAAATACAATTAAAGTAAATAGACGTATTTACAAAATTTCCAGCAGCTGAGCGCAGCCGAAGCGGTTCGTGTCGGCCCGCGCCGGCCGACGAGACGACGAATTTCGCCATCGTTAACATTTCCGTTATTAAAAAAGTACGAGACTTTGTCATCAGAGAACTTAGTTTTTTTAATTAAAATTATGAAATTGATATTGCCTTTACGAAGCTCGCTTCCCGGCTCAACCTTGCGAAAGTTTAAATTAATTTTTGAATTAAGCCTAATGGCAGCGGTAAACGAATTCTAAAGAAAGAGTTTTCTGTTTGAGCAATTAAAATTCCAATTATTTCATAGCAGAGAACGGTTTCTTAATCGCTTTTCATTGCTGTGTTTAATATTAATTACATTTTTAATATTTTCGTCCGTATTTTAATTAATACCTATTCGTTTCGTACGCGGGGTAATTACTGAGCTCCTATTTATTTGGACAAATATTTTTTGTTTGAGCAGAGAGAGAGAGAAAATGATAAATAAATTACAGGGATCTGAGTATAGATGCGCCATATTTTAATCAAACAATTTCTTTTTAGTATTCGATCGTCGACTCGCCCGGCTCCGAAACCCATTTCCGATTGCCTTTGCCGCTGTAATGTATGTTTGGAAGCTATTTATTATCATTCACTGATATATTAGAAAGAAACCAACAAGAAATGTGTGATTTATCGCTCAAATATCCAACCAAATCCTTACTACGCACTACACGTAAAAAGATTATTCATTTTTAGTATGTAGATACATAAAGTTGAGTACATAATTGCACAAAGTAGATATTAATAACTAATTCTTAGAGTATGTATGATAAGGGTTTTATTGTAAATATGGACTTACAATCTTAATACTGTTTTGCATCGACTACTTCGTATGTAAACGATCATTATATTATGTATAGAAAAAATAGAAATCTCAACAAAAATTCTAGAATCAGTTTAAGAAGATTGTAAAGGGATATGATAAGAAATCTAATTACATAAGTACATATTCAAAAAACTAATTAAAGTAGTTAGGTACCAAAATAGTACATTCAAATTGCAATATAAATATGAGTAGAATATTCATATTGTATTCATATTAACAACAAACAAGTACATTAATAACAATGTTGTGCTGACCTCAAAACATTAAGTGTAGGGTTAACGTTACGTAGTATTCAATTAGTAACAGAGTACAATTTTCTAATATTAGTATCAGAACAATCGACGTCATAAATTATTTACTTCGTGAAAGGCCACGAGGGCGAGTTAAGCCTGACATAAGTGGGCAATAAACTTCAACCAATTTGGAGATTCGCATCTGGAGGCTCCTATTAAAGCCCGAAAGTTAGTCCTTTTCATCCATCACTCGTAATACGTATGTGAGTTATTGTATGAAAAATTGAAGAATAAATTGAGTCGCTGCAGCAGCGGCGAGACATAAATCCCAACTGAGCCCTCAATATTGTTTTAAAGGGGAAGTGGCCATAAATTTTATCAGAAGCGTGCACGCCGGCCCCGACGACTTCGGCCGAAGCGCGCCGTCCGCACCGCCCGCTTCGCCCGCGCCGAGTCTGCCCAATTTTCCGCACTTGCTCGTGCATTCGGAGCTCATGTGTAGCGTTATTTAAGAAATTGAACTTTTCTCGAGGGATTTAGTGCGGTCTTATTACAAAATTATGTGCATCAGACTAGAAACTTGGGATAGAATAATATTTTGGTCTATCCGCTTATTTAAAATTATCTTTTAACCCTCAAACTAGGGGGTTCAGAAGATTGATCGGCCATTTTGTTTACATTGCGAGTATCGAGGGGTCCGTCAAAAACAGATAGCTGGCTATCTAATTTTGTCAGCGGCTTTCATCAAATAACGAAGGATATATTAGGTCACAATAAAAAAACGCTTATTTTTATCAATACGATCTGGATGTTGGACATTTCGCATAAATGTGATATTGCAATATCGTTCGTACCCTTTTTAATATCGCGACGGACGCTCCGGTTTATGGCAACCCTTTTTGTTCACGACCTGTTTGTCCTAATATTATAAAAAAATTACGTCAGCGAAACCAGTTGGGATACATATTTAATAACATTCGACGGGGGTAGATCAATTATGCCATAGATAGATCCTCTTGCTCTGATCTAATCTATAAAAATATATTACCTATATAGTTATGAATATAACTTTTTCTTTATATATCATACATAATGAATCTATGTTAAAAATATAAGCTCATTATGGGCATTTGAACGACTACAATGCTTCCAATTTAAACATCACTTACTCATCGCGATAAAAAGAAAAAAAAAAGAACAATTTCATTTACAGTATTTTGTACATCAAAAGGAAAAAACGGAACCCTTGTAGGATCACTTTGTTTTGTTTACATGTCTTTCATATTGAATCAGAACCGTGTAAGAGTATATTTGGCTCATACTCGGTTCTGATTTAATATGATTAAAATGTAAACAAAACAAATGCCCATAATGAGCTTACATTTTTAATAAGCTATTTGCGAAAGTCAACAAAATGGCTACCACCACTTAGGTAATTACTGTATTGAATTGTCATTGAACTAAATATACTAGTAATATCTATGGACGCTTTACACTACGTCAATCTGGCCCTGTGATAAGTATCTGAAAGTATAAGAACTGTATAAGAATTTGTGTTACTGGTACTAAACAACGATAATATTTTTAACACTTTTATACTATACATACATTTAATATTTTTATTATATTAATACAAAAATATAATACACATCCATTACCCAGGAACATTGAAAACTATTCGTTGCTTCGGCGGGATTCGAACCTACAGAGATGGTATATATTGATTATATATATTGTAACTAATGAAATATGGCGTTCAAATTACAACTTTGAACGCTACAAAAATGTCGTTTACGTCGCGGAAAAGTTTCAAAGTGTATTGGCGACCGAGACCGTAATGTTATTAAATACGTTTTTCATTCAATTTGAGGCGAAACGAAATATTGCTGGTGGATTCTTAATGCACTTAATTACCTATAGTTAGAGTGCCCGTGGCCTAGTGTGGACCGTTGATTAGCAAAGGGTGCTAGTTCGAATCCCAGAGGTCTTATAGGAGTATTACTTATGAATTTCGTGTAAACAAATATGATATATATTTATACAGGCCGTAATATTAATGAGGGGAGCTATTAAAGTATTATCACTCATACTTTAATAGCTCCCCTCATCGATTTCGGTGTCGGTAGCCGATTTCATTGAAACCAGGCCAGCTACGCAGGAGTTATTTTATAGTGCCCAAGTGTGTGCGCAATACACAGAAGCACTCTCTCTTCTTTTTTCTCACATAACCCAGTGGGACGGTAACCCGACACGACTGGCGATAGAACAGGCGCAGGACCGACTTTTTACATGCCCATCATCTTTCTTGTTAGACAATCAGGTGATGAGCCTGCATTGTCCTAACCAAACTTTAAAACAATTTTCTTTGTTGTTCCAACGCAGTAATCGAACCTACGACCTCCGGGTCGAGAGCGAAGCTCTGAACCACTAGACCACGGAGGCGATAATACTTTACGGTGTCTACTGTCTATGGGTCCCGTATATAGAGTTTACTGTCAAAGTACCAGCACATCTCTATTCTTATACAGGGTGTAAAAAGAGCAGTCACTATAACTTCGTGGGGTAATAACCAGGCAAGAGATATCCATTGGTACTAGTCAATTGATTTTAATCCACTGTTTTAAAAATTTTAAAAATTTCAATAGGCAATGTACAATGTGCACAACACAGCGATCAGCTGATTACGCTGAGAGGTCAATAGCACGCGTAAGACGTTCATTACGTACTAGGGCAAAAATTATAAAATTTAAGAATTTAATGAAGAACATTGTTCTAAACCGTTCAGCTTGCGTCTAAAATAATAAAATGCAAAAAAAAAATATTTATATAATTACTTTCTTTAAAATCTAAATAGTCATTAATACTGTAGAAACAATTTTTTACCAATTTTTTGTACTGTCGGACTGAGTTTTGACAGATTTTGGTCACTCCACCCAACATAACGGCTAATGGCATCTGATCCGCAAGTGGTTTTAGGCTATGTATCCACCAGACCTGGGCTTTGCAGTGTTGCGAGGAATGTGTTTTTCAGAACCAATAGAGTCGCTTGTCAAGAGCCGCGCTGACCGATGCTTGATAAATGAACGATTCTATTGGTACCTAAAACACATTCCTCGCTACACAGCACAGCACAGCTCTGGTGGATACGCAGCTTTAGAGGGTAAACCGGCCGTAGCGAGCCGGGAGTCCCATATAGGTACCCCTAGGGGACCCTCCCTTGCATTTCCCTTGCGAATCAAAAAGGGTTCCTTGTAAGTACCATAAGTACAGAAATAGACTTACTGTTGCCGTTATCAGGCTTGTGCATCGCCGGTGGGTCTCGGATCATGTTGAGGTCACTGAAGCATCACACGTCAGCCGGCGGGCATGTAACCTGAAACAACCAAGATGGGAATCAAATATTTCAATTGTAGTGTTATTCTACAGGCTATAAGAATAATAAGTGAAAATACGTTAGGGTGTGTATGGGTCCAGTATATATAGAGTTTACTGTGAAAGTACCAGCGCTGAAAAAGGTTTTTTTTTTAATCATTGTATGAGAAAATTTATGATGTTGGAGAATTTCTCATACAAAGATGAAAGTTAAAAGTCTTTCAGCGCTGGTACTTTCACAGTATACTTTACATAGGAGGCACATACACACCCAAAATTATTATCACTCACTTATTTTACGCCTTGTATAAGTGTTATAAATATAACCTAAACCACAAAGTAGATAGATATAATATAACCTTTTTTATTTATTTTTTTATTTCGCAAGGGAAATGCATTACGCATCCCCCCGGGAGGGTATGTGGGACTCTCGGCTCGCTACGGCCGGTTTACCCACTAAAACCACTTGCGGATTGCCATCAGCCGTTATGTTGGGTGGAGTGCCTGGATCTGTCTAAACGCAGACCACTCCTCCCTCGACCGGCCGGTTCACCTCTATAGGGACCGGACTTCCATCAAATTGAGAGAGTGCTCCGGCAAACTGAAGCGCTCTCCTCGGCGCCGAGACTGACAAAGCCGGGGAGGTTACCCAGATATAATATAAACTAAACTAACCAAACCTAACCTAATATGGAAATAAAAAGTTGTGATTTGATTTTTAACACTAAATAAATAATAAATATTAATACGACGTAAACGCTACATGCACAATTACACGCACACTCATGCACTCTTAGCAGTACACTGTACCTATTCAGTAGAGATGTAACGGATATCCGGTAACTATCCGGTATCCGGCCTATCCGGCCTTGTTTTCACTATCCGGCCGGATACCGGATAGTAATACAGTATCCGGCCGGATACCGGATAGCAAAATTTAAAAAATCTTAGTATTTTATAAAGACAAATCATACTCCAATAGGTTGTGGACACCGTTTTTTTTTATAATCGCACATCAAAAATGTTTGTTTTATTAACAAGTGGCAAATCTCCGGTTACGTGCGACCCGAATGCGCCTGAATACCTATTTCCGATCTCGTTCACCGCGCCAAAATTCAAATCAAACTTATTATTATAAAGAGTGTAAAAAGAGCAGTCATCATAACTTTGGGATTTGATTATACTACCTTTTCTTTTCTAAAATGTTTTTTTTTTACAAAAATTTGAAAAATAAAAATTTTTTTCGTTTTATTGTAATTTTTGCGACAGAAAAAATAAGAAATGTTGACAAGTTAAAAAAAAAATTTAGTTTTCGACAGAAAAAAAATAAAAAAAAAATACATTTCCAAAATGAGGAAAGGTAGGTAGTATAATCGTGTCTCAAAGTTATAGTTGCACTTTTTACACACTGTATATTATCAAAGAGGCCGGATATCCGGCAGCCGGATATCCGGCGCTCCGGCCTAGTAGCTTGCCGAATATCCGGTATCCGGTATCCGGCCAAACTACTATCCGTTTCATCTCTACTATTCAGGCTTGTGTTAATAAAACCATGTCTCGAGAATAGCGATCGCAACCTATAATGGAGAACCTATTTGAAAAATAAAACAATGTTTCGTTTCGAATTACTTTGCTTATGTAACAACCTAGTTACAATTAGTTAATACCACATTATCATTATTTTCTTTTGCTATCTTATTAACCTTAAAAGAAAATGTGCCATCAAAGTAAATTAAATTATAATAATGCAAAAAATCGTACCTATATTAGATTTGTTTATTCACAAGGGTTGAATAAGATTTTCAATAACTCTTCTTCACTATATTATCTAACATTACGTTTGATATAATATCAAATTCATCAAATACGTCTACTAGTATCTTTTATCTTTAATATATTGATGAAAGCGTATCAAGATATTATTTTATTACAACTTTGAAATTTATGTTTTCTAGGAATGAGACTCGATTTTAATATTAAATATATTCGTATGTAATATTGCACGGTATCAAACTGAAGTTTATTAATAACAGACCTTGTTTGTGTGAGTTAGGTCTTTTTAAGCTTATAATTAGCATTTTATGAGTTTTATACAAATATGGTACACCTAAAATTTATATGGAACATTCTTAGATACGCATTTAGTTAATAAAATAAAAACAACATACCTAGTCTGTTTACTACTCAGTAGGCGTTTGAAATAAAATATTATTTACAAATGTAGAGATAGCTATTAAAATCGGCCATATTTTGTACTAATATAGGTAACTTATAAAGAAAATAATTATAACCTACAAGTCCACACTAAGTCCCGATTTCACCAAACATGTTAGTGTTAACGGCTTGTTAAAATGCCATGCCTTCTCATTCATTACGAGAGGAACAACGTGATATTTAACGAAGTATTAACTTTAACATACGTCATTGAAATTGGCACTAAAGCTTCTAAAAGAAATAACAAGGATTATCCACAATTGAATTCTGGAAAAGTATCGGTAGACATAAAAGATAAGTAACAAGCGTCTAGTGAAACCTCATTAGAATAAACGATATCCTTTCGCATGTCCACTCCGTACGAGACCTTATTACATCGACAAAATACTCCCCACGACCTCCACAATGAAAATACGCCGTATCCCCCCAAAGATAAGAGTCAATTTTCTTTACGGGACCATAAGAAACTCCTATCAATTTTCTTGTTCTTTATTTAAAGTCGCCGAGTTAAATTTAAAATGGCGGCAAGTAGAACCGACGTGTAAGGTGCTAAGTGACTGCCAAAATTCATGTCTCTTTATTTGATTTGTAATTCTCACTTTGCGTACTGCCATTCTATATCCCTTTTATTAGTAAAAATATTTACACTCGGTATAAGCTGTACAATGTTTTCTCTTTGTCTGGCACTAGCTAGAAAAGTCACTTGACAGACAAGGACAGAACATATTAAAATGTAAAACCTTTTACTTCTTTTCTCTTCATCATCTTATGAATCATAATAATTTATAATAGTCTTATTCAACTTATACTTATATTTTGGTTTGAATAATTAATTATTATTATAATATAATGCATCATCTTGATATGCCAAATTTCGACCATCTAAACGTATTTAAACAATAGACGCGTTTCGGCTGCAAGAAAATAATGATATTAACAAAATTTTCCTGTTTCTTTCGACCTAAGTTCATATTATAATATAAAAACGGAATGTACTTGAAAATTTTGTTGATAACGTTATTTTCTTGCCACTGGAATATATTACTATATATTATTAGTATGAACTGTTAAGTGCAATGGGTAATAGGTATGTGACAAGCTCTTGATAGCATAATCAAGACAATTTGCAATGATGACAAATGTTGTGAGGCAACAGCATTTAGTTAAGGTACATGCACACGTCCAATGATACACTAATTATATATTTGTATGTAGTTTTATTATTAGGGTTAGTTATCGTATAAGTTATATGTTATAACTAGGTACGTCTTACTGTTATAAACTCTATTGGACGACTGATACGAGGATATTATAATATCTTAAGTGCCAGTATCACCAAGCCGTTAACGTCAGTGTTAACGGCTTGTTAAAATACTATGCCTTCTCATTCATTGGTAGGAATTACGAGAAATACCATGTGTATTTAACGAAGGATTAACTTTAAGATGAGTTGGTAAAATTGGCAATTAGCATCACTCTCAAATGTCAATGTGTGACATTACATTGTTCTAAACCTAACTCAAGTGTAATATTACTAGCTGACCCGTGCCCACTTCGTTGAGCATATAAACCGTTTAAACCTTCCCTGGACTTTCACGAACATTTCAAGACTAAACATAGCCGAATAGGTTCAGCCGTTCTCGAGTATTAGCGAGAGAACAGCGGGCTTACTCCCGACACAATCGAAAACCGAATCCGTTCGATATCAGATGTTTTTCGTATTTTATTTGGTGAATTACTTTTGAACTAATCAGGATAAGGAAAATTGTTAGATCGTAACTTTTTGTACTCCCGACCATATCAATCGACTGAGAATCAAAATAAATAAATGTCAATTTATTAGGAAGTACGCGGCATGATCGTATCTGAATCAAAATCAAATCAGTTTGGAGAGTACGGCCCCAGCAATACATTTTTATGTATAAGAAGATGTAAGAACAAAATTTTAGCTTCAATATTTTAGGTGCATGCTTGTTGTTGATGTTGTATTAATAGGGTTGTTTCGCCAGTTCGCGTCCATTTAGTGCTGTTGGCAGGTTTGACGGCGATTATAAAAAAGCTCCAGCACTAATTTCTATGAAAAATTAGTGTAATGTATTCGATAAATAGTCTATTTTAAGATAAACTTTCAATTTTGTTCGAAACATTTTGTGTTTTCTTTTAAAAAAGATAAATTTCGGAATTAGGCGTTTTACCCAGTTTGCGTCCACAAAATCCAATTTGCGTCCACCCGTGGACCAGTTTGCGTCCAGCAGCTTAAAAAAGGATATCACCCCTTTAATTTTTAAAAAAGGATGATATATTTAAGAATTTGTAAAGAACGATTGTATTTTAACAATTTCTATATATAAGAATATTTTAATATTAAAAAATCAAAATTATTATAAGTAATTAAATAAATTACTTACTATAAAAAAATAATTCTTCTTAATATTGGTTTAGCTATAAAATTAAGTAATTATAGGCAAGTAGGTATTGATTGCAACTTTAAAGATGAACAGTAATCAGTTCTGTATACAAACTTTACACTAAAATTACAAGGTAATGATTATAATTATTGCCAAATATTTGTCTAATTATATAACTAAAAGAATTATTGAATACATAAATTATCATATTATAAACATAGCAAGGTATCTGATACCTTGCTATGTTTATAATATGATATAGGTATGTTTATTATATATCATAATAAATTATAAACATAGCAAGTATTAAGCATATTTGTTTATAATATATATATTATAGCTTTACACCCGGTTTCTGAAAGGCTGATCAAATTAATTAATTGATCAAATCAGCTAATCTGAATGCTCATTGGTGAAAACAGTGACTGCGAAGTGATGTTCACCAATCAGCGTTCAGATTAGCTGATTTGATCAATTGATCAATTTGATCAGCCTTTCCGAAACCGGGCGTTAGAATTTCAATTAATAACACTGGTCACATTCAAATGACTGTCTTTGGCCAAAACAAATTGCGTGCATTTTAGTTGACACTATCTAATAGGTCAGAGCCTATGTTTTCTTATCATCGTCTTCTACATCTGAATTTAATATGTCGTCACATTTAACAGAACATTTCACTCGTCATAGAATTAAAAACCCGTCGTCTTAGTAAAAAAAATGTATAATTAGGTATTATAATAAACATATTGTTTATTTTCAAATTATTTTTACAAGCAATTGTTTAAAAAATAGTGGACGCAATATGGTTTATTTATATCCAATATCGGTATAGTTTGCGTCCAATGCGGACGCAAAGTGGAAGTTTTGTAAAATTCGATGTAGTAATTCGCGTCCACCTTATTTTATTAGTTAAATATAAAAAACATAAGAAAATTCATAAGTAATATTATTCCTTGTTTCACTATAAACGTGTAGAAACTTTTATGTATCCAAAAATTCACATAAAACATTAAAAAACTTACTATCAAACGCGCCTCTGCACACTATTTTTTATCTAAAAATCCGCGCATATGCGCTTCCTAATTGAACGTCCGAGATTGACATATTTTTTTAAATTGATTGGTTTGACGCACAGAACTTTTATATATGCGTGCGTGTCACTTATACATTTAGGTATAATCGGTAATGACTTTTCGTTTGATAAGTGTGTTAGTTGACTTATTTTAGAGGATTTTTTTAGGGCGCTCCGCAAAATGGACGCGAATAGGGCGATGGACGCGAACAGGCGAACTTACCCTATTAACTTTTTAAACGGCGCCCTATACGGGATTTCCCCGATCCATTCGTCCGGAAGAAATCGCTTATTGACGATAAGCTGAGGGTGCATTGTATATGGTTTCCTTTGTTATTCGGTGGTTGTTATAATTAAACTGTTATTCTGCTATCTTACTTTTAGGAAATAAGAATTAAATACATAAATAATACGGTTACGCGAACTAATTCATATTATCTATGGAGTCCGGGGAAAAAGCATTTCCCCATTAACCATCTGGGTGACACGTCACCAACCATCACGGTCACCCCTGGGTGTCGTAGGCGACAAAGGGAATATATTATTATATCGGAAATGTGCTGCTATACACAGCAGGGCAAATTATGTGCTAAAACGTGCGTTAATTGATTCAGTAACCTAAGCAGGAACATTCAATAACTCCGTAAAGTCAAGTTGTCAAATGACAATTGTATGATAAGCTCTACAGCGACAATACAATTGACGACCTAAATATTCCTGCTTGGGCTACCGCTAACCTACAACAAGGTCTTATGAACTTCTTATGCTACACGTATACATATTGCCGTTGCGTTCAAATCAAAATCCAATTAATTTGGGACCATCCCGCACCTGCTACAAAGATATCGAATTACCAGCGACATAATATCGAAGTATCCTCAATCCATAAATATGATATTCGTTATGCATTTCTCATATTCATGAATCCGTTTTATTGGCCCCAATAAAATATGAACATCTCAGAATATGGGAGAACGGGCGAATCTAATATGGATTGCTGCGCCGCTTCTTGCCGATTAGGTGGGAGGCAGCTGCGAATTATTGGACTCCATGTATGAGGTATTTCATTCACACCGCATTCACTTAATTACATTCTGCGCGCCGTATACAGACGTAATAAATTATACGTTCGATGTTTATTTAGATGCGTCTTTGTTCAAAATGGATGTCTCCAATACGCGTCTACCGGAATGGATAAACACGCGCGTTTTGTACACGCCATGATTTATGGGCAACGTCTATTATATCCGATAAGGTAATTCGCTATAATAAATAAAAAAGGTATTCTTTAAAAAATACATAAGACTCGGTCACATAGTGTTGCAAAGAAATGATTGTAGAAGCGAATTCAATAGCTTAAAATAAATATTCCGTCATTGTAAGCACGAACAAACATCAATTCACAAGTTACATTCATAAAGGATTATCAGAATCCTGATTAATCAACTTTCGGGGTACATAAAGCAGTATTTCACGTCGTCTTAACGGCGAACAGTGACGATCAGTCACTTCACAATGATCCTCACAAAGAAGAGATTGTCCGCTCCACATAATGCGAATTTAAAGGCTCCGGGACAGACAAAAAGCGCCGGCCGACGTGTCAAAAATTCAACAGGGTAAGTGGAATGGATGGCTGGGACCGGGGCCGAATAAAATATTCTACGTCAAATCGTACGTCAACGGCTGTTCTTGTTCTACGAGAGTGCTTCACCTAAATTTATTTGCCTTTATATCAAGGACTCTTGCGCGCCGGTTGGGCAGGCGCACTTACGCCTTTGTTCCGCTAATGTTGAGAATGCACTGCGTAAAATGCCTCTATTATTTTGGATCGTTAGTTAAATGGTTAAAGTAAGGGGTTGAATAATTTGATGTAATTTTGAATATAGAGCTAAAAAAATATTCATACCTTTTTTTTAAAAGTAACGAACGAATCACCTGATGGATATCGATTACTTTACTTTTGTCCAGCAACACCGAAGTCTTTTTGAATACTTGAAAGGTTTGCAGATCGTAATGGCCTATTACTTTTAATACATAGTTAAAGTATGATAGGGTTGATCTGACTTATAGAAATAGGATATCATTAAAATAGCTAACGGTCTGAGTAAACAAGTCATTAAACACAAATAAAAGGATATATGATATAGCACCATATACGTCCTTTTTATACCTAATGACTGCACCATTAGCTAGTTATAAACGGACATTTATGAGTTAAAAATTTATACACCAGTTAGTCACGCAGTTATAATAAAGTGAGGGCTCTATTTATTGAGCGATATACAACGTGTAACAGAAAAGAGTTAAACATTTACTGGTGTAATTCATGAGTTATGTTAGTTCCGACAAGTTGTAGCAATTATGAGAAAACCATATAATTTTGGAGAAACACATATTATTTGTAAATTATATAGTTAAGTATGTTGATATGTGTTATGTGACTTGAGTTGTGATTCTTCGCGTGAAATTTAATTTAACTTGTAGCTAGTATGATCTACCGCTCTAATCAGAAAAGTAGATCCCATCCAAACATAACTTGTAAAAAGTGCCAAGTCTTGCTACTTAGTTCTTCTACAGTAAAAAGTTGTGAGATACATGTTATGCCAAGAAGGGGTTAGTCGGTCGGTCTAACATCACCCTATAGTGATCATAATTAATATTATTCATAATTTTTTATATTTTAAATAAATAGTAGATGGACTAGGCAAGCGCATGAAAATAACACAATATTTATCTCACAAGTGATACATATTAAATCAAATCGTTTAGTGACAGTCACAAACATGAAAGTTAAAAGTAAGTCTTTCAGCACTGGTAGTTTCACAGTATACTCTACATAGGAGGTACATACACACATTAAAGTATTATCACTCATTTATTATACACCTTGTATAGCTGTTGACTGTATCATTTATGACTTAGAAATGAATATACCAGTCAGTCACGAAGTAGTAATAAAACGTAAAGTCTACATAAAGTTAGTTAAAAACGATCGCTTCAGCAACGTTTAAAAGAAATTAGTGATAAAAATTCACTGATGAAGTTATGTTACAAATAAAAGGTGCTTTAAATGAGTAGTATACGATGAGCAACATACGTCCTTTACATACTAAGTCCCGATTTAAATAAATAAATAAATAAACGTTTATTCAACAAAACGAATATTACACTACACAATGGGCAAAAAAAACAAAACATATTATTATCATTACATACACCATGACAAAAAAAAAGACATGATTAAACAGTAACAACAAAAAACAGGAACACGTTGAAAATGTAATAAAAAACCATGAGGTCTGGGTAATGGTGGTAGGTAGTGCAATGCACCGATTGCCGAAATGGTATCCACTCAGTATCATTTCACCAACGCATGTTAGTGTTAACGGCCTGTTAAATTATTATGCCTTCTCATTCATTGATAGGAATTACAAGAGGGATAAAATGATATTTAACGAAGGATTATTTAACATATCATTAAATTTTGGTTACCTTTTTACAGTAGCAATACTTTTATTTCGGATTCGGTTACGGTTACGGATATTTTTTTATATCGGATATCCGATTGTTTCGGTTACGGTTACGGATATTTTTTATATCGGATATCCGATTGTTTCGGTTACGGTTACGGATATTTTTTTATATCGGATATCCGATTGTTTCGGTTACGGCTACGGATATTTTTTTATATCGGATATCCGATTGTTTCGGTGACGGTTACGGATATTTTTTATATCGGATATCCGATTGTTTCGGTTACGGTTACGGATATTTTTTATATCGGATATCCGATTGTTTCGGTTACGGTTACGGATGTTTTTTATATCGGATATCCGATTGTTTCGGTTATGGTTACGGATATTTTTTATATCGGATATCCGATTGTTTCGGTTACGGTTACGGATATTTTTTATATCGGATATCCGATTGTTTCGGTTACGGTTACGGATATTTTTTATATCGGATATCCGATTGTTTCGGTTACGGTTACAGATATTTTTTTATATCGGATATCCGATTGTTTCGGTTACGGTTACGGATATTTTTTATATCGGATATCCGATTGTTTCGGTTACGGTTACGGATATTTTTTATATCGGATATCCGATTGTTTCGGTTACGGTTACGGATATTTTTTATAACGGATATCCGATTGTTTCGGTTACGGTTACGGATATTTTTTTATATCGGATATCCGATTGTTTCGGTTACGGTTACGGATATTTTTTATATCGGATATCCGATTGTTTCGGTTACGGTTACGGATATTTTTTATATCGGATATCCGATTGTTTCGGTTACGGTTACGGATATTTTTTATAACGGATATCCGATTGTTTCGGTTACGGTTACGGATATTTTTTTATATCGGATATCCGATTGTTTCGGTTACGGTTACGGATATTTTTTTATATCGGATATCCGATTGTTTCGGTGACGGTTACGGATATTTTTTATATCGGATATCCGATTGTTTCGGTTACGGTTACGGATATTTTTTATATCGGATATCCGATTGTTTCGGTTACGGTTACGGATATTTTTTATATCGGATATCCGATTGTTTCGGTTACGGTTACGGATATTTTTTACATCGGATATCCGTTTGTTTCGGTCACGGTTACGGATATTTTTTATATCTGATATCCGATTGTTTCGGTTACGGTTACGGATATTTTTTATATCGGATATCCGATTGTTTCGGTTACGGTAACGGAGCTCCCTAACACTAATTAGTCACGCAATAACCGTTAAGGGTTCTAGTCACTACATAAAGTTGGTATCATAACGATCGCTTGAGCATTATATATAATTGTCGACAGTCGCGTAGAGTTTGTTCACCATCAATTACTTAGCAGCTGTCGCCTGACGTGAGGTGACTGTGGACATGCCGAGATAAAGAAAGAAAGATTTTTTTTTTATTCTACTATCTTACAACACAATGTAACCCAATAAAGAACAATAGTGTCTAAAATAATAGTTATTTTATTACTATGTTGTATGATGTCAAAAATTGACCCCAGCTCAGCATTTCACAGCGAGCAAGCCCACTGAACTAATATTCTGCCAGGGACCAGGGCCAATGTGTGACATCAAAACACAACAATATTTTTGGAAAAAAAAATAGGTAAATAATAAATACGAACAAGTAATTAAATAAACAAAAAATAAAATAAAATGAGATATTATGAACATAAAAAAGAAGAAGAAACTTTATAGTCTATGAACAATTTTGAAAAAATTAAAAAAAATACCTTGTTTAAATAAATATAAATACAATAATAATTTGTAAATTCCTAGGTTATAAATATGCTCAGATAAACAGTGACTCAATTACACTAACTGGGCTCCCGTTATTATTTTCGATCACCTTAAGTATCTCGTTATAATTTTTATCTTACACAAACAGGTTTTAAATATTCGTATGTAATTTACAACGCTTAATGTTGTACTGTAATCAATTTACGCGACATATTATGGGCTAATTAAAGTATGTGTTAAATGTTAGTCGCAAGTTTAATAATATAAGTTTTTCTTCAGCGTCCTAAATAGAACGACAAACAAAAAGCTTATCCGAAAATCTCTTCGGGATCGTAGAAGCTGATCGTATTCATTATTCACTGACAGAGAGCAATTAAAGCTTCACTAATCAATCTCAAACTTTGGCCAAAGCTGAACTCTAATCAAGAAAACTCCTATTCCGTGAAAGCTTTCCGAACAAAATTTAACTTAATTAAAAATGTAAATTAAATTCCTAGGCGCTTCCACAAGCATCACATCGGCCCGCGCCGAGTGCTCGGGGCTTTTGATTGCAGCTAAAAGGTTTGGGATTAGTGCGCGAAAGAGCTTTCAGTGCATTTGTAGAGCTTTTAAGTGGGAAGCTTTCGCTTAAGACACTTACATACAATGTAAATTTTATGTTCCACCTCGGTAAGGAATGGATTTGCTTTGGAACAGATCTTGCGTATAATTTATACCTCGACAACGGTTCGCGATGTATTATTATAATTATATGCAGTCTACAGATCGTAAAAAGAGAGCAGTCACTATAACTTTGGGATAAATACGTTTTCTCATTATAGAAATGTATTTTTTCGTGACTATTTTTACATCATGTATATTTCTTACACAAGACATTAAGTTATATTGTTGTTAATATACTTTGGTTTATGTTTACTTGGTTGCTAATAAAGATTCTATGAAGTTACTTAATTTAATAAAGTTTTAGACTGTGTTTGGTATAACGTGCATTTTTTTTTCAAATCAGATACTAATAGTCCGATTTGAAAAAATCTTAGAGTGTTACGAGTATATAGCCCATTTATGAAGGAAGGTTATAAGTAATCGCGTCACGCTAAGAACAGCAGTTTTACTCCCGACACAATCGAAAATCGAATCAGTTCGATCTCAACGGCTTTTGGTATTTTATTTGGTGGATTACTTCAAACTAACCAGGATTAAAAAAATTGGTGGATCGTAACTTTTTTAACTCCCGACCATATCAATCGTCTGAGAACCAAAATAAACAAAATCAATTTATTCGGGAGTACGCGGCACGATCGATTCTGAATCTAAATCGAATCAGTTTGGAGATCCCCAGAACACCAATAATGAATCGCCGACGAAGTCGCAGGGTCAGCTAGTAGTAGATATGGAAAATAATGGGACAGTTTATCTGATGGAAAAGAGTGATGTTTGCCGCGAAAGGGGTACGAGGGGTGCGAGGGGTGGGGTTCGGGGAAGTTCGGTGTCCGGGAGCAAACCGTCCGTAAAATTGTCAATTCCGACCGACCCGGCCACCGAGCGGTCCGAATGTACCGATACCGTCTTTGTTTCTACCAATCATTATAATATAGGAAATCGCCGAGATTTAGACCACCGGTTTCTGAAAGGGTGATCAATTCGCAGATCAGCTATGTTTGGCGGCATGTCTCTGAATTTGAGTTCCGATGGTCCTTCGGCATACGTAAAGCCAGGTTTCCACTGACGCGGAGCGGGCGGAGATGAGCTTGGGCTGCCCGAATTGACCAATCACTATGCTCGAAATCTCCGCTTCGCTTCAACGGACGAGAGAAGAGGTACTTTTTTACTCATTGTATCAGGTAAATTTATGATGTTGAGGCATTTCTCATAGAAACATGTAAATCAAAACCCAGTCTTTAAGCGCTGGTACTTTCACAGTATACCTACCATACATACGAGTTACATACACATTACACACCCTAAAGAATTATCACAAATTTATTTTACGCCTTGTATAATATATACGTATACGGAGCGGTGGTTGCGCTATTTCTGAACAAAGTAATCTACTATAGACAGTATTCATTTCCTTTTAAATTGTTTGTCAGCAAAATATGCCATCTGGGCACGGGCCAACATAATCACGGTCAGAGCATACGGTTTAGTCAAACCGAACACTAACTAAAGTGCTCCTCTTGCGTATTATGTTTAAGCGTCAGTATTAAAATGGAACAATTTCTCATTTTGTATGTCGCGGCCTCAAAGCTTTTGATTGCAGAAAAAAGTAAATTGAAACGCCGAATAAGTACAAAATGAAATAGTGCGATATGCTGCAGTGTTTTTGTATAAAATTGTAACAGTAACGAATTCCTTTTTCTAAATTATATTTGATGCAAATCCTGCGCACGAACTTTTACCCATATCTAAATATAATATTCTAAATGGTATTTGTATTCGAATAGCATTTAATTGGCTAAGGGTCGATTTTTCAATCGTCAGATAACTTTTATCTGTTGAATAAACATGTGACTTTAACATTTGTTCCATACAAAATCTGCAAAAGTCACATATTTATTGCTTAGATAAAAGTTAACTGACGATTGAAAAAATCGGCCCCAAAAAGTTAGTAAATAAACTAAGAAAAGAAAATTTAAGAAACATAAATCAAGTCACTGAATAACATTTTGCCCCAAAAAGTAGCCAATGTTATTTCTCGTGGTCTAATCTATATTTGCACCGAATTTCTTCAAAGTCGGTCAAGTACTTTCGGTAATTATTCAATGTAAACAAGCATACAAAAACCTCCGTATAATATTATGCCTAGCTGTGCTCGCGACATCCTTCGCGTGGTTTTTGAGCGACTTAAACCGTTTATGCAGCACACGCAACGAAAGTGTCCCCGTTTTTGCAACATTTCTCACTGACGCTTCGCTCCTATTGGTCGCAGCTATATAGCCTCAAGTTATATAGCCTCAAGCCTTCCTCTATAAATAGACTATCCAACAAAAAAAGCCTAGTTCAAATCGGACCAGTAGTTCCTGAGATTATCGCGTTTAAACAAACAAACAAACTCTTCCGCTTTATAATATTAGTATAGATTAGTATACATACTTCAGTTCGTATTATTGGTATACCTACGGCATAACCAATTATACATTTAGTATTATTCAGTTTATATTATTAGAATACTGCATATACATTAGTATTATTCAGTTTATATTATTAGAATACTGCATATACATTAGTATTATTCAGTTTATATTATTGGAATACTGCATACACAGATAAACCGTTATGCACACATGCGCCACTCTCCCGCTTTTGAACTGAAATCATAGCAACGCTCATCCGTGAAATTGATTCTCGAGGAAGGACGTAAAGATAAATAAAAGGAAATAGGAAAACACAAGCTAAGATTTGGCGTTAAATTGTTTTCAGCGCCCATCGCCGGCCGCCCGCCCGAGCCCGTCCGCCCGCGCCGGCTATCAACTCGGGAATTTCAACAATTACTCCGCCGTAAACGAATTTATGTAATTGAACTATCATCGGAATAATTGTATCACAATTTAATTACGTAGGTATATTTTTATTAGGATTTCTGAATTGTTGGGGCTTGTAGCGAGAATCGAGAGTTATTGTTGTTGAGACGTTTTATTAATTCTTTTAACGTCATTTATTATAAAAAGGAAATTTAATTTACAAATATTAAAAAATGATTTGTAATTTGTTAGTCTCGCTAAAACTCGAGAACGGCTGAAGCGATTCGGCTATTTTTAGTCTTGAAATATTCGTGGAAGTCCAGGGAAGGTTTAAACAGTGAGAAAATAGTCTGCCGGTTTCACGTTGCGGGTTCCGTTATGTAATAGAATTTCATCACAATCTGTCTGTATGCTCAACGCAGTGGGGACGGGTCAGCTAGTATGTTTATAATATCAACAGTTTAAGTGGCAAATAAACTTTCCCATGTTCACATTACTTTCACCTAAGGAATAAATATGTAATTTGACAGATTTTGAATAAATGCCATTATATCTGTGTTATATTTATTCGACAAATAACTTTTATTAACCATCTAACTATTGAAATCACTTTTTTGTTTTTTTTTTTTCAATTTATCAAATAAATTGGACTTTAAATCATATGGGCGTATAATACAAGGATTTAGTTGAGTCCGAAACGATAGCGAAACATCGTGACGTCTCATGCAGTACGTGATCCATTTGCCGATGTAAGAGCCATCTCATTCAATACCGGCGCTCCCACTCCCCGCTAGGGTTGACACAACTTGTAAACATTTAAAAAAAACATTTTTACGCTCAACTTACATTAATAATAATAGCACCCCTCACCGATTTCGGTGTCGGTAGCCGATTTCATTGAAACCAGGCCAGCTACGCAAGAGTTATTTTATAGTGCCCAAGTGTGTGCGCAATACACAAAGACACTCTCTCTTCCTTTTAATCTCATAACCCAGTGGGTCGGTAAACCGACACGACTGGCGAGAGAACAGGCGCAGGACCGACTTTTTACATGCCCATCCGACGCATGGATCATCTTTCTTGTCAGACAATCAGTTGAACAGCCTGCATTGTCCTAACCAAACTTGAAAACAACATTTTTTGTTGTTCCAACGTGGGAATCGAACCCACGACCTCCTGGTCTCTCGGCGAAGCTCTGAACCACTAGACCACGGAAGCGCTTAACTTACATTGGTGTAGAGTTAAAGGGTGATTATATCTATTTATATTTAGTAACTTTAAAGACAAGTAAATCTTATAGTACCCTACAAATTTAATTGGGATAGGCTCATCCAGTTAAAATTACTCTTTTATTCTTTCAAACTACATTAAAGCGAACGATATTTAATTTAAAGTTGTTGTTGCATAATGCAATTGTAGTAAGAGCCGGTGCCGGTATCGTCTGCGATTTATCAACTTTATCGTTCAACTTACAGTGTGTTGCTGTATACGCTCTGAACGCTCAGATCATTCATAACGCACACTGTCGTTTCTTTAGCACAATAATGTAAATTTTCAAATTTTCGATCTGATCGCTTTACTGCTAGTGGAACAACTGACAGATGTTAAATTTTGACACTTCTCGTTCATCTAATAAATTCTTTTTATATTTAAAATTATCAATTTCAAGAATAATACAAAAGAATCGTTAATAAATTTCCTCCACGATAACCTAAAAATAACATCGGGATCAGTGAAATCTGTCAAATACAAGTAAACCTCAAAAAATTTACATTTGCTTAAAGTATGGAGCTGGGTAGAAATAAGCAAAATGGCGTGATCATTTTGAGCGTTTTAAACAGTTTTTGACAGCTGGAACACTAGTGAAAACAGTTCAAAACGATCCTATACAGTGCTAAAGAAACGCAAATCTGAACGAAAAAAACGTTCAAATCGTTTATACTTAGCAAGTGGAACGAGGGGTTAATATCGCCAACCCTATCTAGAGTAGTCAATATTAGGTTTCCCGATTGTATTAGTTTCAGTTGCCCTTTTCATCTACATGTCGAAGCAGAAGTCCCCAGGGTAGAGCCGCGTCCGGAGATTTGAATCAGATTTAACACTACGCACTTACGCAGTATTAAAAATAACCACAATTTTTATTTAACCCGATTACGCAACATTATTATAAAGATTATGTTACCCGGTCCCGATTCAAGATGATACCGCTACGAAGTTCAAAAACAAAATGTTTTGACGTAAGGTTTGTTAATGATAAGCGAATTCGTATCACTTAGCGAACCCTATGTCAAATCCTATAGATTTTGTTTTCGAACTTCGTAAGTGATAATAGCGATGGCTTGAATCATGGCTCTGGGCTACAATTTTGTTGACACCTCTTTGCTCTTTCAATAAATTCGGATCAGTAGTGTGGGCGCTACAGTAGAAAAAATATAGACCAGTGGCCAAGGCCACTTCTTCTTCAGATGGAAGCCCTTGTTGATAAAATAAGTAGGAATTCTAATGAGGGACCTCATCAACATCACAATGAATTTCCAAAAATTACATAAACTCATAATTAGATTACAATGACATAATAATATTCCCGTGGTGCTTTCCCTAAATTTATTGGCCTTTTTGAGTCATGACAATTTTTTTACAGTCTCCCACTTTGCTTGGGGAGGGAAACTGGAATACTTCCTACTCCTCCTTTTTTTCTGATTAATTTCGTTGCGGGTCCTAAGACAGATTTAGCTTGTCCCTTGGGCACCCCTGAGATCATATCAAAGGGTTTGTCGTGGTTGCTTACCGCTGTCGATCCTGGCTCACAGGAGTCGCAGTGGTGGGAATGTGAGGTGGGCCAATGCCCGTTTAATGAGGGACTTCAAAAGATAAAAGTGAAGCCAAGTGAAATGGAGTAGAAACTGCACACCACTAATACGTACTGCGAAAATCATTTCCCTTCTGGCTTCGCTGTAGTCGGTTAAAATATCATCAAATCGACTTATCCGATTCGAAATGGCTATCGATTATGTTACGGGCAAGTGAATAGAAGCTGGGCGTGAAATTTCATATATCGTTAAAGTAACGGCTGGGAATGGCGCTAACTAAATTGAAATCTATATCGGCTATTAAATTTATAACAAATTGA
Organism: Celastrina argiolus; assembly: GCA_905187575.2. Taxonomy (NCBI): domain Eukaryota; kingdom Metazoa; phylum Arthropoda; class Insecta; order Lepidoptera; family Lycaenidae; genus Celastrina; species Celastrina argiolus. The sequence continues at coordinate 12,424,799 of LR994599.1, read as the reverse complement.
ACCTTTTATTCCGGTCTTAAGCGCCTTTACACACGAGCTGGTGTACCGCGGCGACGCAAAATATCGGACGCATAATGCTATAAATATTAATAAGTGATCATACTTTTGGGTGTGTATGGGTCCCGTCTATCCTATATAATATATTATCTTTTTATTTCAACGTCCAATTAAATGAGTTGAGGCGACCTTAGGCTTTTTTTAGAGCTAAGACTGCCAGAAAGCACTATAGGCTATAATATTAATGAGTGATAATACTTTAGGCTGTGTATGGGTCCCGTATATAGAGTTTACTGAGAAAGTACCAGCGCTGAAAGAGGCACTTTTTATTAATTATTATATGAGAAAATTGATGAACTTGGGGCATTTTTCATACAAACATGAAAGTTAAAAGATATACATCTTTCAGCGCTGGTACTTTCACAGTATACTCTGCATAGAAGGCACATACATACCCTTAAGTATTATCACTCATTTATTTTACACCATGTTTAACGTTTTCTTGTCACAGTATCACAAATTAGAGTCCTTTCGAATGTTCCTCGATGCTATGACTGCGCGGCGGGATGTTAAATCAATCCCCAAAGAAAAAAAGAGTAAGGGATTGTATTTACTGAACTTACAAAGTATTGATATACTTAACTCTACTGGAATAATTGTTCAGTCCCAAAGTAAATTTAAATGCAGGTTTCTACCAGTGTAAGTAACACTAGTAAAGTGTAAAAGCTAATATTTATATTTAATCTATACTTCTATACTAATATTAAAAAGAGGAAATATTTGTATTTTTGTATGTGACGAATAAACTCAAAAAGTACTGGACCGATTTTAATAATTATTTTTTCATTAGAAAGCTACATTATCTCTGAGTAACAAAGGCTATATAAAACTTAATTGCTATTCGTTAGTCTCGCTAAAACTCGAGATCAGCTGAACTGATTCGACTATTATTGGTCTTGAAATATTCGTGGATGTCCCGGGAAGGTTTAAACGGTTTCCATGCTCAACGAAGTAGGCACGGATCAGCCAGTGAACTTATAAAGTATTGACATAGTTTATAGACTGTATTGGAAATTGTTCAGTCCCAAAGTAAATTCAAATGTACGTTTATACTATTCACAATAATACTTGTTTACAACGCGCGCGTTTACAAATTCACGCAGCGCCGAAACGAATAGAAAAAAGTCGTCAAGTCGAAAAACTATGAATATGATTATCTGCGCCATTCCGAAGGCTATCATCCAATAAAGCTAGTACGTAGCAAAGGTATCAAATCTTTTTCGTCCGGACCGAAATTGAATATTTATCCGGGCAGTATCTCTATTCCGGAACAATTTTTATGTACGAAGAACAATCTCGAGATATTCGGGAGGGCCAATAGAAATATATTGGCAAATATCTTGCCTAGGTACATTACCTTTATTGCGTCGCGACGGCGGTGTACCCCGCTTCAATCTATTTCGAATTGGCTCTCCTGCCTATCTATTATTAAATGTTGTCAACTTATAATAAGGGACATAGGTTGCCCCGTTTTCCATCGCTTTCTTTGTCGTGAGGTAACTCTGTATATATTTAGTACCAGTTCCACCAACGCCTGTTAATGTTGACCGTTGATTAATGTTATTTATCTCATATTCTCATTGTTAATGAAAGAGATTGCGTGATGTTTAGACTGCCGATTTAGGCTCAACTCACATTGGTGTTGAGTCAGTGTCAAGTTTTTTACATAATATTCTCCTGCCTATCTATTATTAAATGTTGTCAACTTATAATAAGGGACATAGGTTGCCAATTTACAATTTTTTGCATTTCATTACATCTATACTAATATTATAAAGCGGAAGAGTTTGTTTGTTTGTGTAAACGCGCTAATCTCAGGAACTACTGGTCTGATTTGAAAAAATATTTTTTTGTTAGATAGTCAATTTATATAGGAAGGCTCTAGGCTATATAAGATTACGCTGCGACCAATAGGAGCGAAGCGTCAGTGAGAAATGTTGCAAAAACGGGGAAAATTATTCACATTTAGGGACTTTCGTTGCGTGCGCTGCATAAACTGTTTAAGTCACTCAAAAACCACGCGAACGAAGTCGCGGGGCACAGCTAGTTATACATAATAATCTATCTCAAAGGTAGTTCAGCCCCAATTGGTTGCCTTATCACGTCTTGTCTTTCGTTAATATAAAAACAAAAGAGACATCGTCATGATAATATTTAATCATCAATTAATTTTAACCGGTGTTGGTGAAATTGGTATTTATGATATCATACGAATAAAACCACTTCATTTGTAGTCCATTAAATGTATCCTTCGGCTCTAAACCGTCTATTGCTATGTAAATTAATATGAATATATTTAATAAACTTAAAACAAATATCGACAAAAGCTGTGCGGCTTATAAATCTCAAAAGCTGTATGTGACTTAATTAAAACTATAATAATGCAATATCGTAAAAAAGGATAAAGTTATCAAACAGGGCCTGCCGTTACTGAACACAAATTGGGTGTAACATATTCAATAAAACTCGTTATCGCGAAGGCTCATTACAATTATGGACGTTTCACACCACGTAAGTCTGGTGCCGTGGTAAGTATCCGAAGAACTTGTGTTACGGTACCAGACAAAGGAAATATATTTAGTAGTTTAATACTATACACACGTAGAGTAATTTATAGACACATTAATAAAAATACAAAAAATTCTCCATGATCCAGGAACACAGAAATATTTTGTTATTTTGGCGGGCTTCAAACCCGGCTAGAGCACCCACGCGCTCAACCACTAAGCCACAGAGGTAGTGAAACAAATTGAGTGTTCAATAATTATATAAAACTCGTTATGACGAAGGCACATTCATAATTAAAGAGCTTAATGGCTCTTAGCATAATGGAGGTTGTGTTATCCGCCTGTCCCAGCTCCCGAGACTGTCTTATTAATATGTCAATATGTTATAATATGACATGACACATACATACATAACTATACTACTCATATAATATATATAGGGATTATTTTATAATACGTGAAGACTTTGAGGTTTTCGAAGAATGGAGAATGTTACTACCAGATTTTGTATACAAAATCGTCCAAAATAACTGTTGTCCCAGTCGAACTTATATCTATAAGTATACACTAGTTTTTGTTTCATTAAAAAAGACCACGTATTAACATATGTGCCATTAAAATTTTTGTGAATTAAAATTGTAAGAGTTGGAAAATGACGTCATCGTGTTGAGAATTAAAAGAAGTTTATATCGGAAATTACACGTGGTATCATGATATTTTTTTTAGTAATATTATTTATTTTCAACAAAGTTTACGAAGAGCTAAAAATAATGACCTCAACCTAGCAGAAACTTAGCCAACATTGTACCAATGCGACTGAATAGAATGAAACTCGTTTGCTTGTTGATATTTTGGTTGAAACGCTGAAAACGCTTTCGTTTACACCAAAATATAAAAAATGCTCTTGTTCCTTGTTTCTTTAATGTAAATCCACCTTTAGATTATTACTTGCACTGGCAGCTAGATACACTTTTTTCTATGCCATTTAGGTTACACATTTTTTATTATATCATAACTCACATTCACTATTCTTAAATGTGTTTTTTATTCAAAAGGCACATATCTCTGTTTCAAGATGCCATTGCTATCACTTACACTTCGAAAACAAAATGTATGGGATCTGACATAAACTTCGCTAGGTGACTTTATTTACACTTTTTGCACAACGTACAATTGCGGACTTAATGCTGAGGGGCATTCTCTACCAGTCAACCATAGGGTGATGCAGAGACAAAATAAACGAAAAGGTGCTGCAAAACGATGAGAGAAATATTGCATTTAGCGAATCTTATGGCAAATTAATTTTTGTTCGCGATGGCATCTTGAATCTGGCCCTGTTCTTCTTAAATAAAAAAACATGAAATAAAATAAAGATCAAAATTATTAAGAGCAAATGTCGACCACGCAGCGAACTCTAGTTTGGTATATAAATAATTCACTTCATTACTAAGTCCACTCAGATTTTACACAATTAACATTTGCAATATTATAATACCTCAATAATATGTTGATAACATTTACATTTTAAATGGATCAATTTACCCAATTATTGTCAACTTTGGTCGTAATTATTTTTGTCATTTCACATACCTTAATCTGTATGGAATATTTTATTTCACTTTAAAATGTCAACAACTGGTAAAGTGGTTTTTAAATACGCGGAAATTTTAGATTCCTTCCCAAATATTTTCTTTTAAAATATTTTAATAAATAGCTATATTTTTTTCGCCCTATTTTCGTATCGCGTGAATGTTAAAAAGTGTGCAATGCAAGTAATTTAAAGTGATCTTTTAAACTTTTTAGTTAACTGAGAAAAGCATTCCGACACCTAGTTAGTTTAAAATTTAAATAACTTGGACACAGTAGGTATAAGAACAAAACGATTAATCAAGTTGTTATTTAAATATTTTAGTATGTATTTCTAAGCATTATATAAAAAAGTAACAGCATCTATCTTTGTCATATTATAAACTTTAAATTTACCATTTACCATTCGTACATTCCTAGTTTTTGCTTTACGTATCTATAAATATACAATTATAATATTATATAGATAATAACTTTATCGTAATATAAGAAAACTTACTTGTACGTAAATTACTAATTTCCACCAGCAAGCAAGTTGGGAAGACTAAAATAAGAATCTAAGGGTGTGTTTCACCAAGAAATGTTAAAGTTACATTGCTTGGTGGAACACGGCCTAAGTGCACTTAAGGAATGATTCATAAATTAAACAGTGTTGGATAAAGCGTGAGGCATTCGAGTAATTAAAATTTCGCGGTTCCAAGTTTCCTGCCGCAGTCCTGCATAGGAATAATGACTCCTTGAAACGCTATGCCCCTGGTAATTACTACAAATGTTGTAATGAAGCACTCTAATTGCAGGAGGGAATGCTGATTGCCTTATTACCGTGTTGTATCGGCGCTCAGCAATTCGAAGAGAGTTGCTATTAGGAATGCATTGCCTTATAATTAAGCCTTAATAAGGTTCATTAAACATTCAGTGTATAATCCGACGATAATTAAACCATCGCGCAAAAAATGCGAGTGCATTTGACAGAAGAGCTCAACTCAGACCTTGGGCTCTATATTATACTAGCTGTGCCCGCGACTTCGTTTGCGTAGTTTTGGAGTAACTTAAACCGTTTATGCAGCGCACGCAACGAAAGTCCCCAATAGTGTATAATTTTCCCCGTTTTTGCAACGTTTCTCACTGACGCTTCGCTCCTATTGGTCGCAGCGTAATGTTATATAGCCTCAAGCCTTTCTCTATATAATATGGAATATCCAACAAAAAAAAAATTTTTCAAATCGGACCAGTAGTTCCTGATATTAGCGCGTTTAAACAAACAAACAAACTCTTCCGCTTTATAATATTAGTATAGATATTATTATTCTGAGTTGTAAGAAGACATTATAGTTTATGTTGCATTAAATATGTTACTATAAATAAATATCAGGGCTTATCCATCGATATTATCACTTACCATATAGTATAGGATTTGACATAAGGCTCGCTAAATGACAGGCGAATTCGTGTGTCACTTAGCGAAGCTTACGTCAACTCCCATAAATTTTGTTTAAGAACTATATAACTGATAATATAGATGGCACCTTGAATGAATGTCCAAGGCTCTGATGATGACGGTAAATTGACCACGTAATAAGTTCTCTAAGTATTAACAATACACTATTGTAGCTCATTGGGCTTGTTACGTGCATATAGGGCTGCCATCCGTCCGGGCGAGGTTTAAGTTGTTGTCCTGGTATAACCCGGACGGACGAGCAGTCCCGTGTCCCCAGATTTTAAACAAGATTAAACAAGATGTAAGTTAATGAAAAAAGTATTGAATTGTCCGGGGAAATTACGCTTCCGGAGTCCAGTAGGACGGCAGGTTTTAGAGATGGCAGCCCTACGTGCATACAAAATCTAGCGTTTCTTTATTACGGTCAACGCGGAGTCAATTGCCGACGGATGATTTATCTAAACACGATCAATGCATCTTGTTCGTCGTACGTTCTAGAAATAAGCCACTAATTGAAGTGATAACTTCTTATGGACGGTAAGCGTCGTTATGTAACGCGTTACGGCTAATCTAAACCAAGGATGTTAGGGAGCTCCGTTACCGTAACCGAAACTATCAGATATCCGACATAAAAAATTATCCGTAACCGAATCCGAAATGAAAGTTTTGTTACTGTAAAAAGGAAACCAAAATGTAATATCCGTAACCGAAATTATCCGAAACAAACGGTTAATCCGAAACAATTTAATATCCATATCCGTATCCGTATCCGAAAATTCATACCTGATTTGTGTTTACATCAGGGATGAACGTTTCATCCCTGATCTAAACACTATCAATGCGCTGTCTTATTCGTTGTACGTTCAAGAAGTAAATAGCTAATTGAAGTTACAATTTTTTTAAGTTACGTAACGCGTAACGGCGCCAATCTGTTTGGGATCATCTGCTAAAGTTTAACCCTTAGCTACGAAATCATTCTGAGAGAGAAGGAATAATATTAGGTGAAGCGTTAAACGTGTTTGAAGAAGTTTGCCGAAATTGGCGCTAAATGGATGTCCACCTCGTTCAAAGCAATCTATAATAATATGTATTATAAAGCGGAAGAGTTTGTTTGTTTGTTTAAACGCGCTAATCTCAGGAACTACTGGTCCGATTTGAAAAATTATTTTTTTGTTGGATAGTCTATTTATAGAGGAAGGATTTAGGCTATATAACATTACGCTGCGACCAATAGGAGCGAAACGTCAGTAAGAAATGTTGCAAAAACGGGGAGACTTTCGTTGCGTGCGCTGCATAAACGGTTTAAGTCGCTCAAAAACCACGTGAACGAAGTCGCTGGGACAGCTAGTAACCAATAAATATCTACATATTATATAGGTACGCAATAGCTTTACGAAAACGGTATCACACAACAATAAACCTGTTATGTTTAATTTACAATACAAATGGCTATAGAATACGCTCATATTTTGTAACTGTATAATTTCCAAGCGCGTATCGATAAATTTTAAGATAATAAAACAATTCATGTTCACCTTTCAGGGTTGCCACTAACGCATCGATTTAGGGTTCCCAATTACGACCTACTTTTTACAGGGCTGATAATAGGTCCGGTTAAAAAAAAAACACATGAGCAAATTAATTTTCTTTAAGTAATAAAGGTATAAGGCTGTTGGATAATAAAAACCAACAATTAAAAAAAAAATAGGTCCGGTTTTTTCTCTATACTATTTCTGAATTACTTTTTGTATGACGTGAGCGTTGTTGTTGCAACCAATCTTTTCTATTTTCAATAGAAGGGGAGCCGAAGAGGGGATTTTTGTAGTAACTCGAGCGCGTCAGATTAAGATAGTATATGTGTCCCACGTGCTTCTGGTAATCTAGGCATGATTTTTTAAAATTTGATTGGCGGGGTTATAAAAGTATCAAAAATTTAATTCGATACATCAGATTAAGCTTGGAGATGTTAAGTAGGTATCAAAGAAGCTCCAACCGAAAGCACTAATGATTTAAAAGTCAGGTAAGCTAATAGGGACTTATGTAAAATTTAAAAAGTAACTCAATATTTTTAAATAATTGAGTTTCTCAAATATTTTATATTGGACTCAGCGTAATACTCTTGTCAGTCTTGTCGATTCTAACGATAAATAAACTATATTAAAATACTATTTCATCACAATTTTGTTATTTCAAAGTTTAAATAGGGCTGTTTCCGCTCATTCCACTACTAAAATAAAAAACTATCATATGTTTTTTCCTCCTAACATCTTATCACCAAAACCTACTAGGTCTCCGCAACGCTCGAGTAACTACACGTTTTGCATTATGGGCTCCCCTACTACAACTTAAAAAGGCGATTTAGCTCGTTTTTAGGCATCGTTATGCAGCGTTTATTAAGAGGAATTTTTTCCAGCTGACAGCCCTGGTAGGTAAAGACACATAAATTGGACGAGCTAGTGGCAGTCACCAGTGACAACATAACACCTGTGATTGCATTTACAATGCTAATTCACAGCGCAATACCTCGTCCACACTCGACGCCGCGTTTTGTGTGACATAACTTTATATTTAACTACCCACAAAAAAACCTAATACAAACACCGATTTTACATAAACTAATGGAGTTTTTAGAATTTTTATATGTATTCAATAATCATAAAAAATATACTCTTATGAGATATTTAAACAATATTTTCCCCTTGTCTAATACGTTAGAAAATTAAGTGGTAAAGTACATTAAGCTAAATTCAACTCCATAATTAAGAAGAACATACGAAACGAAATTAATAATTAGTATTTTCCAATAGTGGCGCTAGATGGCGGTTTCCGGAATGTGCCTGGACTTCGCCCTTTGATCTATTGGAAATCGAAGAAAACAAAATAGCCAGTCAAATTGCCAGTATTAGGGTGACCATTTACTAGTACTAGGTCGTGTCTCTGTTATATATCTACTTTGTGTCAGTGTGTATTTTATTAGTGCAAAGGTTAGATTAACGTTTAATGCAAATCAAATTTAATCCTTGCCTTATTTAAAAATGTAATTTACCCAAATGTTACCCGTATTTGAATACAGGGTTGATCGATGAGATATATAATATTTATTAATAAAAAGATAAAATCGCGGGAAAGGTCGTTACGGTGAGCGATAAGCCGGGCGGCCGCAATCCTGTTGAAATAATTAATTGCAACACTAAACGTCATCTATTATGAATACTGTGCACTTAGCATATTATAATGTAAAAAAAAAAAGTAATCTATGCTCTGTAATCTGTCACTTGCCCTTGCCACCAATAAATCTGTATTCAATGGTTTTGCTCAGCTCGTGTTTTTATTTAATCACTTAATTTAGTCGAATAAATCCTGAAATACTAACATATAATATCAGGTTATGGGCTATATATGTCCGAAAGTAAATCAGAAAAGTAATTCGATACATAAGTGCTGTGATTCAATTAGATTGAAGTTGGTTAACCTCAAAACCGGCCATTGCCGGCGAGTTCGTTTCTTTTCAGCAATTTCAGCCTAACATTTTGAGAAAAGTGCTTAACAAAATGGCATCACAAATATCAATGGGTACAATTGAGAAGCTAATTGGAAGAGAAAATTACCAAAGTTGGAAGTTTGCCGTAAAAAACTACCTCGAGCATGAAGAATTGTGGCAGGAAATTGAATCTGACCCAGGCTATGTATCTGATAGTAAGAAAAATACGAAAGCAAAATCGAAAATAATACTGTTGGTAGACCCAGTTAATTACGTCCATGTCCAAGAGGCTACAACAGCGAAACAGGTTTGGACCAAACTTGAAAAAGTGTTTGATGACTCAGGGCTTAGCAGAAAAGTAGGTTTATTAAGAGATTTGATCACCACTAACTTGGACAGTTGCTCGAGTGTCGAGGAATATGTCAATAAGGTAATGTCAACAGCTCACAAGTTAAGAAATATCAATTTTGTAGTAGGAGACGAGTGGCTGGGTACGTTGCTGCTCGCTGGCCTCCCTGATTACTACAAGCCAATGATAATGGCTTTAGAGAGCTCCGGTGTGAATATTACTGCAGATTATGTAAAAACTAAATTGTTACAGGAAGTTAAGGTATCAGATTCAGCTGCTTACTATGCCAAGTCATATAATAAACAAAATATTATGTCAAAGTCAATACCAAAAAATCTTAATAACCAATTTCAGAAGAAAGGGCAACCCAAAGGGCCACGGTGCTTTGTATGTAACAAGTATGGTCACATGAGTAGGGATTGCTATTTTAAAGACAAAAAAAAGGGTCCGTCAAACAATGACAATTCAAATAATGGTTATTATGTTGCTTTTCCAGTTGCTGCTGCTTTGGACGGAAGTTGCTGGTATGTTGATTCTGGAGCATCACTGCATATGTGTAATAACAAGAATTGGATGTATGATGTATCTCCATCAGCTATCAACAATATTAAGGTTGCAGACAATAAAACAGTAGCAGTAAAAGGCAGTGGCAAGGTGGATTTACAGATTAGGGACTCAGATGGCATAATACGGACAATACAGGTCAGAGATGTTTTATATGTTCCCACACTAACAGTTAATTTACTTTCTGTAAGTCAAATGGTGAATAATGGCTGTGAAGTGAAATTTGTGAGAGATGGTTGTCACATATATCATAATAATAAGTTAATATTGACAGCATTGCATCGCAATAACATGTATATATTGAACAATGTTTCTGAAGCACCGGCATTGCTATCAACAACAGATGAGCGAGATATAAATTTATGGCATCTAAGAATGGGCCATCTCAATTTCACAGACTTACAGAAAATAACTGATAGTGCAGAAGGGGTTGAATTATCGAAAAAAGGTAACCAAGTTTGCACAACTTGCTTAGAGGGAAAAATGAGTAGACAACCATTTAAAAATACTGGTACTAGGGCTTCAGAATTGCTCCAATTAATTCACTCAGATTTATGTGGTCCGATGGAGACAAGTTCTATTGGAGGTGCCAGATATTATGTTACTTTCATTGATGATTACAGTAGGAAAGTATCTGTTTATTTCATGAAGAGCAAGTCTGAAACTTTAGAAAAGTTTAAAGAATTTAAGAATTTGGTAGAAAATGAAACTAATAAAAAAATAAAGATATTGCGCACAGATAATGGAAAAGAATATATAAACAATGAGTTTAAATTGTTTTTGTGTAAATCTGGTATCCAGCATCAAACAAGTAATCCATATACGCCACAACAAAACGGTATGGCAGAGCGTATGAATCGCACATTAGTAGAGAGAGCTAAATGCCTAATTTTGAATTCCAGATTACAGAAAATATTTTGGGCTGAGGCGGTTTCAACAGCGGCATATATAACAAATCGTTCACCAACAAAAGCTTTGGACTACAAGACACCATATGAAATGTGGACAGGTGACAGACCAAATTTAAATAACATGAAAATATTTGGTTGTCATGCAATGGTTCATGTACCGAAAGAAAGCAGACGAAAATGGGATTCAAAAGCTACTAAGATGATATTTGTGGGTTATTGCGAATACACTAAAGGCTACAGATTGTATGATGAGAGTAAAAAACAAATATACAAGAGTAGAGATGTTGTTTTCTTGGAACACACAGCTAGGAATAATTGTGTAACTATGCCACTTACTTCTTTGCAAGAACAGGAATCGACAGCTAAACAAGAATCTGATACCGATACTTTAGTAAATGAAAGTTCAGAAGAGGAACAATTGTATGATGCCAGCAGTGATATATCAAATTCAGAAAAAGATAATGATCCAGATTACACACCGAAAAGTCTTGATGATGATTCTATACCATTAAGAAATATAACTCTGAGGCCAAGGAATATTAAACCTACTACTTATTTTTGTCACGAAGAGAAACCAATAAGTTCATCAGCATTATTAAAGGAACCAGAGACTTTAGAAGACGCTCTTTCAAGCCCAAAATCAAAAGAGTGGAAAGAAGCTATGGATAGCGAGTATGAATCGCTCCTTCAGAATGATACATGGACATTGGTAACTCTACCTGAAGACAAAAGAATAATCCCTTGCAAATGGGTATATAAAATGAAAATAGATGCAAATGGTGAAGTTGTACGATACAAAGCAAGATTAGTCATAAAGGGATTCAGACAGAGGAAAGGAACTGAATATAATGAAATTTTTGCTCCGGTAGTACGGCATACTTCAATAAGATATTTGTTTGCACTAGCTGTAAAAGAAAACTTATATATAGATCAAATGGATGCAGTTACAGCATTTTTGCAGGGAGATATAGATGCTGAAATATATATGAATCAACCACCTGGCTATGAACATGGACAAGAAGTTTGTAGATTAAATAAGTCTATTTACGGCTTAAAACAGGCGAGTCGCCAATGGAATTTGAAACTTACTTCTGTTCTCAAACAGTTGGGATTGAAAAGTACATCTGTTGATCCATGTATTTACTATAGAAATGATAATGGAAGCATCATCTTTATATTGATATATGTTGATGATTTATTAATTTTTTATAATAATGAAGAGAAAGGTAAAGAAATCAAGCTACAACTTAAAAGTAAATTTGAAATGAAATCGCTTGGACCTGTCAATTATTTTATTGGCTGGAGGATAAGTCAAAACACGGCCAGAGACCAAATTTATATTGATCAGACTGCTTATATAGAAAAAATCCTACAGAGATTCAATATGACAGATTGTAATCCAGTCCATTCGCCCTGTGATCTTAGCTCCAAATTGATCAGCACAGGAGATCAAAATAATATTATTAGTAATGTACCTTATCAAGAAGCTATTGGGAGTTTGCTTTACCTATCACAAGGTACAAGACCAGATATCTGTTTTGTCGTAAACAAATTGAGTAGTTTCAACAAGAAACCAGAAATACAACACTGGTTAGCAGTAAAAAGAGTGCTACGCTACATAAAAGGAACCAAGGATTATAAATTAAAATTGATCCAAAATAAAGATGAAAGAAGAGTTTTTGGCTACTGTGATTCAGATTGGGCTTCTGACATTAATAGCCGGAGATCATGCTCTGGCTACACTTTTTTGTTTCAGGGTGCTTCAGTCTCATGGTGTTCTAAACGACAGAACACAGTTGCCTTATCAACCATGGAGGCTGAATATATGGCACTAGCTACGGCCACACAGGAGGCTATGTGGCTAAGGCATTTAGAGTCGGAACTAAATTGGAAGCTTACAGATGTGCCTACAATAATTTATTGTGATAATCAAAGCGCAATCAAATTTGCAGGTATTGATTCTTACTGTGCTCGCAGCAAACATATTGATCTGAGACATCACTTTCTCCGAGAAAGAGTTGCTGATAAGGAAGTTCAACTCTGCTATGTTGGAACTCAAGATATGGTTGCCGACATACTTACAAAACCAATTTCGCCAAAGAAGACTGATGACTGTTCCATGGCTATGGGTTTGCAATTAAGAAGAGGATGTTGAAATAATTAATTGCAACACTAAACGTCATCTATTATGAATACTGTGCACTTAGCATATTATAATGTAAAAAAAAAAAGTAATCTATGCTCTGTAATCTGTCACTTGCCCTTGCCACCAATAAATCTGTATTCAATGGTTTTGCTCAGCTCGTGTTTTTATTTAATCACTTAATTTAGTCGAATAAATCCTGAAATACTAACATATAATATCAAATCCATTATCGAACGGTTAATTGATAATTACTTTCTTCCATTACCGACGAAAAAGCGGTGATTAACTCTGAATCGGTTTAACGAGCACAATGGGGTTCAATTAAAAAACGACGACGCCCGGCAGACTCAATCTCGTATACATGGAATAAGGTATTACTCGTATAAAGTCGTTTACATGGAATAAGAAATGACTCGTATACATGGAATAAGGAATTACTCGCGTGCTCAAAGTTTTTAATTAAATATTCACCCGCTTTGTAATTAAGACGCAATTGAATGCGCAATGCTTTGCTTTCGGCTTGTAACCTCCTTTGTGAGCTATTAACTGGCACACAACACACTTATAAAAATATCCTAAGGCTCAACTCACACTGGTGTAAGTCGAACTCGAATATTTTTCACCTGAAACAAATTTTTTGCAATTATTACATTATTATTACATAGCAAAATATGTGGTACGAATTTGTATTATGGAAATAGGTATACATAATATGACAAAACGAAGATGCCACGATGCCACGTTATATTTTCATGATACTTTGTACCTTAATAATGGAGACACAGGTATGAATAATATGCATAACTAATAAGGATTATCCACAAGTTTTATAAAAAATCTTGTAACCGATCACGTATGCCTTTGTTATCCTGATTATTATCTATCTTATCATCTCATCAATATCAATAGAATCAGCCTGCCAAACTATAATTGGCACCTCACTCATTAAAATTAGACAGTTGTTTAGGCGCTACGATGAAACAAATAAAGCTATACACTTAAATACATAAATAACCCTCATTACCCCTTCAGATTCGCCGTAGTCGGATAAAAACATGACGAACTCTACACCAGTGTGAGTAGAACCTAAATGTTTTCGAGTTCGAGGAAAATGCCAAAGCTATTAAATATTAGATAAGCTTAATTAGTACGATTGCATGCATCGAGTTATCGGAGTGCGTTCGTGAATATTGTGATAAAAAACGAGAAAACATCCCAATTAGGAGCATCGATAAACGTGTTGACACAACGGAAACAGCATCATTATACGTCTTCCGATGCGAGATAAATAATAATTAATAACATATTATATAAATGTCGAAATCAGTGTTGTTATTGGCAACTAGAATATTATTTTTATTCACAAGATACAGCGTGAGTTTTTTTTCCGTTTAAAAATATGACGTTCAAATTACAAAACAATAAAGTACTTGCGTCAATGCTTAAATAGTTGTGAAAAGAAAAATACTAGAAAATATTTAGACACATAATGCCTTAAGTTCACTCTAGAGTTCATTACGTAGATAATTGTTTTCGAAATGGTAACAATAATTTAAAAAAAAAATTTTTCGTATTTAAAACTAAAAAAATATGTTGAGTTAGTGCATAATTGTAAATCAAATTTTGACCAAACTAGAAAATAGAAAAATAAAGTAATTTAAGTATGTCAAAGTTCGCAAAAACGGAACAAATAACATCCAGTTTAAACCTAAAAAGTCGTATCTTGATTCCAATGAAACGTAGCGAAGTTCTATATAATGTGTCTTAACTGCTGGGAGTTGGAACTATACGATCAGGAATTCGGAAGACCGGATGAAATTGAGAGCATTGAAAATAGAACTCTGGACTAAAAATATAGAGTTAAAAATGGAACACACAAATTTTGTATCGAGTTGTCAAAATTGATATTGACATATTTTGTTAGCTTGTATTTTTGATTTTAAATTCTATTGAATAGAGATCTAGGGGGCTTATTCTCGAAACTAATTTCAATGTTTCGAGAGTAAGCCCCTTCTTCGCAGAATCGATCCGAAATCCATCCGATTCCAATCCTGTCAAATAATGTGATACTCTCGACAACAATACGGATGTATTTGGATCCAAATAGTACCATATAATCGACACTCAATTTCGATCTAACTTGGCGCTAGTGTCGCGACAAACTGTCAAATTCAAATGTAAATTTGATTCAAGAGTAGGCTTTGAGTGATATGTAGGCCAAGTAGGAACATTTGAAAGCTTCGTAAAAGTATCGATCGAATGTCAATAATTGTATGAGCGCTGATATGCTTTTCACACAATTATCATTCGACAACGTTACTTTTATGGTGCTGTCAATATTCCAGCTAGGCATACAGGATTTAATCCGACCGTGGAGATTCCGTATACAGCCCCAGTCTTAGATCCGTAAGCGATCCCGAAACGGTCCTCGGTAATATCGCAGACATTTAATTTCGCCGTTTTAAATGAATCGCTGAACGAAACCCGGCCGGATTCCCGTATAAATTCAGAAGGAATCATCCGCAGAATTCCAATACTGGAGTGCTGATGTCCAAATGCATGATATATCGACGGAGGGCTGTTTATGAGATATTTCATATCGCGCATAATATGCTGGTCATTCGTCACTCGGGCATATTGACACAAGATTGTAATATCTCGAGCCGTTTCACTATTCGTTGCATATTTTATTTCCAAATATTTTTTATTGTATTATAAATAACGTGTAAATTGTCTAGCGTCATTAGGTATGCATTATAATACATTTGCATAATAGATTGCAGATATTCTGTGAAAAAAAAATAATGCGGCATTAAAAAAGATTTAAGAATATAAATTACGGTTGATGAATCATTTTATTAGATAACGCCTAAATTGAATGCACACAGGTTAATTGGATTTACATATAAAATATTCACAAATCCGGATACAAATTCGCTTCAAATGTATGTGTATTTGTGATAAAACTATAAACCTATTTGGTCGGTGTAAATTGTCGAAAATAGCACTACTGCCAACCAATTTACGCCTGGAGTTCGTTAGACGAATGCTAATTATATGTTATACAAATTTTCTACGACAGTGCTAATGCAAAACTTTTATAGATATGCTTTTGACAGGCACTTGAGAATTTTTTGAGTGCCAAACAAACATCAGAACGAATACATTAGAGGTTCGTTTGTAATAATTAGGTATGTGTTTGCGAGTCTAAAGTTCTTATAATATTATAACGTCTCGATAAAGGACATAGTATAGTTTTAGTGTAAAAGTGCAGTGTTCCCGTGGGATAATGAATTTACGCGGAGCTGTGGGCAAGATTAACTTATTAGTGGTTCGACGTTCGTTAACGTGACACTACAAATTTAAAGTTTAGATCGTTTTCGAATCAACACATTTATCATATTATATTATTATAACCGAAATTCTCGAGATTTTCTAATCAAGGCCGTAACTGTATTCCAATAAATTGATTTGTTGACAAAACTACTCTTATCCGTAGATTAAAATATTGAGGTCCTAACTCAATATGGGTGTCCCGCCCTCGGCCTACTTTATGTAGGACCATTTTTACACCGATTTTGTCACAGATTACACAAATATGACCGATTTTGTTACAGATTATACAAATATAACCGATTTTTTTTACCGTCGTATGACGTATGCGTTGAACTATTTAAATCAGTATGTTTTATTCTATATATTTATTTAACAATTTATTGCACACAAGATACATTTACAATAGTACAATTTACAAAGAAAGACGACACAAAAGTACTAATTATTCCTAAGAAGAAATTTCTTCCAGCCCTATGTATGTATGTATGTTCTATTTTTGTGTACAAAAAAGTCGTTAATAATAGTATGCAGTGGACGGGCAGCCTATATCGAAATATGTTTATAAACTGCACCTTAAAAACCAATATTATATCACGTCATACTTGAGTGAGAAACTTCTCTACCTATAATGATACTCTACGTATAATATGTAAATTAATTTATTTAATCTGCAATAAATTTTCATTTTAAATTAGTTTATATCTAATCAAATAAATTAATATTATAAATTAACATCTCATAACTTATAAATGCGATTCTAAATTGGTATGATACAAGCTCTATCAATAAGTAGAGCTTACCTGATTGTAATTAGGAACGTAAATAAATCTTTGTTTTTTACACAAATAATATTATGATATCACGGGCATAACCGGCACTAGTAACGCAAACCCACTAGTTAATAACTTGACCACACTCACTCATTTTAAGTTAGAGCACGTTATAATTTCGTCGGCCGGCTATTTGACTTAGTGGCCCAAAATGGTCCTTGTCCTTTGGTAGATATCATTTTGGGTGCTGACTGTACCGGCAACTGGCTAGTACTGGTAAGGCGACAAGCGCCCCGCTCGCCTGGCCTGCCGCGTGCCTACCTGGCCCGTCGCCGTCGTCTAGTCTCCCGCGCCTCACCTCAGCTCACTCCATAAACAGCTTCCGTATTTTTCAATCAGGGAGCTGTCAAAGCGTTCTGACACCCTCATCCTATTGGCTCGCACTCGCCGCGCGCCGAAATTGGTTTTCTACATTCAATCCATACAAAGTTTAATGTTATTCGTTCGCGATATCACCGGGACGATGTTTACCGACACGCCGAATCATATTGGATTTGCAAACTTTTGTTTGTCGAGTTTATTTCATTTCGGCTCCGAGCGAGAGAGCAATTTTAAATTGTCCTCGAGGCTAGGACGATCGCAAGTTAATGGCCGTTCGTCGTTTCAGTTATGACCACTGCTAGACTTCATGGCGGTTAGTTATACTCGCCGCGCTTGGCAGACGGGCTGGCAAGCGCAGTTTGAAGAAGAAGAGAGAAGAAACGATACTACGCATTTCAGTATATACAGGATCTAAAAAGAACAGTCACTTGGGATTTGATTATACTACCTTTTCTCGTTCAAGAAATTAGGTAAAAAGCAAAATAAAAATTTTGTTTTGGCTTTTTGTAATTCTTGCGATTAATATCATAAATTGTCAAACGTAAAAACCCTTTTCTTTAGTTTTTCACCAAAAAATACTAGAGAAAAGGTAGTACATACCTAATCATATCCCAATACCTAAAGTTACAGTGACTGCTCTTTTTACATCCATGTTCCCTCTAGTGCACCTTCCACCCACGAGAAAGTGTCCGACTCGCACTTGGCCGGTTTTTTCATCTCGCGGTGATAACGCAATGACATTTAAATTGGAAGTATAAGGGTGTGGCCAAACGAACGTTATTTTGTGAGTCGTGAGTCGCAGAATTTCGGTTGCAGAAATTCAATTGCTTTTGTATGAAAGCGAATGTAGCAGAAATTACGAGACCAAAATTACGCGACACACGACTCAAAAAATTACGCTCGTTTGACCTCACCCTTATAACCGCTCATAGAGCTTACTGCGTTTGGTAGAGTACGGGGTAATAGTGTGAGTTACAAATTAAGTTATCCGGATGCGAATGCAGCGTGGCGGGCGTTTATAAATTGAAGGGCCGTACCTGCGGCTTAATACGCCGCTGTTTCCGGTTCATTTCCGGGCGGCGCGCGCGGCGCCGGATATTGCTTTTAAGGTTGCGCCGCACGCCACCAGCCCGCGATACCACCCCATGATGCATTGTTTTCATTTAATTCATAATTAAATTTCAATGCTCGTGCTACGTTTTATGTACAGTCGTATATTGTATTCTCTTCACACCGTTCATTTATCATTTAACTAGATTTCAGCTTATAAAAAGGATTTTTTTTTATTAACTTTAGACCTTGTCTAGTGCGTTTAGCAGGGATTAACAGAAAACGCCGAAAATGAGCGTTCGTTCACACCAAGATCAAGAGAGAATGTTCTTATTCTTGCTCTAGCATTTTGTTCTTCGATGTAACTTCACCCAATAATGCGTGTATTATTCACGCCACTGTATTTTCATAGGACTCCGTGCGTTACATATTTAAATCTTTTTATCGGATTGAATTATTTGTGACTGGTGTTTATTCGCGTTAAATCCTTTTGACATTCTTATTAGCTCTGTTGCCCAGTGGTTGGGGTTGTCGGTTGAGCACTGAGCCGGTCGCAGGTTACATTCCGCCAGAAGTACAAATTGTACTAAATATCTGTCTGTTACCCGTCAATCCCATAATATGAGTTCTTAGAGAACTCAGCAAAGGCCCAGATTGGCATGCATATAATATCATACAGGTCCTATAGAGTTTACGTTACGGGCGATTCTGGACTGCCTTTAGTTCACTCTACTTTACAGAAACAATGTTTCTACTTGTAACAAACTTTATTTAAAAATACATGTGATTCAATCAATTTAATATTCAAAATTTCGGGGGTTCCAGAAAAAGAATAGCACATTCCCACCCCAACTATCTTCCCTGTGAATGTCGAGAAAGGGACGAATATATATCTGGAAATGGACATCGCTTTGCGGATATTGAAAAACTGCGCTCATCAACTCGCCTGTCAAGCCTGGCGAGGATAGCAGTTAGGCACCCCCCATGAAATACTTTGGGGGTTTTGTCCAGTAGTGGACATCATAGCCGAAATGATGATGATGAATATTCAAGAACCGAATGTAGAGCAGGCCTCAAATGGCCTGTCATTATTAGATATAATTAGCAAATTAAAAAACTACAAGGTTAGACAAATATTTATTACTTTATCGAACACATGTTTAAAAAGGCTATGAAAACTTAAATAAAAGTTAATAGATCACTTAATGACACTTATTTTAATACGAATGATAATATTATACGGTATGTCCATTACGAGAACTATATTAAGAAATAACCATTTATAATAGGCCGTTATAAAATAAACATAAACGAATAAAATAGACTATTATATTACGGGACTGGATTAAATTTTCGTTAGAGATACATTTAAGAATATCAGTTAGGTATTACATGAAACCAGTACGAAACGAAAACGGCTGAGTGCGATTATCTGAAAATTAGAGTACCATTTATTTTAATGCAGTGGCCTTAAGGTCCAAACTGATTAGATTTCGATTCAGATACGACCGTGCCGCATACTCCCGAATAAATTTACGTTTCTTTATTTTGATTCTTAGTCGATTGGTCAGGAGTACAAAAAGTTACGATCGAACGATTTTCTTAATCCCGGTTAGTTTAATAATCCACCAAACTAAATACCAAAAGCCATTGAGATCGAACTGCTTCGATTCTCGATTGTGTCGGGAGTAAGCTTGCTAGTCTAAATAAAAGTCCGAAAAAAATTAATAATCTTCATTATATTAACTAGAGGATTATCGTTTTATAAATTGATATTTTTGTAATGTGTATAATAATAATAATAATAATAATATCTATGGACGCTTCACACCACGTCAATCTGGCCCTGTGCTAAGTATCCGAAGAACTTGTGTTACAGGTACCAGACAACGGAAATATATTTAATACTTTTATAATATACACATATTTAAGATTTTTATTATATTATACACAAATTTAATACACATCCATGACCCAGGAACATTGAAAACTTTTTGTTCCCTCGGCGGGATTCGAACCCGCGACCTTTCGTTCGAGCGCCAACGCGCTCAACCAACTGCGCTACGGAGGTCGTCAATTATTATTACTGTGTGATATTTTTATTTTAACATAGCTTAAAACAATATGCAAAGAACTCCTTTTTAACTTGACTTGAATTTAACATTGGAACCTCGTTTCTCTCTATATCTTAGCGACGCAATTATGAAAATTACTTCAGTATTTTAAATGTGACAAGACTTAGTGGATAATAATCTATTATATTTTTTTTTCGCTAAATTTTTATACTAGTTTTTATAAGATGTTAACACGCTCTCGGTTGGATACAAATAGTCGTTCACCATACAATAGTTCTTATAGGTCATTGGGCGTAAAGCCTTAAGATAACATTAAGAATATTCTAATTTCAAAAATTAAAATACTCTGGACTTTGTATAAGCTGTAGTAGGAGCGTTATCGCACGGCTGTGCCGACTAGCGAGCACATTAAATCGTTTCCATTACTTTAAGTAGATTTCGATGTTTGTGTCAAACGCAGCCGCGATAATACAGCAATTTATTATAATAATATACATAATAACAGCCGTAGGTCGAGTGATGCGCACGAATTTATAATGGTTTGTTTCTATACGTTTTTGTAATTAACTTGTTGTGTTGACGATAACGCACTCGCGGCTTCGAGGCGGTTCGTGTTAATGTTATCACTTAAATCTTAACTTGAACAAATAAACCCTGAAAAGTATTTTGTGATTTACGATCGAGAGTTTTATATTTAAAAGCTTGTTAAAAGTATAAAAATATTAAGTACTTGGTATATAAAATAGTATATATTATATTACAATGGTATATAAATTACATACGTATTACCTATACCCATATTTGGTCGATTTCAGACCAAGTCAATCAGTTACTGTGCCAAGTTCTGTCAGAACGAGTACCAGGCTACCAGCCAATAATATTGTATTTTAACCGACTTCTAAAAAGGAGGTCTCGATTCGGTTAATTTTGGGATCCGTACTCAACGGTAAAAACGAGACCCGATTAATAAGACTTCGCTGTCCATCTGTCTTTCACCAGGATGTATCTCAAGAACGTTGATATTTTCTTAAAATAAAATAAAACAAATATTCACTGAACAAATATACAAAAAACGTGATTTTTTTGCTCGTCTCGTACGGAACCTTTGGTGCGCGAGTCCCGTCTCGCACTTGGTTTTAAATCGACTAGTTCGATCAGCCTGCGTCTGCTGACATTATTTATTAATATTTAACTATACATATTGTACTTTTAATGCACATCTATGAGCCAGTAGCCCAGGACAATAGAAAACTTTTATTCCTTCGGCGGGATGTAAATCTACGACCACAGTGCTCAACCGACGACCCCAACCACTGACCAACAGAGGTCGCTAATAAGAATGTCAAAAGGATTCAACATAAACACCAGTCACAAATAATTCAATCCGATAAAAAGATTTGAATACGTAACGCACAGGGTCCTATGAAAATACAGTGACGTGAATCAGGGATGTTACGGAGTTCCGCAACTGTAACCGAAACTATCGGATATCCGATATTAAAATATATCCGTAACCGTAACCGAATCCGAAATTAAAGTTTTGCTACTGTAGAAATGTTATATCCGTAACCGAAATTATCCGAAACAAACGGATCATTCGAAATAATTTAATATTTACATCCGTATCCGAAATTTCATATCTATTTCATCCCTCACGTGAATAATACACGCGTTAAGGGCGAGTTTCGCCCGGCAACAATGAACCCTACAATCCCTTTTAATACGATAATGTGGCTCTATCTATCGTCTGCAGTCACACACGACGCTCGTGTGCTAATTGAATTTAAGGAATAAAATCCAATCGGCCCGGTTCTTTATTATTCAAGATCCAATTTGGATAAGGCCTGATCGGTCCGCGCGGGGGGAGGGCAGTCGAGAATAAAATTGGATTTGTCACTCAAAACATAAGACTTCAACTTTCGTATATCGTGTATCGATTTCGCTTTAATGTATTTATATTCTTGAACCGAATCTGTCCGGTTGCGGCGCTATAAAATGTATTTTATTGGTTAAGTTAATAAGTTCGCGGAATAGGCTTTTGTGAAATTGTACTGAGATCAGTTTTTCCCTTTTCTTGTATTGAATTTTTAGGGCGTTTTGTGTCATAATGTTATGAGGTTTACGCGCGAATTTCAACTTTGGGCGCATGTACAAAGACAGACGCGGCTTCGGGAACTTAAAACGATACTTATAAGTATGTACATAATGTTTAAAATTACTAGACACTGAATGTACTCGTCGCCGCCATTCAAGTGTGACTCAGTCCTTAGAATAACAGTTTACACACCCTAGGAGTCTCCTAACCTCCCGTTTCCTCCCTTAAACTTTTGGGCACTTTCGATATTTTCACATTAAATACAGTTCTTAAATAAGTAGTTCACTTTTTTACAAGATTTCTCTAGTAGTCTCTATCTCACATTATTGTATGATCCATTGTGTTAAAATTAAGGGCTTGTATCATCATTTTTAATGAACAAACATGGTGTATGGTCGTATCAAAACTCCGAGTAAAAACTTTCTTATAATAGTTATTTATTCACAGCTAAACATAGAGACACAAAAATGAAAGTCATTTGCACCTAATGTGAATATAATCTATTTACCGTACTAAATGAAATCGTAAATATTGAATGATCATTAAGAGGAAATTAAATAGGCAGCCGTCCGAGTGGCGGGCGGTGGGTAACGAGCGGTAAGCGGCGAGCGGCGAGCGGTGAGCGGTGAGCGACGAGCGGCTTTCGGGGAGCGGCGAGCGACACCTGACACCTTTTCATAAAAATTTATAGGCTGATTAACACTTTTTTACGCACATTTACATTAATGTACATGTGCGTAAAAAAGTGTTAAAGCGAATGAGTAAAATAACCAACAAAAGTGCGTACAGAATATAAAGAGAATGTCCCGATGTACTGACAGCTAATGTACCTAATTTGTAAGACACTTGACACATAGCCCGGTATTTATGCTATAGTTGAACTATCCACTTTGTCCTATAGGTGTCTGCGAGATTTGAATTGTACGTCGGGTTGAGATTTGACAGGTCTCGAAGATTGTATAGCATGATATTTAAAACGAGCCGGTCTGTACAAACACTGAAATTAATTTGAAGTATGATACCAGTACAGTTGTTTTTAACATAATTAACATTATACTCATGTATCCACTTCTACACTAAATAATATTATTATATTGAGGAAATATTTGTTTGTTTGCATTGAATGGATTCCAAAAGTGCTTGACCGATATGGATGAAATTTGGAAAAGATATAGAGTAAGCAACGTGGGAGGAAATCGGCAACTTTTTTTTAAAATACGATACGGTACCAACGGAATTTGAAAATTTCGGCACAAGAAGTGGCCAGCGACTTCTAATATAATATTTCCTCCTCAATTTTAGTTCTAGTTTATTAATTTTTTTTTCTTTATTTTGTAATATCATTATCATAATTCATGAGCACCATTTAATTTAACGTAATACAAATTAAACATTTTATTAATTTATGAGGTGAAGTTTCATATCATAATATGAATAAAATATACATAATGCTACGAATTAAATATAACAACTTTTCCTTAATTTATTTAATCCGTGATATACGACACCTATTACTTTACCACAAACAAGATAACTTAAAATATTCTTAATGGAACAACAATTTGAATAAAATATTTGGAGCATTCGTTAAAAAATTTAAATATTGCCGAGAACCAGCTCTATAGGTCACATGCAAGAAGGCGATGCAAATGATGAACATTATGGAAGTGATAAATGATAGATCAAGCCTTTGAAATAATAAAATGTAAAAAAAAAATTGGATGAAAGCCATTGAAAAGAGAGGAGAATATTATAAAAATGAAAGGAAAAATAAAATACAGGCGATCTGAGGTCGGGAAGGGGGATGAGATGTAAGGGTAAAAACTGTTTATCTCGATTTCCGGAAAAACTAAAAGTCCTAGGGAAAAAAATCATATGATAAAGTTGTAGGTAATACGTAAAAAGCGTAAAAATGAAAAACAAAATCTTTAAAAAAATGTTTTTAGTAACCTCGCGTTGGAACAACTAAAAATGTCGTTTTCAAGTTTGATTAGAACAATACAGGGTGATCAGTGATCACCTGATTGTCTAACAAAAAAGATGATCCATGCGTCGGATGGACATGTAAAATGTCGGTCCTGCGCCTGATCCAGTCGTGTCGGATATCCATCCCACTGGGCTACGAGAGTGAAAAAAGAGAGAGTGCTTCTGTGTATTGCGCACAGACTTGGGCCTTATAAAGTAGCTCCTGCGTCACCGTCACTGGTATCGGTGTGGGAGGCATTATTAATATTTGGGACTTCTTAAGTTGGTCTACTGTCGTGCACCCGACCGGCGGTGACAACACGTCGTTATAGCACGAACAAATTAGGAGGGCGCTCAAACATTCCTCTCGCAAAGTAAACAATTATTTGGACTCATTGTTTTATTCTGTTTGCAGCGAGATTGTTGTCAAAGTGATGAGGATGAGGAACGATTTTAGAGAAAAGCCTGTTAGTGCCAGCGAGCCAATTAGAAGTGTTAGGGAGATACGAGTTCTGCCCGCCCGCCCCGCTCCGCGCCGCCCGCCCTGCCGCCCGCCCTGCCGCCCGCCCTGCCGCCCGCCCCGCGTCCAATTAAACTCACACCCGGCGACGTACTGCCGCCGCCGGAACCGAGCACACTCAAGTAATTGTGTAAGTCACTTCCAAACAAACTTTCTGTTTTTTTTATCTCGAGATAACAATGGAATTATGTCAGACGCCGCGAGGGCTCGTATGTATCGAGTCGCTAATTATATCTACAATTACTTCAGGGGATGTCCATTAATCACGCTAGATGGGGAAGTCCTTAAAAATGTACGTCTTAAGAGCTATCTATTAATCACGTGAGACGCAAAAAGGGGTTCAAGATATGTATGGGTATACGTATCGTGTGGATTTTTTTAGGATCTTAAAAACAGTGTATCAAAAATAAAATACACCAGAAATTGGGAGGACTTGTCTTAAACATAACCATGTGTTACCAAGAGGGAGGGTACAATACCAAAACTTTAAGTGATAAATGGACGGCCCCTCGACGCATAGACTTTTCCGCGATACGCGCGTTTAATTACAACAATAGTGGCCTAACGAGAATTCGCGCTAACAAGCGCAGCAGAATGTAATCAACATGCCTCGACGCTCTAATGAGGCGTTCGCGGCAAAAACGGACAGACATTTTGCTGAAGATCAATTAGGCGGTGCTTATAGGGAACGTAGTGGTCGTAACGGAAACCCTAGTGTTCCTAACTCGCTACTAATTAACATATTCGTAAGGCGCTCGCCCGGGCCGTAATTAACGACCGGACTTGTCCGCTCGTTTTCACTCTTTTTACACCTCGCGGACAACAAAGACACTTCGTGAACTCCATCGACGTGCGAACCCGTAAACGTCGTTAACTTAAATAAGCACGTTTGATTACGTCGTCGCTAGCTACCCCATTAAAACTTAACGAGGGGCAACCCCGGGGAAAATAACTAACCCAATTTCCCTTTGCCGGGAAATCATTAAAAGTCTTAAAAAGGGTCTTTTCATATATTTTTTAGCCGGGAGCGTACGTGCAAATAAACACATTTTTACATACTCGAACAAACAATCCGGGTAACGAGCGCCGAGCGCCGCGCCGGCCGCGGTGTCCGGCGCCGGACCCCGGACCACCGGCCCCCGCGAGTCCCGGACCACTGCCCCCCGCGCCGGCCCCCCGGGGCACCCAGCCCCCGCGCTAATTGGAAGGATACGACCGGAGATGTGTCTCGTTACTGCACCGCGCGCCGCCGCCGCACCTTCACACGCACCCTAACGACTCTAATTTACCATATTTTACCAATAGTATGAAGGCACCTTAACGGCAATTAAATACACTACGCGGTATCATAGTTATTAGTTACACCCTCTTGTATTGTTTGCCGTAGTATGTATACTCAAGAAGAAAACAACTATGGCTATATTATTATACTATGTCATAAAGGCATCGTGTCCTCGTCTACAAGTGTTGCCAGTGGTGATTAATTAAAGAACTTTCATTAAAATTGATTAATTAAAAATATTCGCGATACACAATAAACTTTATATCCAATTAAAATAATTTATAGTCGCAATTAGTTATGTAGGAGAGGCATACGAACAATAACATTTTTAATTACGCTAATGTATTTATTGCAATTAAACAATTTTAATGACATCGTTAATTCAGGCAGTGTAAACAATATGAAGGTTTTTAATTAATTATTAGATTTTCCAATTAGGCCTGTTTGCGTTCGCCGTGTAATTAATGGATGTATGGTGTATTAGTACACGCGCCCACCGTACGCGGTGTACACCCGGTGTACACCTGCGTGTACCGGGCGTGGGCCCGGTAAACCCGTGTGTACGCGCGGTGTACCCTGTACAATCTGATCCGGGACTCGTCGCCAATTACCGGCTACAAAATACATCGAATCTCGCGTAATTGCTGAGAATATTACGGCAGCGAACTAAATTGTTCCCGACTTAATTAATTAAGCTTTGTTTCAAACTAGCGACGTGTAGAGTCGGCAGTTCTAAATTGGATCTCGTAATTACCTCACCCTTCATGCAGACTATCTACTTTCAATTATACTCGATACTTAGTTAATTGGCTCAATTATAATTGGCATACGTAATGAAGCTCGACACCAACAATACTCGGTAATTAGTAAGATGTAGATATGGATACCGCGCCAGACTCATTAAAATAATGTGGAATACATTGTTCTTGCAACTTGCAGTAATGAAAGTGGTTTGCTGATTAAATATTAACCCCTCAATAATGAAAATATTTACGGAACGGATAAGCTATTTAATATGTCAAGAGTGTGGAGACAGCATATAGAATAGCTAACACGCGTAAATATTATTAGTAAGGGAGCCAAAAATATATATATATATACGTATCAGATATATCTATGTATATTCGTAATGCTATATCTAATACGCTATATTTTCGACTATAGTGGATTATTCTGAGTATTTCAGACTCAGGGCCTTCGAATATCGTTTCTATTGTCAGCACAGAACAGATAAAAGAGGTCCTATTTATTTGTTCTGTGATTGTCAGTCTGTCGCATGATTTGACGTAAGAGCGGAATAGGCAGTCGTTTGAAATAAAGTTTGAGACACAGAATCGAGGCTCCGATCCACGTGCCTCGAACTCTGTTGCAGTCTGTCCAGCTCGTCCGTGTATGATTAGGCTCGCATGCGAGAGGGACAGACAGACGAGAGGTATACCGTATAAGGTATGAGAACAAGGGCCAATACCTTTATCCTAAATCCAAAAAACTCTGAGGCTAATTTTGCATTAATTATACAATTTTCACCGGCTCCTAAACGTAACTTTAATCCGCACAAAATGAATTTGTAGCCGACTTAGATCACGATTGGAGGAACAATGATGTTGAACTTGCTAACCTTTTGGCATATTCAAGTCTCCGGTTATTGCAGATCCGCCATTTGCGCGGGAGCAATGTTGACGCGCAACTTAGCTTTAATTATTGTTGCTATAATAATAAATACCATTTATTTCAGGCCACAGGCCCATATTATAAATAACTTATAGACTATTTTTTTTTTTTTTAAATTGGATTATTGCGTCATTTTTTTCGCCATTACAGCTGTTACTAGGCTTTGTTTACAATTTGATAGCAGTAAAAATACAGGGTGTAAAAAGAGCAGTCACTATAACTTTGAGACACGATTATACTACCTTTTACCTTTACCTTTCGTTACAAACAAAAAAAAAGTTACAGCAATAAAGCAAAAAAATTTTTTTTTTGAATTTTTTCTAAAAAAAAAGAAAAAAAAACATTTCTAAAATGAGAAAAGGTAGTATAATCATATCCCAAAGTTATAGTGACTGCTCTTTTTACACCAGTTATACATATTGATGCATCATAATTAAGAAGAACTTAATAAATGAGGAAGTGAAAAAATTCTAAATTATCCGTCCTGAAACTTCACGATAATAAGCCATATAATAAGCCATATATATATATACAAAATATTCGTACAAATATGTATTACCTCTGGAAATTGGTGAAATATGTTCATACAATAAAAATTACAGTGCCAAACTATGTAAATTATTTAGGTATCGCAGCTATTGAGTCGAATAAATAAGAATCATGCAAATTGGATCATTTACCTCAGAATTACTCTGAGTACGGTGTACATACGTAAAACAAAAAAATACAGCCTCTTCCTTTTTTGAAGGTCGGTTAAAAAAGAAACATAAATATGGTTTTGATTTTGCTGTAGGAATGAAACTTCAAATATAATATAGTAAAACACGAACTGCTTGCACTTTTTTCAACTTAATTTGTTATTTTTCATTAATTATCACTTAAAATACACGACCGGTTTCGACATAGTCATCATTAGGTGTTGATGATGACTATAATACTTTTGTTATACTATTTATCATGAATTTCCACCAAGAACCTACAGTACATTCAATAACACAAACATAATATTATGTTTCGTTAACAACGAAAGCGTTTAAAAATTGTAAACAATAAAGTGATACGTGGCCCGCTTAAACATAGTCAACGATATTGTTCCACAGATAAATTGTATGCTTTAATTACTCCGATAAGTGTTATCGTTATAATTAATTTCAATACAAGTACACTATTACGGCTCCCACACAAATCCACGATGCGATGCTATACGATGCCGCATCTGTTATTTTGACACTCATTTAACATCGATCCGACCGCAAATATATGCGATGCGATGCGATTTCGCGGCTTAAGTATGTTTTTCTATACAATAGAAGCACAGAAAACGTTCAAAATTTCGTTGCGTGCGCTGCATAAACGGTTTAAGTTTCTCAAAACCACGCGAACGAAGTCGCGGGAACAGCTAGTTTGGAAATAAAATCTTTTTTATTTTTATTTATTTATGTTTGGGAGCCCTTAGCGCACCCACTAGCGATAATCGGATACCGACTTTTTGTCGCAGAAAAATCGAACATACCTACAGATTGCAACACATGTCACACAAAAAGTCGGTTAGAAATAAATGAAAAATCGGTCCAATCGTCAGTCCAACAAAAAGTATGGATAGGCACCCTTACTCCGATAAAACTGCTATCGTTATAATTAATTTCAATACAAGCACCTACACCATTAATATTATCTGACGCAAACTTTTAATTAAACGCGTGGTTACGTTAATGAAAGGAGTCGAGTAGACGGTATCTAGTGATCGTGCTTGGCAATTAAATACAGATTAAAAATATAATAATAATAATATCTATGGACGCTTCACACCACGTCAATCTGGCCATGTGCTAAGCATCCGAAGAACTTGTGTTACAGGTACCAGACAACGGAAATATATATTTAATGCTTTTATACTATGCACATATTTAAGATTTTTATTATATTAATACACAAATGTATTATTATATTATATTAATACACATGACCCAGGAACATTCAAAAACTTTTGTTCCTTCGGCGGGATTCGAACCCGCGACCTCTTGTTCGAGAACCAACGCGCTCAACCACTGCGCTACGGAGGTCGTCAATATGTTTTTATTGTTACCGCTTTTAAAAAAAATCAAACAACATCAACTTTTTTATGATTATTTTTTTTACGAATAGAACAGCAGTGAATGAATTGAAGACGATGAAGTTTAGCTAAGAACATGGGCATGTAAAAAGTCGGTCCTGCGCCTGTTCTCTCGCCAGTCGTGTCGGTTTACCGTCCCACTGGGTTATGAGAGTAAAAGGAAGAGAGAGTGCTTCTGTGTATTGCGCACACACTTGGCACTATAAAATAACTCGTTCGTAGCTGGCCTCGTTTCAATGAAATCGGCTACCGACACCGAAATCGCTGAGGGAAGCTATTATTATTATTATTAATTAAAGTAAGCTTTTAAAACACGAACTTTTGTAATAGCTCAACATTTTTGTATTGCGTGGTCGATAGTTTCCTGCGAAAAACTATTGTAACACGAGCCGCGTTAAGTGAGTCAAGTACAAAACCGAAAAAAACAGTAAAAACGGTAATTGTGAATGACTAATTATATTTACACATGAAATGAGTTGTAACAAGAACGTTGGGCAACTTCAAAGTAAACAAACGATTTTAATTGTCGGGGTTCGTTCTACATCAACTTTTTTACAACTCTGATATTTTCATTAGCAATTAAACTAATGAGAGTGTGCGACAGAGAGAGGAGATAAGGTGAAATGTAATTAGACAGAATATAATTAAAAGTAGAGTTCGCCGTGTGGTCGATATTCTACCGAAATTCGTGTTTTAAACTTTATGTTTTTTGGTCCTTAACATTTTATTCTTACAAGATAAAAAAAACTGATGTTGTCTACGGAATCTAGGAGAAATAATGACAATTGTGTCAAACGTTATTATGTAACAATCAAAGAGAACAGGTGATAGATTGATGAACAGGTACTACACTACCTGATTTTATAATATAATACTAACAATGAATGGTAGTGTTTTGTTATTTTCATTAATTTTATATCATTTTAAAAAGACTTTGATTAAATGCTTAGGCCTTATTTAAAAAGTATATTCTATTAAGTTAACTTTAAAAACTATTTCAATTAAGTATGTTGACATACTTAATTGAAATAGTTTACTAATTGAAATATTATAATATATAAAATTATTCTTTTTTTCTTCACGTCTTCATAATAAAGACGACTAGCTACCCGTGCCCACTTCCTTGAGCCTACAAACATCATAATATTTTCTCACCGTTTAAACCTTCCCTGGACTTTCACAAATATTTCAAGACAAAAAGACACAAAAATGGGTTTAGCCGTTCTCGAGTTTTAGCGAGACTAACGAACAACAATTGATTTTTATATAGCCTATGTTACTCAGTGATAATATAGCTTTCTAATGAAAAAAGAATTATTAAAAACGGTCCAGTACTTTTTGAGTTAAGTCGTTACATACAAAAAACAAATCTTTCCTCTTTTTAATATTGTATAGAACTATAGATAAGCGCGCGACAGAGAGAGGAGATAAGGCGGAGTTTAATTAGACACAATATAATTAAAATAACAAGCGTCCCGGCGCGTCGTTAAGGCGCGGCGGGTCATGGGAGCGCATACATCACTGCACCGCGCTGAAACGTTTTTGCCCAACCTATGTAGGGTAGACAGGGGATAGACGGCCTTTTAATTGCATCGCCAGCTGTTATGCCGACCTGTCAAATAGTAGTGTCTGTTTTAATTGGTAAGCGCTCGTAATAATGAGTTGTCTCTCTTTGTAATTAGTATAATGTCACATAAATGATGAACATTTTAGGAACATTTTTATTTATGGCGTAAAATTAAATTAGCGTGGGAATACTAGATTAGAAAACGACTTTTCCCATGGTTTAAATGCGGAAATTTGAAATGAAGCTACGAGATATTCTAAAAGCCAAACTTGAACTATTAACTATTAAATGATTATTATTGTCGTAAAAAAATGTCTATAACGTGCTCAAAAATATGTTTATCTATACTAATATTATAAAGAGGAAGTATTTGATTGATTATTTTGCAGTGAATGGACTTCAAAACTACTGCACTGATTTTGATGACAATTGGCACAGATATAGAGTAGATCACGGGAACTTAGGCAACATTTTATTACTGCAAAATATACAGTTCCTTGATGGATTTTCTTTAGCGCGGATAAAGTAGTCAACATCTTATGTTTAATATTCCTCTTAAATATTTACGATGTAAATAAATGTGTGCTAGATCCGAGACAAGCCGAGTCATAAACACGCCGAAGACGACACAATAAAACAAACTCCGTGTCTATATAATTAATGAAGATAATTAATTACCTCGGAACTTCATAATTATGTTTTGACTGAGTTAATTAAATGAGAGAATTAATTAAAATTCCTATTATTTCTCACGTCCTCTATACTTTTATAGGTTTTTTAATTAAATTACATATAAAACGAGTTGTCTGTTTTATA
Source organism: Celastrina argiolus (assembly GCA_905187575.2). Taxonomy (NCBI): domain Eukaryota; kingdom Metazoa; phylum Arthropoda; class Insecta; order Lepidoptera; family Lycaenidae; genus Celastrina; species Celastrina argiolus. The sequence continues at coordinate 12,392,118 of LR994599.1, read as the reverse complement.
CATAATAAATAATATTTTGTGAAATCTCTTAAATAAATCAAAATAGCGAATCGGAATATGACTTTCGATATTTAATTTGCTACGACAACGCTACGGTCTACGGGCTACGAAAAAGTTTGGAGCTTTTCTTCAAGGATTATTCGGTCAATCATTGCCTTTTTTATTGCCTGTATTTTGATAATTCTACGTTTAATTTTATCTTAGGCAGTATTTAAACAAATAATAATAACGAAAGCGCTTATAAAAGTTTACAAACAAAATGGTTCTGCATTAGTGGTGTTTGTTTACCTGTAGTGGTTCGCGCCAAAACCTGCACTCTATCCTTCGGATCGTCCTTTTCAATCCAAACAATCACAGCTCCAAACGGAACACTTAACAAATCGTCCACAATTGTCACTTCAACGGGATAATGGGTGCGCTATTGCCACGAGTACGAGCGGTAACTTTTGGATGTCACTAAAGTTGTTGATGTCCAATCGAAAATGATGTTCGAGTAAAGTTTGCGGGGTCGCGGTGCGGGGTTACACGTGTTCACTCGACGGTGGTCCACGGCGGAGTGAGCCGAGCGGCGCCGAGCCTCGTCGCCTCGTCGAGCGGACCCCGCGCCGCCAGGGGTGATACAACATTAGTACAAAAATAATGATAACAATTAAATGCGGGCAATATTACAATGCCTTTATTACTCTACATATATGTATTACTAGCTGTTTCCGCGACTTCGTTCGCGTGGTTTTTGAGTGACTTAAACCGTTTTTGCGGCGCACGCAACGAAAGTCCTCAAATTATTCAATTTTCCCCGTTTTTGTAACATTTCTCACTGGCGCTTCGCTTCTATTGGTCACAGCGTAATGTTATATAGCCTAAAGCCTTCCTCTATAAATGGACTAACCAACAAAAAAAGAATTTTTCAAATCGGACCAGTAGTTCCAGAGATTAGCGCGTTTAAACCAACAAACAAACAAACTCTTCCGCTTTATAATATTAGTATAGATAATAAAGGCGTGTTTCACCAAGCAATGTTACAGTTAATCCTTCGTTAAATATCATGTTGTTCCTCTCGTAATTCCTATCAATGAATGAAGAGGCATGGTATTTTAACATGCCGTTAACACTAACATGCGTTGATGAAATCGGTACTAAACATATAAATTATGTTTATTATTATATTAGTAAGTATAATCATTTCTAATCTGAATGACATTTAAGATTCTGAATGACATTGAGATTATCTTAGTACAGAAAATTTAATATTTTTATTCCATTTGTAACCATCAAGCATCTTTCTTGTGCGAATGGGCAGCAGTTGCAGCGTTTTTTAAACCTGCGCTTGCCAACACTCCTGCCAAGCATGCCAACTTGCCAAGTATAGGCCAATCCAAGAGTAGTTTAGGAGAGGCTTATGTAATTATTTGGAGTCCAAATGAAGTCAAGTATGTAGTTCTTGAAATAATCAAACTCTTCAGCTTTAGTGATAATTTTGTGGAGTCTAGGGTATCTAAATATTTGGGGACACAAGTGAAATGCTCAGGTGCTAATTACCGACTGTTTATTCAATCTTATTCTAATACTAAAATCCAGTCGCACACGAATCTTACACACACAATAACATCTCGCACGAGTCAGAATACATACACATACCCTTACAATTTAAACACGTGTTAGAGTAAATGCTTCATTAAATATCATGTTATCCCTCTCGTATTTCCTGTCAATGAACGAGAAGGACAAGTATTAACCTGTATTGAACAAGCCGTTAACACTAACAAGCGTTGGTGAAATAATATTAGTAAAGATTAGGTAATGAAATTTATTAATTTTCTAATCGGTTTTCGGTAACTCCAATATAGCTTGCGGCAAAGAAAGTCGGGCGTCCGGCGTCCGGCTCGGGGCGTCCGGCGTCTGAGAATTTAATTTCCACGGCCCGCCCGCCCTCGCCATTGTCCGTTCAGTATTTCATTAGGGCTGGAGCTTTTCTATTAATAAATCACTCTTCGCCTGCGCCGTTTAATTACGTCCCGGATCCGGCCGCCTGATTACACTTTCATCGAACATCTAATTGGAAGTGCACCGCCCGCCCGCCCAGCCCGCCCGCCCTGGCCGGCAGCGGAACCTGTTCTTTGTTCCGATATTACACTCCATATATCAGTGATATTTTACAGTTGTAATTAAAGTGTAATATACAGTGTGTATAAAGAGCAGTCACTATAACTTTAAAATACGATTAGGTATAATAACTACCTTTCCTCATTTTGGAAATGTATTATTTTTTTGTCAAAAATTAAGAAATATTTTTTTTTTACTTTTTACCATTTCTTTTTTTGTCGAAAAAATAACGAAAAAGAAAAAAAAAATATATTTTTGGAAAAAATTTCAATTTCTAGAATGAGACAAGGTAGTATAATCGTATCTCAAAGTTATAGCGACTGTTCTTTTTACACCCAGTATATGAAATGTCTTCATAATTGGAAGTTTAGTAAGTCAGTAACGGTGTCATAAACAGCGGGTTAACATGGCGGAGGCACTTTATTACAGCTGTATTATTTTACTTGCACACGTACTGTTATTAAAGTCCATAATTTGCGGCTGCATGGATCTATCTCACACTAGCGCATCTAGGGTTAGTGTGCGTGCCCACTGGTTTACGAGATATAAGTAAGAGTGCTCTTGTATTGCGCACATACTTAGGCACTATAAACGCCTGCTTAGCCGGTCTGGTGCCGTTGAAACCAATCGCGGTCTATCTACTTAAAAGTTTGCAATGGGAAAATTATCTCAAACGAAATTCAGCGTCTTCTCCTCAACTTTCCGGCGATTTGATTCGATCTCGACCGTGTTGGGTCGGCAAACAATTTAGTTAATAGGAAATCCCGCGGTCGAACAGTGGCTCAGCGCGGAGACCTTTTTAATTTCCTGGCGACGCTGCACCGGGCCGGCGCGCGGCCGTTTAACTTATTGCCACGGTTAACGAGAAACGCCGCTGTGCCGACGAAATTGAAGGATTTACTCGCGTCCCTCCTTTATTAAACCCATTGCACACACGCGCGCCCGTGTGTGTGTGCCGTACAGTGTGCACGGCCGAAATTACATTTCGCGACGTAATAACAGGGGAGGAAGTAAATCACGACCATTATTAGTTTCTCGCGTTACATGCTGTTTGTCATTTTATATTGACGAAGTGACGAGTTGAGTGGAGTTTTTTATTGCATTTATAACAAGCATTAACTGAAGACGTGAATGGATAAAGGTGATATGTCACAAAAATGTTTACCCAGAAAATTAAGTTTAAAGTGGCACATAAGTGCTTAAGTGCTAGTTACTACACAATCTAAAATGTTTTAATATTTTAGGATGTGTAGCAGTAAGCAACGTATTAAGTACATTGATTCTACAGACGGATATATAAGTAGATTAATGAACATAATACGTTACGACATATTCTAAAATGTTTAAGTGACAGTTTGAAGTAAATTTTCTCGAAACCAGAGCTTTGCTACATATCATTTTCATCCATTAATGTATTCAATTACCTGTGAACGTCGATATATAACAGGGAAGCATGTAAAAAAATATTGCTAATTGTGACGAGGATAATTACAATGTATCTAATTACAGCTATCGTATCTATATAAAACAGTCGTACAAATTCAATTAATCTCAAACGTCTCCAAGTTTAGAATGAAAGAATTGAGTCCGAGGCGGGCACAAGATGCAATATAACCGGACTTCCTGTAGCTAAGCGTATCGCTTAAAGTTTCGCAATATACGCGCTCCGAGCCCGTCCTTTATTAAAAACTATTCTCACATTTTTAATTAAAACTTGTGTTCCCCCACTAAAACTTTATTTAAGCAATAAAGGCGCGCAATTAGCGGCGCTGTCCCCGCCGGCGACTTTACCTACTTTTTCTCTGCCTTAATGAGTGTTTTTTAATAAAGCCCGGGACTGCAAGTTTATTAATTTAGCTTAAGTCGTGTCACGACACCGCGCGCGCCCCGCCTCGCCCCGCACGCCCGCCGCGCTCCTACTTTCTGATTTACAACATCGCGCATTTATTGCTTTACCTGTAAGGGAAAAATTCATTTAATTAAAGTGACATAATGTAATAAAACGACAGGCGATATCTTGCGCCGTTTATGGATTCAATTTGAATACAACCTTATGCAGCGCCTATTAACTTGCGTCATTTGAACGCTGGAATTTAAACCGACTGATTAAAAGCGAAACCAGTTTAGTGACATAGTATTTAAATGTAAATGGCAATAACAAATTAGTATTCGATTCGCGTTGGCTTCGAATTAAGAATGTAATCTAAATAGTAAATAGCTGAATACTGAACAGGGCTTTAAATACAACTCCTTAATGAGTCTCTTGTAGCTACACAATTTCATTTTATTTACTGTCATGGGCTATACAATTTATAAAAAATTACAAGAATAAATAGCTTATGAACTTGAAATTTTGTAGCATTCTACTTGGTTTTTTTTTCCGTTTCGAGAAAAACAGACTTAATTATATTAAGGTACCTGAAATATCATTCACCAAGTGGCGAAAAACTTTTAGCAATACCGATTTAAAGTCGGTCGGCGCTAGTCGTGTCGGTCGTCAGTCTCTGAGGGTTGTGAGGGAAGAGAGACTGTTCCTGTGTAATAGCTCTATAATAGCCGGCCATCTTGTGCTTTGGTTACAATTAATAATTATTATATGAAATTACGTTTAAAAAAGCGACTCCAACAACTAAAAAGCGTAAAATAATACTTTTATAATGTAATTACAATTAATGTTCTTTTTTAAGTCGGTGTCAGATAAAAGAACAACATCCTAAAATTGCTGACATGAAACTCACCTTTGCTGATTTTGCTGAGATGACCTTTTTTTTAATCGTAGTTTCCTTTTTTTTCTTTTTAGTGTATCTAAGTCAAAGTAAAAGATAAATCCGTTTGTTAGCGATGTATCACCTCTGGAAATTGGTGGAATATGTTCATAAAATAAAAACTACAAGGCCAAACTATGTAACATTTTTACGGGACCAAATGGCAGCTATTCTGCGTCGAATAAAAAAAGAATCACGCAAATCGGATCATTAACCTTAGAGTAATCGGTGTACATACCTTTTAAAAAAAAACACCTTTAGATGACCGAAATTGAGAACGTCCTTACTTTTTACCCGACTTCGGCGAAGCCAAAAGAAAGGGTAATGATTTTGGCAGTCTATGTATGTATGTTTGTATGTATGTATGTATGTTCCCTCGTAGCGGTTAAACTACTGGTCCGATTTTAATAAATAATGTGTCAATCGATTCGTAGTGGTCCCGCGAGTAACATAGGCCATATAATTTTTCGAAAAGTTTTGGATTTTGAAAAGTATAGCTCATAAACTATCTCCAAAAAAAGTTAAATTAAGATAATTGTATCGTGTTTGGTATCCAAAGATATGTCTTGGCAAGCACATTACAAATATGCATTTAAATTTTTAATTAGTTATTATATTTTGTTGTTAAATTCAAAATAAGAGTTTAAAATGCGGTCGTACAAATTGTATCTAAGAGTTGTTTAGTGAACATATAATCTTATATATATAGTTCATGTGGAAACAGAAAAATGGAAAATAAAATAAAATCGCCGTGGTCGTACCCGCTAAACAAATCTATAATTATATTCGTCTTCTGTTGAAATATACAATCCTAATAGCGGGTACGACCACGGCTCTACCTTGACCATATCTGTACCTATGCATATCTGGATTTCAAATTGAATTATTTTCTTGTTTCAGCCTTTTTAGACCCCTTTTTCGCGAAGTCGGTTTATAGTTTTTTTTAACTTTTATTTTATTAGACCCCTGTTTTGCGAAGTCGGGTTTATAGTTTTTTAAACTTTTATTTTATTTCGAAGTCGGCTGGTAAAAAAATAAGTTTACGGATTGGAGTATAGCAACAGGGCAATTATCTTTATCTTTTTTTTTTATTTAAAATAATACTGTTGGTTTTTATTTTCCAACAGCCTTATAACTTTTTATTTCAGGAAATTATTTACAGACTAAACTTTAACGTATGTCAGTTTGAGCTGCGCTTGAACAACAATCTGATCCCATTACACTTTTTCAATTTAAACGGCTTAACTTGTCGCATGGAAGCCTTGTTGAGCAGATTGTGCTGGTCGCTTTAATAGGACAGAAATTCAATCGTCTTCCTCCATTTACATTATACCTACTGATTAAGCTGTTTACAAGAAGCCATAGTAGATAAAAACCGGCCAAATGTGAGAAGGGCTTGCGACGAACGTTTCCGTACAAAACGTAAAAAAACACGTTTGTTATACAGGGTGTAAAAAGAGCAGTCACTATTACATTGATATACGATTATACACCTTTCCTCATTTTGGAAATGTATTTTTTTTGTCAAAAACCAAAAAAAAAATGGTTACTTCTCACCATTTTTTTTTGTCGCAATAATTACAACAAAGCAAAAAAATTTTTTTTTTTGTCAAAAAAAAGAAAAAAAATACATTTCTAGAATGAGAAAAGGTAGTATAATCATATCCCAAAGTTATAGTGACTGCCCTTTTTCACCCGATATAGGGGTAGTACACTGCTATTAAATTTCTTATTATATAAAGGCTGTAATATTAATGAGTGATAATTAGAGAGACTTTAGGGAGTGTATGGGTCCCGTATATAGTTTAAAGTACCAGCGCTGAAAGACTTACTTTTTTTAGTAATTATTGTATGGGCAAATTTATGATATAAGTGCATTTCTTATAGAAACGTGAAAGTCAAAAGTACGTCTTTAAGCTCTAGTGCTTGGACAGTAAACTCTACATAGGAATCTTACAATTACCAAAGTATTCTTACTCATTTATTTTACACCTTGTATTATACTACACTATTCGTACGGAAGCAAGAATGAAATACGGTAAGGTACACCGCCCAAATAATAATAATAATATCTATGGACGCTTCACACCACGTCAATCTAGCCCCGTGCTAAGTATCCGAAGAACTTGTGTTACAGGCACCAGACAACGGAAATATATTTGATACTTTTATACTATAAACATATTTAAGATTTTTATTATATTAATACACATCCATGACCCAGGAATACAAAAAACTTTTGTTTTGTTCCTTCGGCAGGATTCGAGCCTGCGACCTCCCGCTCGAGCACCAACGCGCTTAACCACTGCGCTACGGAGGTCGTCTGATATAACGAGTGAAAAAAGAGCAGTCACTATAACTTTTGGATACGATTATACTAGCTTTTCTCATTCTAGAATGATTTGTTTTTCATTTTTTTTTAAACAAAAATTAAAAAAAAAAATCGGCTTTATTATTATTTTTGCGACAAAAAAATAAGAAATGGTAAAAATACAAAAAAAAATCATTTTTGACTACAATAAACATAAAAAAGGTAGTATAATCGTATCTCAAAATTATAGTGACTGCTCTTTTTACACACTGTATAAAACTAGCATATTTTAATTATTACTGGTGATAGTATAAAGATAGCTTAGTCCAAAGTAACGATCGTTGTTAACCATCGAACTAAAAGCCGGAATGACGTTCAGCCTGCACCCCCTCCTCCACAAGCGTCCCCCCCCCCCCCCCTACCGCCAAGTGTTGCCATAATTACATTCCCGTGTCTAACAAATGGAGAATCGGTGTTGATTTGTGTTGAGTCTGATCCGAGGCCCACGCCCGACTATTTAGGCCGGTGATCATTATTAATTAATATATTAATGGCCGCTGCTTTTGCCAATTTTTGTCTTTGGATTCTGTGGAATATATTTTTATTTGTTAATGCCCGAGTGGTGGGTCGACATTGAAGAATGCTTACCGTCGTAACGTCTATTTACACTCACACATATACAGATTGATTCATGGTTTATACCGGGTGTAAAAAGAGCAGTCACTATAACTTTGGGATATGACTATACTACCTTTTCTCATTCTAGAAATGTTTTTTTTTCAATTTTTTTTTACAAAAATAAAAAACGAAATTTTTTTTGGCTTTAATATTATTTTTGCTACAAAAAATAAGAAATGGTAAAAAGAAAAAGAAAATTGTTCGTGTGTATAGACTAGAAGCCAACGAGTCCCCGTATAGTAAGATTCACTCCTTGTGGTTATTGTAGACCTTTGAATTTTTTTTAATTATATTATGTAATTTATATGAGGTTCCAAAACAAAGAATGTTCTACGCATCACACTATATTCGGCTTCATAATATATATAACAAGGAATCAGCCTGGATTATGATGATATTTTCACTTATGATTACTATTAATATTGATATTTTGGTTAAACACCAACCTAAGGGGCTAACAGGAACAATTAACTACGTACTTTTAAGTTATCTTCGGCAACTGTAGCCCAAGCAGGAACATTTGAAAGCTCCGTAAAGTAAAGTAGTCGAATGTCATATTGGCGCTGACAAACTTTTCACACATTCGATAACTTCATACGGAGCTATCAAACGTTCCTGCTTGGCCTACTGTATGAAAAATATTGCAGCGCCATTGAGATTCGATAACGTTACTTATGTTGTCAATTGTTCGTGTTTACCCCGAGGTGCTTACGTGCTTAACGTAAATACTAAATTCCTACAGTCAAGATATAATGACTCGTTAATTATCCTTTAAAGGTAAACTTAAAGCAATTATTAATAATTAATTATCGCACAGAAACATTTGAGTGACTTATGATTATTACTTTATTAAAGGTCACAGATAACTAACTAGTAACAATCATACTATATCATGCCCTTATGTCTTTGTTGAGTGCTCACTGCCTTGGTTCTTGCTGTACATTATTGCGTTAGGTAATAGGTTGACCAGTGAGTCAGCAAAATGTCTTATTATATCTTCTTTATGTAGTACATACGTAATACTAGAGACGTATTCTATTTCAATTACATTTATATCAATCAAACAATAATGAATATATTTAAACATCAAATGAAAAATATCGATACAAATACACCATTTTGTCGCCTGTAGAATAAAGTCTATAGTCTATGGATTCATAGTCGCAAACAATATTCATTGTATTATATTCGTATCACTTACTAGTCTATGGTTGTGTCATAGATGGGTTTGTTTACGTTTGGGTTATAAACGGAACGTACTATACAAGTTTACTATGTATTACTGTGAGGGATGATTGTTTTGTGTAGTTAAGCATTACCACTATCTGTTGTCGGTATGGTAGTGGTATCCTCCCAGTTTAGCAGCAAGACTACCATATAAATGCGTTTTGACTGATTACATAAACAGAGAATAGATAAAACAATTATATCTTATCAATTCATCTGCAGGAAGAAATAATTTCCACAGTAAGCATGATATATAGACCATAATAGGGTATGAAAATACACAAACGGTAATAGTAAAGTTAATTAAAATCTACATGCAAATCATAGCACAATGTTATAAAAGTGTTTTATGCAGACTATAATTACCCCGCATGAGGTAAGTGAGTCCAACAGCCTAAAAGCCCTACGCGACCGGCAGATTGGATCAGCACACGGATTTTCCATTACATTCATTGTGCATTTACACTTTTGATATTTGAAGTTTTAAAGCCTTTACGGCCGACACTAGGACATCAAAAGTACATTATTCGCTACATTTGCGCTACCAAATGAAGCTTTTTTTTAAGGTTCCGTGCCGTAATGGATTTTTTTTCCGTTTGTCTAGAATTGAAGCCTCTCAATTGAAACGCCTAAATTTAAACTTAGGTCTAACCTTGAAGCTCAAAGAAGTAAACTTCTGAATAAACGTAAACGAATATTTCGAAACTAGAAATATTAAAAATATATTATATAAGTTTGACCAAACACGCGAGTATTATTTTATGCTACAAATCGCCTCCGTGGTCTAGTGGTTTAGAGCCTAGCTCTCTACTCGGAGGTCGTTTGTTTTACTCTCGCGTTGGAACAACAAAAAAAGTAGGTTTCAAGTTTTGTTATGTTGGCTGATTACCTGATTTTCTAAGAAGAAAGAAGAACGCAGATCATGGACATGTAAAAAGATTGTCATGAGAACGAACTTCCGCCAATTGTATCCGTTCTCCGCCCTACTCGGGGCTACAATAGTGAAGAAAAAGAGAGTTCTCCTGTGTGCACACACTTGGGCACTATGATAATAACTGACAGTGAGATCCTCCTGTCTCTGCCTCTGGCGGCGATTTCATGTAACGCGATAGCACATTGTCTAAGGCCCGTATAAATAAAACAATCTCAAACCCAACCTCACATGAGATCCTACTTGACAGATAAAACTTCGTTTCGTTTCACTTTTTTAAAAGTGAACAACTTTATTAATGTGACATAGTACTTTAATTTCTTTTCTTTTAATAATATTCATATAAAATCATCACATCACAGAAAAACATTAAAATAAGTATGATCTGTACTTTTATAATCTTTATTTTTACGTTTAAAACAAGAAAAATTTAAAGTATATAACATAATTATGTAAAGTTTACATTTTTAAAAGTGAAACGAAACGTTTATTTTTATCTGTCAAATAGGTTCTCAAGTGAGGTTGAGTTTGAGATTGTTTTATCTATACGGGCCTAAATGTGTGTGGAAATACATCGTAGAACCCACTTTGCATTGATAAAAACGCTCTAGCTAATATAAAATAATATGTAATACCTATTAGAATAGCTGTAGAACATGGCGATTGGAGAGATAAGTGGCGTCCCCATTAAAATATCTTCCCCTGCTCTCCGAGTCGTTATACCGTATATCCCGGGATAGCGAATATTGGCCTCACTAACAATGTGCATCTTTATAAGTTTTTAACGAGCTCGGACGGTATAAATTATGTGTGGGCACTGGGTCTCGTTAGCGATGGCGGAAGCTTAATGTAGCGAGAGCTTTATTGTAGCCACTTACGAGCGTAGCCTGCAGTGCAATTCCCTAAGCGCAAAAATCGTGACAGCCAAGAATCCAACTGTAATGGCGATGATGGCCGAATTGGTATTCCCAAGAATTTTTACGCTATTGACAACTTACCATGTGACGGCGGTGACATTCGTGATCAGCGACGAGCACAGCCGCAACTAGTCTCTTAGGCTCGTATAAATAAAACAACCTCAAACCCAACCTCACTTGAGAACCTATTTATCAAATAATAAAATAATTTTAAACAAAAAAAAACCGACTTCAAAAAGTAAACTAAAAAGCAAAAAATAAATATACTTCGCCCCAAGTAATACTTATTTTCACTTAAGTAAATAAATTTATTCTATAATTTTGAAGTCGGTGCCAAGTCCAGCGTTCTTTCATAATTTGTTTTCATTTAATATTAGTTTGTAAGCCAGTACTTTGGTAGGTACATAATATATAGTAATAGTTACATTGATAGTTGTATATTTTTTGCTGATTCTTTTTTTCTATGATTGCCTACATATATTTAGTAATTTGATATTGTAGTAAGGTTGTTGAAGTACTTACTTGGCACCGACTTCAAAATTATAGAATAAATTTATTTACTTAAGTGAAAATAAGTATTACTTTTTGCGAAGTATATTTATTTTTTGCTTTTTAGTTTACTTTTTGAAGTCGGTTTTTTTTTGTTTAAAATTATTTTATTTTAAGATTTTTAGTTATGGGTAGGCTGAGTAAGGATACTTACCGCCAGAGCAGCGTAAAAATTATATATATCAAGTTGACTATAAAATGATATACAAATTTTAATAATATCAAAGTCGATACCAGCCAAACTGAATATGATTTCTATATAACTCTTTTATTATTTTTAGTCGATTTACATTTCATTATTTGGCTTTAAACATTTTTTTACCGTTTTAATATTTACCTATTTCGTCATATTTTTATGATAGAATATATAGATACCTACTATCTGGTGAAGACAGAGGTGGTGTTGAGTACTGTAATTGATATACATATGCTTGCAGTACTTTAAGCGATGTCGTAATTTCCAAACGTATAACTTCAAAGACTAAGCAGTCCTGTATGCCTGTTTCTGATCTATGTGGTATACCTTGATAGTTGATTCAAAATTATGTTTGTTTTTAGTCGGATATGCTTATGGTACTCGAAAAAAATACAAAATTACTATGAGTGTTCCTATAAATTTCGAGGAGTTCCCACGATTCCTCACGACACCATCTTCAGGCTTCCACTTTGATAACTATGAGACCAAGTTCGACTGTAATTGACGTAGTGGCGTATGCTTGCATTTCTTTAAAGAACGCTGAAATCTTCAAACATGTATCTCTAAGGACTCAGAAGTTCTGTTCAGTACTTTAGGTCCAAGATATGGTGCAAAATCTTACTATTTTAAAAAATCAAAATCGATATATGTTTCCATATAAATTTTGAGGAGTTCCTATGATTCCTCACGGATCCCATCATCAGGTCACCACTTTGGTGACAATGGGACCAAACGGGAAGCACTACCTTTCAAATAAAAAAAAATCATCCAAATCGGTTCACCCAGGCGAAAGTTCTGAGGTAACAAACATAAAAAAATATATATATACAGACGAATTGAGAACCTCCTCCTTTTTTTGGAATTCGGATAAAAATAACGTTTCGTATCACTTTTAAAATTGAACAACTTTAAATAAGTTACTTCAATTTTTTACTTTATTAAAACGTAAAAATACTTAAATATTATAAAAATATAGATTAAATATAGATTAAAAATATAGGTATACCTATTTAATGTTTTTCTGTAATCTGTAATATAAATATTACGCTAATAAAAGAAAAGAAATTAAAATACTATGTAACATTAATAAAGTTGTTCACTTTTAAATGTGAAACGAAACGTTGTTTGTCCGTCGGGTAGGTTCTCATGTAAGGTTGGGTTTGAGATTATTTTATTTATACGAGCCTTAGAGAATTGCACTGCTGCTCCGTACGCCGGCAACTCCAGGGCCCTGATTCTCATACTACGAATGACTATTCTATTGTTAGTCTGCTTCGCTCGCACGCGCATGTGTTGGCGTGCGTACGAGCGGAAAAGACTGCCGTTCGAAACGAAGTTCGAGCCATGGGAATCGAGGCCCTGGTGTTAACTGCAATTCGAATGTTGTCATGTTTCAAGTGTTTTGGATAAATTAAAATTGTCAGGTTGAAAAAAAAATGTTTTTACATAAACAATAAAGTATGTTTGTAGCAAATTTTGTAAGTACATAGGGAGAAATTATACGTTGTTTTCTTTTGATTTTTCTGTCGTTTGTTTTTGAATTCCTCTATCTTATACTGCTAAATTATATGCCTACTCTAATACTGCCGCAATAGTTCTGTACCTACGCAACTTCATAGTACCTACACCAAATTTATTAATTAATATATACTTACTTTTCCATTCTATAGTAAAGTGTAGCATAAAAAATAATTAAGAATAATTGAATAATAACTTGGTAAAATAATGTCTAATTAAGCTTCTAATTAGCCAAGCCTTAGGAATTCAGAAATATAATTCTATATTATAATATACTGTGATATGTGTGAAATTGTGAATACACGAATTAAACAATTCCTCAAAACAAGAGTGTGTAATTAATGATAATTAATAATTATAATAATACTACATATGTAATTAAAAAATATATTCTCAGCCTAAAATATTATAACCGCCGCCTATAGAAGTCGGTTCAAAATAAAGGTAAAAAAAACGTTTGTTGTACTCTTTTGTTTTGTATTGACGATTGCTTTGTCTCTAGATAATTATAATATATTCTCTATATTATACTTTTTTAATGATGTTATAAAAACCCTTGTAATATAATATGTAAATCGAAATTATTTATTTCTATGCGTGGTGAGCGCGTTGGTGCTCGAGCGACAGTTCGCGGATTCGAATCCCGCTGAAGGAACAAAAAAGTTTTGTGTATTCCTGGGTATCTACTGGGTATATATTATTATTAATAGATATGGATGGTATCTATTAATATAGTAAAAATCTTAAATATGTGTATAGTATACAGGCATTAAATATATTTTTGTTATATGATACCTGTAACACAAGTTCTTTAAGGACTAGATTGGCTTGATGTGACGCGTCCATAGATATTATTATACCTCTTCCACCCAATACTCGATAGTTGATGTTATATTAACATCGTAATCACTCGGGTTATACGGAAGTATAAAACGGTGATGAATAATCAATAGGCCTAGTAATTGGCTGTAGGTGTATTAAAGTCCACAGAACAAGAAAAAGGTAGAAATGGCGCGAGACGCCCATAAGACTACATAGTCTAATACTTGATTTTCACAGCTCAGTCTGCAATCCACCGTCGAGAAGTAATTGTTGTTATATAATCAAAAGATTGTGGTTGATGTTCTAAGCTGTTTTGATCGTTCAAATTAGGATTATATCTTATTATATATAAAAAAAAATCAATTGCTGTTCGTTAGTCTCGCTAAAACTCGAGAGCGGCTGATCCGATTCGGCTATTTTTAGTCTTGAAATATTCCTGGTCCCGGGAAGGTTTAAACGGTTTATCACAAACTATATCTATGCTCAACGAAGTGGGTACGAGTCAGCTAGTTTCATCTAAAAGTGTATTTAAAATTATATTTCACAGGTGAACAGAAGAATTTATAATTGAAAAAACTATATTCTCCACCTACTAATTATTCTTTAAAAGTATTAGCAATATATTAAAGGTATATACTGTGTTAGGGAGCTAGAACATTATAATTTGAAACTAAATTTTAAAATCACACGTTATTATGGTGACAACGCAATGAACCTTATCCTTACCTGCAAGGAGTGGGATACTAGGCGTCACTGATACTGCTAGTAAGAATACTAGCAGTATCAGTGACAGAGCCATTTCTATCTTGTTATGTATGGCATTAAGTGTAAGAAATACTGGCATGTAGGACGAGATAAATTTTACAAGACACATATTATTATATTGCAATGCAATTTAGATCGTAAACAAGTATACTTAATACTATGTTTCATTATAATATTTAAACATACCTAGCACATAGTAGAAACTCGATTATTCGAACCTCTGTTATTCGGATTTGTGATTATAGTAATAATAATATCTATGGACACTTCACACCACGTCAATCTAGCTTAGCTTCACAACAACATCGGAAATATATTATTTAATATTTTTATACTATACACAAAATATATTAATACGCATCCATGACCCAGGTACACAGAACACGTGTCGTTCCTTCGGCGGGATTCGAACCCGCGACCTCCAGCTTGAGCAACATGCTCAACCACTACGCTACAGAAGTCGTCACATTATCCGGATAAAATGAGCACACTGATTTCGGTGTCGGTGGCCGGTTTTTGAAACCAGGCCAGCTACGCAGGAGCTATAGTGCACAAGTGTGTGCGCTATACACTGAAGCACCCACTCTTCCTTCAGTCTCGTATCCCAGTGGGACGGATAATCGACATGACTGGTGGGAGATCAGGCGCAGGACCGACTTTTTACATGCCCATCCGACGCACGGATCATCTTTCTTGTTAGACAATCAGGTGATCAGCCTGCATTGTCCTAATCAAACATATATTTTTTTTTGTTCGCTCTACATAATAAGGAAGACGCTTAAGCAGTTTGATCATCCTTATAATTTATTCGGATTATAACGACACGGTCATCAGTCGCTTAATTGCAGTCCGGAAATAGTAACATGGTAAATTTTAGGAGTAACCATCATAGAAAATTTCCTCAACTGGATTACAATAATATATCCTATATACGCCTAAAACCGACGATGTAAGTCTTCGTCCCAATTTTAATGGCTGTTAGTGTTAATAAATAAAATGAAAAAGCCTTTTATTTCGTTATCTTACAAAAATTAAAGTATTTATTTGATAAAATAATTACATAATAAATTTTTCTATGATTTATATCAATTTGCTAGACATAAGTTTTAGATTATAATTTAATTTATTAAATAGAAGATTGGGATTTAAATATAATACTTATTGTTTATTACATAAATATAATATAATACTAGCTGACCCGTGCCCACTTCGTTGAGCATGGATACCGTTTAAACCTTCCCCGGACTTCCACGAATATTTCAAGACCAAAAATAGCCGAATCAGTTCAGCTGATCCCGAGTTTTAGCAATACCAACGAACAGCAATTTATATTTATATAGACTATGTTACTCAGTGATAATGTAGCTTTCTAATAAAAAAAGAATTATTAAAATCGGTCCAGTAGTTTTTGAGTTTAGTCGTTACATACAAAAATACAAATCTTTCCTCTTTATAATATTAGTGTAGATGTAGATTTGAACGTAACGACTCTTTATTGGAGGGTAAAGGCCTCCTCCAGACTCTTAAGACTCATCTCTCTCTCTTGAGCTTTATCTAGCCATTTTCTCCCGCCGTTTCTTTTAGTTCA
The DNA here is from genome assembly GCA_905187575.2 of Celastrina argiolus. NCBI lineage: Eukaryota > Metazoa > Arthropoda > Insecta > Lepidoptera > Lycaenidae > Celastrina > Celastrina argiolus. The sequence goes on along the minus strand of LR994599.1, from coordinate 12,375,748 downwards.
CCATCCCGGTCTTCCTCTTTTTCTGCTTCCTCTAGGTCCTGGCCAATAGGTCTAAAATATAAACATTTTCTTTCATTATTACGAAGAATGAGCAATACCATGATGTTTAATCAACGATCTAATTTAACACGTGTAGGTGAAATTGACACTTATTCCAATTTCACAAACACATGTTAAAGTTAATCCTTCATTAAATATCAGGTTAACCCTTTCGTATTTCCTGTCAATGAATAAGAAGGCATGGTTTTTTAACAAGCCGTTAACACCAACAAGAGTTGGTGAAATCGGGCTTATGGTCCTATTAAGATAATGCCTGTTAACAAATTTAAATCAGTTTTTCTGCATTATCATAATTGCTAAGATTATGATAAGATAAAATCCGGCTCTGCTATCTCATAAACAGTAATCCGGTCCCGTTAAGGCTTAATTAAATAAGAAGAACTCGCGGTTCCTATGCGGCGTCTAATTATCCGTTTTGCACAAATCATTATAGACGAAGATCCCAGCGACACCCATCACTGATAAAACATGTACCGTGTTGTAGTATAAGGGTGTACAATGAACGTATGAATACCCGCTAATTTCTGCTGTAGGCCATTCTTTTTATTATTTTTATAAAAATGACATTTTAATTTCTACTTTAGAATATTTAATTGTCATTATTATGTCAAAACAAACGAAAACATAGCTTCAAGTGTGTAAGACAAGTTAACACAATTTTTTGGCACCTTTGGCCCCCTGTTCACTAAGAAGTGCCCCATCGCAGACACTTACACTATAACATGGTATATTTCGTCCCTGATAAATTTAACCTAAAAGTAAACAAACCGAAAACACCGAAATTTTCACATATTCACTGATTGTGCACACTTATCAACACTTTCACTAGGATCTTGAAATATCCATACTTTATTATCCAATACATTTAATAACAAATAAACAATAATTAATATACTTAAACATTAATTGAAAACCTTCCACGGTAAAAATACGCCATTTTGACACTGCCGATTGTAGAATATATAAGCCTATGGATTCATAGCAAACAGTAATCATTGTATTAATATTGGCCAATTGGCATCACTGACTAGTCTATGGTTGTGTCATAGACGGGTTTGTTTACGTTTGGGTTGAATTTATCTCGGACGTAGTCTTCTATCAGTAAAAGGTGTCTGGCGTCGCTGGGATCTCGGTCCATTACGACGATAGCTGGAATCCAAATAACCGTTGCCATATTATGATTAAGGACATCAATTAACATTGCCAATGTTAACTTCCTCCCCTTAATTAGACGGAGTTAATTGGTGTTCGAATAGTACATCTCATGTTACGGTATCGTTGGATATTTTAATTAAGATAATAATAGTCGTTAGCTATGACGTCCACTGGATATGAAATTTGGCGCCAAAGTATTTGAAGACATGAATCGATGAAGGTGTTATGTCGCAAAACCCAGAAAATTGAGTCTGAACAGTCATTTAAACATTTCAGGATATGTATAGTACGTCCGAGATAAATTTAACACAAACGTAAACCAACCCGTCTATGACAACCAAAGACTAGTCAGTGATGCCAATTGGCCAATATTAATACAATGATTTTTGTTTGCTTTGAATCCATAGACTTATTTCAATACAATCGGCATTGCCAAAATGGCGTATTTTTTCTGTGAAAGATTTTTAAATTTAAAGAACGTTTGTGTTTTAAAGCATATTGTAAGATAGGTATCTGATTTTGTAAGTGATTGCACACCCTGGAAATAAGGTGGCCAACCTTTATTGCTGCTTATTTTTATTTACTAAATGTATCCTAACTTTTATAATATTAATATAGATTAAGTTTCATTTTCTTTTATTTATTAAGTAGGTAGATCTTTTAAAAAATATTAATTTTCCATATTTTTGCTAAAAGATGGCCGTGAGGTTCTTACGCCGGTTTTGTTTTGTCGACTTTCCGATACAAGCCAGTTTTGGAAAGTCGTTTCATTTGGAAATAAAACGTTTTTTTATTTTATTTAAGTATTATTTATTTATAATATTATCTACTGATTAATATTGTCGTCTTAAATATTACAGGTATTTTTTATTCGGTGTTGAGTTTTTAATTACCTATTTATAAAGTAATACCTATAAGAAATGAATTACAATAACTGGTTGTCATGGAAAGTTTTCCAAAAAATTCCATAATATCTCCTAAAAAATTAAAACGTGACTAGTTGATCCGACAGACTTTGTCCCGATTTAAAAGTGTAAGTACAACATTTTATTTTAATTACTAGTTGATCCGACAGACTTTGTCCCGATTTAAAAGTGTAAGTACAACATTTTATTTTAATTACTAGTTGATCCGACAGACTTTGTCCCGATTTAAAAGTGTAAGTACAACATTTTATTTTAATTCTTAGATAAATTAATAATTAACCCATCAACTCTAACCCCCGGTTTCTCGAACGCTATTCAAATGAATGATCAACTAACATGACTTTCAAGTCAACAAACCATATTGAACGCTGATTGGTGGACTTTCATCAGTCAGAAAGGAACGGAGAGATATTTTATAATTACATCACGCTCGCACTTGCAATGCTGCTTAAAATTACTTCTTCCTCTTTTGATTGAAATCGTAAGTAACTAATCGGTGTCTTTGATGAATTAACCTTATCTGTGGAGTTTTGACCAATCTTGCATGTGCAAGCGTGATGCAATTATAAAATATCTGTCCGCTCCTTTCTGTCTGATAATGTTCCACCAATTAGCGCTCAATATGGGTTGTTGATTTGAATGCCATGTTAGTTGATCATACATTTGAATAGCGTCGAGAAGAGCTCACATGTGTCAAACTTAAAAATTTTGATGAAATATTATGTATCGTAATTCGTATCATACATAGAAGCTTACAAACAACGCTACAGTTTTTTTTAGGTTCTTAAATATTAATTATATTTTATATCTAAACAGGTATAAAATCCATGTTTTACAAAAAGTCAAGGCTAGGCAATTAATTTTTATTGAATTATTTCTACTCGTTCTTCGTACTAGTAGGGAGCAATACATCTGATTTTTAAAGTAGCTTGAACATTTCAAATTAAGATATTATTTGATTGGTGCGTTAAAGTATCGAAATTAATATAGATATCTAAGATTATTATAGAGGACATTGTTAAGTAGGCCTCAAAAAAGCTGTAACTTAAAGTAGGTACTGGAGATTTGAACGTCGGGCTCGTTCGGACTTGTTTAATTGAGAGGCTTAGGGCGTGTTTCACCAAGCAATGTTAAAGTTAACGCCATGTTAAAATACCATGCCATCTCATTCATTGACAGGAAATACGAGAGGGTTAACATGATATTTAACATGGCTTTAACTTTAACATTGCTAGGTGAAACACGGCCTTAGTTTTAATACCTGATTGAGGTTTTCGAATTCGAATACTATCTATAATATTATGTTTTATTGCACTCAGCCTAATGGTCCGTTTTTTTTCAACTCTAATAATAAAATTACCTAGAAATTTTATATTAGGACTAGCTGACCCGTGCCCGGCTACGATGGAACAACTTCTTCTTCTCTTATATATAAAATGAATTGCTGTTCGTTAGTCTCGCTAAAACTCGAGAACGATTGAACCGATTCGGCTATTTTTGGTCTTGAAATGTTCGTGGAAGTCCAGGGAAGGTTTAAACGGTTTCTATGCTCAACGAAGTGGGCACGGGTCAGCTAGTACAGTATATACTCTATACAGGTTGTAAAAATAACACACAATATAACTTTGGGATAATATGATTATCCCTTCTCATTCGCAAAATGATTTTTTTAACATTTTTTATAAAAAAATATTTCTGTTATTCTCGCGACTAAAAAATAATAAATGATAAAAAGTGGAAACATATTTTTTTAAAGTTTTCGCCAAAAAAAATTAAAAAAAAAAACATTTTTAAAATCAAAAAAGGTATGATATTCCAAAGTTAAAGTGACTGTTATAGTGACTTTTTACTGTAGCCTGTACTTATAGACTGCCAAAATCATTACCTTCGCCACAGCAAAAACGCCGACATTTACGCAATACGTCGAAACTAAAAGGTAAACGTTGTCTCGTGTTTTGGTAGCGGACCGAGCTGAGTGGGGAAGTAACGAATCAATATTTGATGTAAGTGCTTTTTCGTGCCATGGAGAAGCTTTTATCTGGACAAGGGCAAACAGTCCGAGAACCGACTGTCCGAGACTGACAGTGTTGCCAACTTGCAAAAATATTTATCCCTAAACTTAAGTCAAAAGTCCCTATATTGATACTTACTTAAAACGACGACCGAAACGACAACCGTTAAATTACAAAATAGTAATGCTGCAATTTTAGAGCAGCAGTAATTAATTAAAAAAAGTTATAGCTATGAAAAACTTATAAATGACACTAAAATATACTTCCTCCTAAAAACTATGGTAATATTTCTCCTCTATTTAGGGGAGAAATCCCCAAATTGGTAACATTGTGCATTCACTTAGGCCGTGCTCAGCCAACAACCAACAGCCCAACACTAATGCTTTTAATCTATGATTTCCATTTAATTACACTCTTATATCTTATTTTACTATTTTTGTTGTGTTTATTAGCTATTGTATTGCGTTAATATAATAACAGCTATTTCTTTTATAGGTGATGCCAGAAAGAAGGGTAGATAATGATTTAATGGGAGTTTATAAATTAATGTTTGTTCGAATGTAGCGCATAAAAGTGCAATCAATATGCGACAAAGTTTCAGATTTTCAGTATTTTTGACTGCCCCTGACTCGCTTAAAATAACAATATTAAATAAATCAATTTCAAACAAATAAAAATAAACTCTTTGCTTCTGGAATAATTGACAAAAAACAAGTTTCAAGTAGTACATACTATAGTCGGAATTTTAATTCGATTCCAGATTTGACACATTCAGTGTTGCAACGTTATGACAAGTACTAAATAGTGACGTGCGAAATTATTCGATACGGAAATGGCATATTTCGGGATCGATTCCTCTCGTTTATATTTTATAGTAGTAGTATATCTAAAAAAAGAGAAATAAAACAAATATATGCATTTTGGTAATATTTTATTTTATAAATTGTCGCCGTCATCGCTATCGCTGTCAATTTCTCTAACATGTTCTGTCTGTTATAAACTAGCTGAACCGTGCCCACTTCGTTGAGCATAAAAATAGTTTATGACTAAAACAAACTAACGTTCGCGTTCTTTAGTTATATATAGTGTAGGTACCTAACACGACTTTCTTTTATATATATTATAGTCTAGCTGACCCGTGCCCACTTCGTTGAGCATGGAAACCGTGTAAACCTTCGCGGGACGAACGAATATTTGAAGACCAAAAATAGCCGAGTCAGCTGATCTCGAGTTTTAGCGAGACTAATGAACAGCAACATTGATTTTTATATAACCTAATTTACTCAGTGATAATGTAGCTTTCTAATGAAAAAAGAATTTATTAAAATCGGAAAGTACTTTTTGAGTTAAGTCGTTACATACAAAAATACAAATCATTCCTCTTTATAATATTATTAATGTAGATGTATAGATTACACCTACTAACATAAGCTAAGCCGGTGAATGCTCCGGTCAAAAACAGTCGGTCCAGTCGATTCGGAGATCATTAGTTTGATGACGATGATGATGATGAAAAGTAGCCTATGTTAATCCTCATAACTTTAGCTATCTAAGTATCTACCAGTGAAAGTCTCGTCAATATCCCTCCAGCCGTTTCAGAGATTAGCCGGAACAAACAGACATGCGGACAGACAGACACAATTTTTTTTTAAATTGCATTGTCGTGTTCAGTATCCTTCATATGCATTTAGTAAAACATTGCTAATTGAAAGTTACAAACAGACACTTCAATATAATTAAGGGCTGATTTTTCAATCGTCAGATAACTTTTATATGTTGAATAAACATGTGACTTTGACATTTGTTCCATACAAAATCTGTCAGTCACATATTTATTCCTTACATAAAAGTTATCTGATGATTGAAAAATCGGCCCTTATTTGTATAGATGTGTCTGATGTTGTCAATTAACATATTATCTAACCTACTCATTTTTTCCTCTTCTTTGACAACATGGGATACGCATTTAGACCATTACAATAAAGCAGTGATTACCAATTAATAAATAATTATTATTTTGATTTAAATAAAATTCAATAATTTAGTCTTTAATTGGCACACCATTATTATGATTATTAACATAAATCGCGATTGTTTATCGATTTTTGTGTTTATCACTACAATAATAAATGTGGTATCATTATTTTACAAAATGACAGTAGCTAATGTCAAATGTGGAATCTAATTAAAATTCCGAGTATAGTAACTTTAACGTTTTTCAGAACGTCGAATCGCAAAAATAGTGATTCAAGCTAACTTTGACAATCGGTTTGACAATCTACTTTACGTGGTCGGGTTTTTTTTTTTTTTTTTTTTTTTTTTTTTTTTTTTTTCTTTCGCCCCTATCATAGACAGGGCTCGTTCATTGCTTTTTTAATTCTTAATGTTTCTTTTTTAATCATTCAGTTTCATAAGTTTACAATATTTCGGGTTACAGTTATTAATTTCCTTTTATATTTAATTACAATAAGACAAAACACAATTTTCGAATAACAATAAAATTTAAAATACAATTACAATTTTTACATTTCTTCAATTAACTACAATAAATAAAATACAAAGTTTGGATTACGATACAATTTTAAAATACAATTAAATTTCTTCAATAAATTACAATAAAATAAATACAATTTTTGAATTACAATAAAATTTAAATTACTATAATAATATTCATTGCAATAAATTTTCATATCCATTATACAAAAAATACTAATAAAATACAAAAAATAATAAAACTCCAAAAAAAAAATTCCAATAATTATTCACCATATTTTCTACGACACAATTAAAATTAAACAGAATATCACAGTTATTACATATCACAGTATAATCCTAAACACCACTACCATTCCTTTTGCTTACTGTTTGCACTATTTTTGTGCAGAATTTCAGAAATTCCTCTCTCTTTTTACTATCCCCCAGCATGCTTGGCAGTTCATCACCCGTCATCGCGATGCCCAATTTCTGCTCAATATCGTATCTATTGCTAGCAAAAATTGGGCACTCGAGTAACAGGTGGGGAACTGTCTCCGCAACTCCGGGCTGACAGAGACACGACGGGTCCTCCTTCAATTTGAATCTGTTCAAATAGAAGGCGAACCCACCGTGGCCCGTCAGTACTTGTGTGGTGTGGTGTGTAGTGTCTATTTTACGCACTATTCTGTACGCCGCGGCAGCATTGGGGAAGAAGAGCTTCGTGACTCCGGCCGTCCCGCCGGACGTATATCTCCTGTCCCATTCCTCAATCGTGTCCTGTCTTAAGACACGCTTGACGAATGACACAGGACACAGATCGTAATCGGGTTTCTTCTTCAAACCCAGAGCGGCCTCTTTGGCTAATTGGTCCACCCTTTCATTCCCCCTAAGCCCTGCGTGCGCCTTGATCCAAAACAGGGAGACCTCCCGCCTCTGCAATGCAGCTTTTCGGAGGGCCCCCCTAGTTTGCACTGCCAGGGGATGGGGGGAATCAAGGGTGACCGCCTGAAGGGCCGCTCTGGAGTCGCTGAAGATGCCGACCTTAGTCACTCTGCCCTCGCAGGCAATTTTTACGGCCTTGCTCAGTGCTAGGAGTTCGGCCTGGTAGACGGTGCAATACGTCGGCAAAGCAAGTTTGACGGCCCTGATCTCGGCCTCATCTTTCCAAACGGAAAGTGCGGCTCCGACCCGACCCTCAATCTTGCTGCCGTCCGTATATATTCGGTATTCGTGGTCACAGACCACGTCCGAATATACAGCCTCGTCTACCAGTCCGAATCCAAGCCCAGTCTGCTCTGCCGGATGGGGGTCCTCGATCGCTGGAGCTCTTCGCTCCACCTCCCTTTTTTTTTTTTTAAACGGGCATTGGCCCACCTCACATTCCCACCACTGCAACTCCTGTGAGCCAGGATCGACAGCGGTAACCAACCACGACAAACCCTTTGATATGATCTCAGGGAGCCCGAGGGACAAGCTAAATCTGTCTTGGGACCCACAACGAAATTAATCAGAAGAAAAAAGGAGGAGTAGGAAGTATTCCAGTTTCCCTCCCCAAGCAAAGTGGGAGACAGTACAAAATTGTAATGACACAAAAGGCCAAAAATTAAGGGAAAGCACCACGGGAATATATATTATTATATTATTATGTCATTGTAATCTATATACGAGTTTAATATGCCCTTATTGGGGATTTATTATGATGTTGATAAATGTTTCCAATAATAATTATGGCAGAAACGCTTGAAAGCACGGAAATTCCTAGCGCTGTCCACGAGGTCACCGTAATATACGACTCCAGATTTACAAATTAGGCTGTTAAGCATTGTAGTTCTTTCATCTCGCCAGAGATCACACTCCCATAGAATGTGATGCGCCGTTTGTTCGGAAATGTTGCCTTCGGTCGAACACTCGCATAGAGGAGATTCCACCAATTTGAATCCGTATAGTTTCGCTTTAAAATTACCATGACCGGTCAGGAATTGTGAGACGCAGTGATCAATATTTAGCCAGTGCATGGACAGCCGTTCGCGTACACATGGGAAAAAGTTGTACAGGTGGCGCCCTTTTGTGGAGTTTTCCCATCGCGTCTGCCATTCGGAGATTAGGTGTTGTATTGAAATATCTATTGGTTCGAATAATCTTAATATTTTGTTTCTGTCGCGTGCGTTTAAGAAATACGGGCCCATTAAACTTTTATTACGATAATACATGGCTGCCCGACGCTGTATTTCAAGGTCGACGGGTAAGACCCCAGCGAGTACTGGCAGAGCTTCCGTACTGACGGTACGGTAAGCCTTGCATAGGAATATTAACGCGAGACGTTGGCTTTGTAATAGCTTGCGTCTGGCAGCACCGATTGTTGCCCTGTCGGCCCACACGGGGGCACCGTAGCATATACTACCTAGATATGTAGCAGAATAAATTAATTTTAGGGTTTTATATGAAAGTCCCCATGACGACGTCGATATTCTTGTAAACGAATAGAAATTTCGCTTTGCTTTTTCACCTGTCTGAATAATGTGGTCTAAGAAGGTAAATTTATTTTCTAAAAAGAATCCGAGATAACACAGTGACTGTTTACGTTTAATATTAATATTGTTTAGTTTAATGCACGGAGTCGACTGTAGGGTTCCTTTTAGAAGTATTTGATAAGTTTTATGCGCGGCAAACTCTAAACGATTTCTATGGCCCCAGCTTGATATTAAATTGAAGCATTTATTGGCTTTTATTTCGATTTCGGAGCGCGAATTGGCTTGAATTACTAGAAGCCCGTCGTCAGCGTAGCCTATTAATGTACACAATGGTGGAAGGGGAAGGCTCAGTAGATCATCGAAGCCTATGTTCCATAAATAAGGAGAAATTACAGAACCCTGTGGGCAGCCGCACGTTAGAGTCTTGGAGTGAGTGCAATGACCGAGTCGGAGATTAGTTATGCCGTTCGAAAAGTAAGAGTGTAGTAACGAATAAATATTAGAGTAGCAGCCTCGATTTTTTAGTTTTAATAGTAGCATCGGCCACCAAGCATTGTCAAAAGCGCCAGATATATCTAATGAGATCGCGACCACGTATTCCGTTTCCGATGAATTTACTGTTTTCCTAACTTCTAAGGCCGCATCAACAGTTGACTTCCCGGCGGTGAATCCGAACTGCTGATTATGAAAATTAGGGCCGCCGGGGAGCAGGCGAGGTACGATAAGTCGTTCTAGCAGTTTACCTAAGCATGGAAGTAGTGTTATAGGACGATAAGATTTCCGGTCGTCTGTTGGCTTATTTCCAGCTTTTGGAATTAATTTTATACTTCCGATACGCCAAATTTTTGGGAAAACTCCTTCTGCGATACATCTATTATACACGAGTAATATCGAGGCGCCAGCCGCTAAACACGCTTGTTTTAACATAATGTTTGATATTTTATCGGCACCTGCGGATTTTTTAATAGGTAGCAGATTTACTATTTTGGTGAATTCGTCAAGTGAAGGCAAGTCTGAAACCGGGCTATTGACAGAGTCTAACATTTTACTTCTTATTTCGCGGTGATGATCATCGTCTGCATCATGATTATCGTCTGGTATTAATACGTCAAGGTAAGCCTTAGCCGTGTCTTCTAAGTTGTACGTGTAAGTATTGTTTATTTTTATATTAGAAAGAAAGTTTGGCGCTTTACTACTATTAGGTTTTAGTTCGTGGTATAACGAGGACCAGGGACCCTCTCTATCCAATCTATTCGCGGCATTTTTCAGCATATTATTTTTTGCTAGGATAACGGCGGCGCGATAACGTGACCTTGATGTGCGTAGGTCAATTAGTTTCGATACATATTCGGAATCAGAGGGTCCGAGGCCGGATCTACGTAAGTTATTAATTTTACGCCTAGCCCGTCTAAATTCGCGACGAAGATTATTTATGTTATTATTCCACCATTTACAATTATCATCTCTTTTAAGTTGTTCTCGGCCCAAGGCAACATCGGCGCAGTAAATAAAGGTATCTGTCATAAGTTCAGCGCACTCAATGACGTTTAGTTGTGAGCGAGTGAAATCTCTGGAATGTGCGGTAATTAGAGAACGAAATAATTTCCAATCACCGGTTTTTACATTATATTTAAAGTCGTTTGAATTAAGAACGGTGTCACTCGTGGGGGCGCTAGAGAACTCGTACACTAACAAACGATGGTCGCTACAGGAGGCATCTGGCAGGACGCTCCAATTATTAACTCGGACGTACGCGCTGGATAGCGTGACGTCAATTGAAGATTCGCCTGATGGGCTACTAAACGTAGGTGGTGCGTCGGGGGAGTTGTGAATTTGAAGGTTGAACTCAGCGATAAAATCTTCCACTGCGCTACGGCGGTCACGATCAGTGTACCTAAGCTTGCCGTGCCATAGGGGCGAGGAGGCATTAACGTCGGCGCCTATAATTATTTTGTTTCCCGCGAGAGACTGTAAAACGCGGCGAAGTTGGTGTAAGTGGGGGCCTACGGGGTCCGCGTACTGAAAATAGCAGCTAACGACGTATAACCTAAACTGAGGACACGATACCTCCGCTACTGCGCAGTGAGACGTCGAGAGGTTTGTTAGGGCCGTGATTGAAAATTTAGACTGAGGTGTGTATATACCCGCACGAGCTTGGTTACTACTTTGAACAATTTTTGAGCGTAACGAGGCACATTGATATTGTTCTTGAATCAGTACTATGTCTAAATTATAATCCGAAACCAACTTTTCTAATTCTAACGTCGCGTGCTTGTTATTGTGAAGGTTTAACTGTCCTATATTTAGCTTATCCATATCGAGTTGTTAAAATTAGTTGTTCCATTTTTGCTTTATACGTTGGACAATCCGGGGAACCGGTCGGGTGATCGTTGGGTTTTTTATACCGAATACAACTACCGCATACGGGCTTAAAATCATTTTTATCTTTTTTCGGACACGCATTTGAGCTATGTTTCTCGGCGCAATGACAGCAGCACGGATTTGTATCCCGGCAGAACTTAGCGATGTGGCCGTATTGTTGGCAGTTCATACAGCGCACGAGTTCGACGTCATCTACGAAGCGGCACATCGCCCAATCGATAAAAAGTTTTTCTGAGCTCCACCTCCCTGTCCCTCAGTACCGGGTGTGACACTCCCTTCTTGATCTCATAGAGCCTCGATACTTCGAGTATCCTGAGATCAAGAGGGAGTATCCCAGCCAACAGTAGTGCAGAGTTCAGGGAGACGGTCCGATAGGCTCTGCAGATCTTCTGGGCAAAACCCCGCTGAACGGTGTTTAGCCTTTTCTGGACCCCCATCTTTTCTGCGGTGCAAGCCCAAGCCGCCGCCGCGTACAGAATAGTGGGTTCTATCACTGCTGTGTAAATTAATTTAATTATATGGGGGTTAAGCCCCCAGCCTACCCTAGCTGTCCTAGCTAACGTCCTGTACCTGACCATTGCTTTTTTGCAGACATTTCCAACGTGTGAATTGAACGTAAGTCCGCTATCAATGGTCAGGCCCAGGACCTTTACCTCTCTTTGGTATTCTATATCTACCCCTCCCATCTTCAGGCGTGGGGTGTCAAATTTCAACTTCCTCGTTGACAGCATTGCGCATGTCTTGTGGGGGGCAAACTTCAATTTGTTCGCCTCACCCCACACCCCAACCTCGTCTAGCACTCTGTTTGCCTTCGTCTCTATCTCCAATGCCGTTTTCCCGTCGAACACAATGACCACGTCGTCGGCGAAAGCCTGGCAAAAAACCTCTTTTTCTTCTAGCATCCACAGCAGGGGGTCCAACAAGAGGTCCCACAGGATAGGTCCTCCAATGGATCCCTGTACGCAACCCTTGTTGGTCTCCCTGCTCACTTCCACACCCGCATACCTTACACTCACGCTTCTTTCACTCAGATAACTACTAATCACCCGCCTCAAGCTCATCGGACACCCAACCTCCACCAACCGTACCTTTATGGCCGGCCACCAAGCGCTGTCGAAGGCACCCTCTATGTCCAGCGATACCACAACAGAAATTCTTTTCTCCTGTGGTTACGTGGTCGGGTTATAGTTTTTCACAAAAAAGGCTTATTAATAACTTAGTAGGTCCTGGAATTAGTATATAATTATTTAATTACTTGATGTGAGGTCAATTATAAACTACCTCCATCATTTATTAAATATGTTTTTCCACATTCAATATCAGCGATAAAATATTAAATACCTCCCAAAACTCCTTTCGAAGCTCTACTCATATTAATAAATTTAAAATTAAATAAACACTTAGCTATATTTGATTTTAAATACATCCAACATCATAAATTAATAACATCATTTGAAATATGGCTAAAAGAAATTTATAAACCACGAATGCATATGGATATTTAATTTAAACTGACACACCCAAATTGTAACACGATAAAGATTTTAATTAATTTAGTCAACGAAGGCTGAACAGGACTTAGAACTGAACCACAAGCGTTAATTATTATCTGTGAGTGCTCTTTGTTTAGTTGCCAACTCTAAATTAGTTTTCGAAATGGATCATTCTCACTCCGGCCCTGGGCCTTAATTGGAATGTTCTAAGATGACACCAGTCACTAACGCTGCCCTTAATCAATTAAACCCACGTTGTTTTATGCGAAAAAGACTAGTAAAAAAGTTCAGTTGTTTTAGGTTATGTGAAAACAAAAACTAGTAAAAAAAGTTGAGTTGTTTTAGGTTATGCGAAAAATAGAGTGGTAAAAAAATTAAGTTGTTTTATGTTATGCGAAAACAAAGACTAGTAAAAAAGTTAAGTTGTCTTAGGTTATTTGTAAACAAAGACAAGTAAAAAAGTTAAGATGTTTTAGGTTAAGCGAAATTAAAGACTAGTAAAAAAGTTAAGTTGTTTTAGGTTATGTGAAAACAAAGACTAGTAAAAAATTTTTTTGTTTTAGGTTATGCGAAAACAAAGACTAGTAAAATAGTTAAGTTGTTGTTAGGACAATAGATCTTTTGGGCGTAATGAGATGTAAAATTACTTCACCATAAGCCGGTAATCTGTGACAATTTGTTTGTTTCAGTATAATTAACAATCTGAAATATCCCTATCGTAATTAGGTAAACCCAGCAGAAACAATAGGCAATGTATTCGTGACGTTACCGAATATCTTGTATAGGCTCTCTCATGATATTTATACAATTCTCATTCGATATCGTTAGTAACACGACGTAACTTCTCAAAAATTCTTCCTAACCCCAAGTAGAGTGCGGACTGACGTGTTATAACTATAACATAAATATTATTTGTTCTATTCCTCAACACTAATGAGTGTTTTTTCCACTTACACTTTCGACTATGGACAAAGGGCACAATTATCACTTAGTTTAATTACTTCGTTAATTACCGATCTCGCCGGTTCAAATTACGTACTCTAAAACGCATTAGTGTCTGACAGCTGGAGATTATCCGGCTATGGGATGGCCGCCGCGGGACCGATGCCATAATGAAATTTAATGAGCCTTAATCGCTGACGTCTTAATGAAGGAACAGTAAAGATAATGCCGTTCATTTTACATAATTGCTTATGCGAAAGCCTAGCCACTCTTTATAGCACTAAAGCACGGTAGTACAGACATACAGTATTGTAACTTCATAAACTGACGAATCGCGATGTACAGTACAGTCTACGCGCTCGGCATGCCGACAGATGCAATAAATATTTAAAAAAAATGCCGCCATTTTGAATCCATAATAGTGGACGGTACAAAATGGAGACTTATGGCTTTCATAACAACCCCTACTATGTGCGTAACAAATAAAAGAGAAATACAATAAATACGAAATTTTGTAATATTCTCCACTTCCACTCCTACTATCACCCCACTCCCACTATTACTTTATAAAGATGTGGTGGCTAATATACAATACACCTCAAAAAAATAGAAGAGAAGAAAAAATTGTCTGATCCCCAACCATCGGCACAGACCGGCGCATCTACTTGTTGGTTCATTTAAATTCCAGACAAGGGATAAATAAAAAGAAAGTAAAGGCCCAGAGTCAAAATAGGCTATTTTTTAAACTCAGAAAAGTCCATGAACCAACTTCCAAAAATAAATGAAATCCCACCAAAAACATTTTCATGTAAAAATGTTGCCAAGACGAGTCTACATAGCTTTGTAAGGATGGGCGTTGAGAGAAACCCTATGAAAAAGTTATCAGATATCGTATAAAACCAAGCTTTAAAGACTACACGCTCTAAACCTAAAAGCTCTACACTACACCTTAATCAATATCTGAGAAAAAGTGGTCAGATCTCATGTAAAGCCAAGATTCTTAAAAGTAACATAGTCTACATTTCAGTCAAAACGTGACGTTTGGCTATTTTATTTCACACAAGATAAATGAATGCTTATGAAATCTTCGTGACGGTAGCAAAATGGCCAGCTTGACAATTTTTTTTAATTTTTTGCAAACTTTAGTCTTGGGATCATTTTTACATACTATGTATGTATGTATTACATAATATGTAGTTTGAAACTCAAAGTAGGCAAATGTAATTAAAGTACTGTTGGTGGGCAACCCTATCGCATAAACCGCGCATAAGCATGTACGTACCGCGCCACTGTTGGATTTTTTTCGAAGATACGTTCGAGTTACAATACTGTATAGATAGTATAACCGTGACTAAAGATGATATCGCGAGCCGGACATGTCAATCTCGTTTAATTGCTTCGAATCCTATTACCTATGTAAAGGAAGTAAGTCCTTAATATTACATCGTTGTGGTTTTAATATTATATTATGTTACCGGCAATCTGTATAATTCAGATATCCTTTAATGGTAATCTTTTCTATACCGGTATGCCGGGAACATTTTTGTCTGTGCAGCACAGATAAAGTAAAAATCTAGTATTTAATATTTTATTTTATTGGCAATGTTGCCAAAATTTATAAAAAATCTAACTATTATTATAAATTGGTAGGAAGTAGAATTAGAACACAAACTTTTGAGCTATATTTATTCGGGCAGAGTAACATCCTCCCAAAGAACAATTACAATATTGGCGCTCTAACCGGGATGCGCACCATTTTTATACCAGAAATAATCAAATAACATTCTCTAAAGTAATTCATTATAATTCATATGTAAATTATATTTATGTATGTATATTTTTCTTCATCATTTATATGTATGTACTAAATAATTAATAATATATTTAAAATAGTTAAGTATATAAATAAAATCAGCACTTTTATCTAATTATAAAATCAGCAACTATAGAAGTAGTCAATTATATCCGCTTGGTATTTTCGGGAGCTGGTAACACTATGCAAAGCCTAAGAAAAAAATTGCTCTTTAGAATATAGTACCTAGATAATAAACCGATTATAATATTTTTGTTCACTTCTTTTAAACTGAATAAATGTGACTTTATTTAGTAGGTAATATACCTTTAACAAATAATTGAGTATATCTTATAGTTACTAATGGAAACGACAAGATGTTTCAGATTCCAAACAAAATGAAATTTAAGTTAATATACACTCGGGATCCGAGCGAGAGCTTTATGTCACTTCAATTTTGTGTTAAGAGTAAGTGTGCTTCGTAACCCGTGGGTAGGGGTAATATATTCCCAGATATACATAAGTGAAAACATTTTAAGAAGCTCCACGGACCCACTGCATCCCCCCGGGGATAGGGCCTAAAAGCACTATCTTCAAACCAAAGCCTTACAACTCTTCTCAAATTCTACTTACTTCGCCCTGTGTGGAGGTGCCCGTATGTTTGTAATGTGCTCGGGCGATTTTGATACTTTCGATATAATTATACAGATTTTTTTCTTCCGTTGCGATTCAATTTGATGGTCAACGTGGGCTATAATGGTTTCAATTTAAATTTTACTTATTCATGGCGTAATAGCATGGCCTACCATCCCATACAATCTATGTTTAGTACAAAAAAAATTGCAATAGGTGTCACTACTATTAACGTTTGTAAATTATAAAATGTAAATATGCCGAATAAGTACAAATATTGACATTAAAATAGAGATAAGCATAACATTACATTATGCTAAATTTAACTCGTTAATTAAAAAGAAGATACCTACGAAACGAAATAAGTAATTAGTATTTTCCAATAGTGGCGCTAGATGGCGGTTTCCGGAATGTGCCTGGACTTCACCCTTTATGTATTGGAAATCAAATAGCCAGTCGAATTGCCAATATTAGGGTGATACCATTTTCTAGTACTAGGTCGTGTCTATGTATAAATTTGTGGTAATAGGGACACAACGACATATAACAAACATAATTAGACCACATTAAATCTGATCAAAGTAGAGTAGAGAGAGAGAGAGTATTAAAAAATATTAAAATCATTGGATTAGTTTTTAATCCATTTGTTGTTGTTTACGCAGATAATAAATTACTTTTACTTACGTAAATAAAGGCTTTTACGGTCCTGAACCTTAAAAATGTATGTCATCTATTACGTACTAATGCTTTGAGCCACATCATGTGGCCCTCATGAGCCTCAATAAAGTAGGTAGTCATCAGCTACGGCTTACCTTTTATAAATATTCGATTAACAAACCCTTACTAACCTACCATTTCATACCCTTTTATATTGTACGACTAGAGACTTTACATTCATTAATTATTATTATTCATTCAATGACATACCTTTTAGTATCTCTGTAACAATAATATTTACCATTTATGTTTTAACTGTAATATTGTACAATACATACAAATTTTATAGCTAATTAAAACTTATTAAAGTATTTTATTATCTAAACTATGCAGGCTATAATTTTAATGAGTGATAATACTTTAGGGTATGTATGGGTCCCGTATATAGAGTTTATTATTGTATGGGAAAATTGAAAAATGTTAGTGGGGCATTTCATATACAAACATCAAAATCAAAAGTAAGTCTTTCAGTGCTAGTTCACAGTATACTCTACATAGGAGGCAAATACACAGCTTAAAGTATTATCACTAATTTATTTTACGCCTTGTATAGACTGTGTGAACTACATTTTTTTTTTTTGTATTTTAAATCATCGTTGACTCAAGATTGTTTGTCCGCAGTACTCATATGAATTCATGTAACGAATTCAAGTTTGAAGTCGCGTAGAGTGAGAGAAAAACCTGCAATGGATTTGGTTGCTTACAGATAAGTGACTGATGAAAAAGGAATATTTTAGTACGTAGTTGCAACTATTTCCTGCTTTTGTTGTACTTGTGTATAATATGACGACCTCCGTAGCGCAGTGGTTGAGCGCGTTGGTGCTCGAACGAGAGGTCGGGTTCGAATCCAGCCGAGGGAAAGTTTTGCAAATATTCCTGGGTCATAGATGTGTATTAAATTTGTGTATACTTAATATAATAAACATCTTAAATATGTGTATAGTATAAAAGCATTAAATATATTTCCGTTGTCTGGTACCTGTAACACAAGTTCTTCGGATACTTAGCACGGGGCCAGATTGACGTGGTGTGAAGCGTCCATAGATATTATATTATTATTATTAATATCTATATATTTATAAATTGACGCCTCCATGGTCTAGTGGTTCAATGCCTAGCTCTCGGACCCGGAAGTCGTGGGTTTGATCCCCGCTCCCCCGATCGTTGGAACGACTAACAATTAATGTTGTTTCCAAGTTCGATTAGGACTATGCAGGCTGATCACTTGAATGTCTGATGAGAAAGATGATCCATGCGTCGGATGAGTATGTAAAAAGTAGGTCCTGCGCCTGATCTCCCGCCAGTCGTGTCGGTTATCCGTCCCACTGGGCTACGAGAGTGAAGGAAGAAAGAGTGATTCTGTGTATTACGCACATACTTGGGCACTATAAAAAACTAGGCATACCTCACATAATAATATAATACAATACTTGGTATACGATAAAATGCTACCTAAGTGGCTACGTCTGAAACTAGAATTAAATCAAATAGGCATTTCACAGTGTACAAGGCATACGATACAATAGTAGGTATAATATAATAAGCTTACCTGAGTGCATACGTCATGAAACCAGAATTAAATTGTAAAATAAGCAATTCACAATGTACTAGTCATACCTACAATACTAGATATTTTACAATACAATCCTACCTAAGTGCATACGTCATGAAACCAGAATTAAATTATAAAATAAGCAATTCACAGTATACTAGGCATACCTACAATTAAATACAATACTAGGTATTCAATACAATCTTACCTAAGTGCCTACGTCATGAAACCAGAATTAAATTATAAAATAAGCAATTCACAGTTTACTAGGCATACCTACAATACAATACTAGGTATACAATACAATCCTACCTAAGTGCCTACGTCATGAAACCAGAATTAAATTATAAAATAAGCAATTCACAGTATACTAGGCATACCTACAATACAATACTAGGTATACAATACAATCCTACCTAAGTGCCTACGTCATAGAATCAGAATTAAATTCCGCTCACTGTATGACGGCGGCGATGTGGCGGAAGTGAATCCCGATGTTTTGTAATGGAGCTTTTTAAAATGGAAGTCGAACTTTTGTCAGACACTTTTAGCCGCGTCGGAGATACATTTAAGCTTTTTAACTTTGCCAGTCCGGTAATGTATCCCGCTCACTTCACGTCGCAGAGGTGACGTGCTTTTTTATTCGACACTCTCATGGATAAGTACTTTGGCGTTGAGTTTTTCAAATGTGTAGCTACTTAGTCAAGGTTTATTTGTATATCGATAGTTAATTAAAGATCTATTGCGTTTGCAATAGATCTTTAATTAACTATCGATTTACTTTAATTAAATAACAATAAAAAAAGTAACTTCATATTATATTTTTAACTGCGATAGAGACTAATGACGTCATTTGTCGTGCATTTTTGTATGGAGCTTTTTCATGACTATATTTCGTCAATAGTTGATCGTAGATATGCCATTCGAAAGACAACATATCACAATTCACAGCTCATTTTATGCTTTCTAGGAAGCCAACAAAGAAACTATGCATATTCTAATATTATACAGGATGTAGAAATAGCAGTTACCGTAACTCCGAAATATGATTATACTATACTTCCTTTTTTTGCTTCTCTGTTATCCTTGCGAAAAAAAAAAGCGACAAAAAACAAAACATTTTTTTACTTTACAAAAAATATTCCAGAAGGCGAAAAGGTAATAATTATTAATTACTATCACAAATTTATTATATCTGGTCTTTTTACACCCTGTTTACATATCACTCTATTGAAATCAATTCTGAAAAAAGCTTCGATCGGGAATCTTCCGGCGTGTACTTCCAGTATATTCCACGTCGACAGAACAAACATTTCACCTACGATCCATTTAGTAAATGAAATCTGGCCACCACTCAGCGCATTAATATTGGGTTCCGCTAAATCAATATCACTCTGTCATATAATATTACGTCAGGAGGTACTTTGTGCGACCTATGTGCCAATTTTCTCGAAATCAAAATTTGGCGTAATATCACGTTAATCCATTCATGTCTTCAATTAGGTTTAGGGCGTGTTTCACCAAGCAATGTTAAAGTTAATCCTTCGTTAAATATCATGTTATCCCTCTCGTATTTCCTGTCTATGAATGAGAAGGGATGGTATTTTAACATGGCGTTAACTTTAACATTGGTGAAACACGACCTTACAATAATAACACGCAACTTTTAACACTTATCCACTTTTTATTACGTTTTAATAAGTTTTTACAAAAACACGACTGGTTTCGATTATATTATCATCATCGGGAACCAACAGTAGGTACATTCAATCAGTTATATATAAATGGTCCATGATAGTTATAAATATCATGGACCAATTATATGTAATTGGTCCATGGTTATATCAATTAGGTTTAATATCACACCGAAATGAGACGCGACGCTGTAGTTTCTACTTGCAAATTATAAGTTATATTAACATAATATACGTCTGTAAATAATTTTAAAGATGGCGATTCAAACTTAACTTTATTTAAAAAAATAAACGTAAAAAACTATTTATTAGATCTCGTTCAAACCAATTTTTACATTTATGATTACTTACCTTATTTTAGAAGTTACAGGCGATGGGGGATATTTTATCTACTTTGAAGCGTCTCTCGCGCAAACTATTCAGTTTAGAAAAAAATCAGAAACCGCAATCATTTTACAAAGACATAGGTATATTTCATATATACACGGTACCCCACACATATGGGTTAGATGAAGTTGTGGGAGTACGAGTAGAAGCCCCAAAGGGAGATCTCCGACCGAGCGAGATGGTATGCTCGGTCAGGCCGAAGCCCACTGTACTAGTTTTCAGATGTCGTATATATAGCGCCGGACTTAGAAAACTTCGATAGCGCGATGCAGGATTGTGGCGCTAGTAGTACCGCTACATCACTCCCCCCGAAGACCGGAGGTCGAAACTTGAGTCGTCTTGTGCTTGGGTCGCCAGTGCCAGTGAGTCCCAGTGAGTCGGAACTGTGCTGCTGCTGCACGGGCTCCAGTGAGTCGGAGTGCTGCCGTGCGGGTCGATACTACGTGCTGAACCAGGAGTGATGTGCTCTGCTTGCTGACCGGTCGTGTAGTGAGAGTGCCCGTTGAAGCCGATAAGGGTTCGACCAGGCCGCGCTACGTTGCGGCTAGTGGACGAGGTACCCGAAGTGGCTGAAGCTGGCTGTGCGGAGGGGCGGGGAGTGATGACGATGAAGGAGGCGTGTTCTGTCGAGGGTCACCAATGTGGGGAGTACGAGTAGATGCCCCAAAGGGAGATCTCCGACCGAGCGGGATGGTATGCTCGGTCAGGCCGAAGCCCATTGTACTAGTTTTCTGATGTCGTATATATAGCGCCGGATTTAGAAAACTTCGATAGCGCGATGCAGGATTGTGGCGCTAGTAGTACCGCTACATCATGGTGACCCCGACGTGATTTGAGTTTCAGTTCTAAGTATGGGGAGCCCCAAAAATGTATTGTTATTTTTTCTATTTTTGTGTAAAAATTTTAATGGGGTTTACCGAATATTTACCAAGTTTTAACAGTGTAGTTCTAACAGTTTCGGAAAAAAGTGGCTGCATAATAATGTGACATACGGACGGACGGAAGGACGGATAGACAGACATGACGAATCCATAATGGTTCCATTTTTTGTTATTTTACTACGGAACCCTAATAAGCAGCACCACATATTTCGATTCGATGGGAACTGATCCTGAAAGATATAATATTTCGTCATCCTTGCATAATAATATAACAACAAAGTCAGCAGGCCAATCGCGCTATTGTACAACGTTTCATTTGAGGTACAACTTAGTTTCGTTTGTGTTTCAACTGCGTTTCGTTTCCAATCCAGCTGAACAAACTTTAGTATCGCGCTAACCTTCCAATTGCTACTTAACCTCAGACGAAACGAAACGCAACCTTTTGTCAGACATTACGGATGAGACCTTAAGATTTTCGAAATTGTCTATTATTTTACCATAATCGTCAGTAAATTTACTAGTATTTATTTCCTTTACACAATTTAGATTCAAAAACTTAACTTATATACGATCACTTTGTTCCAAACGTTCGAGCTGCGTGCGAGTTAAACTAGCTCCGTACGAACTTTTTGTTTGACAGCGTTTGAGTTTCAACTACGGTCCAGCTGCGTCTCACCTAGCTGTCAAAAGGATAGCGCGATACCGAATACGTCATAAAGTCGAGTAACGTTCACGTTTCGGTTGCGTTTCAGCTTAAGTTTTTTAGCGCGATTGCCCTGCAGGTCTGTCTGTCAGCTGTCTGTTCGCGAAAGTACTGCACCGATCTTCAAGCTGTTTTTACAAATGGATAGAGTGGTTTTTGATGAAGGTGTATTATAGTTTGTTTGTTTGTTTAAACGCGCTAATCTCAGAAACTACTAGTCCGAGTTGAAAAATTATTTTTTTGTTGGATAGTCCATTTATGAAGGAAGGCTATATAACATTACGCTGCGACTAATAGGAGCGAAGCGTCAGTGAGAAATGTTGCAAAAACGGGGAACTTTCACATTTGAGGACTATCTATATATTCCTCAAATGTGAAAGTTTAAGTCTAGAACTAAGTCGCGGGCACAGCTAGTACTATATATAATTAAACTTATGATGTGAATGTAAGTCAACTCGCATACAGGAATCGATAAGTATTTGTATGTGATGCGAGTAACGAGGCGCGCGGACTTCTGAGCGGATCAGCAAATGGAGTGCTCGTGCATAATGTACGAACGATGCTGATTTGAAAATCGTTCTCAATTTCATTTAAATACTGGCGGTACCCAGCTCGTGAAACATTAAACACTGATGTAGCCGTACATATAGCCGCGAAAAATATACGTCAGGCTTAGACGTGGCAGCGGCAGCTTTACCCATTGCGAGTCTCCGGCCGGCTGGTCTTTGCGAGGCCCTTAGTCCTATGGAAATGTACCTATGTGATGCTAAACTAGGTCTGGTTGTTCGCAAGGCCCCTGCAAGAGCGAGGCCCCGGGCGTAGGCCCTGTTGTGCCACCCCTTAAGGCCGCCGCTGCCTAGTGGTACATGTACCACTTGAACCATTTCTAGTGACATCCGTCAAATGGCAGGCGTTGCGAGACAGACATACAGTTCGAATATAGTATTAATACGTGAAAAAAAAATATTAAACAAAGATACCTATATTGCTTGTATATTAATATAATTCTTACTTTTTTAAGAAAATTGCGCAAAGTATAAAACTTGAAGTATCTGGTGTACACGGCAATCTTCTTAGATGGATTCAGTCGTACATTAAAAATAGAAGTCAGGCAGTATGCATTAAGGGATTCTCATCACAATTCCTTCCTGTGCCATCCGGCGTCCCACAGGGATCCCATTTAGGTCCTCTCTTATTTTTATTCGATATAAATGATATTGGGCAAACATTTAATCATAGCCATCATCTTTTTTATGCGGACGATACAAAATTATATAGAGTTGTGAAATCTCAAGATGCTTCTTTCAATGTTTCACTTAACACATTTAAAGACAAGCTTAAAATAATTTTAGATTCACATTATGTCTAATAATAGTATTAATTTAAAACTGAATTCATGTGCAGTGTGCACTGCTTGTTTTTCTGTTTTTGTTTTTCTTTAAGTATAAAAATGTATATTTATCTATTTTAGAGTATATTATGTATCTATTGGAAATAAATATATATACCTATAGATGCTATTGTTACCGACACTTACTTTAAGACTTACTTTAAGATTTCAATTCTAAATTCAAAAGAAATAATACCTAATGTTTTTATTATGTTTTACCTACTATTTGATCACGATTCTTTGAGCACATGAAAAGGTGTTTGCTAAAGCATAAATTCAATGTAAAAATGTATGGCTGTTTGTTGCCAAAATAAATAATAAAAAAAAACCTAAACGTGACTAAATCTTCAAATCACGCAACAACATACTACGTCACTTACGCTACCCATCCGCTGTTTAATAAAAACAGGTAGATTTGCCATATTCCATAGACAACATGTACACATTTTTATTCATACGGAATAAAAATGTGTACCAAAACCAAACGAAACATTAAGTAAACCGAAAAAGTAAAATTTAAATTAAGAATCATGCTCGAATTCCGACAAGATGGCGACCTCCAGTTATAATGAGCAAGGATTACATTACGATGAGCAGAACCCGATTACTATTACCATTACCAACTTTATTAAATGATAACAGAAGATAACTGGTACCTCAGAATTAATTAATCCACTCAGAGATTGCATCTACCCCCCCACCCCCGGGCGGGTCGATCCGTTTCCAGCCACTTAAACTTCACGCGCCGCGCTCTAGCTTCCGCTTTAATTACAAAATTAATTCAAAATGTAATTAAAGTTAACAATAAGGCTGCAAACAATTGAAGTTATTTACGTTAGTTTATGCTTTATACCGAGCGGGCGAGGGCATTGTAAAGTGTGCTCTAGCTCCCCGCAATAGGATCACTTGTTGTGTGAACGTCGGAGGCCATTGTTTTAATTTTTATATAGCTTTTAAAGTTGTAAAGTGATACAGCTATTATTAAATTATGGGGTATTATATTGCATGGCGCCTATTATACCCAATTGGCTTTTTAATTACTCGTAGCACTATTTAATTGCTGATTGAGTAGTCTAGAGGCTCTTAGAATGTATCTAGGGCAGGGGTAAATATTACTAATAGTTTTTCTATATTATGTAAGTAACTAAGACCTAGACAGTTATACTTAGGTAATTAAACTCCCATACCAATTTTGGTGTCGGTGACCGATTAACATGAAACGACGCCAGATAGGCAGGAGTCATTCTTATAGCGCCCAAGTGTGAGCCCTTTTATTTATTTATTTTTAAAATGTAGCATACAATTCTTATTGAACATACCAATAACCATCATATTATAAAAAACTTGAGAGGTGTCAAGGGACACCCGGATGGAACAAAGTTATTTTTTTTTTATAAATTTATTATTTACAAAAAACCTGTATAGTTACACTCAACAAAAATAATCGTCGCGACACCACACTGTTCAATGCGAAATAGTTATGAAAATATCTGGCTTGCTTTCTATAAGAGAGAGAGAGACAGACAGAGAAATATGAGACGCCGCACAGCTTACAATAGCTTACTATAGCAAAAAGTGACGTGACAACTTTTCGTAAGAATTTTTTCCGTCTAGCCCCCTTTCACAACGCGCGATAAGGAACTTCGTTTTAAAAATATATTTAAACTTATCTACTCTCCTTTTACTCTCGTATTCCAGTGGCATATCTGGCGAGAGAAAAGGCGCAATAGCGACTTTATAGTTTTTACATGCCCATACGATGCATAGATCTTATCATTTTTAGTTGTTCCAACGCAGGAAGCGAACCCTAGATCCGGAGTCGTACACCAAGCTCCACTTGAGTACATAGGCGTGAAGAATAATAATAAATTCAATGTTTTTTATTTAATTTAATAACCTTTTTTCTGGCTGCATATACCTAATATAACGCCATAGTGGTCTAGTGGTTTAGAGCCTAGCTCTCGACGAGGGTTTCGATTCCCGTGTTGGAACAACAAAACAATTTGTTTTCATGTTAGGTTAGGACTATGCAGGCTGATCACCTGATTGTCTGACAAGAAAGATGCTCCATGCGTCACATAGGCATCTAAAAAGTCGGCCCTGTGCCTGATCTCCCGCCAGTCGTGTCGGTTATCCGTCCCACTACAAGAGTGAAGGAAGAGAGAGTGCTTCAGTGTAATGCGCATACACTTGGGCACTATAAAATAACTCCTGCGTAGCTGGCCTAGTTTCAATTACACCGGCCACCGTCAACGAAATTATTATTAGTATTATACTTAATTAGCTTTACTATAAAGTAAATAATTAGTTGAACATACAATTGAAGA
Source organism: Celastrina argiolus (assembly GCA_905187575.2). Taxonomy (NCBI): domain Eukaryota; kingdom Metazoa; phylum Arthropoda; class Insecta; order Lepidoptera; family Lycaenidae; genus Celastrina; species Celastrina argiolus. Next base: position 12,349,756 of record LR994599.1, on the reverse strand, counting down.
CATTAATCGATGACGGAGATACCTATGTCGCAAAAAATTACATAGAAAATTGAGTTTAAACTGTCACTTAAACATTTTAGGATATGAAATAAGTAACGTATAATATTGAGTACATTGATTCTAGAGACGGATCTTTAGATTATTGTATTTAATACTTTACGACGTATTCTAATATGTTTAAGTGACAGTTTGAACTCAATTTCCCAAAATCAAAGTTTTGCTTCATATCACCTTCAGCCATTCATGTCTTCAATCATTATTAGTACTACTACTGGCGTAGACTTCGTAGAATTCTACTACGCAACTGGAGCTTGTAGCGAGCTACGAACACGCTACTCATTTTCGACAGCATAGCTCACGGTCATTAAATTTAGCCATTGAACTAGAGCTCTGTTTTTAACCTTAGACGCAAAAACGACGGGGCTTTATAAGTTTGACGTGTATGTATAAATGTGTATGTGTCTGTCCGAAGCATCGTAGCTCCCAAACGGATGATCCGATTTTAATGCGGTTTTTTTTTGTTTGAAAGGTATATTAATCAGTGTTCTTCGCTATGTTTGGTGGAAATTGGTTAAGGTCTTCAAGGTCATCAGGTCGTTTGTTAAGTATAATTGGAATATTACACGCTAAGTCGGATTTTTTAAATATATATTATTAACCACCAACAAAAACATAGGGGTGTTTGACGTGTATGTGTGTTTGTGTCTGTGTTTTCGTTTCTCCAAGCGTATCGCGAGTGTTCTTAGTTAAGGCCGTGTTTCACGAAGCAATGTTAAAGTTAACACCATGTTAAAATACCATGCGATCTCATTCATTAACAGGAAATACGAGAGGGCTAACATGATATTTAACATGGCGTTAACTTTAACATTGCTTGTGAAACACGGCCTAAATATTAATTATCATTAGTTAAATATATCATCTGCCGCTCACTGTGTGACATGGTTAAGAGAAAACACCACGGGCTAGAAAAATGCTAAATAGGTATTTGTAACGTCTATTGCTGTCCGACGCAACTGCCCGATCAAACCGATACAGACAACTGCAACTTAAACTGAAATTACCTATTAAAAGTACGAGAAGGGAAGTTTGGAAGTTTCTGAGAAGGAGGTAACAGGGGTCTGTTGCCTCCTTCTCAGAAACTTCCAAAACTTAACTTAGGTAGTTTTATCCTGTATTTAAAACTAAAAATATACACAAGCTATGTTCCTGTGTTTCTATTTTATCATAAAATAAATTCCAATTTGTTTTCTGAATGTTTTAAACACAGACGAAAATCTGGCAATATTCTTATTATAAATATTAGATTCTTAAATATCATAATGTGTCCCAAGTGACTTGACTTGACTTAACGAACATTGTTCGCAGAGTCAACATCCTGAGGATGCTCCGGGGTCGGAGCGAAACGCGCGTCGAGTTTTGCAACCTGCATGGTGGTGGGACTTTGCACGATCGTGTTAACATTATTGCTTGTGTGGTGGTGGTGTTTTCATGTTTTTTTCTTGCGAGTGTACGCATAAGCAGTGTGGGAGGAGGGAGGTGCATCAAACGCATGCCTATGCGTACACTCACTCATCTGCTTGCAGGTTGTGGTTATAATTGTTTCGCGGGATATTGCTAGATATAATATATTTAAATTGTATGCTATGGATTTCCGCAAAGTAACGCCTGATTCCATTAACTAATAACACAAATATCTTATTAAAAAAAGTAATCGATTTAAAACTCTAAGTAAATAGTTAAACTAATTTATTGGCATTTAATTACAGCTCCAAATCCTATACTGTATTTACTCTCATAAGTAATAACTAAAACGGCCCTTTTAACTTAAGCAGTGGCGAACTCTGAGTTTTCTTTAGATAGACCTATGTCTCCCATGTCATATTTGAATGAAGCTTTGAAAAGCTTAAAGCTAAGTACTCGTAAAGCTAACAGGAACGGCCTACCTAATAGCTCCTCTTACCGATTTCGGTGTCGGTAGCCGATTTCATTGAAACCAGGCCAGCTACGCAGGAGTTATTTTATAGTGCCCAAGTGTGTGCGCAATACACAAAGACACTCTCTCTTCCTTTTACTCTCGTAACCCAGTGGGACGGTAAACCGACACGACTGCGGAGAACAGGCGCAGGACCGACTTGCCCATCCGACGCATGGATCATCTTTCTTGTCAGACAATCAGGTGATCAGCCTGCATTGTCCTAGCCAAACTTGAAAACAACATTTTTGTTGTTCCAACGCGGGAATGGAACCCTCCGGGTCGAGAGCGAAACTATGAACCACTAGAACACTTTTTTAACGGCCTACCTACCTAACTAGTCACTACCGATAGGATAAGTTGATACGTAATATTATCAAGCTGATTCTTAAAAGGTTCCATCGTTGATATTCTAACCACTACTTGTTATAAAGCTGTGTTGAAAAGCACTTAGCGGAATTGATTCAGTCCATTTACCATTCTTTATACAAACAGAAAAACCTTTCCATTATCGTAAATTATAAAACCTTTTAACAAATAGAACTCTCAGAGTACAGGTTTTATAATTGCTTATTACACTATTAGGTAATTACTTCACAAAATAATGACACTGAACTGACCGCATTAGCAAAATGAGCAAATAGGTAGGAAATAGCCTACCTATTAAACCTATTTATTATAATGTAATAATGTATAATAATAACAAATGTATGTATAGTAAAATTATTACATATATTTCCGTTGTCTGGTACCTGTGAGGCAAGTTCTTCGGATACTTAGCTCAGAACCAGGTTGACGTGGTTTAAGCGTCCATAGAAATTATCATTAAAATAATACACATCGTCGTTGTTTATTCAAATATAAGAATTATCGTTATTTCTATTGTGTTATTGGTTCATGGTAGTATGTAATATTTATAGATATAAGATCTGGGGTCACGGTCGTGCCCCCGTCAAGACGAGCCAAGCGAAGCGCAAGGGCACTACCTACCTTTTCTCGAAAGGTTTCGTCGTTTTTTTGAACTCTCATAACTTTGCTTTGGATGATGCTACATATTTGAAAATTTCAACATATAATGACACCAGTAAATACATGAATTATACAAAGTTTGAATGTCGTAGCTACTATACTTTAGATTTAATCGATGTGTAAAAACCCCTGATTTCGTCACTGACTCATTTATAGATTATCAAAATTCTTAGGTTACTTCCGGAAATCTTAGAAAGCTGAAGTTATGTATGTAAGCTGTAATTGATACAAAACCAACAAAAAAATTATTAAAATGTAAATGCCGCCATTTTGAATCCAATATGCTGGACCACCATATTGGATTCAAAAGGATGTTTATTATAAGGATCTGATGATCTTTAATTTATAAAAGGAATATAATATACAAGTACATAAAAAACCTACAACCTACTTTTTGTAGGACCCATAATCGTTCAGAGTTTTGCTCCATATAATTTATGTCCGACTTTATGTATGTTGAGTGCATTGCACTACTGCAATCAGTATATTATAGTATTCATAATAACTGTCGGTGTTTGGAACAGGTCCGGCACAAGCTCCATCTGTTGTTAAATTTATTTTCTGTAAAGTTCTTTGTATGCTTAGCATTATTATAATGTGATTTTTATTAATTTTAAAAATAAAATAAAATAAATAAATTAGATATAAGGTACTGTTGAAAATACTAGCTGGTATTAGCTAATATTAGCACCGGGCGTCAGCAGGCGTCGCGACGCTGGGCGTCGGCAGGCGTCGCGGCGCTGAGCGTCGGTAGGCGTCGCGGCGATGGGCGTCGGCAGGCGTCGCGGAGCTTTTTTTTTTTTTTTATTTATTTAAGGTTTGCCAACAACTGTATACACTGTTACTTAACATTAATACACAATCTTCAACTAATATTTAAGTGTTACAATATTTTATAGACAAACACAACATGCACCAACAAATAACAAATGAACGAAAACTTAGCAAAAGTACATTCTTACTTCTAACGTTACTTAACTACAAAAATATTCATTTAAGGAAAAAAAAATTGGTTCTATTTATTATATTTTATAAAATTTTGTAATGGTAGTTTTAACAAATTTTATTAAATTGTTATTAGGCTATTAATGTGGTTTTTATATAAAGGTAGATCAACACAAATGTCCAATTCGTTAATTTTTGAAAAGCTATTGTAGACCTTACAGATCCTTGGCAAAACAGCAGAAAATCCTAGGTTGGTATTTGACGATGGTATATTAAATAAATTAAAAGTATTTTTTCTAGGTAGTCTAGAAGGGGCATTAATCTGCAGCATGTGTAACAATTCTGGGCAATGTATTTTGGCATTCATTATTTTATGTAAGAAAATTAAGTCCAATTTCTTTCTACGACTTTTGAAAGTTATCAATTTATAGTGTTTTAACCTATTTTCATATCAATGAAGTGCTTTAGACCTAAAGTCCCTGTATGACAAATTACAAAGGAAGCGTTTTTGGACGCTTTCTAGGCGCTTATTATAAATTTCATATTGCGGAATCCAAATGTTGCTATTAAATTCTAAAATGGGCCTAACAAGTGAATTGAACAATTTAATTTTAGAAGTAGAATGTTTTAATTCATTTGAATTTCTTAATACAAATCCTAGCATTTTAAAACCTCTCTTGACGATGTCGTTAATATGTTTATCAAATTTAAGTTGATTGTCTATAACAACGCCCAAATCGCGAACTTCTTCCACGGATACTAGTTCTTGTTTATTAATTTTATACTTATGGTAAGTTAGGTTTTTACGATTACGAGAGAAACAGATTTGATAACATTTGCTTATAATATTTAGTAGCATATTATTTTGAACACACCATTCATACAATCTGTCTATGTCTTCTTGTAGTAGTTTTGCGTCTAGATATGATTGTATAGGTTTTATAATTTTTAAGTCATCGGCAAATAAATAAAATTCGGAATTTTTAAAACAACAGTAAATATCGTTGATAAATATATTGAATAGAATTGGCCCCAAATGAGACCCTTGTGGGACTCCACTGGTTGCAGGAAAAGGGTCCGACGTAAAACCATTTACTAGTAACCTTTGAAAACCGTTCCGATAAGTACGACTCAAGCCAACTTAGCAGAATGCCATTAATACCAGCATTAGCAAGTTTGTGTACAAGAATTTTATGGTCTACTGTATAAAAACCTTTACCTGTGTAAATTGCATCGACTGGAACCCGTTTGTCTACGTATTTGCAAACATTTGAAGTAAAGGACGCTAGATTAGTTGCGGTAGCGCGGCGCTGGGCGTCGGTAGGCGTCACGGCGCTAGGTGTCGCGGCGCTGGGCGTCGGCAGGCGTCGCGACGCTGGGCGTCGGCAGGCGTCGCGGCGCTGGACGTCGGTAGGCGTCGTGGCACTTGGCGTCGTGACGCTGGGCGTCGGCAGGCGTCGTGGCGCTGGGCGTCGTGGCACTGGGCGTCGGCAGGCGTTGCGACGCTGGGCGTCGCGGCGCTGGGCGTCGGCAGGCGTCGCAGCGCTGAGCGTCGGTAGGCGTCGCGGCGCTGGGCGTCGGTAGGCGTCGTGACGATGGGCGTCAGCAGGCGTTGCGTCGCTGAGCGTCGGCAGGCGTCGCGGCGCTGGGCGTCGGCAGGCGTCGCGGCGCTGAGCGTCGGCAGGCGTCGCGGCGCTGGGCGTCGGTAGGCGTCGCGGCGCTGAGCGTCGGCAGGCGTCGCGGCGCTGGGCGTCGGCAGGTGTCGCGACGCTGGGCGTCGGCAGACGCCCTGCGCCGCGACACCCAGCGCCGTGACGCCTACCGACGCTTAGCACCGACGTCAGTCGTGACGCTGGGCGTCGGCAGGCGTCGCAGCGCTGGGCGTCGGTAGGCGTCGCGGCGCTGAGCGTCGGCAGGTGTCGCGACGCTGGACGTCGGCAGGCGTCGCGGCGCTGGGCGTCGGCAGGCGTCGCGGCGCTGGGCGTCGGCAGGCGTCGCGGCGCTGGGCGTCGGCAGGCGTCGTGGCGCAGGGCGTCGGCAGGCGTCGCGACGCTGGGCGTCGGTAGGCGTCGCGACGCTGGGCGTCGTGACGCTGGGCGTCGGCAGGTGTCGTGACGCTGGGCGTCGGCAGGCGTCGCGGCGCTGGGCGTCGTGGCACTGGGCGTCGGCAGGCGTTGCGACGCTGGGCGTCGCGGCGCTGGGCGTCGGCAGGCGTTGCGACGCTGGGCGTCGCGGCGCTGAGCGTCGGTAGGCGTCGCGGCGTTGGGCGTCGGTAGGCGACGCAACGCTGGGCGTCGGCAGGCGTCGCAGCGCTGGGCGTCTTCAGGCGTCGTGATGCTGGGCGTCGGTAGGCGTCGTGACGCTGGGCGTCAGCAGGCGTCGTGACGCTGGGCGTCGGCAGGCGTTGCGACGCTGGGCGTCGCGGCGCTGAGCGTCGGTAGGCGTCGTGACGCTGGGCGTCAGCAGGTGTCGCGACGCTGGGCGTCGGCAGGCGTCGCGGCGCTGGGCGTCGGCAGGCGTCGCGGCGCAGGGCGTCGGCAGCCGTCGCGACGCTGGGCGTCGGTAGGCGTCGCGACGCTGGGCGTCGGCAGACGCCCTGCGCCGCGACACCCAGCGCCGTGACGCCTACCGACGCTTAGCACCGACGTCAGTCGTGACGCTGGGCGTCGGCAGGCGTCGCAGCGCTGGGCGTCGGTAGGCGTCGCGGCGCTGAGCGTCGGCAGGTGTCGCGACGCTGGGCGTCGTGACGCTGGGCGTCGGCAGGCGTCGCAGCGCTGAGCGTCGGTAGGCGTCGCGGCGCTGGGCGTCGGTAGGCGTCGTGACGATGGGCGTCAGCAGGCGTTGCGTCGCTGAGCGTCGGCAGGCGTCGCGGCGCTGGGCGTCGGCAGGCGTCGCGGCGCTGGGCGTCGGCAGGCGTCGCGGCGCTGGGCGTCGGTAGGCGTCGCGGCGCTGAGCGTCGGCAGGCGTCGCGGCGCTGGGCGTCGGCAGGTGTCGCGACGCTGGGCGTCGGCAGGCGTCGTGACGCTGGGCGTCGTGGCACTGGGCGTCGGCAGGCGTTGCGACGCTGGGCGTCGCGGCGCTGGGCGTCGGCAGGCGTTGCGACGCTGGGCGTCGCGGCGCTGAGCGTCGGTAGGCGTCGCGGCGCTGGGCGTCGGTAGACGACGCGACGCTGGGCGTCGGCAGGCGTCGCAGCGCTGGGCGTCTTCAGGCGTCGTGACGCTGGGCGTCGGCAGGCGTTGCGACGCTGGGCGTCGCGGCGCTGCGCGTCGGTAGGCGTCGTGACGCTGGGCGTCAGCAGGTGTCGCGACGCTGGCCGCGACGCCTACCGATGCCCAGCGCCGCGACGCCTGCTGACGCCCAGCGTCGCGACGCCTGCCGGCGCCCTGCGCCGCGACACCCAGCGCCGCGACGCCTACCGACGCTTAGCGCCGCGACGCCTGCCGATGCCCAGCGCCGCGACGCCTGCCGACGCCCAGCGCCGCGACGCCTGCCGACGCCCAGCATCACGACGCCCAGCGCCGCGACGCCTACCGACGCCCAGCGCCGCGACGCCTACCGACGCCCAACGCCGCGACGCCTACCGACGCGACGCCTGCCGACGCCCTGGGCCGCGACACCCAGCGCCGCGACGCCTACCGACGCTTAGCGCCGCGACGCCTGCCGATGCCCAGCGCCGCGACGCCTGCCGACGCCCAGCGTCGCGACACCTGCCGACGCCCAGCGTCGCGACGCCTGCCGACGCCCAGCGCCACGGCGCCTACCAACGCCCAGCGTCGCGACGTTCAGCGCCGCGACGCCTGCCGACGCCCAGCGCCGCGACGCCAGCCGACGCCCAGCGTCGCGACGCCTGCCGACGCCCAGCGCCGAGGCGCCTGCCGAAGCCCAGCGCCTCGACGCCTGCCGACGCCCAGCGCCGCGACGCCTGCCGACGCCCAGCGTCGCGACGCCTGCCGACGCCCTGCGCCGCGACACCCAGCGCCGCGACGCCCAGCGCCGTCGGTGGTGTTTCCTCTTAATGTAGTAATTCACAATAACACCTCATGCACTTTTAATACTGTGTGTAGTAAATTTAGCTTGTATTTTGATCTAAAATGAAATCATTTTTTTATTTATTTATTATGAGCTGGAAAATGAAATCATACGAGACGAGACTCATAGTACTTAGGTTTTTTGCTAACTCTCAATAATATTAATAAAAAACCAATCTGTCAAGTGTCAACTGTCGCTGTCAAAATCCACGCCAGATTTGACATTTAAAATTCAAAGTGTTTTTGTTTTGAAATATTGTGCAGTTTACCCAAAAAGTAAGAATTCTAAATTGGCGCGAAATAAAAAACTGTTGTTATTTCTCAGTTTGTTAATGCTTGTGCTAAATTGATATCTTAGGTATGCCAACCACAAGAAAGAAAGTCATAAAGACCGTTTATAAAGATGAAGATGACAGCGATGAAGGCGGCGACTACAGCGATTCCGGTTCTGAGGCCGAAATAACTCATCCGTCTAGTTCCGAAGATGAAGATATCTCAGATAACAACAATTCAGAAGATGATTTCAAAAGTCAGCCAGTCAAGCAGCGAAAGCCAAAAGCTCCTAAGGCCATTAAGCCTAGGAATGTCAATTTTACCAAATCTTTTCTTGGGAAATTACACAAACAAACCCATTCACAGGAAGACGAGGAGCACGAGGAAGAAACACCCTTTTCCGTGAATGATTTAACAGAGGCTGATAAATTACTTCCCTCAGTACTAAATTTATCTGAAAGTGGTAAGTTTGTAATCATATTTTGATACCGAGTGTAGCTTCACCCACATGAAGTAGTAAAATAATATGTAATTCATTGGTGTTCTGCTCCCATTTATCATCGTGTGATGATACATAGCCTTTAGCCTTCCTCAATAAATAGGCTATACAACACAAAATATTTTTTCTAATCAGACTCAGTTCCTCTTACAATTAAAATATATTAATTATTTTTCTTAAACTTTTTCAGATAGCAGTGACGATGAATCAACTGCTGCACCACGCAAAACAGTCCCTGTTGTTGCCAGTTCATCAAAAATACCTGATATAAATACTGAATCTGAAAATGTAAATGATACTGAATATCAAGATGTAAGTAAAAAAAAATTGCCTAACCAATAGTGTTTCTGGACGTAGTTTATAATACATTGTTAATTGGGTATCATTAATGATAACTCATGCAATTCATTAAATAGGCCCTTTAATGTTCACTTTGAGAAGCTCATTGTGCATAGATGGAATTAACCATTGGTTGCAAATTCCTTATGCTATATAAAATCCAAATTTGATGACAAAATTTGTAAAATTTTGGGGTTAACAGACCAGATTTAAGAATACAAATATCTAAATATATTTTTTTCTTGTGAGTACAGAAATAAATTATATAAAAAATACTATTAGGAATAAAATGAGACCTTTTTGATGTGTATAAGTTGTAAGTAAAATATTTTATTTAGTTTTGATTGATACATTCAATAGTTCCCTAGAAAGGGGCATGTTTTTATTTAAATTACAAACCCGATTATCATTTTATTAACTGTTAACACCTTCAGACGACAAACGATACAATTATCATAATTTTTATATTGAACCTTAATAAAATATTGCCTTTTTCTATGTTTTAGGTATGGTCACATAATAAGGAAGACAACAGTGAAGAAATTGCTCGTAAAACTTATTTAGAACTTGAAATGCATAAAAATAAAATCGAAGAAACAAAAAAATCTATTCAGAGTTATGTAGTGAAAACAGACAATGCTAAAGAATCTAATATTAATGATTTACTAGCTTTAGGAGAAGAAGAGGTCTTAGACAAGTCAGAATATAGTGCACACAGTCCTGACGATGATAGTGATGCTGAAATGGAAGATTGGGAGGAAGTCAAAGGTAACTTATTTCTATAAGGATATCCAAAGTGTTAAGATGCCCTTTTACATTACGAGTAATAATAAAAATATTTATTGGCACTTACATGTGGTCATTCAGGTCCGATGCTAACTAAACAAACTTTATTATGCATACCAGGTATTAACAAATAAGTAATATAATACATGTCTGTAAGATTTTGATTTTACTACAAGTACACAATATATTTAATACACTTCAAGATTTAAGAACACAAAATTTTTTGTTCCTTCAGGAAGATTTGAACCACTGACCGTCTGGCTTGATTACTTACTGAGCCACAGAGGCTGTGACAAGTGTCACAAGTCTAGTGTGTTGTGGATCTACAAGTTTATCTGCAGTACAATATTATTTCTGCAACTATAATAATTAATTCTTTAACTCTTGGAACATACCAAATGTTCCAAGACACTACTTTTGAAAATAATTTGATTATAAAACATAAGAAATAAAATTTTACTAGTATATGGTTACCTAATTTACATTTTCTTTTTTCAGAGTCAAAAGGAATACCAAAACAGGGGTTGCAGTTAGTTGTTAAATTACCTGATGAATTATGCAGAAAGAGAAAAAAGATTGATGTTGAGATGATGTTGAAAAGAAAAGCCAACCGACATACAAAAGAAGCCCAAATTTTTAAGCATAAAGTTCATGTGTTGTGTTGGCTAGGCCATGGTAACTATATAAGCCAAGTCATAAATGATCAAGAAATAATGGCTGCAGTCTTGTCTCTATTACCTTCAAAACAATGTTATCCTGGAGACCAAGTGGATATGAAATATGTTGAGCACATCACAACTTGGTTCAAAGATAAAGTAACCCTGAAACAGGACAAAAATGAAAATAAATATAAACCAAAAGCACTACCATTGAAAACTTTATTACTAAAAGAAATAAAAAGTAAAGTTTTCTCAACAAAGAAGTATATTGTTTTTGCATTTGTCTCTATGCTTCGAAGCATTGGATTAAAGTGTAGAGTGATGGTAAATTTTGTGACTGTACCTCTCAGACCTCCAGCATCTGAACTCCTTTCCGTATCCACTAAACCAAAAGAGGAAACAGATAAAACAAAACTAAAGGAAGACACAAATAAGATACAAACTAAACCAAAAGCTAAAACAAAAGAAAATAAATCTTTATCAAATAAAAAAATTAACTCTAAACCAAAAATTCCTCAGTTAGATGGAATCTGTGATTCATGTAGCAGTGACAGTGAAATGGACAATATAGTACAACTTGATGGTAACAATGACACCACAACAGTACAGACTAGAAAAACAAAAAATGTAACTAAGAAAACTATCACAGACCAAGAAAATAAAACTTTAAGTGATAATGGTGCCTCTCCCCCGAAAAAACCAAGGCGACAAACTCGTTCACAAGCAGCAACAGCCAAACCTGGTTCGAATGTACCAGATACTGTAGTTCCAAAGACACGCAAAGGAAAAGTAAATCAGAAAGTAGAGAGTGAAGGTATTAAAACCAATAGTAAAAGTGATGCAAATACTACAAGAAAGTCACTATCCCTAAAAAAAGATGTACCAAGTATAGAAAAGAATGAGCTAAAAAATGAGAAAGTTCAAAATCAAACAGTAGTGAAAGCAAAAAGAACATCAAATGTACTTGCCAAATCAACATCAAAATGTGAAAAACGCAAAGATATTAGTAAACCACAAATTGTTATTAGTAGTGTTGATAACAAAACAGTGTCCAGCGAATTTTTTGAAAAGAGTGAAGAAAAAGTTGTTGCTACCAGAAAACGTTCTCGCACCACTGAACCTAGATCAGATAAAACAGTAGAGGCTAAATCACGGACAAAAAGTGCACAGCCTGACAGCAAAAATACAAGTAAATATTTTCAAAACGACGATAAAACAAAAAGCAAGGTAAAATCTCCCGCAAAGAAAATTAAAATAGAAGACGACGATGATTCCAAAAGAGTTAGTCACAAAGACCTTTTAAAAACAAAACAGAAACCCAAAAATGATGTGTCAGAAGACCTAAAACACATCATAAAGGATAGGATTAAAGATGCCAAGACGAAAGCAACTTTGGGAATTGTGAAAGGTAAATTTGATTACTTTAAAACAAAATAATTTTTGACACTATAGATAATTAATGTTTCATATTATATAATTTTAAAATTGTTACAGGCAAAGTAAAGAAAGAATCGGATGATGATAGTGATTATCTTCCTGTAGAATCTCCGAAACGGAAACCGTCTGGTAGTGATGATGATTTTCAAGTAAAAAAGATCACACCCAAAACCAAGGGTAGTGCTACTAAAAAAAAGGACAGAAGAGTACTGTCAACGGATGATGAATTGCCAATAAATAAAGTGGATATTTGGGCAGAGGTGTTTGTAGAAGAATTGGAAGAGTGGATACCAGTTGATGTTATTGAGGGCAAAGTGCATTGTATATCTGATATTTATGTGAGTATTTTTTAAACAAATACTTCCTAGTTCTAGGGACATGTTCATTGCTCAACATTATAATAATAATATAATAATAATATCTATGGACACTTCACACCACGTCAATCTGGCCCTGTGCTAAGTATCCGAAAAACTTGTGTTGCAGGTACCAGACAACGGAAATATATTTAATACTTTTATACTATACACATATTTAAGATTTTTATTATATTATACACAAATTTAATACACATCCATGACCCAGGAACATTGATAACTTTTTGTTCCCTTGGCGGGATTCGAACCCGCAACCTTTCGTTCGAGCACCAACGCGCTCAACCAACTGAAATAAGCAAAATATAATCTTAAAAACTATTTTTTATCGATATAATATTATAATATATAGTAATAATACATGAATAGAGCTAATTACTAACTCCAGCTACTATATAATAAAAATTATAAACACTGAAACTGAAGCCATACAATGTTTGGTCATAACTGTCAATTAACTTTTCTTATGTATTAGACAAGAAGAGAATGTGGTATAGCTTATACAGTGTGTATAGTGTCTCCTAAATAAACCCAAATGTAAAAAAAAACACTGAAATTTTCATATATGTATTTACTTATTGTGCACACTTATCAACACTTTCACCAGAATATTAAAGGATAATACTTCATTCTCCAATATAATTATAACAATTAAACAATAATAAATATGTTTAAACATTAAATGAAAAACATTAACAATACAAAAACATTAACACTGTAAAAATACGCCATTTTTAACATTGCCAACTGTAGAATAAAGTCTATTATCTATGGATTCATAGATGCAAACAAAAATCATTATATTAATATTGGCTATGTTTGTGCCATAGACAGGTTTGTTATTATTAGTTTTTAAGTTTTTGGTTAATCAATTAATTTTATTCAACTGAACATTAGCCAACTCTTTCTTTTCAAATTTCAGCGTCGAGCCACTCATCCGGTAGCGTATGTGGTAGGCTGGGACAACAATAACAATGTCAAAGACCTTACGAAGAGGTATGTGCCACATTGGAATACAGTGACACGAAAACAACGGGTAGAAGCCTCGTGGTGGGAGACCGCTGTAAGGCCGTGGTTGGCTCCGAAAACTGCTAGAGACCGGGAGGAGGATGAACGTTTGGACAGAATGCAATTGGAAGCACCGCTGCCAAAGGCTATATCAGAGTAAGTGAAATAGACTTATCTCTTTCTAGTTAGTTTAATCTCTGGACTGTTACTACAGTCTCTACTACTGTACATACTGTTACGAATTATATTTAATTTAAAGATTAATGTTGTCCATAGTATTATCATGGACCAATTATACATAGACTGCCAACGTTCATACAAAATTGCGTTCCTCAAATTCAACGTAAAATTCTGACTATTTGTAGGTGGCGTTGTTAGATAGTCAGAATATCAATATATTGCACAAATTAGCGAACTAAGTCCGACGTAATCCCTTTTAATCAGTTACTAATCTTTTTTTACCTTATTTCAATATGGTTTTGATTCTCAAAAGATGATATTAAAGATTTTTCTCTAAACACTAAAAAATCTACCTTTACGACAAGTCTCTGCTATTAGTTAATAGATGGTGCTATAATTATAGTATACTAGCTTAGGAGATAGGTTGTCATTTTATTACTAGATGGCGCTTTTTCAAATATCGAAATATTCTAACACACAGTGTAATTTAGCTCCTATTCTGTATGAGAATAGGCTTGTTATAGATTAATACTATTATTTTATAACTAGCTGACCAGTGCCCACTTCGTTGAGCATGGAAACCGTTTTGTACCTATTGCATTTCTGAATTTCAAATTATAAACGTAAGCGTTTACACTTAATGCTTTTTGACTATTGTTATCGGCTTTCGTTCACAGAAACTCTTTATAGTCGATACTCTTAAGAATTTTCACTCTAATGCGTTATGGTAAAAACAATATTTTTTTGATAAAGAACGATGCTTCTTTCGTCCACATATGTAAATTAACATCGTTCTTACCGTAACGCAATAAGAGTCAAAATTGTTTACGTAGCTCATGACTTTTGTAAGTGTAATACGAGTAACTAATAAGTAATAATTAATTAATAAACAGGTTTTGAACTTGCGTGCATGTTAGGTCATGTTTATGAACAAGTTGCATTTTGCGGGGTGACGAAAATTACACGTTTTCGGCACTTTTACGGCTTGTTAAATTACTATGCCTTCTCATTCATTGATAAGAATAACGAAAGGAACAACATGATATTTAACGAATGATTAAGTTTAACATTGCTTGGTGAAACACGTCCTTAGTCTTTACGCAATAATTCGTATTTTAATCGAAATATTGTTGTTTAAATAATAAGTATATAATATACTAGCTGTGCCCGCGATTTCGGTCGCGTGGTTTTTGAGTGACCGTTTATGCAGCGCACGCAACGAAAGTCCCCAAATGTGAATAATTTTCCCCGTTTTTGCAACATTTCTCACCGACGCTTCGCTCCTATGGGTCACAGCGTGACACCTATTATACCTATAGCCTAAAGCCTTCCTCTATAAATAGACCGGTCGGGCTAGCGTATTTTGAGTTTCTGAATTTTTGCATGTGGATAGAGTAGTACCCAATTAGTCTTATTAACCCACTAGCTGACCCTTGCCCACTTCGTTGAGCATAAAAACAGTTTATGATGAAATTCAACTAAAAAAAACAACCCCTAACTTGGGAACGCGGAACCCGCAACGCGGGAACCCGGAACCCGCAGCATGGGAACCCGAAACCCGCAACCCGCAACGCGGGAACGCGGAACCCGCAGCATGGGAACCCAAAACCCGCAACGCGGGAACCCGGAACCCGCAACGCGGGAACCCGGAACCCGCAACGCGGGAACCCGGAACCCGCAACGCGGGAACCCGGAACCCGCAACGCGGGAACCCGGAACCCGCAACGCGGGAACCCGGAACCCGCAACGCGGGAACCCGGAACCCGCAACGCGGGAACGCGGAACCCGCAACGCGGAACCCGCAACGCGGAACCCGCAACGCGGAACCCGCAACGCGGAACCCGCAACGCGGAACCCGCAACGCGGAACCCGCAACGCGGAACCCGCAACGCGGAACCCGCAACGCGGAACCCGCAACGCGGAACCCGCAACGCGGAACCCGCTACGCGGAACCCGCAACGCGGGAACGCGGAACCCGCAACGCGGGAACCCGGAATCCGCACCATGGGAACCCGAAACCCGCAACGCGGAACCCGCTACGCGGGAACCCGGAACCCACAACGCGGGGACCCGGAACCCGCAACGCGGGAACCCGGAACCCGCAACGCGGAACCCGCAGCATGGGAACCCGAAACCCGCAACGCGGGAACCCGGAACCCGCAACGCGGGAACCCGGAACCCGCAACGCGGGAACCAGGAACCCGCAACGCGGGAAGCCGGAATCCGCAACGCGGGAACCCGGAACCCGCAACGCGGGAACCCGGAACCCGCAACGCGGGAACGCGGAACCCGCAACGCGGAACCCGAAACGCGGAACCCGCAACGCGGAACCCGCAGCATGGGAACCCGCAACCCGGAACCCGCAACGCGGAACCCGCAACGCGGAACCCGCAACGCGGAACCCGCTACGCGGAACCCGCAACGCGGGAACGCGGAACCCGCAACGCGGGAACCCGGAATCCGCACCATGGGAACCCGAAACCCCCAACGCGGAACCCGCTACGCGGGAACCCGGAACCCACAACGCGGGGACCCGGAACCCGCAACGCGGGAACCCGGAACCCGCAACGCGGAACCCGCAGCATGGGAACCCGAAACCCGCAACGCGGGAACCCGGAACCCGCAACGCGGGAACCCGGAACCCGCAACGCGGGAACCAGGAACCCGCAACGCGGGAAGCCGGAACCCGCAACGCGGGAACCCAGAACCCGCAATGCGGGAACCCGGAACCCGCAACGCGGAACCCGCAACGTGGAACCCGCAACGCGGAACCCGCAACGCGGAACCCGCAACGCGGAACCCGCAACGCGGAACCCGCAACGCGGAACCCGCAACGTGGAACCCGCAACCCGCAACACGGGAACCCGGAACCCGCAACGCGGAACCCACAACGCCAAACCCTTCCGTGAACGTTGCTGGTTCTGCGCTGTCAAATGGAATAAATAGTATCCTATGTCCGTCTACTGGCTCTAAGTTACTTCCTCACCAATTTTCAACCATATCGATAAAGCCGTTCTCGAGTTATAAATAATTCATTTAACTAACACGACTTACTTTAATACAAAAAGCTGATGTAAAGATGAAACTAACTTATGTTAGTTTCATCTTTCACGCTAACAGACAGACAGACATTTTTTTTTTATTGCATTTTCGTTTTCAGTAGCAAGAAAAAAAAAAAGACAGAACAGACAGACGTTAACTTCGCACAAAGACAAATGACGACATAGTGGCGTCTTAACATGACGTTTTCGATTTTTTTTTTAATTGTTCGTGAATAATGACCATGGATCTAACTCCTTCGATCTGATTTTTAAATTAACATTTATAATTTATTATTCTTATTACAACTTATAAGTTAAGTACTTTTTTTAAATAGGTATATTTATAGTTGTTAAAAGATTAATCGATTTTTTGAGTAAGTCTCTAGTGTTTAATAAGAAAAAGTGTTAACTGACGTAACATTATCACGACGTTTATTTCATTAAATCATAATTTGTATATTATATTTAAGATCGTTTATCAGTGAAAGCAAATCGTAAAAAAACTCATATTGGTTATGTTGACAATAAATATCTAATAATTATTAAATAAAGTTTAGTAAATTCTGCAGTTTTAACAAAAAGAAAATATTTATTTTATTATGTCGTCGTTACAACGTTACGTCGCTCATTTTTGATAAACTGTCAAATGTTACCTATTAAAATGACCCGACTATTTATTAGTGGTGGACAAATAGTTTAATGAATCCAAATAGTTTATGTTAATACGTTATTTATAGCATTTCATAATTTTTATTTTCCATTTGTAAACAATGTCGTTAACTCGTTACCATGACACCAGTGTCATATAAACTGGCAACGACGTGAATCGATTGAGCCCAGGTTCAAACCCCGCGTGACCATCACGTATTTTCTTCTTTTTTCTAATTTTCTGCTTATTTTTTTCAACATTTTCTTTCATAATAACCTTTTCGTGACAATAACGAACATACCGTAAAAAAAATTGCGAAATTGGTCAAGCCGTTGTCGAAGCGCACACGACGTAAGAAATTTTGGAGGTCGTTTTTTTACACTTTGGGCTACATTTTTGGGGTTTTAGTAAGGAACCCTACTTTTTTTAAACATATAATATAGCCTATGTTCAGCGCTAGGAATGTAGCTTTCCAACGGTGAAAGAATTTTTCATATTGGTTCAATGGTTTCAGAGCCTATTCCATTCAAACAAACAAACAAACAAACAAACAAACAAACAAACAATCAAACATTACCTCTTTATAATATTAGTATAGATATAGATGAAAAAAAATTGTGTCAGATTAATCCACGGGTTTCGAAGTAGGTTTTTTTTTTGTTGTTAATTTTGTTGTGTTTGTTTGTTTTGTTGTGTTCATTTTCACGCACGGGTTAAAGAAATAAACACAAAAATATGAAAATAATTGTGAACGGAGTAAATGACGTTGACGAACGCGGGGGCTGCACGACGCGCGGTGTGTGGTGTCAGCCGTAGTCCGTTTCAAATTTCTTTAATTTCTGTGAGCTCTGTGTTCGCCGCGCCGCGTGACGTCACGTAAGGTAGACGTTACACTCACTCTAGGAAGTAAGAACACTTTCACACTACACTTTTTGAGTTCACTGTAGGAACTCGGTTCGAATTTTTCTCAAGTTTTATTTTAAAACAATAACAAAAAATACATAATTAATAATTATGTAATACTTTTATGCTATAAACAGCCCCGCGCTCCTCTCACACGCTGGAAGGAATTTATTTTGTGAATAAAATCCAAAACAGTAATTGATAACTAAGTTAGTGACTGCTCTTTTTACACCATGTATAATACCACTTTTAAATCATTTGAAATTATTGAAGTAAATGTTCTAACATATACACGAAAATAAATTGCGAGTTGAAATTGTATTAGTAACA
The DNA here is from genome assembly GCA_905187575.2 of Celastrina argiolus. Lineage (NCBI taxonomy): Eukaryota > Metazoa > Arthropoda > Insecta > Lepidoptera > Lycaenidae > Celastrina > Celastrina argiolus. The sequence goes on along the minus strand of LR994599.1, from coordinate 12,331,301 downwards.
CAAGTTATTTTATTTCAAATACCTATTAACTTAAGTATTTAATAACTCAGTACCGCCTCCGTGGTCTAGTGGTTCAGAGCTTCGCTCTCAACCCGGAGGTCGTGGGTTCGATTACGGCGTTGGAACAACAAAACTGTTGTTCGATCCTGCGCCTGATCTTGCTAGTCGTGTCGGTTTACCGTCTCAGGTTATGAGAGTAAAAGGAAGAGAGAGTGCTTCTGTGTATTGCGCACACACTTGGGCACTATAAAAATAACTCCTGCGTAGCTGGCCTGGTTTCAATGAAATCTAAGAAAGGCTACCGACGCCAAAATCGGTGAGGGGAGCTATTATTAATTCAGCTAATACAAATAATAATAAATCGTACATTTTATCAAATTCCCAATGTCTTGGGAATTTATGAAGTATGGCAATATTAATGTTATGTCCTCCAAGCTTTATACGAATTCTATTTAACCCTAGATAACTAATCATTCGTCTACACGACTACGCTACTACCCACGATAGTCGAGTACACCTAGTTCCTCGTAACCCCCGCTCACGAATCTTTTTCTACCTTCCTAAATAGTCAATTTAGTACATCATGTGAGGAAATTTCAATCATACGATAATTAGAAATTGAATTACGGTCATATCGTCGTCCGGTCGACGAAAGTTTAGTAATTACGTAGTATGTTTTGCAAAGGTGTATACATTACTTTATTATTATTTTTTTCTATATAACATAAGAAACACACAATATTTTTTATAATAAATATAGTTTATCTATATTTTACCAAAAACTTATAAAAAATAATTATATAAAGATATACTTTGTGTACTTCAATTAGAAAACCTATGTAGTTTTCTTTGTTTGTTCATAGGAAACTAAGTTATTAGCCATTTTTTATACATTTTTATAATTTTTATAAACGGATATGAGGAACTGAGCATCTGAGAAACAGAAGATGTGGTCGATAAGCGGTCTGACAATTCGGGAGACTGAGGAAATTTTGAGGGATAAAGATCATCACGACACTAACAGAGCTTTATAGATTGTCCTAGTGAATTTTTAGATTCAGAAAACGTTATTATACAACCAAGCGAGAGTAAATAACATCAAATTATAGATTCTAAATCAGAAATAATCAAGTTTTATCATGATAATAATGGCGCATTAGTCTCAGTTTATCAGATGTGCCCCAATACATGTACTAACAGAAAAACTTAAAGATAGTTGCTATACATTTTTATAATATTATATGCTAAATCTGTTTATTTATTAATGCGTATTCACAAATAACACAATAAACATAAAAAAAACCAATGTCAGGGCGCGATTTTTTAATGAATGTGGGAGATCAACTGATGGAGCACTGGCTGCGGCAGCGCATTTAGACGGTGACTTTGCGGAGTGATATTAAAGTCATAATACAAGAAATTTTTTGGCGATTGTTTCAACATATAAGTTCTTTTTCCTACTGTTTCAATCGTGCGCAAAATCTGCATGTCATGTCATGTCCATCGAAAGCTCGTAGAATGACAAAACATCGCTGCATAAAATGCAAAGAGCTATTCGAGGCTCCCACAATATTATCATATGTAGCTGTATAATGAATTAAATAATTATTATTACTCTTATTTTTAGTTTATATTAAACCAAACTTAAGTGACATGTAACAATTTCCTGGTTTTATTAAACATTTTTGATAATATTCACGTTTTTTACATCGTAGTCTGCTCGACGAATGTTTAGTTACTATGTAACTGTAAATATAGTTTAGTTATCTAGGGTTAAAATAACTCGAGTGCCCCGTCAAGGTTACTACGGTACGTTATAATAATTATTATTACACAGGTAGTTCACAAATCTTCAGAAAGTATAAAACACCATCTATCATGTAATAGTATTAGAATTGTTGAAGTCGTTCCACGATAACCTAATAGATGGCACTTTCAATTTGAAATAACAATTGACCTTGACTTATTTTGAGGAATTGATAAACCTAGCGTCATCAAGCGGTCAGTAATATAACTAACAATTGAGGAACGCAATTTTGTATGAACGTTGGCAGTCTATGTATAATTGGTCCATGGTATTATTAAATCTTTGCTTGTCATGATAATAATAAATGGTGTGCAGTACCAATTTTGACATGAATTCCATTAATTTTCTGTTTATTAAAAAAAATTAAGGTGTTTATAAAAACAAAAATAATATGTAACTTTATAACAAATAAATGTAAATCAAATAATAACGGTAATAAAAGAAAAAAATGGCCATAAGTGAGTTTCTTACGCCGGTTCTTCTCGCGGTGGTAGAGAATACATAGACACGACGTTCAGTGAGCCTAATGCGAGTATTTGTCACTGCTCACTGTTACCACAAAGTAGATAATAAAACTGTATCGAAGTTAACTACAATTTGTTTGGGATCGAATTAGTTACCATAGTTTGGCACTAGGGGCGCTGCTTCGATGCCATACAAATTGGAGTTAACGTCACCGTGAGCAGTGAGAAATACTGGCATTGTGCCAGCTCACAGAAAACATTCTGGTAAAATTAACCTTCACGTATTATAAAACAAAGTCCTCCGCCGCGTCCGTCTGTTTGTGATAAACTGCAACTGATATTCATGCTATCTTCACGAATTAATAGTTTTTCTCGAGCAAGTTAGTGTAGTAATTAGACCGGCCTGATAATGTATAAAATTGAACAATTGTGTACAATATCGCTGTCAAACGAGATGTTCACTAGATAATTGTACAATTTACGCCTGCCAAATTGTTGTTGCGAAAAAAAATAATAATGAACATACATAATCAACTAACCGGTAGCGCTCCTGTCGCCTCAAGGTATTAAATAAGGGAGAGGCTAGTACTGAATAAAATAATTTCATTTTGATTTCTGTATATTTCAGGTACAAGAATCATCCGCTGTATGCTCTAGCTCGACACTTACTGAAGTTCGAAGCGATCTACCCCCCGGAGGCTGCGACGCTCGGGTTCGTACGCGGCGAAGCAGTGTACGCACGCAGTTGCGTATACGTGTGTAGATCTCGAGACACTTGGCTCAAAGAGGCCAAAGTGGTGCGCCTCGGTGAGAAACCGTATAAGGTTGTCAAGGCGCGCCCCAAATGGGATAAGGTACGTACCTTTTTACCGACATTCAAAATACGGTTTTTGGTACGGAATCTGGAGAATTAGGGAATCTAACACACTTTGTTTTGCTCCTGTTAAGCAACAGATTATTCGCGTTAAACCAGGTGGCAGCAAATAGAGATTATGACTATCTTTTATTGTATAAGACAGATCATTATATATATATCAAAAACAGATATGGACCAAGAATAGATCCTTGAGGTACACCTACTGACACCAAAGCCCCTGGCGATCGCTTTCCATTAACATTGACTCTATGAATTCTATTATAGTACGTCCGAGATAAATTTAATCCAAACGTAAACAAACCCATCTATGACACAACCATAGACTATGTGATGTCAATTGGCCAATATTAATACAATGATTATTGTTTGCTATGAATCCATAGACTATAGACTTATTTATACAATCGGAAGTGTCAAAATGGCGTATTTTTTCTGTGAAAGATTTTCATTTAATGTTTAAACATATTAATTATAGTTTAATTGACATAAAATGTATTGGATAATGAAGTGTAATCCTTTAACATTCCAGTGAAAGTGTTGATAAGTGTGCACAATAAGTGAATATGTGAACATTTCGGTGTTTTTGGTTTGTTTACGTTTAGGTTAAATTTATCACGGACGTACTAAACTTAAGTTTGGTAACTGCCGTGTGGTGACGGCATTAGAATACAATTGTCACCACCCCCGATACTATCCTAGGGGAGTCGTAAGAGGCGACTAAAAGGAAGCACACACACATAACAACAACTAGTGTGAGAGAAGGAAAACTCGAAACAAAACCCTGTACCAACCCGTCTAGCCAGCGTGGTACCAGTAGGCTTTTTAACCTCCGATGTTTACGCACCAGAAGACCAGGCCCCTAGTCCCCGGCGGCCCCGCTATTCCTGGCTACGGTAGCGGCCACGGTAACGGCGGGGCGGGGAGTGCTAAGAATCCCCGGAAGAGATCCGGCTACCACCCCCCTTCTAAACGACAACTGGCCCTGGTAACACACAACGTGCGCACTTTGAGGTTGGACGAGAAGCTCGTAGAGCTGGAAGAGGAGATGAACAAGTTGCACTGGGACGTTATTGGTTTATCGGAGATCCGAAGAGAGGGCGAGGATACGATAACCTTACAGTCCGGTCACTTGTTCTACTACCGGGAGGGAGGACAGAAGTCCCAAGGTGGTGTTGGGTTTATCGTCCACAAATCTCTCATCAACAACATTGTGTCCATCGAGAGTGTGTCAAATAGGGTGTATACCTTGTGCTGAGAATCTCAAAACGATATTCGTTGAAGATTGTACAGGTATACGCCCCATCGTCAACACATCCAGACGATGAAGTAGAAGCTACGTATGAGGACATCAGTAGGGCCATACGTAGCCCTAAAACACACTTCACAGTTGTTATGGGAGATTTCAATGCGAGGCTGGGCTGAAAGACAGACAAAAAACAGAAGCGATGATGAGCTGAAAGTGGGGCCATTTGGATTTGGGCAGAGAAATCCCAGAGGACAGATGCTGGCGGACTTTATGGAGAAGGAAGGACTCTACATGATGAATTCTTTTTTCCAAAAGCCGCCGCAAAGGAAATGGACCTGGTTGAGTCCCGACGGTGTAACTAGAAACGAGATTGACTTCATTATGAGCACAAAGCGGCAGATATTCAACGATGTCTCTGTGATCAACATGGTAAAGACCGGTTGTGATCACCGAATCGTTAGAGGCATGTTGAATATCAACGTCAAACTTGAAAGATCGCGTCTGATGAAGTCTACGCTCCGACCGTCGAATGCCCATATCCAAAACTCCGAGAGCTTTCAACTTGAACTGTCAAATCGCTTCCAATGGCTGGACAGCTGCGCATCTGTGGACGATATAAATAGCAGGCTGGTAGAAACTGTTCATACGGTGGGGTCCAAATTTTTCAAGACCCACCGTAAAAATAGACCTCAGAAACTATCCGACCACACCCGCAACCTCATGGCTAGTCGACGTTCAATGACGCTCCAAACTTCGAGTGACGCTGAGTCATATAGGCAGCTCAATAGACAGATCTCGAAGTCCTTGCGACACGATATCCGATTTTTTAATACCCAGCGTATTAAAGAGACGATAGAGCGGAACCAAGGCTTCAAAGTGTTTGCAAGATACGTATCTATTGGGCAAAGCCAGTTGACAAAGCTGAAGACCGAAGATGGACGCGTAACGTCAAATAAGTCGGAGGTATTACGGGAGATAGAGAGGTTCTATGAACAGCTGTATACCTCGGTCTCAGCTGAACCTGAAAGTTTAGCTGCAGACCCAAGGCTAACACGACACTATACGGAAGACATCCCGGACATCAGCCTGTACGAGATAAGAATAGCTCTCAAACAGCTTAAGAATAACAAGGCGCCGGGCGAGGATGGAATCACTACAGAGCTTCTGAAAGCGGGCGGCACGCCGGTACTAAAAGTCCTTCAGAAACTCTTCAATTCCTCCTTACTCGAGGGGAAAACGCCAGAGGCATGGAACAGGGGTGTTGTGGTCCTGTTCTTCAAAACAGGTGACAAAACCTTACTAAAGAACTACAGGCCCATAACACTGCTGAGCCATGTCTACAAGCTGTTTTCAAGAGTTATCACGATGCGTCTCGAAAGCAGGCTGAATGACTTTCAGCCTACCGAACAAGCCGGTTTCCGAAAAGGCTATAGTACCATAGACCACATACATACGCTGCGGCAGATTATACAGAAGACCGAAGAGTATAACCGGCCATTATGCTTGGCGTTTGTGGACTATGAGAAAGCCTTTGATTCCGTCGAAATATGGGCGGTCCTTAGATCTCTCCAGCGTTGCCGTATTGACTATCGGTATATCGAAGTGTTGAAGTGTTTGTATAATAACGCCACCATGTCAGTCCGAGTACAGGAGCACTGCACGAAGGATATCCCTTTAAAGAGAGGAGTGAGACAGGGGGATAGCATATCCCCGAAACTGTTTACCGCTGCTCAGGAGGATTCCTTCAAGCTCCTGGAATGGCAAGGACTTGGCATCAACATTAATGGCGAATACATCACTCACCTACGATTTGCCGACGACATAGTAGTCATGGCAGAATCGCTGGGAGATTTAGGGCGCATGCTCGGTGGCCTCAATAGAGTTTCTCAACAAGTGGGTCTTAAAATGAACATGGACAAAACGAAGATCATGCACAATGTCCATGTTGCACCCACCGCACTAACTGTTGGGAGCTCGACTCTTGAAGTTGTAGACGAATATATATACCTTGGGCAGGCCGTCCGATTAGGTAGGTCCAACTTTAAGAAAGAGGTCAGTAGACGGATCCAGCTCGGCTGGGCAGCGTTCGGTAAATTACGCAACGTCTTCTCGTCCAAAATACCTCAGTGCCTTAAGACAAAGTTATACAACCAATGTGTGTTACCAGTGATGACTTACGGTTCTGAGACGTGGTGCTTCACGAAGGATCTTTTCAAAAGGCTCAATGTCGCTCAGCGAGCTATGGAGAGGGCAATGCTCGGTATTTCTCTACGTGATCGAATCAGAAATGAGGAGATCCGTAGAAGAACTAAGGTTGCTGACATTGTCCGTAGAATCAGTCAGCTGAAGTGGCAATGGGCCGGCCACATAGCACGAAGATTGGACGGTCGATGGGGCAAAAAGATCCTAGAGTGGAGGCCACGTACTGGCAAGCGCAGTGTGGGACGGCCACCTACCAGATGGACCGACGACCTGGTGAAAACTGCCGGGTCACGTTGGATGCAGGTGGCAATGGACCGGTCGCACTGGAAATGTGTTGGAGAGGCCTATGTTCAGCAGTGGACTTTAAAAGGCTGAAACGACGACTAAACTTAAGTATGAAGTCATGAAGTCATGTATGGCCGAAGTCGGGTAATAAATGTGTTATTAAACAATAACTCCCTACGTTACATTTATTACCCGACTTCGGCGAAACCAAAAGGAAGGGTAATGATTTTGGCAGTCTATGTATGTATGTATGTATGTTCCCTCGTAGCGGCTAAACTACTGGTCCGATTTTAATAAATGAGGTATCAATCGATTGGTAATAATGCATCGAGTAACATAGGCTATATAATTTTTCGAATATGAAAATTAAACCTCATAAACTATCTCCAAAAAAAAATAATTAAGATAACTGTCTCGTGTTTGGTATAAGACAGATAGGTCTTGGCAAGCACATCACTAATATGTACTTAAATATTTTATTAATTTTAACATTTTAGTGTAAAATTCAAAATAAACGTTTAAAATGCGGTCGTACAAGTAGTATCTAGGAGTTGTTTAGTTACTTATCTACTATGTAATGGTTAATTTTATAAAAATATAACAATTGTTATATTTGATATGGAAACAGAAAAATATTTAATAAAAAAATATATTAAATAAAAAAAGATTAAAAAACTAAAACCCGACTTCGCAAAAAATGGGTCTAAAAAGGCCGAAACAAGAAGATAATTCAATTTGAAATCCAGAAATGCATAGGTACAAAGGTGGTCAAGGTAGAGCCGTGGTCGTACCTGCTATCGGCATTGAACCTTGCAACGGCAGGCAAATATGCTCTTTCCAGGTTTTTTTTTCTACCTTATTTCAGTGTGATCTGATGCTAAGATTTTACTAGCGGGTCTCTTTCTCTTTTCTCTCAATAAACTTCTTAATCTTTTTTTTCAATAAACAATTTATTATTTTTCAGCTGTCCAATAAGCTCATAACTGATAAACCACTAGAGGTTTTTGGACCGTGGCAAGTGCAAGATTATGAGCCGCCAACTGCTGAGAATGGCGTTGTGCCGAGGAACGCGTATGGAAATGTTGAACTGTTCAAGGAATGTATGCTTCCAAAAGGAACAGTGCATGTTAAATGTGAGTACTGTTATTACAACTTACTATTGACGTGACAAAGTCTAATAAAACGCACGAAAAAGTATAACGCATTGTCCCATTACTCTCATTTGTGTCCTTACCAGCCAGATAGATTTTGGGGATTTTGTTTACTTTTTACCTACTCTCAATTAGAGCATTATATTTTCAGTACACAGTTTTTTTTAACGTTGCATCTCTAGTCACAGAAATATATTATTCTTTCTCTGCTAGTTATGTAGGCATGTTCAAAATATGTTGTCTGCAATTTCATTTATGACTTATTCTGTTACTATATTTTCCAGTGCCTGGCCTGAACCGGGTAGCTAAGAAGTTGAACATAGACTGCGCGCCCGCCATGACAGGGTTTGACTTCAACGGGGGTTGGAGTCACCCCGTATACGACGGTTTCGTAGTCTGCAAGGAGTTTGAAGAAATTATCACTGAAGCTTGGGTCAAGGTATGATTGTCTGAAGGATATAATATAAATGTGCAATGCCTTTATTGCAAACTGGGTCCAGAACAAAAAGTTGCTAGAAGTCGTTAAACATTGGAGAATAGCTGTTTTAATATTGTATGTGTGTTTGCCTAAACCCTAATAGGGACAATGGCCTCGAAAGATATTAAGTTATTTTATACATTGTGAAATATTCAAGTATACCTAACTACTAGATAAACGTTAAAAATGCAGTTTATTAATTAGATACAATGTATATCAGAAAGTTATTTTGTGCTAAATTTGTTAAATAAACTAACATCATTAGTTTACTTACGTCATATAAAAACACTTATTATAATAAGCATAAACTTAAATGCACAAACTTCAGAGATATTTACCCATTATTTTTCAGGACCAAGAAGATCAAGAGCGCAGAGAAATAGAAAAATTAGAGGCAAGAGTCTATGGAAATTGGAGAAAACTTATAAAAGGTCTGCTCATAAAGGAAAGGCTAAAAGCCAAGTATGGGTTTGAAGACCCTAGTACCTCAAAGGATACGAAAGCAAAAGGCCCCAAGTTGGTTGTTAAGAAAAAGTAAAGTTAAGGTATATTCTAAGTCAGGTTTTACAAAAATCTTGTTTAAAAAAAAGAGATTACTTAAAATAGTCCTAGTGAGTTAATTAATAAGACTTTTATTGTAGGTTTTAAGATTTTTTTAATCCACTATTTTTCAGTGAACTAAATGTGAAGTTTCGCAAAAGTAAGTAAATAAAACTTATGCCAAGCATAAGTTTCTCAAACCAACATTTAAAGTCAAAACGGGTATATCACAATTAAAAAAATATAGTATAAAATTCTGTGATATTTTTGTAATATGATATAAAATAATGTTAAGTGTTTTTTTTATTTTTTATGATTCAATTTAAGAATACGTGATTCAGGAATCTGTCTTGTTTAATAATATTATGTTTCAACTGTCCAATCACTGTTAAGAACATTGTGAAAACTTTAAGTATTGCAATCACTTGTTTATTTATATGATGTTATTGTATTTTTAGCTTGGTAATTTCATTCCATAAAACTAATTCAATGTATACATAATAATAATATTTTAAATTGTACAATAAATTTTCTACACTGAAGTGTAGAAAATTAAAATTAATATTGTGAAGTGATCATGTTCATAATTATTGATGTTCTAATTTTAAACATGTCATAATACTTGGCAAACTAGTTTTTGGCAACTGCCTGGGACAATTATGGCTCAATTAATATTAATGCTTACATCATTTTACAAAATCAGATGTTATTATTGTCTTAATATTTGTGAATCATTAGTAACTTTATTTTTTGCATGTTAATTATGTTCTTTTTTTAAATAAAAAAATAAGCTTTATTTCTGTTTAAATTTTCCGAGAGTCCAGAATAAAATAGGATGATAATGTTTTATAAAAATGTGTTTGATAAAGATACATAATTAAAAGACGATTCAACGTTTATCAATTTATTTAAAAAATAATAACGACAAACGTCGTGCAATAATGCAAAAAGCTGTCTTATAAATTTATCTTTGTGTTTTATAATACATGTTACAATGCAGAAGCTATAAGCATCGGTAGTTACATCTAGCTGTTTAAAATCGATATAATAATATGACAAAATATGTACAAATTCTTTGGCGTATAATAGATAGTGTATAGTTGCCTCAGACCTGCAAAAGATCTGGTCGGTCGAAGTGATTGCATACATGCAATCATATCGCGTTTACAGGATAGTTTTTTTTACCTATGATATCAAAAATGATATACTTAGGTGTAATCACAATGCCATTTTACTTTTTTTATTTATTTTTTTAGTATTTTTATCATATAATATTTATATATTACATATTATCTATAACATACCTATAATTTAAGTCTATACCTTACATACTCCCATCACTCCAATATTTTATGATGAATTTATAAACTAAGGGCCCAGACACATTCATCACAGTTTGTACACAATATGAAAGGAATGTAACCTTAATTTATATTTTCTTATCATAAAATATTCGCTTATTGCTTTTAAAATATAATTTTATTAGCTTATTACATAATTCATTAGTCTTATTATTCCATATCAACCATTATTAAAACCAGTTTAATAAATGGTATGATCAAATCGTGTAGGTAGCGCCAGGTAGCAGATATCTTTTTACTACCAAATCGTGTATGATTATGTATATTTTCAGTTTTACATCTATAAGTCCAGCTTGATAGATTTAAGCCATGGTTAAAGTGCCTGCGCCTAAACCATAGCCAACACCTTTGGGACCAAAGCTTCGGCCGTAGCAGCTGCGGCAGTAAATTTCACCGTTAGGTCCGTCGTTTAAGTTGGTGGAATCCTGAGGACAAAATATAGAATAGTATAATCACTACTATAATATGGTACTGTCTAAACAACGTGAAACAGTTTAAATATCAATAAATATCTAGGTATTTATATTGACGAGGAAGATTAAGGTTCCGTTTCCCACGAGAGTTTAACATTGGTCGCAACAGAAAAAACTGCTTTGTAAATAGAACTGTGGTAATATAATAGAGCAGAAAATAGAAGACTTGATAACTCTGTTAGATGTTATATCTATCAGACAGTTCATTTAAAACGCAAGCACAAAAGTTATATTATTATTACTGTTGTTGTCATGGCAATAAAATTCATTGTTTCTCAATTATGGAGAAGTACAACTTATGTCAATTGTCAAACGTGACATGACAGTTATCTGTCACTTTCAGATACTTTTTGTGATTCAAAACAGATTTTTATAATTTCATGTTTTCTAATTACTATATTAATACCAATAATTAAGTACGTTTTAAGAAAAAATGAAGAGTTCATCATATAATATTCTAATCCCCATACTCGGGATCACTCTTTTCGCAACCTGCTCGGCAGATTTTACTACCGAAGATTGCGCTTCACTGGGATTTATCAAAGCGAATCTCTTATGTTCCTCGTGTAATCAGCTGAAAGAATTCAGCCTAGACGATTTAGTCGAACATTGTAAACAATGCTGCCACAATGACGATTCCGCGCCCAAGGAAAAGAAATATGCTCGCGCTATACTCGAAGTGTGTACTTGCAAGTTCCCGGCTTATCCACAAATTCAAGCTTTTGTCAAGAGCGACCGACCGGCCAAGTTTCCTAATCTACAAATCAAGTATGTGAGGGGCTTAGATCCGATTATTAAACTACTTGACAAGGATGGAATTGTCAAAGATACAGTCGCGATCGAGAAATGGAACACAGATTCTGTGGAAGAGTTCCTGAACACTCATCTTGAAAAGGAGGAAGATGATGATCGTAGCTTTTTGAAAACTAATCAAATTTAAATGTAACATAACATTAAAACATAATTTTTTAAATTAAAATATGAAATTGTATGAAAGACTTTTATATCACAATAATTTTACTTACAAGAGATCTGTGGCAATCCGCACATGAGAAGCACCGTTTGTGCCATGTGCCATTCTTGGAGTGCATCTGTTCAGCGGCATAAACCGGGAATCCGCAACGTGGGCAACCCTGACCCTTCGCTGCTTTGGCACCAGTGAATGGCATTTGTTCGGTGCTGTGAAAACAATTCTCATAAGTAAATGTAATTATGCCACTAAACACTTGACTTCTGGTTGATAATTATGTGCCATTACTGTTTATAAGTCCAAACAGAATATAATATATTACTATTTGGATCAACATCATAATGTAAATAGGTTATCTAAAAATAATATTAGCCTGACATGGATTTGCCCTAGCTGCTATCAAACAACTTTAATGTTTTTATTAGCTCATATAGTAACTTTCCAGCAAAATTATTAGACCATAGATGCCAACTGTCTATAATTATTTTTATGCAAAATTATGGACAGTAATTGCTTTTCTTAATTTTTGAATTATACTAATTTTCACTTATCCAAATGCTAATCTACCTAAGGCAGTCCATATAATTGAATCCCTACTATAATGCAAAACTGTTAACTTACTAAGTGATTGTAGGTTCAGAGTCTGTGGAGACTAGTGTTGGGGCATGCCCATACCCAAAACCTCTAGGGCCAAAGAGTTTTGCATAGCATGCGCGGCAATGGATCTCCTTGTCAGGACCATCGCAAGCAAGCATTGAGTCCAGTGGACGATGACACTCAGCACAGTTGAAACATTTCTTGTGCCACATCTAGAGGATGTTTCAAAGATTAATTAATATACATAGGTCGTAGTTTTAACTACATATTATCAAAGGCATATAATACAGCTTAAGAATAAATTTCCTATTTTCATGCTAAGGAAAAGTACTTACGGTTCCTTTAGCCAGCTGTTGTTCAGCAGCAAAGACCATACCACCGCAGCGGGGGCATCCCTGACCCTTCGGAGCTTTGATGCTAGTTGTATCGGGGTTGTAAAATGGTCGGCCGGCAGAAATCTCTTCTTCACTAAAATATAATTCATTCAATTGTTATTACTTCTGCAATAATTTTGGCTCTTTTAAAATGTGTAAAGAAAAGAGCCATTACACCTGCAAATGAGTTTCACTACATTTCATGTTTAAGCATAGGTTCAAATGTGTTTAAAACAAGAAATAGTTTATGTTGTAATCTCTGATAATAATGCCCCACAAAAAACGATCTATCTATCTACACTTGCATGTTAACATCAACATTACCCAATGTCAATGTTGAGTGTAGTTAATTAACCAGAAAAAGCCAGAAACCCTAACGATAAACTAGGGAGGCTTCCGTTGATCTACATAAACATTGGTAACTAACGAATAGGATACTTACGTTAGGCCGTCAGTTTGAAGGAAACCGGAGCCGCATGCGAAGCCATAACCGTGGGGACCCCATTTCTTTCCGTAGCATGTCTTACAGTAGACCTCGCTCTCGGGTCCGTCGCATGCGATGATAGAGTCCAGGGTTTTGGTGCAGTCACGGCATTTAAAGCATTTGCGATGCCACTCGCGACCCTTTGCGAGGACTTGCTCGGCTGCGAACACAACACCTCCACAGCGGGGACAACCCTTGCCGGGGGGTGCTTGGATAGCGGCAGTGTCTATGACGGTTGTCTTAGGAGCCAAGTCACTGCGAGATAAAAGATTGTCATTTTGATTCATCAAGTCTGCGATGTAATAGCATAAACACTCAATGAAATCAAAAGTAGAAGCGTACAATATAAAAACATTAGTAAATCAACAAAGTGTAGCGTTGGATGATATTTTAATATGTTGTGTCACTGCTGCGACATATTATGCAACAGTCATAATAATAAGGATGTGTGCTACGAAAATAAAGAAGATAAACGAGTGGTTTCAGCGCGATGTAGGTATTATTATGTTGTCAGAACGTGAGGCAAGACGCGTCTATATTAAAATTAGTCTGTTCGAGAACGAACAGCGCGTTCTATTTCTACACTGGCACTTTGCCATATCTTGTTTGTATTATAAGCCGTTTTTATGAAACTGATGTGATAGAAATAACCAAAAGTTTTGGTAATCTGAGATGTTAGTACATGACAAATTGGTTAATTTTACTACAAAATATTAATTATATGACATGCCTATATAAATATTAGTCGACACTCTGAAATTTGCTAAGCATCTAAAAGCAAATTAGGTTTTTAGTCAGATAGGTAATCAATGGAACCGATAGCCCTATAGACTATTATGATTTTCGGGGGGATGATAAAAATTAAGTACCTTTGCCATTCTCTGTCCTTTAAGTCACATACAAGACCCCCGTGTCCAACACCCCTAGGCCCAAACTTTATGGCGTAGCATCCTACAGCGAAAGCAAGTAAGCATTAGCATTTTGCATCTGATGAGCTCACAGCAGTGGAAATTCGGTGAACGTGTGCACAAACACAGCCAAATTATACAACAAAACCGAGCTGTGCCCTCGCCAGATGAAAGCCTGTAGTCTTATTCATTCTTACCCATTGGCGTAGGGGTCGCTCTGCAAAACTCCGGCGCCCTTGCCATAACCGTATCCCCTAGGACCATACTTCTTGCCATAACATACTATAGAGAAAAAATAACAAATTAAAGTAACAGTCAACCGGGAGGTCATGCTGTAAATTATATTACGACAATACACATAGGTTCATAATTTAATGCACTTCAGGTATTTGGACTCAACGTACAATTATCGTTATAAACAAGTGAATTAGGTTACGAAACTTACCTTTGCAGTAGATGTCTTTGTCTGGGCCCTCGCAGCAGTTGGTAGAGTCGAGGCGCTTGAAACATTCGCCGCACTTGAAGCACTCCTTGTGCCACCCCTGGACATACATTGAACAATAAAGGATCTTAGGACGGGCATGCGGGGAGAACACTACAGGGCCACTCCGTTATCACAATGATACTTTGATGTTAATGCCTAAACTGTTCACGATGCGGGTAACAGTCGAAATATGCAGTTACCTCGACAGTATATTTCGCTATCAGGCCCATCACAATGCATCATTGAGTCAAGAGTCCTGTTGCAGTTTAAGCATTTGAAGCATCGCTTGTGATATCCCTAGGGGGCAAAGTTAAAATAATAGTCAATATTTCATAAAATAAACCAAAAACATTAACTCGTCAGGCATAACTAATTAATAGTTACAGTGTTTCATATTTCATCAATGTTAGTGCAGTCCATTACTTTCTAGATATCTTGATAACCTTGCACAGTTATAAATCGTTCTACATATGTACAAGTCTAAACCCTATTCACTCTAATTGTTAAAACAAGTTAAGCTTTAACAATTTGAGTGTTTTTCTTTATTGCCGGAAACGATGCAAGATTTGTTTTGCAACAAAAACAAGGAACTCACACTCGATATTTGATCTTATACTATGTTTCCTTTTCTCTTTTTAAACTTTAGTTCAATTATTCTTACCCGCCCACGAGCAAGCATCTGTTCGGCCGCATAGACGTAGCCGCCGCAACGAGGGCAGCCCTCGCCGGGTGGAGCCTTTGCTATAACTCGCGGCTCCAGGCAGGCACCGTTAGTTCTTACACCATTCCTGTACACATAACGATGAGTAACTAATAGCAAACGAGAGAACACGATAGAGCAACAATGATTATAAATGTTAAAAGCCGATTCGATGCCGGTGCTGCCCAGTCACCTCTACAATATAATTTCCACACAAATGATTGCGAAGCAGAATAACAGCGGCGCACCTCCGCCGTAATGGGAGAAGGTAAGGGCTCCCTGCCGCCCGCTCCGCTCCGGCCCGAGAACAAGCCTCGTACGTGACATATCTACACTATATACAGAGGGCGCTTTCCTTATCCCATCACAAAAGTAAAATTTCTTATAACTACATGTGATAAGCATTAGTAGGTGTTAGTCCAGTTCAGTGCGCAATGAACAATACCAAACAGAAAGAAGAGAGAGAAGTAAGAGATATCCTTGAGAACATGCTTTTTGGTGCGTGTCGAGACTAGCGAAGCCGTGCACAGGCTTACAGTTTGGGTTCTCACCATTTCTCTGTTGTGTTCAGATCGCCCCGGTCAGGAGGGGAAAGAAATTAAGGGAAAGTGGTTCGAGAGGGCAAGTGTCGTCGGCGTCATTTTACCAAATACCAAACAACTCATGCCAATCTCGACCTTCAACTCAACAAGAACTTTAGATTGGTGGTCGACTCTTTTATTAAGTTTTATATAAATAATAATAATAGACCGATAAACAAAATAAATTAAGCGATAGCGAATAAATAATCCTAACTAAAGTAATTTAAAGTACAGTGGTGGTCGCGAGGCGAGCGCAGGTCGGCCCAGGTGTGTCGGCGTCTGCGACTTCTCCCTTCGGCTGCTCCTCAATTCCTGTTGCGACATAAACGAGATATCATGCACGTGTCGAGCGGCGCGTAATGTACAGCCGAGCGCACTTTCTGCTTATGTGATATTATGTACACGCGGTTAATGTTGTTACGTACGGGCCTAGAGGCCGGTCGTTGCGACCATAGATAAGGAAAGACCCTCATAAGCGCGGGCGGCGGGAGATAAGTGAAGGTGGTGTACTTACGCGTTGTCACCCTTCAGGTGGTCGCCGGCGTCCATGGACAGACAGCCAGCACCGCCGCCGAAGCCGTAGCCTTTGGGTCCGAATTTACGCGCGTGGCAAACTTTGCAGAAAAGTTCGCCTTCGTGCTCGGTACAGTTGGTGGAGTCCAGAAGCTTTTGGCAAAGACCTATATACAACAACGTGTTTTACTTTCGGCTGTCGATTTTCCTTTTTCAAATGGAATTGATTGTGGGCATATTTACTGTAAATATATTATTAGGTATATCTTACATCTACGTAACATCGAATTTGAGTAAATAGATTACTCGTCTCGTTCTTCTCGTCGTCTCGTCAAAGTCTCTTTTCTCGTTGATGATGATTGGATGTAGTTACTAAATATAATCTCTAATCTCGCTATTATATTAATTGCTTTCAACTAGGGTATTGAATATCTCGATAGTAACACAAATAGACTTACCGCACTTGAAGCACATCTTGTGCCATTTGAGCCCGCCAGCGACGCGCTCCTCAGCTGCGTATACGGACTTGCCGCATTTCGGACACTTCGGGTTATCTATCGGTTTGAAAGGCATTGTGCTCGCTTAACTTATCCTGAAAAATTACAGTCCAAGGTTTAGTTTTGTCGTTCACTTGATCTTTCTCTACTTTCTATCCTATCTAGACACTGATCGCTATCTAAATACTATTTACGAATTACTTGCAAATCGAATTCCAGTAACTTTTCAAAGCAGTACTCGAGTAGATTACATCACAGCACTTCAACCGTATGTATTAGTTAGTATCAAATGGATCAACGTCAAATGGCCGACCGAATCCACAAGTGGAGTGATCGTTGGCAAAAATCCAAGTCGCCTGCACCACTCGCATTAAAACTGCCACTTTATTACTCAATAAGCACAAGAACCAAGCGAATATGTTAGTTATGCTAACGTCCCGATTGCACATAAGCCGCGAAAGACGGGCGGCGCGTGGGCCGTTACCACAGCCGTTACGGCGATCCAAATTTGGGGCGTTCAGGTAAAGTTACTGGAATATTGCATCTCTATTTATAGCTGGAGTTCACTCGCGGCATGTTAGGGTACACTTTCACTGGGACGGACCTGTTCGTCGAGTCGCTACGAGAGTCGTGCTCCCGGACGCGTGTCAGTGCGGGGCTGTGCCGAGACTGCGGTGCGCGGAGTCGAATGATGCGCGAGGGCAGAGCTCACCGTAGTCTATGTGGAGTTGCACACGGCCCGGTGGAGGGGGGCCGCCCTCGCCACCCCTACGCTCCGTGTCCTGCTCTCCAGTGTCCTGAGTCCTGGCTATCTTGGGGGTTCGTTTTGGTCCCTGAAAAAAATTATTATTTCCTGCTATTTTCGAAGGACCAATAGAAACTAAATAGCAAAATATTTTTTTAACTTTTCTTTACAAATGTTTATATAAAATTGGGTTCCATAAAATGATGGGTTTCGACCAATTTATTAAAAACCCTATAGGACTTTTCATATTTAGTTAAAGTAAAAAATAGTGTAGTGTATAAAATATTGAAATAATTTAAAAAATACACCATTAAAGTACACTTTCTCGTATTATAATAATAAGTAGGTAGTGAAACTGTTCCTACTTTTGACTTTCAACGCTAATTATTCTACAGATAATTTTAAAGCCTATTTCAAATATTTAGCACTCCAATATGTAAAATTTACCTGGTCTTAACTAACAGAAGCAACAAAATATTAATAAAATCATACTAATTAACCCACTATCAAGGTTCTGGTCCCGTACAAAATAATTAAAATAAACGCGTGCAATTGGTAAGAAGGTACCTTCCTACATTTTTGTACAAAAATTGTTAGACATTCGCCTAATTAGCATTTTTGCTCTACCTACAATGCATAATACTTACTTGCATATAAAGTTGTATTTACTATTAATCCTATTAACAACGTACATTCATTGTATTATATTTTAAATGTGTTTTCCGGTTTTATTTGCTCTAGTGACTTCACTCAGTTGTTTGGTGCGTTTGCCTATTGTGATAAAAGCATTTTTTTTTATATTAGTCCCATTATTTCGTTTAGTTAAAACAATCAGTGTTGATTGAAACAATTCTACACCAATCATGATTTGGATCTATCATAATATCCCTTATACTAACATTTATATACCTTTCTTCCAAATGCAGTAAGTAGGGAACGGCATACATTCCAGTCCTAAAATAGTTAACTGCGTTAGTAGTGTAGTACTGCCTACTGCTCTACTTTGCAGCTCGGTAAAAGTTTGTTTTCTTCCGCATACAGTCAGGGCCATGCAAAGTATTGTTATAAGTTCAATGAGAGGTAAACAATACAACATAATATGATAAACTAAATTAAAAATGAAAACTTTTATTATCAATAACACAAAATGACTCTTTAAAAATAACATAAATAAATTAAAAACTATTTAAGGTAAATTATTATTATCTGGACTATAAACTAAACAATAAAAAAAACAACCCCGACCTATCGTGTAACATTCCTATCACACCTAACAAACGACCTGATGACCTTGAATACCTGAAACGATTTCCACCTAACATACCTAAGAACACTCTCGACTGATATACCTTTCAAACAAAAAAACCGCATTAAAATAGGATCATGCGTTTGGGAGCTACGGTACCACAGACAGGCACATACACATTTACACAGACACGTCAAACTTATAACACACACTTTTGTTATTTTTGCGTCGGGGGTTAAAAAATAAGAACAAACACAATAGTAATTATAATAATATGTTGCAATGTATATTTATGTATATTTTTAGACCCAAAATTTTTTAAACGTGTAAATGGCCCACCACTCATACTGTGTAGTCATCACCTGCAGTTTATTTCAAAAACCCCTTGATGTGATCTCAGGGGTACCCGAGAAACATGAAAGATAGAAGAAGAAGAATGTTGGAGAAGTAGGAGTAGTATTTGCACCTAATGTTTAGTTAACGAACATGGGGTCAAAGTATTATTATTGTTTACATCGATCGATAAATGTTCAATTATAAATACAGTGACTCATATTCCAAATTCGGATTCTTCAGATATAAATACACTAAAGAATGACATGCCTGAATCATCATTTTGGCAACACCTGTGCCCGATGACTCCACAATGATCATAACAAATTATTTTTACAGTCAGACGAATCTGTGACGCTATAAGGGCCTCAACTATTCTTTATTAAGAACATAATTACGAAGACTGTACGAATCACAGGCCACAGTACGTTTCGCCTCTGCCAACATCAGTACACCTGTTTCTCTATTAATATTTTTAACAAAAATAACCTTATGCACTTTGTATGTAGGTGTATAATTATGTATGCATCATGGTAACTGTCTGATAATTATTTTTGATGGCGCACTGACAAGCTTCATTTAACAGCAATTACTTTATTTAATTTGCAATCAGCTTGAATAGACATCATTTTGATTATTGATAATGTTCTGATCATCAAAATTTGAACGGTTACTTATTAGTTATATTGGGGTTAATGAACTCCTTGATATAAAAGAAAAGTAAGAATAAAAGTAATTCGATGTTTGAAAATAGGGATATAGAGCAGCTCGAGGCACGCAAGGAGCAACTCATCGTTCTAGAATTACCTACATAATATTTATAATATTTTAACTCTTCTGAGAACATTAAGTTTGAATGAAGAAAATTCTTTCATAACTGGCATTCACAGAACTTCAAAAGATTCCTTAAATGGTAGAAATAATGGCGTATAAAGATAATTAATCATTTGATCTTTGAATTAGTATCTAACTCAAAGTTATTGTACCTATGTACACGATATCAAAGTGACAGAAAACAGACACTTTCGTACCTACTGCTCTTCAAAGTGTGTGTCAACAAAGGTATTTTTGGTATTTGGTGTTCGCTGCGATTTCCATTAGTTATGTTACAACATTATTTAAATGTTTTTAATCCCCTTACCATATCTGCCTAAAGCATGAGAATATTATACTTTGCATATTTGGTTATGTAGTTCTATTGTTTTAATTTTTAACCAGAAATTTTAATCATATTGTGTTGACAAATGTCATTAAAACACTTAGAACTTATATGTATTAAAGAACACACATCATATTATATACTAAGGTGCTTATGTATAAAATACTACCAGCTGTCTGTGCTACTGTTGATAAAAATCACGTCATGCCATAAAAGCCTTAATTGGATACAACCATGAAACACTTTACGTTAACTTCTTATGACACTAGTAAATAAATATCAGTATCTATTTATTTCGCAGTCATCTGATTGAATCAGCTATTTGAGTAAATGTCTAGCGCGTTTATTACATGACGACTAATTGATTGACTAGGCGGAACGTTGATTGAACAAGCGTCACTCAACGTCCAACTAGTTAGCGGAATGTAGCAAAGCCCTTTTAACAGAGCGGGCATAAAATCAATGTTATTGAAATTTAGTTTTTCTCCCGCAGTGGCGCTAGTAGTCACCAAAACAAGTATGGCGGCAAACAGCTCGCACAGACAGTATTATGAAATTAATTGTCGTCATTTCATAAACGCGCTAGTCGTTCAATTTAACTGCTGATTCAATTAGATGACTATATATCAGGTACTAAATATCAAGTACCTATTTCCCGCCCCTTAAGGTAGAGTTTCCTTAAAAGTATTTCGCCCAAAATAAGTTGACACGACTGGCAAGAGACCAGGGGGCCTACTTAAGCCATCGCTATTATAACGTACGAAAATGTATGGGATTTTACGAGTACATAGGATCCACTTAATGACATACGAATTCGCTTGTCATTTAGCTAAATTTATGTCAAATCCCATACATTTTGTAATAATAGCTCCCCTCACCGATTTCGGTGTCGGTAGCCGATATCATTGAAACCAGGCAAGCTACACAGGAGTTATTTTATAGTGCCCAAGTGTGTGCGCAATACACAAAGACACTCTCTCTTCCTATTACTCTCATAACCCAGTGGGACGGTGAAGCGACACGACTGGCGAGAGAACAGGCGCAGGACCGACTTTTTACATGCCCATCCGACGCATGGATCATCTTTTTTGTCAGACAATCAGGTGATCGGCCTGCATTGTCCTAACCAAACTTGAAAACAACATTTTTTGTTGTTCCAACGCGGGAATCGAACCCACGACCTCCGGGTCGAGAGCGAAGCTCTGAACCACTAGACCACGAAGGCGATCACATTTTATAAGTTATAATAGCGACGGCATCATGAATCAGGGCCCCAATTCTCGAGCCTTCTAAGCTTCGTTTGCCTGTACCGCTTGGACGTGCGTCAAATCATGCATACACTAGCGACAGGCTAGCATTCCAAACGACCTTCGAGGTACGAGAATCGGTGAAGGCTCTGCTCTACATGTTACATGTCCATCCGACGCATGGATCATTATTCTTGTCTGACTATCATGTCATCAGTCTGTATTGTCCTAACCTGTCGAACCTTCGACCGCTGGAGTCCAGGACCACTGGAACACGGAGGCGATATTTTTTAAATTAAACGTACTTACCGATTAGTGTAGCATGTTACATAATTATGATGGCTGATTGTCCATTTTATCATCTCACTCCTGACCCAGGATCACAGAAAACTTTTTGTTACTTCGGCGGGATTTGAACCCGCGACCTCCGGCTCGAGGACCTACGCACTCAACCACTGCGTACGGAGGTCGCCAAAATCTTATATCTTAGATCAAACATAGACCTGATTAATTGAGTAATAATTGTAAAAATAATTTAATTTGAATAAATTTATAACACTATGACTTTTAAAAAAAAAATTAAACCGACTTCAAAAAAAATAACTAAAAAGCGATAAATAAACTAATGTATCTACTTAATGCATAATATATACCTACAATTATTTAAATATTTACAACTCAATACCCAATACTTTAACAAAGTCATCTTTAACTATTTAAATATTTACAGTTATCACTTATATTTGGAGTCGGTGCCAGCCTGCAGCCTAGGTAACATAGTCTGTTGTGTTGTTTGACGCGCACGGCTGGCAAGCGCGTTGAAATAGATTATTTCAGCGCGCTTATGCAAATTCGTATTTTTAGTTTTGCTTTGAATTTTAGTGTCGGTCAGTATTCTTAATTACATTTATTTGTTTGGCTGGCACCGACTTCAAAAATAAGTGATAACTGTAAATATTTAAATAGTTAAAGATGACTTTGTTAAAGTATTGGGTATTGAGTTGTAAATATTTAAATAATTGTAGGTATATATTATGCATTAAGTAGATACATTAGTTTATTTATCGCTTTTTAGTTATTTTTTTTGAAGTCGGTTTAATTTTTTTTTTAAAAGTCATTTTATTTCTCGATTTTTAGTTGTGTTGATGCGTTGTGAACTTAAATAGATGCTAGTTCATTTACTTAAGGGTTTCAGTTTATTTAATATATAGTCACTAATTACAACGTCCGTTTGTCGAATTGGTCATATTTTTAGGAAGCTATAATTGTTATTAATAGGTACTTAGTTGAAAGAGTTTGATAATATAATACTTATTAGGTATTTATATTTTTTACTATCATGGGTAGACCCAACGACATTGACAAAGTTATAATATGCAATAACACACAGCCAAACCTGCTGCAGTTTCAATTCGTTAATGTCGTCCTTACTGCATAGGAAACAGATCACGAATGAGAAAAATGAGAGTGTGGATAAATTGCTTGTTCTCGCGAGAAGGGCCGGCGAGACTTCTCGGCGAGATTTCTCGCCGTGAGTCTGGATGGTATATTACAAGTATCACGTTAGCCCTACATACATTCGATCAACCAATTGCAGTACTGCTCCCAACTCCTAACCGTTAAGGAGTACTGTAGCTTCATCATCAGCACAGCAGCATCAGATGTTGATTCAAGCATACCTCACAAGCAACATGTTAGCCCTACATATCTACTACTAAATAGTTTCCATCGACCAATTGCAGTACTGCCTTCCAGCTCCTAATCCTAACCGTTAAGGAGTACTGTAGCTTCATCATCAGCACAGCAGCATCAGATGTTGATTCAAGCATACCTCACAAGCAACATGTTAGCCCTACATACCTACTACTAAATAGTTTCCATCGACCAATTGCAGTACTGCCTTCCAGCTCCTAATCCTAACCGTTAAGGAGTACTGTAGCTTCATCATCAGCACAGCAGCATCAGATGTTGATTCAAGCATACCTCACAAGCAACATGTTAGCTCTACATACTACTAAATAGTTTCCATCGACCAATTGCAGTACTGCCTTCCAACTCCTAATCCTAACCGTTAAGGAGTACTGTAGCTTCATCATCAGCACAGCAGCATCAGATGTTGATTCAAGCATACCTTACAAGCAACATGTTAGCCCTACATACTACTAAATAGTTTCCATCGACCAATTGCAGTACTGCCTTCCAACTCCTAATCCTAACCGTTAAGGAGTACTGTAGCTTCATCATCAGCACAGCAGCATCAGATGTTGACACCCGGAAGCATATACCTGAGTAAGACATGATTACGTAACAAAAACACCATACGAGCATACAATTTTCGGTGGTTGCCCTCGATTTCTCCTGGATCCCATCATCAGATCCTGACCTGGTGAAAATGGGACCACCTCAGAAGTGAACTCTATACAACAAAAAAAAAATTTTTGAAATCCGTCTATAATTGACGAAAATATCGGTGAACATACATAAAAAAAAAAAAAAAATATTATACATACAGACGAATTGAGAACCTCCTCCTTTTTTTGAAGTCGGTTAAAAACTAGCATAATAATGTTCTTATAATTGTTTTTTTACTTGTAACAACAACATTATTTTTAATCACGATACTTGACTGTTTAGCGAATTGAATGTACTGTTGGTTCTTGATGGAAATTCATGTTCACAATAATAACACACAACTCTTTTACACTTTTCCACTTTTTATTACGTTTTAATAAGGTTTTACAAAAACACGACCGGCACCTGATGATGTAATATAATAATATAATAATAATATCTATGGACGCTTCACACCACGTCAATCTGGCCCTGTGCTAAGTATCCGAGGAACTTGTGTTACAGGTACCAGACAACGGAAATATGTATATTTAATACTTTTATACTATACACATATTTAAGATTTTTATTATATTATACACAATTTTAATACAAATCCATGACCCAGGAACATTGAAAAATTTTTGTTCCCTCGGCGGGATTCGAACCCGCGACCTCTCCTTCGAGCACCCAACACGCTCCACCACTGCGCTACGGAGGTCGTCAATTCGATGATTTAATCGAAACCGGTCGTGTTTTTGCAAAAAGTGGAAAAGTGTAAAAAACGTTGTGTGTTATTATTGTGCTTACTGTTTAGGAGTTTAGATCATGACATACATAGTTATTTCAATTGAATAAGCACGAGCACTTAGAAATATCATTCGTAAGAATGCATGATTATTTTTATTGTTTACATTTGATATTTTTATTTCACCTTTATGTCCCCTGTTACATTTTAAACTAATGCAAAGATGCCAAGTTTTTCCTGGATTTTTCTAGAGAAAGTTTTTGAAATCATGAATTGATGAAGATGATATGTAGCAAAACTCTGATTTCGACAAAATTTAGTTCAAACTGTCACTCAAACATTTTAGAATACGTCGTAACGTATTTAAAGTTCATTAATCTAAAAATCCGTCTCTAGAATCAATGTACTTAAAATGTTACTAAATATTCTCAAATGTTTAAGAAGCAGTTTAAACTCAATTTTGTGGGTAAATTTTTTTGCGACATATCAGTCTTCAATTCATTGACATGTCACATTATGTTATAGTGATAGTAAACTATTCGATTGTATAAATATTTAGTAGTAGGTACTTAGGTAGATCAGTGTCATAGAGTTCCTGTAACAGTATTCGTATTGGCTTGACCTATCCCTTACCTTTCGAATGCTCTTATCTTAATCCTAGGGAGTTAATCAGGCGTTACTTTGCGGAAATCCATAGCATAAAATTTAAATATATTATAGCTAGCAATATCCCGCGAAACAATTATAACCACAACCTGCAAGCAGATGAGTGAGTGTACGCATCAGACGCGTGCCTATGCGTCTGATGCGTACACTCACTCTAGATATAATATATTTAAATTTTATTAATCCTAGGACTATGACTTCCCTTTAAATGAGAACCCACTTTTCAAGTAGATGGAAAGCTCCGAAGACATTAATGTCCTGAAGCTTTCTAAGAAGCTTAAAAACAAATCAACGTTGCAAACTGTCGTTATCACCAAGTCTTCCTTTAGCTAATCTATTAGTTGCCTTAATATTTTGTAGAATTGTAGATTTTTTTTAAAAGTAAGTAAATTAGGCTTAGGTAGGTCTTAGTTTTAGCACAAAGTACAAGTACAAGATATATAACAGAGACACGACCTAGTACTAAAAAATGGTATCACCCTAATACTGGCAATTCGACTGGCTATTTTTTCTTCGATTTCCAATAGATAAAGGGTGAAGTCCAGGCACATTCCGGAAACCGCCATCTTGCGCTACTATTGGAAAATACTAATTACTCATTTCGTTTCGTATCTGCTTCTTAATTTAGCTAAGTGTGCTTAAAAATATGCTTATCTATATTTTAATGTCAATATCTGTACTTAATTCGGCATATTTACATTTTATAATTTGCAAACGTTAATAGTAGTGACAGCTATTGCAATTTTTTTTGTATTAAACATAGATTGTTTGGGATGGTAGGCCATGGTTTCAGTAGTTTACGAGGCTACTTTAAGGATTTTACTCGAAGTAAGTTACGTTTAGGTAGGTCTTAGAAGTTGACAGCAAGCTGAACATATGTTGAACGTACGCTTTAAACGTACAAGGTTACCGGTACGGTGCAACTGAACCATGGCCGTGTGCCATGTAAGGGCAAACGACGCGTGTGACCGCACCATAAATGTCGGCTTGTTCATTATGACTACTTAAGTGAATACTAACTTAATCTTAGATTTTAATTTACAAAGACACCAATTTTCTTTGAGGGTCAGGGCGGCGATTCTCAGGTTTCGAACTTAGTTCCGAATATTAGTATATCCCGCTCGCACGCGCGGTAAATTACATTTGCATGAGCGGGACAGACCGATAGTAAAAACTAAGTTCGAGGCCTGAGAATTAGGGCCCTGGTACCCTAAATTGATGTCTATATTTTGTGAAGACAAATGAGCTTTACAGTTATAATGAATCGGTCAAGCCTCTATCGAAATTCAATGAAATAACATTCGAAATCTACTGTGGGCTTAGGTCTACATTTGTATTTAAAGAGCAATTTTCCATTATTTCAGAAAAAGATAGAGTTTCTTACGCCGCGGTAGTTTTCGCTGGGTTAGTTTCTGAACCGGTAGTAAGCATCACATAGACACAACTCGACGTACAGAAAACATTTTTGTAAAATTCATACCGAATAAATTATTTGATTTTGATTTGATGCTTCCTTTCGGATCCAACTATCTATACAAATTGATAATTTAGGATACGGGACCCATTCATATGGGTCCCGAATATTATAGAGTTGACTGCAAAAGTACCATCACTGAAAGAGTTACTTTTTTTAAGTTATTATACGGGCAAACTTATGACGTTGGGTCATTTCTCATAGAAACATGAAAGTGAAAAGTAAGTATTTTAACGCTGGTACTTTCACAGTAAACTCTACATACGAGACATATACACACCCTGAAGTATTATCACTTATTTATTGTACACCTTGTATTTGTTTGCGAAGGCGCGTGTGGACTGATTTTACGCGACCCGGTGAAAAAAGTACGCATCCTTGGTGCGTGGGGTGAGAGGCGGTAATATCATCATCGTAATATCAATACTGGACATGTTCGCTAATATTGGACGGTCTATGGGATCACATGAGCTTTTATATTCGTTATATTTGATAGAACTTATATATATATAACTAATATCTGGGCCAAAGTTGACTGAAAATAAAGATTTATTTAATATTAGGTCCTTACATATGAAATTGGCGTTTCGTACTGGCCACTTTGATCTTAAATATATCCTCTTTGGTTAGGAATTCCAAATTCAAATTTAAACAGCTATTTACTCATGCATTTGTGTTTTGAAAACCGTAATTCATTTGTTTTTTTCTCTTTTGTTTTTTTTTTCTGCGTCACTCATTTCACAAAATGGAAAACTTAAAATATCGCATTATTTACGAGTATGAGTTCCACCGTGGCACCAGTGCTGCAGAAACGGCTCGAAGAATTAATGATGTGTATGGGGATGGTGTCGCAAAAGAAAACACGGTGCGTTTTTGGTTTCAGCACTTTCGTTCTCGAAATTTCGACCTGCAGAACAAGCTCCGTGGACGGCCGGAGACCAAGGTCGATAATGATGAATTGAAGGCTATTGTGGAAGCAGATCCATCGCAAACCACATCAGAGTTAGCTACAGGTTGCGGTGCTAGTGACAAACCCATTTTAATCCACTTAAAGCAAATTGGGAAGGTGAAAAAGCTTGAAAGGTTGGTACCTCATGAATTGAGTGAAGCAAACCGACAAACGCGCGTCGACTGCTGCGTTACATTGCTCAACCGGCACAATAATGAAGGAATTTTAAATCGGATCATTACATGTAATGAAAAGTGGATCCTGTACGATAATCGTAAACGCTCATCGCAATGGCTGAACCCTGGTGAACCAGCAAAGTCTTGCCCCAAGCGAAAATTGACTCAAAAAAGTTACTTGTAAGCGTTTGGTGGACTAGTGCCGGTGTCGTACACTAAAGCTTTCTTAAATCTGGTCACACGATTAGGGCTGATGTCTATTGTCAGCAACTGCAAACCATGATTGCAGTTGCTGACAAGAGACTTGTCAATCGCTCTACGCCACTGCTGCTTCAAGACAACGCTAGACCACACACGGCCCAACAGACGGCTACCAAATTAGAGGAGCTTCAATTGGAATGTCTAAGACATCCACCGAACCTACTCTCCGGACCTTGCTTCAACAGATTACCATTTTATTCGAAATTTGGATAACTTCTTGCAAGGAAAAAAATTCAATTCCGATGAGGCAGTCCAAACCGCTTTCAAAGATTTCATTGATTCCCGTCTGAATGGTTTTTTTAGTAAAGGGATCAATGAACTATAAGATGGCAAAAGTGTATAGATAGCAATGGTACATACTTTGATTAATAAAATATATTTTAATATGAAAAAATCGCCTTTATGTTCCTCCCATACAAAACGCCAATTTATGTAAAGACCTAATATATAGGTACTCGTATAACTATATATTATTCTTTCCGTGAAAGCCCGCGGCAATAAGTGGAACAAAATCTTATTTAGATACATTGGAGGTTAGAATTTAACTATTTTTATGAGTAACCCTTCATGGGTGGTTCACCCGAGAGGGATAGAGATATTTCAGTAGATATTAGCTTTTTCCCTTTTTCTTTGAGGGCCGTAGACAATAGGTTGATTTAAAAGTTAGTCGCGCTATCATAGAGTCTAAGGGACTTGTTTTTTTAATTGAAAATCCTACTGTTAACAGTTACAATTTAAATTTAAAGAATTAAAAACTAGAAGCCATTTAAAACTTTTTACAGATAGAAAAGGTTTTTACATAAATGACTCTACGTATAGCTTTGGGGGCTGGAAGGTGAGCATGGGCGGCGATCCATTTGCTCATTCGCCAATCTAGTGAATCTATTCCAGGGTTCCCCGAAGCGTTTAAACGGGACTTTGCCAGTAGAAATTAAATTAAATACCATTTATTTCAGGCTGCGTAGGCCAATATTATAAATACCTTGAAGACTAACATACATAATATTCAAAATACTTAAAAACTACACTACAGATGTTGTCGGCGACGTGTAGCGCGCTTCATTCCGGAGTCTCCCCGGAACCTCCGGTAGACCACACCCATCGGGTTGGACTCCGCCACCTCGAAGGTTACCCGTTACCCGTCCATCTAACCGTCTTACTGTCGCCAGGCTGTATCTTGTAAACCATGATAGATAGGCATGATAGATATATTTCTGTTGCCGCTATAACATAACAAAAGTACGAGTAGTATTTGTTAGTTTAGCTGTGAGGGAGCCCCCCCTGGTATATTGATTTCATTCTGTTTTAGCACTACCATGATTTTTTGCCCTGTACTGAACTGTACGTAAGTCGTAAATATTGAAGAGTGTTATGACAAAAGCGAATGCTATAAACCTATGACCTGTCTGGAACATTCAAGGACAGCCAAGGTGGGTGTCGGATTATATTTTTGTTTAGTTGGCAACATCTACTCGTAATTTTTCGCCTAACGCTTCCACAAGGTTAATGACTGGGTTTTGAGACGTCAGAAGAGATGTAGGAAGAAACACAACACAATATTACTATTTACCTTTAGATCATATACTATAGGATCTAGGTATTTACCCTTACAGCAAGTGGATGAGGTTACCCCTACATCAAGTAAGCAAGTAAAGGGCGATGCATCTTGCCTTCTTCGACCTCTATGGATCTCCATAATTCTAACACCAACTTTTTTTAACCATTTATTTCCGACTGAGGGGTAAACGGAAACACCTACAACTACATAGGTTTTTCGTAACGAAAAAAATTGTGAAAACGTCCTTACAATTTACTTTCGATAATGTCACCAATACATAGTTGTTAATTGTTTCTGCTTGGCCTAGTATCAAATATCTAAGATAAATTTTAGAATAAAAAAGATGGTTTTAAATAAAATCTCTCTTAATCCTACATGCATATTTTGTCGTCTAATTTATACCGGCATCTATCTAAAACGAAATTCTTATCTTCGTAAAATGTTGAAAATGTAAAATATTATATTTGTTGGCAAGTCCTCAAAGGTGTATAATGTAGCGATGAAAAACTGAGACACGTCAAAGAGGATTTTTTTGATAAGTGATGTAACATAATAACAATAAAACTAAACAAAACTGAAGGAAACTCAATAATAGTATACCAAAAAAGTTGTTCAACTGTTTTCAAACAATATTTACTCTCTTACCCACCAAAATTTGTATTATGATACGTTATAAAAGTGAAGTGCAGTGAATTAGACAAGGACAAAACATAGTATAGTTCATCCAGCGTGTAATTTATTAGTAAGGAAGTTAAATTTGAGTAAACACTTCCTTAATTTTTAGAAACATTAATATTCTATTATCAAAACACTAATATTAAAGTTAAGGGCGAGGTTTTATTAGTGTGTGTATGTTTGTAACTTATTCAAGGGCAGGACCACCTTTTATAAAACTTGGGGTCTGGGGTCACACTCTTCAAACTGATTCGATATTGATTCAAATACGATCGTGCCGCGTGCTCCCTAATAAATTGACGTTTGTTTATTTTGATTCTCAGTCGATTGATATGGTCGGGAGTACAAATACTTAGTTGTGATCTAACGATTTTCTTTATCCTGGTTAGTTTTAAAGTAATCCATATGTTATTGAATGTACTGTAGGTTCTTGATGGAAATACATGTAACAAATTATTATTACAGTGTCAAAGTAATCCACCATATAAAATACCAAAAGCCATTGAGATCGAACTGATTCGGTTCTCGATTGTGTCGGGAGTAAGCCGCTCGGTTGCGCGTATAGTCGTGAGATTGTCCGCAGCGAGCCGGGAGTCCCACATACCCCTAGGAGACCCTCCCTAGGAAATGCGAAATGCATTTTTCAATTGCGTCAAAAAAAATGGTCGGATTAAAACGTTAAATAACATTTTCTACTCAATCATAGACTCTTTATCTTTTATTCAACAATAATATATCGCGAATTCGCTAGACTTCGATGGAATGTAACAAGAAAAGAGATTAAATAACACTCAGGTGTTTACAAGCGCTGCCACAGGTGTGGTAGATCTTCACGGTCCAGCGTGGGCTGTTGCCAAAATAACATGGAAACCCTCGTGCAAGTAGTTAGTCAGCGAGTGCGCACACACACAGGGATACAAACATACACACATACGCACATGCTCATCCACCGCTTACTCACGCCCGTCGTGGGCAGTCTCCGCCTACGCTTTATCTATACACTACTTTTAGACCTATTTCTATGTAACTGAAAATCTAACTAACAATTATTACGTATTTGTTAGTGATATAGTATATTATGAAACACGCCGCATGTTTTTGAACGTATATACTGTAGGTTGTAGTAGCGCGTTCCGGTTGTAAGGAAATAACGAAATTTTCAATCATATTCTGTTTTTTTTATGTATGAATTCTGGTCAAAAGAAACAGGGATGTGGTTGAAAATTTGATAATAACGTTATTTCCTTGCTACTGGAACGCACCTTGTGTGAACGTACTTTTTCCACTGTTAGGTATTTTACATCAAATTTAAATATACGATACATCAGTCATCTGATGATGACACCCTGATGACGATGTGTGCAAGTAAGTTGTGTATTGTTACTGTGTAACGCTATACAAGGTGCAATATGAGTTATAATACTTTAGGGTGTGTATGTGCCTCCTATGTAGGGTTTACTGTGAAAGTACCAGCGCTGAAAGACTTACTTTTGACTTTTGTTTCTGTGAGTAATACCCAAACATCATAAATTTACCCATACAATAATTAAAAAAAAGTAACTCTTTAAGCGCTGGTACTTCACAGTAAACTCTATATACGGGACTCATACACATTCCAGTGTTATCACTCATTAATATAACAGCCTGTAGAATATAGATACTTTGCAATATTATACTTAAGTATTTCATACATACACGATAATGATACGATTTTTATATCTGTACGAAATCGTGGTAATAACAATGGTTTCACATAGATATAAAAATCGTGGTTTCTCATTGAAATAGAATATAATAATATTATGTATTTTAGCCTCTACGGTGGGTAACATACATATACTGCAGAAGTCATATCCCTTTCTTATGGCTTAGTAGTAAAAAGGCTTTGATTCTGCGCCCTGTTAAACAAAGATTTTATTAACTGAAATTAGACCATTTTTTAATACTATTCTATGCTTAGTTCTCATAATATTTGACTTGATTGTATATTTTTTCTAATGTTTTCTAAAATAAAGATTGTCCATTTTGTCAAGCCCACTGTATTTAAACAGCGAATTGGTAGTGTGGGTTGTTATAATTTTCAGTAATTTTGTACATTTCTAAGTATTGTTTACAAAGTATCAAATTAGCATTCAGCAAACCTACACTATATAACGGAGTGTGCCAAATTTAACAAACCTCTGTTCGCACAATTCGCTTCAACTGTACCTAAAGTTTTAGCTTCACGTATTACCATAAATATTTCTAGGAAGCATCTTATTTTCAGAACTCAGCGCTGGGTTTTTCGGCGTAGCGTTTTGTGAGTTATGCTATAATTACTGCATCTCTCATCTCGTGTAATTGTTATCAGATATCAAATGCTCGGTTTCCTGGTACAGGGCGGGCGGAGACGCGCGAGGGCGGGCGGACGCGGCCGAGTTATTCCTGGCCGTCCGCGCTGGAGACCGACTTTCAAAGAATATCCAGTTTGCATCGAAACACGCTATTTTTATACTCATTACCGTTGGCCACTGCCGAAAAATTTTAATTAAATTTTATTGACAAATTAATACCTTTCTGCTTTAAGGGCTCGGTTGTAAACGCAATGGATGTTGGCATGACTGCCCTTTTGATTTTATTATGTTTGTTTACCTGAAAGTTATTTGGACACTGTTTATAAACAGCTGTAACTGTAACTAAAAAGTGCAAATGGGCGTAAGATCAAAATATTACTACGTCTACAAGTTGTAATTTGGATTAGTGATAATACTTTAGAGAGTGTATGGGTCCCAAAGTATATAGAGTTTACTGCGAAAGTACCAGCGCTGAATGATACAGTACTTTTTTCACTTATTGTCACACATTTTTAGGTTTTTGAACGTCTGTATCCCTTTAATAATGAATTTATCAAAAATTGAAAAATAAGGACGATTGTTACTCTAGTGGGCGGAGACAGAGGATCCACGGCGGAGACAGAAACGGCCTTTATGTTTCCTCTTAATAGGAAAATAATATAAAGAAACACTTACTTTACTATTTTCCTAACGGTTAAAATTAATATTATAATTTTAGCCAGACGCACTAATTAAACATTTACGTATTAGTAAAGAAGTATTTATATTTTAGGTATTCATTACTATAGTAATTTAGGTCAAAAAGCCGTGCTAAATATTTCCATTTTCCACGAATAAATCAAATGAAGCTCAGCATCATGCTTTCTCTATGACGGAATAGAAACTGTACCCTTTAGATATTGAGTCATATCGCTAGAATAAGTTGAGATAGTTAATTTTCTACAACGAAATACCTTTAATTATCGTCTTATATATGTATATATATCTTATATATATCTTTGCAGGTTTTATCAATATCGAAAAAATATAGCGTGCCGTTAAACCAGAAAAATGTGAATTTTATTACTGTCGCTTTGTCATTTTCTGGAATTCTGAATCACAACGATACTAAAATGTTTTTGAAATATCTTAGGCACATTAGTAATGTTAGTACAATAGCGTAAATTTAACTTTATTTCCCATACGTTGTTGTACTAACGTCCACAATGCCACTAGCAAAAAACATTTTAGCATTCGTTGTAAAGTAGAGTAAAGTAGTTATGTACATGAATCTAAAGATCGATGTCTAGAATCAATCTACGTTAATATATAATATTCTAAAATGTTTATGTGACTGTCTAAACTCAATTTTCTTTCATTCATGTCTTCAATTGTACCATAAATCTAATATTCAACGTTAACAATGATCTTTATTAGTTTCCTAGGATAACGTTGCTATATGTAGCGCCCGTAATACACCGGTGAATGAATAATCATTACAAAAGAGAAAATGATGATAAATTGACGCTGTCCAGGAAACCGCGCCATTATGTTTACATATAAGATATTGTTCACTCACTGCTATAATATGATGGCAACGTTTTGCTAGGAAAACAGAGCTTTATCTATATATTTTATACCAATGAGTAGGTATGGTCTTCCACTTGTATATTTATGATATTTGAAGATATGAATAAATGAAGGTATCACCTTCATACATTCGCAATTTTTTTTGCCATAAAATTGAGTTTGAACTGTCTCTTAAATGTAAACAAAAGATTAAAAAATGTACATAATACGTTACGACTTATTCAAAAATGTTTAAGTGAGAGTTTGATCTAAAATTTTTCGAAATCAAAATTTTGCTACATATCACCTTCATCCTCTTGTCTTAAATTATGTTTTGTGGTTTAGTGTCGTGCACTTGCATCCCCGGTCTTTAAAACATCAAATTGCCGTAAAATTACTCTGTAACACTACTCAGCGAAACACGACGCAAGCTTATTCCACCTAGATTTTCTTGAGGCCGTGGTATTGATTCTTGCTTATGGCTCTCCCACGTTTAATGTAAATCCAAGGAGTTTCAACAATCATACTAATATTAACATGTTTGTTACTTCTTCGCGCACAAACGTCTTAACCAATTGAGATAAAATGTTGTATGGTAGAAGTTAAGGCTCTGGATTAACACATTTAAAGCAAAATGCGTGGACGAAGTCGCGGGCAACATCTAGCATTAGATAAGTATTTGAAAATAGAACTTTACGCCTCAGTTTTAGTGCCGTACATTTCCACAGGCGAGTTCGTTGATTCTATTTACCTGGATGACGCAAAGGCGAGAATGCCCGGCGCATGCGTCACATTTAAAAAATAACGTTCGAACACTTGGACACCCGACACGGCCGGCTTGTGCCAACGCAGTTGGCTGCAATTTGCAACTTGTACAAAACACCTATTAAGGCCAAGTATTGTAATCATAATTAACTCGGCACACCCGTTCGTCATCCCGGCGACAGGGTGACATCCAAAATTAAGTGCGGCTTCAGTTTTCAATCATGTAGGTGGCTGCCTAATTCCGAACGCGGCTTTTAATTTACGATGCTGCAACATTTTGTGTATGCTGTCATCATATACAGGCTGACTGGTGACACATGTGCAATACTTACGGAGAGTACTCGGTACTCGATTCCCATTATAAATATGTAATAAAATTAGGTAGGTACTTAATTTTTTACCAAATTTTCCTTTAAATAAATGAATCATGGATACTATGAAAATTACGCGACTAGGCAAGTAGGCATACCTATGTAGCCGGTGCGGCACCGCGGCGGCGTGCGAAATCAACGTAGGTAGTACGAGCGCGTTCCTACCCTTTTTTTTTTGTTGTGAAATCTTTTATAGATTCCCGATGACATTGGGGACGGGCCACCGGGATATGTGAGACTCCCCGGGCACGGGGTAAAGGGCCGCACCCGGGTTTACTACACTAAAACCCAACGATGCGCCATTCACCCCGCTGTTGCGGAGCCGCGGGAACGACAGACCAACCGCGACTCCATTAGCGGACGTCTGCCAGTGCGAGCAGACCCGTCTCTGTGGGGGCGTTTACTTGCCCCCCAGGCCGAACAGAGGCCCCACTTGGGGGGCTTGCTTAGGCCATCACTCTACACCGGTGTCGCGATGCGCAGGTGCATGATACGCATCACGACCCACTCGGATGCTCGGTGCAATGGGCGAGCTCTCCGGCTAAGGCCGGACGTTGTCATTATTGATCCTTCGTCGCCTGGGCCTCCTTCGTTCTTCTTCGTCGGGGGTCGAGCGTCTCCCTCTCTCTAATACGCTCGGCCTCCTCCTTTGTAGAGACTACTTCCTCGACGAAGTCTTCCACCGCCTTCCACTCTTGCTCGCCGCTCAGCATGGAGGACACCAATACTGGCAGCGAGAGGACAAATCCAATGGCGGCCGTGAGGGCCGCCCGTTGTCGAGTCCAAGAGGGACAAACCGAAACAGTGTGTTCGGCCGTGTCCGTGTCAGTGTGTCCCTGTCCGCGTCACAATGGTGGCAGTTTGCTGTCTCTTCTCTTCCGGCGATCTCGCACAGGCACCGACCGAAGCACCCCTGCCCGGTCAGCACCTGTGTGAGGCGGAATGAGAGGGCGCCCGACTTCCTACTAAGCCATTCCCTCAGCACTGGGCACGAGCGCGTTCCTACCCGCGGTGTCCATGCGTTTAGTAAAGAATTTTTCAAGTTTAAGATACTTTTACTCAGTGTTAATTGATATTATTTTTTTATATATTTTTTTTCATCTCATATAATAGCCAAATATCACGTCCTGAAGTATTGCTCATGTCTCACCAGTCACACTGTATACTTAAAATATAACCCTCTAAATAAAAATATTAAAAACAGTCACTATAACTATGGGATATGATTTTACTACCTTTCCTCATTCTTTTTCGTAAAATCTTTGCTTTTTCATTATTCTTGCGACAAAAAAAGAAATGGTATTTTTTTTTTGATTATGACAAAAAATACTTTTCCAAAATGAGGAATGGTAGTATAGTCGTATTTCAAAGTTATAGTGACTGTTCTTTTTACACCCTGTATGAACGCAAATGGGATATTGATAATAATAAGATTGCTTTTTAAAGTACATGAATTACACTAGTGGCATTGTGGAAGTTTGAACAACGGTAGTATGGGAAATAATAAAGTTGAATTTACGTTAATGTACCTACTAACATTACTTATGTGCCTAAAATATTAGAAAAACATTTTAGTATCGTTGTGATTCAGAATTCCCGAAAATGACAAAACGACAGTAATAAAATTCACATTTTTCAGGTTTAACGGCACATTTTTCATTATTCTTGCGACAAAAAAAAAGAAATGGTAATTTTTTTTTTGATTATGACAAAAAAAAAACATTTTCAAAATGAGAAAAGGTACTCGTAGTATAGTCGTATGTCAAAGTTATAGTAATTGTTCTTTTTACACTCAGTATAAACCAAACGCCTCCGTGGCGGTGGTTCGAAGCTTGGCATTAGACTAGCAGTGGCTTTGATTCCTGCATTGAACAACGAAAAAGTAATCACGACAATTTAGACTGATCACTTGATCGAAGATAAAAAAATCCAGGTCCAAAGATAAAAAAATATTTTTTTATCTTTGGACCTGGGACAGTAATTTGGCGGTCACATATCACCTACCTCTTCCAAACTGTTCTCTTGAAGTATGTCTTCTATACCTTCGATTCCAGAGCCACTAAAATCGTGTTACATAATGTGTAAAGTTTTGTCGGTTAGTTTGCGATTAATTTTTCCATTTATACAATACCAATTCTGAAAAAGAAACAGAATAAAACATAGCTAAGTTGAAAAAAGTATCTACCTAACATCACGGGTGGGGTCTGGAGGTATCCCCACGTAAGCAAAAATGTAACTTACCTTAGCTCAAGAACGACAAAAGTCCACTCGCCAAAATGCCTCGCGTTGCAGTGAGATTAGCCGAAAACGCACGATCATAACTTGTCAATTTAAAAAAAATACCGACCAAATACAGCGCGTGGGGTCTGCTCAGACCCCGCCAGGTTAACCAACCCCCGACGTAAAAACGACGGGGTGTTATAAGTTTGTCTGTATATATGTGTATCGTCTGTGGCATCGTACCTAGCTCCAAAACGGATGATCCGATTTTATTGTGGTTTTTTTTTTGTTTAAAATGGTTTATCAGTCGAGAGTGTTCTTAGCTATGTTTGCTGGTAATCGGTTGAGGCCTTCAAGGTCATCAGGTCGTTTGTTAGGTGTGATAGGAATGTTACACGCTAAGTCGGGGTTTTTTTTTTTATTTTTAAATTAGTTTATTTACCG
This sequence comes from Celastrina argiolus, assembly GCA_905187575.2. NCBI lineage: Eukaryota > Metazoa > Arthropoda > Insecta > Lepidoptera > Lycaenidae > Celastrina > Celastrina argiolus. Next base: position 12,293,060 of record LR994599.1, on the reverse strand, counting down.
TCATTTTATTTTCTCACTTAGTACTGAGAAAGACAGCATGTTTAGTAAAATGCAGTAATTATTGTTAAATTAATAATGGTCATGCTTCTTAGGTTTAAGGATCTTTGATTAAGGTGTAGTGTAGAGCTTGGCTTTATACGATATCTCATAACTTTTTCACAGGGTAAGCTGTGTAGGCTCGTCTTGACAACATTTTTACATGAAAATGTTTTTGGTGGGATTATTACCTGATTACAATCAGTATGGATTCTTTATTTTTATACGTAGTTTTTTGTTAGTCATCTACTCACAGAGAACGAGCTTTTAAATGTGAGCTTTAAAGATCAAGTAGCGCCATCTTGTACATGTCTTTGTAAAAATTTAGTAATAGTACTTTGTATATTTTATAGATGGCGATTGAAAATATAAAACTATTTTTAGCCGACTTAAAAAAATAGGAGTTCTCTCAATTCGACCTTTAATTTAAGTATACGTAATAGAACACGTTATGCTCACTTATTGTAGAACGCCATGATATTAATAGAATTCATAAGATTTTATATTCAGCATATTTAATAGGCTTGATAGATTTATATAAAAAAGGTATTGTTCTAAAAATAGTAAATGAAGTATGTATTTGCTAAAATAAACGTGCCATAATAAATTTCCGGCTTTTACAAAACTCTACTGTACTGTATGAAATACATACCTCTGGCGCCATCTTGTTAAATTTTTACGTATTTGTCCCTTTCATCTTGTTCTCTTGTATCTATTTAAGTTCCTGTAATAAACTACAGAGAGCGCTGCTCTTCGATCAACGCCATCTCTCGGAAGTGAAGTGAAAACAATGTTGCAGGCTCCGTGGCTGTCGTTCAACTAACGCACAGGCTTTGTCTACAGGCTGAATTTTATTTTGAGCCTACCAGTCTATTATTATCGTAGCGGCCGAATGCTTATAACGGGCAACGGCGTATTACGATCGTCGTTACTGACGTAAGACGGATATTAGTGTGTTTTCGTTAGATGTGGGTTTTACAACAGGCGCACGTTTATTTTCATATTGTGAGGAAATTTGAGATGAGGAGCGCGAAGAACAAAGTAATTCATGATATTATTCAATGAAACTGTGATTGTATAAATATATAAAAATGTATTTCAGATATATTTTACGACAAAAGTGATTTAGATGTTTATCTCTTTTTTAATGCAATGAAATTGAGTACCTAATACAAGAGTTAAAATGATGTGTCCGAATAGAATTAATAACAACATTTTAGAATAAAAATTATCAATAATTTATTATGTTATTTATAAAAAATCTATAATTGAATAAAAATATTTAATTAACAATTTTACGTAAATACATTAAAATGTGATTTATTATTTAGATGAGTTTTTGTGTAAAAATTATCTTGTAAAATAGATTTTTCTTGTGAAACTATTGGATTTAGGGACTGTGTTTGGGAATTTATTTAATCGATAAGAACACCGAATCGCATATTGTTCAATATTTGAGTACCTACTCATATGTTGAATATTATATACTATTTTATATATTAATTAAAACTAAGTACTGCACTACTGAATAACTTTAGATTGGGTTCTACAGTAAACTCTATTACAATAGAAAATTCTTTATTTGGTACATAAAAAACACCATACAATAATCATAAAGCAATAAAAGGAATTGTACAAATAGGCGATCTTAATGCATTCAGCAGTCTCTTCTCGACTATTTAGTATCCCATCAAAAGCATAAATTTTATTTATCTTATTAATTGTAAAAAATGCCAAGTCTTGCTCACTTAGTTCTTTTGCCGTAAAAAGTTGCGAAATCCATGTTATGCCAAGTCGGGGTTAGTCGATCGGTCCGACAACATTTTATAGCGATCATACCAATATTATTAAAAATATTTAATGTTTTAAGTAAATAAGTAGATTGACTTGGCAATCGCATCAAAATACAATGTATAGACTATAGATACCTATCAATCTCACAAGTGATAAATTTTTTTTTAAATCAGATTGTTTATTGTGATTGCCAAGTTAATCTACTGAGAAACTAAACTATAGGAGTTCGAAGTTCTTCGACAAAAGGGTATATATTACGGCCGTGCTCAACTTTGCGGGGGCACTGCCATGCCCCCAGATACAGATTACCGATCATAGATTACGCTACCATAGCATTGTGCCTTCGTAGTGAAGGCCTCCATAATGATACCATTTCTAAAGTCGGGTTCGAACGACCCTCATAAGAAGCTTTTGCAATGAATTGATATTAATTCATTTCGGGTACTTTGGCGCTACGGTACGGACATAAATTAATGTCAGGTTTTTATAGTACCTACTACAAGGAACTCAGTTACTATAGTTTTTTTTTTTTTTTTTTTTTTTTTTTTTTTTCTTCAGCCCTATCAGTGACAGGGCTCGTTCATTGCTTTTTTAATTTCTCTTTTCTCTTATTTTTGTTCTTTTTTGCTCATAACAAATACAATTTCGAGTACATACATTCCAAAGATAAGTTACCAATACAATACCAGTAACATTTCCAAGTAAAATAAAATCTAAATTAATTTAATTTAACAAATTTGTATACAGTTCCAATAAAATTTCCGATATTCAATAAAATACAATTAAATTCAGTTTACCACATAAACACAATTAAAATTAAATATTCCAACACAATAAATTACAATTAAAATAAATATTCCAATAATAATACCATTTCGGTCACATAACATTGAATTACAATAATAAATCTCCAATTACATAATTTCAATAAAATAAAAACACATTTACAATTACATACATTGATATACCTATACTACTATCACAGTTACATACCTCACTCTCACTCCACACCATTACTATTCCTTTTGTTTACTATTCGCACTATATGTGTGCAATATTTTAAAAACTCCTCTCTCTTTTTACTATCCCCCAGCATGCTTGGCAGTTCGTCACCCGTCATCGCGATGCCCAATTTCTGCTCAATATCGTATCTATTGCTAGCAAAAATTGGGCACTCGAGTAACAGGTGGGGAACTGTCTCCGCAACTCCGGGCTGACAGAGACACGACGGGTCCTCCTTCAATTTGAATCTGTTCAAATAGAAGGCGAACCCACCGTGGCCCGTCAGTACTTGTGTGGTGTGGTGTGTTATGTCTATTTTACGCACTATTCTGTGCGCCGCGGCAGCATTGGGGAAGAAGAGCTTCGTGACTCCGGCCGTCCCGCCGGACGTATATCTCCTGTCCCATTCCTCAATCGTGTCCTGTCTTAAGACACGCTTGACGAATGACACAGGACACAGATCGTAATCGGGTTTCTTCTTCAAACCCAGAGCGGCCTCTTTGGCTAATTGGTCCACCCTTTCATTCCCCCTAAGCCCTGCGTGCGCCTTGATCCAAAACAGGGAGACCTCCCGCCTCTGCAATGCAGCTTTTCGGAGGGCCCCCCTAGTTTGCACTGCCAGGGGATGGGGGGAATCAAGGGTGACCGCCTGAAGGGCCGCTCTGGAGTCGCTGAAGATGCCGACCTTAGTCACTCTGCCCTCGCAGGCAATTTTTACGGCCTTGCTCAGTGCTAGGAGTTCGGCCTGGTAGACGGTGCAATACGTCGGCAAAGCAAGTTTGACGGCCCTCATCTCGGCCTCATCTTTCCAAACGGAAAGTGCGGCTCCGACCCGACCCTCAATCTTGCTGCCGTCCGTATATATTCGGTATTCGTGGTCACAGACCACGTCCGAATATACAGCCTCGTCTACCAGTCCGAATCCAAGCCCAGTCTGCTCTGCCGGATGGGGGTCCTCGATCGCTGGAGCCCTTCGCTCTACCTCCCTGTCCCTCAGTACCGGGTGTGACACTCCCTTCTTGATCTCATAGAGCCTCGATACTTCGAGTATCCTGAGATCAAGAGGGAGTATCCCAGCCAACAGTAGTGCAGAGTTCAGGGAGACGGTCCGATAGGCTCTGCAGATCTTCTGGGCAAAACCCCGCTGAACGGTGTTTAGCCTTTTCTGGACCCCCATCTTTTCTGCGGTGCAAGCCCAAGCCGCCGCCGCGTACAGAATAGTGGGTTCTATCACTGCTGTGTAAATTAATTTAATTATATGGGGGTTAAGCCCCCAGCCTACCCTAGCTGTCCTAGCTAACGTCCTGTACCTGACCATTGCTTTTTTGCAGACATTTCCAACGTGTGAATTGAACGTAAGTCCGCTATCAATGGTCAGGCCCAGGACCTTTACCTCTCTTTGGTATTCTATATCTACCCCTCCCATCTTCAGGCGTGGGGTGTCAAATTTCAACTTCCTCGTTGACAGCATTGCGCATGTCTTGTGGGGGGCAAACTTTAATTTGTTCGCCTCACCCCACTTGCGAACCTCGTCTAGCACTCTGTTTGCCTTCGTCTCTATCTCCAATGCCGTTTTCCCGTCGAACACAATGACCACGTCGTCGGCGAAAGCCTGGCAAAAAACCTCTTTTTCTTCTAGCATCCACAGCAGGGGGTCCAACAAGAGGTCCCACAGGATAGGTCCTCCAATGGATCCCTGCACGCAACCCTTGTTGGTCTCCCTGCTCACTTCCACACCCGCATACCTTACACTCACGCTTCTTTCACTCAGATAACTACTAATCACCCGCCTCAAGCTCATCGGACACCCAACCTCCACCAACCGTACCTTTATGGCCGGCCACCAAGCGCTGTCGAAGGCACCCTCTATGTCCAGCGATACCACAACAGAAATTCTTTTCTCCTCCCTCATCTTTCTGATGTGGTTCACTAGCCTATAGAGGGCGTCTTCGGTGCTCTTTTAGGGCACAAAGCCATACTGGTAGGGGTTTAATTTGGGCAACAGATGGAACCTCAGTCGGGCGACCAGCATCTTCTCGAAGATTTTGCCAAGAACAGGCAGGAGACCGATCGGGCGATAGGCTTTTGGTACCCTGTAAGATTCCTTGCCCGGCTTCCTCAGTACTACCACTGTTGCCTGCTTCTACTGTTTGGGGAAGCAGGCAAGAGCGATACACCGGTTCAGCAGTGCAAGAAACCACACAGGGTTACATTCCACAGCGTGATGGCAGATGTCGGCCGTGAAACCGTCCACCCCGGGGGCCTTTTTGGGGTTGAAGGACCTTACGGCTAGTTACTATAGTTTTGCTCTCTCAGTTCGTCTGTACTTATGCCCGATAATCCATACTAAGTTTTCTACGTATTGAGTTAAGAGGAAATACCACGGGCTAGAAAATACAAAATAGGTGTATCTAGCGCGATAAAGACAATGCAGCTTTAATTGAAGTTACCTTTTAAAAGTACAAAAAATCGACGTTTAGGAGAGCCCTGTTTACTCCTCCAAAACTCAACCGATTTAGGTTTTATTTTATTGTAAACTAAAAAAAGGCTTGACCTATGTTCTTTTATTTTTCATTGTACTAAATTTGATTTTTGGTTGTTTGAACACAACCGAAAATCTGAAAATATTTCTATTATAAATGTATTTGATATTTTAATAATAAACATGATATATTTAAGATTTTTATTATATTATATACATATTTGTTTTTTATTCATTTATTTTGTTTATTTTATTTATTTAGAAAAACTTACAGCTAGACCACACAGGACAGTTTTATACAGATCCATGAACTCGGAATACTTTTATGATTCTTTTTTTTTTGAAAAAAATTCGAACCCGCGACCTCTTTTGCTCTGGCGCGTTCAACCACTGCACAACATTCGTCGTTAGTGGATAAACTTTCGATAGTTGTAAATCATATCATATAAATCATGCAGATAACTGACGTGCACTTAGCCTGTAAGTACTATAGTGTAAGTTTTTGTATATGATTGTGTTTATCCAATTGTATAGTTCATCGAACGGTATATTAATAAAGAATTTTGAAAAACAAAAATAACAAGTGGGTAAACCTTCGATAGTTGTAAGTTAACTCTGGAGAGTATTCGTGTTTCGATATCTGGTTGTACCGTGCCCCTATGAGACTTTTCCAGATCTCAGTACATTAAACGCGGATAGTGTAATTACTGTGAAGTGTGTGTGTTAGAAAGAGTGAGACAGACAGAGAGAAAGAGAGCGGTCTAAGATGTAATGCCATGAAAACTACGGTTTTAGACATTTATTTTTCTCAATAAGAATTACATAATTCACTTACTTGAGAACAAAACAATCTTAAGTATTGAGTTAACTTACACTGGTACAAGACGCAGATTACAGATTAAGTACACGTGTTTATATTTTTACAAGCATAATACTTACAGTGCTTTGAACTTCCATTTAAATACTTATAATAAGGTCCACCACAATACAAAGCCGCAACCAAACTGATTTGCCACTCTTGTACGGCGCGGCCATTATACTACCACAATATTAGGTACATCACAGTTACTCATTACGTTTACTAATAGGTACATTATCTTTTTTTTTCGTCGAGAAATGCTACTTGCCGCATCTCGTGGAGGATGGGTATTCCTACCACTTCGTACTTTAAGGTTATTTTCTACACGTTGCGTCCGTTAAGATGGTAAGTGGACGCAACCATACCCACTAAAACTCGGCGGTACTCCGACAGAACCGCCGCCCACGTAGCCACGGGAAATACAATACAACCGCTACAGGTACAAATATCTGTTGTTTTTCTCTTTACAATACATGAACGTTAGGGTTTACTGATCTGAGAACGTCAGTGCCCTAGTGGGTTGATCGTTGATTCGCTCGACTATAGAGGGTGCAGGTATTTTTTCAGGTTGTGGCATCAACCAATGAGACTTTTGCAGTCTCAAGTATATTATACGGACGATGAAGATAAACACTGTGAGGAATCCCGATTATTATTGGTTTCAGACGTATTGTCCAGTCATTCCTCTGGACTATGATGACTATGGTATGGGGAAGCCGTATTTCATCCTGGGCAATAAAATGACATTAAAAACTGGTTGCTTCTGACACTACATATTATAACAACTAAAAAAGGTATCAAGTTTTAAATGCATTTTTTTATATAAAATAATAAAAACTTTATATTTCAGGGATTACGTGTTTTGAGGAATCCCCCAAAAAGTTAATCCAAGTCTACTATTAGTTGGTAGATTTGGTACCTCCTATATTATGGTATTTCTAAACTAGATACAGAATGATTCGTCGTTCATATATCAAGCCGAATATCGTGTGAAGAGAAGGACGTGTAGAATATTTTTAGTTTTGGCACCTCATATAAATTACTTACCATAACGCAACCAATCACGATTAAAGATCTCCATAAAAGTCACAAAACAGATGAGTTTCAATTCTGGTCAGGCCTTGGGTCAACGACCAGTGCGTTCGTGTGTACTTATAGGCTAGGAGCCAGCGAGCCCCAGCATAGTAAGATTTACTCATTGTGGTCATTTTAGACTTTTCAATTGTTTTTTTAGTTAAGTATATTAAGTAATTTATATGAGGTGCCAAAACAAAAACACTATATTCGGCTTAAGATAATATGAACCATGAATCGCTGTATATAGATAGAAACTAGTAACTTTTAATTTGATAAAAACTATTAGGTTCAATGTTCTATAATAATCAACGCGTAACTAGTTGATTATTATAGAACATTGATGGTTAACTCGAATTGAAAATAAGTTTTTAGTTTCATAAAGATTTAAAGATGTGAAATCAACAAAAAGTTAAGAGTTATACTACTCGTGGACATACGAGTAGTATAACTCTTTACTCCTAAATAAAGGTATTGTATGTGTAGGAAGTATAGGCTAAACTTCATTTAGGTAGGTTTTTAGTGGTAATCGTACCTACGTTACACATTCAGCATGACAATAAAACGAAGGCATTAAAAAAATATTTTATTAAAAAATGTTCGTAATAAAATGGAAATAAATAAAATTTCTTATCCTAAACCATACTGTTGGTGATGGCGGTAAGATGTTACCTACAGGCAACTTGTCATGGTTTTCTTGAACAAGAGAACACACAATCTTACACAACAAACTCTTGCAGTCTCACAATGAATCCGTGTTCATAATATCTTATAATTAGTATCACGAGGTGGAAGGCGGATGGGCGATTACTTTCCCATGAGGATCTTGCGGCCAGCGCCGAGGTTCTGTCCGGCCTGGGTCGCGCCCTTGTTGGATCCAGCCTGCAGGCCGATCACGGTCTGGCCGGCCTTGAGGACCTCATCGGAGAAGTCACGCTTGCACTCGTCGGATGGCTTGGGTCCGAGGTAAGGGCCCTGCCATTCGGGGTGTCTGTAGGTCTGTTGACAAAACGGATTAATGTAGTTTGATTCAAATAAATAAAATGTTTTTAAAGAACACGGTTATGTTAATTATGTTATAGCCTATTGACACCTATAACTAATATTATAAAGCGGAAGAGTTACACGAGTAGAGAGAAACACGCTAATCTCAGAAACTACTGGTCCGATTTGAAAAACTCTTTTTTTTTTGGATAGTCCATTTATAGAGGAAGGCTTTGGGCTATATAACATTACGCTGCGGCCAATAAGAGCGAAGTGTCATTGAAATGTTGCAAAAACGGGGAAAATTATTTACATTTGGGGACTTTCGTTGCATGCGCTGCATAAACGGTTTAAGTCACTCAGAAACCACGCGAACGAAGTCACGGGCACAGCTAGTTTCAATATAATTGCTACTATTGCACAAACATACATAGATAGACATATTATAACAGGTGTAAAAAGAGCAGTCACTTTGGGATATGATTATACTACCTTTTCTTATTCTAGAAATTTTTTTTTTTCTTTTTTTTACAAAAATAAAAATAAAAATTTTTTTTTGCTTTGTTATTTTTGCGACAAAAAAAATACATTTCCAAAATGAGGAAAGGTAGTATAATCGTATCTCACACTACAAATCGTCATCCCGCTTTTTGTCTTCGACTTAGACGTGTTTACGCAGCCTTAACGTTTTTCGATGATTCGGTGATTGAATTGGGATCACACTGGGGTCAAGTTTACTGATGATGATTAACAAAGTCTGGAATAAATGGCCTCTTAGCCCGGCCTTGGATATTTGTAAAAGTGAGGTAATGTTTACAGTGTTGTGAATATTTGTTATTCTTGGCAGAGTTTCAACAGAGTCGTTGGAGCAAATATTTGTAACGCACGATCTGGAGCCGCTTCCAGCTTGTTGATACTGCGCATAAACCGATCTATTATTTCGACTATTCGAATCTTATAGCTTAAGTCCCGATTTCACCAACTACTATGCCGTTAACTCTAAAGTTAACGGCATGTTAAAATACCATGCCTTCTCATTCATTGCTATGAATTTCTATGAATTACGAGAGAAACAACATGATATTTAACGAAGACTTAACTTTAACATTCCTTGGTGAATCACGACCTTAGAGAACTAATGTAAACACGGCCTTACTGAGGGCATTCGAACTATACCCTCTTAGTTTTGATTGGTGGAGATCATTTACGAATATTCTGATTTCAAAGCATCAGTAGCTATATTGTCCGCAACTTCACAAAGGGAAATCCTGCCAGAACCTTACATTATGCCTACACACCTATGCCGCGATAAAAAGCAGTCCATCCTCCTCCAGTCGTCTTATCTTTATCTGCGCCAAATTTCATCAAAATCGGTCCAATATTCAATGCAAACAAACAAAGATCTTTCATCTCCAGCATCAGACCTTTATAGGTCTTATACAGGCTGTACCGGCGACCTTCGTACCTTGATGCACGTCAGTGCATCAATGCGGTGGCGTTGCTGAGGGTATCGGGTGCAACTAATACACTAAAACCTTCCTTGATAACCACTCTATCCATTGGTGAAAACAACTTGAAGATTAGTGTAGTAGTCTTTGAGTTTATCGCGAATAGACAGATGACAGTGGAGGACTTTATTTGTATTATAGGTAAGGGTTATTTTTGGATGATAGTTACCTCACGGCCGAGGGCGAAGAGTGTGCTGACGACTTGAGCGATGTCCTTCTTCTCCCACAGGTCTACTGTCTGGAACACGTCGATGTCGACGACTCCGTACGCTTTGATCGCCGCTTGGAAGCTGAGAACAGGTTACCTCGTTAGTACTAACGAATAAGGTGTTCAAGAGCATTGATAAAACTCTAAAAGTCTGTGTTTCATCGTTTCTTTATATATTTCTATAATCTTTGGGTTAAAAGAGTAGCAGAGTATTAAAACTTAGTTTTTTGTACTACATTCATAAAAAATTATGTTACCACAACTTTTTAATGTGTAATTTTAAAGTTACAAATTTGTATCGCGATAAGATTTCCTATGTTTAACAAAAACACGCATACTTCGGAGAAGTTTAAGATAATTTGTTGCAACTTATGGGGGTGTCTGGTGCAAGTACAATTTTTGTATGGGTAGTTTTCGAAACACTAACAAAAACGAAAAAATTATACTTTTCAGAGCATTATGTGATAAAAAATTAAAGGCACTTGACCAGTTATTAGATAAAAGACTAGTAAATAACTTACTTGGTGATGTTCTCCATCATCTTGAATTGACCACCAGAGGTGTTTATTTTGTTGACGGAACCAGGCTTGATCTTGTTGATCAGCTGGCAAAGGACAGTGCCGTCCTTAAGAACTTCTTCGAAGGTGTCACCAGGGGGGAACTTGGCTCCAAGGATGGTCTCAATCCATTCCTGGGCCTCCTTCTCCTGTTCTGGGTTACGCTTGGATGCCAACTGTTGGATGAAATGAACTTGTGAAGACATACGTTTAAGTATTTACGTTATAGGTGATATTGATCAAACTTGAAAATATAAAAATCTATTTTCTAAATCATTTTACTACGATGTTAAATGAATAAAGATAATAGTATCTTTAAATGATGTTAAACATCAATTAAATCTAGTGGTTGTAGTAAACTAAAATAAGTTTTTAAACGCTGGGCCTTGGGCGGGGAAATTTAACCAGGGGCTATGACCTCTTATGTAGAGTCATTAAATGGACGACCCATCCTATGTAAATACTGTCCTGAATCCATTTTTCAGGGAAAGTGACGTATTTCGAGTGTACCAATTTAGCGACACTAACCTTGGCGCGGACTTGACGTTCGAGAGACATGTTGAGGTTTGTAGTTTGTTGTGTAGTTGTGGAGTGCTGGGATGGCTCCGGTAGACTGAGCTCCTGAACCAGGGAGGGCGGTATTTATAGAGCGCGGGGTTTCGCCCTTCTGGAACACTCACGCGCGTCGCCAGTGGCCGCTGACGAGGCTCCGGAATAAGCTTCTGACTCAACAACCTTTGTTCGAAGGTGGTATACAGTATACACGATATACTGATGTTTCACATATAAAAACACTTCTTTATACAATACAATTCCCTAATTTGAGACTCAATTAAAAGGTTAATTAATATATAAATATTTTAGATTATTCTCGCCGAGCTAGTTTCCTAACCGGTGGTAGGCATCATGTAGGACAGTGTTATAAGTGTTATTAAATAACCCATAAGGAAATTAAAAGTTTTGTTTTTTTTTATTTTGAATATTTCAAGTCGGACCTTTAAATTACATGGCAATAACATAATGAAAGTTTGGAGACAAAATATAGGAAAATATTTTCTTTCCTTACTCTGCAAGCCAATAAGTAATATTATTATAACAAAATGCAAACGATTGGAATAAACAATAAAGATTTGATAACAAGGAAACCAATGAAATTTGTAGTTAATAATGGTAAAAAAAAATAGACACACTGTTCACTCTTGGCCTCAGGCTTGACTTGGTTGAAATAATTCAATTTTGTGTAAAGATAAAGAAAATATAGTAAGATAAGTAGAATTAGAAGTGAGGGGTACCCTTTTTCAGTTACCCTTGCACAATCATACTATGTACATTTTTCTATAGCTTGAACAGTGTTATGGTGCAGTAAATACAACTTGGTTGGTGTAACTTGGTATTGTTGTTGAATCCAGAAGTTATTTTGAAAATTTAAATATTTTCAGCAATAAAACAAACTATTACGAGTATAAAACTAACTTATAGAAGCAGTATTTGTTTGTAACTATGACTACTATTAGTAAACAACACACTTTGTTTTATTTATAAATTAAACAATATAATATTTGCGGTTCGCGTCATGTGCGCATATTACGATTTTTTTAAATAAATTTTATGGTGTACAAAATTTAATATTATTTGAGATAATGATAGTGATATATTATAGTTTGTGCAGTAAACTAAAGACATATATTTTAGAATAATCGTTCACAAATAATCAATTAGATCCACTCATTTAAATCTAGGGTCATCGCTGCTACGAAGTTCGATAACAAAAGGTATAATGGTTACGGGCGTGTTCCACCAAGCAATGTTAAACTTAAGCCTTCGTTAAATATCATGTGGTTCCTCTCGTCATTCCTATTAATGAATGAAAAAAATGAAATGAATGTTAAATATCATGATATCCCTCTCGTATTTCCTGTCAATGAATGAGAAGGCATGTTATTTTAACAAGCCGTTAACAATAACATGCGTTGGTGAAATCGGGACTTAGGAAGTGTTTCACCAAGCAATGTTAAAGTTAACGCCATGTTAAAATATCATGCCATCTCATTCATTGACAGGAAATACGAGAGGGATATCATGATATTTAACATGGTGTTAACTTTAACATTGCTTGGTAAAACACGCCCTTAATATAAAAGGTTTGACGTAAGGCTAACTGACATACGAATTCTCGTGTCAGTGTGCGTGTTTAGCGAACCATATCGAATCCCATACATTTTTGTTACCGAACTTCATTAGCGATAATAGCACTGGCCTCTTGACTAAGAGCCTTGGTTTCTTCCATTCTTCCATCTAGCTGTCACTTTGTCCTCCACTTGCTATACCATGCAGTGTATCTCCAGTTATAGGTTTCAAATTTATTTAATATTATAATATATCTTAAATCCTTTTAAATATTACAATAACACCTGCGTGGTCCAGTGGTTCAGTGCTTTACTCTCGATTTCGGATTTTGTGGGTTCTATTCCCGTGTTGGAACAACAAAAAATGTGTTTTCAGCTGATTGATTTCTGATAGTGTCGCTAGCCGTCCCACTAGGCTACGAGGGTAAAGGAGTTAGTATTGTGCACACACTTGGGCATTATAAAAATTATTACTAGCTGGCGTCATCGGAATAGGTATGAAAGGCACTATAAATAGTTTATTTGTGTTGAAAAAAAATATAATGGTAATTATTATATTAATAAATACTGTGTCATATAAGGACAAATCACCGCGAGCTTTCGCGCGTGACTCGTAACGCCGCCCACGGAGCTTTTTTGAGCCGGCGCCGATGAGTTATAATTGTCTCCGAAATCTGCGTCCGAGGACAGGGTTATACGAACAAGAACCAATTTGTGGTTACTCGTCATCATCACCAACTACGACTTCCATTATGTTACTCATCATCATCACCATTTCAGCTACGACTTTATTTTTATTTATTGACTCACCAACAGAACTACATTTGATACATAATAAAATATAAAAAACAAAAAGGGCTTAATGATAAAATGAGTCCTAAAGATAGGTGAAGTACAATATTATATCCTTTATTTCAGGATGCATAGGCCCATGTTATCTAAATCCCATACATTTTGTTATCAAACTTTGTAAGCGATAATTAGCGATGGCATCTTGAAGCAGCCCCCTGGAGTCTCCCCCGGAACCTCCGGTAGACCACACCCGTCGGCCAGAACTCCTCCACCTCGAACCTTAACTATACATAAGCCAAAGTATTTCATGGGGAATTGTCTCGTTGCTTTCGGATGATGTGCGCAATACACAAGAACACCATATTCCTTTATACAGCCATAGGTAAACTCTCATAGCCCAGTGGGTTAGATAAGCGACACGGCGTAAGAACTGGCGCAGTGAGATGATCAGCATTGTCCTAATCAAACTTGGAACCAACATCACTAATAAGCCCACGACCTTCTAGTCGAGAGCAGATCTCAACTAACTTGTGTAACATAATATTATGTTTTTCTTTTTGAGACGTAAAAGTATAGATTATGCTTTCTTACATTAGCAGTAAACCCCGACCAACTTTTTAAAATTTACCAAATCTTATAATAATGTAAGTTCCCTTTTTGGCTTTGGATAAAACAATATTTTGTTTCACTTTACTTATGTACTTTCATTTTTTTCTTATTGAAACGTAATATTCATAATATGGACTATAGGTAAATTTTAAAAAAGCATAATCTTTTATTTTTGTTTAATGTTATAAAACAAGTCAAGTATAAGAACATTCACTTTTTCAAAAAATAAAATTGGTATACTTTCGTCGCCCTAATTCTATTTTTTGTATCTTTTCTGTAATATTATACCTACTCATTGGTGAATATAGCGAGTGAGCGAAGTTTTTGCGAGTGATGCTCACCAATCACCATTAGAATGGCTTGTTAACTCAAATGTAAGCTGATCGATTTAATCAGCCTTTCAGAAACCGTTAGGGTAAATAGTGAAAAATAATTATATAAATATTACTAAGCCATTACAATGAAATTTTCAAAGATCGCATCTGTTTGAAGTTTTTTGTTACTTAGCTATATTCTATTAAGGCAACATTTATTCTATGAATATTTCCGAGCATTATTGGCTCCTTTTCGTAGTTTTCCTTCACATGTTTGCAGAGAGCGTAATACGTTTGAAACATCCCGACGATTAATATGTTGAGCATGGTGCATTTAGTCATAGCCAAATATGTAACTCATAAACATTTTAAAGAAAAAGTTCCGGTCGAGTATCTGAAGATCAGTTACAAATAGGATTTATTTATAGAGAGAACTACACTTTTATAACATGTGCAGAACTGGACGGGGTTTCATACAAAGTAAGAACATAATATATATTATAGTTCTGAAGTGAAATTTGTATTTAATAATTTGCAATTTTCAGTATACATAATTGAAAATATGTTTCGTAAAATTAATTGTAATTTTTTGTAGCACCACATTTTTTGTTACTTCGAATTAAGGAATGTATGAACACTCTCTTGACTCAATACCCCCTATTTATACAAGGTGTAACATAAATTACTGACGATACTTTAGGGTGTGTATGTGCTAAATGTAAGTTTACTATGAAAGTACCAGTGCTGAAAGACTTACTTTTGAATTTCATGTTTCTATTAGAAATGCCCCAACATCATCAATTTGTCCAAACAATAATAAACCAAACACACCAATAAAGTATTATCACTCATTAATATTATAGCTTGTATATTTAGTACTCACAAAATTGCAGTTTTTTTTCCATTTTTATTTATTTATTTACTCTTTTTGCACATTGTACAATGGCGGACTTAATGCCAATGTTTTTCTTGTATTCATAATATATTTACTAAGCAATAGTTGTAATAGTAGCAACCAAAGTTGCTCGTTGTTTTCAAGGAATTTTTATGAGAACCTTATACCTATTGTGTTGCAATTTCAACTCTGTAGCTCTACGAGTTCCCGGAATAAAAGGGTCTTGACTGACAAACAGACGGATGGACAGACCCTATAGTGTTTTGTTTCTTCCTTTAGATACGGAACCTTAGCAGATATTGTTATACATCTATCTTTATAGATAGCGAACAGTTTACGAGCACTTGAGTGTGTATGAAATATTTTCTGAAGTGTACATGACTGCGAACTGCCGAGGAAGATTGATGTGGCCATTACAGTAGAGATCTTTGATGTTTTCATTCATAATGAAGTATCTACTTACGTACATAGTTATCATGCGCTTAAAATACTAACTGCAAAGTACTTTTTTTACTCATTGTGGTCAGAGTCATAAATAGGTAAGTGGAGTTACTTATATTTGCCACTATGTGCGATACAGCAGTTAAGCGGAGGACACAATTGAGTTACTAACATTGAATTCAATGATTTATAATAATATTCATACAACATAAAGGTTACATATATGTCGCAGTCATCTGATTGAATCTGCCTATTTAATTGAATGACTAGCGCATTCATTGAATTCTATCTTTACCAACGAATTCAATGAATCCGAGACTAGGACAACCATTTAATATTTTATATAATAAGTCATTGAATTCAATGTTAGTAACTCAATAAAATTATTGTGTCCTTCGCTTAACTGTTGTATCGCACATAGTGTCAAATATAAGTTAGTTAAACTAGTTTGTATGTTAGGATAGTGTAAAAAGCTAAGTAGTTCTTTGTATTTGAATGAGGGAAAAACATACTTGTTTAATATTGTTTTAAAACACATTAGTCATCACCCTGATTGGGTCGATACTTGTCAATTAATTAACAATTATAACTTCAGCTTGAATGGGCCTGTACTTCATAAAATAAAGTTATTTTATTTCTCATAAAAGCAAAGTGGGAATAGAGAAATAAGTGAAAAGCGTCATTATTGTTCATTTCTTTATTAAAACACCCTCCAAACGTCATCGTTATCAATACATACACTCAAAATACGTCGCTACAACGCATGATACATATTTACATGTTTTACATATTTACAACATTGTTCGCTACGAGACTATTGAACAATATCATAAAACTCTGATTACTTCAAATTATCACTAATACAAAAATCAACCAAACCAATTGACTACGACTCTTCGACTAGTTCGTTCGCTACTACTTATCACATTGCGTCTGCATAAGGAGTTAAGGGTATTGAAAGCTAAATATTAGTCGCGGATCCCCCGTACACGATGCACCTCTATTTACACATCACAAAAGTTCGCTTAAACGTATATAACCGTGACGACACCGGAATCGAACATTTACACATATCTTAACGCTAATCGATCTAATTTTAAATACACCGCTCTATAAGAAACACAATTTCGTATTGCTAGTTCGTATGGACACTTGGCACTTTCACCCGGTTCGTAAACTTGCAGCGTCAAATTCTATAGAGCTCGGCCTGGTATACGCGTATACGGCAGGTCCATTGTCCATTGTCAGTTTAAGCTCACGTTTAGAATTAGAACAGCTGTGACCATTAGAAAAGATGGTTGTTCGTTTTGGCGAGGGTCCCGAGGTGGTCGGACAGGAGGTAGTTGGGGGGCGCTACGCCCAGCAGTGGGAAGCCGGACGGCTGCCGCAGCAGGCCGCAGCCGCCGGCCCACTTGTTGCCCACGCCGCTCACCTCGGACCCCACGGAGTTCAGCTCCTCACATAACTTGTTGGCTGGAAACAAAAAAATCCGTTATGAGCGCATTCTACAGGATCAAAAATTCTAAATCGGATAAGTTTCGTTCAGAGTGAGTTTTAGATAAATGTTTTCTGAACCTCCTATCACCGGTTCGGAACCTAGCCCTGCGAGAAGAACCAGCGTAACAAACTCAGATATTCAAATTCAAATAGCCTTTATTCTCTGATAGATACAATAGTCATTTACATTATTCATTTTAAAATTTAGTTATACATATTATATTAAATTATATTATATTTTCATTAGTTTATTTAATCTAGTATTAAATAATTGTTAATATAATATATTTGATAAAATTATTAAAGTAAGAAACTCAAATATAACAGAGACTAAAGAGATCCAAAAGCTACAGATATACTGAGCATTGATTATGGTTGAAATGTTATCTTCAATTTTATCACACGACCAAGGTTTGCGAGTGTATTTGATACTTAATAACGCGCACATGTCTAGACCAACTTGGATACAGTTTCAGTATGTAGGAATCTGACACCACATTAATTATTTTAAAGGAAAAAAGAGGTATTTTTATGTACCTTTTTTACGTGAGCAGAGCAGCAGGAAAACGTTTAAATAAGGCTCATAATTTTCCATACAAGACATGGACAGACCAATCGTAAAAGATATTCCGAAACTCGAAACTAATGCACTAAGCGCAAGCTGATTCGGAATTCAAATTGCAACGCGGATATGAAATAATCGCGCTAACGCAATTAAGCGCTAATCACTAATCCTTGCTCGCTCGCTTGTTTATTCAGGCCTGAGCGACAATCGCAATTACAGCAAATGAGGCTCGCGGAATCTCGCGCGCCCGCCTGATAATGTGATTAGTTTACCGCAAGTGTCAGACTAGAACCTGCGTTATTAGGCTATGTGCAGTGTTTCTGTTTAAATAACGTTTTCTGGACAAAAACTATTGCGTTCTTTGATCTTTATTTCTAGTATTCGATCTATCATCCTTGCTCGCTCGCTTGTTTATCTTTTTCACTAATTTTTACGTTCCTTATCACCCTTTTCGGATAACCTTGTTTTTTTTCCAAAATTTCCAAAAAACGCCTTTTTACTTAATTAGCGATCTAAATAAAAGTCCTACAAAGGCTATATAATATGTTAATTGAAGTAACAGAGTATTATCATCTAAATATAAACTGATACTAAAGAAATATAATCAGAATATTATATTATGCAAAAGTTTAAAAACTGAAACTCATACTTGACCTAAATATAAACGGCTTAACCGATTTAGATGACCC
Source organism: Celastrina argiolus (assembly GCA_905187575.2). Lineage (NCBI taxonomy): Eukaryota > Metazoa > Arthropoda > Insecta > Lepidoptera > Lycaenidae > Celastrina > Celastrina argiolus. The sequence goes on along the minus strand of LR994599.1, from coordinate 12,274,628 downwards.
TTCACAAACGTAACGTAAGGACGTTATTGAAATGTCTCCTAAAGAATTTCTCAAACGTTGATCGTTTAGTTATTTATATATTGTTGTAGGTATTTGCAAAATATTCATATAATTCAAAGTTTGTGCTTTTGTAAGATGTAATGTAACAAACATAAAAGATTTTAGAGTGATGTTTTTTGATTTTTTGCAACGATCTGTACTCTACGTAGTACGTTCAAGTGATTTTATTTATACTAATATCTCAATTGTTTGAATAAAAAAACTATTTTGCTAACGACCATTTATACTGTTACACAGCGCAAACGAGCAGTAATTAAACATTAATATATTTTGAAGTATTTATAAAACATAATATGATTTATAAGATTAAATATAGAGGTAGGCAGACAGGTATCAAATATTTCAATGCATTCTAATTTCGGAGCCGATTTGAAATATTGTTGAAATCAGCCTTGTTATGTTCTCCCACGCGGCGGGGGCATGGCGCTGAAATAGAGGCACTTACGGCGTCTCATGAGCTCACGGGCTCACTAACTCATTGCTCACGGCTCACGGTATGTGTGACTCACTCGATTATTAATATCATAAACATCGATTCACGGACTCACACCTATTTTTGGAAGGCCAAAAATAATTTGATTGCATTCTCGGACTATAGCACAATATAACAAACACATTTTATTGCTTACATTCTAAAACTATAAATTTAAGGAACATTAATTTTAAGTAGGTACTAAATAAAAAGTATAAAATAAATAGTATTAAAATATTGTGAAAAATGAAAGCAAGTAATGAGATAAGAAAAAGAGGCGGCAAACATTAGATTTTCGATCTGCCTCGGTTTAAGATGCCGTTGATATTATGTGCGAATTATCCCTTCCTCTCATGTATCTTTCCTCTCATGTATCCTTCCTCTCATGTATCCTTGCTCCCAATTATCAACCCCTGAACAAAAATAAATGGGTATTATCAGTTTGACGTGTCCGAACATTGTAGATTCAAATTTTGATCGTTTTTTTTTTGTTTGAATCCTGACGTGATCACGATTATATTTAGCAATTCATCATTAGCAATTCGCTCACTGCTTTAAAAAATCGGGGATTACTTAAAATTTTGAATTTCGTCCTTAGTTCTCAGATCAGTCTCATAAACTCTCCGCAAGACGCCTTCCATATGGTTAGGCTATATTCCATCAATTTACCTGCTGATGTGATCGGCTTGAGGTCCGGCGGGGACAGGTGCGGCAGGGAGTGGTGGGTCTGCGCCCCCGGGGGTGGGGGGTGGGGGGAGACGGCTGGGGAGCCCTGCTTGTCCCTCTTGCCCTCCGCCTTGACCGGGGTTTCACCAGCCTTCTGCTGCGCCAGGCGCTCCTGCTTCCGGAACTTCGCTCGTCGGTTTTGGAACCACACCTGAAACGCACAATATTATCGTAAATACTTTAAGCATAATTTCGATGGCCGCGGCTGCAAACAGGTTATCGAATGGAGAAAGATGAGAGAGAAATAAGCGTATATTGGATAAGCGTATAATTGATGAATGGAGGATGAATGCTGTAGCATATTTTATGGTAGAATATTTCAGGTGAAAATAACTAAACGTATTAGCTAATACCGTTGATGGTACAAGAGATACCAAAGCGATACGCTAAAATAAGTGAGTGATAATACTTTAGGGTGGTAGGTTTATAGAGTTTACTTAGAAAGAGTTACTTTTTTTTATTATTGTATGGGCAAATTAGGGATATAACATATTATTATGGTATATATTTATTATATATCGCTAATACCTCGAATACTTTAGCTATTAAATCAAATAAGAGAGAAATATAATGTAGACATTTTTTTACGACCTCCGTAGCGCAGCAGTTGAGCGCGTTGGTTTAGCTAGTAGTACCAATGATATGAACATATAATATAAAGCACAAACATTTCTAGTAGCGATTGCGTTGCGATGAAAAGTATAAACATAATATATTTTATTATTATTTTAAAAACATTATATCAAAATAATCAAATAATAATATATTAGAAATTAGAATGTGTTGATGGACGATACTGCTGGACATAGGCCACGTAACGGCCAAACCGTCAACACTTCATTTCATTCGGGGTCTTTGAATTGAGCGTATAAATTTATTTTATTAGGTGCTTTAATATATAAAGGTAAGTTATTAATAAAACTTGTTTAAATATACCCTTTTATATTATACGATATATTCGCCCATAGTATTTAAAGGTTTACTTTTTAAGACCTTTTACCTGTTAGATAATAATACAATGAAAATTTTGTTGATTGACAAACATCAACGTGTAAGAAAATCGTGTCAGGCCCGCGGTAGCGTGAGTTAGTACCTAATATGAGGTGCGTTTCATGGTTCAAAAATAAAGCCGAATATAGTGTGAAGAGGAGGACGCGGAAAGTATTTTTGTCTTGGCACCTCATATAAATTACTTACCATAACACGACAAATCGCGATTAAAAATCTTCATAAAAGTCACAAAACAGATGAGTTTCAACCCTGCTCAGGTGTTAGGTCAATGACCAGTGCGTTCGTATGTATAGACTAGGATTCCGTGAACCTCAGCATAGTAAGATTCTTGTGGTCTCTTTAGACCTTTGCATTTTTATCGCGTTATGGTAAGCTCTATAGATGCGTCCTTCTCTTCACACTATATTCGGCTTGGTATATGAACCGTGGGACACACTGTATAGATATGTCGCAGTCATCTAATTGAATCATCAGTTTAATTGAACGACTATTCTATTTATATGGATTTTAGTTATTTTTCATTTTCATTTTGTGTACCTTTTAAGTTGTGGACCTTTTAAGTTATGAACTTATGGTCAAACCCTCACCAAACATTCAACGACTTGGACGTCCTTTAGCATGGACGTTCAGTCAAGACGTTGAACGTTACATTAAACAAACTTGGCGACTTGGCCCTCAGCCATTCAATTGAATGTTGTCATTCAATAAACGCGCCAGACATTTAATGAAATAGCTGATTCAATTAGATGACTTCGACAGATATATGCCTAATATCATGAATGTGAATGTTTGTTACCCTTTCACGCAAAAACTGTTCAATCATCATAAAACTTTATACATATACAGGTTGTAAAAAGAGCAGTCACTATCACTTTGAGATACGATTATACTACCTTGAATCATTTTGGAAAAAAAATACATTTCTAGAATGAGAAAAGGTAGTATAATCATATCCCAAAGTTATAGTGGCTTCTCTTTTTACACCCGTTATATTTAGATTTATTACAAGTAACATAAGATATATCAATATATATCATTCGAATCGGGTAAAGCCGCGGACAATAGGTATTGTATACCTACAGTGACGCGACGTCTTTATATAGAACGTCCCAAACTAACAATACAAATCCTATGTAAGCTGTAGGCGTAATAGTTGGGCTCGGTGGGCGGTCGTCAACTGAATGGGTGTTTAGACAATAACACATAAACACGCCCAAAAAGGTAGTGTATTAATTAATACCTACTTTATTATTCCATTTCTATCACATTTAGTTACAACCTACATTTAAAATGTACATTCATTTTACCTACATTTAAAATGAATGAAAATAAGAAATCACTAAGTTACCAATAACTGAATGTACCTACATTCAGTTATTGGTAACTTAGTGATTTCTTCAAAATCATATTATTTTTCAAATTTAAATGACTCAAAGTATCTAGTGTAAAAATTTTACTTGTTGAAATAAAATTATTTAAGTTAATTTTATAAAAGCTTAGTATTTGTAAAATAAGTAACCTAATATGTGTAAAACTAGTAAAACAAAGTGTAGTTTTATGTACCTGCTATTTATAGAAAGAAAGAAAAGAAAGAAAAAAAAATTTTATGTAGAGATGATAGTAATTTGCAAATATTTTAATTATTGAAATGAAACTATATCAAATTAAGTACGTTAAGAACTCAATATACTATATTTATATAATGTAGAGATACACTATCTGTCTTCTAGTAAATCAAGTAATATAATGTAGAAAAAGGTGGTCTTGAAACAATAGCGCACTTCACTTAGTGCAGTCCAGAGTTCGGGAAACATCACTTCATTTCATTAAAAAAATTTTAATATAACTTATGAAAGTCTTTTCGGAGAAATGACAAAAATATACTATGCGGCCGGCCTTAACCACACGCTACGTATTTCAAAACTTATTTGTAAGACTCAGGTTCAAACTGTGAACTATTTTGACCCGTACTTAGCATGACAGTTCGATACCGAAGTCCGAACCATGCAATATAATAGCACAAACCGATGCACGATCCAAACGGTGTGCACTATTATCTAAAATCTGTATAAATTGCGTTTGAAGCTATTTCGGCAATTTACTATGCGGTTTCTATAAAAACAACATATTAAATTGCTGGATACTTAACCTACTTCCATCTATCGTTAAATTGTCAGTAATAAGTAATTATACTGACAATTTAACGATAGACTGACACACCCGATTGGTGTGGGAAGCTATTATTATACGGCGTTATCACAAGACAGTCAGCCAGTCCAGAGGCATGTTTTCCTTTACCTTTATAGCGTTCGTATAATGTACCTGAGATCTGAAAAGGTCTCATTCTACCGGCTTTTTATTATGTTTACATAAATGGAAATACTAGCTAAACCAGCAAAGCTTTACTGAGCTTGGAAGCCTATGGGTCCTTATGGGTTTTCCTTATCTTTTTTCACAATCGTTAAAAAGCATAAACTAAATATATTATGAACTATTTGAATTTAAACAATTTTAAAATTATATAACAATTTCATAACTAATATTATTAGCTTAGCACATTTTGTTGCTGATAGCATACCTATTTTTACTTAAATTACAAAATAATTAAGACGAAAATAGTAAATTATTTAACTAAAAAGATACCAGACATAGATTGATGGTTGTATGAACTCAAAAGTAGCGACTAATTACCAAACATAAATCAATAAGATGACAAGTAATCGTTTTAACATTTGCCAAAATAAACTGAAAGTTATTAGATGAAATTATTAAATTTCTAAAATTTCAAAAATACTAATAATGGCAACATGAGAGCAGGCACCTACCTGGCTCAAAGAGTAAGATACTCTCCCTGATGGGAACGACCTTGGGGTTATTTTTTATTTAAATCCCGATTTCACCAACGCATTTTAGTGTTAACGGCTTGTTCAATTACCATGCCATCTCATTAATTGATAGGAATTACGAGAGGAGCTACATGATATTTAACCAAGGATTAACTTTAACATTGCTTGGTGAAACACGCTCTAAAGCTTTTAAGTTTTTTATTTATATTGTATATTTTTATTTATGTTAGTTTTAGTTATACATTTTAGTTAGTACCCAGTTATAATATTGTAATTAATGTGTTTTATTTGTTATTTTGTTCTGAATAAAAAATTTTGATATCCAGTTATTACAGAAGTTAACCCACTGAAAATTAATCTGCCTTCGCCTACGTGGTACTGTGGTTTGAGCTTGGCTTTCGACTTGGAGATCGTGGGTTCGATTTCAGCGACAGAACAACATTTTTTTGAGGAAATCATTTAGGGATTCACGACGTCGGTCGGTATATGTGGGAAGAGAGAGTGTCCTTGTGTACTACGTACACACCTGGGCACTTGGAAACCAGCCACCGGGATAAGTAAGTAATTAAAAAATTTTGATATCCAGTTATTACAGAAGTTAACCCACTGAAAATTAATCTGCCTTCGCCTACGTGGTACTGTGGTTTGAGCTTGGCTTTCGACTTGGAGATCGTGGGTTCGATTTCAGCGACAGAACAACATTTTTTTGAGGAAATCATTTAGGGATTCACGACGTCGGTCGGTATATGTGGGAAGAGAGAGTGTCCTTGTGTACTACGTACACACCTGGGCACTTGGAAACCAGCCACCGGGATAAATAACTCACCCATTACGGTGTCGGTAGCCGATTTCATTGAAATTGGCCAGCTACGCAGGAGTTATATTATGGTGCCCAAGTGTGTGCGCAACACACAAAGACACTCTCTCTTTCTGTTACCCTAATAACCCAGTCGGACGGTGAACCGACACGACTAGCGAGAGAACAGGCGCAGGACCGACTATTTTCATACCCATCCGACGCATGGATCATCTTTCTTGTCGGACAATCCGGTGATCAGCCTGCATTGCCCTAACCAAACTTGAAAACAACATTACTTGTTGTTCCAACGCGGGAATCGAACCCACGACCTCCGGGTCGAGACCGAAGCTCTGAACCACTAGACCACGGAGGCGTTCGAATTTACTGGACATAAGTAGTTTAAAACCGCTTGTCCCAGGCACTAAAGTATTTAAAGTGTGGTCACTTCGCACGGAGAAAACGGTATTAGTAAATTCTCCATAACGGATGAAAAAACCAAAGTTAATAAAAAGATTGGCCAGCAATGAGCAAACCGAAAGAATACTCAACACAAACAAAGTTAGCTTTTGACTCGGCTAATGGGAACGCATCCCGTGCATCCAAATTTTAATGCAAACCGTTTTATATTCGTTCGAACGCGAAAATCCGAATTGATCGTAATTCGATTTGGACCCGGAGATAATTGCAACTGCCACGGCGCTGATTGGCAAAAAACTCCGGGGACTCCGCGCCGACAATCATACGCACAATGTTTGCCAGCCTGATGATGTTTGCCCGCCATGTTGGCTCAGCCCCGTTACAATTTTAACCCTTTTAATGAACCTCTTACTTCATATTATTATGTAACAGAATTAATTCGTCGTGTCCAATATTTGCTCGTGTTATTATAATATTTTTGTTGTTCGTTGAAGATTATTATTTCCACCATAATTTGTAGGTTAAAATTTATTTTCAAAAATAACTTTTTCAAATACGAACACTACGAGCAATATTTTTAAATTATTAACTACTAGTTCGCGTGGTTTTTGAGTGACTTACACCATTTATGCAGCGCAAGCAACGAAAGTACCCAAATGTGAATAATTTTCCCCATTTTTGGAACATTTCTCACTGACGCTTCGCGCCTATTGGTCGCAGCGTAATATTATATAGCGTAAAGCCTTCCTCTATAAATTGACTATCCAACAAAAAAATGAATTTTCAAATCGGACCAGTAGTTCCTAAGATTAGCGCGTTTAAACAAACAAACAAACTGTTCCGCTTTATAATATTAGAATAGATAAACAACGTACTCTGTCTATGAAAATAGAATAATCTAAAATTGAACTTAAATGACTACGTGATGAAACTGAATAATAACGAGAAATCATTACTCAGTATAAAATATAGAGTATTTGACGTGGTTCGAAAATGATGGTTTGGTACATAAATTATGAATATTGTAAACAACAATTTCCTTACTGTCACAGACATATGTCAACGTGTATGATCACAGACTACTAATTGCGGATCACAGCCAAATGTTACAGTATTTTCACAATACTATACCCAAACGGCTGTAAGGCTCAAGACATACATTAGCAGATCAGTTTTAACGATAATACTTGTATATTATGAACTTTATGCACCTTGTTACAAGATATAGAATCGACTGCTCACGAGTCACAAGATTACGCCAAGCTGCACCAAGGTTCGATTCTTATAAAAATAAGTTCGTATATCTTCCAGCATTTTGGAGGCGATCAGTTTCAACAACTAGATTATAACGCCTTGTTGTTGAAACTGATCGTCCCGTCGCTGCCAATTCTGTGTGGCTTGAGCTTTACGCCAACTCACATTGGAGCAGTCGAAGGCTGCGTTTCCACTGACGCGGATCGGGGCGGAGAGGAGCTTGCGGTGCCCGAATTGACCAAATCACTATCTCCGCTCCGTTTCCACGGAAACAGCACAGGCATAGTGATTGGTCAATTTGGGCACCGCTAAGCTTCTCTCCGCCCCGCTCCGTGTCAGTGGAAATGCAGCCGAAGCGTCAAGTTTTTTTATCTTTGACATAATATTCATGTCTTTTGTTACATTAATAAGGTATATATTTGTTTTATCTTAATATGATGGCGAGAGTCATTTATCTCGCTCATCGAACACCATAGTCACTGCTGCGCTCTGGTCAAGCTGTGACTATGGAATCCTCATCTTTGAACGCCTGGACCATGGTGGGTACAAACCACGAACAACTAAAATCAGGGACAAAGCAGGCTGATAATTGAAGATGAAAACCATGCGTCGTATGGGCATGTAAAAAGTCGGTTCTACGCCTGTTCTCTCACCATTTGGTTATGAGAGTTGAAGGACGTCACCGCAACACTTGGGCACTGAAATGAGACTCCTGCGTAGCTTTGGCTTCGATAAACGGCCCCGACACTAAAATCGGTGTGAGCTTATTATTATACATTAGATGACCTCCGTAGCGCAGTGGCTGAGCGCGTTGGTGCTTGAGCGAAAGGTCGCGGGTACAAATCCCGCCGAGGGACCAAAAAGTTCCTGGGTCATGGACGTGTATTAAATTTGTGTATAATATAATAAAAATCTTAAATATAGTATAAAAGTATTAAATATATTTCCGTTGTCTGGTACCTGTAACACAAGTTCTTCGGATACTTAGCACGGGGCCAGATTGACGTGGTGTGAGGCGTCCGTACTCCATAGGTATTAGTATTATATTATTATGACCATCGCGTGCGCGCGCCGCCCCGCTCACCGCTGTTTCCAAGGCAGCGGCCTAGAACCACCGCCCACCGTAAGCTCGCCTTGGCAGTGGCGACGAGACAACGAACTTTACTTCTCTAGAATAATTCCCAATGTTTTATTATACGCGTTACCGGTTCATCACGTCTTGGCCATTACAGCGATCGTTCTTCATGTTATTTTTGATCTTTTACTATATTTAAATCCCCCCGTTTTGCACGCGTAACGCAATACCTACGCGAATGACAAAGTTTTCTCTCTGATTACCACAAAGTAGATATATAACAGAGTCTCGACCTAGTACTAGAAAATGGTATTACCCAAACACTGGTAATGCGACTGGCAAAGGGTGAAGTCCTTAGAAATTCCGGAAACCGCCATCTAGCGCCGCTATTGGAAAATACTAATTACTAATTTTCTTTCATATATTCTTCTTAATTAAAGAGTTGAATTTAGCTTTTGTGATGTCATGCTAAAAATATACTTATATTTATTGTAAGGTCAATATTCGTACCTAATTCGGCATATTTACATTTTATAATTTACAAACGTTAATAGTAGTGACATCTATTGCAATTTTTCGTATTAAAGATAGATTATATGGGATGGTAGGCCATGCTGATTACTAATCACACCCCAAGTCCCCCACGTTTAAGATATTCAAATTCCTAAAGTGTTCTATGAAACAATTTGTAACGAGTAAGAAATGTGAACGATACACTGAAATGACAACCTATTAACAGATAATTTATGCTTTTCACGAAAACACATTGTTTATTCATATTGTGTTGAATGCCAATAGCAATAGTTTGACTGATCATCTTGTAACAATAACTGTAAATTTTGTTTTCAAGACAAGACTTCTGACGGTCCAAATACACAGAGTAATTTCAACAGTTATGTATATATACGTTTATATACATGTCGAAAGTGTTTTAGTAGGTAAACATTTTAAATCAAGCGCTCGCTCCGTTCATTTACAGATTTGTATATATTTTTTCTATGTATTTTGATTTGTGTATATACTTGGATGCTAATAAAGTTTTTGAAGTTTGAAGTTTGTATAACGCCAATGACCTTCAACAACTATTTGTAAGGCAAGAAAATGGTATCTCGCTGGCCGGAGTGTCGAAATCGTGAATATGTTCTTAAAAATTAGCAAGAACTAAAACTATTGTCCCCTGAGTCTTGCCTCACCTAAAACATTGAAGAAAACTTTACACTCGCATCACTTAATATATAGAAAGAGAAAAAGATTATTTTAAGCTATATTAAAAAAAATACTAATTCTATTTTCTAGTAAGTAAATTCATAATGAAAATATTAAAATGTAACTATATATTTTTTGGTATTTTTCAATAGGACATGTTTCGAGAATTAAAGGTTTCGAAGTACTCCAATTTTCAGCTAATCTCGCGCATGCAGCCTTAACGGTCTTTTAACAAAACACAATAAATTACATGTCTTTTCCAAAACATTTTTGTGACAGCCCTACAGCAGCTCATATGCACAAATCATGAGAGCACCAACGTCAGCTCTACCAGATGAAGCGACCTCGTCCGCTAAATAAATTATAATTACTCAGATAAGTAATTATTGCTAATGTGCAACTACCGGGCCAACTGTTCAAATAAACAACGCCTTGAACGCAAGAAACATGTCATAAGATTTAGTGTGTAATAAAACATTATTTTGTTAAAATCAAAAACCAAAATCAAAACATTTTATTCAGAATACATTTTTTTTACGTCGTATCTATGTTATGCCAACCACCGGTTCGGGAACAAGCCCAGCGAGAACCGGCGTAAAAAACTCGCGTGTAGCCACCTTTTACCAAAAAGATAGAAAATTGCTCTTTTTTTTATTTACAAATGTTATGGCTTCAGAATATTATGGAAAAGCCTCTATCTGCCGCGTCTGTCTGTCTGTTTGCGATAATCCCAAAGACTACTGCACTTATCTTCACGCTATTCACCCATGAAAAAAGTGGTTCCCGATTATGGTTTTAATAGAATAATTAGACCCGGTAGCGGTATCAGTGCATTGATAACTGTATTATAATGCTTGTTTCAGTATAACAATACAATAGCGAAGATAAAATACGTTTTAACATTGCTGTTGTTCTCAAATCGAGCCTTTTACTTTCAAAATTACGCTAACGACAAAAATATCAGTAATTAACGAAGTATTAATATACAACTAAAACAAAAAACACATATAAACATAATATTATTTAATAATACTAAAGTAAACTTACCCATTAGCAAATAACACATTTATATTATTTGGTACCAAGGAGAAAAAAAAGGAATCTGTAGTAGTTACTAAGTACTCGTATTAGTACAGGAAGTGACATCCCTAGCTGGACAAGTATCAATGTGTGTACGTCCACCTACAACTATAACTACATCTGAAATATCATTAAATTGTTTTATAACGTCCGCCTGTCTGTGCAATGCTATTTTGAGTTTACATCTGTTTTGAAATTTTATTTTGCAACTATTTTAGGGGAGGTGATAATAAAATATGACGCATGGCATGAGTCATTCTTTTGGACACGGGATGTTTCTTTTGTATAAAATTTCGAGCATACCAATATAGGATTTTTTAAAATATAAGTAATAATAATTCTTTATTTTTTAAAGTCATGCAGCCCACTTAGGTTTTGCGCTCTGTTCACAAAACTATAATGTTATACATAATACTAACATACATTAGTTACTTATTAGGTTTCAAATTTAACAACAACAGCTTTTGTATCAATAAATTTCAAAGTTAATTTTAATTTTTGACTAAGTATTTAGTTTAGAACATACATAATAATGTTAATACTATCAAACATGATGTTATTAGGTTTCTAATTAAACAAACAACAGTTATTGTATCAAAAATTAAAAGTACTCGTACCTATTGGTGCTTTAAAGTATCTTAATATCGGAGTTGATAAAATATTTTCTTTTATTCATCGACTTTTTCAGGGTAGTGAAATTGTCATGTCATGACTCAAGGTAGCCAACACATTTTCTTCACAGGCACAGGTTCTATCTCTCTCTTAAGAGAGAGATAGAACCTGTGCCCAGTTTTTCTATCCAGTAATATCATAGACCAATTACATATGTATAATGGGTCCATGGTAATATTTTTTCCTTAATATCTACGTATATATGGGCGCTGTTCTAGATTTATTTATATTTATTTTTAAAATCATTATTTACAATTAATATTTATTTTTAAGATGATTATTTACAAAATTATACTGCTTAAATCAATTTTGATAAATTGTAAGATTTAGTATAAAAAGGAGTGCATTACTCAATCTGTTATATTTTGTTGTTGATCATCAAAGTGTTACTATCTCTATATCACTATCAATAAAAGTGTTGTTATACTGTTACTCTGTTACTCTGTTCGTGGTTATTTTCCTAACAAATAATCATGGCTGAATCCCTGCCCCGTGACGCCACGCCGACATATACTATTATACTATTTGTCCTTTTTTCATTAATTAATTAATAAAAGAGACATTCAAAAGCCCATAAAAATATGGCTAGATTTTCGGCTGTGTTTAAGCATCCAGGAAAGTATATTTTATTATTAAAACAAAACATGCTAACATATCTTAAGCCTTTTTTTAGTTTATAATGAAAAATGTACCTTAAACGGTTAAGTTTTGAAAGAGGAAACGGGGGTCTCTTAATCGTCGATTTCTCGTACTTTTAAGAGGAAACACTACGATATTTTTTCCATATAAAATAGGGGTCTACGGGATTCCCGTTTCCTCCCTGGATAAAGCTGCTAGAGTAACAATTTTGTTCCTGAATATCTATGAATATTATTTGTACGTCCCTACTTTTCCTTTTTTTTTAATAAATTAATTATTATTTAAAGAGATGATAGCTATGTTTGAACTGTATCCAGGAAACAGATTTGAATACAATAATACAATAATCAAAACATAGAAAACTAGTTCAAATCATTTAGCTAATAAAGAAAAAAATATTTAAATCGGTTAAGTTTTGGAGGAGGAAACAGGAATTTCTGGTACTTTTAATAGGTAATTTCAGTACAAGTTGCAGTTGTCTATCGCTCTAGTGCTGGCTAGCTAAGGCACTGCGAGGCAGCAATAGATTTATAAATACCTATTTTGTATTTCTCTCAACCGTGCTGTTTCCTCTTAATTGGTGACTTCAGTTCAAGCTGTTGTCTCTATCGGTTTGATCGGGCGGTTGCGGGACAGCAATAGATTTTACAAATACCTATTTTCTCTACCCGTGGTGTTTACTCTTAGGCATTAAAGGAGCTACCAATATTGAGTACGTGTTACCCTTATCTTAAAAGTACCTTTTGGTTCAAACTTTAAACATTGTAGTTTTACTTTTATTTAGCAACTATAAAATGTAATCCATGGCATGAACCATGACATTTTCGTTAGGACACAGCATTTTCTCAATTTAAACTACCAATACACTCAATTAAAACTACCTACTGGAAACTTCAAACATTGGAGTCGGTATAAGATTTTCATCGGTTCCCCAAAAGAAAATCAGTGCCTTCGAGTGGAAAGGTCGCTCGTACGTGACCGGATTGGGCGAACGGGCTAACGAACAGAACTCGGCTGATTGGAGCCCGCCGCGATCGCCCCGAGCGATCTTCCGCATTATTTCCGAATAAAAAAAATCAAAGCTCGTATGCGGCACCGCAAACAAATAATGCGGCGCCGTCGCCAATACAAATGAGCTGCGATACGGCCGCGTGGGCCCGACGCAAATAACCGATGTTTGTGGAAATTCCGCTGTTTACCGAGACGATCTAATGTTGACGTTGCGTCATATTTTATTTATATTTTTTTTCGAAGCGCCATCTCGCCTTATTAGGCAATAAGAAAACAAATAAATAATGCCTGCCACACTGATTTCGGTGACGGTGGCCGGTTTCATTGAAACCAGGCCAGTTACGCAGCAGTTATTTTATAGTGCCCAAGTGTGTGCGCAATACACAGAAGCACTCTATCTTCCTTCACTCTCGTAGCCCAGTGGGACGGATAACTGCCACGACTGGCGGGAGATCAGGCGCAGGACCGACTTTTTACATGCCCATCCGATGCATGCATCTTTTGTCAGACAATCAGGCGATCAGCCTACATTGTTCTCACCAAACTTAAATACAATTTTTGGTGTTCCAACGCGGGAATCAAACCCACGACCTCCAAGTCGAGAGCTAGGCTCTGAACCACTACACCACGGAGGCTGTGAAAACAAATAAATAACACGTGTAACAAAAAGCGTGTTTCAAATAATTTTAACCACAGTGATTATTTCAAAAATTCTACTAGGTACGTAAATTATATACCTTTGTTAATTGGGCAAGTAACGCTTTCGTTAAAATCAGTCACGGTCATACATCTACTGTGGAACAAAGACTGCCAAAATCATTACATTTTTTTGATTTGATACAGTCAGCAGCTATAAATATTGAAGTTCTATTTCCATACATACTTTAGAGTATCAGTAATTTAGAGTATTTTTACCAGCCGTACGATGACCTCAATAAAGAAAATAAACATCAAATCCTTTACAGTACATAAAAGTAGAAACAATTGAAAAGTATTGATAATGCTAATAATTGATAAACAATTGTCTATGAATATCGGGGCACATTCCACGGGGCACGGGGCATAGTGGGGCACGGGTACGGGGCAATTAAGCGCAGGGAGTCCGACAGCCCCGACAGTGCACTTCGCAAATGAACCGAAGCACAGGGCAGGGGGCGCTCACTGCAAATGTAATTAAACAAGAGATGCACTCCCAGATGTAACTCCAATCAGACGTCGCAATATATTTCGTGTGCCCCAAATCTATATTCAATGATTAGACATTGTGACAATACCTAATAATGTAGAATATCATGGAGCAATTGGATTGGCTCCTATATATTTTTTTGTCTCGTATTTAACTGATTTAAGCATGAGAAAAATATGATTATGGATGGTTTTACGAGCATTATGTTCAAAATTCAAAATTCTAAATATTTTATTTCCAAATAAAACTTAATAAGCTATTTTCGGAAAGTCAACAAAAAGGCTACCACCGGTTCAACCCTAGCCCGCCGAGAAGAACCGGCGTAAGAAACTCGGACGGGGCCATCTTTTAGCAAAAAGATGGAAAATTGTTATTTGAAAAGTCAAGAAAGTCTAAGGGCGTGTTTCACTAAGCAATGTTAAAGTTAACACCATGTTAAATATCATGTTATCCCTCTCGAATTTCCTGTCAATGAATGAGATGGCATGGTATTTTAACATCGCGTTAACTTTGACATTGCTTGGTGAAACACGGCCTTAGTAAGTAAGCTGATTCTTGTCTAATTAATTAGAGGTAAAGAGTCGGGTGTAGCTGTGTCCTTAGATTCGTGTTTACTGTGTGAGTGACACCGGGTATATCAAATTAAAAAAGCCGGCCTTTTAGTTTTTTTGAATACTGTTTTATTTATTTTAATAAGAGGGTACAGAGCAAAATGCAACCGAAATAGTAATAAAAATACCTATTACGATTTTTTTACAAAAGCACTAAAGTTTGTAGTTGTTGCGAACATATTGGTTGCAATAACGAAAATAGAATGTTCGGCAAACATTTTCGTAAGACCAATACTGTTTATGTTTTGGTTTGCTGTAGCGTCACACATGGGGCATGGTATTGTTCTGCAAACAGTGGCAAGCGACAATGGTTGAGTATTAAAATAAACAAGACGCCATGTGGCGACAGTCAACAGGGCTAATGTATTCAGCACAGCTGACTAACTCGTGCCGTTTGTCTTTGCTGCGAAAAGTTTATCGTAGAGTTCGCTTTAGAAATAGGGACTATGCATTTTGAATTAGCAACATACATATTTTTTGGTTCAGAAATGAGAATTGAAAAATGAATAAGTTAAAAAAACACTACGAAGCTTAAAGCTATAATCCGTAAATCGTTAATGATAATTTATTACATTTGTTTTTTGACAAAAAAACAGGTACTTTTCGAAAGGCAAATAAAAATATTATCTATTTTTTTATTAATAGCCTATATATTTGGCAGCTACTTTGCTAGACACCAAAGAATATGTGAATAATACAAACGCCTTTAAATTCTGAGAAATAGATTTTGGTTGTGAAAACGGATATCTTTTCAAATGAGGTAAATCTCAGTACTTCTTAAGTTAAAATTCATTCAAAAAGATAAAATCCATTTTGTCTTTTTTACAACATAACTCTTGAGTAGAGTAAAACATAAAATCCTAATAATTTGTACAAATCTGCACAACCAAAAACGATAAACATGAAAAAACGAAAGAACACCAAGAATAATTTGTACAAATGTTACACGACCAAAAACGATAAATATGAAAAAACGATAAAATCCCGAGAATAATTTGTACAAATCTGCAGTGGACCGCATATTTGTAAAGGTGTGACCTCCGTAGACGCCAGGGGCCAGGGGCAGCCGGGCGGAACGACAGGCCGCGCGGAATGATCTAATTGTATTCATTAGCCCGGGCCAAATATTTACCCGGCTCCGGGCAGCCCCGGGCTTGCCCACTTTGATCTTACGTTTCCAGAATATATACAGTTATGTGTAAGATTATGTAGATATGACTATGTTTCATATAGATTTGTAATTTTTTGTCGTGATCGTCGTCGCCATGATGTTCACTGCTGGACATTATCCATCGCCAAATATTTCAAGGGGTAGTTGCCTATACTTGCCAAGCTTGGTTCAGTTTAGATATTGCAGCCCATTTCCGGATATAACGGGTGTAAAAAGAGCAGTCACTATAACTTTGGGATATGATTATACTAACTTTTCTCATTCTAGAAATGTAAGTACTTTTTTTTCATTTCTTTTTAAAAAATAAAAAATATTTTTTTTTGCTTTATTTTTTTTTGTTACAAAAAATAAGAAATGGTGAAAATTAAAATTTTTTTTTTTTGGTTTTTGACAAAAAAAAAATATTTCGAAAATAAGGAAAGGTATACTCGTATATCAAAGTTATAGCGACTGCTCTTTTTACACCTTGTATATTCTCTATGTCGCTTTTTACCACCGCTACGAAAAATTTGATGGGCAGGTGCTACTCTTACTCCGGCACCCGACGTATAATGATATTTATTAAAATTGCTTTCAAATGGAACAGGGATGCAATAAAAAATGCTAATAATGCTATATATATATATATAATAATGCTATAGTTATCTTTCATCCGAATGAAAATTTCAATTACACCACTAGATAGTCTACGGAATACGTAAACACCGCATTGGCGTTTTGCCGTGTGGTGACGGCATAAGAATACAATTGTCACCACCCCCGATACTACCCTAGGGGAGTCGTAAGAGGCGACAAAAAGGAAGCACACACACATAACAACAACTAGTGTGAGAGAAGGAAAACTCGAAACAAAACCCTGTACCAACCCGTCTAGCCAGCGTGGTACCAGTAGGCTTTAAATACCTTCAATATATACGCACCAGAAAACCAGGCCCCTAGTCCCCGGCGGCCCCGCTATTCCTGGCTACGGTAGCGGCCACGGTAACGGCGGGGCGGGGGTGCTGAGAATCCCCGGAAGAGATCCGGCTACCACCCCCCTTCTAAACGACAACTGGCCCTGGTAACACACAACGTGCGCACTTTGAGGTTGGACGAGAAGCTCGTAGAGCTGGAAGAAGAGATGAACAAGTTGCACTGGGACGTTATTGGTTTATCGGAGATCCGAAGAGAGGGCGAGGATACGATAACCCTACAGTCCGGTAACTTGTTCTACTACCGGGAGGGAGAACAGAAGTCCCAAGGTGGTGTTGGGTTTATCGTCCACATATCTCTCATCAACAACATTGTGTCCATCGAGAGTGTGTCAAATAGGGTTGTATACCTTGTACTGAGAATCTCAAAACGATATTCGTTGAAGATTGTACAGGTATACGCCCCGTCGTCAACACATCCAGACGATGAAGTAGAAGCTACGTATGAGGACATTAGTAGGGCCATACGTAGCCCTAAAACACACTTCACAGTTGTTATGGGAGATTTCAATGCGAGGCTGGGCTGCAGAAGCGATGATGAGCTGAAAGTGGGGCCATTTGGATATGGGCAGAGGAATCCCAGAGGACAGATGCTGGCGGACTTTATGGAGAGAGAAGGACTCTTCATGATGAATTCTTTCTTCCAAAAGCCGCCGCAGAGGAAATGGACCTGGTTGAGTCCCGACGGTGTAACTAGAAACGAGATTGACTTCATTATGAGCACAAAGCGGCAGATATTCAACGATGTCTCTGTGATCAACATGGTTAAGACCGGAAGTGATCACCGAATCGTCAGAGGCATGTTGAATATCAACGTCAAACTTGAAAGATCGCGTCTGATGAAGTCTACACTCCGACCGTCGAATGCCCATATCCAAAACCCCGAGAGCTTTCAACTTGAACTGTCAAATCGCTTCCATTGGCTGGACAGCTGCGCATCAGTGGACGATATAAATAGCAGGCTGGTAGAAACTGTTCATACGGTGGGGTCCAAATTTTTCAAGACCCACCGTAAAAATAGACCTCAGAAACTATCCGACCACACCCGTAACCTCATTGCTAGTCGACGTTTAATGACGCTCCAAACTTCGAGTGACGCTGACTCATATAGGCAGCTCAATAGACAGATCACGAAGTCCTTGCGACACGATATCCGTTCTTTTAATACCCAGCGTATTAAAGAGACGATAGAGCGGAACCAAGGCTCCAAAGTGTTTGCAAGAGACGTATATATTGGGCAAAGCCAGTTGACAAAGCTGAAGACCGAAGATGGACGCGTAACGTCAAATAAGTCCGAGGTACTACGGGAGATAGAGAGGTTCTATGGACAGTTGTATACCTCGGTCTCAGCTGAACCTGCTAGTTTAGCTGCAGATCCAAGAGCCAGACTAACACGACACTATACCGAAGACATCCCGGACATCAGCCTGTACGAGATCAGGGTAGCTCTCAAACAGCTTAAGAACAACAAGGCTCCGGGCGAGGATGGAATCACTACAGAGCTTCTGAAAGCGGGCGGCACGCCGGTACTAAAAGTCCTTCAGAAACTCTTCAATTCCTCCTTACTCGATGGGAAAACGCCAGAGGCATGGAATAGGGGTGTTGTGGTCCTGTTCTTCAAAAAAGGTGACAAAACCTTACTTAAGAACTATAGGCCCATAACACTGCTGAGCCATGTCTACAATCTGTTTTCGAGAGTTATTACGATGCGTCTCGAACGCAGGCTCGATGACTTTCAGCCTATCGAACAAGCCGGTTTCCGAAAAGGCTATAGTACCATAGACCACATACATACGCTGCGGCAGATTATACAGAAGACCGAAGAGTATAATCGGCCATTATGCTTGGCGTTTGTGGACTATGAGAAAGCCTTTGATTCCGTCGAAATATGGGCGGTCCTTAGATCTCTCCAGCGTTGCCGTATTGACTATCGGTATATCGAAGTGTTGAAGTGTTTGTATAATAACGCCACCATGTCAGTCCGAGTACAGGAGCACTGCACGAAGGATATCCCTTTAAAGAGAGGAGTGAGACAGGGGGATGTCATATCCCCGAAACTATTTACCGCTGCTCTGGAGGATTTCTTCAAGCTCCTGGAATGGCAAGGACTTGGCATCAATATTAATGGCGAATACATCACTCACCTACGATTTGCCGACGACATAGTAGTCATGGCAGAATCGCTGGAAGATTTAGGGCGCATGCTCGGTGGCCTCAATAGAGTTTCTCAACAAGTGGGTCTTAAAATGAACATGGACAAAACGAAGATCATGCACAATGTCCATGTTGCACCCACCGCACTAACTGTTGGGAGCTCTACTCTTGAAGTTGTTGACGAATATATATACCTAGGGCAAGCTGTCCGATTAGGTAGGTCCAACTTCAAGAGAGAGGTCAGTAGACGGATACAGCTCGGCTGGGCAGCATTCGGTAAATTACGCAACGTATTCTCGTCCAAAATACCTCAGTGCCTTAAGACAAAGGTATACAACCAATGTGTGTTACCAGTGATGACTTACGGTTCTGAGACGTGGTGCTTCACGAAGGATCTTTTCAAAAGGCTCAATGTCGCTCAGCGAGCTATGGAAAGGGCAATGCTCGGTATTTCTCTACGTGATCGAATCAGAAATGAGGAGATCCGTAGAAGAACTAAGGTTGCTGACATTGCTATATATATATATATATAATAATGCTATAGTTATCTTTCATCCGAATGAAAATTTCAATTACACCACTAGATAGTCTACGGAATACGTAAACACCGCATTGGCGTTTTGCCGTGTGGTGACGGCATAAGAATACAATTGTCACCACCCCCGATACTACCCTAGGGGAGTCGTAAGAGGCGACAAAAAGGAAGCACACACACATAACAACAACTAGTGTGAGAGAAGGAAAACTCGAAACAAAACCCTGTACCAACCCGTCTAGCCAGCGTGGTACCAGTAGGCTTTAAATACCTTCAATGTATACGCACCAGAAAACCAGGCCCCTAGTCCCCGGCGGCCCCGCTATTCCTGGCTACGGTAGCGGCCACGGTAACGGCGGGGCGGGGGTGCTGAGAATCCCCGGAAGAGATCCGGCTACCACCCCCCTTCTAAACGACAACTGGCCCTGGTAACACACAACGTGCGCACTTTGAGGTTGGACGAGAAGCTCGTAGAGCTGGAAGAAGAGATGAACAAGTTGCACTGGGACGTTATTGGTTTATCGGAGATCCGAAGAGAGGGCGAGGATACGATAACCCTACAGTCCGGTAACTTGTTCTACTACCGGGAGGGAGAACAGAAGTCCCAAGGTGGTGTTGGGTTTATCGTCCACAAATCTCTCATCAACAACATTGTGTCCATCGAGAGTGTGTCAAATAGGGTTGTATACCTTGTACTGAGAATCTCAAAACGATATTCGTTGAAGATTGTACAGGTATACGCCCCGTCGTCAACACATCCAGACGATGAAGTAGAAGCTACGTATGAGGACATTAGTAGGGCCATACGTAGCCCTAAAACACACTTCACAGTTGTTATGGGAGATTTCAATGCGAGGCTGGGCTGCAGAAGCGATGATGAGCTGAAAGTGGGGCCATTTGGATATGGGCAGAGGAATCCCAGAGGACAGATGCTGGCGGACTTTATGGAGAGAGAAGGACTCTTCATGATGAATTCTTTCTTCCAAAAGCCGCCGCAGAGGAAATGGACCTGGTTGAGTCCCGACGGTGTAACTAGAAACGAGATTGACTTCATTATGAGCACAAAGCGGCAGATATTCAACGATGTCTCTGTGATCAACATGGTTAAGACCGGAAGTGATCACCGAATCGTCAGAGGCATGTTGAATATCAACGTCAAACTTGAAAGATCGCGTCTGATGAAGTCTACACTCCGATCGTCGAATGCCCATATCCAAAACCCCGAGAGCTTTCAACTTGAACTGTCAAATCGCTTCCATTGGCTGGACAGCTGCGCATCAGTGGACGATATAAATAGCAGGCTGGTAGAAACTGTTCATACGGTGGGGTCCAAATTTTTCAAGACCCACCGTAAAAATAGACCTCAGAAACTATCCGACCACACCCGTAACCTCATTGCTAGTCGACGTTTAATGACGCTCCAAACTTCGAGTGACGCTGACTCATATAGGCAGCTCAATAGACAGATCACGAAGTCCTTGCGACACGATATCCGTTCTTTTAATACCCAGCGTATTAAAGAGACGATAGAGCGGAACCAAGGCTCCAAAGTGTTTGCAAGAGACGTATATATTGGGCAAAGCCAGTTGACAAAGCTGAAGACCGAAGATGGACGCGTAACGTCAAATAAGTCCGAGGTACTACGGGAGATAGAGAGGTTCTATGGACAGTTGTATACCTCGGTCTCAGCTGAACCTGCTAGTTTAGCTGCAGATCCAAGAGCCAGACTAACACGACACTATACCGAAGACATCCCGGACATCAGCCTGTACGAGATCAGGGTAGCTCTCAAACAGCTTAAGAACAACAAGGCTCCGGGCGAGGATGGAATCACTACAGAGCTTCTGAAAGCGGGCGGCACGCCGGTACTAAAAGTCCTTCAGAAACTCTTCAATTCCTCCTTACTCGATGGGAAAACGCCAGAGGCATGGAATATGGGTGTTGTGGTCCTGTTCTTCAAAAAAGGTGACAAAACCTTACTTAAGAACTATAGGCCCATAACACTGCTGAGCCATGTCTACAATCTGTTTTCGAGAGTTATTACGATGCGTCTCGAACGCAGGCTCGATGACTTTCAGCCTATCGAACAAGCCGGTTTCCGAAAAGGCTATAGTACCATAGACCACATACATACGCTGCGGCAGATTATACAGAAGACCGAAGAGTATAATCGGCCATTATGCTTGGCGTTTGTGGACTATGAGAAAGCCTTTGATTCCGTCGAAATATGGGCGGTCCTTAGATCTCTCCAGCGTTGCCGTATTGACTATCGGTATATCGAAGTGTTGAAGTGTTTGTATAATAACGCCACCATGTCAGTCCGAGTACAGGAGCACTGCACGATGGATATCCCTTTAAAGAGAGGAGTGAGACAGGGGGATGTCATATCCCCGAAACTATTTACCGCTGCTCTGGAGGATTCCTTCAAGCTCCTGGAATGGCAAGGACTTGGCATCAATATTAATGGCGAATACATCACTCACCTACGATTTGCCGACGACATAGTAGTCATGGCAGAATCGCTGGAAGATTTAGGGCGCATGCTCGGTGGCCTCAATAGAGTTTCTCAACAAGTGGGTCTTAAAATGAACATGGACAAAACGAAGATCATGCACAATGTCCATGTTGCACCCACCGCACTAACTGTTGGGAGCTCTACTCTTGAAGTTGTTGACGAATATATATACCTAGGGCAAGCTGTCCGATTAGGTAGGTCCAACTTCAAGAGAGAGGTCAGTAGACGGATCCAGCTCGGCTGGGCAGCGTTCGGTAAATTACGCAACGTATTCTCGTCCAAAATACCTCAGTGCCTTAAGACAAAGGTATACAACCAATGTGTGTTACCAGTGATGACTTACGGTTCTGAGACGTGGTGCTTCACGAAGGATCTTTTCAAAAGGCTCAATGTCGCTCAGCGAGCTATGGAAAGGGCAATGCTCGGTATTTCTCTACGTGATCGAATCAGAAATGAGGAGATCCATAGAAGAACTAAGGTTGCTGACATTGCCCGTAGGATCAGTCAGCTGAAGTGGCAATGGGCCGGCCACATAGCACGAAGATTGGACGGTCGATGGGGCAAAAAGATTCTAGAGTGGAGGCCACGTACTGGCAAGCGCAGTGTGGGACGGCCACCTACCAGATGGACCGACGACCTGGTGAAAACTGCCGGGTCACGTTGGATGCAGGTGGCAATGGACCGGTCGCACTGGAAATGTGTTGGAGAGGCCTATGTTCAGCAGTGGACAGTAAAAGGCTGAAACGACGACGACGACGACGGCATTGGCGTGCAACAAACACCGTAGCGCAGTGGTTCAGCGCGTTGGTGCTCGATCGAGAGGTTGCGGGTTCGAATCCCGCCGAGGAAACAAAAACTTTTCAATGTTCCCGGGTAATAGATGTGTATTAAATTTGTGTATTAATATAATAAAAATCTTAAATATGTGTATAGTATAAAAGTATTAAATATATTATATTTCCGCTGTCTGGTACCTGTAACACAAGTTCAGATACTTAGCACAGGGCCAGATTGACGTGGTGTGAAGCGTCTATAGATATTATATATTATATTAAACAGCCATATGTAGAACAAATTTCCATTACAAACGTATACCCGTTCTTTTATCGTCGTTGGCTTGAAAAAAATATTGTTGCGTCCGAATTAGATTTTAGGACGCTTATGATGAATGGAACGAAAGTTAAATTAAGTGGCTCTCAAGTCACATGTTATTCTTGTCATGCTACCAAGCGTTAGCCGCGATATCCTGTGAAGGAGGACTCTATTTTAGTTGGCGTTTTAGTATTTGGCCGTAGAACTCTACATAGCGTAGCAGCTCTACATGGAGCGAACATTATTGTTTTCTATATTTTGTAAACATAGTACATTATGTCTAATGTACCACAGAATCTTAGAATACGGAGAGAAAGGAATGCAATAATTAAAAAATAGAAAGTAATGACAATGAACTAAAACCGACGTTAAAATCATCCCAACTCATCTATTAGCATTTAAAATACAATAACAATATTAAAAGATCATAAAAATAATCGCGAAGCTTCAAGTAACTTCAATTGAATCATGCTATTTACCCTATAATGGCTGGCGCGAAGTTAATCAATGGGCGAAGCGGCGATCAAACGGCACACCCCCCTGTTTATACTTAGCGGATGAAAAGGCAACACCGAACGCCCCGGAATAATATTAGCTACCCTCAATAACTCACGATAGACCCGCCTCGCGCCGCCAAAATAGATCTTATCGCGGATTAAAAAGGTTTATTTTTAGTTGTCGCGCGCTCGATCTTTGCACCGTTTTAAATATATTTTTTAGTAACTGGTAACATGTGTTAACATTTGCCGGTAATCCGGGATTAACACGTCATAATAAAGAGATGAGGCTGGGTTTGTTCAGGCCGTCTGTCCACTATTCGATGGTGTTTAGCGCGACAGGTGTCCTATGCTGATCATCGTATTTTATTAAAGGATTAGCTTTGTTTTGTTAACTTAACAATAATACGAGTATAAAATTGGTAAAATGATCTAGATAATAAGTGATTGCAATGAATAGTTACTTTTTTTAATGCCTAGTAGCCAATATTTGTAAATAGATTATAGTAAGGCCTGAAAATCATGTATATTGTTTGGCTTAGCTTTAAATTTGTTCAAGTAAAAGGTAGGAATATATTTGTTACATGTTACAATTAATTTTATTAACAATAATAATTGCCTTAATTTAAGATTTAAAGAAATTATGAAAAATATCCTGCCAGCCTGCACCAGAATGTAGACATGGAATGCCTACGCCTATAATACTTTTATTTCAATTTAAAAATAATTCGCAACATTCCATAAATAACAAATAAGACAACAAAAAGTGTAAGAACCGTAAAGTCATGTAACATGTTGCCGGATCAATTTATAATGATGACTGCATGACAAAAATCATAAAACTAACACGACAGATGCGCCCCTACTGATGTTCGCTCCATTACCTCAGCACAGTTCATTCATTCATTCAGCGTTCATAGTGTTAAAAAGAGTCCGACAGTTCATGATTATCTCGTTAACTATTATACATTCGTTGGATTTAGAGCTTTGTGTGTTCATTTTAAAAAAATAAATTCACTTTCCGAATAAAACGAACTAACTTAACATGAAAATTACTATAACCCTTTAAATAAGTATTTTCCCATATTTTTAATGTTTTAAATTCTTCGTTGTTTTGTATTGTTATCAACATTATAATGATCTTAACTTAACTTTTAATATTTCTAGTAAAGATTAAAAGTCACGTTAAGATCATTTTGTGGTCTTACACGCCGACCTAGAGGACAAACTTTAAAAACTTAATTCAATGTTTAGCGAATTTTACAAAATATGTACTCTGTATATAAATACTCCTTAATTCTGTATAAATTGTAAGTTTTGTAGAAAGGGGTACAAAGTTTTTGCACGTACATACATACCTTCTATCTTTTTGTGCGACACTTCCCGGAACAGTCAATATTCATTTTATTTAACCAAAAACTTTAATGTTAAACGAACGTTGTAAATCAATTAATTATAAAGATCCAATCTTTATACAATCCCCCTACAAGTAGCAATCAAAACTATTGCAGATCGGTCGATATTGACGGATCACAGTGACTGTGCGCACACACTTCCGCAGACAATGCCGTAATCAGCGATCTACCGGCGCGGGAGTCCGACACGTGACCCGACAAATTACTGATACCGATCGACAGATGTTGCGATCTGCCGATAACTGGGACAGTTTTAATCGTGGATGTATTTCCTAAAACAGAAAGTTTCAATTTTGTAATCTATACTATTTCTACAATTCATCTGTCTCGTTCTCTCTTCATATAACATATTGCCATCTCTTTCACACCTACGAGTTCCATGGCCTACTCGATTGACAGACGTTCGAGAACGTTATAAATATCAAGAAAATTTACAATGAAGAACATTCGATAATTCAGCATTTGTTACATGTAGCTCTGTCTTCACTTCTTTATTTAGTCTGTTGCAAGAAGGGCCCGAATTCAAGATTCCAATTATCACTTACCAAGGTCGAAAACAAAATGTATGGGATATAAGCTTCGCTAATTTCGTGCTTTGACATACGAATTCGCTTGTCATTTGGCGAAGCCATGCATTTTGTTTTCGAACATTGTAAGCGATAATAGCGATGGCATCTTGAATGAGGGCCCAGTAATTACAATAATATTTCACTTAGCCAGATGCAGGGCTACTTATTTAGCGAATAAACGGAGTGAGTATCGAATGAGTCGCGAGTGGGGAGGCAGTGAACACGACAACGACCCCGTCCCCTGCTAAATGGCGCGAGAGCGAAGTGATTTTGATGGCAAGTGCATCCAAATTAAAATAATGTTTCTGACAATTGGCACGATTTAGTGAAGAATGAAAAAAAACTGTCTGAATTGAGAACCTACACTATTTTTGGAAGTCGATTAAAATAATATCTAACTGTTACTATTACGGTTATTATTGTTATTAATATTATTATAAATTTCACTTCGGAATCATGCAATATAGGCAATAGGTACCTATATGTTTTAAAAACTCTAAAATCGCGCTTTCGTTTAAGTACCTATATATATTTTTCATTAAATTCTTACCTAACGAAAAAGACAAGCGAACATCTTAGTGAAGTCACTAAGCTAATCCCATCAAAAACATAACTTGTAAAAAGTGCCTAGTCTCACTACCTAGTTCTTCTACCGTAAAAAGTTGTGAGATATATGTTATGTCAAGTAGGGGTTAGTCGGTTGGTCTAACAACATCTTATAGTGATCATAATCAATATTATTAATAATATTTCATGTTTTACATAAATAAGTAGATTGACTTGGCAATCGCATGAAAACAACATAATATTTATATCAAGTGTTATATAGTAAATCAGATTGTTTAGTGTTAGCAAATATAACTTTGTAATCCTACTGCCAGTACTACTTTTATATGGGTTAACAAAGTTAATAATGCAGTTGGCATATCTGGATAATTAGACAGAAATTCCAATTTTTTAGGTTTGTCCCTTATTAAGTTATAATTCTTAAACTTTGTATACATATGTTTTAAGTTGAATATACCGTGTTTATACAATGCCTACTTGGTATGTAAAAATTCGGGGTTATAGTTTTATCGACAATGAATTTATAAGGGGATGAAAATCGCCTGAATTGTTTCGAGAAAAGGATGGTACGACCGTCCTCAACTTGGCGGGGGCACTTCCGTGCCCCCAGATTGAAAGATCAAAAGCAAAAACAATTTTACAATGAAAAACTATTCCTGAAAGACAATAAAAATATAGCTTTATTGCAATCTATTTCTATTTTAAATGTTCTAATTAGGTTAGGTAAAGTTGAAATATAAGGTACTGTTTAAATGGCGGAAAAGTTAAAAGTACATTGAGTAAAATGTGATTCTTATAATCTGTGCAGTAACAAAAAAAAAAGCAATTTGTAACAAAACATAATAACTCACGACTAATAAAATGAAGCAAAACGTACATTTTAGTACACTTAAACGAAATAAATTTCGTCCCTTGCAATTTGATACCCATAAATAACTGTCGTATGATAGTTTTTGACAAGTCTCCTATGTCTCCCCCATAAAGTCGGGAGACGCGCGAAATGATACAGCCTCTTATGTATTATTTCCCATAAAATATTCTCCTCGAATACTTATTCCTATGTATTATAATATCGGCATTTATTGCACTTGATTCGAGTTTTAGTTTTTATAGAACTACTGCCCTAAACTGTTTTGTAAAAACTATTTCATATTTAAGTGTATATTTTTAAATGTATTAAAGTGTATTAATAGAGCAAAACTAAAATAATACAGAGACCTTGTGGTGTATATTCGCCTAAATATTATGTATATCGTATCTTCATCCGATTGCCAAGTCAATCCACTTATTTATTTGAAACATGAAAGATTATTAATAATATTGTTCATGAACACTATTAGAATAATTATGTTGTTAGGCCGACCGACTAACTCCTACTCGGCATAACTTGTATCTCACAACTTTTTACGGTAGAAGAACAAAGTAGCGAGACTTGGCACTGTTTACAAGTTATGTTTTTGACGGGATCTCAGTTCTTATGTAGTAGATTAACTTAAACTAAAATTAAAAAAAAAACTAATGTGTAAATAAAAATTATATTACTAAGGGGTTAAAATACGGCTATGTACCCACGTATTAATGACCGAAATTCCCAGATCAGACTCAATAAAAAGCGAGAATCCCACGCAATTATTTTTCATTTAGCCTGTGATAGTTGTTTTGTCCCCTGAGACGCCCTGGGTGCTGGGAGCAAGTGCCCCCAACACTATAACACTACAACAATTTAAATGTGAGAAACTGTACGGGACGCCCGCGTCTAGGGATTTGTAATTGTATTTATTGAAAAATATTAAAATTACATTTTACATATAATACATTTTCTACTTTCAACTAATTTTGCTAAGTTGAAGTAATGTAGTATTAATAGAAGTATTAAATGCCAAGTTTAATAAGGCAAGTTTAAAAATAAAATTAAAAAATTAACAACGAATAAATATGTTTAATTTAATATTTAAATGGCTAAACCGAACCCCCTTATTAATAAAAATATTTATACGGCTGATTAACAATTCAATGTTTTTCTAGCTTTTTTAGCTATTCCTCCTGACTTGATAATCTGAACGATTGAGGGAAAAAATATTAAGAAGTTAAAAATATGTTGAAAACCCATTTCTGGCAGAACAATATTGAAAAACCCCTAAATTTTATTTTTAAATAATTCAAACAGTATAATATAATATAACAATACACTTACCTAACTACCTAATATAAATCTTGTGACACTTTTGAGTCGTTTGATGATAAAATTAAATACATCTGACGTAAACTTTTTACAAGCACTTGTTAAAACCCTACGTGTTTTTCCAGTGCGTAATATTAAATTGTACATTACTTTGTTTTATTATAATAAATTTATTTTTTTAATTTGCAGTCTTTTGTTTGATAACTCGATAGACAAGTTTTTGTCTATCGAGTTATCAAACAAAAGACTTAGTAATACGGAATTTTACACTGGTTGTGTAAATATATTCATTAGTTAGTTAGTTTTAAACATATTACACATCGTAATATAGTTACAATAAAAACTATATTGCGATGTGTAATATTTTACTTCTTTCTTTTACTTCTTTACTTTTGAACTTCGTAATAATATTTGCTTAATTTTGTAGCCACAGTAGGTATTAACTGCGAAACATCATAATCATTTAGCACATCGGAGACGCATCACCACACCAACGTGCCCTCACTCTCACGGTCTGCTTTTCTGATCAAAAGATCATCCCACCCATCCCTTGGTTTCCAATTGGTACATGTATCCCGTGGGACGGCAGGTCACGGTGCGCGATTCAATCGTGCGTCACTATCCCACGGTGGGACTTCGCGATAACGTCGAGTGTTCGAGTGCCATATCCGATGTCACGCCCTTCGGCCAGATTAGATGCAGTTAACGCGTACTTAATCCGTGGAGACGTACTTAGCAATAATTCGCTTGTAACTGTCACGCGTGGACTAGCGCGAAAAGTGATTTATCAAACACAGTACTTGTGTAAATTAAAAAATTACGTAGTTCCTATTGATTAATTGACTAAAATTTAGGATAAAAACTGGTTTAAAAGAATCGAGACTAAATTTGCAAACAATAATAACACACAAATTTTATTTACACTTTTCCAATTTTTATTACGTTTTAATAAATTTTTACAAAAACACGACCGGTTTTTGTGAGCATGAATTTTCATCAAGAACCAATAGTACATTCAATCAGTTATAAACTTGCAAAAACTGAAAGTCCCCGGAGTCTGCCTCACTTAAAATATTTAAGTAATTTTAACACTCGCATCATATTAGTGACCTCATAGAATATAAAGAGAAAAAAGGTCAAAAAGGGTGTACTTTGCAAAATGTTTTGAGCTACGATCCATCCTCTTTTGAAAAAGGACTCCGATTTTCAGTTTATCGAAAACAAACAAAACTAATTAACTTAATGTACACAAGTTTAATTAAGCAAAAATAGCTGTAATGTCCTCAAAGATACAAAATGTATGGGTTCGCAGGCGACGCGCGGGACCAGGGAGTCACAGGGCGTCAGCGTAGGGCGTCGCGCGCTAAGTGATTACATGACGCGTAAACCGCAATCTAAGCGATTAACATTACCCTAGTTCTATTAACGGTAGATTGTATCCGTATCTGTTCTAATAGTAATTGTTTACTTGATAAACTACATTGAAATATTTTGCTTCCTAATTTTGTAGATAACTGATAATGCCATACCGATTTCGGTGACGGTGGCCAGTTTTAATAAAACCAGGCCAGCTACGCAGGAGTTATTTTATCGTGCCCAAGTGTGTGCTAAATACACATAAGCACTCTCGTAGCCCAGTGGGACAGATAACCGACACGACTGGCGGGAGATCTTTTACATGCCCATCCGACGCATAATCTTTCTTGTCAGACAATCAGGTGATTACCATGCATTATCCTAACCAAACTCGAAAACAACATTTTTTGTTGTGCCAACGCGGAATCGAACCCACGATCTCCGGGTCGAGAGCGAAGCTCAGAACCACGGAAGCGTAGGTAACTAATAGATTCATATCAAGGTTGGGGACCTGGGATTGTTATAAAAATAACGTATTTTAGATCCCTTAAACACATATTTAGATATTTAGTTCGATACCTTAATGTGTTGGTGTAACTTAGTGTTTCACCAAGCAATGTTAAAGGTAACGTCATATTAAATATCATGTTATTCCTCTCGTATTTCCTGTCAATGAATGAGATGGCATGGTATTTTAACATGGCGCTTACCTTAACATTGCTTGGCGAAGCACGGCCTTAGTCATGATTTCATCAACGCTTGTTAGTGTTAACGGCTTGTTATAATACCATGCCATGATTAACTTTAACATGACTAAATCTTTAATATGTAGATAGAGTAGATATAATATTACGTTAGAAATTTTAAATGCAGAACGGGTGTTTGAAAAAAAAATCATTGCATATCCATAAAAATCAAACATATCACAGCGGAGTATCAATATAATTACTTATCCACTTCAAACAAACAACAATTTTGCGCTTGAAGAGAGTAACGTTTGCGGCAAGTGTAATATTGTAATGTAGCTTGACGCACGCGCCGCGCACGAGGCCGCACGAGGCCGCACGAGGCCCGCACGCGACGGCCACCTGCGACCCCACTTGCCCACTCGCTGGGAATTGTCCCCAAATTGTTCCCCCATTGTCCCATCTCTAATCTATAATTTATGACAGCCGTAGATATGTTTTGTTTGCCGATTAATGAATTCCTGATCTCTTCATATTATCAAGCTCATAAAAAACTATTTTCTATCATAATTTTTATTATCTTAGATATATTTTTACTATCATAGACAATAAGCATTTTTTATTGATAAATATATTTTTAACGGTTTTTTTACTTGTAACTTTGGGACTTGTCCGCACCCCAAACGATCCATTCTATGCAATCTAAATGTAAACTCAAATAAAATTCCAACTATTTAATGTAAGTATATATATATATGTGATAAACGGGCTTTTCGACATTAAAATAACTTTTCAAATCCAGTAGTTAATAATTTAAATAAACAAACGTCAATTTATTCGGGAGTATGTAGCACGATCGAATCTGAATCAGTTTGGAGAGCAAGGCCACGGGATGAGTTTGAAATGTCTATTAGTATTTTCCAATAAAACAACAACTCCTATTTGTCACGCAAGCCTTACAGGAATAACAGTTTTAAGCAATTTTGTATACCCAGTAACATTCTCCATTGCCGACGGGCGATCATAATATTATTTTGCAAGAGTATATTGTACAGCTCAGACGGTCCCTTGGGCGCCAGCGTCTAAGATCACTCGGATTGACATCCGCCGGCCTCCGTCCCAGAGGCTGCCTTGTCAATCTTTATTGCCCGCAGTGCTATCAGGTGTAGTGGTCACTGCAGTTATTGTTAATATTCATTTTGGTAATGCATCAAGGCTTCAAGCGATAAGACCTTTGCGCCACAGCGTGTGGCTTTGTCAAACCGTTTTTATTGTTGAGTTTGTCTATATATATATCTATACTAATATTATAAAGAGGTAACATTTGATTGTTTGTCTGTTTGTTTGTTTGAATGGAATAGGGTCTGAAACCACTGAACCAATATGAAAAATTCTTTCGCCGTTGGAATGCTACATTCCTAGCGCTGAACATAGGCTATATTATATTTTCAACAAAAATAGGATTCCTTACTAAAACCCCAAAAATGTAGCCCAAAGTGTAAAAAACGACCTTAAAAATTTCTTACATCGTGTGCGCTTCGACAACGGCTTGACCGATTTAGCAATTTTTTTTACAGTATGTTCGCGTTGCGGGTTCCGGGTTACGGGTTCCCGGGTTGTGGGTTCCACGTTATGGGTTCCGCGTTGTTTTTTTTAGTTGAATTTCATTATAAACTGTTTTTATGCTCAACGAAGTGGGCAAGGGTTAGCTAGTTTATTATAAACTGTGAGCAATATACTTTTAATAATGTTGGTTGGGGCGTGGCGTGCGTAAGTACATAATATGGACGCTCTAACGGTGAAGGAAGGAACATCGTGAGAAAACCCGCACGTGGTTGGCCACAGACGTATTGACCAGTCATTCCACTGAACTAGGCTGACTCTGAGAATGCCGTATGTGCTGGGTAACCATACGATATTTAAAACCGCCTGTCCCAGGCACTACAGTATTTAAATCAAATACTGTAGTGCAATTACAATTTTACTAATATAATTTATTAATAAAACTTAACAACCTTTTTTGGAAAGTCAACAAAATAAGGCCAGAAAACCGGCTAAATTCTAACCCTTAAAGAGTTACTTAGCTCGAAGAATACAATATGTAGTATTGTTTTATTTTATTTTATGTAGCGCAGTGGTAAATAGATCCGTCAATATCCTTGAAAGAACTAAATTTTATCATGCATGAGCAAATAGTACTATTAAGTATCTGACCAAATCCTATCTAGTATTTAAAATAACTCGTCGATACCGACCAGAATAATTAAAATGTTACACTGGATAAGCTATACAGTCTATCTCTATCTTCTTCTTCTTATATATAAAAATAAATTGCTGTTCGTTAGTCTCGCTAAAACTCGAGAATGGCTTAACCGATTCGGCTATTTTTAGTCTTGGAATATTTGTGGATGTCCTGGGAAGGTTTAAACGGTTTGTATGCTCACTGAAGTGGGCACGGGTCAGCTAGTAATACACTAAATACTTGCACTTTTTTTCCACTTTAAGGAAGTCCTAGTAAGGTTTAAAGGGTTCATTACAAAAAGTATTTTATATTTGTATGTCAAGTGACTTTTCTCACTCAAGGACAAAATATTATATGCAGTGTGTTACTCTCATTAGTAAGGTGGCAACACTAAAATGAAATTCTAAATTTGAAATCGAAAAGTGTATTGTCATTCGGGCGAACAATAAAACCAAAATCGTCCGCAATTTTATAGAATTTATCGGCTCGGCCGGCGGCGCGCACCGCGTGATGGATTAAATTGCCCTATCCCTATGACAACGTGGGCAGGAAAAATGCGCCATGTATTATAAAGCAGCTGGTCATTTTTCAGGCGATTCCTTTTGCTCTGGAGCAGGTGGCAAATTGTGCGTTTGCTCAGCGCCGTCGTGGCTCCGAGTTTCGCCATGTTGAATTAGGGCGGCTGTGTTTGTTCTGCCCGTAATGTTTCAAAATGGCCACCCGGAAATTGTTTGACCGGGTTTTTTTATTTAAATTACATTCAAAATATCTATTAAAATGTTATGATTTACGTATTTCTAAGAACATTATGATGAAAAATTATGTTTTAAACATTGTTTCTTTTTTGATTTCCGTAACCAAACGGTAAAAACGGGTCTCTAGTCTCCATTGCTAAGACGCTGTCCGCCTGTCCGTCCGTCTGTCACCAGGCTGTATCTCCGGCACGGTTACAACTAGTCAGTTGAGATTTTTACACAATTTCGGTGTTACAACAAATACTAAAAAATATATTCAAGAGGGCTCAACAAACGTAATTTTTTGGTCGTTTTGTGAGGAATCCTTCATCTAACCTAACCCATTCGTTCGATTAGATAATCTAATGACAACATATAAATAAATCACATACATATGCTAATAATTGTCCCACGATTTCTTTTGTTGTTCATAATTGTAAGTAAACAATACCTAAACTTGCCACCCAGTAGAAGAAGACTGTTAGCAAAGCATAGACAAAAGATTTCCTTGTTCATCTAGAGTAGTAATTTTCTAAAGAGCATTTATAGCACACCATCTCTAGTCCTAATAAACATTTACTGTGACGACTTTCAAACAATACTTAAAATGGAATTTATAAAACCGTAATGGAATTTAATAAAACCCTGATGATATTTAATAAATCCTAAATAGAACTTAATAAAACCTCAATTTAATTTAATAAAACCTTAATAGAATTTAATAAATACAAAATGAAATGTAATAAAACCTTCATGTAATTTAACGAATCCTAAATATAATTTAATGGAACCTCAATTGAATCTAATAAAAGCTAAATAGAATTTAATAAATCATGTATGTAATTTAATAAAACCTTAACGGAATTCAATAAAACCTTAATGTCCAAATACTACCAAAACAAACAGTCGAAAAGCATAACTCTCCGCATCGACCAATGAATACTGTATTTACCGCTCATATACAACGCAATTGTAATATGTGGATTGTTTCGCAGCGAGTTTTAATTATCCGAAGTCGCGGGCGCTGAGTTACGCGACCGCTCGCGATATTTATGGCGGCCCACTCTCCCCGCCGATACTTTTTAACGTAATGAGCGTTTGTTACTGGGGCCGCTGAAATATGGCGCTGTTATGTCATAGGACTGTAGTGTAGCTGTAGATCGGGAGCTGAATATTATGAAAAATCTGTAAATATTAATGTATTTTGAACTCTTTTATTTAGGTATATTTTTAGCGATATATTTTTAGGGCATTTGTTAAAAGGCGCTGAAATATGGCGCTGTTATGTCATAGGACTGTAGTGTAGGTGTAGATCGGGAGCTGAATATTATGTTTCTTTTAATATTAATGTATTTTTTACAATTTTATTTAGGTATATTTTTAGCGATAGGTTTGTTGATAGGAGTTGAAATATGGCGCGGCTTCGTTGACTTAGATTGGAAGTCGAATATTATCACAAAATTATAAAAAATGAAGAAGAGTACAGTTATAATTTATTGCCGGGCTGTTGAAACATGGCGCTGATGTTCTACGATATTGCATAGCCCGGTAATAGGATATTATCACAAAATTGTAAAACAGTAGAAAACATTTATTTATTTTCTAATCTTTTATTTATTTTTATGCATTGTGTATTTCTTACTAGGCCACTGAAATATGGCGCTGCCCCGCTATGACATTTTGCTATTTTACCAAATTCTTTGTAACCTGTAGAGTCTTAATTTATTAACTTATTTGCAATACACGTTTCTATCAGAAACTACTTGAATAATATACAATGGTTGTTATACTCAGATGCCATATTTCAGTGGCCACTTTTATACTTTTTATGCAATAAGCGTCTGTTACTGGATAAGCTGAAATATGACCAAAGAGCAGCTATGACACTGTGAGCAAAAATGCTGAAGGTATAGAACGTATATCTAATTGAAAATACTTCATATTTTTTATAGCAGCTAAAATTTACAATTACTCATTATTCTTGTATTAGATTTGAAAGTTGTGTATAAGAAAATCAAATTCTATATCTAAACCAGACCGTAAATCAATATGAAACGTAATGTAGTCGTTGAATAATCTGACTGTTATACTTTTGTACAAATGGCAACCAAAACAAAACATCTGAAGTAAATACAATATCAATAAAGAATATTGTTAGTGTAATACCCAAGATTTGTAACAAACGCCCGGGTCGGGCCCGATCTCCCGATTGTTGCTCCATCAAATATTCAGGCGAGCACATGCGGCGCGCACATAAAAATGAGCGCCTATTATGAAATTAGAGGCAACCGCGTTTCTTTTTTTACCAAGGCGCACGTCACAAGCCGAATTAACAGACACTAATTGGACTGTGAAATGCCCTGACGGACGAAGCGAATATTTTTTGCTCGCCCAACGCTCGGGGACGTGCGCGAATATTGTGATTACGTTAAATATGTATTAATATTCAAATGTTAAGAGATTCGTGCGACATTCGAATCAGTTTTTGAAGTTACAAGTCAGCGACAAAAAATATTAAAGAGCTAGTTGTACTCATATTTTTGACCTATCTTAGGAAAATAAGCATTTTTATGTTGGTTAACTACTCGATTTCATGGCCCAGGCTTATATGGATGTACGAGTATAATCCTTAAACAACTGATCATAGACTCATTACAATAACATGGAGACACTTCACCACTTGTGTCCACGCAGCGTAGACTTGTAACAATTACATGTGGTTGTACATAGGATTAAATCATGGGATCGTAATATTTGATAAACAGGACAGCTCATTCAAGTGATTTAAATTTCTTCCACAAAGAAACAATGTATTCGAGTGACGGGTCATCTCATTCTATATTAGGTAATTGAATCAGTGGGTCACTTTGCGGAAATCCATTGCATAAAATATGAATATAATATTTATATCTATATCTATCAATATCCCGCGAAAAATGATAACCACAACCTGCAAGCAAGTAAGTGAGTGTACGCATAGTCATGCGTTTGATGCACTTACCTCCTTCCCACACTCCTTATGCGTACACTCGCAAGCAAAAACATGAAAACACCACCACTACACAAGCAATAATGTTAACTATAGACAGGAGCTGGCGAGTTTGCTGACCTTCTCTTTTCAAAGCTTCGGTTAAGGCGAGGAATAACAGTTACTAGCGCCAGTCTTTTTAAAATAAATTTTACAACGACACTAAGATCTTATTAAAAAAAGTAATCGGTTAAAACTCTAAGTAAATAGTTAAACTAATTTATTGGCATTTAATTACAGCTCTAAATCCTTTAGTGTATTTACTCTCATAAAAACCGCCAAAAGTGGCCGTTTTAGTTATTACTTATGAGAGTAAATATAGTATAGGATTTAGAGCTGTATTAAATGCCAATAAATTAGTTTAACTATTTACTTAAAGTTTTAACCAATTACTTTTTTTAATAAGACCTTTGTGTCGTTGTAAAATTTATTTTAGAAAGAGTGGCGCTAGTAACGGTTATTCCTCGCCTTAAAGGGCCCTGGCCTGGCCTGGACCACCGTGCCCTACGATAGCTACGCCATAGCCTGCGGACAATGGTGGAAAAGACACATACCTGCACCCTCGCCTCAGTGAGGTCTATCTTCATGGCGATCTCCTCCCGCGTGTAGATGTCGGGGTAGTGCGTCTCCTGGAAGGCTCGCTCCAGCTCCTTCAGCTGCGCGGAGGTGAAGGTGGTGCGTATGCGCCGCTGTTTCCGCTTCTCCGTCAGGGAGCCCTCGTGCCCGCCGTACACCTTGTAGGGCAGCCCGGCTGGGGGAAAAATTAATATCTATAATATCTATAGGCGCTTCACACCACGTCAATCTGGCCCTGTGCTTAGTATCCGAAGAACTTGTGTTACAGGTACCAGACAACGGAAATATACTTAATACTTTTATACCATACACATAATATTTACGATTTTTATTACATGAATTTAATACACAGCCATGACCCAGGAACATTGAAAACTTTTTATTCCCTCGGCGGGATTCGAACCCGGAACCTGCGCCACGGAGGTCGTCTTTATTGTTTTAATTAATTGTTAAGTATACAAAATCTATATAATATGGATTTATGTGGTAAAAAGAACAGTCGCAATAACTTTGAGATAGGATTATACTACTCGTACCTTTCCATGTTTTGGAAACGTATTTTTTGTCATAAACTATTTTTTTTTCTTTTCATCATTACTTATTTTTTTGTCGCAAGAATAACGTCAAAGAAGTGTTTTTTTTTTTAATAAAAAATATATTTCTAAAATGAGAAAAGGTAGTAAGTATAGTCATATCCCAAAGTTATAGTGACTGTTTTTTTTTACATCCGTTATAATAAAGAGTAAAAAGTATAACTTACAAACAACATTTGAACCGCGCGAGTTTCTTACGCCGGTTCGTCTCGCCGGGTTAATCCCCGAACCGGTGGTAGGTCATAATGTAGGTTATTACTTTTTAACCTAATTGGAAGTAAAAGATTTTTTATTTTCAAAGCACTCACACCGATGTCGGTGTCGGTGGCCGGTTTCATTGAAAACTGGCTGGCTACGCAGGACTAAGTTTTATAGTGCCCATGTATGTAAACAATACACAACTCTCATAAGCCGGGACGGATAGCTAGTAAGACTGGCGGGAGTACAGTCGCAGGGCCGACTTTTTACATGACCAGCATTCTGTTCATTTGAAGTATAATTAATAATACAGGCTGTAATATTATTTAGTGATAACACTTTAGGATGCGTATGGGTTATGTATATAGAGTTTACTGTGAAAGTATCAGCGCTAAAAAAATTAAATTTTTAATTGTTCTATGAGCAAAATTATGATATTTGGGCATTTTTCATTGAAAAATTATAATCTTAACTCTAAAGTAAGTCTTTCAACGCTGGTACTTTCAAAATAAACTCTACATAGGGGCACATATACATCCAAAAGTATTATCACTTAATTCACTCATTCATGTTACATTATTGACATTCCGAGAAAAACTTGACAAGTTCTCGGATTTTCAAAACAAAAAGCTACCACCGGTATAAACCTTATATTATTATATCACTTGTACTACTACAGTGATTCGTTAGCACAAAGTATTGAATGCAATTGTTTTTTCTTAACAGGCTTATCGCCCACCATACAGTATAGCCAGGATCGACAGAGGTAACCAACCTCAAAAACCCTTTGATATGATCAGGGGTACCCGAGCATATCCCTCAGGTGTGCCCGAGGAGCATGTCTTGGGACCAACAACAAAATTAATCAGAAGAATGAAGGCGGAGTAGGAGATTTAAAGTTTGAAAGAAGGTAGTAATTGTTTTTATGTAATGTAATAAAAACTCCACACTGTTAAACACAAAATATATAATATAGAATTCCACACTATTTGTAAATTACATGGAAAAATATTTCGAATATTATAATTAATACATGGTGTAAAATAAGTGAGTGATAATACTTAAGGGGAATATAATAGAGTGAAGTATCTTTTACATTTGTTCCATACAAAATCTGTCAAAGTCAAATATTTATTCCTTAGATAAAAGTTATCTGACGATTGAAAAATCGGCCCCTAGTATAACTTTCGTGTTTGTATGAAAAATGCCCCAACATCATAAGATGGCCCAAACAATAATTATAAAAAAAGTAAAACTTTCAGCGCTGGTACTTTCACAGTAAACTCTATATCTCGTATATACACCCTTACACACCCTAAAGTATTATCACTTATTTATTTTACATCCTGTATACCTAAGACTATTTTAACATTAACAAGAAATTGTCTAAGCAGTTTCACCATTACGCTATATACTTGGTCCCGCGAATCATAATGCTCTAGCAATTTAAGTGACGAACGAAATGTAAGGTGCAGGCGGCCATTTTGTCCCCCCCCGTCGCCCCGCTACCCCGCGCTCGCCCCGCTCGTACCTACTTGTTTGTTAATGTTAATATTGTTTGCCGTTGTAATTAACAGCTTGTATTTTCGTGTGTTTTCAAAATATTTGATGTATTTTTTTAACTACGCGAAGAAAATATATATAAGTTTAATGTTTATTATCTGCAAAATTGTTTTATTGTTGTGAAAACAAAATGTACTTATGTTTTGTTGTGTTGTTGTTAATTTCATATCGAAGCTGACCTTTAGACAGTTTTGTATACAAAAGAAATAATCCTCACGGGACTGTAATGTTTTGATGCAAAAGTTTTTTCGCTACAAAAGTACACCATTACCTAAAGATCTATCTAAGCCTTTAAGGTATTTAATACTTTAATCACTTTAACACAATATTGTTATAGTATATTAAATTATATTATAGTACAATAACATTGACGTAAAACATAAACATTTACGTAAAACAAAAAGTGCAATGTTTTATAAAACATAAATGACTAAGAGGGCTTCAACCCCGCAATAAAGAAACACATAAAATTATAGCGTTAGTGAAAAAGCCTTGATGTCGCGTAGCATATCGATCGTAGCCCGTAGCCCGTAGCTCGTAGCCCGTAGCAGTAGCGCTACGACACCGCTACGTAAGAAAGTGCAAGCTTTTTGTTCCGAGTTTATGTATTTTATGCGCTACACTGTTCTATGAATTTAGGGATTTTATTCTTCTATTTTATTATATAATATGTATTTTGTAATCATATACGTTACATGATACTATAGAATGAATTGCGTGTAATATAGCTTGCCTGCGTCCTATGTGAATAGTACGGATTTAAAGTATTTATTTATTGATCAAATTAGCAGTCAGATAGGATAAATACATTAATAACTAGCTGACCCGTGCCCACTTCGTTGAGCATATAAACTTTTCAAACCTTCTCAGGACTTCCACGAATATTTCAAGACCAAGAATAGCTAAATCAGTTCAGCCGTTTTAGAGTATAGTTTTAGAGTAAACGTTATGTGGTAACAATTGGCATCCAAACATACGATATTCCATAATTGTATCGTGAAATCATGATTTAAACACTACGCATATACAAGACGAACCCCGTGACATATCACTGAGGACAGCCGGCAGACCGCAGGCCGCAGCAGCGACAATTACCTCAAATGAACCGGAATTAATCGGGACTCGCTTCTTGGCCGAGCTGCGGTCTCATTTGCATTATTAATAGAGGGGCCCGAGACGGGGCGGGGGCGGGGGAATGTCTCTGTCCCCCTCCCGCCGCGCCTCTCTGTCCCCCGCGCGCAATTTGCGGGGCCTAATGAAGAGGATCTTGGCTGTTTCTGCTCTTATAATGTTTAATTTGAGTTTGCAGTTTGGGTCAGGCCCGCTTATTGTTATGATCATTTTTTGCTGGCGGTACGTGTTTGAATGGGCTGTGTACATTATAGATTGAATGTTTGTACCTTAGTAAACCTTAATGTAATCGGCGTTTAGAATCAAAAGTAATTGTGTGTTGGATTATCTATGGATGTATACAACGTTTAACAGAAATTACTGATAAATTTAAGTGGAATAATTCTTGAGTTCTATCCAATAAATATTTAAGTATTTTTTTTTCTTCTTAAGAATATTTTTTATTCACACGTTTTACATATAATACAGTACGAAACTTCTGTAAGGACTGCGATTTTGAAGAAAAACTAATTTGAAATTTTGCAAATC
Organism: Celastrina argiolus; assembly: GCA_905187575.2. Classification (NCBI taxonomy): domain Eukaryota; kingdom Metazoa; phylum Arthropoda; class Insecta; order Lepidoptera; family Lycaenidae; genus Celastrina; species Celastrina argiolus. The sequence goes on along the minus strand of LR994599.1, from coordinate 12,233,260 downwards.
ATATTTTAACTATTGCCCTTATGTATAGTAATTCTTCACGTGGAACTTGAACCGCTTGTACCGCTCCAATGAGAAAAATAGATACTTATATGGTAGGAAGTCAACAAACTCAAGTATGTTGTAGATATATCACCCTTTTATAATAAAGGCAAAGGCTTGTGAGTTTGTGTGAGCTTTTTATTTTTTCACGTTCTTCTTATTATAACAACTGAAACATAAAGCCTTTAAAGTCACAAAACTATTGGGTTAGCTAATTATTTATTACTATCTCGATGCAATCACGAAAAACCCGATCAAGCATTTGTCAATAGGCTGTATTTTTCAGTTTAAACTGTTAGCTCGCAGTAAACAAGTAATCCCTTTGAGCCTGAAACTAACTCGCTAATTAATCGATTGATGCCAATTACCCGGTGATATGGTGCACCCCCCTCCCATCATTACCACCCAGGCCTTAACATCTTCCCCTAATTACATTGGATGGTGTTATACAGTATATAATGTTATACGTAGTGCTTGTTGTTAGCGAATGCACACAAAAATAAATTGTTATACTCGTAATATTATGTACTATATTTTGTCGCGATTAATACCCTCTTCGTGGTTTACTCCACAAAGTGTAAAAAATAAATGAGTGATAACACTATTGGGAGTGTATAAGTACCAGCTTGTAAAAGAGTTTCATGTTTCTATGAGAAATGTCCCAATATCATAAATTTGCCCATACAATAATTAAAATGTAACTATTTCAGCGCTGGTACTTTTGCAGTAAACTCTACATACGGGTACCATATACAATTATACACCCTACAGTGATATCACACATTATAATATTACAGCCTGTATTAAGTAACAAATTTCGTCGGTCCAGTTTTCTTGGAGTATATTTCATATTAGTTTAATGAATAACCACAGGTTGTTAAATAAATAAATAAAATATTTAACACATTATGCGAGATAAGTTAAAGAGTAAATTACATTTAACTAGTATTTTTAAACGACCCTAGTTGTTTGAACTTATAGTGAACAGGCGCAGGATTGACTATTATTAGCCCGTCCATGTAATAAATTATTATAATTAAAACATTTATTAATATACTAGCTGTGCCCGAAACTTTTTTCGAGTGGTTTTAGAGTGATTTAAACCGTTTATGCAGCGCACGCAAATGTGAATAATTTTCCCCGTTTTTGCAACATTTCTCACTGACGCTTCGCTCCTATTGGTCTTAGTTTAGTATTGAGGAAGGCTTTACATTTTACAACATTACGCTGCGTAATGTTATATAGCCTAAAGCCTTCCTCTATAAATCGGACCAGTAGTTTCTGAGATTAGCGCGTTTAAACAAACAAACTAACTCTTCCGCTTTATATTTATTATAGGTTATAGATATTATCAGATATTAAGTGATAAGCCTACATTGTTCGAACTTAAGACAACATTTTTAAGTGTCGACCGGGAGTCGACTCTACAACCTCTAAGGTGGTGGGTTCTATATATGCACTGGATCACGGAAAAAAAATACAACATAAGCAAAAGGTTGATGATTGATAGTGCCACAGTAAATCTTCGTTACACAAAACAATCCGGCGCCGTAATGTAAATCACTATATACAGGGTGAGTAAATTGTTTCGCCATCCTTCATCGCGGCCCTTGGTTCATTTTTCTCGCGTCACGCGAAAAGTTTACCGACATCCATAATGCAGGGTCTGTCGGCGCGTCATCGCGGCATATTGCGGACCCCTGAAGGGTTACGGGGATTAATGGAAGCCTAAATACACAACCTTCGCAAGCACGCGAATTGTGCGAACGCAGAAAATATTTTCTGAATTTACTTAGGCAATGATAATTATGAATTTAAAATCATTATGTAAAAATGGTCAATAGAGTGCTTAGAAGTATGAAACTACGTAAATTCGTGACGTATCATAATGCAAACTTTCCAATATGGTGTCTTAGTTTAAGTCTCCTGTTAAAATATACTAACTTGATAAAGTTAAGACTAATTAAAATTAGCAAACGGTAATAAAAAAACCTAAAAAGCTGACTGTCTCTTTTACGGTTGCGAATTTTTATTTTAACAAAAGGCAACTGTCAAGTTGGACATACATACGCATATATGCGTAATACTCTTAAAAAATATAACCCTCCTTTTGGTAGAGTCAGGTAAAAATAATGGATCTTAATATTTGAAACACCATGTCGTATACATGGTGCATGCGAATATTCTTCACTTACAAATAAACATGCTGGTGTATTTTCCTAATGGAAGCAGTAAAGTGAACACTTCGAGCAGTTAAACCGTGCGCCTGTTGGATTATACAAACTCATAAAAATAACTGGATATACGCGCGCCAGGACCTAATAAAATGTACACCTGGAAAAACATTACTAATTTAATTTATTCCTAAATAATAACATGAAAAGCAAAACAAACTAAAACTGATTTAAAAAAAAATGGGACCACACAGGCAGGATCAGTTTTCAAATATAATCATCAAAATCGATTCACCCTGTCGGAAAGGCTAGGTAAATAATGAGAGTGTTCTGTATCTCGGTTTGGTAAAAAAAATAAAAAAATAAAGCTTTTATTCAAAATTAAAACATAAAGTTTGTTTTTTGAAGGTCAATTTTGAAAATAAGTTACAATTACAGTTACCACCGGTTCGGAACCCTAACCCGGCGAGATGAACCGGCGTAAGAAACTCACACGAGTGCCACCTTTTAACAAAAAGGGTAGCCAAAATTGTTCTTTTTAAAAATATATATATTTACAATAATTTATGTATGATACAATCAATTAGATAAAATTAAAAGTAAAACAAAATAAGAAAACAGTATAAAAACAATTGAGTATATTATAGGTACAGAAGTACATTATTAAGCTACTGCACTGAAATTGCCCCATAGGATTATCTTATTCCCGGTGTGCTGTCTTCAATAAAATCTTTAACTTTATTACTGCCTTTAGAACATAAATGTTTTTAACTACTTTTTAAATTTATTTATAGATAATTCTTTTACATTTTCTAAGACTTTATTGTAAAAACGTATAGGTACACTGACTGATAGAGATCTTGTCAGAGGCCAAATAGCACAGAACGGACTGAAGACAGATTAATCTTATAGCTTCTTTATAACGGATGTAAAAAGAACAGACACTATTACTTTGGTATATTGATTACACTACCTTTTCTCATTCTAGAATTGTATTTTTTTTTGTCATAAAGTAAAAAAAAAACCATACTATACTTATTAAAAAAAAATCCAAAATGAGGAAAGGTACTATTATTGTATCTCAAAGTTATAGTGACGGTTCTTTTATACCCTGTATATAAGTATATTGTTCCGAAAAAGTCTAAAAACACTTCGCTCTTTGTACTTAAGTATTTCCTTGTTTATATAAAACCTATAAACATTTTTTTTAAATATTCTCGCGAATATTCTCCCGAAGAATCTTAATTCATGGGGTCATCTTTTTTTACGGCGTAGCCAAAAGAAAGGGTAATGTTTTTGACAGTTTATGAAATTAAGGGCTGATTTTTCAATCGTCAAATAACTTTTATCTAAGGAATAAATATGTGACTTTGACAGATTTTGTATGGAACAAATGTCAAAGTTACATGTTTATTCAACAGATAAAAGTTATCTAACGATTGAAAAATCGGCATAGAAACCGTTTAAACCTTCCCTGGACATCCACGAACATATCAAGACCAAAAATAGCCGAATCGGTTCAGCCGTTCTCGAGTTTTAGCGGGACTAACGAACAGGGGGCCAACTCAAGATGCCATCGTTAATTATCGCTTACAAAGTTCGATAACAAAATGTATGGGATTTGACATAAGCTACGCTAAATTATCGCGATTTGGTATGTCATTTAGCGTACCTTATGTCAAATCCCATACATTTTGTTATCGAACTTTGTAAGCGATAATTAGCGATGGCATCTTGAGTAGGCCCCATGTAGTTATTTTTTTTCAGTTCATGCGTCGGATGGGCATGTAAAAAGTCGGTCCTGTGCCTGTTCTCTCGCCAGTCGTGTCGGTTTACCGTCCCACAAGGTTATGAGAGTAAAAGGAAGATAGAGTTTGTGTATTGCGCACACACTATAAAATAACTCCTGCGTAGCTGGACTGGTTTCAATTAAATCGGCTACCGACACCTAAATCGGCAAGGGGAGCTATTATTATTAATTCCTTTTTATATATAAGAAGATTTGGGTTAAAGCTTTTTTATCAAAACGAATAGTCCGGATGATAATATGTATACGCAATTTAATTAAGTCAAGTTTAAGATTTTTATAGAAATTGTGGTTGTCTTCATACACAAATACATCCCAGTGAGTATTGTTATATTCTAATAAGGTGGTAGTGCAAAAGTTATGATTGGATTGGCGTTGGGTGTAGCGGAGCGTGGCGCCTGAGGTCGGAGCTGCTCGACTGTGAGATATTGCCTTTTTTACGGCCCACTTACCATACTACACTGAGACAGAATAGATCACACGATACTATAAAACATCCCTCCGTCCTGGCAAATCGAATTAACCCGTCCACTTGCATGTAAACTCACGGCGTCGGAGCAGCGGCGATATTGGTTTAGGTCGGGCGATGTTTGAATTTTCCCTTACGAATCAAATCGAATAAACAATAGGCGATATATTTGCAATATTTATTTTATTCGCCGGATAAATGTCCTACATAAAATCCATTTTATTTATAGGCATTGAAAACGTTAGATTATTACTTTTCGCATGTATACGCAATTTAGTAACAGTTAAAATTATAGTTAAATAAAGCCAGAGTTAGCTCCGTAATACAAAGGAAAATTATAAGCTAACTAGACGCTTAATATCAAAACCAGACAGTTGTAAATGGGCTCATATGTAACACATATTAAAGACTTAATATTTTTCAGACAAAGATTATTTTAATTCTTGGTAGTGGGTGATATTTATTTTTTAAAAAGTAGATATTCCTAATATTATAAATATGAATGCCGTTTGTTTGTTACGCTTACATATAAAAACTACTTTACCGATAATTATGAAACTTCGTACACATATTCTTGAAGGTATTAAAAGTAACATAGGACACTTTATGTTTCTCGCGGGCCAAGCCGCGGGCAACAGCGAGTCTTAGAATAAAATAATGAAAACGCAACTCTTAATTTTAATAAACACAACATGAGGTAACAGAGCCTAACAACGTAAGGTTTGCAATCGTGTTGTAATTAATACGCAAACTTGTAATTAATTTCTGTGTGATTAACGGGCATAAGGCGGCTTACTTAGATTACAGGGGGGAGGGGATGCTGTCCTCCCTCTAAGATTCTCGCGGACGCCGCCGCCAATTAGGGGCGCAATCGCTCACGCGGCGACTGCGCCCCCGCGACTGCGCCCCCTCTCGGTCCGCCCAGACCCGAAGTACGTGACAGCGCTGCGCTTCCTTAAAACTTCTGCTCCCCTTATTCTGTGCTTCTAAAGTAACTATACTTCCAAAGTAACTGTGTACGATCATGCTGACTAAGCGCGAGTAAATTTCATGTATGTATGTCGCAGTCGTCTGGTTGAGTCTGCTATATGATTAAAGGTCTAGCGCGTTTATTAAATGGTAACATTTAATTAATTTAATTAAATGTCACCATTAAATAGGCCGAACGTTGATTGCACAAGCGTCAGTAACATTAAACTAGTTAGCGGATTGTAACATGGGCACGTAAAATCAGTCAGTCAAAGTGATCTAATTTAGTTCATTTTACTTCCGCAATGGCGCTAGTACTCGTAGTCACCAAAACAAATATGGCGTCAACTCGCGCAGATTGTACTGTGTTGATATTTTTTATAATGTATTGTCTGAAACAATATAACATAGGAAACTGCTAATACTAGAAGTCACCCTGTAGTCGAAATATTTCATTTCGTTTTAAATTTTAAACTTTACCTATACAAGGTTTCTGTTGCCTAGGAAAAGTAAAATGATTATGACCGTTATTTAACGTCATAACGGTAAGCACGGTAGTGTGAGTAAAAATCTAAGGTACTATTTGTAGTTGTTATTTAGTATTAATTTGATACAAGAAGCATTATTTGCAATAACAATATCTTCCTTCAGATAGACTAATTGAACTAAGTTGGAATATAAAATTTCAGCATACTTCGTTCACACAATTCTCGAAAAGATGTATTCTTACTTTGTGCTTATCGTATTAATATAATGATTTTAACGCTTCCGTGCTCTAGTCGGTTAGAGCTTGGCTTTTGACTTCCAAGGTAGAGGGCTCGATTCCCGCGTTGGAACAAATAAAGTTGTATTTAAGTTTAGTTAGGAGGACATTGCAGGCCAATCCCCTGAATGTCTGACAAGAAAGATGATCTATTCGTCGGATATAAAATGTTAGTACTGCATCTGATCTCTCGCCAGTCGTGTCAGTTACTCGTCCCACTGGAAAATAACTTCTGCGTAGCTGGTTTGGTTTCAATGAAACCGGCCACCGTCACTGAAACCGGTGTGGGATAATGCATCATCTATATATATTAACAGCTGACCCGTGCCCACTTCGTTGAGCATACAAACCGTTAAAACCTTCTCTAGACTTCCAAGAATATTTGAAGACTAAACATAGCCGAATCGGTTCATCTGTTCTTGAGTTTGTGAGACAAACAGCAATTTATTTTTATATATAAGAAGATATAAGCAAGTCGTGTGAAATCCCTTTGTCTTTTTGTACGGGATAATCTTGGAAGATACGAAGTCGATTTTAATGCGGCTTACATCAGTAGATAAAACTAGAATTAAGAAAGGTTGATGTATTTAATTTGTTTATAATTATTTATTGGTAAATAACGAAACAAATTCAAGTTAAAAAAAATACTTGATCACAAGTAAAACTGTTTATAATCTTAAGGAAGTGGGCACGGATCAGCTAGTTACAACAATTATAATAATACACAACTTTTATTTACACTTTTCCACTTTAATACGTTTTTACAAAATAATTTAGGTACTACTAAAACATTCAACACAATAATAATGCGTGTCGCAGTCATCTAATTGAAATCGTCAATTCATTGAGTGACTAGTGTTTTTATCGAATGACGACATTAAATTGAAAAACTAAAGGACAACTCGTCAAGTTGTTTATTGTAACGTCCAACGTCTTGACTGAACAGCATGTTTAAAACTTACCTTCATTGTGTCGTTCGTCAGTCAGTTTCACCTCAAATTTTTCTTTAAGAGTAGCCAGCGGTGACTTATTAATAATAGAGAAATCCATGTTGTCACACTATTTTACTGCGAGTATCGCACTTTAATGTAGATTTAATGAAAAAAATATCAACACAGTGCTATCAGTGCGAGCTGTTTGACGCCATATTTGTTGGTGACTACTAGCGCCGCAGTGAGAAATAGTTTCAATAACCTGACTGATTTTAATCCGCTAACTAATTGGACGTTGAGTGACGATTGTTCAACCAATGTTCGGCCTAGTCTTTTAATTTAATGTCGTCATTCGATAAAAACGCTAGTCACTCAATGAAATGGCGATTTCAATTAGATGACTGCGACACATGCACGATTTCGGTGTCATTTCTGTGGCCGGTTTCATTGAAACCAGGCCAGCTACGCATGAATTATTTTATAGTGCCAAGTGTGTGCCCAATACACAGCGCTCTCTCTTCCTTCACTCTCGTAGCCAAAATTCAATTGCCAACATGTTTACACTTGAACTTTATCGATCGTTAAAAGATTCAAATTCAATCAGCTAGTTATAATATTCAATATTCAAATACTAATATTATCTGAATAACATAAGTAGATATGTAGCGAGACACTACGGAGTCATATATAAAAAGAAGAAGAAGAAGGATAAATAGATCTGGGGCCGTATTATGATCTTTTACAATACCAGCCTGGTTCCAGGCAATTCAATAATACGGCCTTAAACTGCCTTGTTCTTTCTCATATTACTCAGTGTGTGTGTGTGTGTGTGTGACATGTTATTCTGAATGGATCCACCCTAGTTTGGCTGTCTGAAAGTGACATTCGGAAGCAAGTCAAGTGTCACGTGACCGCTGACTGGCTGTTATTATGTGATCGTAATACGAAAATTCCAGGCAGCCATGTTGTATGGCGTAAAGTGGCTGGAATTAAGAGCTTGTAATAGGCAGGAGGCAAATTACTAACGAACGGTTTCAAATTTTAGATAACCTATCTAAGTAAGTACTTAACATACTTTAAAAAAGAACAATTTTCTATATTTTTGCTAAAAGATGGCCCCCGTGCGAGTTTCTTACTCCGGTTCTCGGCGGGCTAAGGTTGAAACGGTGGTAGTAATTTTTTGCTAATAAAACTCTTTAGGTTTGATAATAATTTTATGCAAATAACACGATGATTCCTTTAACTGTTACCTGAAGATGATTTAATCAAAACCGCTGTGTTATTGTTATGAATCCTAAAGGTTGGTGTTATAGACCTTTCTTTTTTTTATGTCACGAGGGCAATGCGTTACGCAACCCCCAGGGAGGGTCTCTTAACTCTCTCTACTAATAGTTGTTAATCCCCTGGCATATACGTGCCCATCAGTAGGGCACCAGCAAGTGACAAGTCTGGTGTTGCGAGTCTTCACAAGCGGCGGTGTTCGCTTACCATCAGCCGATCCTGCTCTTCTCCAGGTTTTCATACAAAATATAGCTGCTAGATTCGTTGAATTAAGGCACTAGAGTACTCTATTCTTAGTATGAAATAGCTCCCTCACTGTGGCCACCACATTTACGATCGTATCATTGAAACCAGACCAGGCACTCAAATGTTAATTTGTAGTTCCTAAATATGTGCACAACACACGAGAACACTTTCGATTTTTTTAATTATCTAAAACCGGTGGAGTGGATCAGCGACATAACTGGGAGACATCAGGCACTACCGACTTTTTACATGCCTATCCGACGCATGGAGCCTCTTCCTTGTCAGACAATCAGCTGGTGATCAACCAGCATTGTGTTTACCAGACATGAATAAAATATTTTATTCCTAACTTAAACAACATTTTTTGTTATTACAACGCAAAAACTGAATCGTCTAAAGACTGTACCACAGAGGCATCCCTTGCAAATATTGTAATGCTCACTTAACAATAGGTATATATTATTGTGTTAGAACAAGTTACGCGGCGCAACACCAAGTTTGTACACCTATCTTTATAACTATGGTAGGTGCCTAAGGTACTATATACACTATGTGCTAGTACTAGATACATATGTATTAGTTACGATACTTATTCTATGTAGGCTAGCACAATCAATGGACAAGACGTATTTGTGACGTTTTATAAAGTGTAAAATACTTTAAGGTGTGTATCTGCCTCCTATGTTGAGTAGACTGTTAAGTAGTAGAGAGTACCAGCCCTAAAAGACTTACTTTGGACTTTCATGTTTGTATGAGAAATTCCCCAACATCATTAATTTTCATATACAAAATAAAAAAGTACCTCTATCAGCGCTGGTACTTTCTCAATAAACTCTATACAGTGTGACTGGTGAGACATGAGCAATACTCGAGGACGAGATATTTGGCTATTACTGAGTAAATGTATCTTAAATTTGAATAATTATTTACCCAACTCATGGACACCGCGCGTAGGTACGCGCCCGTACTACCTACGTTGTTGTCGCACGCTGCCGCGCCGTGCCGCGCCGGTTGCATAGGTATGCCTTGCCTTGCCTAGCCTCGTAATTTTCATAGTATCCATGATTAATTTATTTAAAGGAAAATTTGAAAAAAAGCTAAATACCTAATTTTATTACATATTTATAATGGGAATCGAGTACCGAGTACTCTCCGTAAGTATTGCACTAGTCAGGCTGGATACCGGACCCATTCACACACTAAAGTATTATAACTCATTAATATTTTAGCCTGTATAATGAGAATTGTATAAAAATAGGTCTGATGTTATTGTATTGGATAATTTTACAAATATAAATAAGAAAAAAATAGAAGACGTTATCTACAGATAGTGCTAACTAAGGCCACGGGGTGTTTATAAAATTAAACGTCACATCAAAAATCTGAAATTACTTTTTATACAATACGAGGTGAATTATATTTATAATCAACTTCCGAAAAAAGGAGGAGGTTTTCAATTCAGTCTGGTTTTTTATGTAGGTATGTACACCGATTACTCTGAGGTTAATGATCGGATTTGCGTGATTCTTATTTATTCGACGCAGAATAGCTGCCATTTGATATGTACTCGAAAAATTTTACATAGTTTGGCCCTGTAGTGTTTATTTTATGAAAATATTTCTCCAATTTCTAGAGGTGATACATTTTTGTATAAACATTTTTATATAAATGATGTATCAACTAGTTTCAGTACGGTTAGTTTAGGAGTTTTTGACTTTCGTATTAATAATTGACTCTTGACACAAAAGGAGGTGCAAATTATAAATATGGTGTCTGTCAGTCTATCTGTAGCATAGTACCTACCAAACGGATTTATCCTACAGTTGTTTACTTTGCCTAAGAGGCAGTAAAAAGTAAAAAATAAAAAAGAAATTCGGATATCAAAATATTATCTTATTAAATGCTTCTGAGTTGAGTCAGTTTTTTTAAACGTAGTTTCTTTTGTCACTTGAACTTAAAGGAAGTTCAAGTTTCAAGTTCAAGTCGAGAGCGGATGCCGTCGGGAAATGACGTGAAATGTTTGTATGGATAACCTATCATCCCATTTCCTCGACTGCGCAAGGACAATATGACAAGTGTATTGTTTACTTACATATTGTTCAAAGGCTAGGTGCCTCCAACACCAATTCCGACTTAACCAATGCAGACTAATAGAGATTTCTCCATACGATTCGCTCGACTGTACAAATATATTATGTTAAGGCTGCTTTTCCGCCAGTAGAGAACTAGAATTCAATTAAAGGAATGTATTTTGAATAGCTCCATTCACCTAGCTCCGCTCAGCAAAACTATTATATAGGCTCTTTAAAAACACATTCCTTGCAACGCCTCTTCGCTCATTACTGGTGGAAAAGCAGCGGAAGAGCTGGTTACTCACATGTTGGTTATAGAACCCTAGGTCAACCAGCAGTCGGTCTTGCAATTCAGTCCTTTGGCCAATAAAAGTGTACTCACGTTGCAGGTTCATGGCGGGCGGGAAGATGTGGTGGTTGCGCATGGTGTCCTGCGGGCGCGCGCACGGCGGCGGCGGCGGCTGGTACCGCATGCCCTGGTAGCGGTACGCCGCCTGCGACATCTGCCCGCACGAGGCCAGCTCCCCCCACGACAGCTCGCCGCCGCCCGACAGGCACCCCCCCTCGAAACCGCCGCCGGCGCCGCTCAGGTACCCGTACTCCATTATGACATGTACAAAAACGTAAACACGAGCTTATCGCAGACGCATAATTGGATGAGCCGCGAATTATGCCGATCGCACGGACGTCTCGCGGAGGACCGCGCGCTTGCCCCACTCGAAATCGAATGATAAGCCTAATTCAATAAGGGTGAGCCTCGAGGAGGGGGCGGGGCGCGCACCCCCGGGCCGGCCGCGCCCCGCCGGCCGCGCCGCCCCATTGGTCGCCGCCCTGCGCCCCCGCCCCGCGCCCCGCACCGCGCACCACGCTCGAGGGTGCATGTCACGACACTTGTCTACTTTTCTTTTCGCCGACAGTTCCTTTGTCATTGAGGAAAATAAAAAAATGTAGGTAATTAACGATCCAGGTAGGAACTAACGAATGACTGTGGGTTATTTTTAATTCGAACCCTCATTTATTAGTTAATTGGTCGCTCATAGAAGAACGTTTGAGTTTTGGTAGTATCGCTGAGAAAGCTGTGAGGGTCCGTTTAGGTTGTGAGAACGTTCTGTGACGGTTTACGGGCGGCAGCCGTCTTCATTTAAATGAACGTTACGACTTACAGTAAACTTAGAAAGTTAAACAATAATAAATAAAACTTTGTTGTAGGAGTTCAAGCACATTGCTTTATGATTGCGTAAATTTTACTCAAATGGGAGATATTATAAGTTAAGTTTAAGCCTTTAATACAGTATTCCAAACACTCTTTCTAGAAAAAATAGCTCCTTGGTCGTAACCGTGGAACTCTACATATACCAAATTTAATCAAAATTGGCCCAGTATTTTCGGACATTATTCAATGCAAAGAAAAAAAGAAATAAATATTTACTCTTTACTATATATGTACAGAAAATTATATTAAATATTGTTGACGTCGATGTCTTTAATACTAAGGGCCGATTTTTCAACCGTCAGATAACTTTTATCTGTTGAAAAACATGTGACTTTGACATTTGTTCCATACAAGTCTGTCAAAGTCACATATTTATTCCTTAGATAAAAGTTATCTGACGATTGAAAAATCGGCCCTAAGGCATAAAAACCATAATTTCTTGTAAATAAGTACCTACACGAACCATAGTAAACTTACGTTTTGACCTGTATTATTTAATAATTCTAATTCATAGTTTATAGAATCTAGCATTAGGTACTTTGGAAAAATCCTGATCATATAATTATTGGCTAAAAGCCTGAAATGGAAAAAAATATTCTACTTATAAATACATGCACTAACACATTCTAAATATATGCAAGTAGGCACTGAGAAATAATAATTAGATGCCTCAGCAAAAAATTGCATATTGGTCTGAAATCCAAAGAGAAAAAGTCCTCATCAAGTGATCAAGTTCAAAAACGTGACATTAATTTCTAGATAGTGATGTACAAAAAATGTTACCTAAAAAAATTTTTTTTTTGTAGCTACAAGCGCAGTAAGTATACGATGAAAACCTTTACAATAATATCTAATACAAAATCTAGACAGTGAAATGTCCCTAAGATTTTACCTGAGATTTTTCCTCATATTTTATTCGTAGCTAGAATTGCAAGCGTATTAGTCTATGAAAATAACAATACTCTAAGCGGCCGACCATAATTTTGGTTTCACACATAACGGGGTCCACATAAAATCGGGACATAAACAAATAATTTCTGGTTCCCAAGCCTAGCGGGTGCATGGACGTGAGAATATGACGCGGAGAGCATTTGCGATATTCGGCTCGCAGCCAGCCCTGGGGACGCGGCGCGACATATATTATTTATAGTAATTGCCATAGACAAGGACCCTTACTTTTTAAAATTGCTTTTTTCATACTCACTATTTGCGTATCGAGTGATTGATACTAAGATTAACACAAGCTAGATTTGCAAACAGCTTAAGAAGGTGTCACCAATTTCAAAAACCCCATTGCAGTGCAAAAATGGTAACTTTGAATTACGTAATTGGTACAATTTAGCCAGTACTCGTACAATTAGGCAGAAGGTCAAAATCACTAAACAACACCTATGAAACCTATGAATATGTATAGAAACATGAAAATACGGAGTTCAACCACGTCTGTAGTCGATGCGGTCACTGTTGTGTTTGTGTTCAGGGCGTCCTAGAGCAAAGGAAAATGTTTATAAACTAGCCGAGCAGAAACTTTGCCCACTTAGATTAAATAAAATGAAAATTTAGAATAGAAGAATACCTATATCTGTGTTTGGTTATACATAGCTATAGAACTTTTAAGGAGAGAAGAAAAACACACCCATTAATGTATTTGTTTTGAGCGGACGAAAAACAAGTCCCCTGTAAAATATGTGATCACTTAGCGAGGAGCGAGCGACCTGCAATCAGATGTGAGGCTGCTGTATAGTTGTTCACTCTCGATGACTTTACTAAATAATAATAAATGATATAGGACTTATCATTATTATTATTTTCATTGTGGACGAAAACAGTGATTAATAATTTATACAATGTGTTATAGTAAATTTATATATTTGTGCACGTCTTATCTACTTTATTTTATGTCATCTCCCTCCGTAGGGCTGCTGGAAGAAATTTCTTGTTAGAAATAAGCAGTACCTTTGTGTCTTTCTTTGTAAAATGTATTGTTGTGAATTTCTTGTGTGCAATAAATGTTAAAAAATTTATCTGCATCACCCTATGGTTGACTGGAAGAAAATGCCCTCTGGCATTAAGTCCGCCATTGTACATTGTGCATAAAGCGTATAAAATAAATAAATAAAAAAAAAATAAAAAAAATAAATGGCTGATGTATTATCAGTGTGTGCGTATGTGCCTCCTATATAGAGTTTACACCAGCGCTGAACGACGTACTTTTGATTTTCATGTTTCTATCAGAAATATCATAAATTTGCAAATACAATAATCTGGGGGCACGGTCGTGCAGTTAAATCGTGATACTTGACCGTTTTGCTACCGTTACCAAAATTTCAGAGGGATTCATCAATCGTGTGTAAAATAAAACGGCCAAGTATCACGTATTGACTGCAATGTAGCGTAAGTGAAGTTAAGCCTGATGTGTAAGGGTGCATAGATCATGAATTTTGGTTCTACATGAGATCTGACCATTTTTGATAGTTTTTGATTAAGATGTTGTGTAGAGCTTGGCTTTATACGATATCTGATAACTTTTTCAGAGGGTATGCTATGTAGGCTCGTCTTGGCAACATTTTTACATGAAAATGTTTTTGGTGGGATTTAAAACTTTCACAAACACATTCAGCGCTGTTTCTTTCACATTAAACTCTATATACGGGTCCCATACACATTACACATCCTAAAGTATTATCGCTTATTAATTTTACAGCCTGTCAATTTTTGATTTTGAAAAAAAAAAATTCAAGTTTGAACCTGAAGGGTTCTTTGCCTTTTAGATAGGAACGTTAAAGTGCGAGTCGGGCTCGCGAACCGAGGGTTCCATTTAAAGAAAAATGTTTTAGATAAAATCATATGCGTATCCAGCTTCTGGCCTAGTCAGATCATACGCACTACAACGATTTTCTCCAAAGTGTATTACAGCGGATTCCCTTCCGCCCTTGCAAAGTTGTTACCCTTTTTCACTTTTGTAGGTAGTTAAAACATTGCATAGTATGTCTATCATGACCCAAAATATACTATTATATTATTGATTGACTCCTAATTATATATAACTAAAATACAAAGTTACTTCCACATTTGATGTAGGTATGTAACATTTTGAAATTATTTTCCTTTTTTGCTCAGCCCATCGAAGAAAATGCGGTATAATGTTTGCACAGACTATGGTCCGACTTCATTTTGAATTTCGAACGCCGATATTGCAAAAGTAAGTTTCTACCCCCTGAAATTATTATATTCTCTTTGCCATATTTTCTGCTAATTGTAAATCTTAACTGCAAAAGCAATTTTATTTTAATTTATGTTATATTATATCTTAGACCTATATTCTCGACGGAAGTCTTGCGTAAAAACATCAAAAAGTTTTCTTTTTAAGTCTGGCCATGCAGGCTGACCTGATTGTCTGGCTGACACGAAAGAAAGAAATCCTCAATATCCTTAAACTATTCCTTAAATTCCTTAAACTATGATAATTCCTCACCGCTACCGTCCAAGGCGGACGGAAGCGGTTCTTGTAGTTCAAAAACCACGCGAACTAAGTCACGGGCACAGCTCATAAATAACCAATGAAAAGGAAAATGCGTAACAGCGACTTAGCAGCATCGCGAGTTGCATCTAATCAGATAATGCGCGGTTATGGCCGGCGGGGCGGGGGCGCGGTGCGTGCGTCTCCCTAATTCGATTTGCACCCCCGAGGCCACATGCCAGCCGTACTTCACTGTTTTTAATTAATGAAAACTATATGTCACTGCTTCAGTCGTTGATTTCGGAGAGCAAAATTAGAAAATCATTATTGTTTTATGAGGCTTTAGTGGTGGTTAGTGGTAATTGTCATATCATTTGAACATTGACCGTAAATAATGGCTATATGTATTTGATTGTGATATTATAATGATTATTATACAATGCCTAGTGGATCACCGTTGATTTGCACTCGAAACGATGCTGGTTCGATTCCCAGGTTGATGCGTAGGTACGAATAAGCAGTACCTTTGTGTCGTGTTTCTTTGTAAACTGTATCATTTAAAAAATTTCTTGTGTGCAATAAATTGTTACATAAAAAAAATAGCGTCTACATTCAGATCCTATTATACAGGCGCGTGAATATCATAAGGCATCTCGCAAATGGCGGGCCCAGACGTATTAAACAGTGATAGCTGCTCCTGGTCACATAGACTAGGGCCCGTATAAATAAAATAATCTCAAACCCAACCTCACTTGAGAACCTTTTTGACAGATAAAAAACGCATCGTTTCACTTTTAAAAGTGAACAACTTTATTAATGTTGCACAGCAGTCAGCACCTAATTTTTTATTTTCTTTTTATACCGATATATTCATATTACAGACTACAGACAAACATTAAAATAAGTATAATCTATATTTATAATCTTTATTTTTACGTTTTAAAAAAGAAAGAAAATAAATTAAGTAACATAAGTAAAGTTCTTCGTTTTTAAAAGTGAAACGAAACGGTTTTTTTTTATCTGTCAAATAGCTTCTCAAGTGAGGTTTTGTTTGAGATTGTTTTATTTATACGGGCCTGGTTACTTTTTTAGGAGAATACAATTCATCTAATAATGGATGAAAAGACCTTAGACGGATCGCCTGTAAGCGATTATACTTCGGTCTAACTCAGACCTGCGGTATCAAATTCCACAAGACACGATTTTTCGAGCCGGCCGATTCGTGCCGAAACATGTTAAACTAATCATTGCTTTATACCTACGACACTACATACGACACTGACTTGTGTTCTCACTTCACAGACAGTCGACTATCCAGAAATACTCAGATATTATAAGAGAAAGGCACATTCTTACATAAATTAATAAACATTCTGAAAACTGAATCATTCCTCTCTCATTAGCTATTTATATTATACACCAAACTTATCTCCCACATAAAGTTGATAAATTATTTAACTAAAAGTTTCTATAAAAGTTATCACGGGTAAACACGATTTTAAACGATCGGCTAAGATATAATCCTTCAAAGTCCTCAAAATAATCTGTACAGTAGGCCTTTGACTTGGAGGCTGTGGCGGGGTAAGAGGGGTAGGAGAGGGGTAAGAGACGGAGGGGGGGGGGATTTCGCGGACGACAGCCGACACCTGAGCCACTGATTGATGACTCCAGCCATCGCTATGATTGCCACAACCCCACTGCGACGTTGAAAACTATAAATTATGGATTATCTATAAAAGCGCGGGCAACGTAAACCAAAATAACACAATCGAAAGCTGTTTTGAAAGTAATTTCTGCAATTTTTTCTGCGCCTCTAAAATTACGTATTATTTATATTAGCTTATTTATTTATTGACTCACCAACAGAATAACATTTTGTACATTGATAAAAAATAAAAACAAAAAGGGCTTAAAGATAAAATGAGTCCTAATGATATGTGAAGTCAACATGCGTTTGCGACAATGAATATGAAATACTAGCTGTGTCCGCGACTTCGTTCGCGTGGTTGTCGGAAACACTATCGCGATTATCTTTTGATTGCTTACGTTGGTTTTTGTTATCATGATTATTAAAAGGAATAATTCTTTCCTTTATATTTTTTGAGTAACTTTAACCGTTTATGCAACGAAACTCCTCAAATGTGAATAATTTTCCCCGTTTTTACAACATTTCTGACGCTTCGCTTGTATTGGTCGCAGCGTAATATAATGTTTTATGTTATATAGCCTAAAGCCTTCCTCGTGTTTAACATTACACTACACGTCTTATAAAGATTTACGAAAAATACAAAAACACAATAACATAACTGGATTTTTAACATAAAACGAGAGAAATTATACAATAAATAAACTCAGAAAAAAAAGACATAAAATAAACTTGACGTAATGAGGCCAAGGATTGTAGGGGAGGTTATTTTAATACTGCGCTCGCCAACCCGCCTGCTAAACCTGGCGAATAGGTATAGTTAATTTCCCCCATTAAATACTTAGGGGTGTTTGGGGGAAGCTTATATTATCCAGCACGCCATAGCTGAATCTACTATAATATAAATGTAGCAGGTCAAGTATGGCGCCAAAATGGCTCGATGGCGAAAGCAACTCCGATGTAGGCATTCGCTACGAAATAAAATTTCCATAATTTTCATATTTGAACAAAACGGTGTCGCATCGCGGACGGTTCAATTTTGTTTGAGATAAAACGAGCTGAACTAGCGCTGGTATAATGGAAATAGAAAATTAAAAACTATTCCTTACTTTTCCAATGATAATTGTGTATACCTAATAGCATGTACTATTTAAATTAAGTTATTTATAGTACTTCTGATTAATGACTCTTTATTTTATGTAATATGGGTTAAATAAAAAATATATGTTACTATGTTACTTTATTTGTATTCATTTCATTTAAATATCAAAAATCTAGGCGTGTATTTCGACGAACATTTATCTTGGAAGCCGCAACTAACAGAGATCAGTAGGAAGGTTTTTTCAACCTGGCACTCCCTAAAACGTCTCCGATATGTTCTTCCCATACAAACTAAAGTGGCTTTGGCGGAATCACTGTTTCTTTCTCTGTTGGATTATGCAGACGCTTGTTTCATTAATCTGACAGAAGATCAACTAAATAAGCTTGAGCGCCTTCAAAATCTTTCTTTGAGGTTCATTTTTGGCCTACACAAATTCGATCATGTCTCTGAGTATCGTCTCAAGCTCAAGTGGCTCCCAATCCGTTTTCGTCGTGATGCTCGCGTCCTGTCCTTACTATATAATATTTTATTTGACTCCCATAGCCCTGTTTATTTAAAAAACAAATTCGAATTCCGCCACCCTGATAGACATGAGCTCCGATCCTTTTCTTACCTTCTCCTCAACATCCCTGACCACCGTACAAAATATTTTAATTCCTCCTTCACAGTCAAAGCTATTTTGCTTTGGAATTCCTTACCTGTCCAAATTAGGCAAGCTAAAACTTTAAATCAATTTAAATTGTTAATAAAGAATCACTACCTTGATAAAAGTGTCAACCCTTAATATTGTTATTTATATATTTTTTACTCAGCAATTAGTATAGTAGTAGACCGTGTATAGTATGTTATATTGTATGTATTATTTATTACATTATATTATTATAGGTATATATTATTATGTATTAGTATATTATAACTCAATTATATTCTATACCTATATAATATTAATTTAATTTACTTATTATTATTATTATTTCATTTTAATTTATTCTTTAATATACTTTTGCACATCACCTGTAATTCTGTGCTTCATGCTTTCCACTATCTCAGAAATCCAAAGGGTTGTCTGGAAGAAATTGCTTTAAAGTAATAAGGCCGCCTTTGTGTGCATGTCTGATTTATTTTATTTGCTGTCTGTATGTTTTTTTTATAATTATTTGTGCACAATAAAATATATTTGATTTGATTTGATTGCTTTCAAATGTGGAGTTCAAAATAGAAATAATATATTTTTAAATCGATTATTTTTAACACTGTATTTGTAAACAAAGTACCTACTTATGAAAAAAATAACGCTTATAAAAATCGATTATGTTTTCACAAAAAACGAATATTCAGAGGTCTGCTTAGAGCTGCGTGCGCTTAAAATTGGAGTACTTTGAAACCATTTTTCTCAATACCGGTACTATCGAAAAATCTCATAAAGATATAATATATAATAATATTCATTATAATATTTACCAGAGGATTGTCGTTTTATAAATTGATATTTTTGTTTTAATGAAGCGCAAAATAATAAACAAAGTACCTACACAATTTTTAATGTTATAAAGATAAAAATTCTTTTTTAATATTAGTGAAAAACTATGGTCTACGCGACCCCTGTTATCTCTCAGGATAACGCCGCTAGAGTAACAATTATTTTCCTGAAGTATCTATGTATATTATTACGTCCCTATTTTTTCCCCTTTATCCATAAATTAATTATTAAAAGAGATTTCAAAACCATAAAAATATGGCCAGATTTAAGGTTGTGTCCGGACATCCAGGAAACAAATTCAAGTACATTTTACGATAATATCGAAACATAGGAACATTATTAAGCCTTATTTTAGTTTATAATAAAAAATATGTTGTCTCTATCGCGCTAGTGCTGACTAGCATATTGCTAATTTCACAGACCATTTTAAGTATAAAACCGGCTTACAATCTAACTATCGATGCAAGCAGGAATCCGTCTATATGAGGCTGCTGAATAGCGAACCCTGTTCGGCAGTAAGTCGGTTAAAACCAGACAAACATTATAATAGCTATTGTTACATTTCTGAAAACAGCATAAAATACATAATATTCGGATTGTCATGTTTGATCTTACTATAAATGTTTTCAATAATATTTTTGTTTTTAAAATTTCACACTTTTTTACGGCAGAGCAGTGTACTTACAATACGTATGTTCTGAAATTATTAAGATTTGTAAATAGTCCGTTTAAGTTCAAAGTGATATATATCACTTTATATGTCAACATTTGTGTCATATTGAACTGGGGCCTTACTCTTCAAACTAATTCGATTTTGATTCAGATTCGATCGTGACGCGTACTTCCCAATAAATTAATGTTTGTTCATTTTGATTCTCAGTCGATTGATATGGTCGGGAGTAAAGTTACGATTTAACGTTTCTCCTTATTCTGATCAGTTTCAAAGTAATCCACCAAATAAGATGCTAAAAGCCGTTGAGAACTGACTGGCCCCCACTATCGGACTTTCGATTCGATTCCCGATTGTGTCGAGAGTAAGCCTGCTGGATGAGGTATAACATTCTCGGAGCATACATATTCTGTTCTAGAAACACAGCAACAAATCGATCCGTCAGGGTAAACACGGGCTAGTCGGTGTCTTCTGCGAGGGTGCTGGCCGAAGACTGTCGCTTGTCAAAGTGGCCGGCGGCGGTGTTTGAACAACTAATGAGCGCGTCCCCGGAGACGGAGTGTTTGCCCTCGACGCCCCGAGCGAGCTTTTTCGAGGAGGCTGCGGCCCACCCCCTGTCAACGATCCCTGTTTACCCCCACTATCGGACTTTCGAGTGCAAATTGAATGTAGACAAACCCACTCGCAACTTTCCCATTAAAATTGTTGAGGATACCTGAAAGGCTGAAACAGGATTTACAAGTAGTATTTAACAGATGGCAGATCTCTTCAACTCTACGTGGCATAATTATTATCTTTTCATAAATAGATTACCCGGTTTTCTCCTGCACCATAGATATTTGTTTTCAGTAAAGCGAGCAGTCTGATTTTTTGTCGTAAAAGAGTTTATAATAGTATTATCTTCTATTTTCTTATCTTATCCTTAGGCCGTGTTTCACCAAGCAATGTTAAAGTTAACACCATGTTAAATTACCATGCCTTCTCATTCATTGATAGGAATTACGAGAGGAACAACATGATATTTAACGAAGGATTAACTTTAACATTGCTTGGTGAAACACGCCCTTAATGTAATAAATGTGAATGTCCGTTTGTTTGTTACGCTTTCACGCAAATACTATTTGAGGCGAGGCAGGCCCGCTACTAGTGCCACTCTTTTTTAAATTAATTTTACAACGACACAAAGATCTTATTAAAAAAGTAATCGGTTAAAACACTAAGTAATTAGGCCAAAAGTGGCCGTTTTAGCAATTACATAAGAGAGTAAATACACTATAGGATTTGGAGCTGTAATTAAATGTCAATAAATTAGTTTAATTATTTACTTAGTGTTTTAACCGATTACTTTTTTATTAAGATCTTTGTGTCTTTGTAAAATTAATTTTAAAAAGAGTGGCGCTAGTTTCGGGTGCTGCCTCGCCTTAATTGATCATCATGAAACTTTGTACACATATTTTCGGAGGTATTAGAAGTAACAAACGATACTTTTTATAACACGCGAGTGAATCCACAGACAAAAACTAATATTACATAATAATAAAAAAAAACTTACATACGTAAAAAATAAAAAATAAAGTAAAATTAACAATAACTACAAATTTAACTGTTTAAAAGTTTTCAAGAAATTCATTGAAATAAAATTCATCTTAAAAAAGATTCTTCACGACAAATTCTATTATTATATGGGTAACAGTCTCATGATATGACGTAGCTATAACACAATATATCTTGAAAAGTTACGCACACTCGGGAGACGTAAGACGTTTTGTGTGATTTTATAATATGAAAGCTCAAACTTTACTTTCCCGTTAAATTAAGTTAGTCAGGCCATCTATTGACGGGATTCGGTACTAAAAAAGCTTCGTGTGCCGACTAAACCAAATAACTTTTCAACCGCCCGGTAGATGGCGCTTTTCTTACGTTATCGGTCGACATTATTCTACTGGGAATTATTTTCACATAAACATTAGGGTTTATTCATTTTATTTTTTCTTACCTAAGTTCTATGTTTTTTTTTCTTGTACAATTTGATAGAGGATTCGTCCCAAATGTGTGTCTCATGTCCCACGAAAGTGATTCACTGTGTGTTGTACAGATGGCGTATGTGTATGATTTAAAAAAGGATAGTAATAAAATAATCGCTTGAACCTTAACAACGAAACTTCCTCTTAGGCCGTTAGATGTCGCTGGTTAAAAGCTCCCAAGAAGCTTTTCAATCATAGCTAATTTTACCCTTGAATACTTAAGACTACGCTGGGGTTAAAATAAAGAAAAACTAGTCTTGGAAATATTTATTTTAATAGGTGATTATCGTTTGATTTTTATTATCCTTAATTATTATCCTTGTTGTAAGCAAGAATGGATGAAATCAAATCAGTTTATTTATACATAGATGATGTTTGATATTTCATTTAATAATTACTGACCACATTTTGCTAAAAGGTATGGTAGTAGTTTTAACTCTGTATTTTCACATGAACTACTATTAGTCGCAGCGAAGTGAGCGGTTCCAGTGCCATTAGAAAGAAAGAAAGAAAATAAAGAAATTTTTATATTTATTATTTTTGCGGGTAAAAAATCGCGGGCACAATAATAGGTCGTACCTAAAAACTAGATGTAGGTACTGCACTTATGAAGCTACTGTATCATATAAATATATTTAATTCGAAACATCGACCTATAATTTTAGGCTTATATTATCACACTAAAATTAAAAAGGCAAGTTTGTGAAATTCAATGATGATGTGAAAGGACCAAATTGAAAATAAAATCTTATGCAGATTGCAGACAACCTGGATTAACACTACTTTTGTCGCGTAAAAATTACACAGTGCTCCCGCCTCCCGCATCGTATAATCTTCACATAATATTAAGCCAAGAAGTACAATTACCACTAGCGAGCTCAGCAAGTACAGTGTCCACCTTAAAATCCGTTTTGTCTACACAATAATAGACATACTGACAGATGGTATGGACAGTGAAGTTCCTGTATCAAGCTGTCACTTTGTCTATACCTCTAACATTTAACATTTCAGAGCACGCTTGAAAACTGAAAAGACCACGCTCTTGACCACGATGTTATGCAATCCGTCCCCAACTCCCTAATGACAGGGCCCTAATTCTCAGGCCTCGAACTTAGTTTTTACTATCGGTCTGTCTCGCTCATGCAAATGAGATTTACCGCGCGTGCGAGCAGGATATACTAATATTCGAAGTTTTTTCCACTGCCCGAGAATCGTGCTCCTGATCACGTTCCGCATGCGTTCCGCTCACAGAGCATCTCCTTTCTCTGTCATTTTGTTTATTTAATCGGAGTTTCGTTGTTGAACGAAACTGTAGTAGGCTATCGTGATGAGCTACAGAATATTGTCTTAGGCGATAAACTAGTATACAGTGTGTAAAAAGAGCAGTCACTATAACTTTGAGATACGATTATACTACCTTTCCTCATTTCGGAAGTTTTTTCTATTATTTTTTTTGTCAAAAACTAAAAATTTTTTATTTTATTTTTACCATTTCTTATTTTTGCAAAAATAATAATAAAGCCAAAAAATTTTATTTTTGTAAAGAAATATATGAAAATAAATACATTTCTAGAATGAGAAAAGGTCGCAAAGCAGAACAAAATCACGCCTGTTTCTTCCATACAAAAATTAGGGGCTACGCGATACCTGTTTCCTTTCTGGATAATGCCGCTAGAGTAACAATTTTTTTTCTAAATATCTATGTATATTATTTGTACGTCCCTGTTTTTTCACTTTTTAAATATATTAATTTTTTCAGGAGATATGGACGTTAAAAAATAAAATAAAAATTACCAGACTTTTCGCTGTGTTTAAACATCCAGGACACAAATTTGACTGCATTAAACAATTAAATCGAAACATAGAAACGTAGAGAAATCCTTTTTTTAGTATATAATTAATAAAATATCTAAATCGATTAAGTTTTGAAGGAGGGGTTCCCCAAACTTCGATTTCTTGTACTTTTTAAAGGTAATTTCATTTTGTGCTGCAGTTGTCTCTATCGTGCTAGTGCTGACTAGCTAAGGGACTATGTGTGACAGCAATATATTTTATAAATGCCTATTTTATATTTCCCTCAATCGTGATGTTTCCTCTTAAGCGGGGAATTCACTAGATGGACATGTCTGCAGGCAGCCTACATTTTGGCTTTTCCTTATGTATATTAATGTGGAGGTTGATGATCATAATTATTTTTATTTCATTTTAACACAAGGGAATAATTAAAAGTATATATCAGGTTCAATTTTCATTTTATTACATAAATAAAACCAAAAGATTTACATAATTTTACATTAAACTATTTGTTTAACTAACTCAAACTCCAACAAAATCTGCACGCGTAGTATGACCGCCATAGAATTGGTTTATTTCTACGGAAGAATAGACAAAATGTCTTATATAGGAAATATGTTGTCCTTACAATCTGTCATTTCTATGAGTAGACAAAACGCATTAATCGGCGTACATCCTATGTGTGCACATCTATCATCAACCAATACAAAAGCATATTTGTACACTCAACTGAGCGATAATATCATTTTAAATAGTTAAGGTACTCGAACACACAACCATAATATAAGTGCCAGACTTGAAAATAATTAACAGTTGGAAAAGGTTAAGACGAAATATTTTTAATTGGTGAAAGCTCGTAACGGATGGCTCGCTTCATACCTCAATGTGCCCTTTGTAACACAACCTCAATTATGACGCATGAAAATGGTTATGTTCGTTCATTTGGTAACCTTAAAATCAATTTGAGTATATTTATATATGAACGGTTTACAATGACGATTTTACTAACTTAATTAACCACTTAACTACACAAGTATAAAAACTTAGAAAACGCAATGAAATCTTTTTAAAATGTTTTAACTTGTAAGTTTAAGGTATAAAAATATACACTTTTCGTAATAGTTCTCGAGCATATACACTTATGTGGTTAAGTGTGCTTAAACTATACTTAAATTAAACTTAATCTATATAATGTTAAAGATAAAGTTTGGTCGAAACAGGAATGTGTAAACATGTGACTAGAATTTACTAAACTTAACACCGACCTAAATAAATATTACATAATTTAACATCTTAATGAAACCGCTTAACACTAACACTAACTTACAGCTGTACAGTACACAAATTACATTCTGAATTTACTAAAATGAGATCCTATTTATAAACAACACACAATACGTATCAAGACAATCACAAGCTGTGTAACAAACTTTTAAACTAAAATGTGCACTTATCCGTCACAAAACTAAAAACCAATCGATGTATGTACAGCATCGTACCTACCTATAACGAGCAGTCTTATAGAATATTTTGTTTTTGGAATCATCGGAGATCACGAACGGGTGAATATATAGCGAAATCGAGCGATCTATACACGAATAAATAAACGTCTATACTAACGTAACGCTACATAAATAATTTGAGATCAATGTACAATATATCCTCTGGAGGGAGAATCGTGGGTATCTTTCGTAAATATTTTTTGCGTAGATCCCAGATTCTGTTGTACGTCCAGGTGCGCGGCGAAAAAACTAACAAAGCATCGGGAGCGCTTCACGACAGTCGGCACCCGACACGTGGGAACCCAGGGCCTTTAGTCTATATTGCTGTTGTCACTTACGAAGTTCGGAAACAACATTGTATGGGACATAACGAAAATGTATGAGCTTCGCTAAGTGATACGAATTCATATGTCACTTATGTCAAATCAGAAACATTTTGTTTTCAAACTTCGTAAGTGATAATAGCAATTTGACAAAGGTCTACCTGTCTGCATGTCGCCTAAAACCGTACGTCCTGCACGTCTGCAGTGTCGGGCAGTTTGCTGGGTACACTGCTTGACGGGCTGGATGTGTCTCGTCCTGTGCTCCAGCGGCTGGGTCTCCCGAGCCAGCACTCTCTTCACGTGGCGAAAAAACTAACAAAGACTCGGGAGCGCTTCACGACAATTCGGCATCCGACGCGTAGGAATAGTTCCTTCTAGAACCGTACGTCCTGCACGTCCGTGGGAGTGTCGGGCAGCTGCGTCTGCTGGGTGCTCTGCTTGACGGGCTGGATGTGTCTGGCCCTGTGCTCCTGCGGCTGGGTCTCCCGGGCGAGGACTCTCTCCACGTGCCTGGCGACCAGCTCGGCGGCGGGGGCCGGCGTCCGCGTCAGGAAGCACAGATCGTTGATCGTCATGCGCACGCGCAGGCCGCGCGCCGCAGCTGTTATGCACGCCACCGCTATGAGCGACGGCGGCACAAGCATGAACTCCGTTTCTGTGGACAAATTGAACAAATGTTAGTTTAATATTTGATAACTTCGACACTTCATCAACACAATATGTTAAAATTAATCTATCATTAAATATCATGTTATCCCTCTCGTGTTTCTTGTCAATGCATGGTATTTTAACAAGCCGTTAACACAAAAAGCGTTGGTGAAATCGGGACTTCAGCTTTTTGGCTGCCCGTCCATATCCGATAATCGGTG
The DNA here is from genome assembly GCA_905187575.2 of Celastrina argiolus. Lineage (NCBI taxonomy): Eukaryota > Metazoa > Arthropoda > Insecta > Lepidoptera > Lycaenidae > Celastrina > Celastrina argiolus. Next base: position 12,206,426 of record LR994599.1, on the reverse strand, counting down.
ACCAACTTTTTGTAGGACAAAATAGA